>JAITYX010000038.1:3352500-4805000 GCA_021018815.1 Talinum fruticosum
GGAGAAATTAAGATAGATAAAAAAGAAAGTTGGTTATATAATAAAATATCTAATATACCCTTCTTATCTTTAGGAAAATTACAGCTCTTTTTTTCTCTCTCATCTCTATTTTCTCTATCTAAGCACTATATCCTATCTCTCTCTTAAAAATAATTTTAAAAAATATATATTAGAATATTATAAATTGAAAATGATAAAATTTTAAAAATAAAAAAATAATTAATAAGGATAAAATTAAAAAATTAGTAATTAATATACTATTATTAATGTAAAGTGACAACTAATATAAAATTACAGGTACCCGGAATCATTAATAAATTTTCAGCATTTTCAGTTGAGGCCGAGGTTTAATTTTCAAATATTCGGTTCAAATCATTAGAAATGCTAATATTTCTCTCTCTTCCCTCATTGCTCTCTCCCTCCCTCGTTTCGCTGTTGTTGCTTCTGCCTGCCTCCTTCCTCCCAGTCCCACTCCCTCCCTCATTTCGCTGTTGCTACTTCTGCCCCTCTGCTTTGGGTTCGCCTCCTTCCTCCAATTCCAGCTCCCTCCCTCATTTCGTTGCTGCTGCTGCTCTGCCTCTGCGTCGCCCCTTCCTACCAGTCCCAAGTCTCGTAGCCTTCCTCTCCTGGTCGCCTTGCTCTCTTCGTCGTCCTCCTCGCTGCTGCCACCCCACGCGAGCTTATCTCTCTCCTACTACCGGTCTCTCCGTCGCGATTTCACTCTCCTCGTCGGTGCTCTCTTTCTGGCAAAATTGGAAGATAAACCTCTATTCCCTCTAACCCGAATTCGTTAATATTTGCATAAAACTTGTATTTATATATTAAGATGTTAAGATTTACTAAATATAATGTTTAAAAACTGATCACCATGCGAGTTCTGGAGATCTTATTGCTAAATACATGTATGTTTTTCTATCATTACAATACAGTTCATGAAAAGTTTGGGCTGTTGATTTCATACGTCATAGTATAACTCGGTTTGTAAGCTTGTAAGGAATTAACCTCTATTTGATTCTAAGAAAATTGGAAGGAAAGAAAAAAATATGGAAAATGAATTACTTTCTCTTGTTTGAATCTAAGAAAAAGGAGAGAAAAAAATTGATGGAAAAACTTATGGATATTTTTGTCAATTTGATAATGATATTTTCCTTCCAAAATTGAGAGAAAAATGGAAGAAAAATTTCACAAAGAGAGAATTCTATTAAATGTCATTAAAAATTTTCTTTCTCCTCTCAATTAATCAATGCTATTGAGTATTTTCTTTTTCTCTCCATGACAATGTGTTGGATGGGTAAAAGGTTAGAAAATGATTATAATTTTTTCGCTCTATTTTTCCTTGAACCAAACACAAGAAAAACAATTAATTTTTCCTTAACTTTTTTCTCATCACTTTTTTTCTATTTAAATTTTCTTTCCAACCTATTTTTTAGAATCAAATAGAGCCTTAAAGTTTTTTTAATAATAATAATGGTGTGAACATGATACCTAAAACCGAAATCGGAACCTAAGGTTCGGGTTTCTAAAATTCATGAAACGGTTAAATAGGGTAAGGTTAAGGTTCCTAAAATTTAGGAATCGATCATATAAGGTAAACATCGGGTTTCTAGTTTTAGGACGAGTGTGCACGAAACCGCTCACCTCTACTTCATCTTTACCATTTTCATATAAAGTTTTAAAATCTTTTTGTACCTCTTTCTTTGGGGCCCATCAAAAATGCCAAACGTACATTACAATAATCAAGTCCTTTGAATTTTTTTGAGTTCTCTTCCCTCAAAGTTTCCAAAGATTTATTGTTTTACCACACTAGTTTATTGTTTTATTACACAACCTTTAATTTAAACAAAAGTAATCGGAAACTTTATTTAGTTTTATTGTTACTTTCTTTTAAATTTTTCACAGTAATATTGTTCCATAATACAAATTTTAACCTAAAAAATTTCGTAAAATATGTGAAAAATTTTTTAGGGTAAGGCCCAAAAGAAATCTTAGACCTAAAAATTTCGTGAAAGTTGTGTCAACTTTCTCAATCTCAATAGAAACTTCTGGGCCTTACCCTATATCAGTTTTGTTTAACACACGAGCTTTTGGGCCTTACACAAACGTTTTGCTGATTTCTTTTTGCATGGCCCAAGGATTTGAACCCAGTGAGAGTTGTGATGAAATTGCACGTCGAGTCCATTATTAACGTTGTAAATACAAATTGCAGTTCTTTTCATAAATTTTCGACTAAAAATTGTAGGGCTTTACCCTCTTTCGAAGGAGCCCTTCCAGAAATTCTCAACGGCCAAGTTTAAAGCTCAGGCCGAAGAGGGGGTTTGGAAATAGTTTTCAACCAGCAATTGACGCGCCTCGGTTATTACCTCACTCGCTGCGTCATTGCCCCAAGCGCAAAGATGCTTTAATATTAGGGCTTCAACAGCATTTTATATGGCTGGTGCCGAAGAAATAGTGCTAATGCTAGCGATATGGGACACCAATGCCATCAATTCTGAATAGTTCGTAGCCCAGGTATATAATTTCTTTTTTTTATTCAATTTATAATTTCTTCTTTAATATAAAATTGCTTAAATTAATTTTGGAACACAAACAAATTATCGATGACTAGTGGTACACAAGATGTTGATTGTCGAGCTGGCTTTACTTGCTTTGTAAGTTAGAAACTACAATCAAAATTGTTCCTTACATTCATAAACCAGCTTTGGTATAACTGGAGTTCTAGAATAAATTTTGAACGCACTATATTTGTTGGGAAGCTCCCAGAAGTAGGAGCTCCCTCCAAAAATTAACGTATGCCACTTAATGCAGCGAGCACACGGTATTCTTTAGTAAAAGGCGAAAGAATAGTTCGCTTTGTGCTCACTGCGTGGCTGCGTAAGTTTTCACGTCTAATACAGACAGATTTTATATACCGTTCAGTACAGCGAATCTCCCTGGTCTGGCGATGTGGGACTCTATTCTAAGCCTCGCCACTCATTTCTCCCCAGTAACCCGATGGTATCAGCTTGTGTTATGTATGCCATGCCCTGCTTTTTGCGGCATTGTGTGCGCCAAACTATGAAATGAAATGAACCAGTCAAGCGTGTGTGATGATAATACCCCAGTCTCATCATAAGATTTTGAAGTTAAACATTTCCGTCACTAGATAACAGCAAAGTAAATCTAGATCCTTTCTTGATCTTTAATTTATTGTTTCAGATATGATAAGTAGCTATTGTGAGCAACAGTAGAGGTTAAGGTATGGGGGCAAACAACTTAGATTTTTGTTTAAGGTTCGCCCTTTAGGTATTAGGCCCGTTTGATTGAGCGAAATTGGAATGGAACTTGATTCCTTTGCTTTCAAGTTCCTTTTTCAATTGTTTGGTTGGTTATTTTGAAGGTGGAACTTGAAATTTATAGGTTTCAAGTTCCCTCAAAACAAGGAATTTGAATCCCCAAATAGAAAGGGAATCAATTCTTAATCCCTCGGAGATCGGTTTATAATTATTAAGAAAAAAATAGCCTATTTGTATATTATTATTATTATTATTATTATTATTATTATTATTATTATTATTATTATTATTATTATTATTGTTGTTGTTGTTGTTGTTGTTGTTGTTGTTGTTGTTGTTGTTGTTGTTATTATTATTATTTTGGTTATTGTTATTATTTTTGTTATTAGGTTGGGGTATTTTTTTATTATTATTTTTTAATTATTTATTTATTATATATATTTTTTCATATTTTTTGATAGAACATTACAGTTTGAAAATAGGTTTACTAAAAATTATAAATAAAATTTGTTAATCATTGAAAAAATTACAAGATAGTTAATTAAAAAATTAAATAAATATAAGACTCATTATCGACAAATATGCTAACGAGCTTCAACTTTTATTGAATCAAATAATAATAATAATAATAATAATAATAATAATAATAATAATAATAATTTACAATGATATAAAATAATTTAAAAAATAAATTTATTTTATTTTATCCCATGATTAACAACCAAACAACAAGAGCTAGTACTTGATTTCATTCCTGTTCTTTACCAAATACTTGAAGCAAATATTAAAGTTTCATATCTAACCCTAGGTATCATTCATCGATTTCATTCCAATTCCAGTTTTGCATACCAAACAGGGACCTTAGTTGTAGATGGACCCTTTTATAGACCATCTTTTGAGCTCATAACAAAGTTTTGCAATAGCCATATGTATTTGGTCAGTCGATGGGTCTTTCTTTATTAGATCCTTGGTCACCTCCAGTTGACACCAAACTAAACGCCCAAGTTTGCCAAATTCCAAGGGATTTGGCCAAAGAGAAGAAAGAGTTGTTAAAGCACAAACACTTGTGGCTCTCCTTATCCCACAGAGTCTGTGGCTCCTGAGACACCAACCCTTGTTTGTAACTTATGCATGTTCAAGGTTTCCTTCAAAATAGGAACAGTACTACACTTGTTGATAACTCTGCATAGGTTTAGCTCTGTACATAGGTAGGGTTGGGAATCAAAAGCCACGGTTAAATGACAAAAAACAAAGTCAATATGAGAACCCATTGCCTCACATGACATTGTTTAGAATTGATTGAAGACTACAGTGGTATTTCGTATGGTCCTAATTACTCAGTAAAGATCGATGCCGAATTTCCAACCTTGTACCCAACTCAATTTGGAAATATGGTCGATAAATTCATATTGGAAGAAGGCAAGAAGCTTTTAGCGTGGTCAATAAAGTGCTCAACCTATTCTTACAATAAGTTATCGTTATCATCTTGTGGTTCCACAATATGTTGTAGCTTTAGATAGAGTCCCGAGTATATTGAATTTCAAGTTTAAATTCTTTTGTTTCATATTGTGTTAAGCTCATCTTCACATCTCATCAACCCCCTCAAAATTTTTTAAAAAAAGGTGTTTCAACCAGAGTGTATATATCTTCAAAGGCGAGGATCCATTTCCACGTTTCTGTAATATATATAGATATACAGACATAGATATAGATATAGATTACATCCAACCCCTACAACTGAGTGAGAGGCTCAGCAAGAGCACCCATATTTCTCATCTAGTCATCTCTGCCATCAAACATATTTCTCATCAAGTCATCTCTGCCATCGTCATTTTTGATTTCTTGAAGCTCACTCAGGGATCCCCGTCTTTGAAGCTCATTTAAAAAATCAAAAAGAAGGTAAAGGGCTCAGAGAGAAATAATCAATGAATTTGTGACTGCACCTTATATCGCCCTAGAGAAACCACCTATGGAACAACCCCCCGGGGCAGAATTTACAAGGAAGCCGGCTGATTTGGCTCCTCACAGCTGGGAATATTGAGTCTAATGTCCATTCGATGTCAAACAGGGAAAATGGCTCTCCCCTGAAAAAAAGGAAGGGTCATCTCATGTTACAGCACACGGGACGCCCTAGCTCTTGGAGCTTGTTCCAAAGGCATATCATCTGCTTAGGGGACTGGTAATGTGCTGTGTAGTAATCTTCTATACAGCCAAACTGACAGAACTTTAGGCTGTGCACATATTCCACTGGCCTTGTGCTGTTGAAATGCTCCACCCACATGCCCATACTCACGTCTTCCATCTTGAACAACTGCATCAATCAAGTAATACGCATGTTGAGTATACCATTAGATTCATGTGAATCAATTAAATCCCATGTCTTTTCACCATTTCAGGCACATGATGGTCAGAAACAGATGCAACATGTGGCTACCTCATATTAGGCAAAACCCGAAATTTTCTTCAAAATTGTCAAAGTCTGAGACTTGTATGTGTATCTATGTTGAAAGTAGTGCCAAGTAAAGGTATAATGTAAGGGGCGGTACGTTTGGCATTATCTTTGCCTTATTTATTTATTTTCTATTGGCGCCTTCGGGAAAAGGGGGGTTGCTGTGACTTACTCTTAGTTTATGCTTCTCGAACTCAGAAACAATAAAGTGTGCAACATCTGATGACAAAATGTAGCCAGGCCCATTAGCATATGGTGGATAGTCTTCCTCAGGCCATTCCTGAATCACCAATGTGTCAACAAAAGTTAGAAACTTTCGTTACAGTAAAGCTCACTAGAGGAAGTGGACCACTAGAATAAAAAAATATAGCATTAAACAAATCCATCAGCTCACACAGTCACACTCCTTGTAAACTCCCAGTCATCATCATCGTTAACTAAAGGCCACAAAATTCAGACCCAGGGCCCTTCTTTTTGCCAACAGCTACTTAATTAAAGTTTGTCAATACTAATAACAGTGTTCAAGCCAGAAATGAATAGAAGATTATGCTGCAAATCCTAAAAATCATGCAGTAACTACTTAATTAAAGTTTGTCAATACTAATAACAGTGTTCAAGCCAGAAATGAATAGAAGATTATGCTGCAAATCCTAAAAATCATGCAGTAACTAGAGTATAGTAGCACACATCTCATAAGAAAACTGAAAACTACGAATAGATCATCTCGGTAGTCGCCCTAACTACACTGTCCAAGTCATGAACATGTTAGTCCACATTCTAAATAAGCAAGATGAATATAAAATCAGTCATGTCAGAATACCAGCTAGCAAACAAAAAGAGCTGAAAATATGTTACATAAGTCACAAATGTATATACAATAAGTATTAAAAATGCATAATCTACATTCCCCTTAGGTACTTCGGCGACAGGAGGCAAGCAACAAATGAACATAGTGCCAGATATGTTCCAACTATTAAGGTCTGAACTTGGTTTGGAATGGTTTGGTGAAAGTGTATAGTTATCACTTCTCACAGAAGTGCAGAAGGTATAACTTCAACGAGAGTAGCTTGTGCATGCACAAAAGCCAAGCAGACACCTGAGGAGGAAAGAGAAGCAATGCAAAGTCCAAAAACACACCTCATATGTGACAGCCCATTTTCCATGGCGCAAGGGCTTGTGATAGTAGTTGATGTTCCCCACATACAAGCTCCTACCTTGAGGAACCTTGTTTGCTTCCTTGATAACGACATCAACCCGGACAAAGGTATCATCATCACACTTCATGATATACTTGGCAGCAACTGTTCGGACCTGTTAGCAAAGGATAAAGTCAGAAAATGGATACCAAAGGAATCTATGCAAGAAGAGAGAAGCCATTTCATTGCTCACCCCATATTCACAAATAGCCACAGTTTTCACAACAACAAGGTCATAGTTATCCATGTAAGGCACAATGACAATGTCACCGAAAAAGCCGGCCTCTTTCTTTAACTCCACATTCACTTCCTTTCTTGCATGCTGCAATGAAGCATCCAAGTCATGTTAAAACCAGGACAGAGAGCTAAATAAATATATTCTAACAGAGCCTCACGACAATCATCATCTCAACTAACCAATGCTACAAAGAAACGAGCCACCACTTTTGACGATTTGATGAGCCTGTGCTGCATCCAAGATTTCCTCACAGCCATTCTCTCTGCAAAATGATTACCCGCAGAAAGAATGCCAATAAAAAGCTCCACAGGCCCGTCAGGAAGAGGCGGAGCTTGCCATCTGCTAGACATCTCAAGATGTCTCTGAGGAGCAAAACTAGGATGGGATGATGGCAAAGAAGCAGCGAATATAGAATGCACGTCAATGTCTCCATTCACCGTTAGTCCAGTTGCATCTTCAAGAGAGAATCCCTAAAAAATTGGCACAAAGAATGTCAGGAGGAACACTAGAGCAGCAAGTTTCGAATACATTCTATGGTGTTACTCACTGTGCGATAAGGGAAGGACGTGACATGCCTCCCATCCACATTAACATGATAGCCTTCTAAACCAGCACTGAGGGTCAAAACGAACAGTTTATCCTCAGCAAATGGAAATGGCCAATCAACTGTCACCTTCTTTGGCCTGCTTAAGAGCCGACTCAGCCACCATGTTGTCTTTGATTCCTCGGAGTTACTATCATCATCACGGATCCACTTCTCACACTTTAACAAACCATCAACTGCACATCGACAAGAAGTATGTAAACTGATTAATAACAGAAGACAAAGGAGTTTAAGAATCAGAAACTTGACAAACATTATCTTAGCTCGGCCATTAACTCACTCAACTTACAAGAATAGCATAAACCACTAGTATATAATTCAAAGGCAGAGCCAGCAGCTACTATTTCAGAATTCCGTATGTTTCTTTTCCACCATGGATTGCCAATTACTCAAAGAATGTGAACAAAACTCCAAATTTTATCATTCTAGGTGCAGTGAGTTCATCCCAACCAGCAGATATCACCAAAAACAACTATCACAGGAAGAGTTCGATCTAGTAAAAAACAGTCAAAACTGACCACAAAACATAAAATTCCTCCCTCAAAAACCAAATAAGCAATCATTCATCCAAAATTTCAAACTGAAAGCAAGCAATCCAATTGACATTAACTCAATATAGTAAACTTCAATACCAAACAAAGAGAATTTGACACGAAACTAAGGATTTCAATCACTCACCAGTATCCTCTTCAGGCTTAGACTTCCACCCCTCGCAACGAACAGCAGCCCCCATTGCTGCCTATAACAAGTGTTCTGCTCAATCACAGGCTTCCCACTCCAATCCCCCTTCAACCTAGGATTATAGTGCAAAATCCTTGGTGGGTCTTCACCATCAACTGTCTTTAACCCAATCAACTCCATCATGAACTGGGAAACCATCAGACTCTGATCCCCATCCTTCAACAAGGCTATCTTGGGATCATATTCAGCATGAGCCGGCCTCGGTTTCGCCACAAGGGTAATGTGTGAGCCCAATGTAAGCCCACAGGGTAGCACTATGACCTTCCCCTTCTCCATAAACTCAGCTCCGGTGAGTGAGACCGAGTTGGGGCACGACTCGGACCGATTCTCAGCCGCCTTTTTGACGTCGATTTTGATCTTCCCTGACCTTAAGCCTTCCCAAAGCTTCTCCCCAGTTGAAAAGCCATTATAGCAGATTTGTGAAGCCCAGAAAACCCATCTTTTCCAGTGACATTGAGAGCCCTCCAGTCAAAGATTAACCCAGAGAGGGTTTTATACTCCCGCATTTGGCGAGGGGTTTTGGAGAAACCGAGGAAATCCTCAATGGGTGCTCCAATGGCCGGATTGGGGCGTCCTTCTCTTGCTCCTCCTCCTCACTCTCAAGCTGATGAAGCCGTAAAAACGGGTCGTTTTGGACGGAAACACCAGAGGCATCCATCGAAACGCTCTTGAAAAGAAACGGCATCTCGAAGGTCATGAAGATGAGGTAAAGGAAAGCCATTAACACCAAAACTTGCAGCGATCGAGCCCGGCTTGGCCCAACGAATGAGTCGAGCTTCCCTGGCTTCTTCATTTCTTCCAAATTTCCCACAAATTCAAACCCCTCTCGAGACTCCTCCAACTCCCAAGAAAACCCAGAAAAGAAAAAGTAATCCCAGAAAATTGGTAACTTCCAAAAGCCAGGAAGTTCAAAATTTTGACGAAATTTCTAAGACCCCTTTTAACTTTCGAGCTGGAGAATGGGAGGAGGAGCAGAGATTGTAGAATGTCGAGAGAGAGAAAGGAAGGGTACTGCTTCCAGAGAGAGAAATCCAAGAGGAAGAGGAGTTAGGTCATCAACACATAGGGGTTTGAAGGATAGAGAGAGAAACAAGGTACCAGAGAAGGGAAGGGACGAAGAAGAGAGAAAGAGAGTGGAGTGGGAGAGAAAGAGATTGACAGACCCACCCACGCACAAACAGTTCTCTCTCTCTCTCTCTCTCTCTCTCTCTAATATATAGGGAATCTGAATTACCTTTCAAATTTATTATTTAAAACGCATATCTTTCAACGGTACAACTATAAGAAAAGCAAACAATAATTTTGTTAATAGGAAAAGGCAAACAATAATTTTGTTGAAGGAAACCTGAAATTTTGTTTGAAATAATTTAACAAACTATTACCTCTAATTAAAAGTTTCAGATTCGAGTATTGTGAATCGAAAAAATTTACGAAAGAAGAATTGTATTTTGTATACGTCAATAATAATAACTCACTTTTTTCCGTTTATTAAAGCCACAAAAAATAATTTTCAAACTTTTAAAAACAGCATTTTAAAACTACAACGTTTAAAGCAAATAATTTTCACAACGATCAAATTTTTCGAGGAGAGGTTACATGGGTAACTTCATTAGATGATACAATGCCAATGCTTGATGCAGTAAAATGTAGTTAGGGATTAAGAGATAGAGAGAGTTTAGAGAGAGAGAGAGTTAATTAGAGAATTAATTAAGTAACTAATAGTGGGTAGGTGGGTAGATGCAATGCAAGTCATGGTCATGAAAGGAACATAATGGTGTGTTGATAATAAGTGGTATATTAACTCACTTATAAAGGCATCCTCAAGGGGACAACTTTTTGTGTATAGTCTCCAAGCTAAGTAACTAGAGATAGTGTTTTTGTGTATGGCTGTGTTTGGATTCTTTCTTCTTTCTTTTGCTTTCTTTGTTCTTGGACATTTCTTTATGGGATCAACTTCTTTTGGGGTTTCACCCTTTGTTTTAAGTTTGCGTGATTTGTATAAATTGAGATATTTGTATTTTGAATTGAAACTGTATTTTAAATACGTGTTATCTCAATATATTTAGTAAAGTTTATATTTCAGTAAGTATTCATATGAAGAAAAAAAAAGCTCATCCACGAAGATAGAAGTAGATATTATAGAATAAAATTAAAATAAAATAAGAAAAACTTAAACATGTAAAATAATTTGGATTTTTAGTAGTACGGTATAATGAATTTTTACCTACAAAATATGACAAATATAAACTAGTCATATCAAACATTTCAAAATGAATATTGTTGAATTCAAATCTCTAACACCATTATAGGATATTTAGAGCTTCTCCGACGTTTAAGCGCACGGACCTAAAGAGTGATGTGGCGGGCACTGCGTCAAGTTTCATTTACACAATGGGCGAAGGGGGCTTGCGTGAGGGCCCGTGACGGAGGGCCACCCCCTCCATTCTCTCGGGCCACGTGGACTACTTTGATTGGTTCCCCTTTTTTGATTTTTTTTTGTTTAAAAAAATTATGTATTGTAATGTGTGTCTAGGATAATATTTTATTTGGTGAGCGCTTATTGGTAAATTTTACATTGTAAAAGTAAAAATTTAGAAGAAAAAAAAAATAGGCCCTTGAGTAACGCATCCCTATAGGTTCCCACCGGATGAACCTAAAATTGGCCTGTTTCCTCTAATGAACATTGGTAAGTGTTAGCCCAATAGCAAACACTCTATACTTGAGTTTTGAGGGTGAATTTGGTATCTCTTATCCCCTGAACTTTCGAATCTAACTGGAATTACTATTGAAAAAGAGATAGAATACGTTCTACTTTTTAACAAATCAATGGCAATTAATACAAATTAGGTGACAGCTTGCTATTGAATATGCATTGAACACGACAAAGTATCGATAAAACTGAGACAAATAAAACACCACTAGATGAATATAATTGCGATATCAAAACAAATTTATAAAATTAGTAAAAGGTGATATTTGTCGATTAAAATGAGTTGGCCTCCTATATTTTTGAAACTATCTTAAACCAAATTACATTAACCCCTTAACCAAAATATTAAAAAGGTTCATTATTATCATCCATTCCGTGGTACAACTACAATTAACATGTAGAACACTTTCATGCCTTTCCTTTAAAAAAATAAAAAAAATAAAAAACTTTTTTGAGGAGAATGAAATAACGCCTTGGATCAACTAGAGTAAAGTAGATGATCAGCTACTTTGAAGTTTCAAGAAAAATATTAAAAAAGACTGACTATTTTTTGTACAGAATCAAGATCAATAATTTGGGCTCACAGGCCCATATTACTCTCACACAAGTCAAGATTGAATGAATCCTGGGTATACTTGGCCAATTATTAGGCCCATCATAGCCCAAATTAGCACGCCTCTTTTCTTTTTTCTTTTTTTTTTTGCCTTTTTCCCCTTTCACTATGAGCAAAACGTGAGCAACCCCCCATAAATATATATATATATATATATATATATAAAGTTGTCAAATTTTGGGAATATAAAAATTTAACGGAACATAATTTATCACTCACAAATTCTAAATAAAAGGTCACTTTTTTTACTATATAGAGAGTTTTTTGAATTGGGACATCTTTGTAATTTTACTATATAGAAACTTTTGACAATTTTTATGAAACGGAGAGAGTATATAGGATCATTACTGTCGAGAGGTGAGTGGGCAAGTGAGTGATCTGATGGCCACTCTACCTATTCTTCAACCTTTTCTTCAAGTTTGAATCGGGGACACAAATTTTCTCATATGAGGAATTTGTGTATTGAGGGTTAGTGGGCTTAACATTCCCCTCTCAATTGGTTCGGTCAATCTTTTGGATTTTTCTTGATATATGGGATTCAAGATGATGAATATACGTACCGATAAAAATAATAATCGTTACAAATTATCTGATGACTATAATATAATTTAAAGTCGATTTAATTTTTTTTTATAGGTGGTAGATAAAATGTAAAGTGAGAAGAAGAATCTGAACAAATAGATTTTTCACTGATATTTCTCGTGCTTATTTATGGATGCCTTAGTTTATGTTAGTAATATGAAATTAATTAGGACAACCTAATACCTTCAACTTTGGTTATCCTGATTGATTAAAGGATTGCTGTTCAATTGAAGGCAGTTTCTAAAACATCTCTTTTCCAGGCACCTTTCTAACTCTTACACACTGAAAGTGTGTTCCTTTATGAGATAACAAATCCATACGAAATTCCCATTTTCCAAATCCGTTATTCCATCACCCACTTTTAAACCTGATTAATTTTGATAAAGTAGAAGTCAGTTAATTTAATTGATAAAAATATTAAAAGTTAATATTGAAGATTTATAATAAATCGACATTATTTTGTCTTATGGTATCTTTTCCGTAATTAAAAAAAAGTCTTTTAATGCATGTAAAATATTATGATAAAACTTGATTTTTAATTATCTTGCGTGTATGATACATAATGTTTGGCGCTTGTTGACCGAATTTGTATTTGTTTATCTATCTAATTATCAATAGAATCATTGAAATATTAAGAAAGTATAAAACATGACACAAATTTTTTTTTTTAAATTAAGAAAAATTCTATAAATATAAACCCATTTTCTCATATAAATCGAACAAATTTGAATAATCAAATCCAATAAATATATTTCTTCCAAGAGAAAATGAAAGATAACTTCCCATCATAGAAAATGGATGATTATGGCAACGTTTTTCCCATCCCATATGTTTCTCTCTTTTCCCATACCGTATTTTTCTTGAAATATCCTAATCTTATTATGAGGTTTTTATTTTCAGTTTCCAATCTTTTTCTTACAATAATGTGTACCGAACCTCCATGGAGGACACGTTTGGAGAACTCATTTTATGTTGGAAATTTCTCCTATAAATAACCTGCAACATTGTACAGTTTCCTCCCACAGCCAAACAAGTACACAAAAAAAAAATTAAGGGAAAAATTGGTGTGTAAATCAAGCTAATTAAGCTAAAATGGCCAAGGCAATGAGGCTCTTTGCTACTATTTTTCTAGTGATGTTGCTTGTTCTCTCCACAGGTTCTCTCACTCTCTCTCTCTCCTCATAATATATCTTATATATGAAAATATAAAAATAATATTCAACCCTTTTCGATTTCATCATGTTACATAAGTATTGTGAAAAAAAAGAGAATATATAAAACCTAGCTTCAATTCATCGTGATGGATTAGTTAACGTGTTTGTGAAAAAAAAAGAGAATATATAAAACCTCTCTTCAATTCAGCGTGATGGATTACTTAAAGTGTCGAGTTCTACGTAATATTAACTTTGTTATTTTGATATTATACAACAAATCTTAAACCCTAGTTCAACAAGTAAAGTTAGACTAACTTTATAAGTTGAGCTGATCATAATAATTTAGCAGCAAACCCATTATAAGTTCAACAAGTCGAGTTTAGATGGGCTACTCTTAGAGATAGGGGATTTTTGCGGTTGTTTGTTGTATTAAATTTGTTGTCGATCGTAATGTTTGTTCTATTAAATGGTCATATGTTGTAGACATTTGTACGCTTATCTTAACTTATTAGCCAATTAATAAAATAGCAAAACCCATAACCGGTGATATAAAATAATGGTGGGTTAATTCATCCTCGAAATTTTGTAGTAACAATTGATTTTCCTATAAATTATTGGTCATTTTTGTTTGTACTAAAATTAATTTGGGTGAATTTTGTATGCATGAAAAAAAAAAGAAGAAATGGGGCCAAGAGGAGCAGAAGGGAGAGATTGTGGAGCTCCGAGTGGGAAATTCAAGGGAATGTGTTTCAGCGATAAAAACTGCGCAAGTGTTTGCGAGACTGAAGGATTTTCCGGAGGAAGCTGCAAGGGCGTTCGTAGAAGATGCATGTGCTCTAAGCCTTGTTAATTAGTGATTAGCCCTTGGATTATCATATCATTACCCATCTTAATTGCCCCCGTAATCAACTTCACGTGTGCTTATCAAATAACTCCCACCTAAGCTACCCATAATTATATAATTAATTAATTAATTACATGATTAATTAACTAGTGATGGATATGAAAATAATCATTTGTGACATGCAATGTAATATGATGTCGATTATTTAAATAAATAATCGATAAATTATAATAAATAAACTACTTCTTTTAAAGTTAAGTGTAAATGTGTGTTTTATCATGTATATCACATTGTACCGGACTTTTTATGTCTCGTATGTTGTAATTAGTGGTGGGTGAGCCAAGCTAAGTTCAAGTTTAGTACGTTTGAGACTTTGTTGATCTCGATCAAACTCTACTTGTAAACTTTAATATTCAATATTTTAATTGTTCAACACTGTTCTTTAGATATTTACTCTCAAAAATTAAAAGAAATTGTTTGTTCTCTAAAGAGAGGACCACTACAAGAATCCTTGTGAAATGAGACTAAAAATTAGATATCTAATATAATTTCAGTCTCTTATTTAATATAGTGACCGAAATTAGAGACCAGAACACTCCGTCTCCATTTGAGACTAAAATTAGAGACCGAAAGTATGAGTGAACTCTAATAAAGACCAAATCTAGCATCCAATAACAGTTCGACTCAACTAAAGACCAATTCTAACGTTAATTCATCCCGCTTATTGTCGACCACATAACATCTTAATTGAGAATCTCTCGCTATGAAAATATCCCATTTTCGCTCTAATTTTTATAGTGAAACATCAAGATATGGTTCCTTTCCTCTCAATTCCCAAATCCCAAACTTGTTTTTTTTTTCCTCCAATAAATTAGCATACGAAATCGCTAAACCACTCATAATATATGGATGGTATGCGAATTTCTCTATACTATAAATAGCAATGTGGCATTGTTTCTCCAATTATAAATAACCTCTAGAATTGTGTCAATTTCATATCATCATTCTAAAATAAAAACAGGCTTTCAAAGAATTCTGAATAAAATCCTATCCAAATTATAATTTTTAATAAAATAATAAAAATGAGGCCCTTCGCTGCTATTTTCCTCGTTGTGCTTCTTGTCTTCGCCACAGGTTCTTCTCTCCCACTCTTTTTTTTTTTTTTTTTTTTTTGCACCTTGAAAAACTGTCATCTATTTTGTAATTTTATATTGTACTTAGTGCTGTAACAGCCACCAAGCTGGCTCGAAGCTTGGCTGGATTCAGCTTAGTTTGGATTGGTAGAGGCTAAATAGTTTCTTTTTTTCTAAAAGTATTTTTGTGGTGAGTATAAAATTAGTATTAAAATCGTTTTTAAACCTTTATTTTTTAAATCTAATACAAAAGATATAGAATTTAACTTTAATTATAACCTTAAACTTAGAAACTTTTTAAGCAAATAAAAAAAAGTTGAGCCCTGAGTAAAGAGCTAAGATATGATTGAATCCAGTCCGGCTCGGGCTCTACTCGACTCGTTTATAAACTAATATTATTATTAGTTTGATTATTGTGTGGAAAATATAAATGCAGAGATGGGGACAAGAGTAGCAGAAGCAAAGGAATGTAGTTCTGCAAGTGAAAAATTTTCAGGAATGTGTTTTAGCGACATAAACTGCGCTACAGTTTGCAAACAGGAAAACTTTTCTGAAGGAAAATGTGAAGGCTTCCGCAGAAGATGTATTTGCAAAAAGTCTTGTTAATCTTCCCACGTATTAATCCCGACGGGTGTTGATCTTAACACACGGTAGATTTATATGGATCTGCACGCTTTTATTGTCACAAAAATACTTTTTGTGAGTAAATGGTGTATAGATATCGAAAAGTTTTTTTTCCCTTTTTGTTAAACATTTTTATCAGTAATTGTATCATAGCTTAGCTATAGTTATTATTTTTTAAAGGAATAAAAAAATATTTACGTGCTACAGAATTTTGTATTAATCTCTAGAAATATTATTATTGTTGCATATCATTAATATTAGAAAATGCATTAACATATACGGAGTAATTAAAATGGTATGAATCCAATTTTTAAATTTATTTTATTTTGAATTATTTAAAATGGTATGAATCCAATACAATAATATACATATTCGGTACTTCTCATTTTTTTTTCCCATTTGTTGATAAAGTCAAACTGGTTGAGAGTGGAAGATAACATAGTAAATATCAAGATTAAAAATGTCAGAAAATAAATAACATTACCCTCTATTAGGCTACCACATAGCCGCTATTCAATTGTATAAAAATACCTTTCAAACCACCTTCTCATTTAGTTAAGATCGTTGTATATTTAATTTAAGTGATAACGGTATAATAGATGGTACGATATTTATGACTTTGAACTCTTTGGAACTGTGTTTGAGCTCCTTTGATAATTGTGCTTATCTTTGCAGGCAAGAAGGACTGACGCAGGAAAATGCCAAGGCTTACGGAGAAGATGCATCTGTAGTAAACCTTGTTAATTTAAAGATTTTCATTTAGCCCCCTTAGATTTTTGATAAATGTTTTATACCCTAAATCTTTGAAATTGTTATTTACGTTACTTCACTTTTGTGTCCAATTATTATAAGTCCCTAAAATTTATACTGTGTGACAATAAGCAATTACTGGGGTTATTAACTTAGTATTGATAATATATGGTCATAATGACGATAATGTGGTCGGATCTCACCGAAAATAACAATTTGAAATTTTTGAGAGGGAAAATAGAGACAAACACACATCATTAGATGTGTGCGGAACAAAGTAAAATTATTGTAGGATAACGAGTCCCTCGGGTCAGGTTTTCATGAGAGGAAAAGTTCGTAGGTTATTAGTAAGGGGTTAGGTAGGGGAGAAAAGGCGATAAGATGAACATTTTTATAATTTCAATTTTTATGATAATAGGGTAAAAATGTCAAGAGGATAAAAAATTATTCGAAGAGTTAACGGGTAGAAAAATATTTACCAAAACTTCGAGGATAGTAAACGAAAATTTTTCCTTGTTAATTCTTTCATCTTAATTAAGTCAATTATATATTATAGGGCTACTACTAATTAATTAATTAATTAATTAATTACTCAAAAACAACATTAGCATGCATGATTAAGTAGCTAGCAAACGATGATATGGAGTATGTAATTTTATTTTCCCCCATTACTTGAGTTTTTCAAAAGCGCAATTTGTAGATGTGCGCCAATGAATTCTACTCTATCGATAAACTTTTTTTTAATAATTAATTATCATAGGTATCATAGTCCCAAAAATACACTCACATCTTAAATAAATAAAAAGCTAAAAATACTAAAATCGAAGTAGTACTAAGTAAAAAATATAGCTAGCTAAAAAACTCTTTTCTCTTAAATTAAGGTTATTGTATTTTATATTAATGGGACTTTTTTTCTTGAATGTAACTCACTCAAAAACACAACAAAAACCATTTAAATATATTTTCAAAGCAATTCGAGAAAATCAATTGCACTATTTATTTTTAAATCGGCAAGGATTTATGTTTATAAGAGATTTAGAGGAAATTATCTTGATGGTCATGGAACTCGGTTCCGATGGTCTAACTATGACGGAGTTAGCAAATATATTTAAGGGTTTTTTTAATATTCTTAAATTTTATAAATTTTATTATTTTTTATTGTAACAACCCGACCCTAAACCACATTGTTTATTTAATTAATTCATTAATTATAAGATTTATACGATTAAGCGCGTGCACTTCAATTCGATATTTTATATTTAAAGTATTTTTATACATGCGTTATGCGGTTAAGGCGACGAAGTGGCCCTAATAAAAATCTCATAATAAAGTTATAATTTGTTAACGCCATTATTAAAATAAAATTAAAAAGTAATAATAATAATAAATAAATAAGTAACTAAATAAATACATAAAAATAAATGTAGAAAAGAAAAAAATGAAAATGAAATAAATTAACCAGATTTTTTTAAAGAAAAATCCAGATACTGATTTATCTCGCAATTAAGTAGGAAAAAAAAAAAGAGAAAAAGTGAGGCCGTTAAAACCAAAATAATCGGGCAAGTTCAATTCAATTGCCTCACTCGCCTCCCCTTCTCCCGTCCTCCCCTCGCTTCTTCTTCCCCGTGGGCGCCTTCTCCGGCCACCGGCGTCTCGCTTCCTCTCTCTCTCGCGCTCTCGCCGTCTCTCTCTCGCCTCCCGCTGGGCGCTGCGGGATTCCCTGCCGCGGCCACCTAACGGCCAACCACCAGCCGGAGTTCATCGCCGCCTCGCCGAGTGGTTGCCGGTGCAGCTGCCGACCACCACCACCCCCGCTCGACCTCTTCGATTTCTCCTCTTCGAATCCGAAGGTAAACACGCTAAACCCTAAATTATCAAGTTTCTAATTTATTTAGGCAATTGTAACTATAAATTGAAGTGTATGATTTAGAATTGTGTTGTGAGTGAATTTGAGGATTGATTTGAGAATATTCAAACTGGTATGAATGACTCGAGTTATGGTAGTGGATGGACTGATTGTGCATAGAGGTAATTTCTTTTGGGGAATTATAATGTAGAGAACGAAATTAGGGATGTTAGGTTATGTAATTGAGTAAGCTGGATGGATTCCGAGATTTGGGGAATGAATATATCGAGCAAACGAAGGCAAAGTACATGTAGAAACTAAACTAGCTAACGTGTAAATGTAGAGACGTAAAGAAAACTTGGAGCATTAAGTTGTCTAATTGTGATCGTGAATGTGAATTTTGTTGTGAAAGTAATACTCATGACCTTAAATTGATATGGGTATGGAGTTTGAGCAATTTGGTTAATGGTGAAGCCTTCCTATGGGAAGACATTGGTGGATTAAGCAATCACTTGGCTATGAGTTTGAATTCGATGAAAGAAGGAATAAAGAAATTACGTTGGGAATGAGGATCGAAAGATAAGTTGGGCTGGCAGATTAATCGAATTAGTGGCATCAAATAAGAATAATAATAATAATGCTAATAGTAATGACGACCACAATGTGGGTAGCAATCATAAGAATTATTAAGAGCGTGTTTCACATCTTTTTAATAAATATAATAACGATAAGTGATTGATCATACATGCATATATATACACCTTTTCCATTCACGCCAACAAATGCACTTGAATTACATAAGTAACATTAGTTATCTGATTAGCTTAATCGATTTCTCTAATTAGTAGACGTTGTTGTCCATGATCAAAACGTAACTAATGCAGTGAAGTTGTGTAAGGGAGACGTAGTTACCAGATTGAGTAACAAATATAGAAAATGAAGTAAGGCACCCATACTTATGCGAATTCAAGTATTAAAACTCAAGAAAAACCTCATTAACAATGGAAATCTATTTGAAACGTAACCGAGGCCACTTCGGTTGCCGGAAAGCTAGTAACTTAAATTTTCATAAAAAGGGGAGAAAGCAAACATCCTCGGTTCGAGTACGTGCATTGCTCGTGCCCTTCGAAAATTCACATGTTTCATCAAATCTCAACATTTCTCATATATGCAATTAATAATGAATCATTTACAAGGCAAGTTTTGCCACCTAATTAAGTGGTCCCCGCCCAATTATCAATTACCAAGGGCTTAGGCCCGCCAATTATACCCGCACGCGGCGTCAACTCGGGTTATCGATCGGCCGGGGTGACACCTGTTCAACGATCGTATCAATTACCAAGGGGTTCCACTTCCGAGATAATAACCGGCAAGCAATTTTACTTATATTCTCTCCCCCGATTTCAAACTAAAATGAATTGAAATGCGCGCGCTCAATCAAAATGTTCTTCAAGTTATTTTACAGTGCGGGAATGTTCGTATTGAGTTTCGACTCATTCTTTGAATTACTTTGATGTTTTTGTTTTTAGGAAAAGCATCCGTGAACGACCCTTCGCCTAAGCAGCCTGGCGGAAGCAAGACTTAGCCGGATATTTCATTGCCATTGTTCCGTGATGGGTTAGATGCTCACAGTGATGCTCATCCTCGCTAATTTTGGGTTTGACTTTGGGTTGTAATTAAGTATTGCGTATTTCCTATTATAGTCCGTTGTAATGGTCACTAATGTTTGTAAATACGTAGCAAAGCCGTGCTTGGGATTGGCTACTTAAGTTGTCGGGATGACACCTTGCGACACAGTCGAGGCATAACCACTAGACATTGTTTATTATGATATTTTAAGTCGACCTTGTCCTTTTGTTAGGACGGCGGTAACGCCTTCAGCTATTAACTTCCGTTGCGACCTTACCTAATATTCTCGGATTAGGGAGTTATTAGGTGACGGTAACTCAGGGCGTTACATTTATGATGTCCCTTTAATAATTTTATGAATTTTTTAAAAAATTTAAATTTAAATATAAATTTTAATTTTATTTTTGCTATGGTATCCTTGGGACACCCATAACTCTCACACAGCTCCATCACTGTAACTATGTCAAAGATATAATAGTAAGTTGTCTTTAAATAAGGATATCATTCAACAAAAAATAGTTGTCTATGTTATAGCGATTATTTTTGTTGGTTTTTCTAAATGTGGTTATTATCAGTAGTAAGGTTTATTTTTCGTAAGCACCATCAACTATTATTGTAGTTATACATTTACTTATTTTAACTTATTTGTCAATTAATTATCGAGAAAAAAAAAAAAGAGTTATTCCGAAGCCAGCTAGGGTTCCAATCTATGATGAAAATAAGAAAGACAATGACCACGGTAATTTCTCAATAGTTTTATATGTCATGTCTTTGTCTCTAATTTTCGAGTAATAATAATCCATAAATTATAACTTTTCTTTGACTTGCCTGGTTTACTAGGAAGCAACAATAATCCTTTTTCATAAAAAAATTGTCCCTAATAATTCTTTTATTATGAGGGGTTACATTTATAAAATTAACTAAAGTCTCCCTTTTTTTAATAATTAATCGAAAAATAGGTCAAAATAAGCATATGTATAAGATTAACAATTAGATCGATCAACAAAAACAAAACCTTAAGACTTGACAAAAAAAAACCTTGCCAAACACAAAAACGTCTTATTAGACGAAATTTAAGATCGTATACTTCAACTACAATCAGCACAACATAGTGATGTCTCAATAGAGATCTTCACAAAAAAAAAAAAAAAAAAAATCGCCACAACCTAATACTCCCTTAGCTTGTCTTGTTCCAAAGACAAATTATAACATCGATCAATAATTGACGAGTACAAATTATTTGCTGCATATAAAATATAGGAGTTGATGTAAGTAGGAGTCGAACTTCAGACCTTAACTGCTTTTAGCAACTTTAGCGACTATACTAATTAACACCTACTGATTTCACGCTAATAATCCCATTTTCATTCATTCCCAACTTTTTTTTTTTCCTCTCTCCCCCGTAAAATAAGCATTGAAAAATTGTATTCAAACGGAAGCAGTGATAAAATGATGCTACTTTTTAGGCTGCGAATTTATTTCCCCTGTAAATAGAATGTACCCTTCGCGTCTTCCTATTATAAATAAGGTTTGGCATTATATCAATTTCAAATCATCATTCTACAGTAAAGAAAGTTTTCAAATAATTGTGAATAAAATCCCATCTAAATCATAGTAAAACAATAAAAATGAGGCCCTTTGCTGCTCTTTTCCTCGTCGTCCTCCTTGTCTTCACCTCAGGTTCTTCTTTCTCTATTATGATTAGTCGATTTTAATTTTTTAATTAAATCCATCTATCGTGCTAATATTTAAAATGGTTATTTTATTAATATTTTTTATTATTAATTATATATATTGTGAATTAATTTCATTATTGTGTGGAAAATGAAAATACAGAGATGGGGACAAGAGTAGCAGAAGCAAAGGAATGTAATGCTCCAAGTGAAAAATTCAGAGGAATGTGTCTTAGCGGCACAAACTGTGAAACTGTTTGCAAGCAGGAGAAGTTTACTGGAGGAAAATGTGAAGGCTTCCGCAGAAGATGCATTTGCACTAAGCCTTGTTAATCTTCATTACGACGTATTAATCCCGACCGACGTTGATATTAACACATCGTAAATTTATGTCGATCTACACACTTTTTACTCACAGATATTCTTTACTTATGGGAGTAAATGATATGTAGATATCGAAAAAAGGTGTGCTAATATCTCGGCCCAATCCCGACGCTTCGTGAATGCTATAGATTTCTTTTTCTTTTTCTTTTGATAAACCTACTATTAGTATTATGAAAATAATTGTAGCTTAGAGCGAAAAGGGAGGAGTAATTGTATCCTAGTTAGCAATTATTAGCTAGTGCTTATTGAAATGAAAAATATTTATGTGCTACAGAAATTTATGATAATTTATAGAATATTATTTTTACATATATTTTTGATACTTATTAATAAAGGAGAGTACGAGGTTTAACCCCTCTTTTGCCCCAAAGAATGAATAAGGCAAAGGAGTAAAATTACCCTAGATATTAAATTTATGTATTGAATAATGCATATATGGAATAAATTTAAACTTAAACATCAATAACAACTATTTAACATTTACCAATTAAATTACAACGCTTTCGAATTTCAATTCGAGTGTGAAATTATTTCCTTATTTTTGGAAACCAAAACAACAATCTAAGTGGTATGTGTTCGATTCTAAAATACTCAAAAATTGTGCTCACCATAAGCTAAATTATGCTTGCTTTGACCAAGTTTAGAGTTACTCATTTAAAAATTAGGTCAATTTTATTTCAATTTTCAAAATTATATAGATTTACTTAAAAAAATTTCAATTTCTGTCGACTTTAAAGTCTGCTCGTTTTGACGTTTATAATAACGTTTATATGAACTAACAGACTCATAACATATAGTTTCAACTAATCATAACTATCTATAATAGTTCGAGTACATTTCGTAACAACTCATAAAAGTTCAGTAACATGTTGTAACAACTAAAATTAATTATAACAATTCATACTATCTCATAATAATTAATGACTATTAGTTTTTAACGGCTAAAATAAAGAAGCTTAAAAACTGGTTTAGTGCACATTGGTTGGCCTAAAAAAGCATTATGAGAAAGAAATGCAAATTCTTAAACGCTCTAAAAAGCGTATACTTCTTAACGGAGAGATTAGGTCCACAAAATCTCACATATGTTTTTATTGATTGGATCATCTGTTAATATACGGCGAGAGGCAAATTCTTCGAAGTAGATGTAAGCCGTTCCGGGAAAGAAATATCGAGAGGGCTGAGTTGGATACGCGTGGAAAGCAAAGTGGACAGGCAAAATTCCAAGACGACCAGTATAAACACGTGATTCAACCCCCTTTGGGCTTTGGCTTTCGTCTCTTTGCGCACATTATTGATGTTCTCGTCGCTGAGTTACTATCCAACTGCTCACTACTCAGTATTTATTGACTATTCCCATTAGCTATCCATCTCTAGTCCTATCAAAATTACATTTTTACTACTATTTATTTTAATTTTTTAATACGATAAGTAGATCGCTTTTTGGATCCTATATCAAAGGAAAGCCCATAAAATTTTGATGGATGCGAAAATGGGAGAGGCGTCAAAACCCCTTCATATTTTCACCACACAATTTTTTCGAGAAAATTGAGAAAATTGTACCCCATAATTGAACTTAAAGGGTGAGAAAGGAATAAAGGCTTCAACACTATTCACTTCTATTTATTATCTTACATGTGCAAGTTTTACTTCAAATTTATCTCTTGCTCTCTTCTTGTTTGTTCTTATCATTGTCATTAATGTTCTACCTTCAATAAGACATCACGAAGAGTGTGTTTACTAGTTTCTTGTTTCTCTTTGAGGGTCTGTTCAATAAAAATGAATTGTTATATTTGAAATAAACAGAAATAAGATGAAATAAACTAAAATAATTAGTTGTTATAAGCTGTTATGAGTTGATAGAGTTGAAATTGTTGAATGTTATAGGTGAAATGAGTCGACATTGGATGAAATGAGATGCAAAGAACTAAAAAGAATTGAAATTAGCTGAATTACCTTAAAACTGTTATAAATAATAATATAAATATTATTTTAAACATGCCTTGCATCACTCTTATCTAGCTTAAAATTGAAAATTTTTTAAACGACCGATAAAATGTCAAAGGCATAAAGCTATTCTACAATACGAATACAACCATACATCTTTAAGAGGGTAGGCACGTTGTACAATTAAAAATAAAAGTTCAATAGCTAGTCACCACTGTTTTAGAATTAATAAAGAGGATCTTAAGATTTGAACCCGAAACCTTTAGTTGAAAAAAATTCTAATACCATGTTAATAAACTAATGATTGAACGCTCGTAAATATATTTATACTCTAACAATCACATAAATCTGAGAAAAATAAGTTATTTTATGTAATAAACATCTATAAGAAGAATAATGGGCTTATTTTTCTTCATTTTTCCGATGTGAAAGACGTGATATAATGATATTGATATCACATAATAAAATTTAATGAAAAATCTTAGTCAAAATCGACATAAAAGAAGTAGCAAAAGGTCAAAAGAAAACAAAAGAAAGAGACACGAGCTCAACATCACGAATGGGGCGATGGGACTAGAAAGAGACACATCTTTTCTTTTTATTTATATTTATTGGGAATCTTATAAGTTTCTCTAGAAGAATGAAGTTAAAATTTTCATATTACAAAAAAAAAAGAAAAGAAAAAGAATTGCTAGTACGAGTTGTCCATACATTGATAGATATGTGAGGGGCTATAATAATGTGATAACTATTGGCGAATTCACACCTTTATTTTAAAAAAAAATTTAAATTTCGTAAGTACTAACTTATTTTTATAAATATTAATTTTAATAATTTTATATTGTTTATAATTTTTACAAAAATATTAAAAATAAATTTTGGGAACTCACTTTTTTAACTAATTTTTTTAATTTTACAATATATATTATTTTATCATTCTAATTTTACTCTCATTAATCGTTTTTTGTTCTTCTTTTTCCATTAATAATTTTTTATTTTCAATAAAATATTTAAAATAATTTAATTGTTTTAGATAAATTTTATCATTAATTTTATATTTTCATAATATTTTTTATAAGTAAAAATAATAAATATTATAAAATAAAGAGAATATCACGTTACTAATATCATCCTTAGCAATGTAAAGTGGTAAATTTTCATAACAAAATTAACACAAATGTCAAATACTCCTTTCATTTCAAAATATATATCAATTTAATTAATTTTTTTATTTAACAATATTTATCACTTTAGAATTTCAATGACTTATTAATAATTTGTTCATCAATTTTATTCTCATTAATTATTTTTTTATTAATTATATTTATTTTTAATAAAATTTTTAAATAAATTAATCTTTTAACATAAATTTTATTAAATATTTACCGTTTTATTAATCTATTAATATATAAAAGAAAACTTGGGGTTACTCTCCTCTCCTTAATTGTAGGGATAAAATCAATTTTCACCCTTTGATTTTATATGCTAAAAAATCAGAGCCATTTATTCTTAAATTTTATCACTTAAATAAATAAAAATTTGCATTGACCTGAAGTAATTATAAGCTGTTAGTATTACTAAAGGCCACGTCTCCCCCTCTTTCACTCTCTCGGTTTCATTTTTACAGTTTTATTATACCTCTCTCTCTCTCTCTATTCATGTTTACAGCTCTCTCTCCTCTCAACCCCATCCCCCACGTCTCCCTCTGTCTTGCCTGCTTGCTCTCTCCCTCTCGCTTTCTCTCTCTCTCTCTCACTCACTCCGCTCTGTTTCCTTGTGGGTGGTCGACCGACTTTCGGGCCGGTGGCCGGCTGGTGTCTTGTCGCCGGCGCCGCGCCTCTCTCTCTCGACACTCGCCTGGCGGTTTAATGTTTTTTGAGTAACCTCTCTCTATCTCTCTGTCCTCAACCGTTCCCCCCACTCCTGCTCCCCTTATCTCTATTTCTCCCTCTATTTCCACTTTTTCTGATCTACTTCTTTCGAGGTCCTTATTCCCACCACTGTCGACGACCTCACCAAAGGCAAGAAGGTCATCCTCTTCGCCGTCCCCGGTACCTTCACTCCGACCTACTCACGGATGGAGGAAGGAGGTGCCTTTACCAACAACATCGCCGAGAATATGCTCAAGGTGCTCTAAATCTCATATGATGGTAACTAACTTCTTCGAATTTGCAAATCTTTTGTTTTTTGGGTTTCTACATTTTAGCCTAATTTAGGGTTTTTCTTAGTTTGAATAAGAGTTGTATTACCAGCTTTGAGGTTAATTACAAATTGGGTTTTTGGCCCGATGTTGCTTCTTTGCAATTTGCATTGTGGGATGTGTGAAATTCTAACCGATATTGTCTCCATTTTTAATTTAATTAAGAGATTTTCTTTTTGTTTTTTGTTAGTGGGTTGGAGGCGTTGAAAGGTTTCGTGAGTTTAGGGGTGGTTTTGATTGTAATATATTGGTGATATATGAAATGGGTGTAATTAGTAAGAAAAAAGCTTCAAATTGGTAAAATTTTTCCCATTTCCTCCTCTTTTGTGGTTGATATTTCTAATTGATTTTAGGATTTTTGGGAAATTAAAGGATTTTAAAATCTGGGTATTACATTTCGCTTGGATCTGTTCATATTCTCTTTACAGTTTCTTCTTGCATTGATATTAGCTTTGAAGGGCATTCTCTGTACTAAAGCTTTGATGTTCTTAATTGGTTCTTCTTCCAAGTGTTTTGGTGAGCGTTTTGGTGCTTTATCATGAGGCATAAGACAACACTTTGGGTGTATATGTGGAAACCCAATTGGATTAAATGATTTGGATTATGTGGATTTCTCTTATTTTTCCACAATTTTCTCTAATTTGTTCAAAAAAATTGAGTGCTTTGGATGTAAACCCATAATCCGAATTGCACATTTTTGGATATCACTATATCTTATATATTTGTAAGTTGGAGAAGCAAATTGTGGTTTGTTCAGTTTCGAGTGGAATCTCTTGATTCAAAAGTCTGTTTATGTAAATGCCAATTGGGTGGACAAAGGAAAAGGAGGATTCCTAGGTTTTTTAATTTAATTGGTTGGAGCTTGAACATCTTCAATTATTATATTTTTTTTTGATGAAAGAAATCTCTCTTTATATTGATTTAGAAGCCCAAAAATTACCGGAACTAGGTCACCCCATAAAGTTCCTTAGGATTTACATTTGTCCCCACTCTCAATCCTAACATTACCGAAACTTACTGCCCTTCGATTTGAGGATGTAGCAATTGGATTTTATTGAATCCGAAAGCAATGGCGTAAACCGAATTGAGATCAAACATTGGATCCGTGGGTTTCCTATGATCAGCAAAAATTGGGGGATTTTGGGGGGCTTGATACCTTTTGATTGATTGTAAGGAGATGCCGAAATTGATGATTTTATTGATAGAATTAAAGATTAGGTTAATAAAATACAAGCCATCAAACGTGAACTTCATCTCTTCTTTCTTCTACTAATTGATGGTTTGTTCACTTCTATCTCTTTTTCTGTTTTTTTGGAGGGGGAGGGGTTGCAAATAAAAATTTTAGTTGTGTTTGAATAATGTTCTGGGTTTGAGATTTTGTATTTTTATTCGTGAGTTTTGCTCTTTTTTTAGTTGAATATGATTTAATTGATATTAGATGTTCCTGTCCCATTCATTCTTAGTGATTGTTATTCCTCTCTTTCGGTTTCATAGTAGATTTTCTATTTTTATCTCTCATTTTTTTCTTGAGACTTTTTGTGTACTAATGCAAGTTTGAAATTGGATATCTTTATATAGGACATCCTTTTGGGGTCGGATGCAAGCTTGAAGGTGCGGATGACATAGGTAACAGAGACAAAGAGGATGAGCCGGAGCATGAATTTAGGGAATAGTGGGATGACCTCCACATCCACCTCCGCCATAAATCGTAATTGTTTGTATCTTCAACCTTTTTTGAATATGATTTTTTTTTACTGGTTTAGCTCTCTTCCCCAATTTCCTTTCTATTATAGATTTGCGTTGACCCATTGTAGTTGATGTTGTGGGAATTTGTGTATTGTTTGATCCAATCTACCCATTAACTTTTTGCCTTTGTTTGTTAACTTTTCCCTATCAAATTTGATCTCATGATGCATAGGGAGATGGCTATTGCTTGCTAGAAAGTAAAAAAATGTTGTTCTTGGTGGTTGATTAGATTTGATGCTAGCCTTAATTTTTGTGATTCTATATAGTGCGTGGATTTTCCATTATTTATTAGATTTGATGTTTGGGATTGGTATTCTACGGATGGATGATCCCATGCTCCCGTCTCGATTGCTTGCTCATTGTAGTTACAATGATATGCATATGTTGTTTTTTTGAGTCAAATTGACCCTTTCTTTCCTCCCGGGAATGCGGAGTTGTGCTTGGTTGAAAACTTTGTCCAAGTTTGGGGTTGTATCCTGTGTGTCCGAGGGGCTTGACTTATATGGTTTTTTGAGTCTCTTTGGTGTAGTAACTAGGAGTTGCTCCACTCTCTTAGGTTTTCCGAGGAGGCTGGAGGGTCGGGGAGAAATTTTTAGTTGTTGACTCAAACATGAAGGAGAAAAGTTTGTTGTAGATGTAGCCAAATGCAATTTTACTGCTAATCATGCAAGCTTCTATCATATGGAGCCTTCATTACACCTGACATTCCGTCCGACATTTTGTAGAAAGCCCTTCATCTGCATATTTGTGTAAATGTTGTCGGCTAGATAGCAACTTGCTATAAGAGATCGGTAAATCATTATCTTCCTATATTATTGGTTGGTGACACTTCCATCCATGGGGGTTTGGATTGTATTCTCACATTATTTTTCTAAACTAGCTAAGACCATGCAGCTACTTGCTATATCAATTTTCTAAAATCTATGGTAATTTAGAAGTATAAATAGATAAATCTATTTATCTATTCAACACAATTTAAAAGCATGACCAATACGCGGAAATTTAAATTGTGTTGAATAGATGAATAATTTATCTAATGATACGTCTAAATTACGAAACATTTTTAGAAAATTGATATAACTGACAACGCTGCGGTATTAGCTAAGATTTTATTAAAGATTATATAATTGTATGTATTATATATATTAATAGATTTAAATTGTGTTGAATAGATGAATAATTTATTTAATGATACTTCTAAATTACGAAATATTTTTAGCAAAATTGATATAAGCGACAGTGCATGGGTTTTAAGCTAGTTTTTTATAATGTTAAAACGGTAATTATTTTAAAAGGGAAGGAGTAATTTAGAGACACGACGAGAGGGCAGGCGGCGGAGGGCTGATGTTTCCAAGGTAGTTTGCGATGTGGCCCTGTAAGCTACACATGTTGATGTCCCTTCGCCATCTGTATTTGGAAAACCAACCTTTCTCTCTCCTTTTTACTATAAACTGCTCTTCACAACCATACAAGTTCTTTTCCATCGCAAAATAAGTTTTTTTTTTTTATAAAAAAATAAACTAACTAATCACCCAAAATCTCTCTCCTCTCCAGAATATTTGTAACCTAAATTATGCCTATGAGGCATTCAAAGAGGCTCTTTGCTGCCATCTTTCTTGTGCTGCTTCTTGCTTCGGCCTCAGGTTAACTCCCTCTCTTCCCCACACACACTTATAATATTAATTACCATACAGAACCACTGCTTAAATTGTATTATTTATTTTTTAAAAAAATTTATAATTATATTAAAGTATTAGTGAGTGTATATCATTTACACCAATTTTTATTTTGTAAATTTTTATTTTTGTCCGTCATATTTTATTTAACTAACTCACTCATTATAGATTTTCTAGTTCCAATTAAAAATCTGACCTAAATTAGTGAGTTTGGGTTCACTTGGAGCTAAGTTAAATTTATATCCGATTTAGATTCAAATCTGACCTATTTTCATCCCTATTTTAAGGCTTAAAACACAAAATTATATTTGAAGTGTGTTTAAAGTTATATAAAAATCATCAATTATTTCTATCCGTTTCTGTTCATTTTTTAAAATTATTTTTGTACATTTATATTATTTTCTATTTATTTGTTTTTTTACGTAACTTTGAACATATCCTTAATGAGCTAATTAAAGAGCTAATTAATTAACTTCTTTGCTCATGTTGTTGAATGTGTTGCGAATTAAAGAGGATGGGGCAATCAGAGTAGCGGAAGGAAGACAATGTTCAGCCCGGAGTCAGAAGTTCAAGGGACTATGCTTTAGCGATACAAACTGTGCTTCAGTTTGCCGAATCGAGAAATTCACCGGAGGAGATTGCCATGGTGCTCATCGACGATGCTACTGCACCAAGCCTTGCGCTTAGCCCAATTCGCCCGTCGGAACCGAACCGAGCGATTCACCGGAGGAGATTTCCACGGTTATCTCATGTTACTTCAAGAAAATAATAGAACACTCTGTTCTTGTTCTTGTTCTTGTTCCTGTTCTTGTTCACCCCGGCCTCTTAATCTCTCTGTTTGAGGTTGGTTATGCTTTTCGTTTTGTGAGTGGGAGAGAGTACTTCGCATGTGGTTAAGTGATTAATGTGGAAATAATAACAATAGCTATACCATGGATCAGCTTTATTGATTCGATGACCTGAAATAATTTAGAGCACATCAGAATTATAAAAATGGGGGTGAATTTTAAAAAATAGTTATTATATAATTTATAAACATAATAATACTCAGTAATAGATATTTTTTCTATTTTAAAATAGTGCTGCTTTAAGATGATGAGGTAATAAAAAATATAAAATTTATTGTAAAATTTGTGTTAAAAGACTAAATTATTTAAAAATTTTATTAAAAATGAAGAAAATTAATAAAAAAATTAGAGAAAAAATATAATTAATAAGGATAAAATTAATAAATTTATTATTAATAAATTATTGAAATTATAATGTGATAAATATAATAAAATAAAAAAATTTAGTTAAACTGATATCTATTATGAAATAGATGGAGTTTATAAGGTAATTATGGTGCTGAAAAATCACATTTTTATGTTCACATGTCGATTTTTTCCATGCAATTATAATTTGATTGGTTCCAAAGATTTATGCTCTTTTAAGTTTCGTTCGTTAAGTTGGTTAATGAAGCAAATTTAAATGAATGTATTGTGTGTTAAGGTATGTCAAAATTTTATTAGTCAAATTAGCTCATGTTCATGCTTTTTCTCAAAATTCTCAACAAATGCCCAACATGATGTTATAGTCAAATTACTTGGATAAAAGGTTGTCTCTTCACGATATTGATTGGACCAAACATTAATTGATTATAGATCGTTCGGATGAACCAACTTAAACTTAAATCTGACTTACATCATATCTATCATCAGGACATAACCTATATAAGAACCAAATGATCCGTTTACGCATTACTCACATCTCCTCAATCTCAAACGTGACTCATGTACACCCTCTTTAGAGAGTTTTGTTATATGATACGGGATTCTGATAAGCTGATAAGATTATATATTTTTTGGTGGGGCATGACAAATACTACACAGTATGTCCAAGACTCACATGTACTCCAACCTTGATGTATATATGTATATATCAATACAATTAAATCAGGACCACATAAGCCATATCCTTATTGATAGAGGAAATCTCCTTTTCCCATCTATAAATAACCTCGACAACCCAAGTTTTTTCACCACCACCAAAACATCAAAACCCCTCCTGTATATGCAATGAGGCCATCAATGAGGCTCTTTGCTGCTGTTCTTCTTGTGCTGTTGCTTGCATTGGCCACAGGTAATTAATGATGATATTTTCACTTTCACCCATGAATCATCATTAATTAGAATCTTAATCTGTTTTTTAACATTTTTTTGATTAATTAATTGAAGGGAATGGGCCAAGGGTAGCAGAAGGAAGAGAGTGTGAAACAGCAAGTCATAAATTCAGAGGATTATGTACGAGAGGCAGAAACTGTGCAAGTGTCTGCGAAACTGAGGGATTTACGGGAGGAAAATGTCAAGGCGTGCGCAGACGATGCATGTGCACTAGGCCATGTGCTAAGTAGCCTTGCTACAGTACTAGTTTTTGCCCTTGCTTTAAGTGAATAATGATGCTTAATCAACAACTCAGTTGGGGTTTTAGTTAGCCCCGACCCTCCTCGTTTGCACCCAAAAAACATCTAGTGAGTCCTGGACCGAGGACATGGGTTTGAGCCCATATCCGTATGGTATTATGTATATGTACGTACGATGGTTATTTTGATGAAAATTGAAAAACTAGTTTATGAAACTAGCACGTGAAATATATCGTATGCTAGTTATTATAAATGGATTGTTTATATGCGTATTATAAAATAAGAAAACTACGTAGCAATGGTATTTAAATCAATTTAATTGCACTTTTCCCCTTGGTCAATCCCTAACTAAGTTGAGTAAAACTTGAATGTAGCAAATTATTCAATTTTCAAAATTCCAAAAGCATTAGGGTAATCATCCCAAAAAAAAGAAAAGAAAAACATTAGGGTAACAATTATTTTGACAATTTGGGAAGTATCGATGGCAACCTTTACCAACTTGTGAATCGTTTAGGTAGGTAAAATTCGATTAGATAAGTCCACAATTCGGATAAACTTTTTCTTTATTAATATCGGACTCTTTATCGTACTCATAAATCATTTTAAAAATTGATAAAGAAAAATTTGATTTTTTTTGAATATATTGAGATTTTGTTTTGGACATATGTACGAATTTCGAATTTACCTATGGAAGAAAAATGATAAGATTTTGATGTTGATCATCGGCACTCAATGTACACAAAAGTTTATGGACCAAAAAAAAAGAAAAGAAATCAGAATATCTCTATTGGGCCGAGTACTGGGCCCGATATGGAGGTTTTACCTGTTCATTTTGAAAATTTGACTTGGACAAGTTCTTTCCATATTACAGTATTTGGTTTGAATTCCATTATACTACCAAAAGGGTCATTTCAGTCATTTCACATTATTATTTCATTTAACAAATTTATTAGCCACTCATATACCAGTGAATAAATCAATCATTCAAGAATTAAAATTAATTAATTAAATTATCTCAAATAAATGTTTCTTTGATATTAAAACTTCCGACAGTTTGAATTTTTTTCTTCATCCCCCAATCTCAACGTACTATGTTTACCTTACACCTTAATTTGAACATCCCCAATCTCAATATTCCCCTTAAACCTTATTAATATTAAAACTTCGACAGTTTGGAGTAGACCTAATCTTACACATTACACGCGTTATCACAAATAAATTTTGCTATGTCATTTTCAACGAACTGAAATTATTTTGTTAATTTATTTTAAAAAGTCAAAAATAACGAAACGTCTAAGAAAACTTGTGATAAATTGATGGGGTAAGCAAGTATACTAAGGGTCCATATTTCACGAATTATCATTTAGTGGGCGAACGTATGAAGAGGGAAAAGGGGGCAAAGGAAAGGGGAGAGCTCGAACCCGATAACTCTAATAAAATTCGTACATATGTCAAGTTATTACCTGGCTATATGTACAGTATAGCAAGGATATTTGTGGGTTAGAAAGAAAACATGAAGCACTCACTGTTATGATCTCTGATGACTTGAAGTGTATATATATGCAGACACCATAGCTTTTCACGAATGAAGACAAGTGCTTGAGAACCACGAGTAGCCCATACTGAGTTGTTTGGAAATCTTACTTTCTGCTATAAATATCCTTCACAATTCCCATCATTTTTTCCATCACAAACAAACATATCTCTCTCTCTCTCTCTCTCTCTCTCTCTCTCTCTCTCTCTCTCTCTCTCTCTCTCTCTCTCTCTGAAGCAGGCAATGAGGCTCTTTGCTGCTCTCTTTCTTGTGCTCTTGCTTGCCTTGGCCACAGGTTTTCTAATCTAATCACATCTCTTTTTATGCATAGATTTCATCTTAATTTCACCCATCTCATCATTTTGCAACTAAATTAAATGTGTTATACCCTAACTTTTATCATAAAAAAGGTCATAATAATATAACGTTATAAGAAAATCAAACTTTAAAATATAAAATTTATGCACACAACGTAGATGATAGACAGTTTGATTCAACTACGCTCCCTTTAGATTTGTGGATGATTTTAAGTGAACTATCCTGATCCTTTTTTTTTTTCCGGAGGAGGGGAGATTGTTACTCAGTATAATGATAACGATAATGTAATTTTCATTAATTTTCCCACATTAATTGATGGTTAATTGTTGTTTTTTGTAATATATATATTCATGCAATTAATTTTTTTTTCTTGTAACTATTTTGAAGAGAATGGTCCAAGAGCAGTAGAAGCTAGAACGTGTGAAACTGCCAGCCAGAAGTTCAAGGGGGTATGTTTTAGTGACAGAAACTGTGCCTCTGTTTGTGAAAGTGAGGGATTTCCTGCAGGAGACTGTTCAGGTGTTCGTAGAAGATGCATGTGCAGTAGGCCTTGTGCTTAGGGTTCATATGGATATGTATATTATCATCTCCAAATCCTTGCTCATTATCCTTTGTTGCGTTCGTGTTTATAAGCATGCTTAATTAAGGAGTAATAATTGTCGGGTGAGCGACGAAAATGTAAGTCCTCTGTCGAGGACAGCAGTTCAAAATATATTTCCATCGATCATTAGTGCTTTCTCTTAAAAAAGTATTATGTCGTATTCGTATTTTAAAATCTATCACGATAATATGTGTATATGTATTCGATCTATGAGATTTAAATGAAGTGTTTCCTGAGGAAGTCTTATGTCAGATTTAAGATGGTATAGCAAATTAAAATGTTGGCTTAAATATTACTTTCTGTACAAATACTCTCGTTTAAATTTTCTTTCTATTTATGTCAATTTGCATACTTATACATCTCATTCTTGTGTAAATAATTATACGATACTTATATTTTACATAAATCAAAAACTTTTATTTATTTTTTATATTAACAACATTTTTTCTTTAATTTAAGAGGTTTTTTTGTCGATGGAATATTCTTTTCATCTATACCCTTACGATCAAGACTATTCAAACATTGATTAATTTTTTGTTGGTGCGACTTTGCTGAATATCACAAGCCAATATAGCAATTCTGAGCACAAGATAATGCAATAAGACGAAAATGTAGGGACATATATGTTTATGACATGACTTTTTTTTTTTTTTTGGTGGGGGAGGAATATTTCGGTCACATGTCAATTATTATTTTTCAAGAATGGAAAATTTTGCTTCTTAATATGCTGTCGCTCGTACGTACATATGTGAATGCCCCACGGACATTAATCGAATTTTGCTTCAAGAATAATATGTGGCGTTTAGAGAATGCATTGCTTTATTATTTTAGATAATTCTAACATTTTGATTAAGACAAATGGAAATCTTATCAATAACATAATAATTAAAAACAAAAAGGGAAGACGACAAAGGCTCACATGCACCTAATATCTTTAGACTATAACTATGTTCTTTTGATCTGAAGAAGTTATAAGACTGTAAAAATTATAAAGAGATATGAAATAATTATAAAATTACTTGTAAATAACTGTAAATAATCGGTTAGAGTGTAAAAATTTGTAAGATTGTAAGTTAAAGATTAAAAGAAAATAAAGACGGACATCCGTAATACAACTCAAGGTAAATCAATATATATATATATATATATATATATATATATATATATATATATATATATATATATGATTGACATATATGAAGTCTATGTGATATTGCAATAATGTAAGATACTTTATATAAGATGTTTTTTGATTAATTTTTCATAAAATTGCATATCATATATTTATTATATTGGATATATATGTTTCTAAAACTAATTTATTTTAATTTTGTTAATAATATCGAGTAGAATTGGCAATTTATATTAAATATTGTCTTCACTTTATGGACAATATTTTTTAAAAAAATTGGGATTTTAAATTTAAAACTACAAGAATAAGAAAAGACAAATAACAAATTAAGTACATAAACAATTAAAAAGTTATTGGAATATAAGTTAGTGAAAAAATTAAAATAAATATTATTATTTTAATTATTTAAATAAAATATATATCCACTTATGTGTTTTTGAACTTATTATTAGTTTTTATCATTGTAATTTAATTAAAAAGAAAATTAAATAACTAGGTTATAACCCTAGTTATTAGTATATAATAATGTGAATATTCATTAGTATGTCTAATAAAATTTTAAAATTTATTCCTAAATTTAAATTTAAACGTACCAATATAAAATTGTTAGGTGATGTCCAAAATGTCCGGAAAATTAAAAAATCGTTGGGTGATGTTGAATATTTGTGCTAGAACATCAACAAAAAAATATTTCTATTTATGCCATTGTGTACACAGAAATTAAAAAAATTAAAAACAAACAATTTCAAAATATAAACCATTTCATTACACCTTTTTTTTTTTTTCCTTGGATTTAATTTGGGTGGAAGATACATTTATGTTCTAGCTAGCTTTTGTGCTGTGGAAGGTGCTGGATCCAAATAGTGGATTTCCTATGGCTGTGGGGATGGACGGTGAAGTGAAAGTCTCTTTCTATAAGGCAATTCAGAATCATTTTTTCGATTATTATTAAGGTAATGGACAATTTCGAGTTTCCTTTTCTCTTATTTTCTTCTTTTGTGACCCGTCGATGGAGCACTAGTTTATTTCTGTGTCCATCAAAAAGATATCATCAAAGCATTTGTTTTTTAGGGAGATAAACACGGAGTATCGATCTACGATATTATTTATTCAAAATTGGAGAGACTTGTAGATTTATGAAAAATTAGACTAAACCCGAATTTGATAAGACATTATTATCAAAGTCGTAATAATTCATGACACGTATTTATTAATCGTTTTGAGGCATATAAAGACAAACTTCTACTGTCCACAATTCTGGAATATGTGATATTCTCCTCATATTGATTCACAACTTTTTCTCCCTATAAATACCCTTCAAATTAAGTTTCCTTGCATCACTTTATTTTTATTTTTTTAAAAAGAAAAGAAAATACAAGTTGGTGAATTATGAAGCACTTTGCTGCTATTTTCCTCGTCATCTTGCTTGTCTTGGCCACAGGTTCTTTCTCTTCCCTTGCAGTTAGTCTATTTTTATAAAAAAATATTTTTCATAATGGAATATAAATAAATTATTTTTATCCCTCTTTTTTTTTTTTTTTTTAGAATATTCCTCTTGATCATAACTGAAGAAAAAAATATATTTTGGTCAATTTTTAAACTGAGAAGTAAGAATTACCTCTCTGAATTTCGTAGACTCGACATCTTTTTATGTAACGTCTAATTGAATAATATTCTCCTCTCCAATTATAGAATAAGAACATTGTTATATCTAATCCTATTTTGTTGTTTAGATAGGACGCTTGAGATATAAATTTAGATTTATTTAGATTTGAATTTACAATTTTAAAAAATAAATCTTCAAAATAACTAGAGGCTTGCTATATCGAGTTTGTGATACATAAATGGATACATATACAAATTATTTGAAGAAGAGTGGAATTTTAATAGGTCATTCACATCCAGATTAAAGGTTTAAATGTATACATATTTTTTTTCCCTCTATGCACATATATCAAATTATATAATTTCTTTAAAGTTTTAGAAAATAGAACTCATCATCTCAAATACAATTAATGGATCCTATAATATCATTATTATCATGCCTTTTATATATGTTAGGCCACCATATCTTTTTTAATAACAATTTTAAGAGCGTTTGAATATCAATTAGTCCGAGTTTCGGGTAATAGACACCAATAATCTCTACTTAAAGTAGAATCAACAGTTTTGTTTTTCGAGGGTCGTCAGTTTATTTAATTGCGTGATCTCTTTCTTTTATCATAATGTACTACTTGTATAATTTTCGAAAATTTTAATTTAGTTGGTTGTGTTTTGACATGGATATATAGAAAATGAGAGCAGAGTGGCAGAAGCCAGAACATGCGAAACTCCGAGCCGAAAATTCAAGGGATTATGCTTTAGCAAAAGAAACTGTGAATCTGTGTGTGAAAGTGAGAGATTTTCTGGAGGAAAATGTCGAGGCTTTCGCAGAAGATGCTTTTGCACCAGGCCTTGTGCTAATTAGTAACTAATAAGCTACATGTGTGTTTGTGTGATTTGCACGAGTACATGTTCCCACTGAGTATGATGTAAAAAATTATCGTTATCTTATCATAGTGAGTGATCGACTACGTGAGCTTGTAATCATGCCAGTAATTGCGTAGTGAATAAGTCTCTTTCTTGTGATGATAAATTGTCGATTATCATATAATAGAGATCGACTACGTGAGCCTGTAATCATGACAGTGAATAAGTCTCTTTCTTGTGGCAATAAATTGTTAGGATATTATATAATAGTGATCAACTGTATGAATGTGGTGAGAAATTGACTGCATTGTTTATTGGCCTTTTTTTCTGGGAGAGGGCAGATTTAATTGTTTCGGGACAATATATTATTATTCCTAACAAGTAACAAAAAAGAAATCAATATTGTGATCACACAAATTTAAGGGACAAAATAAGCCACACACATTTTTATTAACATGATAAGTGTGGGCCACCCAATTGCACTTATATGTAAGGGTAAATTCAGTTGGGGCTTAAAGGCTCAAGGGAAGGGATAAGGATACTAAATTTAGAACACATCCCAACTTCTTGCACACTTAGTAAGAAAGTTGTTTCAACTAAAGTTCGAAACATAATGAAAATAATGAAAGTGTGGAGTGCTTACCACTAGGCCAAAGACACACTTGGTAAATAAGCCACACACATTAACGATCTGCAAAGTCTGCTAATTATCACAAGTAATAAAGAAATACACATGAGAATTGAATATGTATTTTTTTCCCCATTATTTAGAACACACATTAACTTTTAGTATATGAGATATAGGCATTTAGTTGAGCTTATTATTTATAAATTAAAAAAGTATCAAATATGCATAAGTACATCTTGCAATAAATGATCTTTTACTAATAACCGAATTACAACCATATACAAAGATTAATAAAATTAAGTTTTCGAGAAACAATCGTTTTGGTCAAATTAAAGTCATACAAACCATCATTTAATCAAATAATTAGTTTGATTTGGTCCAATAACTACATATACCGAAAATAGTAAATTTTAATCAGTAACCTATCCAATAATAATAAATTAAAATGTTCTTAAAATAAGTTACAGTAGCATAACTTTTAGTATCTACATAAGTTAACGTAATTCTTTGTAAAATCTTTTATTATTACGTAAAAAAATTTATAATAGAAGAGCTCTATTCGGCGATTGGCCAAACAATAACTCGAGCTGATAAAAAAATTTAAAAAATTAAAATGATTCATAAACGAATTTGAAGGTTGGTAAAATAAAACGACACACATATAGTGAGGATTGAGGAAGAGAGGATTAGAAAGCATGGTGGCAATTTCACTGTACAGACGAAGCCTCCGCAAGTTACCCCCAAAGCTCCGCCGCGGCGGTGGGTGTCGCCGAGGCCTAAAATCTCTCTCCTCGACTTCCGGACCCTTCTCCTCCGCCGCTCCAAGGCTCTCTCTCTCCTCCCTCCCCCTCCTCCACCGCCGCGAACCCTAATGGTGGCCCTACTTCGTCACCTCCACTTCTCCAAGGGGAAGAACAACAGCCGACGTCGCTGGACGATTTGAAGGGGCATGGAACGGGAAACCCTGATGCGGTATTGGATGAAGCTGCGCTGATGTTGATTTGTGAAGATAAGGCGCAGTTTGCTGAGAATCCTTCGTTGGAGGTCTGTTTCTCATTGATTTGTATGATATTTGGTTCAATTTTTGGAGGATCTCTAGTGTAATTTAGTATCATATTATCCTTGCCTGAAGCTTTGCTCAAAGGAAGAAGAACATGATATTACTTATGTTCAAATGAGAAATGTTTGCTCTCTCGTTGGAGGGAGGAAAACAATTTGATGATTTCTGGAGTGAAGTGGGGAGTATCTTATGGGTTGTCATAGCTGATTCCTGTAATTTTATTAGGGAGTTTTGCATTATAAATCCTAAGGGATGCGGGATAATTGTGGGTTTACTTGTGTTTCTGTGGATGGTTGATATCTAGCCAAAGTTAGGGAATGGCGTTGTTTCTTAGTCATGGGCTGCTCACCTATGATTGCTGATAAATGTAAGAACTTGAGGGTTGGATTAGAGATTTAATTTAATGACAATAGTGCTCCAAAATTTGCATTTCTTCAAGTGTCAAAACTATTCGAGAATTGATGATATCTTTTGCAGTTTGGAGGGTTCTGTGTTACGTGCTAGAATGTTTTGTTTGTTGTTCTGCATCAGAACTTTTGTGCGTAGATGTATAATGTATTTCGTGATGAATTAATTGCTTTAAGAAGCCCTTGCCTTTGAGTGCAAATGTTTTGTTGATGCCAGAAACTCGGCATCATCCAAGAAACATTTGAAGATGAGATGTTATCTTGGCTTATGTTATCATTTTAGATTATATTTTTTTGGCATAGCCAGTTACTTCACCATTCTAAATGATTTTTATGTCTTTTGTTTTTAACAGTTGAAGTTTTTGTCTTTGTGTGCAGAGCAACAACAAATTGGATGCAAATGATGAAAAATCGAACTGTACAAGACAGTTTGAGGAAAAGCTATTGATTTTAAATGAGAAGAAACATAATCTAGTACAAGCACTAAAGCAGGTAACTTTCGTTGGAGCTGTGTTTTCGATAGCTGATAATGGTTCTAATTGTAGTGATGCCTTATCCCAGGATTCTATATATATTGTATGTGATCTGTGGTTTGATACTTGACTTCACTATTATTTGGTTCCCCCCCTTCCCCAAAAGATTTTGAATGCAGAAGAGGAGCTAAAGAGGCGAAATAATGTGCAAGCAAGTTGCCCCACACTTCCTTTCCTAGTAGACGTTTCCAATGACTCCGGAATTGGATCAATGATGCGACACTCGTAAAGGGCTTCCATATCTCAGCCAGCATAATTTGGTAATGTTGTGGCATTTACCCGTTTTTAAGTCACTCTTTCATTTGTAATATTCTCATGTTTTAAGGATGTGATGTGTTAAATTCGCATTTGTGCAAAAACCCTACTCCCTCAACCACCCCCCAAAAAAAACCCAACCGAAAAAAGTTATACAGCCAATCATGAAGGTGCTCTGATTGAAGGATAAGGTCCAACGTGCTGGAATTATATAAAAGTCCATTAGCGGCAGATGTGTAGAATTTATGTGCTATAACCTTGACATATGTCTATTGTATGCCCTTGATCACTCACTTTCCTAGATCATTGTATACACTTTACATAACAGTGATCAGGGAATGGTTTTCCATTAAGTTTCTAAACCATAATATTTCATGGGCTGATATGTTTGTTCCTGTACTCATCGCTTTGCCCCACTTTTTCTTGCTAGCTGTGCCTGGAATATTTATATTTTTCTCTGTGGTGCTGCTGATGCCAATTCCTAATTTATCCTTCTTAGATTTTTATGAATGCAAAATAAATCATTGTCGGCAATGCTCTTAGGGTGGGATGCACACCTTGTTATTATTATCCTTGAGTGAACATCGTCGAGGAGTTGAAACAGCAAATGACATCTCATGTCAAAATCTCTGAAAGTTCACCAACTGATGAGTTGATGACTACACTACAATGCGCTTATACTTACCCCTCAAGATGTTCAAAGATATTTCATATTGTTTTAGGTAGTATAGAAGGTATTGTATGTTACCATAGCTCATTTGTAGCACTATAGATTCTAGCTTCAAATTCCATACAATAGTGTCAATGAAGCCATTATGCGTATCAGGACATATATTTCAGAATGTCCTAAGAGGTTTAGGGATGACCGTAGCATCTTATGACCCTCGAAATGAAGGATAATATGCATGATATTTGGGATCTTTTTTGAAAGATGCCTGATGACTCAGGGATTAATGTTTGCCACCCATTTTTAACAAGGGAATTAGTAATATAGTGACTGTAAGGTCATTACTGTCAGTGAAATTCTTGAGGAGGATATTGGAGGTAGAGAGGCTAAAGCCTTCTAGGACCTGAAAAGTAAAGGATATTATACACAATTTTGGAAACTTTAGAGGATATGTCTCACAAGTTTGGCTGTAAGCCTGTACGAAGTGTTCAAAAAAGTTAGGAAATTTTAAGACTATGCTACAGCTACAGCAAGCTGGGGTTGTAGCAAATTTCCACTTGGACAGCACATGCTGGCTGAAACTTATCCCATGAACACAATAATTGATGGATTATTCTGTATTCCCATTTGGCCATAGTGATAAAAATTGCAACAAAATTTCACCCGTATGGGTTGTATTATTGTGCAGGCATTTCAGCCTTACAAGCAGCTAATTGGCTTCCGTTAGTCCTTTGCATTTTGGTCTCTGGGGAAACCAGGGTCAACCTTCAAGCTTGCAGATTTTGTCGGTATCTGAAACAACCTCTGTTAACAATCTTCCTCAGCAGTTTCTGGTGGCTCTTCAGGTTTTAGAGATGCTGGGCACCCTAGCCCATGGAACTAAAAGCCCTATGTTAATGTTCCCCATGATCCCGGCTACAGAATATGTTGCACATTGAGGAGGACACAGTTTTCGGGACCCATATGGTAGTACATCTTCAAGTTAATATGCAAGACTGAACATACTTTGTAGTGGCGACACCTACATCCCTTGACAAAGGTCTGGTGTGTATATGGTGTCTAGCCATGGAAAATTGCAATTTTGTTCTGATTCTTGTAAATAGTTGGAGTTAGAAAGGGAGAGAGAATGTTGATTATGTATTGATTAGTGATTAGAGCTCAGAGAATTTATCATTTTGGTGCTAATCTTGGTCTGCAGAATGGCTTTCCTTGATTTTTTTTATAGGCTTAAAATTTTATAGTCTGTTGGTGTAAAAGTAAGTCGTGGTCAAGAATTTATGTGAAATGAAATTCTGAGTTAGTATCAAACAGAGAATGTTGCGAAGGTTTTCAACCCCTTGCCCCGTTCTTTCCAGAATTAAATTTATTCCCAGACCATTTTTTTGGACATGTACAATTTTCATTTTTAAAAAATTTGTAAATCACAATCTAGTGATACGGCTCAGAATTCCTAATTAGTGATGCCAAAAAAATTAATCCCATAACCAAATCCTCAATCTTTATTTTTTTCATAATAAACAAACAAATTATAATGAACGAAGTATGATTAATATAAACATTACGTCAAAAATTAACAAAAAATTCAATGTACAACAAAAATCAAAGATGAGAATTGGTTTTGGTTTTGTACCAAAAATCTAAACTCACGTGTGCTTATTTTTTTTTTTAATGGTCGTTCCTTGTTTTTTTGGATTTATTTATTATATTTGTGTCGTTATTTATACTTGTTAGTGTCACTATTTTGGTTGTTCATTAGTACACGTCTTTCAACTATTTTTAGTGTCAAATTTTAATTTTTTTTAAAAAGGAAATAACTGCAAAGGATGATAAAATAATAGGCATTTTTCCATGAAATACTCCTAACCTTTTATTTTCAACGTTTGGTTGTTTGAATTTTTCTAATATTTTAATTTTTTGATAGAAGTTGTTTGAATGTCAGGTTATTAAATTTTGGATAGGTTGTGGGAATTTAGTCAATTTTTCACGCCACTACGTGCTGATTTTATGGGGCAACTATATTTCCATTCTAACAATTTAATTTTAAATAACACTTACTGCATTTAAATGGGCCATGGTTTTTGACCGATACACGTCTGTATCGATAACATACCTTGCCGTGTGCTATATTTATTTTAGAGAGACCGCAATATCTTTATTTCCTAAAAGAATTCTTCAACATTATTGTTGGGGTCTGTTTCAATATTAATTATAACACATGTTCACTTTTATAATTTCGTTTTCTGGTTTGTCATATATGTATACGCTTACATAAAAGCATGTTTAAAGATCGAAATGAACCACCATAAGTTAATGGATGTCGTACTTTGCAAACTTAGCCTGGTTGCTTTTTAAAAGAGATGTCGTTAGATCATGTTCTTTTTAACTTTACGATATAGACTTTACAACCTGTCTACTACCTTCCTCTACAATTATTTAAAAATTTCTTATAGTCGCATACTTTATAACTTACAATCTTCTTTACAACTATTTATAACTCGTTTATTCGCTGAAATGAGCAAACTGTGAATAAAATTACGTAAGTGTTATGTGCCAAAAGGGTAAAAAGAGGCAATTCCATAAATGGTATAGGAAATCAATGGAACATTTTTGTTCAATGTAATATAAAGGAACTTATTAATAGTTCAAAGAAGGCGTAAATATTAATGTAGATGATATTTAAAATTGTATTTTTATTAGTAAGCCGTTGATAGCTATAAAAAAAAAAAAAGTTAAATTTTCGTGTGAGTGATTAATTAAAATGAGTGCTGATTAAAGTGTAATTAGAGGGGACAATTAGTCAAAATCTTCTATAAGTGGGGCTAAGCCATCTTCCTTTCTCCACCGAAGACATAGAAAAACTTTCAAGTTCTCTTCCCCAAATCAAAAACAATAACCATTCCCCACAACAAAACAAGTCAAAAATTTCCTACCCTTTTTTTTTCCTTTCCCATCCTCATTTCAAGAGGCACACAAATTAACAAACAAAAAGAAACAAACCCCCACATTTCAAAATCCACCAGTCTCATTCTCGCTCAGCCCCCTCAAACCCTAAAATTCAATTCTTTTTTCTCTCTTCTTCCTCTCTCTCTCTCTCTCTCTCTCTCTCTCTCTCTCTCTCTCTACCCATCATAGGTATGGCCAACCACCCTAACCACAAGCGGAACTTAGCAGTCCCCCAGACCCACAAATTTCAAAACCCATAACGGATCTCACCGTGAAAAGGCACCCCAGAAAGTCCTCTGCTACCTCCGCCGCGGCCGCCGCCGTGTACAGCCTCACAAACCAATTCTCAAGGTTGCATCTTAGCTCAAAACCCAGAAAGCCCCAAAACCCACCTCCCCAAAAGCTAGTAGACACCCATTTGCAAGTCAAGGCTCTCTCGAAATCAGTCAATTTGGAGCCTTCATCTCGGAAGATTGGGAAACAGGGGAAAAGGGTAGTCTTTGAAAGTGACAAGAAGTCATTGGTGGTTGTTGGGGAGAGGAGAGAGAAAGAGGCTGCTCCTTCTCCTGCTGCAAAGGTGAAGAAGGTGGAGAGAGAATTGGGCAAAGAAGAGAGAGGAAATGAGGTAAAAAAATCAACAAGAACAATAGAGATAGTGGGTTTAGGTGGGAAAATTGGAAGAAGAAGATCATTTTGCGATGTTCAAGTTGAGTTGGGTAATTTCTTGGTTACAAATTGTGCAAAAGTGGTGTCTGCTGATATGCCCCCTCTTATGCAAATCCACGCTGTGGGTTTGGCTAGAAAAACCAAAGATAGCCTTGAGAAGTTCACCTCCAAATCCCTTGCCTTGTCTCTCAAAAAGGTATCAATTAGCTCAACTGAGAGTCTGCGAGATTCTATCTAGACCTTTCAAAACCGGTCTAAGATTACGAGTTTTGTTTGGGGATTATTTGGTTAAATATGTTTGTTTGCTTGTTTTTGTGCAGGACTTTGATGAGTCTTATGGCCCAGCTTGGCATTGCATTGTAGGAACAAGTTTTGGGTCATTTGTGACTCATTCAGTTGGGGGATTTCTGTATTTTTCAATGGATCAGAAAGTGTACGTGCTCTTATTCAAAACAGCTGTACAAAAGCTAATGCCAGTCCCAGTAAAAGAGGGTAAATAAATAGAAGAAAATAGAGTTTTATAGTTCATATATTATTATAGCTAGAAAGGCTTATCCCTTGTAAGTTTTGGATTGGACATCCTCATGTACATGCTTCTATTGCTAGTAGAAGAAAAAGGAATGTTGTAGATGATGCAGCTTCTAATTTTGCTCGTCTGTTTGATTACATATTTACATGCTTACTGTGATCAGTGGACCTGTATTGACCATATACATTTTGTATTATCTAGGATCCGTATTGGCTATATTCATTTTGTTTGATCTTCTGTATATAACGGGATCTGGCGAGATCTAGATGTAAGCTGTGTTATCCTACAGTTACAAACACCCCTGTAGACAAAAGGGACCAATTCCGGAAGTTTTGGAACTTTAAATGTTCTAATTTGTTTTCAAGATTCATTTCATAATATAAACGTCTTACCTGAATAAACAAAAGAATGTTTTTACCGATCCTTAAGGATAAGGATACGATCCATATATGTATTCTTCTCCATAGTTGGTTTTCATAAAACCGTACTGAATGATTGTCATAATTGTGTGCATATTTGGGGCCTGTGTTGGTTTGTCATTGATGCAATGAGACGTGGTTTTACAAGTTGGGAGAAGAGTGGCTTTGTGCAGTTTGAATGGTTAGTTTGAGAAACAAAGGCAAATGGGTAAACAGAGAAACGCCTGTGAATATACTGTTGGATTAGGAAATGTGATTGCACAAAACAACAACAAATGCCTATGATCAGTCACTTTCCTTTTCCAGCACCTCTTTATTTTCCAACCTGGCTTTCTTGAGTCAATTTAGCCTCATTGTTTTCTCACAGGTTTTCCAGTGTGAAAATAAATAAATAACTATCAAGGGTATATTCATCTCACCTTTTTTGGGTGCCAAGTAATATGAGTCTCAGTTCTCGTGGGATATTTAGAAACCTATGGGAAATAGGCTCGGTTTCATTTAGTTTTAACTTGCAGCTTTACAATTTTTCATAATTTTTTATAACTAACCGTATACCTCCTCACAACCTTACAACTTATAACTTATAACCTTACAACTCTTTAGTAGAAATTTTAAATCCTTTTTTCCGATTGACAATACAAATGAAATAACGGTAGGTAATCACCAAAATAAAGAAATAAAAGGAAAATATAATTTAAACCTAAAAATATGACAATTTCACAAATATGATTTTACCATGTTGCACCAAGAATAATAAAATTTAAACTTAAACTTATACAAATTCTAAGATTTTATCTGATGATTTAACTAATAAAAACACTATTATTATTAATAAAAAAATAAACTAAAAGTATACCGATCTATTATGATTGGTTAATCTAATTATACGAGTAAAAATTATATATTCATTTAATTAGTATATCTAGAATGATTGATTAATTTACTCCATATATCCCTCAAAAGTGGAACATATATTTAGAGTTTTCCTTTCTTTCTCCTTTCGACCATCATTAAGACTCAAGGATGAGATCTCTTAGCGGAAACCCATCTCAGTATTTTCAAGCCAGTGATGATATGGGCGGGCCATCTCAGCCCATTTCGTGATGGGCGACTAAATATCCATTAGTGGTACTTAATTTGTAATTCGTTCTTGTTTTAAGCAAATTTAAGAATTTATTCAATGAATGCATAAAGATGCCAAATGTAAGCCTATCTTCTTGTACATTTTAACCATAGCAACTTATTGATTGGACAACTCTTGTGAACGTTCCCCAACCACTTCAGTGACCTTCTGACGTCCACGAGCATGGGCAAGAGCTACGATACTCGAACTGGACATAAGTTTTACCAACTCTTAAATTCCCGTTATTATATATAAAGTAACCACAATTAAACAAAAATTCGAAATTAATAATTATTTTAAAATAAAAATCAAACGGATAAATAGAGACGAATATTGTCCGATTCATTCCTGGTGGAGAAGCAATATTCCAAATTGAAGAGGGGTAGGGACCTTAAAAGTGAATGCAAAATAATACTCAAAGTAGCTAGGAGTTGTATTCATATGCCATGGAAGCAATGCGTAAGGTAGAAACGCCCCCACTTTGTCTGTGCTACGTAACTCTTGCTTATCTTCACAAACTACCATTATAATCCACAAACTTCTTTAATTTCATTATTATTTCATATTAGCATGGATTAGATCAATCATAATCTATGACTCAATGACTTTATTCATCTAATCTCTCGTGGAAAAGTTTTATGAATCTATTAAAAATTTAATGTCACATCGACTTTTAAGTTGAATATATCGCAATAACTATGTGACTACATTTTAATTGGTTATGTGGTCACCTCTCATCTTAAAGGTCATGAGTTAATAAGCAGAGTTCTCAATAAGTCGTTGGGATTCAGGCTTGGCGTCTGTTGGACCTAATTTAGTGATCGTGCACTTTTTTCCCTCGCCCGCCAACCCATTAGCCTTACACCTATAGAGGAGGGATCCACTTACTAATTTAACAAAAAAATGAATATACGTAAAAACGCCAATGGATATATATTGCATTGACACACTCTCTCTCTCGCTCAAAATTTATATTTTTTTCGTTTTAGTGGTACATACTAGTTGTAAGTGTAAAAAGTGGTTTAGTGGTAAATGGTAAGAACTAATGTGTAGTAAAAGTTTGTACAAAAGAGTGATAAGGACTAACTAAGGAGTGGTAGGAAACGTAAAGAACAATAAGCGGTAGGGAAAATCAAATATGATAAGTGATATGTTAACGCTAAAACAAACAAGCTCTAAATAAAATGAAGTAATAAAGTTTTAGATTTGATGACTGGGGTACTAGTAGGGTGGGTACAATTAGATTAAAGCCCACATGATGATAATGCCCAAATAAAGTACATCACAGAGAGGTCTTCAAGGGATTAAAACCATGCTTAACTCAATATCATCTCATGAATCAAGGCAAAGTTAGGAAAATAGGTTTTACATAATTGTAATTTTAAAATATAAAGTGTTTGGCACTTCATTAAATTGAACCCTTGACCTTAAAAGCTTTAAGATTGCTATTTTAAATAATTAAATTAAATGGTATTATGCTCTAGTTTTGGTAGTATTATCACAAGCCCTAGCCTAACCATCTGTTGGCCTCCTTTTGCCTGTCATAAATATTCATCAACTACCATCATAACTATAACTATAACTATATATATTTTAAAAGTCAAGTAAAATTAATATCTACTTGACATGTATGATACTTATGTGACATTGCAATAATGTAAAATAGTTATTGCAATGCCACATAAGCATCCTACATATCGAGCATACATTGTTTTAACCCAATTTTTTATGATGTTTATATGGTTTGTGCATATAATTAAGTTAAAAGACTAACTATTTTTTTTTGTAAAATTACATATCATATTTTATTGAAATTGAGAAAATAATTGCTATAGACATGTAACAACAGATGTAGTACATGCATGGCTTGGTTATTTGTGATTCGTATTTGGAGATAACTTGTTAATTACCTTGTTGTTCGTTTGTCTTAAGCATGATAGACAAATAAGTAACAAAAAGACATATTATTATATTAAATTGGGAGTTAATGTAAGAAATTAATGTGGACGATACATTCAATTTGTCGATTTTTTCGTAAAGAATAAATAATTTTCACCACTGAAAAAATAAATATTTAACATAAAAATAATTTAATATTGTTAAAAAAAAAGAATTTAAAGTATTTGAACATTAAGAATAAACAATATATTAATTAAAATATAAAAATTATAAAAAAATGTCAACATATTAATAAACTAAATCAGTTAATACATCAGTTTATCATCAATATTTGAAATAAAAAAATTATTATTTTATATATAATAATTTTTAAAAATAAATTAACTCATCGCTTGCATCGCAAGAATATAATCCTAAATAACTAATTTTAATTTAGTAAAGAGTCTGTTACACTCTATTTGTGTGAAATTAAACTCCAAACTCTTATATTGGACGAAGAGAAAATATTTATCAAGTGAGTTTTTTCTTGAATTACGAGTAATACAATATAATTAACAGTATAAAATCAGTTAGAAAATTTTGCTATGATTTTACGGATTTGGAGTTACTATTAAAAGTATGTATATGATTTTTTTTTTGGCTTAAAAAAGTGTGAATTTAAATGAAAAGAATAACGTAAACCTTACACATCATGACACTACATATTTGAGATCTCAATTTTAAACGTCTATGATACATAAAAATTGAATATTCAAAATCTTTTTCTTGGTTGGTACCATAAAAATTGAAATAAGCAAATTTTAAATCTAGTCCCGGATATGTCTCCTATATTTTTACCTCTATAAATAATCTATTTTCACAAACTAATGTAAGAAAATTTAAAGGGAAAAGTTATTTATTTATTTATAGGAAAAGGGAAAAGTTACGATAGAGCCAAATAAGATTTAGCTGTTAAACACAAAGCAGAGGTGATAATTAAGTATATAGTATGTTAGTTAATAAAAGCTCCAATTTAGTTTAATGTAGGTGAACTTACTTAGAAAGTTCGGCAATTTATGGGTTTGTATTGTCATATGAGGGCCAAGTATGGTATTTAAGGCAGATTTATCACCAAGCATCCAAAAAATGGAGACTTTTGGATATGTAAATCTTTGTCCTGTACTTTGGTAAGGTGTATGTGTCGGAATATTGGTGATGGTAAAAATGTTCTCTTCTAGATTAGTATCTGGTATCACCACTAAAACCTAATTTGCATCATTGAGTTTGATCGTTAAACCCTTGTTGATCAATGAATTTATCTTTCTGAATAATACATTGGATATTATCAAGCTCAATTTTCTATAGTATCCCTTTACTGATGATATACCTCGCAATAGGTGAGTCGTGTTGAGGGCTTTCGGAGGGTTGGTTATTTCCCACACAATTAGTCACTTGATTATGTCATGAGCACAAAGACAACATGATTTGGAAGGAAAACGGATTTAGAAAACCAATGTCCCCCTCGAGATTAAAGTGTTTTTATGACAATTTTTCGTGACGAGATCACCCTAAGGGGAACCTTGCCAAGCGAGGACTTGACATCAATCCTTTCTGTAAACTTTGCCCAAATGATGAGAAAATAGGATGTCACATATTTCTTCGTTGCCCCCAAACACAACAAGTTTAGGCTATCGCAACAAGTTATCAATAGTTCAATATCAAAAACAATAAAACCCCTCAATCTGATAGGAAAAATATCCTACAGTTCTTCTACTCCATCCTTCAAGTGCATCAACTTCACAAATTTATATTTGCTATTTGGAGCATGTGGAAATAGAGAAATGAGATAATTTGCAAAAAATAAAGATTTCAAACGCATCAAAGTTTTGATCCGAGCTAAAAGATCATTTGCAGAATGAAAATTTAGATATAAGTACTCTCCAACATAAATTTACGACACTCGCCAACATCTTGTTATATTAAGCTCAATTTTTATGGTCTTGTGTTACGGGACGAAAAATGGTAATTTGTTAAGAGTGTGAGCTTAGGACCTTGGCTTCACATCAATCTTAGTAACGAAGTTAGTGCTTTTAGGTTTGGACTTTAAGAAACACTTAAAGTAACCAAAAAGTCCATATTCAAGGCGACAATACAGTCACTATTAATGGGATTAAAGGAAACTTAACCCACCATAGCAAGTTGGCTTTCATTATCAAAGACATCACTCTTCTGATGAGCAAATTTATTAGTTATAGAATTAATCATATTTTTAGGAAGGTAAATTGCGCAACAAAATTGACTAGTGTGTTTTGGGCATTCTGTTTCTACCCCAAGTGTATGAGCCCCTTCCTCTCGTCTATTCTAACATATTAGACATAATCCTTATAAAAGGGGTTGCATAAGTATGTCGTTTATACTCTATTTATCGTCTTGTCAAAAAATAAAAAGTTAGTGTTGGTGCCTTTAAGTATCCAAAGTTAGGAACTTGTATGGGCAATTTTGGCATAATGGGTAGGCACATAGTACTAAATACTTCAGAGAAGGCAAAAACAAAGAGGGGCACTTGGATGAAATTAGCTTGAATGGGAAAAAGTTTTGGAGGAAAACAAAGCAAAGTTGACACTACTAACTAGACATCATGAAATTGACCTAGCTCCTATGAAAATAATTGTTACCAAATCTTGAATCACATACCAAATCCCAAAGATTAGAGTTTAGATAAGAGATTATATCACAAGTAATTTAATGTAATTACTCATTTAGGTAAGTAAAACTACTTGATTTCTATTTAGATTTATGTATATGCTTGATCGGTTTATTAATAGATATAAATTAATATTTGTTAGTAACCGACACAAGTTATTTTAAGTGTTTTGATGCTTATTATTTTCTCAATAAAATTTCGTGTTTGAGTCTTGCAAATATACAAAATCTATAATGAGGGAACTTTACCCTTTCAAGTAAGGATTTAATGATAATACACGAATTTGGTTAAAAAAAAAATGCATTGTGTATATATGTTTTAAGTGCCTTGTGATCATTGCCAAAGATTTTAGGTTCTTATTTTCTTACTTTTACTTGGTTAATTTATTAGTTACAAGTCTTAGTCATACTACTTTACTTCGAAATTGTTATGAAGTGAAAAATAGAAAGATTATAAATTATACGTTATATGACTGGAAGGATATAAATAGTAGTAGGTCGATGAAAGTCGTGTCGTCCTGCCTCTCCCCTCCCTTGACGTTTATACATCACATAAAACTTCAATGAGTTACGAGGAGAATTCTTTGTTAATCTTGACTTTTTTTAGTCATAATACTATCCTAATATCCATGGCATTTCTTTAAAAAGTTATATTATTGAATATATAATTGTATAATAATAGTGGGGCGTAATTGAGATTTTCTAAAAAGATTTATAAGACTGTCTCGTATTTTTTTATTTTCTTGAATTATTTTCTTTGTTAACTAGAGAAAGAGATAAGAAGTACAATGTCTAAAGCTCATGCGACATAAATCCATGTATTATTATCATAATACTCTAAAAACACTTCATATTTGAACGCATATTGATAATTTTTTATGTGTATGTATGTATTTCATATTCTAATCCATTAAATGTACTACTTCACAAGTGTATAAATAGCATACAAAATATCAAATTAGGAGCATATTTTTCCTTTTTTGATTGAAAAATGAGGAACATATTAGACACAATTAAATTTAACGGTGGAAAAATAATTGAATAATTTAAATACTTTTTCGTTTCAAAATATTTGTCATTTTTAGTTTTGTAGAATATCTAAGAAACATAAAATTTATGACAAAATATGTATTACAAGCAAAGTTGTCCCAAGGTTTAATTAAAAATGAACAAATTAATGAAAAAATAACAAAAAAAACTAATTAATAAGGACAAAATTGGTAAACTAGTTATATATATAATTGGAGGGGAAAATTATAGTAATTTAGAATTGAGAAACTCATACATATCATATAATATTATAGAAGAAACAGTTTTCGTGGCATCAGTTTTCTATAAACTCTAACCAAACTGATAAACAAATTATTATAAATTATTGAGATTGTAAAGTAACATATATTATAAGACAAAAAAATTAATTAAAGTGACCGTATATAATAAAAGGGAGAAAAATATCTTCTACGCACAAAAAAGTACGCATCTCTCTCTCCAAAGCAAAAGAGGGGGTGGTTGATCCCATGACTCTTTCTCCCCAAATTATTGGCATCTCAAACACGGGCGTGGGAGTGAGAGGGAGAGGAGGGGCTACATCCTCGCCTTGTCATTTGCTGAACCCCTTTTGTTTTAAAATAAATCTCCTCCCTCTTTTCAATTTTTTAAACCATAATTATATTTTTAAATTAGTGAGTTCTGACTTCTGAGACACTGCATAAATTTTATTAAAATTATTTTTTTATCGATCTATTTGCACATTTATTGGGTAAACTTTCTTTATTATTTATGATTGTTGATGCTAATTGGCGAGTATGAATAAAAGTAGGACAATTGACAGTATAATCTTATTGATTGAGCAATTTTTATTTGGGGGAGATGGGGAGTTGCCACCTTTAGATAACAGAAATGGAAGTAAAATCAATGTTAGTGGTAATTAAAAAAGAAAGAAAAACATTGGTAAAAAGAGGGAAATTTTCTTCTTGAGGAAATGAGAAACAAAGGAAACGCGAAAAAAAAAAAGGAGTCACCAGAAATTTTCTATTTGAGCAATAATGGTATTAGCGGAGGGTAGAGGTAAAAATGAGTCGAGCAAAGCCCGAGCCTAGCGGGTTAAAGGCTTGACTTATATACTATTTTGTGTGAGCTTCTCAAGTTTGAAAATTTAGATTTGAAGTTTGGCTTGTTAAAGTTTACAAGTCCATACTTTCTGCGCTTTTCAATAGTTCTTATTACAAATGAAATGAATAAAATTGAAATTTTGTGTCTTGACATGAAAAAACACTTGTCTTATAGGCAGAAAGGAGATTGAATTATGAAATAGATTTTTAATTTTATTAATAGTTTTCAAAATATTATATCATAAATCTAGCATAATATGTATTTCTTCAACTTTAAAAGCTTCATGAATCTAATAAGTTGAGCTTCTTAAGCTTGGTTTGGTTCATATGTATAGGGAGCTCGGCCCAAGGTTACTCGAGCTTTTTGAGCCAAGTTTTCGGAGCTTCTCGTCGAGTTGGCTCACAAACCCTCATGAGCTGGCTTGGCTTATTTTCATCCCTCACAGAGGGCATACGTAGTCGGAAGGTGGCTATAATAGTACTTGACGTTGTTGGTTGAACGATAAATATTTATGTGTTAAGGTGACAAAAATTCTAGTCTATTTTTTCTAAATTTGGAAAATATAGTTAGAAAAATTAACATTGATATTTTTAAAAAAAAATTTGAGACCATACCCAATTTTTTTAGTGGAGCAAAATTTGCCGATCTTCAATATATTATTATAGCGGGTGAAACTACTCTCTCACTTATGCGAGTGGGCTTTTCAATAATTGGATCTGGATCACTTTCACTTGGATAGTTGGATCCTGAGTCTCTCTCTCCCCCTCCCTCCCTCCCTCCCTCCTGATCTAACTCTGCTTAACGTGCGCTGTGGGCACACTGCGCACTAACTCCCTTCTCCCTTCTCCCTTCTCCCTTCTCCTGGCAAAACCCAAACCAACCAGATCTCTCTCTCTCTCTCTCTCAAATTTCTCTGAAACCATATAAGCCTACTCTCTTACCGCATTTTCCCTGGGAACCAAAAAGGCAGAACAATTGAGCAAGGACTTGAGCAATTTCAGCAAATTAGCAGCTGCCCAGTTGAGAATCACTTCTGAAATCGAACACCCACTTCTTAATTTCTTGAGGAATTTGGTGGGTCAAGCTCTAACTGGAATTTGGATGTGGGAGTATTCAAAAGTCTGAAGCTTTTGATGGATCCTCCGTTAATTGGTGAGGGTTCATTCTCAGCAGCGAACCCTTCATTGTCTGAGATTTGGCCATTTAATAGTGGGGGAGACTCTGGCGGGATGTTGGGGCTAAGAATGGGAGGTGCTTCTGGGTTTGGAAATGGCTTGATTGATGCCTTAGTCAACAATGGTGGTGGTGGTTTGGTGAACAGAGATGGGTCAATTGAGGAATCAACTGTGACAGAGCAGAGTGGCAGTTTTGGTGGCGGCGGTGGTGGGAAGAAGAGGAGAGAGAATTTTTCAGAGGATGAGTCTTCAAAGCTGGTTTCCACTACTTCTAGTGCTAATGAATTGGTATCTTCTCTCTCTTTTGGTTTCATTTGAGTTTATGTTACTTTTTTCCAGTTCGAAGTGAACTGGGTGTGAATTATTATCTTTTTTTTTGGCTAGCCTTCCTAGTTGTGTAATATGATTCTGATGTAAACTTTGATTGTTTTGGACTGTGATTTTAATGGTTATCTGCTATTGGTTGCTTTTGTTATGGTTGTGTATTTTTCTTTGGTTCTAGAATTTGACTATTGTGCTAGAGTGATTACTTGTTTGACCCAGTATGTGGTTGAGGAAGAACTTTGAAGGAAGCAAGATTTGGTTGACTATTTATAGGTTTAAACTAACGACCTGTGTTGTTATGATCTAGTTCAATCATGAGGGAAAGATCTGTACAGGTTCTTTCATCTTCCTATGTGAGATATAAGATGGAATTGAAGTTCTTTTTCAATTCTTCTAAAAAAAAATGTGAAGTATATTCTACTTTGTTTAGTGAGAATGGATGACTTAGCAAGAATTTTGTTTTATTTGGCTATGCCTCACATTCAGGAATAGCTACTGGGGATGAAACTGTGCAGTTCACGTTGCATTAGATACTATAAATGTGAAATTTTGGGTCTTTCTGGAATCGGTTTTTCAGCGTGCAAGAGTAAGGTTGTCTAAATCTAGATCTCCCATACCCTTCTAAGGTGGGACTCACATTGGGTCTTGTTGCTATTTAAGTCGAAATAGTTTTCATGGAGTTCCAGAGATCATATTACTGATCAAATTCTATCTGGGTTATCAGTTGAATTATGTGAATGCCGTGACAAACCACTCTTATGATGTATGGACTTTGTCCATTAAGATCTCATTTCAGTAGTTGATCTCCTCATCTTTCTTCTTCTTCCTCCCCCGTGGAGGGGGAGGGTGGAGTTTGGGTAGACCAGAGCCACTGTGATCCAGGTAGGATAATATTCTAATATGGATAAAGATTTTATGACCAAACACAATCAACCAAATTCTTCTTCCAAGCTTTCTGTCAAAGCTGAGGCACAGGGATCAAATGTATGCATTTCAGCCTTTATCATCGTGAGTTGAGAGGTCTATTTCCTTGGATTCTGTACTAGATGAATATCCATTGTCTTTTTAACAACCTATGTCAAATGAGATTCACATGACTTAGTTATTGGATCGCTCAAACCCCTCATGGTGAGTGTAGCCAGTACGATAATGGATTTATCTTAGTTATTAGCTATGCAATATGCTGATGTGAACTCTGCCTCTTTGGTTTGTTATCCAACCCTTTGAATATGCCCACTCAGCTAATGTCATCATGGCATTATCTTGTATTTGAGAACATCGTAATAATGAACCTTGAACAGGTACTTGATTGGATTAGGATTGAGGTGCTGTCAATTTGTTATTATTGGCTTTAGCTTGTATGTACTACGGTATTTATTTCAGCCATTAAAGAACCTTTGTTGTGCAGAAGGATTCAAATGGTAAACGTGTAAAAACATCAGGCACTAAGGATGAAAATGGCAGTACAAAAGCTGGAGGTGAATCAAGTTCAGCTGGTGGTAACAAGCCTGATGAGAAACCAGCTGAGCCACCAAAAGACTACATCCATGTCAGAGCACGAAGGGGTCAAGCTACTGATAGCCACAGTCTAGCTGAGAGAGTAATTCTCTTCCCAGTTTCTTAAACAATGTCTGTTTGCTTTAGATTCTTCATGTAATATGCAAATTGATGGTATTTGTTAACTTAAAAATGTCATTAGCTTGCTGTCCTAGCTTTACTGGAATTGTGAAGGACTCTCTACTATAGCTATTGTTGTAAGTGCTGCTTACTAGTTTTTGCTTCTTGCAGGCTAGGAGAGAAAAGATAAGTGAGAGAATGAAGATTTTACAAGATTTGGTTCCTGGATGCAACAAGGTTGATATCTGTGACTGTAAACTAATATTAAATAATTTCGTAATTAGATTGTCTGAGAATTGTGATGATGTTTATGCCAGGAAAATATCCTGTAGCTCTTGTCTGCTTTTCTAGTTGTCAAACTGGTGTGTTTTTTTTTTTTTTCCAAAGGTAATTGATACTTACAATTTTTCCCTTTTTCTTGCTGTAACCTTGTTCAGGTTATTGGAAAAGCGGTTGTCCTTGATGAGATAATAAACTACATACAATCTCTACAACGCCAGGTCGAGGTAAGATATGTAGATCTAAATTCTTAGACAAGCTTTCAAACATCTTAGACAAGCTTTCGAACAAAAACTCAGTTGTTGGGAACTCTGATTGCCAACTAATCCAAACATTGAATTAATACCTGTAAGTCCTGCTTAAGCAAGGTCTCCTCTTTTCTTTTCTTTTTTTGGGGCGGGGGCTTCACAGCCTTGTCTTGCACAGCAGATAGGTTTTGTCCATGAAACTCTAGATTTCGTCAGCATTGATTGTCTACTACTACACAAGATGAGCCATTTGGCATCAGAAATCTAAAGCAGAAAATTTCTCCACGAATGACTTTTTTAGCTTACTGAAATGTGGACTTATCTCATTGCCTAATATTTTCTGCCAATGTGTGCAACTCCTGTAAGTAATTATTTTGACAGTTCTCATTAAAATGAAGGCCTAAAAATATATGATTTTCCGAAATTTATGATGGTGCTTAAATGCATTATTAATTCAGTTGCGCAAACTAATTGTCCTTTATACATTCTATACTATGCAGTTCTTATCGATGAAGCTTGAAGCCGTCAATTCTGGAATGATCCCTTCAATTAATGGATTTCAACCAAAAGATGTAAGTTTGACATTTCTTTTTCCTTTATCGAGTAACATAGTGGGCTTTGTCATGAGATAAGGATTCCCCGAGGGGATGCGTAATTGCATGAAGCTAATAATAATGTAGCTATGCTTGTAAAAATTGTTGTGTTCCTAAATTGATTAATCGACCTTTTCCAATTTCATGAGTGAAGTATTTTGAGGATTTTCTCCATTTTTAAACTATAGTTTTTCTTTTTAAAAAGAAAAATGTCTCACCTCTCAGTAAGTCTCCCACTCTAAAATCATGATGTGTTGGTACTTACAAGTCCCCTGGGAGTCAAATTATTGTTTAAATGTTATCCAAAGGCTATGCTACATTTGAGCTACAAATGTCCACGGTAGGCATGTGTCTAATGTCCTCACACATGTGGGCGTCTCGAGTGTTCAAAACAGCTTCTTAGGGGTAGAATAAATTAGTGTTCAAGGTTCTGGGTGTGAATTTTTGATTTAGAAGAAGCTAGGGTTAAGAGTAGAAGAATGAAAGTAAATAAGAGTGAGGGGAGTCTAAGACTATGATCTTGTTCAAATGTTCAGTAAAAGCACCAACGGGTTGGTAGTAAAATATAGTTTGCTCCCTTTATATACCAAATCAGAGTGTTTAAGGAAAAAAATGAGTATTGAGAAGTATACAGATAAGGGTAACCCTCCAACACTCAGTGAGCAACTCCCAACGTAAGGGAACATACTCTTGTTGACTAATTCACCTTAACACCTTGCTGCTCTCCCAAATAAAGCTTTAAGGTGTAACGAAGAGGCCAAGTAACACAGCAACTTTGTTACTTTGACTCGGATAGGATTAACTTTAACAAAGAGTTCATCTTTGGTATGAAACAAAGAATGCAAGTGATAGAGGACAGCATCATCGTGCTGAGAAAATAAGCTTCCCCATGCTTAGCAATAGTAATTCAATGTATATAATATTCAATGATAGTAATAGATGAATAACAAGGTTTACAGACCCCTTATTTATAGGAATGCGAACTTCCTAATACTAATCCTAGTAGAACTATGAAACTATAATATTATAGGAAATTAAATGTTATCTAAATACTCCTAAATGACTTTATTTTGACTCTTCTAAAATACCATATATTATCCTATACGAAATTAACATAAAATATCATTAAAACACACTAATTTTTCATATGCAAGATTATTCCCTAATCTCCTTATTTTAGCTTCGTTCCTTTTATCTTCATCTCCTTGAGCAAGTGGCATATATGTCCCTAATGGAATAAGGAAAGTTGAGACACTTGAATCCCACATATGTCGCAACCGCTGACACATTGCTAATAATGGATGCATTCAGGTAAATCAGCTTGGAGTACCCTCATTTGATGCAAGTGGGATGGTGTACGGAGCACAACTGGCAAGGGAATTTGCAGCGGCAACGGGAGGTCCTCAATCAGAATGGTTGCATATGCAATTAGGTGGAACCTTCGAACGTCCTACGTGACATATCTCTTGCTTAGTGGTATAATCTGCACAATTCATCACCCAAGTTATTTATTTCACAAAGTCATGGAATACTGCCCATATAGAATCATTCTATTGTTGGAGTGATGGAATGTTCCCTGATCTTTGGCATGAGAAAACTTCATCTTATGTAGAAAGTATTCATTGTACCTTTTGCCTCGTATGATCCTCTAACTAATACCAAAGATTACTCTATCTTAGGTGAATGGGTGGTGCGGTAGTGTTGAACATCCCATGTAATCGAGACATTTATGCTTTCTAAGAATGTTTAGACCTTTTGCATCGCCTATTGCAAACTCATGGAATGAGAAGTCTTCTTCTTGATGGACCCGTTTGCAGAATTTGTCTTAAGTTCTGTTCCTCATTATGATGTTATGAGTTTTCCGTGCATTGAAGTGTACAAAATTGCAGACTTGGAACAGTACATGTTCTGTTTTCAAGCCTTGATTGGAGGTTTATAACCTCCCCTTTCTGGAGTGTGCCAAGACTGGGAAGGGGTTGGGGGCAGAAACTCATAGATGCACATAATGAACCTATGTTTTATTACTGATAAAATTGCTATGAATATAATATGAACGAATGTGGGAGAGAAGGAATTTATGGATCAATGTAGTTACATCAAGAGTGGTATGCACAATGTTAGGGAAGGAATTAATCTAGGGCCATCTAGACTCAATGGTGGCAAACTAAAAAATTTAGAAAATTGAGTTCAAAAGATGGATTATGATGCAACGGCAATGGTTGAAGCCATGGGCATACTATTATCCATTTTCCGAAGCTTTTGAAGGTTTTGAGCTATCTCCTTCAAAAGCTTGCTTCCTTCTCTTCTATCCTTTTGAAGCGAGAGAAGAGCGTGCTTCAAGAATCTACTATCCTCTTCAAGCGCCCTCAGCTTCTGCCCTATCTCAGAAACCTCCTTCAATATCATTCCGTCCTTCCCTTCTGTACACAAAAATCACAAAAAAGGAAAATCATCAATCTATATAGAGGAAATATGGATGAAAAATCTTCTTACGATGGGGGAATAGATGGCAATGGGGTTGGGAAAACCCCGATTGTTGGGGTGGGGATTTTTTCTCAAAACCAGGACGGGAATAAAAATGGACTCGAAAATAACTAGCAGAGATATGTGGAGGGGTGCCCCTGTGCGTAATATACTCCTAAATCTACTGTATTATCATGAATGTATTGTTCTTCCTGTTAGTAGGATTGGTGATGAAAATTTGATTCCCCTTGGGAGAGGGAAATAAATGGGCATAGGGTTACCATTTAAACAGTGGCGATAGGACAGAGGGGGCATATTTCTTTCTCCATTTGGGGTCCAATCTTAAGGTGAAATTTACCTCCTTGTTCTTCATGATCAGTTGAAGCAACACTATCTGCTGAATTAAGAAGTATTCTTGACTCCAACATTCTTAGCTGACCCAAGAGATAAGATCTCTCACGCTCAATGTCAACCAATGATTCACTTGCAACATCTTCATTATGATAATCATCATCATCATCGTCATCATCATTGCCCTTCCCCGAGCATTGTCAATATCAGAAATATGCTCGTGGACCTCCATTTCCGTGTCTGTAGCATCAATGCTGAAAAGAGGGCTGCCATGTTCAGACCTCTCAGTGACAGATGAGAAGGACTGAGACTTTGGAGCCGGTGCCCACGAGTCTCCTCTGGCAGGTGCCCATATCTCTCTTTGTAAAGATCGAGCTCGGCCTCCAACTCTCTCATTTCGTCCTCCATCTTGGCAAGACAGTCCCTCAACATATTCAGAGCATCTTGATCATACTCTGCCTGCTCTTCCATCATCCTCTGATATTGTAAAGCTTCCATTTGCACTGCTGCTTTTTCTGCCTGTAATCTTGTGATCATAGCCATTGCATTGTTCGCAGCCACAGCAGAAGCACTTCTCTCTTCATCCAACTCCAGGTAGAGGGCTATAAGTGTCTTTTTGTCTGCACGGACCTGTTCCTTTAGCCGGTTTAAGATGGCCTCAATATTTGTCTCATTACCTGTGATATCCTCAACAGGATCCGTTACCAGTTCTACTCTGTCGAGAAGGGACTTCCTTGGCGTCCTGTTTGCAAATCTTGGGCTCCCGACTGGTGAGTCTGTTATTTGAACATTGTTGAAAAGCCTGTTTCCTTTGGCAAATGAAGGAGTACTTACAAGCTTCTTCGATGGATCTTCAGATTCCCTAGTAATGGTCCTATTCTAGGTTTGACTTCCTCATTTGCTGCTATAAGTAGACAATTGAAGTGAACTTTGGTAAGATGGCTTTCTATGAGATGTCCAACCAAAAAAGCAAAAAATATCAGTCCCAGTGTAGATCCAACCTAAGCAGGGTTTAGTCTTTCGACCAGTATAGATGTACACAACCTTACTTCCTAATAAGAGTATATCTATAAAACATTATTGAGATGGAAGTACGAAAGATTTTGATAAACCAGTGTTAGCTAAGGACCTTAGGCTGATCTAAAGCCCTACTTTGTTCCGATCGTGTAATTTACCTGGTATAGCTTCATTAATAGTCTCCTCCTCCTCCTTCTCCTTATGCTTGTCCTCCTCGGGAGGGGATTATTATTAGGCATTTTAAAGGTTGAAGACCGAAGAGCCTCCTCTGCAAATCGGGAAGGAAAGCCAGCTCGAGGGGAGTTAGTTGGAACGTGCGAAAGCCTACTAGGAACACTACTCAATGTTGGATTGCTAATGTTATTATTGCCCTTTTGAAGCCCTCCTGAGCACTTAACTTTCATGGGATCACCACAACAAGAGCACTGAAAATCTGTTTTCCCCCACTTTGCATCATATTAAGCCTAGCCCTCCTTTCCTCATCAAACAGCCCTTCGATGTTCTTGTTTAGAGCCCCATTTAAGGACTTGGTATATGCTGCTTCACAATTATTGTCTGTGGCAAAGGAAAGAAGGCAACCCTCACACATTCTTCGAATGTCCGAGAGTTTTCCATGAACATGGCAATAAGCAAGGGGGAGAGATCCTTCTTGTGTCCTTCACAAATGGTGTCATTGTAACTGCATTTCAACCTCTTTTTCGCCAGGATATGATCAATCCTCGTGCAGAGGACACACGGGGTGTGTAGATCAAAGAACTCCGCGAATTCGTTGGAAACCAGCGCTAGAAATCCGTCAAGAAAGAGGAGGCCAATGAGGGTCCATTCAAGAATAGCATAGATTACAAAGTGGGGAAACTTGCCTAGCTCTTGTTCGACGAAATGCTTGAATGAATGTTTTGAAGACATCTAATCTAGGTCAAAACTCGAGTTCTTTGAATCGGGTTTCTGATTACTGAGTTAATTTGATGAATGTGAATGGAGAGATGAGAACTGGGCTGATAATATTGATGATGGCAATCAAGAGCGAGGAAAAAGGGTTGAGATTAGATCATGATCTTGTTGAGAAGGAAGCAGACCAACATCATGACCTTTTCTCTCTCTCTTGGGTCAATTGAGAAAGAGGGATAGGCAATCACCGGTGAGAGGGTTACGCTAATTTTCATCAGCTTAGATTTTTTTTTTTGAATTTTCTCTTCTTTTTTTCTGGGGTTGATGAAGTTTGTCAAGCTATTAATAGCAAGTTTATGAGCAGATGAAGGTTTATAAGGCGCGCCATTTAACGAGAATAACGGTCGATCGTTGCAATACTTCACCAATCACCCTCTACTATCCAAATTATTCTTTACTTAAAATGTCACATTTTTTTTTTGATAGAATAAAATATCACATCTTTGGCAATTCATATTGATCTTACTATGGAAGAAGGCACAATATTGTTACTCAAATACTTTCGATGAAAGTATCAATTCTATGCAGATTCAAGATGTTTTTAAATTTCTTTCAAAATAGTGGTTAGACTTTCATGAGCTATATTTATTAGAAAGCAAATAGGATAACTGATTCATTTAAAACGGGAACATTTAATACTTTCATAATCTTAACCTTTTTGTCAAATAATTTTTTACCCCCAAAAACTCTTTTTACCCGTTTGATTAGGTTAAAAAGTTAAAGAAGGTGTTTGGTAAAAAGTTTTTTGGAATACATTTTTTATCCAAAAAGCTTTTTTACAAAAACTCTTTGAAATATCTTTTGGAAGAGTTTATTACAATTAATAGTTAAAATTACCATATCTTTCATATTTTGATAAAATTATGCTAATTGCTATTGAAATTACACTTATGTGAGATTTTTTTATTCATATTTTTCCACTTTTGAAAAAATAGTAGAAGGTGATTATAAATATTTAAGTTAATATTTTTAAATATTTTTTATATTTTGACAAATAATTTAGTCTATCATAGTAAATAAATAATTTTATCATATATATGTGAAATATATTATTAAAAATAAACTTCAAAAAGATATACATAATTAAAATTGTATAGAAGGTACAAACGTAATTTTATATATCACATAATTCTTAATTAATTTTAAGAAGAAAAATGAATATGGAATAAAATTAATTATAATGTATAAAATAATTAATAAAATTGAACTATTGGCTTAAATGGAATTTCACCAAACAACTTTGTTAGAAACAATTAATTTTACCAAACACCTTTTCTTCAAATAGCTAATGCAAACAACTAAATTAAATAATTAATACAAACAACTAATGACCAATAGTTAATTCAAATAGTTAACGAGTTATCGGGTAATAGTCGATTGCTAAATAGGGCCGAAATCTCATAGTGAAAAATAAAAAGGAGTTCTTAATACTTCAGAAAATTAACATTAATTCGATAATTATGCAATGTATATAATAAAGAGAAAATCTTATCCTGGAAGTAAAAAACTTGAAATAAAAATAAAAATATATCGATTAAGAGAAGTCAATAAGACTATTTAAATCGGATAATTTTTTTATACCTTTAACTCTTTATTTTATTGGAGTGAAAGTATAACTAACTCATATACATATATATATATCACAGAATTTTTGTATCACATACTTTTTTTTATGTTAAAAGATTTAAACTTGAGAATAAAATAGTGAATATAATTTTGGAAAAGAAATTGGGGAAAAAAACCTAGTCAAGTTGAGGCGCGGCTTTTTAGCACCTAACCAATCTCTCTCTCTCTCTCTCTCTCTCTCTCTCTCGTGCTCGTTGGCGCGATCATCAATAATTGTGAGTGAATCTGTGGCCCTTCCTACTTGCAGCTTTCATTGCCTTGCTCTGGTTTCCCATCTCTCCCTCTCTCTCTCTACGATGTGACCTCTTGTTCTCTCAGGCCACTCGGGAGCAACTTCTCGGCTGGCTTCAATGCTCCATCTTTGCAAATTTACACAGATCTTTCTTTCTATCTCCTTCTAAACAAAATGGTTTCCACAACGCAACAAGGCAAATCTTTGCACAAAATCCTAGCTTCCAAATTGACCCTCTCAATCCCACCTTCAAAATCCTCTTCTTCTTCTCCCCCACTGAAGATTTCGACTTTTCCGATGTTTTTGGCCCTTCTTCTTCCCAATCCCCATATTTGGCGGACCCACAAGTCATTCACAACCGTTCTCACTCTTTCCTGGGTCCATCCCCTCGTTGCGGTATCCCAACTTCCCACCCTTTTCACCAAACCCCAGAAGAGATAATCTCACAGATCTCAGACGATGATGATGAAGTCGAGGTGAAAAGTGATTGCTGTGATGGGACTTTCGTCGAACAGTTGGAGTGCATTGAGGAGGAGGGCAGAGAAGAGAGGCCCAAGGTGGGACCTGAGGACTTTGAGATTCTAAGGGTTATTGGGAAAGGTGCATTTGGAAAGGTGTTCCAAGTCCGGAAGAAGGGTAGTTCTGGGACTGGTGAGGCGGATGATGGCGATGGGATCTTTGCCATGAAGGTGATGAGAAAAGATAACATTATTAAGAAAAATCACGTGGATTATATGAAAGCTGAAAGGGATATACTGACCAAAGTGGTTCATCCTTTCATTGTTCCTCTCCGATACTCTTTTCAGGTACTATAAAAGAGGAATCTTTGATGTTGATTAGATTGCCTTATGCACTGTTCTTTCATTCTTGATGAATAACCTTGTAAAATGCCTAATTGATTGTGCTATGCATTGTAATGAATTTTCTAGCAAATTTCACTTTATGGCGTAGTAATTTCCCAGTGTTTAGGTGACTGGAGTTGGTATGATGGTTCACTGACAGCATAATTTTGCACCATAAGATGCACTCATGCTCTAACTTTCTGAGTACTTTTGTGAGATCATTCTAACTGAATCATCAAATTTTCTTGATTACCAATCATTTCATCTTGTCAATATGGTGGATTAATTGCCGTTATAGTGTTGGTGGACCCTTAATCATGTACTTGTGTTAAGAAGCTATCAATTTACTATGTGTAATATAGTGGAGTTATGAGCTCCTGGCTCAAAATTGGTTCTTTTGCTTTTAGGTAAGTTCAAAGGCCTCAATGCTATATATGTAAATTTAGGATGTCCCCCGGGGGGAGGGGATGTGGAATTCACTGCTTGACTTGGTACATTTTGTGACTTAGCGATCCTGTCATAGCTGTGGAAGAACCATGGAGCAATCAAAATGTAATTTTCATGTTATATTTGTCCATGGTAAGTTTGAGATATTTAGATCTGCTTGCAGTGCTGTCTACTCGTCTTAAGGCAATTGTTGGTCTAAGGGCTTCGGTTGTGGACATATTTAGGATCTTGCGATACTTCAAAGTTTAAATATTTTCAAGACATGCTGGACACATTTCTTGAGTTGAGGGTATGGCAATGTGTTACGGTGGAAGAGAGGGGACCTCATAACTATGAAATAGAACTATAACCTAAAGGGGGTTTTGAGAGAGAAAAAACAGGGGACGTCATAAAGAAGATTGATGGCAAGTTGGTTCAATGGACCCCTAATCATGATAATTATTTGTTAGAGCACAAATATATGAGTTTAATGTTCCTCCATCTGCCTTATAAAAGGTCCTTCTCTGTTATATTTGATTCAAAACTCGACACCTACATCCACACACACATGCAAACATGCATACACAATATTTTTCTCCAATTCCTTATGATGGTGTGATCTGACACTCAAATCGATACGCGTGTCTAATCTTTGTCCCAAAGTCCTTGATGACATGCCTCCTACATGATCCTCGTACCTCAGTCCAAGGGTCTGACCAGCATCAGTTTTATTTGTAACACACTCAGACTCAACTGAGGCATACAGCTGTATTCCCCTTGCGAAAATGCATGCAGTTTGGCTTCTCTGTGCTTTTGAAGCTCAATCCGCAATAAACTATTTCAAAATGGAACTGTTATCTTGAATATGTATTATACATAGCTGTTCTTTGAGTCCTGAGTTAATATTAGAACTTTTAACTACCAATTTATCTGAGAGCCATGTGGGGTCTATCTTTCTAGGGGTAAAAATATAACTTGCCTTTTTCTTCTATATTCTCACTTATGTTCAAGTTACTGTTGAGGGCATCATTGTTTGATTGCGGGATCCACTTAGTCTTTAAGTTAAACATCACATGCATTTTAACGAGTTCTGAACTATGTCCTTTATTTTGCTTCCTATATGCCTTCGCAGACAAAGTCTAAGCTTTATCTGATCTTGGATTTTATAAATGGCGGGCATCTATTCTTTCATCTCTACAGACAAGGGATCTTCAGGTATATCGTCATACTTGAAATTTTGATGACCTGGTTGTATGTATTTAATTTCGGATGTGTGTTTGTGCAGTGAGGATCAAGCAAGACTTTACACAGCTGAAATAGTATCTGCCGTCTCTCATCTTCACCAGAATGGGATTGTGCATCGAGATCTAAAACCTGAAAATATTCTTATGGACGGTGATGGGCATGTAAGAAACATGGTTTGAATTTCATTACGAGTGATCATGCCCAAAATCACTTACAACAACTTCTTACAGTGGTTGTACTGTGCGTTCAATACATTATGCTTCTTTACTAAGTATGGTGCTTGCATGCAGGTTGTACTGACTGATTTTGGACTTGCTAAGGAAATAGAAGAATCAAGTCGAGCTAATTCTTTGTGTGGAACCATGGAATATATGGCTCCAGAAATCATACAGGCTAAAGGTCATAACAAAAATGCTGATTGGTGGAGCATTGGAATCCTGTTGTATGAAATGTTAACGGGGCAGGTAAGAATGAAACTTTTCACACGCACACACAGAGTCAAAGCATTTGGGTATGGGGGTGAACTATGTGGTCAAGAGCTATTTGCAATAGCTTCCAGATGGAACCCTGCAATTAGGAAGAAAAAAAAAAACTGATTGTTAATGTATATATAAGCGTACGGCATCCAAGAAGGTGCTTATATTGATAAAGAGCAAAAGCACAAATAATTGTTGGAGTGAGATGGCATTCTATGACAGAAGTGCAATTGCAAAGAGGCTGTTGCTTGGGAAAATAGTTTGGAAAGATGTTTTTAGTCTAATCCACTTAGGGGATAGAAGCAGGGATGGTTTAATGAGACATTTGATTAGTTTGATAGTGATGAATTAGAATGTTTTTCTTAAACTATGACCCTTACAACAACAAAAACAACTCTTCCTAGTGTGGGTCCCGCTTTTGCAAGGTTTGGGAAAATCCAAATGTAGGCAGTTTTATCGCCGCCAGTGGAGAGACTGGTTTCAAGAGACTCACATAAAAAATGCTAAACTATGACCCTTGCCTGTGGTAAATGGAAAATGCCTTTTTGTTTTTATTTGCTGATCTAAGCCTGTACCTCTCTGCAGCCACCATTTACTCATGCCAACAGACAGAAGCTCCAGCAGAAAATCATTAATGAGAAAGTGAAGCTTCCTCCTATGGTAACCACCGAAGCACATTCTTTGCTCAAAGGGGTGAGTATATAACTGTATATCCATCTTTCTATTGCTGTTTCCCTTGCTTATTTTCCTACCTAGTCCTTTGAAGTTTGATTTTGGTGCACAATTTTCCTTAGTTGCTGCAAAAGGACCCAACAAAGAGACTCGGCAGTGGGCCCAAAGGAGCCGATGAAATCAAGTCTCACAAATGGTTCCGACCCATCAATTGGAAGAAGCTGGAGGCCCGGGAATTGCAGCCCAAGTTCAAACCAGATGTGAGTGGGAAGGAATGCACAGCCAACTTTGACAAGTGCTGGACAACGATGCCAGCAAATGACTCACCGGCACCTACCCCAACTGGTGACGAACACTTTCAAGGTTATACATATGTCGCCCCAAACCCTTGGCTTTCATCTGAGTGACTCACAGTGTTGGACCGATACAAGCATTGAGCACAAATTACCCCTCTGGAACATACTCAAGGTGACAAACTACATGGAAACACACAGCAGGCCTACGCTAATGATAATGATAGGGATGGGATTGTGAAGAAGAAAATCTCACATTCATAGGGCAACTAACTTGAGTTGATTTTAATTTCACGATGTAATTCTGATGTAATTACTATTTGTTTATGCTCAACTCCGACTTACCATAGCTTGCAGTAATTCTTTATGTAGTAAAGAATCCATACATGGATGACAATGAGATGAAATGCATATAGCAAAGGGGACATTATCTAAGTACACTCTTTCCCCATTTTTATTTATCATTCTGTACTCATCTCAGGGATTCCCGCAGTTTATTCTTTGAGGGTGTTCAAAATTTTGCTTATTCATTTATTAAAAAAAGTTTTTCATACATCGATTATCCATAAAAGATTGAAGTCGAGCTATCCTTGACCCATTCCATCACGGATTTCTCTATTTATGAAATTTGAGCTTGAATTCTTATTCAAGGGAAATAACTAACCAGTGTCAAATTAGTCATTTTGCTCACAACAGATAATCTACAACATCCAATTCCAAATGGGAGGTCCAGAACATTATCCCCCATCGTCTCCAATTGCCTCTTCTCCACAGTCCTCCTAGAGAGAGAGAGAGAATGATAGCTGCAAAGCTTATCCGGATATCCATCATCTCGTTGAGAAATCCCCTGTATCCCAACTCTGACAGAAGGGGATCAGGGAAGCTCTGTCTCACTATCTGCAAGTCCAAAGATGAAGATTCAAGCTCTGAGGGTCCTCGGCCAGAAGGAGACCCACGAAAGCAGGAGCTGCTGGCGAAAATCGCAATGCTTCAAGCTCAGAAACTCCGCCTCACTGACTACTTGGATGAACGCTCTGCTTTTCTAACCCAGTTTGCTGAGGAAGCCAATGCCGAAATTGATGCCATCGGCGAAAATGCCCTCAAAGATCTAGACGAAGCCAGTGCCCGGGTTTGTTCTCTTCCACTCGTCCCCTTAAATTCTGTTCAGGGTGTTTGGCAAATAGCGGTTATCTCTCCCATCACCTAGAATTCTTGTCTTAGACTATAGGGGTAGGCAGTAGATTGGGTTGTGTTGGGTTCGGGTTAAGCTATTCAAAAAGTGGGTCGAATCGGATCATGAATTTATGACTAATCTGTTGATGAAGCGGGTCACCTTAATTTCAATCCAGTTTTAAAATGGAGCAAACTCTCATAAACTGTATGTAAATTAGTCTGCAGGTTGATGAAAATATTCATTTGTTAAACAGGTAGTCAATGGGCCAACACCGTCCGGCTCCGTTAACATCTCTAAATGGGCCAACCCGCTAATAACCCGAGGGTTTGATCCAATGGGTTCCGGTTTGATTCCCCCACCCCCGCGTGATAGTTGAATAAATTGTGTTTGCTGACATACATAACACTTGCACTCTTCTAACTAATGATGATGAACCAGATAATGGAGAACATTGAAAGTAGGATGCAAGCCTTTGAGGAATCCATGGAAATAAGCAAACAAGAGACAGAAGAGAGGGATAAAGAATTGGCAGACTTTGAAGGTGAAATCGAGAGGGGGCGAAACCAAGGCATGTTCTTCCAGAGCTTTCAGCAAAAACCACCAGTAGACAAAGCCAAGGCCAGGGAAGAAGCTAACAAGATTAAAGATGTTACAAGGGAGAATGCCGGGTCCAAAACCAGAAGGAACATATATCTAGCATTGATCGGCCTACTCGCTGTGGGGATCGTGGATTCTTTTCTTGCTTCCCCACCGGACTGGAGAAAAGTAGCTGTTCTTGGTGCAATTTTTGTGGCATTGCTAAGCCAGTTCATGTACGAGCAGAAAATGTTGTCAGAAAGTGAGAAGAACAATGGCACAAACAAAGATGATGAAACTAAGTGAACATAATAACTGTCTATTCTATGCAAGTTTCTTTTCCTTTCTCCTGCTCAAAGGCAGTGTACATAATCGACAGATATATGTATGATACAATAGACCTGAGTATCGTCTCAATTTCCTTAGGTTTGATACATCATGCTAGCTTGATTTTCGCGTCTTTATGTGAGTTTTGGTGATATTCCTGCAATCACCAAAACCATGAAATTCAAGACAAACTGTGAAGCTTACTGATAATTTACTGAAAAACTTTGGGGGAAGAGGGGGGTGTTCAGGATTGTACATTTACCACGCACCCAATCAGGCGGATTTCAAGGTTAGTTTTGTTCGGTTTTTGGACAAATTTTGATCGCCTACTAGTTGAAGACTGGTACAAACCAATTTCCGGTATTATATAGTACACAGTCGGTGGTCAAGCAAAAAATTTATTCAACGTTATCCTGTTTATGATGCGCTCTTTAGTAATTTTGTGAAATTTTGAGAATCTTTATGCTTAAACTCGAACAATTTTTTTTGTTCCAACGTTATCTACCTTTACCCTAAAGGTAGCTCCACCACTGTACATAGCCTGGAGTTGATATCAATGTAACAATGTACTTATGCAGTGATTTCTGCATCCTCTCCTTGGAGTTTGACACTCATTAATTGTGTACCAAAACACATCCATGATGTCTTTCTTTTCCAAAAAACAAAAACAAAAAAAACTCCTCGTAAAATTACATATGACTTCTTTTCATTGAGTAAGTTAACATAAACCTTTCTAAGAATTCATCACTTTCACGAGTATTACGAGTTTAGGGGAGTGTTAACCCATGTTGTTATTCTCCATTTCCAACTGAGGGAAGAGGATTGACCCCTCTACAACGAGAAATCCGATTATACAAATCTATTATGAATTATTGTTTACTTCTTCCTACTTAGATCTATTATGTACTTACCAATTACAAATTTCATTTCTTTTTTAAAAGGAAATCCTTTTAAAAGTACATTTTAGAAATTTAAGGATTTCAAATTTAGTGCATAAGAAATTTCTAATAAGTCTTGTCCGTAAATCCAAGTCCGAAGAGTAAAAGAAGTTGCACCAAATTAAGAGTAATGTTTGCTTAAGCAAGAGAAAGGAGAAGTGCTGAGATCACATGAATGAAAGAATTGTGTAGAAGTGAGCAATAATTACAAGGCTAAACCCAAGATCAAGGGGGTTAGGGAGCCTAATTAACTTTTTTTTGGGTATTATGGGGGACTTTGCTCCTACCATTTGACACGGGCACCTATTGCCACATAATTCTGCTCTAAGTCACCATCCCCCTTTTACAACACTCCAGCTTAATTTAACTGTATATAGATATACTTGTATTTAGATATGTCCGAAATTACTATTAAAATTAGTTATTATAGGTTGTTATAACTTAAATGAGTTGAAATGATTAGTTGGTATAGTTGTTATAAGCATGTTACTGGCTAAAATAATTAGCTATTATAGTTATTACGAGCTTAAATAATTAGTTATTATGCATGTTACGAGCTAAAATAATTAGACATTATAAGCTGTTGTAACTATTATGAGATTAAATGAACTGTTATCATAGAGTTGAAAGTTGGTATAAATGATGATATAAATGTCATTTCGAACAAGGCTTTAATGTAAAAAGAAAGCACAAGAGTTAATGTAGGTAAGATTTGAATTTCTAATATTTTACAATAACTTTTAGAAACTTTATCGGTTAAACAAACAATCATAGAAAACTTTAATTTTTATGGATATCGAAAAATTTTGATAGTTAAACTCACTCTCCAACTATAGTCTTCACTTTTTACTCAAGTTATCTACCTAACTCACTATTATCTCACATATCTAGAAATAATTCACCTTTGGTTAACCTCAAAACCATAAATATTGGCAAGAATTTTGCCTAACTTATCATACATAACCTTAAGAAAAATATATAATCTTAAGACCATATTGCTCATAACCTAGACACCAGCTTCTGGAAAGCTACTTGTCTCAACTATTATTACCAAAAGTGGAACTAATTAGTGTAAATTCCACAAGTTATGGTTGGATTATACTCAATCTAGAGAATTAGTTGGGATAATCAACTCTAATTTCAAGTTAAACCATCTTTTCTTCTTCTTTTAATTTCAACAACATTATTATAAGTACTAGAACTTCACCCGATATTCCTTACACGAAAATATTATATGGTTAGCAATAATTATGCAATTATCAAGTTTAAAATTATCATTTAAATAAAAGTAAATTTAACTTAAAAATTAGTCCTTGATAAAAAAATTAAAAAAATTTTTCCTTAACAAAAATATGACATAAATAACTTTTTCCTCTAATTAGCTCTTAAATTTTATTTTTCTTCCAAATTAATTCTTTTACTTTAAATTAGTTCTCCCTTTGAATGAATATATTAGTATAATCATATTCATCTCTTACTCTCTACATATTAATTAGGCCATTGTTGGGATGGAATCTCTTAATGCGTAAAAATTATTTATTTTAGCTCAAATTTCATGTTATTTTAGTTAGAAGCTATTATATCTTTTAATACTACTTGAATTATGATCCTTTTTTTTTTCATATTGCACATTATTATCATGCCATGACAACAACCCCACAACACAATATTTAAGTGAGTATAAAATTTCTCATAAACATGATCATAATGTTGTCTATTGTCTCATCAATATATTTGAATATTTTATTTTTTATAAGTAAATATTTTGAATTAAATTTTTTTATTTCTATTTTTTTAGTATTTTCAACTTTTGATATACTTTTATATTCTAAAACTTTTTGATATACTTTTATATTCTAAAAATGTAATATTCCTTACATTTCTCTCTAAATAAATCAATGGAAGTACAAAGAAAATTGTTAATGGGACATTAATGTCTAATTTTTAGTTCATAGTTGACATTCATCAATGTGTTTTTTTGTTTGACCGAGGGTATAATCCGTTTCAGATTACAAGCTTTTATCAATGAATGATTATATTATTATATTATTTACTTTTAGTAATTTTAATTACCAATAAAAATATAAGTCTTCAAACTTTATTGTAGATTTTAAATAATTAATTTTATGATGATTAAATTATATGTACTCCTTAAATTATTTTTTTTTTTTTACAATGTTGGAAGACTACATTCATTTGAATTGGACTCCCAAGGTATAATATTTATATGTATGAAAACTTTAATAGAAATGTACTCCTTATGTGTTCATATAAATTGTATGCTTATAAATTCTATAATTTTAAATGGATTATTTTCAATGTAAATATCTATTCGTCTTATTGGGAGGGTAGAAGTGGAGTTTTGTGCATTAGTATTGTAATGATATATGCTAGCCTATTATTGATAATTTATACTCATATGTATAAACATTTTAATGACGGTTATCAAACTCCCGATCCGAATGTAACAATCATACAATTCTATGATTCATTAGAATTTTATGATCCTAATTTAATTAAAAAATATATGGTAGAATTATAAAATGATTCTACGATTTTACGACCCTCGATTCTAAATAAAATTCATAAAGTAGCCATAGATAATTATATTTTGTATCAAAATTTTCGACTGAGTATAATTGCACTAGATTTTTATAAATCTTTATGAATGTTACAAATATTTTGATTTTTATAAAAAATAATTTTATTATTACAAACAAATATTAGAATTTTACGATCATTGATCCAATTCTACAATTACGATTCTACCCCTCCCCTTCCAAATTGATTTTAACTAGGATATCAATTCTAACAACCTTGATTTTAATAGGTTATAATATATATACTATGTGACGATTAGATTTTTGGTTTATGTATAAAAGTATTTTAATACGTTATAATATATATAGTTAGCCGATTAGATTTTTGGCTCATATCATGAGGTTTTTTCCCTAAATATTATTTTTACATTATTGGGCATTATTTTTTATAAAATAAATATTATGCATTCTATTATGAGTTATAGAATAAATAGCAATAATTTTGAGACGATGTTTTATTACTTTATTCATAATTAGGATATACGTAATTTTTATTTCTGAAATTATTTTTTAAAAAGTATTATTACAAAATATTTTTGTCATTTAGAATTTATTTTTTGATATAACAAATATCATTGAAATTTCACCCATTAAATGAATAAATTCTCTTTAATATTTCAATATATTAATATATCTCGTACTTTAGCGCGGATAAAAATTAATAGTAATTTATTTAAATGTGAAAAATCGTACTATGTACCTTTTAATTAATTAAAATTATGATTATATATGTAGGGCAAAAAAATGGCAACATAAATCTCCTCGTGGACCCATTGAAATCAATGCGTTGGATATGGTTCGGACCCATATAGTCCTTCATTTATGAGGAAGCATGCCCTACTAGAGTGAGTGATTGATTGAGATATTTCATCAACTCCATTCTCATAGTACATGTTATTTCTCTTTTAAAGTAATTAAATTATTGGCAAAAAATAAATAATAATAACACAGATTTACAATATATAAGTGTGTATATAATTTAAATTTATCTTACATGTATTAGAAAATTATGTGGTAGCACAAATGACAAGTTTTTTTTTAAGAAAAAAATAACTACATATAGTAGCAAGTTTATATAAAAGCATGTTTGAAATAACGGTTAAAATTTGTTGTTATAATTGAAATGAGACTTAAACGAACTGAAATGACAAGTTGTTATACCTGTTATGAGCTAAAATTGTTAGTTGTTATGGTTAAAATAAGCTCAAATGATTAGCCATTATAACTCAAATAAGCTTAAAGTTATTATAAATATTGATATAAATGTCATTTCAAACCGGTCTTTAATTTCATTCCATGATCCAAACATTGGAGAGAAGAATAATAGGCAAAATTATTAGGAAATAAGAGGAAACATGACATTTTAGTGATTTTACAGTCTGTACATAACTACCAACCAAAAAAATAAAATAGAAAAAAGAAAAAGATAAGATGAGATGAGATTAAGATTCGGTCATGGAACTACCAATTAGCATAATAATTACGCAATGTGATAACATTTTTTCTCTAAACTTACAATTTTTTTTCTTCAACCGAAATTAATTCATTCCATCCTCTTAAAATTACTGGTTATTCTTGTCATCATTAATTAATATTGTAATTAATTTTAGTTAAGAGAGGGATTAATCTCCTCAAGCCACGCTGATTATGCCATCACCGTTGCTGAACCCTTGCGTAATCTGGAATGGGGAATTCCTCGATGATGATGAAGGCGACAAGCTAGCCAGATCCGACGACATGGAGAGAGAGAGATTGACAGACAATGGCGATGAATCGAGGAACGAGTTTTGGTTCAGATCAAACCCCGCCATTGATTTGTTGCTTGGGCAAGAAGTAGGAAGAAGCACAGGAAGAGGTCGAACCAGCTTCATTTCCCTTTCAATTGATGGGTTATTGATCGCCAGTGGATAGATCGGAGCTGCCGGAAATATGTTCGTTTCAGGTACTGAGAATCTGACGGCGGAGATCTCTGAATTCGCCTCCATTGACGGTGGCGGTGGTGTTGGAGATTGTGAGTTTCCGCTGCCATTGGTGTCCATGCCGGTTAGCTGATCATTAATCGGATTTGCAGACACCTAAACGTGAAAAATCATCAATGAGAAGTCAAAATTAGTGTTTAAGTTCCTGATCATCGACATGAAATCGATTAACCGTAAATCCGATAGGGATTTACCGTATCGGTGGTGATGTCAAAGAGGCTAGATCGGCGGCGACGGCGATTTTGATTACTCCGCCGGAGAAAGTACTTCTGAGCATGACTAGCTACTTGGGTAGGTGTTCGTGTTTTCACGAAGTTTCTGGAAATTCCTCGCCAGTCTCCCTTTCCAACCTTCTGTAATCCAAGCAAAAACAGCTTGTGCTCATCCTCCGTCCACGGAACTCCTAAAATGACCAATCAAATCACGTTCAGATGCAATCAATCAATCAAAAACCGAAAAATTAAAGGAAGAAAAGTTTCCGATCAAAGCCTATTTCCTCTCCCTCACCTCGCTTGCGCTCGCGGTTTCCGCCGGCAGTGGAGGAAGAACGAGGGACAGCCTCGTCGGCAGAGGCGTAGCCTTCAGCGCCGGCGCCGGCAACGTCCTTGTCCTTGTCAGTGTTATTCGAGTTGGAGGAATCCAGACGGTGCTCGTACTGTGAGAGGTTGTTGAGAGAGACACTCTTCCTCATGGAGTCAACCACAACGCGAACGCCGAACAGCATGAACTCTCCGGCGCCAGCGACGGGGCGATTCTCCTGATCCGTTGACATCTTCGATCGGTCCATCGCCAAAAAGTCGTCGAGGAGAGAGAGAGAGAGAGAGAGGGTTTGATTGGAAGAAGGTGAGATGAAATATGGCCGGGGACTTCGTCTATGAGATGGCAGGTTTTGAAGGAATCTAGAGATGTCCGTACGAGGAGAGAGATTATTTAAGTATTTTTTCAGATTAAATAAATTATTACTCGGGGCAGGGAAAAACGTAGAGGGCGAAGGGAGACATGATAAGGTAACGGGCTGTCAGATAAGATAATAAATTAAAATAACTATCTAAAACTATTATTCTATATTCATTTTCAATATTAAAAAAATTATTATTGGAGCTTGGCCCATCCATGATAAAGAAATTTCATACAACAGGAGCAACCATTTTCTATGAAAATATATTTTAAACCTCATCAATTTTGTCAAGGTTTTTACTATTTTAAAATTTTGAAATTGATTTTCGAATTTCTTGGATTGTAAATATTTTTTGTTAAACATACTTTTGGCTTTATTGTTCTTGGAGCATAATTACACTGAGGGCATCTTTGTTTTAGATATTGTGATACCGTTTGTAACTAATAATTACTGGTAATTACTAACTGCTAACTTTTAATCGGTACAGTTGGTACAAGCTAATTGTAAGTTTTGAATTGTTTGTAATACTCATAACCACGAGTAATCACTAACCACTAGTTTTAATAGTTAAAACGAACATGCAATAAATAATCTTTCATTTATCATTGGTGGAATTTAGTCGGCCTTTTATTATATGAGGTTAAGTTTTAAATCCAACTAACATGAAAAATTTTCCTCCTCTTATTACTCCGCTCCATCAAATTTAGTACATTTTATTATTTGATTCAGTCATTATATATCTTATATTGTATACATATTTTATAATCACAGTAATCTTTTTATGTTTCTCGTAAATTACTAAAAAATGTAATAAATTATTTAAAACAATTCATATTTTAAGGTCGAATAAAATGAAAAAAAAAACTTTGGAGTAGAAATAAATATGACTTCAATAATGAACTTTCCTCTTAAAGGGGCAGCTTTGAGGCCGCACGCTTTACCAATTTTCATATGACTTTTCACTCCATGTCTTCCCTTTTCTTTCAAGTGAATGGAAGTTCCTCACAACAAATAGTATTTATAAATTGGTTTAAAAAGTTTAGATAAGTCGCATTTTTTAGCTAATTATAAATACTTATTATAACATTTAACACAATACGGCATCATTGAATACCACTTAATGCTCTATAACATTATCAATTACTTAATGAAAATATATAGTTGTATTTTTCTAAATCATTTAGAACAAATGTAATAACTTTTAAGAACTTCTAATCGTAGAAGTATGTTCGAAATTATATTAAAAAACAAATAGAAATAGAAACAGAAAGGAATTGAAAAGAGTAGAAACGAACGAGAAATGAGTAAAAGAATAGAGAAAAATTAACGAAATTAACGAAAACAGAAATAGATAATAGTTTTTATGCAACTTCAAACAGACTCTAAGTAATGGAGAACACTGTTATTTTTTAAATAAAAGAATAGGTATAGTTCAGAAGGATAGGGCCGGTTAGTTTGTGCACATAAACGACATGTGGCATTAGACGATTCGTCTATCTATTTCTTTTTTATTTTGAAAAAAAAGTTTCTTTGATTTTCTTTTGGGATATGTCTTGTGGGGATGTTTTGATTGAGTCAAAAATCATACATGTCGCATTCCATGAATGAGATAAGGGGAGGGAAAATGTGATGAGATAATTGTTAGGGTTTGCATGATCCACGTTCATTTCTTCTCCACCTAATGAGTCCCTCCCTCCATCCCTCCTTTTGCCTAATTCATTTCAAAATTGTCAGGTTTTTGGGATCTTATGTAAGTTTAGGTGAAACTTTTTTACCCATTATATCAAAATAATTGCATAAAAGAATCATATTAGTTTATTTTAGGTCGAGTTATTTTACATGAAAAAATATATTTGAATTATTTCTCTTTTACCGTTTAATTTTTATTACAAAATATTATATCAATTGTCAAATCAAATCAAATTAATTTAATTTTATGATTTTTATATTTTGTCTAGAACCTTCGTCATAAAAATCGATTGTCCATGTGATCATAAAAAAACAATTAATAATGAAAGTCAAGGTAATTTTCAGAGTCTTTTTTAGGGCTCGGAAAAGTTTTCACACTCTTATTAGGCATAAATTTTACTTATTTTGAATTAGACCAGTTCAATTACATAAAACGAGGTACAAAATTTTAATTTAATTATTTAGATAACTAATAATCTTTTAGATATATATCTTCTACGAAATGATTTCACTTAAAAAAATTTATGTACAATTTATCTGCACTAATCTATTACTATATATTAGTACGATTGATTAGAGTCTTTTTTATATATATATTTTTTTGTTTTGGTCTACAAAGGACACAAGATTTTGATGTATATACAAACAATGGCACCTCATATTCAGGTTTTTTGCCTGTAAATTGATTGCTTGACAAATTAATCTATCAAATCTTGAAGTTAGTGAGTAACTTAAATGAGAATACTTTTAAAATTGATACAAATTTTTTTTAAAAACCAATAATTTTAACTTTGTGAGTATGAAACACTAAGGTCTTATTCAACAACGAGTGTTTGGAGTAATATTTATTTCAATTAACATTTGCAATAGATATAACGTTTCAAATAAAGTTTGTGAAACGTGAATAACATTATCTTTTCACATTTAAAAAGTAGCATTTTATTTATTTGTCAAAAATATCCATTCATAATTTATATTTTTGACAAATTATTTATATCCTTTTATGTCATTTTACAATATAGTTAGCTAGCTTAACCGCTAAATTTATCAAGCACATTTTTTAACCGCTCAATTAAACATGTATTCGCTAACCGATGAAATCCAACGGTTTTTATTACTAAATAGGCATCCGTTATTCAAACATTTCATTTCAACTAGCGAACATGATCTAATAATCCGAATTTTATAAAAAACAACTAGTGTATTTTTAGTGTCCCACTACTAAATGGATGTATGTTGGACTCGCGAAATGATATGATAAAGGTTTGTTACATGTATAAGTTGTTGGTTTGTCATAAAAAAGATAATTATCATCCACTTACGATAAACCATCACCATATTATCATTTTGGTGAGTCAAATAAACCTCAATACGGCAATAGTACGCTAAAAATAAATATCATTAAAATTTATAACATTGTTATTTTTAAAATTATTAATGTACAATATCTTCAAAGTTAGAATTATTGGTGAAAAAGCCTATAAAAAAGTCCAAAAATTCTAACTACATTTACATCAACTTTAACACACGATGTGCACACTTGATACCATTAGTGGAGGGTGCATCTGCTGGTGGAAGATAAACTGAGATAAGGTACTCGTGGGACCACACTCATTATTTTTCTCCCCCTTTCTCTTTGTGTGACCCAATATCCACTTACAAACGTTTGATTCCAATTAGCTTAATTCGAGTTAGAATTTTATTTGGCCGTTCGAGTTAGATATCTTTCAATTTATTAATGTACAATATTTTAGTTTGATTGAGTTCGAGTCAGATAACTTTCAATTTCGAAGTTGATTTGAGTACGTAAATAATTGTTTTAATAAATTTAATTATCTTACGAAACAACTTCGTTGAAAAATACAAGTTGAATTGAACTTCAACCTTTCTGTCGAGTCAAAATATAGTATAAATTTAGGTGATTCGAATTGAATAATGTACGAATTAAGTGAATAAGTTCTGCCAAAACCTCCCATTGGTTATAGTTCATGAAGGGGAGGATAACGTAAAGTATGAAATTATAGTGACTGTTGTTCTTCCTTTAGTCCCTTTGTCTCTTCCCTTTTTGTGCATTTTGAACATGACATAACCTTTTTATCCTTTTGGAGTGCTTCCCCTTGTTTAGCAATAATGAGCGTTACAAATTCACGCATTTGCCCTTCCTTTCAATCAAAAATCATCAATGAATTTAAAAATAATTTAGCCATAAAATGTATTTCCCATAAGTGATTCTACCCGGATTATTGACCAGTAAATTTTGGTTATAGTCTCTTTCGCACATCTTTTTAGAGACTGTTGTCTTCGTATGTTATCTGAAAACCATTTCTTTTAAGGTTATGTAAATCTAATCTAAAATTTCCCCTTATAGTATCTCCTTTCACGGAATTCACGTCGAAAACATTATCGTCGTGTTTGTTGCTGTGATTGTGTATAACTATGAACTAAGCATTACTTCATTCTCAGGTAATGGAAAAGGTGTGGATAGTGTAGGAATGAGGTATGATTATCCATCCAACTGAGAGAGAGTAAAGCGGACCAAATAACAGAAAAGGAGACGCAAAATTAAGAAAAATGTGGAGCAAAATGCACAACTTAGGCCCCAAAAAGGATGCCAAAACAGAAAATCTCATAAACAAACTCTATTCTTTTACGTAAATGGAACTACCAAATATCCTTCCTTTTAACTTTTTTTTGTCGCAAAGTGGCGTGTATTATTGTATTATTCTCTAGTTGATCTCACTTTTTTTTTCTTTATAAAAAAGGGTCCTATTTGATCTCCTTGATTGTCTGATCAAGATTAAAAAAGAGTTTTTGACAATTTTTTTAATCATATGGTATCGACAAATGATAAAAAATAAAAAAAAAGTCTTTGAAGTATCTACAATAGTAAAGTATTACCTTGAAATATTGTATGTTTAGTATATTACTACCTTATAGTTTGATGAAAATAAATTGCGGCTAATTTGGAGCAATTTTTGAGGTAATTATTTCAAAAATACCCTTGGTCCATTTTTTTATTTTAATTTATATTTTTGCTAAACATTACTTTTTTTTTTTAATATTTAAAAATAAATTGGATTGTAATAAATATTAACCATTTAGTTTTACTCTAGACCCCTAATTATGAATATTTTTTCAAAAATCAAATCAACCACCATTTATTTATTCTAGCTAAAAATACCACTCAATATATATATATATATATATATATATATATATATATATATATATATATATATATATATATATATATATATATATATATATATATATATATATATATATATATATATTAAACTTAATCAAATCAAGGCCCTTGAATTTTGATCCAAATTCTTATTTATTTATTTTTTCTAAGTTCATATATATTTTTCTATAAGACAACCTTACTCAAGTAAATAAAAAAATATATAAGGATAATGTCGTGACTTAACTCTCAAAAGTAGACTTCTACAATTACACAACATTGATCAATAAGTAAATAGAAATATGAGAAAATGATGTTAGATTCATGGACGAACGAAAAAATTGTTTAAATTTTTGTATAAAAATCTTTGAAAAATATAGCATAAAGATAATTGTAAAAATTAATCAATTAATTTTATTAAAATTTACGAAACTCACCCAATAGACACGGTTATATAAAATTTTTAGATCCATGTGGGGGATGGGGGATGTCATATCACCAATGATTTCCTTTGAAGAGCATGACAATTAAATGAGAACCAACAACATATGAATTGGCTTTTATATTAAGATGCATGGTTGGTGGGGACAAGACATTAAGCATAGATTAGTGATAATAATTCTAATTCTTTAACCACCAAATTGAACCAATTTGAGGACAAGAAGCTACAAATATGGGGCTAAAAGGGATTGAGTGAGATCAAATCTTCAAACTTTAATTAAATTTGGCATAAAATTAAGAATAGTATTAGGCTAATCTTCACATTAAAACCTAACATGATATGATGGGTTTACTCATCTCATCTCAATAAAGGGTTTTATTTATTTAAGCAATAATTAATCTAATCCTATCCTCTAATTTGACAATTAATCTTAAGCCCCCATGTGGGCTATATTTTAGTTCTCCCCTCCCTAACTTTGCCTAGGAGTGGGCCATGTTTGTAGATAATCCATTTTTAAGTGGACGATTAGTCTTTTCTCGCCTTTTTAAAATTTATTTAAGCTTTATCATAGTAGATTTTAAATTGAAATGAATTTTTCTAAGAGATTTATAGAGGATATAGAGAAAAAACAAAAATTAAAAAACCCATACGTATTTTTCAATTTGAGGAAAAATACAACAAATAAACCAATATTATAAAATATAATTATCAATATATATTAAAAACCCATAAATATTTGGACCTTCATACTTCCACACCAAAAGCACCTTTTTCTGTAAAGGTTTTGGGAACACATTCCCTTTCCCTCCCACAAATATTATTGTAATTAGGGCTTCAAAATATATATATATATATAGATAGATAGATAATTGTAATTAGGATAAATAATTTAACTTGTAGTTGAAGGAATCTTTCGGCTTGTCCCATGCAACTTGCAATTTTAAATTAGTATTTTTATTTTTTTAATTATATATATATGGTCTAACTAATCTACAATTAGGTTTAGTTTAATGCATGATTAATATTAATTAATTAATAATTTGATTTGATTTGACCGTAAAATATTCAGTTTGAAGGTGATGAGGTTAGTAGGCCAGGTTAAGCATACAAGCGAGAATATCTCATCGTGATATCCTTTTGTTTTAATGCCCACTTGCTCTTTTTTTTTCTTTTTATTTTTGTATTATGATGATATAATTATAAACTAATCTTAATTAAATCTTTATAATCAAGAGTTAAAGTGTTAACCACATGGATGATGATGGATGGATCCAATCAAAAATTAATGCTTTGTTTTAAGTCTACATTTGACTATAAATTCGTCCGACCTATATACGAATAAGTTTGTGTATTTTTTAACAATAATTGAATTACGGTTAGTTAAAATAACTAATAAAATATAAAATAATTTATTATTATAAATTTCGATTCAAATTTAGTTTACATTCTGTACGAGTAGATGCTCTCGAAATTAATAATAATTCAGAGAATTTGAATTTAATGTATATATTTTTTCACTGAATTTAGTATGATATTTTACAAATTATCATGGAGAACAAAAGGATGAAAAGAGAGAGTAAGGACGGAAATATATTTTACAAATTATCCGTAATTTCTTTTCATCCTTCTGATCGAAAAAAAATCAAAAAAAAATCCTTAAATGGGCAATGGGCTGTTAGTTGGGACAAACAATAATGTGGCAACTTTAGGCCTATAATTATTATATGAGCCCCCTCCAAAAAAAAAAAAAAATCTTGCATGATACCGTCTAATTTAGTAGATATTATAAGACGAGCACACATACAATGGTTTTTAATAATTATATGAAAGACTAATACTCATTTACATTTATTAGTTACCTATAAATTAAAAAGTTACTCTTAAATAAATAATTCAAAATTCAAAAATCTCTAAAAGTCACCTCATGAAATCTGTCTCAGCATATATTTTTGTAAGACGGTATTACCAAAGAATTTGTGAAATAAAAGAAGAAAATTTAAAAAGTCTGAGTATCGAGTTTAGGGTGGTATGGGCTCGAACTGAGTGGACCATCAATTGTATCAAGCCATTCCATTCCATCGTTGTGTCGAATCATGAAATACCAAGTGCCTAACTTCAGCACATCCTGATAAACTGGGCCATATTCCCCAGTGTCACACACATTATTCCCAAGCTAGCTATTACAGGCATGGAAGAGCTCATTTCTGACAAGGAATTCGATGAATATTCACGAATATATATAGAGCAAGATCTTTTAAGTAGTCAAAACAACTTTGTTTCACTAAAAGAAGGGAACTCGATTCACGTAAAGGTTTGCAACTTTGTTAACTAAAACAGCAGCTATCTGTTCCTGCAACTTTGTCATTGTCAGACAGCTCATGTAAGGGGAAGTTCGGTTGTGATGTGCACGTCGGTGTCTGGTTTAAGCCAGTGTCTCAGATTTAGAACTGTAAGATCAAAGGCAAAGATATAATGCTCAAGCTGAGTCTGCAAGGCGTATTCTTAAACACAGCAGCCTACTAGGGGTAATTATACTTGTTGTATTGCCTCTCTGGCGATAGGGCTTTTTCGGCCTGTTGAGTGCTATCTTCGTTTTAACACTTCCTATTAGGTGTCTAATTCATAAACTTGACCAATCACAATTAGACTTGGCAAATGGTTGTTTAGGTCAAATAAAAGTCGCGGTAATTGGTATCTAGTCTGAACCAGCTGTGATGCCATATTTAAGTAGGATCACATGCATTCTACTAACACAACTTGTCAAACAAAATTTTCAAGAAAATGTTTTTCCTAATAACTCCATCTCAGGTTATAGAATAAGGTCGTCTCACTTCAAGTCATTCAGATAAAGCGATCAAGTATGGTTCAGCTTTGTCATCTTTAATAATATACCAGTAGGATAAAGGGGCTCTTTGATTACAAAATCAAGTATTCAGTAGCTGCTTTCAGTTCAGTTCTATGACCACTACTACACTAGAAATGTAAGCCAAAATTTCTTCAAGAATCATGTACAATGGACGTAAAAGAGAGTGAGAAATCGTACCCATTTCTTATTCTAATTGCCCATTCATGGGGCATACGGCCAGCACGGTGTCACTTGAAACTGCTAATCATCTTGCTACAATTAAGATTCCAGCTCCTGAACCATTGCTGAATACCGGGTTAAAGTGACCGGAACATCTATTCTCCGCCGTTCACCACAATTTTGAATTGACTCACTTACACACTCCTGGATGCCTTAATTTGCCTTGAAAAACAGGGGAGGTTCTTCTCCAATCGAGCATTCACCCTTGACAAGAGAAAATTATGCAGGATGCTGTGCTGACATTAAGCTGTACTAGGCATAAGTTCTTCCTGTCTTCTAGTAAAATTTTCTGTGCCCATACTGCTATGCTGATCTTTCCTACTGGTGCTTGTAGATGTCCTTGACAAAGGAAGAGGCAATGATGTATTAGTGAGTCTAATGACTTCATGCTCCTCGGATTCACCTGAAGATTCGTCTAATTCTGATAATAACTTCTTTAGTTGAGAGCGTTGGCATATGATGCGACCCTTATTCCAATCAGCAAAAGAAAAAGATGATGATGATATTTTATCCTTCAGAAACGAATAAGCAACCTTCGCAACAGGAAAATCTTTGGCTGCTGGACTCTTCTCCATCTCTCCCCGTCTGCTGGCAAAAGAGGAGGAAAATAAACTTTTCATCATAAATAAGAGAAAGGGACATGAAATGACAATATCCTCTCTCGGGTTACATATTTCGACATGCTAAAACCAGAAAAAATGATGATAGTGTGCTATTCTAATAATGCCATGCTTGTACCCACGATCCTCAGCTTGAAGTACTATGAAAAAGTTCAGAAACCATGTTAATCTTCATTGCAGCCACAACCACTGATGATAAAATGCAACAATACACCAGGATTGTGCTAGACCGGAACAAAAGTTTAGATTTGCCAATGACCCCAACAAAACAAGCATTTCCACACCACCCCCCTAAAGAAAATACCCCAAATAAAAAAACAAACAAAAAAAGCTTTGAATAGCCCCTGGTGTTTAGGTTCTGAAAAGCAAAAACAATATTGCATGGGATGGAAACACTTTATGCTTCTCTTCATCAACTAAATATAGGAGTCAGTCAGGTTCTACACATGCTAGGCTGCACCTGTGACCTAATCTCATGATAGCAAAACAGAAAAACATCAATGAAAAGATTATATGATTTGGACTTTTCTGGCTTAAAAATGATTTTTAGGGCACTTAGATCTGTATTTCATTCCTTCAAATATTATTCACTGCCAAGTCGAAAATGAACAAAATCAGGGATTGCAAGTTTGCACCAAATGTGGGGATAAAACAAGGCATGAAATTGCAATTAAACATTCAGTTGTATTGGCTGAGCGCTTCGTTACCTTGTAATTCCAGAAAAGTATTGCATTAAACTATCCTCTATCAGATCTTAGTCTGCCCAAAAATAGGTGAACATTTATCTACATATTAGAATGCTTCTTGGAATTGAGCTTTTTGCTTGCTATTCTCTTCCCTTCCCAACATAATTAGGTCACTATGTTTCTCTCTGTTTTGAGCTCCTAATATGCCTTTATCAGGAATAGAAACTTTCTTTCAGCAGCCAGAAATCAGCATACAAGTTCAGCAAATGAGAGTCTATAGAGGCTAAAGAAATTAGTTATACTAGCCCAGAGGAGGGTTCATAAAAGGATTTTCCTTTGAGCCTTTCTTATCTTCCCTAGAAGAGAATTTTCAAACGAAACCACAGATTACAGGATAGCAGGCTTCTACAAAACTAACTAAAATCCTCTAGCATGATTTCAGGATTCTCCGACCAGAAGAAATTATAAATTCCACTAGCTTCACTTATCATCCCACAAAATTAATTTCAACCGAAACAGCTTTTCTGTCTGAACCTTTCTTTCCACTTCTATTCAGACTAGCTTTTGATCTTTCTGAAGTCTAAACCAAAAACTGTGACCAGATGAGGTCCCACTCATTTTAACATGTATGCCAATATAGTCCGTAAGAGGAACACATGTATCTAAGTAGTCATCTTATATGTCCATGACCATACATGTGACACAGAAATAAAGTCAACCTCATCCGTTCTTCCTTTTATTGCAGTGTGCATCTGTCCCAGAGTAGTTTAGTAGTTCCTTTTTTTTGGGGAAGGGGGCTGAGGGGGAGGGCGTTTCTGTATGTGGAGTGTGAGAAACAGCTAATCAACAAGATAAATTGCAAGGAAATATGAGAAAGAAAGCTTACACGACAACCAAAGTTGCAAGTTGAGGTAGATCTTCCCCATCCCTGAACATCTTTAACATATCATTAAACCAAAGGGATAACGCCGTACATGCTCCGCCAGACCACATCCTGTATTTAATCATCTTCAGATTAAAAAGCAGATATATCACTAACTATTCGGGGCGGCAACAAATATGGAAAAGAATAAGAGGACGAATAGTAAAGACTTCTTGAATCCTAGGGATCATTTGGTGACATCGGAGGTCTGTAGGAGCAAGCAGGACAGTAGGCTAGGGTCTCCGGTTATGGTGTTTAGGATAGAGAGAAAGTGGTCATGTTGCTTGGACTAAAAAGGAAAATGGGACATAACTACATGTCCAAAGGTTGGATCAGCTTCCTTTGAGATTTTCCAAATATTTCAGTTTTAACCTAGCTTGAGGTATCCAAGTGTCACATCCACATCCAAATGTGGTTCAGCAACCAGAGAACCAATTCCTCCACAAAGCAATTATCATCAAGTACAGCCTCTAGCATACAGAAGAGATGCTGCAACAAAAAAAGAATAAACTTAACTATGCGAGTCCCTAGAAGTTTCTCTTGTATCTATCAAGTTTGTGACCATCTAGTTAAATTTACAGATAGAGCGATAGGGTTCATTTCATTCTAGGGAAGATATCTGGCACAGAGAATTGACCTTTTTCACAAGCCTTTCCTAATCTTCGCAACCGTTGTTCTCTTGCAAATATACCTGCTCTTCATATTTCACTTTTCAAGTACTATTATGATGTGATGCCTCAGCATCATTCTTGTTCCTTCATGACAAAATTTTTGTGTTCTTATGAACTATATTAGAAAAAAGGCGAAAAGAATGTATTCATCATACCTGTGTACATCTAGAGACCACACCAGTTTGTTATTGCGAAATAGTTCAGGAAAAAGCCCCTCTTTGTTGCTTCCTTTAGCACCCTAGCTGCACGTTCCTTCTGGCCTAACCACCATAGTGCTTCTAAAAGAGTGTTATAAAATTTCATCCCAAAGGCGCAGCCTTCAGAATTAAGTTTGTCAAATACGTATTCTACCATCTGCCAGTTGGATTCATCGTCAAAATCTCCCTTAATCATCTGAGCAATAACTTGATGAATATTAGAAGTCCTATTGTTGAGCATCTCACTCAGCAACTCATAGGCATCATTCAACCTGATTAACAAAAAGCTAGGTGAGATAAAACACAGGAAGCCAGAAAACAAAGAGAATATAAGTAATATGAAGCCACTAATTTTGGCTTGTCAGCTGATTAAAACCGGCACTCAGACAAAATAAATAAATAAATAAACGCTGACGGGTAGCAGCTGCATGTAAACTTAAAACAGAGGCAACATTTAAGTTACTAGGAAAGGCAACAATAACAAGAAGAGATTTCTTAACAAACTGCAGTACAGCCACGAAAAGTGGTGGTGGAAGAAACTTCAGAAAACAATGGTGTGTATGGCATTTTTTCACAGAATACAATATGTTCCCATATTGAGTTTTAGAAAAACAAAAAAGAATGTAATTTATTAATATGTTGTCAAGAAGGTCACCCGGTTAAGTAGCTCTTTTCTTTGAATGGAACAAGGCAAGAATGAAGGAACTGTATTGCCTAAGTCATTTTCTCATGCAAAACAATCGTCTACGGTAAAGTGATTGCTATCCTCCTAATTATGATCCATGGATACACAGTGTGACTGGTTTATAGTAAAGTTGATTGCTCTCTTCAGCAATTGCTTAGATTATATGGTTTTCAATGGTAGAAAATAGAACAAAGGTGAGAATCTGGCATAAATGTACGGGCCACAGTAAGCTTTAGAAATTTCAACCTCACATGGATGTGGATTAGTCCTTCCACTCTTTTTAACAAGATTAGCAAGAAGTTTGTAAGTAACATCTCAAATCAAGTGCAAAATCAGCGACACTAAAAAATATCACTTTCAATGTGTAGGACAACATGGAACCTGACAGCAAGCCAATGTTTTCCAGCACTATGGTTCCATGTCTGATATATTCAAAATGGATATAAAAACATCATCCACTTTGTTTTATTCTTTTTCTCAGATATACTCTTTGTGCAGCATCAGCTGCTTCATTCTGTTACAAAGTCTACTATCCTTCATTAAATAAAATACAGTTTCGGAGGAAGAGTTGCTCATTCTTTACAAGAATACTGTCAATATATCATCAATCCTTTGACATTCTCGGCTAGACTAGGTTTGACACTAGAAAGTAGATGAAGCAGATGATCAATTAACTCTATCTGAACTCTTTCCACTCTTCAAAAGACTGAAATGTGTACAACTAATATCGGAAAGGAAGAACAAAGTTCTGCGCATACTGAGATCACAGAACCATAACGAGATACCAATTCCTTTGTATGACCCCTTAGATTTGACCAAGCTGCAGGAGAGCAGTTAGCAGCCTAGGTGCTTGCCCAAGGCACCACAATGGTTATAATATGGGTGGTGGCACCTAGAACGGCATATGGTAGGCGTCACATGTGTTTAGGCCTGGGTTCTCCCCCCAAAACAAAAAAAAACACCCGGTGGGGCCTAACCAGCAAGCTTACCCTCCTCTTCGATTTAACTTGGCTCATGCCAAAGTTTTTGTCACAAGAAAAACATAGGTTATTACATCTAGTTGGAAGTTCAAAGACCCTCCTCTCACTATCACATGTGCAGGTTGATTTTTGTATCTTTCTCCAACATAGGAAAGCATGTTGAGAATTCTAGACATAGTTGATAAGGGGCTATATCGCAGATGAAGATGATTTTCAAAGCCAAGTCCATGGTGCCACACCCTAAGGACTGCACTAGCTAAGGCTCTTAGCAAGTTTACACCTACACATAGTTTACGACTAAGATTTTACTCGTGTGCTGAGTCCACAGCCAAGGCGTACTCACATCATCAACTTAATAAGAATGACAACAGAAATTGCTGAACCGAGAAATATATGGTTTAGATGCAAAAGTATAGAGAGGACACAAAGGGAGCTCAGGAAACCTAACCTATCTGTTTTTGCATACACTGCAAGCATCATACAGTAGCACATCACACTGGGCAGTATCCCCAAAGCCTTGATTTCCTCAAACTGCTCCTCTGCCTCTTCAACAAGGGCAGCAAAGCAATACACACTCAGGACTGCCTCAAGCGTCTGTTCATCAGGATCACAACTTGCCTTGTCCATCTCAATATAAGCCTTGACAGCATCTTCAAATTGCCCTCCCTGTCTAAAACCCTCAATAACTCCATTGAAGGAATCCTTGTTCCTAGGAACACCAGACTCACCCATCCTAGTCGAGATTGCATCAATCTCTTTGTAAAGTCCACCTCTAGCAAATGTATGGATCAAAGAATTGTAAGTTTCCACACCAGGCCTGCTTCCCACCTCATTCATTGTGTTAAATGCAACAATAGCTTCCTCATATAGTGCAGCCTGCCCATATGCTTCAATAACCCCGGTGTAGGCCTTGGAACTTGGCACCAAACGTTTCCCATTCATATGAAGCAAAATCTCTTTTGCATCCTGATATAGCCCCCTTTCCCACAAGCAAATATCAACCCCTCATAGGTCTCCATATTTGGCTCTACATTCTCTTCAGCCATATCATGAAACAAAGTCACTACTTCCTTGAAGTATCCACCCTCACCAAAAACCTGTATAAGAATATTGTAAGTAGCCGCATCTGGCTCGGTGTTGCTGACTTTCATCTCAAGGAAAAGCTCACGGACATCATCGTACCTCCCCTGGCTACCATACAAATTCAGCAGAATACTGTATGTAGAGGCATTAGGCATGCAGCCTGCTTCCTGCATCTGCCGAAACACGCTCATTGCCTCTTTAATGGACCCTTCATTTGCATAAGCTTCCAGTAGCACATTATATGATGATATATCTGGCAAATTTCCACTCAACTCCATTTCCTTTAGAAGATCAGAGACCTTTCCAAGATTACCCAATTTCCTAAATGTCTCAACAACATAAGTATAAGTAGTTACATCAGGCAAAATACCACTCTCATTCATAGTCCTAAAAACCATCTCAGCCTCAGCACCAAGCCCTCTGTTAGCACAAGCACTAAGTAAGGTATTATAAGTAATAATATCTGGCTGAATTCCCTCATGCCTCATCTCAGCAAACAACCCCAACAACTCCTCCCAAGCTAACCCACCTCTAGCACATGAATTGATCACGGTGTTATAAGTCAATATATTGGGAGCCACCCTCTCTCGCTTCATCTCATTCAATAACTCAAGGGCTGTCTCATACTGTCCATTTCTACCATACGCATTGATCAAAGCAGTGTAAGAGAAGACAGTACGAGGCACATTATGAATTGGCATTTCATCGAACACCTCGTGGCATTTCTCAAGCAACCCTTCTCTGCCCAGCACCCCAATAATAATAGTGTAAATATGTTCGTTGGGTTTGCACCAAATCTGGCGCTGCATATACTTAAACAACCTCAGAGACCTCTGCCAGTCCCCTCTCTGAGCAAACTCCTTAAAAACTAACGCAAAATCATTAAGAGAAAGCTTGTTTTTGAAGGCTTCAAGGCACCTAGCAATGGAACCCCTAGGCGGGAGGCTACTAAGCTTGTTAATTAGAGTCTCCACATCGTAGCTGTACTTACCCTTTTCGACAGTAACTGATGGCTTGCCCAAGATTAGCTCTTTTGGCTTGGCCCTGACCTTGAATTCCGAGGAGAGAGAATGAGGTTTGGACAAAAAGGGTAAATTTTTCTGGGAAAATGGATTGGGAGCACAATTAGGAAATGGTTGGGGTTTAGAAGGGGGAAGAGATTGGAAGGAGAGGGAAAGGGAGAAGGTGAGGGTTTTTAGCATGATGGATGGAGATGGGTTTGCATCAGAATTCGGAAACACTGAGTTTAATTTAGGGTTTTGGAGGGGTTTTGGCTGATGATTTTGGAGATTTTGAGCTAGCTGAGGAGAGAGAGAGAGAGTTGGTAATGGAGGGTTTGCAGAATTGAGGAGGGAGATAGTTTTTAGGATAACGAAGACCGTTGGACTTTTTTTTCCTTTTTTATTTTGGGGACTCTTTTGGTTTTGGTAGATAAGCCCGCCCGCCCGTATATGATGCCGGGTTGACCCGAACGTTTTTGAGGAGTTATGATTAAAAACGTTAACTCAAACTAACTTCCGTTAAGTAGGTAGTTAAAACTTAAATATGTTGACTTGACCTCTAAATTACTAGTACTGCCTTTTTTTTTTCATTTTCCAATTTTGGAGGACCAAAAATGTTATGAGTGTATTATTTTATAAAAATAATTAAAATAGCTTTAATATACATGTGCTTATATAACTCTTAATAGTATAATATAAATTTCAAATCCGTCACAAGTTATCAGAATGATAAGACATGAGATTCATATTTTACTATATAATTATAATTAATTTATAATTTATTAATAATTAAATATTAAGTGTATTTTTGTGGATTAGTCTTATAATAAAAGACCTTATACGTAATTTTTCTCTAAATAATCTGCTAGTGAGGATAATGTAATGTTGAATAAAAAAATAATGATTTTTACTATAATCTCCTACGCCTAACAACCCATGGCTCAAAAAGGGAGTCGAACATCATGAGGTGGTATTAGAGTTTATATATGATTGCACGCTATGCTAATAGATAAAATAGCACACCACAGAGGAGGATTAGATCATATTCGTGAGGTTACATAATCGATAAGCTAATAAGATACAAGGAAATCATGTTTTTCCAAGTGAGAGCAATTATAGTGCTAAAAGTCTTGTTTCAAACGCGACTTAATATAACTAAAATAAGTACTTATTTTACCAATAATATGTGTTTAATGATATGAGATTTGATGATTCTACCCTCGAATGTTTTTCAAAAGATTTCAACTTGGCACAAATATTTTCTTTTATTTTATGCAAATCTCGTGGAATCAATCTCTCTGCTTACGCTTTATTAATAGAAATAAAAATATTTACATTTAAATCTCCTAAACTTTATAAAAACAGGTTCCGTAAAAAAATTATTGATGTTAATATACAATACTTTATAATATTACAAAGATAGTTGCATATGACACTCTAATACATATAAAACTACATCCTATAACCTGTTTTTCTTTGTTTTTGGGTTTAAAAAACCGTTATTTGATGGAGCTTCACTCTTTACTAGGGTCCCCATCCACTCTTCCTCTCTTTCCCCTTCCCTCCCACCGTCCATGCGCCAAATCACACAACTTGGTTGCCCTTCTGTCTCTCTGCTCTCAAGTCACCTGCCTATTCTTATGTGGCGCTGAACTATTCCTCCACGTCAGAGCCAGCTCAGACCTTCCAGACCCACATCTCTTTGGCGCGCTTCCTTTCAGCAGAGAGAGAAATAGAAATCCCCAAAATGCCCATGTGACGTGTCCTCCGCGTAAACCGGGTCGGGTTCCCGGGCGATCGGGTCGCACCTCCCCAGCATCAACTCAACACAACTTTCAGTTCATAACAGACAGCTGCTGCGAAACAAGCGAAAGGGAGGAGAGAGAGAGAGGGAGAGAGGGGAGGAAAACCAACAACCTCGTCCGAACTGAAGAAGGGAGGAAAACCCAGAAAACCCCACAAAACGCATTAATCAAAAGGATCGGTAAGAGAAGAAATGGAAGAATCGGAGGTGAAAACGATTTCCTCAATTGCCCTGAAAATTTCGTTTCTTTTTTCTCAATTTGTTTAAGCTCAGCGAGCGCTTTAAAGAAGCGGCACTGATGTAGAGTTCATCCAACTACCGCCTTTTCATTGTATTTGATTTATTGCGTCTCCTAGTATAATCGATTGATTTGCGGAGTGGGTATTGGTTTCTTTTGCTAATCATTGAGAGAAATTTTGTGGGTAATTTTGGGCTTTGCAGAAAATGACGGCCTTGAAGAAGGCATACGCGGAGATAATCTTGAACACAGCGAAGGAGGCGGCGGCGAGGATAATGGTGTCAGAGAGGAAAGCTCATCAGTTCCAGCACGATCTCTCTTCGACGAAAGACGAGGCGCTCCGGCTTCTGCTCCGACTTAAACAGACAATGGATTCTAAAGTAATGTGCTTTTTTCTCTCCTCCGTGTCTGCTGGTTCTTTACTATCTGGGTTTTTGGGAGTTTGAATTTGAGGGCTGAATTTTGGTGGGTACTTGCTTTTTGTGGGTTCTTCAGTTGTATTGATCAATTTAGGGTCTTTTTGATTGATGAGGGTTCACGAATCTTCGAGTTTCTTAGTCTTTTGCTCTTGGATTTTGGGTCTTTGTGTCAAATGAGAGCAAGGGATTGTGATCTTTAATGGTTTTCTGTTAGCTTTGAAGATCTTCACATTGGTATATGTTTATTTGTTGCTTCTTGAGTGCGGCAAGATTTCAGCTCTGTGTTCTGTTTTTGGCGTTTATTTGTTACTGAAATTTTTGAGGATATCTTTTTTGCTAACTGTGTTGATGGACTGCTGGTTTGTGGTTCTTTTGACAACAGTGATGTCCTGTTGGGTTGTGTTTCTTCGCTTCTCTATAGTTGTTTTCTTTTATTATGAAGGGGATAATGGATTTGTTGACAATGTGCTTTTCTGACCGAAGTTTTAGCCATTAGTTTTGTTTTGATTAAAGCTCTGTAGGTGTGTTTTCGTCTGATCATTCACGTTTGATGATGATATGGTTTATTTGGAGCTGTAGACTTATGTTAGCCACTTGATCCACTGTTTTTTATTCACCGAATTTGTTTTCTGTGTTTTGTTGAAGTTTATTGTTTCCTGCAATGTTTTGGTTCGTTTATGTGTATACAAATTATTTTTATCTTTGTGAGTCTCTGATTACAGTTGAAGCAGGTCAGTGGTTTTACTTTTATCCCTGCTTTACTGTTTTGGGTTCATCCAAGTATGATGTTCTAATATGTAAATTGCAATCATCAAGAGGAGCTCTTCTGCAGATTGTGACTGTCAATTGAACTTGTTGAGGTTCTTTTCAGTTTTGGCTTTCTGACCAATCAATTTACCAGACCATAAGCTATCGTGGTCACTGTTCAAGCAAGTTCAATGTAGCAAAATTTCTATCTCAGCTTTGTTTCTTCTGCTCTTATGCGTTTGAGCGGCATATGCTTCAACATGGCTCCAACGAATACTAACTGTTAATATTCTAGAATGACACATTTTTGCCATGGTAATGTTTGAGTATGGGTGAGATTACATTCATTTGACTGCCTCCTGGTATTGGTTCAGTTTCGTATTGCTTCTGCATAGAAAGCCTCTTCCTTTGATTTTGGTATATTTATCTGTAGTTTGACTTTTAGCAATATGATTCTTTGAACCAGAGTACCTTGCTTTTTTCGGTTAAACTATTTCTAAGATATGCTTTTACAACCAGACTACCTTGTAATTGTTTTTGGGATCTTTTGTGTCATGTGTTCTTTTGGGCCGTAATAATTAAGAGCATATTTTGCGAAGCAATCGGAGAAGCCTTCTATTACCAATATTCGTGTAGGATGTGCATTTTAAAGTGAACTCTCTGTTTTCCTTTCTTTTTTTCTTGCTTGATTTTCATTTCTTGGATGATTGTAGTTTCCATGTTTGAGAATTTGCTAGTTAAATTTTGCAGCTTCTGTGAAGAGAGTAGCATAGAAGCACAGTGCCTTTCGTTGTTCTTTTAAAGCTGTCTAATCTTTGTGTTATGTAAAGAGTAACATTTGAACTAATTGATTCTGCCATATCTACAGATTAAGGAGGCGGAGATGAAATCCTTATGTCAACAAAGAAGAATTGAAGAGCTAGAAGCTCAGCTTCAGGAAGCTGAGGATATAGTCAGTAACCTTAGAGCAGAACTGAATGAAGCGCATATGAAGTTGGACGAAATGGCCAAGGCCCAAACACACAATGTAACACAAATATCAGGAAAGGTTGTTTGTGAAGAAGAAGCTACACAACATGTGAATGTGGTGTGTGAAGCTGCTTTAGCTTCACAAGAGAAGCATTTGAGTGATGCTGCTAATGGGCATGGTATTGTGAATAGTTCTTTGGAGGGATATGGTTATACTGGTGTTCCAGATGTTCCCCCAGTCATTATGAGGACCAAAGAACCTGAGCTGTATAGAAATGGGTGCACTCAAAGAATTCGTGCGTATGAAGGGAAAGTTTTGAACGGTCACTTTTCTTTGTCAGGAGAGCCAGATCATCCAAAAGGTGAGAAAAATTCAAGAGATGATAAAGAAGGAGAAAGGGTATATAATTCTCCAGATATAGTTGCTGAAATTAGATGTCATGTGGAAGATAGACCAGTTGAGATTAACGAAGTTAAAAATGTTGGAAACACAACTTCCAAAGGTCCGTCCTTTATTCGCAGAAAAAGGAAGAGAGGTGCTAGACACAGAAGAAGTATTGCTTCCACTTTCAAGTCCGTTCCACCTCTTATGGGCAAGGGAGCACTCTCTGACCTTTCTAATTCTCAAACTAGCTTAGCTAGCTCTCATGACATTCTTGAAAGCTTTGAGACCAAACATAAGGGCAAACAATCACTCTCTCCTTTGACAGCTCAATCTAATTTCCTTGAAATGGATGCAACAGCTGAACAGACAGCAGATGCCCAAGGTGAGGAGGGTTTTGCTGAGGCTCGTAGCCATACTGAGGATGAAGATAGGGAAGTGGCTAGCAGCTTGGTGTTGATTAGACAGCAAAGTGGTTCTGGAGATTGCATAGACGCTCCAAGCTCGGTTCCAGAAGTCGATTCGAAGAATGTGTTATCAGATAACTTGGATACTAAAGAGTTGGAAACAGTCGATCGGTTCCCTAGTCCACCACCAAAAGATAGGGTTCTTAAGTACACTTTCCAGAGGAAACGAAAGAAAGAATCCTTAAGTAGTGATAATAGCAGCTCATTAGACCAGGAGAACTCCTTGAAAAGAAAAATGGGGAAGAAACAGAATGGCAGTCTTGAACCAACAAAATCTAGTTCAGCAGTTGAATCATCTCGGGATAGTCGAAGGATGGCACAGGTTGCACGCCAGGTTGGTATTCTTTTTAACATATAGAGTTCACTCAAGCAATATATATTTGTTGTCTTCTAAATTTGTCCATATCACCATCACCCTCTGTCACAGGGACCAAACCTCATAGGCACCTATGTACTTTTGTAAATTATCTGTGTGTTCATTGATCCTGCCATTACTTTCACCACTTTAATTTTAATGCCAACATCTTCCCGTCAAAAAAATTTCAACACCAAAATCTTTTTATGGGTTACTTATGATAGAATTTAGACCGCATAGCTGGTGATCTCCCTAGACTCCACTTTGGCTGGACAGATACTGGGTTGTTCGTGTTATTGTATGTAGGGTTCTGATGTCTATAATCTGTATGAGAAGGCATGTAATCTCTGGATTCTGCATAGGTGTCCAAGATATGTTCAAATTTTCATTGAAGTCCAGATGATAATGACTTGTCCAGTGTCAACAATGATGCTCTTTAAACTGCCATATTTGTGAAAATTAGTCAGTCTGATTGGTGATATGCTGTGATAAGGTGGCCCTTGTTTAAGACATCCATTATTACATGCATGCTATGAGTTCGGCATGAGATCTTGAAAAGTCATGAAATTGCTTCCCATCAGTGACATTTAGAGGCATAGCTTGAGCATTTGAGCATTTGTAGCACCTCCTTAAGTAGAAAAACAGAAGCATGGAGAAGGAAAACTAATATTATGGAAGTATCCTTTGTCAGTTTGTGGCATATTCATGAAATATGCATTATGAGATTACCCAAGAGACTAGAATTTGCATGTTTTTATTATTCTTTTTCTTAAAATCTCTAATCTCTTCTTACATAATGAACAAAACATAGTTAAGGGGAAGTAGGAGATATGACCCACTGCTGTGTTGTTGCCCCCCCACCCCCTTTCCCCCAAAATCTTAATTTCTTTTTAGAGAAGTGCTTGGTTATGACTCAGAACCTTTTTTTTTCTGTATCTAGATTAACCACACAGCAGGAACAGCAAGAACAAAAACAACCCAGTGCCTCCCCTGCAACATCCCCCCCAAAAGAAAACCCCTAAAACACTACAGGAGTTTGAATAGTGTGACTACTTCTGTCTGTGTGTGTGTGTGTGTGTGTGTGTGTGTGTGTGTGTGTCTGTGTGTATAAAATGATCTATTTATATGAGTGTTGTTTTGAAGCACTAGTGCAGATGATACATTTGCAGTCAAGGGCTTAATAGAGACAATCTTTTTACAGTCCTAGGAATAAGATGAGATGAGGTTGCTTATATTTCCTCATAACTTGCAATAGATATAAGGCATACAGAGGTACAAGGATATTGGGCATCTGCTCTTTGCAACACCTGATAGAATGGTTTTTAAAAAGGAAAATCCCCTCTAATGACTTTTGGAAATGGTCTGCTCAATTGCTAGATTCCCAATGTTAATTAAATTGTAACTTCTAAGGTTAGAAGGTTAGAATATTCGACTTCATTAAGTGAATGTGATACATTTAATATCACTTCTCAGAAAATTTTGGGTCGAGGTGAGAGTGGAAAATTGTTGGGTTTCCAGCGGCTTAGTAACAACACTAGCACATATTTCTGTGTTATTTGAAGGTATTCTACATTTCCTTATTGCATACTAGGGGAAAGTTGGGAGGGATATTTGTCCAAGTTGTTGAGTCGCGAGCACTCTTAGGTGGCTACAATATTGGGAGGTACCAAATTTCAACAATTAGGAATCCATCCTTTCGGATCGTCTGACAGAAGTGTCCAAAAAAATATTATAAAAAGCAGGAATTCACTGGTGCTTTCAGTATAAAGCAGATGTTGCTGTCTCGTTTTTTATCCACCTTTTGATAAGTAACTCTTATTCAGTCCACCCTAATGGTGATTATCTTTGCACTTCTATCTTCTTCTTTTTTAATCTCTGTTTGTTGTGTTGCCGTGCGTGTGTATATGTATTAACCAGACTATTGATAGTTAGCTACAGAAGGATGCGTCTGTTACCATTGTGTTAAAATTGCACTTGTTTGATCTATGGTAGAAGTTTGGGCCTAGCTGGTGGAAACATTGTTTCAAGATGATTTCTTCTCTGTTTCCTTCATGTCCCGTCATCAGATAGACCTTACTTGTGAAAGGGACCTTAAACAATATCACTAAATCAGTATTTCTTCGATCATACTCCAAATGCTACATGTCGAAACAGGTTGGCATTCAAGGGAATAGCCTCGAGAAGTAGGCACTTGTTAAAACCAAACCAATGCCTCAAAGTCCACTCTAGCTCCAGCACATAGAAAGTTTTTTTTTTTTTTTTTGGGGGGGTTGGGAGTTATGTATGAGGAACACTACCTTAAGTTCAAATTGTAGAGAGGTTGCTTCCATGAGAATGGTAGGATTCAAAAGAAATAAAGACAGTTTATCGAGACATTCTACTTGTCTAGTATAGTCCAGAGCTAAAAACCTGTCCAGTTATTTGAAATGACAGGTATAGATACTGGGACCCTTTGAAGACCTATTGGTGCCAATTTCATGAGCAATCTTGTAAGATTGCAAGAATATCATCATTAATTAAATATTGTCCGTGATTTGGTTTTATGGGTTCTTTGTTGTGATATCTAAAGTGTAAGATGGAGAGCTTAAGCTGATGGAATGGACTATGTAGAGTTCATTCAACCTTCTAAGTTGTTGCATGATTTCATCAGACTCTCTTAGTTTAGCATGCTGTGTCGAGGATATTTTGAATGCTCGAATGACATGTTTGATTTGATGATTTGTATTGGCAGCTGATATCGCTATCCGAGAAAAAGTGGTGGAAGTAGATGAGATTACTTGATCAGCTCTGGTTGGTTAATTCAAAGTGCAAAGGTTGAGGATGAAATCCAAGTTGGATATATATGCAAATTCAGAAGATGAATCAACTCTAATAGAACATGGCTACAGAAGCTGATTGATGATCTATGGAGATGGGGAGAAGAAAGAGGGCTTTCAAATCCTCTTGAGTTAATTATGAATTCGGCGACATGCTTTAATAAATAAATTACAATATTATTCATCTTAATTATTCTGCAATTTTGTGTAATATTTGTTTTGATATGTGAGAATATATATATACATTATTGTCAAGCAAACTCCATCCTCTCTTGATAGTATATTAGTATTGATTGTCCATGCAATGGGAGAGATATATTTGGCGAAGGGGTTTATATGGAGCTTACTTTGTTCAACTTGTTGCTCTTCTATCATTGTTGGGAATCAATATATATATTGCTCTTTTGCTTGAGCGAATTTGTGGAACCGTAGTAGAGTCATTGCCAATGGCAAGCAGCGTCTTAGAGATTGGGTTTGTGTTCAATTAATGATAGCCAACGAACTACTCTACGGGGTGAGAGTGGGTTGAACATATGCAGGCTCGAATAATGTTTACATCGACCTTTGCATCTCATGTAAGAGAAAGGAAGACAAAAAAGTTTGTTTTCTTTCAAGCTCTCCTTGTTCTAACTGTCCAGAAATTAACGGTGAATGACTAACTAATACAAGTTCTTGACTCAAGAAAAAAGAAATATTGTCTTCAATTGGTTGACAAGCGATATATTATGCATTAAATAAATTCAGAACTCTTTGAATTGATAGTACACATAAGATATTTATAAGTACCGCTAAATTATATACCAAATTATTTGTTATTTTCCACATTTAAAAAAATTACATATACAATTATTGTTTTAGTGATATTATGATATGGTCGGTCTATAATCATATTCATCATATCGTATTTGTCAGCATAAATATATAAATTTTCTAACCAATAAATTGATAATTAATCATAACTATTAATAGATAAGTAATTTTAAAGCATTTGACGCATATTAAATAGAAATTGAATTAAGGAAAAAAAATTACACTTAGACTCAAGATTTCCCTATCATCACACCATAATTAATTATACTCCTATCAATTATAAATTTATCTTCAGTCTTGTTTCTTCTTTATAGCTAGTAATTTTCAATTTTTACTTTTTTTTTTTTTGGAGAATATTGGTTGAATTTATCTACTTCTTGGATTTCTTGATCTTTATGCAAGAAGCCCTTGATCTTTCTTTAGCCCTCTTGAAATTGTAAATTTTATACCTCTCATACCAAATATTCTCTTTATCCACTTTTTGTTCTTCTACCTTTCCCATTTCCACACTTCTTCTTAACAATCTTACTCTCTTCCAAACCTATCGATATTCTCTTATGAAAATAATAAGTCGCATTTGCATGACTATAGCTTTGATCATTATTAGGGTTGGGTAATAGGTAGGGGCCCTATTGGGCTAGTATGGTCGGGTCGGTTAAAGTAGGGTCAAGATCCGCATATGTATATTATTAGGGTTGGGTAATAGGTAGGGGCCTATTGGGCGAGTATGGTCGGGTCGGTTAAAGTATGGTCAAGACCCGCACATGTATAAAATAGGCAGGGCCCCAGTTCACCGCTTACTACAACCCCTAGGCCTACCCATCCATCCTCATCCACAGGTGCACCCACATTAATTTTGGTAGTGCCCATAGCTGGTGGTCGTCAACAAGGATCTAGCGTCAAAGTCGCATGACTAGACGAATCTCTCCCCTCCTCCATGGCATGCGTGAATTCCATCACCAACCTTTAAGACCTTTACCGAATAATAGCAACTGAAACATGGTTATTATTAAACACGAAGTCATTCCTACTTTGCCAAATATGCCACGCAAGGATAACACAAGTGGTGAATGTAGCATGATCTAAGGTTGTGCTCCACTCCTTAATCAACTCTCCAGGAGAGACAACACTCTGCTTAATTTGTAGGGCTCTTGTGCCCACTTCACACCAAGCATCTCTAATTTTATCACAATCAAAGATAACATGTTAGGGGTCTTCTGTAACCTGTTTTCCACATCTATCGTGAACATATGTTTGGACTATATGCCTATGATGAAGCAATAATTTGGTGGAAAGTATGTCCACGCACCACTTTCACAAAAAATGTTTTAACTTTAGGGATCACATAATGTGTTTACGAATGAGCTAAAAACCCGCAAACTCTTCCAAATTCACATATGACACTAATAAATATGCGGATTTGACATTGAAAATCTCTTTATTGGAAAAACACTATACTCGTTGGTCTTGGGGAGACCTAGAACTGAGTGTGATTGAGAAAATTATCTATCTGTTCCTTTCATTGAAGAGGCGGTCAATGAAATATGAGTTCCAAGCAGTTTTGGCATAGATCAACTCTCTAAGTGTAGTCATGCAAGCGTCATTCGACACTTCGTAATAAGAACTTTTTTTCTTTTATTTTTTTTGTCTTTTGAGAGAGAATCTTCTTAAATAAAATTCGAAGTGAGTGCACGAATTAAAATGTCACTAAATTATTCTAAAATGTTAAAAATTCTCATTAAATATTTGATAATTAATAATTATCACTAAACTTATTATTAAGCCTTAAAATGTCACTGCAACTGCTTTTTATTTGCTATAGCATGTAAATCCACCATTAAAACAAGGAAAAATGAGAATTATTCTGTTGTAGCAGATAAAAAGAATCTATATTGACAACGTAAGGCCTAATAATAAATTCAATAGCAATGATTAACCATTAATAAAATTGGTGACATTTTTTAGCGACATTTTTGATATTGTAAACTAATTTAGTGACATTTTAATCTATCATCAATCGTGAGTCCATAGAGAGCACGTTTCACAATCGAAGGGCAGAGTGCAGTCGTGAGCGAAAGAAAATCACAGAGAAGGAAAAACAAAGGAAAACGAGAGAGAGAGAGAGAGAGAGAGAGAGAGATGGGAGCAGGGAGCAAGGTCGGAGATTGGGTTTTCAAGGGTTTTACGGCAACCCTGGGAGTGGCTACTATCTATCTCACCGCCACCTTTTCCGTCAATGTCTACAGAGGCCTCTCTTGGCACAGCGCTCAATCGGTAATTTTTCCCTCTCCAGTTCGCCTTGTTGCTTGATTCATCTTCCAAGCCCTTTTTGTATAACCCCTTAATTGTTTGATTTTGTGAAGCTATGAGCTTGTTTGTTGAATTCTTTGATCTGTTAGTGCAATTAGGGTACCATTATATCTTCCTGTTCAATTAGATGTGATTTGTTGTGGGCATCAATCGATTTGCGTGTGCTCTTGTTTCTAAAAGGCCCTGCCTTTTTCGCTTCTGGGATTTGCGTGCTTCTATTTTCGGTCTTTATTCTCGGCAGAGGGTTTAGGGTTTTCGGAGTTTTGGTTTCTGAATTGACCAAAAAATATGGTGTTTTACAGTTGTTTTCGAGATCGGCTTTCTGTATTCTGTTTGGCTTTGGGGAATTGATATTCGATTTGAGCATTTACCTCTTGCTTAGTTGATAAAAATATGTAAAACATCTTAAGAGATGGTCTTAATTGAAGGAAAAAATTATGTTTATCCTGGAAGGAAAATGGATCATTTTAACTTGAACAGCTTAAAGAAAGCACGTCTTTCGTCTAAGGTGAAACTGGAGGAAGTGTACGTGTTGGAATGAAAGGAATGGCCATCCGGTGACAAAGAAGTTGAGGCGAGAAAACAATTCTCGCTTCTCACGGTTGGATTGATTTCTAGTCAGGCAGTTACAGGTAAGGCTGATCGTGCTCCCTAGTCCGTAACATGAGCTATGGGCCAAGTGGACTGCTTAGACTGCTGTCCGTATTCCGCTGTGTTATGTATTGAAAGTTATGCTATCACTTGAGCTGCATGAGATTTATTGCATAAAGAAGAACTCCTGAGTGCTTTTTCGCAAGATTACCCCCAGATGCTTTGTCCTGATAGGTTTCTGAGTCTTGGAACTTACCAATTAATTTCATTAGGAAGGGTTTTGAGTACCTACCTAATTTTTCTTGCTGTGGCCTTTAGGTTCATTGCCAAAGTGTCCATCATTCTTCTGTGTTCTGATATGAGTTCGACCTCCTATCTCACTGTTGTAGGTAGGATACAGTTGCACCTTCTTTGCATTAAATGCCAATGTGGCATCCTGTCATCCCCTTTTTTCACCAGTGGGATGCAAGTGTGAAATAACTGAGCTGTATCTGATTTAACAAGAGCAGTTCATTTTTAAGGAGTTTATTCTTTTATTGAGCTTTTGCTAAAGAATAATCAGTATTAAAAGGCATGCTTGCAAAGATCTTGTATAAATAGGTGGTGATGTCGAGATGCATATCCTTTCCATGCTCTAGTTGGGAAGGTTGTTCCGAATGTGCACTTGTGAAGCAGCGATGCTTTCTTGTGTGTAAGGAGTTAAAGGAAATTTAGTGTGTAAGTTGATATGCAGAATAGGAATATAGAAGCTCCATAAATAGGGATCACTTAAAGTTCTCTATGTGAATTATGTTGATTTGAGTCCAGCTAGTCAGACATGTATTTGTCATGTTACTTCAATATTTTCTTTCTCCTGCACCAAAAATTTTCTTTCTCCTTCGCTCTATAATGTATAGGTTTATCTGGCTCTGTCCCGACATTCAAGCAATCTGAACATAAGTAAACAATACTTGATAGCTTATCACCACTATCTTACTGGTCATTGTGAAGTGCTGCCATCCTTTGTTGACACAGAGGCTGTTGTAGACTCTTGCTTTATTCTTTCCTTTAGTTTGGTCTTGCCAGAAATATTCTTCCCAAGATGATTAAATATCACAGAAGTGGAGCGCTATTCTTCTGTGAAGCCAATTAAGGATTTTAGTCTGTAAGACTTTAGGAACCTTAAAATTCAGTTATCTCACTTGTAGCTCGAGTTTGAACATGCTGGAGACCGTTTTGTGAGATCTTTACCTCTTTTCAAGCTCCTTCTGTAGTTGTGGATACTGTTCGACCATTCTATTTCCTCAGCAGTTAGTTGGTTTCATCACAAGCTGCTTCTATTAGCTTTTAGGAACAAGTATCCTGTGTTGGCATGAATTGTTAGTGGACGTGCCCTTTTCTGGTTCACATAGGCAGCGTCATAGTGTTTGTATTAGACCGAAAATCATAATGCTGATGTTTTTGGAATCCATGAACTGGAATAAGACTCAGAATGCGAATATTAGCTGCCTTTTTAAACTAATCCTGCTTATATTGCTCGACCTATTCTTGAGTAATGCTCCCTTTACAAATGTAGGCTATAGTTGCGAGGATAATAGATTGCCTTATTAGTGGACCATCATCAGGGAGCCTAGTAATATGTGACGACTTTAGATACATATGTTCGGTCTAATTTAGACTTGGTCTTGTGGCGTGCGCTACATAACTGTTGATGTTATTTCAAGTGCAAAAGATTCCAAGTTCTCATTGTTTGTCTTCTGATTATTTTTCTCATCCGGGACCTGCTGGATTTGCATATGAATTTCTCCTACTGGTAATTTCGTGAGATCTGAAAGTTAGGAAGTGAAATCTGTTCTATTTAGATGTGTCTTTGAATGATAACCTATTTGAACCTTCTCTCTTTTGGATCATGGCGAACTCCACTTATCATATAACTTCCGTAGTCATCTTCCTGCGGTCCAATCTAATGGATTGATATGTTTGTGCAGAAACTGAACAAGGAAGAGACAAACGATCAAAACACTGCAACCTGAAATTTTGTAGCTGCTCTCGTGAGCTCGACAATGAGCTTCTGTTTTGAATTCAAGTATTCTCCCCTTCCCTTTTCCTCTTTTGATCAACAATAGATTTATATATAAGACAACAATAAACCTGTACTATATTTGACATTGGCCAGAGGTAATGTTATTCGGATCCTATATGTTTAGCATGTTGACAATGGCTACCTCTAGTTGCACAATTTTGTTGTTGTTGGTTACTCTGTACATTTTGATCTTCACACTTGCCATTGGTATGGAGGAAAACCCCACTGGATTGTTATCGTTATTCTTGTTCCCCTATGACTGATCGACCCTTTGCGTTATTATGATTTCAAACAGCGCCCCCTGCTCTCTCTCCTCCACCCCCCAACCAAAAAAAGGAAAAAACTATCTTTTGAGCACTGCTACTCGGTAGAAATTTTCAACTCTGGACCATCAATTATGTTCACTTTGCAGGTTCGTGGGTCATGGTCCCACCCAGCTCAGCAAAAGATGATCTAAATTATGAGACAAACGCGACCTAAAAGACCTAAAAGCTAAAACCTAATCAGAACTTTTGACCATAAATATTTGAACAAAACTGGATTCTTAGCTTTGATTGTGAAGGGCATATACAAATTGCTCAATTAAAGCAAAAATTGACCATACCCTAAAAACCCGAGAGGTTGTGTAACATCCTGACCCCGAAACCAAACCAAATAATAGCTTGGAAGTGTCACGGCTACGCATTGGTTTAAAACACATTGATTGCGATGTAACAAAGTATATCATAATATGATAGAGATACTCCATTTTGCTTTAGTCCACTTAACTCCGAGTCGGAGTTGGAAAAGTAAGCGCGGGATAGTGACTCCCTCAGCTGAGGGGGAAGTGGGCAGCAATATCATAACTATTCAGTAATATGCTAGCAAAGTTGTTCCACTACATCAACTCACTAGATATCATATCAGTCTTTTTTTTCCCCTCCAAGATGCCATAGAAAACAGTAGAATACTAGAAATAGTCGCAAAATATGCAAAAGCAGGTGCAGATATGAATTCTGCTAACTCAACATTGAAGAGGGGCCCTGATTTACTGACAAGGATACGACAGTCAATTACAGCAATTTTTTCCCAACAAGTTGTAGCTGTGTGATACCTGGGGAAAAACACACACAGCTAGCAACCCTGCATCTATCGTACTCAACTATTGACTACCTGCATCAGTTGTGTATCTTCTCTCGCAAAAAGATATCAACTAATGAACAAAAACCGAGGGCGTATTAAATGTGACTAAAGAACAGCCTAGGAACTAATTAAGGGCAAAACAATCACCTCTATACACATTCCGATTCATATATCGCCAATGGATCTACTTCGATAGCATATGATGGCTCTCGTACTCTTGAAATCTGCTGATACACTAGAAGCCGGTGGATAAAGGAACGGTAAGTTGGTCAGACGGATCATCAACTTAAAACTTGCTTCAATCTGGTGTTCTTCGGTGGTATCAACAATATCATATGACTGCAGTAAATATGATGCCAGTATTAATTAATGATTTGCTACAGATGCATGCTGGACTAGCCAGTCCATCATAAAGAGCTATCTGATTTAAAAATTTAAAGAGAGAAAAGGGGGGAGAAAAAATGAAAAAAGTCATTTTGGAGAACATTAAAAAGTAGCAAGGATGGCTATTCTGGTAGATAATTGAAAAGATACTCAGATATGGGCGATGATTATTTTAGGTACACAAAGAACCACCACATGAGACAGCCTAGCCTTCACATTATTAGCCACTACACACACCAACCAGCAAAATATAATTTCTTTCCCTAGAAGCATGCCACTTTTTGTCCAATTAGAGGATCGTGGGGATTCCTCTCCCTCACTATTGCGCAATAAGCCCATGTTTTGTAGAGGAAGACGGTGACCTGGGAAAATATTTTTCCCCCGGGCCGGAAGAGGAGGGGGCCTACTTTCAAGAAAATCATTCCACTACTGTTGAAAGTCACAATATGTACCCTTACGGCTCCTTTGGTATGTGGGATCAGAATTTATAATGGGAATGAGAATTTATTTTGGGAATAAGAATTGGTTTATAAATTTCCACCATAGTTGTTTGGTATGTGGGAGTTTAAAGTGGGAATATGATCGGGAATAACTTAATATTGCTGTTAAATAGCTACAAATGTATTCCCATTGAGAATTCTCACCTCCCCATGCGAATAAATATTGTACTAGAGGGCTTCTATTCCCATTTTCATTCTCTAATTTATTCTAATTCCTATAAACCAAACATGAGAAATATATTATCTCATCTCCTATTCTCATTCTCATTCGTCTTTTTACCACATACCAAATGTGAGTATAATTACCTGAGACAAAGTTGCAGACTTTTATGGATACACAATTGGTTTACACCGAAGGGTTGGGGATAATATTTTTGTTTATGAAAATAATTTTTTAGTCTTGCAGTAAATAACAGGATTTTTCAAAATACATGTGCTATTTCCTTGAGAAAATATTTTCAAAAGAATGAGCGCCCTAGGAAGTTAGTTTTCCTTCCCAAAACACTTTGTGAGTTTAATTCCCATGATTTTCTAACACATTCTTGCATGCTTGTATGATGAAGTTTTGTTGTTTTTAGGTTCTTGTATGCTGAAGTTTCTGGGCCAGAGGTTATATTTAGCACCCATCACAAAAGGCAATTGAGAAGGGAAATTATCAATGAAAGATATTATTAATAGAAATAAAAAATTATAGCAAGTTACCTTTCTAATTAAATCGGCTAATTGATCATCCACTATGTCAGGCGACACCATGCACACTCTTCAACACTGTACTGGATGAAGCCCCGAAACTCTCTGCGAATCACCATGGATATGAGCCAATGGATTCACAATAACTCCACCAGCACCCTGAAGACGAAACCTCCTGTTCTCAAGATTGTACGCATCACAGGCAGGACTCCTATCAGTCATATTGCGCATTGCAGAAACTGGAGTGCCGCCAGAATAGGAGAACCGTGACGTGGAACCACGAGCTTCCTGTCTCCTCCAAAACTTGGAGCTTAAGAAGTCAGAGCCAGGCAGCAAGCAGCAAGAGGTCCTTGAAGGCTCAACAGCAGACATCCTTGCAGTTGACACAGCCAAATCGTAGGATATATCATCCAAGGCAAGCTCTAAACCATGCACGCGTGTCTCAAGAGTATGCATTCCATCCCGTGAACTTCCTATGAATCTCTGATTCAGAACAACCAGATAAAAACATGAGAACACAGTCCTTGTCATCGCAAGAATTTTTTAAAAAAGAAATAGGAGAAGGGGACGAGGCAATATCAATAGGAATTAGCAAAGACCTATCAGGAGTTACCTGAAGGATATCCATCAGGCTGGACTGCTGATTTTCGATCTGAACAAGCTGCTTACGGATCAGAGAGAGATCTTCACAATCTTTGTGGTGTTTACAAGTACCTGCAGAGGTATTGCTGACAACTACAGTAGCTTCAGAACCATCCCCAGAATAAGGCGCTACACGTGACCCATGATGTTTGCTGAAAAGGCCTCGCCTAATTTCTGTCTTTGATGTTCTCACATCTGCCCTTTGCTGAATACCTTCGTCATCTCCAGCTAGACTACCTTCATGAACAGGAGTTACAGATGAATGGTAAGAATCAGTGGCATCAACATTTTTAGATGGGTGCTTCTTGTAGTCAAGCTTCCTGAAACTCGACGAGCTTGACCTCTTTGCTACAACATCTGGAGCACCTCTGGTTGCAGCAGTGGTCTTCAAAGCGCTATCGGATGGGGATGATCTCCTAAGTGGAACATGTTTTCTCATTGCTTGTGGAGTATTAGAATCCACTCCACTAGAAATTCTAGATCTGGCAGGGTAGCGTCCATCGCTTGCATTTTCTATCATCCATACAGGATAAATGCATCAGAAGAAACAGAGATAAAGCCGTTGACGATGCATAGGAGAAGTCACGAGTGGAGTACAATACAATCCTATCATGGGAAACACCAAAACACACAAATATAGAAAGATGCTCAAGAGGATTACCCGTCAAAGCTACCTTTCCAAAAAAACGAGTGACAAACTAAGCTAATAGCATATAGCACGCAAGACGTCATAGCGAGGACCCATTAGTTAGATTTTGTATCTACTGCATATAACTGAAAATTGGAACCTCGTATCGGGATCTCCCTTTCAGATACTTGAGAGGAGGATACAAGTATATAACATAGCAATGGACTCGACACATGTTTCCGTTGCATTGCTGATTTCAGTACTATCATAAATCAATTGGAGTTTGCTAACTAGTTACTGAAACATTAGATCATGCTCCCTACAAAGCTGAGGAAATATAATATTTGTTCAAAACCTCATCTTAAACATTTACATACATCATTATAAGAAGCAAATCTTACAGAATATGCAAAGCCGGCATTTGCAGCTGCTGAACTATTTCCTAAGATACTGATATACTCCCATCTCAGTATCCCGCCTATGCTGAATTAATCACGACATAATTTAACATTTCTAGAATAGTTATCAACTCTCATCACAATGTCCTCCTATGTTATCAAGTACTGATCATCATAATTATCCATAAGATCAACGGGGCCTGCCTCTCACAAGGCCCCAGCAAGCCCAGTGCATTGTGATATGTATGCAACCTTTCCCCAACAATTACAAGACCATCTTCTTTGGATCCATAACAAATACGTTACCGTATTCTACTAATAACTAAGTATTCAACTCCACTGGAAATGGCAAAATGAACTTATAGTCCAACAGTTTCTGCAATTGCACTAAATCAAAGCCTTCTCACGAAAAGACTACAGAGGGGGTTAGGGGAATCACCTTTGGAGGAAGTTTGTGATTGAGGAGGAGGCGACCCATCATCAAAAACATCAGGAATCTCTTTCCAAGCCTCCACCATCTGAGTCATCGCCTCCCTAACTGCTTTCACCTGGAAGCCATTAACATCATCATCAAGCAATGCTATTTTGCAAAAAGAAAAAGGCCAAAAACATGGCGAAAGAAAAGAGCAAAATCAAACCTTATCGAACTTCCTGGATTCGAAGGTCTTCAAGCAAGGAGCCTTCAACTCGGACAACGAATCTCTCTCCTCAATTGCAATGTCTTTCAACGCCTCAGCAGCCGCCTTCCTCGCCTGCCAATCCTCGCTCTTCAAGAACTCCACCAGGCAGCTCACCAAATCCCGCAGGAGATTGCTATTCGCAATCTCACACACCCTCATTGCGCTCCGGATCAGCACTAGAAGCGCCGATTTCGCCTTGAATGCATCGCATTTGAGCAGTTTCATCCACTTCGGCATAAGCTTCACGATCTGAGAAGAGTCAATCTCCGGCGAACCGTCGACGGCAGCGGCGAGGCAGAGCGCGGCGGCGGACTGCGCAGAGAGGTCCTGTTCGGTGGAGAGAGAATCAGCGAGAGGACGAAGGATGGAAGAGAAGGAGGCGTTCGTAATGTTCGCGGCAAAGGAGCCGGTGGTCGCTGCTGCGGCGGATCGGACGGCGGAGTCGGGGTCGCGGAGGCGACGGACGACGGCGGAGATGAGCTTAGGGAGGTGAGAGGAGAGAGAATGACCGTGGGAGGAGGAGAGAGAAGCGAGGAGGCGGAGAGAGGCAGAGCGCACGGCGGAGCGGTCGGCGGTGGAGGTGGAGGAGAGAGAGTTAATGAAGAGAGAGAATGTGTCGGCGGTGAGGGTGGGGATGATGGACTCCAGCTCCGCCACCGCCGACGTGTGGGTGTCACGATCGGAGAGCTTCGTCATGCACGTGAGCACACGGTGGCGGAGGTCACGTGACGTCGACGAAGATCTCGCCATGTTCCTTTTGCGAGTGTGGATCACGCGTAGGCTTTGGAAGAGAAGTGGATTCTGAGTCACAATTCCATTTGTTAGGAGAACAAATTTGGAGGGAGGAGGAGAGAAAAACTAAGAGAGGGGCGGCGATGGAGGTGGCGCCGCCTGGATATACGGCGGCATTGGCAGTTATCGGGGGTGGTAGATTTTAGGCGGGGTTTGCTTTGGAGTTCTAAGCTGTAAAGGGTTATATAGTGGGGAGGAAGTCTTTTAAACTGCAAAAGAGGAGGTTCGAGGGATGTCGCTTTGTCAGGTTGGGTCATGTGCCTTTGATAAAAGCGACAATGTCTGTGCGGTTATTTTTCTCTATTTTATTTCTATTATTATTATTATTATTATTATTTTCTATTTTATTATTATTATTATTATTATTATTATTATTATTATTATTATTATTTTCAGTTAAACAAAAAAATAACAACCACAAAAGAATTTAAATTTTCTTATTAATTATTTAAATTATTTATGAATTATTTAGTTGGAAATGATAATGTCACATCAAATCTTTACCTAAATCGTGTTTCAATCCTAATGTAATTGATTATACTCTTGAATCAGCTACCGATTATTATTTTAATAAGTTTCTAAATTGGAATTTTATGATGTTTTTTAATTGATTCGCCCAAGCCACTTTTTATTAGTCATCAAAGTTCGCAAAGGTATAGGAATAATTGGATTGCGGAAAAAAAAAAAAGGGCTAATGGATTTTTGTAAAAACAAAGTATTTTTTAACTTCAAATTATATACACATATGATTGTAGATTAGATATATATTATCAAAAAAAAACGTGCAGTTAAAATAACTCACTTAAAGGTTAGAACCCCGAATCATATTAACAATTTCAATAGTTTCAAAATCACTTCCATTATGATTTTTTATTTCTATACTTCATGTCAAGATTGCTAGATTATGGAATACATTATGCACAATAAGAGTTGTCATTGTCAATGACAAAGATGTACTTGGATAATATTATTAGACTTTTTATGATAAACCAATAATGTTAAGTCTCGTAAATTTGTTATATTTATTTCAATTATTAATAAGCAGTATTGTATCATATACACTGTTAAAATAATAAACATGAATAATTGAAGATATACATATATATTTATTTAAAAACGCGCATAAAAAGGAGTACTATGTTCGAAAAAACAAATACATATGATATTGAGTTTGAAAAGCCCTATTCAAAACTAAACATATATTTATAATCATTTTCATACCTAAATGACAATTTTTCATTAGCTATCAACCCATTGTTTGAAGGAGGAAGGCAAGGCAAATAGCCACAATAGTGGTTGTTTTTAGTTTAGAATAGAAGGGGAAAATCACAATGTTCAAGTTATAGGGCAATGCCCACTTATGTCAAAGAAGTTGGGTATCCACCTACCCCATAAAAGCTTATTAGGGACAACAAGTATGGAAGAAATGAATTGGGGGAGTGGGGGAGAATTAAATGGCCATGGTCCCTATAGAGTGGGAAAGGGAAAGGGAAAGGGATACCTCTAAATGAGGGAAATGTACATTTGATGTTGCTATAGCTCCAAGGCTCATTGTGTATCAAGATCTATTCCATTTTCCATTTTTGACATATAGGAAGCTTTTAATTTAGAATACGATAGTTATTATGTCTGTTTACATATTACCTACTTATATTTTTAAATAATTTAATTTTAAAATTTTAATTACTACCTACTAAAATAATATATCGTTGTTTGATGTTATATTGTATATAAAAAGAGGTCGTTACAATAACATAGCCAATTATAACTTAGAGAAATTATATTAACAGCGATAAAAGATATAAATTACGGTAACTCATTGTAATTGATTCCTTTTAGTTTTTATCCTTAAAACCCGTATTTTTATAAAGGTATCTCTAACATACTATAATTGTCTTATATTGACTTTTTATGGTATTTTAAAACTAAGTTAGCCATTATTTTCTTACAAAGTACATGAGAAAATATGTCATTAAAAAACATTTTCAAGACTTCATAATTCATCAACTGTTACATTAGTTATATCTTTTGTTAAATTTATAGTCAAAATTTATAAAATTTGACTAAAAAGTCTGTTAGGACAGTCATATTGAGATAGAGCATTTTATTTCTAGTTACGTCATATTTATATCGAGTATCAACTTATTGTCCGCTTTATTAGTGTATTTAGAACCGTTAACTAACTTATATATACAACACAAAAACTTATAAATTTAAATATGAAGAAATGTTAAATGCAATATTTGATTATCCACCTACAAATTCAATTGTCATTAAAACCTTTTCTACTCTTTAAGGAAGCTTAAAAGGCAATTATTTGGACAAGTTGTTTTGGATAAACTAATTTTGAAAAGCATGTAGTAAACCAAAATAGTCATGTCAAGTTTAGTGGAGGAAATTGAAATTTAAGTGATGGGGATATTAATTAGTTGAGGTGTAGGCCGCTTGTGTTGGCCTAAATGGTGTTATTTAGTAGTAATAATTATAAGGTGGAGGAACATTAAGTGAAATGCAAGAAATTGGGAGAGAATGCCTAAATTTTGCAATCAATGTTCGCTCAAATTTGTACCAAAGACATGATGGCTTGTCCTTTGGCTCCCCGCATTTTCATGCGGTGAAATTATGTCCGATCAGATTATCCAAATTTGTTCGACCGAAATCACAGTCATAAATTTTCTATTTGAATTTTAGGCTTTGATGTAAAGTTTTTTTTATTTTATCGTAATTTGATTTTGATTTGAATTCAGGTTTATCCGTCTCGAAAAACCGTATATGGACAAAATATTTCGATTGAATTTTCAGTATTATCCGATTTATCTAATTTAAATATGACATGGATTTAAATTATCACGGCCTCTTATGTTGATGTCCTACCTCCATCTTCCATGTGAATTATGTTAATGCCTTTAATTCATATTGAATTCTCACCACCTCTTTGGTTCAAGATAATTACCCTAGTTTGAAAACCTAGATCAAAATTTGAACACTTGAATTTTCAAATTTTGATTTTATCCATGGTTCATAAAGTGGTGCACCCCATAGTTAATGTACTTAGTTTCTATTCATAACTTTTGAAAAAAATTTGACCGGGTTCGAGTTAAAATTTTCAAGATAATTAGTAATTATGTGAAAATGGAGAAATTTAGGATGTTAATTTATAATATTTGTGCATAAAGGAGGTCCTCATCATGGTAACAGTAAAAGTTGAGTGAAGAAAAAGCCACTGTTTAATTAAGCTTTTGCATCTTTAATTACAATTATTTACGGTAATCACTTTTCAAGTTTTTCTCTCCTTCATGTCTGTCATTTCACACGGAAATAGACGAGCTACAAAAAATCAGAACATCTTATATACAACTGGAACCGAAAGTATTATATTCATCACATATGTTAACAAATAGTTAGACAAACGAAAAAATAGAGAAGTAATTCACAAGAACATCTGTTCGAAGCATGAATTAGTGATCTTTTATTTTGTTTCATCCAAATTATATCCAAGATAAGGGAATTTGAGCAATTACGTTATATTTATTTTCTTTAAAAGGTGCTTTGATTTTGTACAACAAAAATAAATTTTATTTTTTCCCTTTCAGCCTGTTGATTCAAACGATGCAATAAAGACGGATAAAGTGATTTTAATTCAAAATTTACTACTATTTCAAATTATTTATCAATCAAGATAACTAACATCTTCAACCGTAAAATTAAGGCTCGATGAGAGGTATAAAGATCTTACTTTAACGCTTTTTTTTTTCTAACATGTTGATAATTAAGATTAGTTTAACAAAATATTTGGGTTGTCTAATCCCTTTGTGATGCAGTAGTCCAACTGTTGCAACCAAAAACTTTTGCCTGCCTCTCTAAGCTTTAAAAAGTCAATTATTGCATAACTGCCCTGTTTGGTTAGGTAATTAAACCACTAATTAATTACCCTCTTCAAAAATACGTGTTTCGATCTCATTAGAGAAATTGTAATATAAATTTATGTAAGAGGGAGCATATATTTAGTGTGATTACCTGGTCATACACTGATTTCGGGTTAATTTAATATAATTGATTATCTGAGTGATTTTTACCTTCAATCATGCAAATATGAGCTATTTGTTTGTCGGTATTTTAACGAGAGGGATAGAGTGACGGGTCAGTGTTGTTTTGCTTTTATTATTGCTATGCGTGTAGTTTTTGTATGGCTTTGTCAATTAATTAATCGGAAAATAAAATCATGCAAATATAAATGTTTGTATTAATGACTTCTTATTGTGCTTACACAAAAGAATTAAAAGAAAATTAAGCATAATCCGTACTTGGCTTGTCCTATTTGTTTGATACTCGATTTTTTTGAAAAAATCACTTATGAGAATTTTTCTTATTTCTATGGTCCGAACTTGATTTGGATCCGAATTTAGACTTGTTCGATTTGTCCGACTTGAAAAAAAACTGGTATTAAACAAAATATTTCATTCGAATTTTAAACATTAACCAATTTGTGCGGCACGAATTTAACCCCGAACCCAAATAGTTGTCAGTGCTGTATTTATCAAACAAAGGAGATAAATTAAGAATTGTCTTTATATCAGTCTCCCCTAGTTTTGGTGCTTAACTTGACAAGATAGGGAGAGGAATTAGGCAAAAATAAAATACATTGCTTAATGATAATTAGGCATGGTCAAATCCATTGTTAGTTGACCAGGAGGCAGCTTAATATATCCAGATAGAGACCTTGGACCACAATGAGATACAATATCACTCTCTTAGCCTTTACGATCACAAATCCATCATGTGCCAATTCCATGCATCTAACATGTAACATGGATGGTTCCTCATGGATCCAAACTCTTTCTAACAGTTTTTTGGACTTTTTCCACCATTAATTCATCCATTGGGTCAAGTTCATATTATGCAATTTGTAGGAGTGTCCTATTACTCATACAAGTGTGTACATAGATATGACAGGGATCTTTTAGTTAATACAATATATAATAAGTTTTTGGAAGGTCGGAATTCAACAGTTGTGATGTCGTGTGTTTAAAGTTGAATTCGAGAGCGTATTTGTAAAAGGGTAAGGGAAAGGCTTATAGAGCATAAGTCACTTATCATTCCCTAAGATATTCAAGGGCAAGCCTGAAGTCTATCGCTCACAAATATTATAATAGTTACGACATTATAAAAATTATCCGTAAAATTCATAAAATAGTAAAGTCGTTAGTTTTTATTACGAGTTGTTTCTATCTACAATCTTGTATGTCACTCTAATTGAGCATAAGTTCCATTCCTAATCATGATCAACCTTGAGTGATCTCATACTTTCTTGGCAATTAAACTTACATAAACTCAAGTTATCTTTATCTCCATTCTTTTCTTGTGTTTGGGTGACTTGAAATCAAAGGGAATAGAGAGTGATCTTTTGAATTCATACAAAATGTGGTGGGGCAATCTTCACTGGACATGTTGGTTCTAATGGAGGTATTGATAAATGGGCCGTCATGGCCCACAATTCTGTTACCTCTATCATTCAAATAAATCATGGCTCAAAATGCAATGTATTTTCATAAAATAAATACCCTTTCATAATTTCACATGCCACACATGAAATCATGTATTGGTGTTTGGCTTTATGTGGGTATATATTTATTTTGTCACATAGAGATATAATGTTCATAAAAACTATTTTTGAACTTTATGTATTGTTTTTTTGGCTATTTAACGGAAAAAATTAATGAGGTCCTATCTAACTAGTTAAGACCGAGATTCCGAGTATTTTAAGCTTCAAGTTCGATTCCCTTTCTTCTATTATATTATATTATAATGCCCTTTGTATATTTTACGAATCAAAAAACATATTACATTACAAGTTAAATTTATCAATCAGGTTACGAGCATATATTTATGTCTCTGTCAAAATCAGTACGCATTATAAAAAGACATCCAAATTGGGCATGACAACTCTTAGATCAAAGGCAACTCCAATCTTTGTAGATCAAGGTGCAAATTGTGAGATGCTTCTTTGTCGAAGTCACATCGGTCAGCTCGAGCAAAGGTATGCAAAACAAAGCTTCCTTCAGTGACTACAAAAACAATCAAACACTGTTTTCGACAATGCATGGATAATTCACTTGAGAAACAATCCCCCTTCCAGATTTCTCGATTCATGCCTCAAAGGGGTACATACATATTATTAGCCAGGAGCTCAACTAATAGTTATTCTCACAAAGACGTCGATTGTTGTGCTGTATACACTAAACAGGCTCAGATACGGGCAGTTTAGCATCGGTTTATAGACTTCTGAATTCTGAGTGTCCTGTGCAGCTGATGGGTCCTCGGTACTGATTGATGTCTGTGAACTGAATCTCTGCATTCAAACCACAGCTGATGCAGATTGCTGAATCAAACACTAATGCAGTTGGAAAGGCGGCTCTCTGACTGATTGCAATTAGCAGGGCATTGAACAAGTACTGAATAGTCTGTTCTAGTTTACAGCTGGAAAGGCATAATGGAAATAAGATCATGTTGCCTATGCTTATACTTGCTTTTTCTAATTGCAGATGCTCATGATTAAGCAGGGGTTCATGTCTCGTGTTTTCAATACAAAAGATAACCATCCCTTTGTTATCAGATCGAAAAGAAAGTGAACATCAGCTGCGGACTGGAGTTTTCTACACCGGAATTCTGAGACAACACTGGAACATGGTAACCAAGGTTCAGAACATATGCTTCTGGATAACACCATTCCCAATATGTTGTTTTGGCTTCATCATTTCACAGGCAGACTTGTTAAAACTAGCTCGGGTTCAATTTGGCTAAGCACTATGATGGACAACTGTCTCAAGCCTTCCTCGCAAGTTATGATTCAATGACCTGAGTATAGACCATCAATGTCCTCATAATTCCCAATTTTTAAAAGATCCATATTCAGTAGCACCTGCTGAAATGCACAAAGTGGTGTCATTAAATTTATGATAGTCTACACAATTGCTGTAGCTTAATTAGCAGGCTCTTCAATAATCTCTGGTTTCATCAGCTTGAAAGTGCAAGTTGTCAACCACAAACAAGACGAGAAGGCTCATTCAGCGTCAAGAGTCAGAAGCCAAAAAGAGTGAATGTTTTGTGCTAAGCAGTTAGCACCAGGTGACCACAATTTCTCCTCATCCAAGCAATGTCTGCAAGTGATTCTCTAACATTATGATGGACAATGACCCGAGTATAGACCATCGATGTCCTCATTATTCCCAATTTTTAAAAGATCCATATTCAGCAGCACCTGCTGAAAAGCACAATGTGATTATTGAATTAATGATATTCTACACAATTGCTGTAACTTAATTAGCAGGCTCTTCAATTATCTCGGTTTCATCACCTTGAAAGTGCAAGTTGTCAACCACAAACAAGACGAGAAGGCTCATTCAGCATCAAGAGTCAGAAGCTGAAAAGAGTGAATGTTTTGTGCTGAGCAGTTAGCACCAGATGACGCAATTTCTCCTCAGCCGGGCAATGTCTGAGAGTGATTCTCTAAAGATAGCCATGCAATCTCCACGCCTTGGCTATATCTTTGGAAAGATGCCATTGCTGTGTGTAATTAACTCAAGGTGTCCATCTTCAGCTTGTTGGCAGCAACACTCAAACTAAGTGGTTACCGTTGTTCTATGTTCAGTGTGTTGCACAACGAGCCCTCATCACAGCAAAATGCAAAGGAAAAACTCACAAGGAACATCAGAAAAATGCCCACTGATGTATAGAATAGCAATAGATGTCAATTTGAAGGACCGCCAACATTATGGTTCATAACCATGGAAGAAAATGCCTAGTGGAATCATACAGGTGACAAAGCCCGAACTGAAGAGATTATGGAACAATTGGAGCCTCGAAGAGACTGTGGTGATAAAATAAACTAGAAGGAGAAGGCTAGATTCTAGGATCCCGGAAGAATGAAAGATCGAACAAGATCAAAATGTCAGAAGCCTTAACTCCATGTGGGAGAGCTTCAACCAGATTTTAAACTTCCTTTTGGCTAACTGATGCACCCTTGCCCCAACTTTTTCCACCTCCATTTACAAAGTCGAGATGCAGCATTAAGCAAATACAAACTCTGATTAATGACAGAATGATGGAGAATTTTATACAAAAGTAACAAAAAATGAAACTAAAATTCTTCCTGCTAAAATAAGCTGATGATTGTAAATAAAGCCTCAGACAATAATCTCGACTGTTCTGTGTCGTTATTGTTAGATAATGAACTTCAAACAAACAGAAGCCAAGGACAAAAATTCTTTAAGTGCTAAAATCTTAAGTAGGTATCAAACATCACTTGAATCACTTCTATATTTTGTGAAAGTCAAAAGGTTCTATAAAAGGCGAAATCTTTTGTTTCATTGCAACTCCGGGTCAGATCACCAATAACCCAAAAAAATGCAGATTCACATAAATTAGAGCAAAAGGAGTCTTTTTTGCTGGATATCTGTACCACAATAATGGCTCGAGAGGAAGACATTTGTATTTTGTGCCGCGAGATTCCCAATTTTTCTTCTACACCTTTTGCAGATAAATTGTGTGGCTTGTCTACTTTCCAGTCTTGGAGCATCTCCGCGTACATTATGCTGAAGTTGCAAGAGATAAGGAAAGAAACTTCTTGGCTATTCTGTGGTGCTTTTCGATTTCTGATGAGAATATATTCATTGTAAACTTCCTCACAAGGAGGGTACAGTGATGGGGACATACTTCTTTATGACTATATTCTGGTGTAGGGTGACGAGAACTGGCTTTTACACAAAGCAGACACTTTCAATATGACAACGTAAAAATTCACTCAGCACATCTTCCTCTCGTCATTATGAAATCAATGTCAATCATCAGAAGTTCAGAAGCTTGTAAAGCCAAGAGACAAGGTTGGAATGGCGTCATGTATCATTCCTTATGTGCATTCATCGACAGCTTTTGGTCTCATACAATCAATATCGATCAAGGCAAAGTCTATATAGCTTACATTCGAGTCCTATTCTCTTTCTCTCTATCTTTTGTTATACAACCATCATCTATGACATTTGAACTCTAAAGCAATCATTATCTATACTGATCAATGCAAATGTCCCTTATTGCATAATGTCCAGTTTGAGAAGCAATAGTCAGTGCAGGTCATGCTTTTGCAGGGTCGGAAAGATCCAGATGTAAGCAGCAATCCTGCTATCGGTCAATTCATAATGTCCGGTTAACTTTCTGATTTGCCTTAGGCACAATGATCAACGGACAATCAACCTACCCATCTCCAACAAGCACGAAATTCCACAGTTAAAAGGACAAACTGGGAATTCAATTCCCCTCTGATCACCTATAGAAAACTTGGTAAACTGATTAACAAGCATGAAATTCCACATTTAGAGGACAAAAGTCTGGCATGCCAAGCATTTTCAGTCTGGTCCATGCATTACCAAAATTTATAAATTCGAGTTGTTAGATTAAAGTTGTTAAAGTACTATAATTAATGATGATTGAACGAAAGAAAAAAAAATAGAGGGATTTAGAAAATAAAATTATAAGTTACCTATTAGATAGTCTTGAAACTACGATGAATTCACAACCCGAGCATGTGACAACTCACAAGTGAGATTAAGATTACTATCTAATTCGAAGGAGAGAAAATGTCTTCATCTAAGTTCAATCTTTGATGATTTATGGCTACGTAATTATGTATGATGGTAACAAATTAAGCCAAGAGAGTTGTCCTGTATGATTTTGATTGTCCATCACATCAACTCATCAGTACATACATGAGAATTTTTTATCATAATTTGTCTGATCTCGAGCTCCAATTTCGCTATCTTCATCCTCTTTTTTTGGCCTAGTATTCTTTCTCTCCACTTTCAGCATAATATATAAATATACATACTACTAACAACAATATAGTTAGACATCGTAAAAGTGATCCGATTGAATCGCAATTTATCCGAACCGAACCCAATTAGAATTCAAATCAAATTGAATTGTTATCTTTTTAAGATAAGTTTATTGGGTCAATGTTTGAAGTTAACTTGACCCGAAATCATAATCGAACCAAATCTTAAGGACTCGAATGATCCGATCTAAGATAAACCAACGTGAAATTAACTTGAATGACTCGATTGTCCCATTTAAATATATAGTAGTAAGTGTGAATTTAAGGTATAAGGAAGGATATGAGATGTAAAAACAAAAAGGTTATCTACAAATTAGGGAGACTAATTTCAAGAATTCCATAAATTTGTCTTGTAGAATATGATTATGAGTGAATCAACACGTAGCAAATATCAATTAAATTAATATAAAAATTCAACCCTATTTAACGAATAAAACAAAAATGACACTTTTAAAAATACAAAACTTATTTCTTTTATTGTCGACTTCTGTTTCCTTGGGTTTAGTTTCCCCTCAACGATACAATCACTTCATTTTTTCCTTATATAACATATCTTAAATTAGATCTTATTATTAATAAATACCATTCTTTTTTTTCAAAAATAATAAATACCATTTTTGTTTGTAATATTATGTAAAAAGACAATGTTACACTTTTGCGAAAAAGTAAAAGTTTAAAATCAATGTCAATCATATTCAAATTAATATGCATGTCATTATTAAGCTATCTCTTTCTCTTCAGTTTTTTCCATTGTATATTATAACGTATTTATTATTGGACATGATTGGACTATTAATTATTTTATAGTACACTATTATCAACGTGATAAATAATGGCATACGATAAGATACATAATATATAACGTATCAAAATTTATACAAAAATATAAAAAATAAATAATTATGGTGCTAGAAAATTGTGTACCAAACTTTTGTCTTAATACAAGCCTCACCAGTTGTAGCTTCAACATCCATGACCAAAAATTTTGTGGGAGAGGATGAATCTATTCTGATTTTTTAAAATTAAATCCTATTAATAAATTCATGAAAGAATCCATACATACTCTGAAAAAAATAAATTAAATTAAATATTTATTTCTGAAAATTTTGAATGGAGAGCTTTGTTCCACCCTTATTTGGGGATTCCAGGTGAATTAATATCACAATGTAAAAAGACCAAAATACCCCTCCATCTAATTAGCTACCTTGGGGACCAAGCACAGTAATATCCCCTCAAACAGTCAAAACCCTAAATCAAGACGACGTCGTTATGCATAATTTTCAAAAGTATCGGTTACAAGATTCTTGTCGTTTCATGATTAAGGGAAATGAAACCCCCAGGAAACGAGCTTAGATCCCTAATTACCCATCCTGGGTGGGACGTAGAATTGGGGGAAATGAGGGGCAAAATGGGAAAAGAAAATTATATATATTAGGGAGAGATTGTTTAGAATTTTGGACTGCGAAAAGTCGTAGAAGCAAGCGAGAGGTGCATAGCAGTTTCCGTTATCCGCTCTCTCTCTCTTTCTCTCTCCACCCGGAAAGAAAAATTCGTTTTGGGGGTAATTTTGGCTCTCGCCACCTAAGATTAGGGTTTCTTGATTTCAATCGTAGGTTGTTGATTTCGAATTTGAGCCTTTGTATTGCATCAAGGATGGTTTCGGATTCATTTCTGAATGCTTCGGCTCCCATTGCATCGAAGGATTTGGGGAAGAAAAAGAGGGTAATTAGTCCTCTCTCTGTCTCTTTTTCTTTCTGTGTCGTTTTTATCATTTCTGGATTTGATTTTCGTAGAATTTGCGTTGGAGTTGATTTTTCACTGATGGAGGAATTTCTTTGTGGTTTACAGACGAACAGGTCGGCGAAATTGAAGCAGTGTAAGCTCGATGCTCGTCGAGAACAGTGGCTTTCACAAGGTAGTGCATTGATCTATACATTCTCTCTGCTCTCTCCTGTTCGATTGATCGATGCAATCTTTTTGTAATGGATTGGGCGAGTTAAGAATATAGTTAGGGTTGTTATGGTTCTCGATTGATTGAAAATTTGAAACCACTGTTTTAACAGTTAAGAACAAGGGTTGCGAGGAGGAAGTGAATGGAGTTGCTGTTGATGGTGGCAAATTGAATGGGCAGAAGATTGGGACGCGGAAGAAAGCGCCTCTTTTTAAGGATTTAGAATTGAAAAGTCCGAGCTTGGAGGAGAATGAGATCCACCATGACAGTGACTCAGAATCATCATCCCATGCTAACAGTCCCACTAGTTGCTTATCGGGCGGGATCGATTCCAGTTCTAACTACTCTGGGAGTACTAGCAGCAATAGCAGTAGTAGCTCTAGTTTTAGCAGTGGGGGAGCTGCTCCGGGAACGTATCGGAAGAAGATGATGATGATGATGAAGAAGGTGGCGGTGGTGGTTGTGCTGATGATGGATGCTTGGATGATTGGGAAGTAATGGCAGATGCTTTGGCAGCTACTACCCTCAATGACAAGCAGCGCCACAACCCAGATGCTGATTTGCCCCCAGTAATGAAAACGGGTCTGGGTTGGATTCAACAACTGAAGTGACTGGCCGGAGGAGTGCGGATTCCCAACCCGAGAGATCGAAGTCAGAGGGTGTGGGGATCTTAGGCAAGGGTGCAATGAACAGAAGGGCATGGAGGCCAGATGATGCTTCTAGGCCACAGAATTTGCCCAACCTGTCCAAACAGCGTAGTTTTCCTGCAAATTCGGAGAGGCATTATTGCCACGCCGTGAACCCATGGATTCGTAACAGTGTGCCCTCCTCTTGCCCCATATGCTGTGAAGATTTGGACTTAACAGACTCGAGTTTTCTCCCTTGTTCGTGTGGTTTCCGGCTGTGCCTTTTCTGTCATAAACGGATTCTTGAAGAGGATGCCCGTTGTCCTGGCTGCAGGAAGCCTTATGCTGCGGACCCAGCTGAGAAGGAGGGTAGTGTATCTGGAAGTAGTCTAACAGTTCGGTTGGCACGCTCTTGTAGCATGTTTTCAAGGGCTTAGGCTCAGCTTATACTTATTCAATGGTGCATCACTAAGTTTTTGTTTCTTGTCATATCTATCAGTGTTATGTTCATCTAGTAAGGTTGTAGTAGTTAGATGTGGGTATAAGTTTGTGGTTCCGTCCACTGAGTGATTGAGCTGGCTTCAATGTGAGGTGTGTTCTAATCGGAGTGGTGCTTTTGGTGATTGTAGAGCTAATCGTGCTGGTATGTTAATAGATAAGTGGTACAGAAATTGAATACATTTCAACTATACTTCAGTTTTGTCTACTACTCAAATTTTGTTTTCTGTTTTAATATCAGTAAGTTGTTATTTGTGCCTGGATTTGTCACCTGTTCAACTTTTCTGTAGTTTGGAATCAAACTGATTAGAAGCTGCAAGGTTGAGCTAATTCTTAAAGTTGTGGTTTCGTTATATGCCCTTTCTTGGCTTTCTGCTTTCAAAAGGATAAACTGCACTATTCCTGAATCCTGCTTGCTTTTCTGTAGACTATGGTTACCTAAGCGGCTCTGAAAAAGGCTTCACAAACCCGAATGTGTTCAAAACTGCATATGCAGTTTGAATATGAACACTAGGTGAGCATATTTTTGCGTAAACATTTTAGACTTTTGCAGGAGTGGTGAATACAAAGCTCGTAAAACCCTGTACTGATTCGCAAATAAATGCCATGGTGCAGTGTTTAGGGACATCTTTGTCGTAGGGCTGTGGGCCTTTTTTGGAAGGTTAACTTTCTAAATTGTCATTTCCTGAAGGGTTATTATGTAGGTGCATCTTTGTCGTAGGCCAGCGTTTCCTTTTAATCGTTTGTCAGATTGTGAATTTCTTACTCAACCTAAGTGATGATTAGGATTCTTCAAGTAAGAATCCATATGTCAGAGAATGGTGCACTTTTCTGTCATCTAGGGGACACAATGTGATCATCTTACATCATCAGTGGTGGATTTACATTTTCTCTAACTGTTAGCTGAAATCGTAAAAAATCCATAAACTTGTTAAAATGGACAGCCATAAGAATAGTTAGCACTTAAAAATTTAAGAAAATTCAGAAATGGATGCCATTAAAACAAAATTTCTTGTTCCGAGTACATCATCATCTACAGGTAATAGGCTAGCCTGAATTACCATTATAACTCTGATATCAATGGAGGGGCGGGCTTGTGGTCCAGAAATGTAACTCATGCTAGCAAATCTGCTATCTACATCTGGAATGATGTTTCTGGTAATCTGTTCAACCGTTTAGATTGCATCTGACTTGTTTTTGTACCACTATGAACTGACGAACATTGTTTTCCATACCTTTGTAGTTGTATATATATCACTCGTATTCGATTTTTTAAGGTTTTGTTCTTCTTGGAAGCAGTTAACGAAGGTATGGATACACTCTTTTTAGCTTCACAGCCCACTCTTGGGCATTAGACTATGTTCATTTTTTGTCCCCATCCATCTAGCAGTCTTGGACAATGTGGGACAAACTTAAAGTTCCTGTTTCCTGCGTGGGCTCTTGATCATAAAGAGGAATAGGAACAATACATTTCTTGAGGAATCAATGAACATTCACTGCTTCATTGGCTAGTGAGAAGGTGATTTATGAAAAACGAATGTAGTTTGGTTGTTTATGTGTCAGGATCACTTATTTCCTTTTTTTCTGTTGATGCTTTTCTTCCAGAGTTAGTCTATGAGTCAGTTTACTGCAGCTCTGCAATGTTGCACATGGAACTATGGGAGCTGGGAAGCCTATCATAGCACAAGAAGATGGTTTGGACTCTGGTTCTCTACATTTATCAATAATCCTGGAGGGATTTATGGCAGTTCAGGTTTGTAACATTGGAAACATCTATACAAGTACTAACTGGATGGTGCTGATGGTGCGTATATATATTGACCTCGTTAGACCCTGAGAGGTCAAATCATGATGAGTTGTCGTTGTTATTGAGGTTTGATGCCTTGATTTTTAATGAAACTCGAGGTTGCATTGAGGGAATATGATCACTTCTTACTGTGAGGTCTGAGGGATTTGTGGGTCGTTTAGGCTTGTTCATGGAAGATGGATTCATTACCACGGCTTAGAACTCTAGAGTATGAGTCTACTGTATATAACAATTTGAGTGTTCTGCAGCTTGAAGAAGATGATATTGTGTGTTTGGCTGCTATTTTCTTGCTGATTGGCAATGGCAGGGTGAAATAGTGTTTTAAACTTCTAGAGCAAATACAAGATTTGAAGTGCTTTTCTGCACACTGCAAAAGATAATGAAACAGCTGTGAGAATTGTGAGATGTTATCTCTTTGCATAGATTCATTTCAAACACACCCCCTTAAAAAAAGGGGTTGGGAAGAGGGGGTAGTATGTGTTTGCTTTATGTTTTATCATCTGTACTTTCCATGCAAGGTCTGCTTTATGTTTCTAGTACAGATTCAAGCTTAAATTCCAGCTTTTCTGAAATGACCATTGACAAGATTAGTTCCTTATTTCCTACTTTCTTCAAAAACAGGCTTGCTGTACATTGGAATGGCTTCAGAATGAGAACCACATTGTCTTCAGTGTCCAAGAGGTTAGAATCAAGATGTTATGGCAGACTTTTATGTGCGGAGGAGCTTCACAGTGGTCAATAGAACCTCTTCAAAGCTGAAATACCCCCTTGCCCTCCCCTCTATTCTCCCATTCGGCTAAGGATGCCACCAAGTGAACCCAAATTGAAGGCCGGAACTAAGCAGGAAGCACTAGATAGTCCTCTCCTGTTCATGTGGTTGGCTCATAAAGTCATAGGATTCGGCCTCTAAAATTCCAACCTAAACAGGGAGTCCTTAATGCACTTGCTATCTGAATACGACTAGTCAACTACCCATCATGGATCTTGTTAAAATAGTGCATAGGAACATGCATATGTAAGCAAACCTTACTCATATAAGTGGAGGGGATCAATTTTTTTCTTCTGGAAAGTAGAAACCATGTTGGTAATAAATATTATCCAGCTGATTGTCTGTGCCTTATCTGGAAGATTGTTCTTTCTGACAGGAGATCAGGAATCACCTGCCCGGGTGGAATATGAAATGGCCTGATTCCTGAACTTCTGATTTGTATACAGTGTCAAATTGGTTCTACACAAGCTTTCCTGTATGGAGTAGTGTAGTTAAGATCAGCACAAAATTGGACAGAATATTGTCTTTCACTTTTTCTGTCTTTGGAAGGATGGTACATTACATTGGCACTTATTCTGCAACATAGATATGATTGCCTGTGAATGTCTCTGGGATTGAAGGTTAGACTTGAAACCACCCAAATTTTAAAGATTGAATGCAAGAATCTAGCAGGGAGTGACCAAAGGGTTTGGACCTGCTTGGCATATCCCACCCAGGTATTGTGAATTAGGGGCAATGCCCAATTCATCACTGCAGAGTGCATACTTACCTTGTTAGATTGCATAACAAAACCACCCAATATTGGTGCTGTCTTTGCGGGATCTTGGGAGATCAATACATGTGCAGCCTTACCTTTATTGTTGTGGTTCCAACTTGGTTTATTGGTTGATGCCTAACTAAAAGTTCAACCAACTTGGTCTAGATGTTTTCTTTTTGTTGCCAAGCAGAGCTAAGCCTGATTTAGCCAGCCGGGCTTGCTAGCTACCGCACCACAAGTACTAGCGTCATTGCACCTCAAAGCATAAGAGTTGGATCCAGTTAAAACTATTAGCATGTACTTGCTGAGACTAACATCAAGTTCCCATGAACAAGGCATGCCCATGATTTAAAACGGAAAAATAAGCTCACAGTTCAAACATGATCCCAGCTTTTCTGCCCAGATTACCGCTCAAACTCACAGTTGCAGCAAAATTTTCGTGTTTCATATATCCATTGAAAAAACAGAAAAGAGAAAAAGAAACATCATAGAGTTTGGTAAGGATTTTTCATTCAAGTTTCTTGTCGATTTCCTTGACTTTCCCCTTTTGAGTTTCATCATATTCACATGAACACATCAGTATGCACAGGAAAAAACATCAGACTCTGACAGAGTCAGTGGAACAACAACTTTGAATGATGATATTTTGAGCTTCTAGAACGGAATCCAGGGCACATTGATAGGCAGAAGCTCGTTGAAGTTGAAGAAGAGCATGGATACCCGAGAAACAATGGATTTATGATATGATCTCTCGATGAGGACACTGAGGAACAAGATAATGCTGGTGATGAAACAGTGTGAAGTTGTTCCACAGTTGATTTGGAGCTGGAGTGACCAGCTTCCATGATGAATTCTTTCAGCCGCTTCACGTCTGACAGTTTCACTGGCTTTACTATATACTCCTTTGCTCCTTCCTCCAAGCACCTGAGTAATTTACAGACAAGGAAATCTTATTGTTAGGGATAGACAAACTGTGATTCTTGAGCTTGCATTTATTTTTATTTTTTTCTTTTTTGTTTGTTGCAAAAAGGAATGTCTATGATGTCACTTAGTGTAGATATAGGGAATTTGGCCTAAAACTAGAGCAATTCATACCAGTTCATAAATCCAACTATATGATAATCAAATCGGTTAATTTTGGAATAAGGTGAAAACGGGTTGATGGAATACTTGTATATTGGGGAGTAAGATAAGCTATATTTGGTCTATGTGTGGTCATTGCAGATTTGAGGCACGCTTCAACTAACAAACTTCAAGTTTTCTTCTTTACTGCAAGGCTGATTTCGTTATGGATCTAAATCCAATTATCTTACATTCTCACGTTAGAGTTGTGTCAAGTAACAGAGTATGAATTAGTTTTGTTTAGTCTAATAAAAGGTTTTTATGACAAAGTTTCAGTAGCACAAGGATGAAAATAGAAATATGTCCAACAAACTGGAAACTGGCATGACTAAGTGCAGAAGCACAATCACAATCACAATCACAATCACATTCATATAGAGTTGCAGACCAAGTAATCTTACCCTAATTGTAAAACTTTTAGACTACTTAATCAAACACAATGGTCTCATTATAAATAATAAATCAAATGCTGACTTTTGCATTTGTCTAAGTAAACATTGTGCAAAGCACGATTAAAATCTCGGTACAGAAAAATCTCTGCCTTTTTACTTAGATTAGATTCAGTTTAGCTGCTGATATTAATATAATCAAGTCTTACATTATGATGTTAAATACTGATTTTGTTGCTTATAATAATCAAGTCATAGATTTAGTATATAAACTAATCACTGTTCATTCTTATTCTCATGGAATATCCAAAATTTCTGAAAGTTCTTTAATCATCTGGAATTGTCAAAAGACATCAGCATATGTTTGATTAAACCCAGCTAGTACCAGAAAGACCAAATAAAATTTGCTTATATCAGATGAGCATCAAGGGGATTTCCCAAATCCTGAGGATGTGATTTTTGGCATTTGACTTTGCATAAACAAATTAATAATGCTGATTAAAAACTTAGGTTTCAACTTGTGCTGGTGTATTCAAGGATGTCCTAACTGACCGAGTCAACTGAGAGAAAGCTTGTCTCACAAACAGAAGCAAACAATAATCACGAGAACAGCTAGTGTGGATTCCGCTTGTCTTAGTACGATTTGGGGAGACCTAGATCTAGGCAGTTTTCCCCGTACAAGAAAAAACCGACTTCAAGATGACACTGAAGCTATTGAGTTGAGGTTACATAACAAAGGATTTGGATTTTGATGAGGGTGGAGTAGTACCTCTCTATTCGATTAAGAATGTTCTCTGAGGACATGATCACTACTGGTACTTCCCTGAATGTGGATGATTCCTGCTTCATCAATGAAGAAGAATACATGAGCAAAGACATTACTTGATTCTCACACTTCTATAAATCAGAATTGAATCTGCGCACATTTTATAAGGAGACTAGTTGTGCATGAAATTATAGTACTGAATAAAGATTTAAGGTCAATTTTTACCAACACAAGGTAGAAAACTGATTGATTAATGGACCTAATGAAGTCAAAATACAGATTACCAAGGCACTATGACATCATTTGTGTTGAGTTTTGACACAATATGGGCTCAAGATACCAAAGAAATTGGAAAAAGAAAGACATGATTAAGTAACCTTGATTCTTTTGAGCAGCTCATATCCTGTCATTCCAGGCATGGAGTAATCTGTGATGATCAAATGCACCTTCAACCCCTGTTATTTCACCCCCCCATTTGAGTCACAAACAACAAACTCATGAATAGCTGACAGCAAACATCTTAAGCAAGACTCAAAATACGTGCATGAGAGAGAGAGAGAGAGAGAGATAGAGAGAGGAATACTTGACATACATTGGAGCCAACAGAGGTCTTCTCTTCATCCAAACCCAGGAACTGCAGTGCTCTTTTCCCACTTTCCACCACTGTCACTGCATAACAAAAATTCCAAACAAATCCCATCTTAAACTCTATTGGAATGAAATCATTAACCCATTTTACTAAACAAATTATGAATAAAACCCAGAAAAATTTTCCCCCAATTCTCTCTCTCTCAGCGACCAAACAGAGCAAAAATGATGACTCGAAAATTGAAATGTGACTTGCTTGGCTACACACCTTTGCAAGAAGAAATCTTTAGCAGCCTTTCAATGACTTTCCTATCCACAAAGCTATCATCAACGGCCAACACATGAAACTCCTGGATCTCCAAACACGACCTGTCGGAAACCTCAAACTTTTCCGAGGAGCATCGCCGGTGAAGCCCGCCATTATAAGCTCTTGCCATTGAAATTTCAAAATGGGTTTAACTTCTGAACTTTCAAGTACCCTTTAATACACAGGATTTTGCACACAATATGAGCTGGGTTTTGGAGCTTCTTCAATGGCTTCTTATGCAGAGAGAGAGAAAGAGAGAAGGATATTTATGCTGGGATTAACGTTTCAAATACCCTTTTTTCTGGGTATCAGAAAGTGGCCAAAAGCTGAGATTCGGGAAATCAGATTTTGTGTGATCTTCTCAAATGGGGTCTTCCCACTTGTTTTGCTGTCTGTTCTCTGTCCAAGAAGGCCAAGGTGTGATTAAACAAATTTAGGGGCAAACCCTCCCCTAGCAGTGGTAGTTGAAGAGTATTAATTAGGGTTGAAATGGGAGATTAATATGATTAGAGAGAATTAGTCTACATAAATTGTGCAACTTGTAATTATTTAGACAAAATGCTTCCCAACATTGCCGGATTTAGATATCCAAATTATCTTCCTTGGATATGCTAATTAATGTTTTCATAAATACTGTCTTGTGAATTTGACTAATGATGACTTTGATCTTAATTAAACTTGTGTATATTCTCGCGGCATATAAATATTAATTATAATTTTCTCATTTTTCGATTCTCTGAATGAGCAACAAGTATGTTACCATCTCTTATATAAATGTTAATCCTACATAAAAATTCTTAATATGTTTATGTCATTGATAATCGTGATGAATATTAAATATTAATTAGTGAAAAATATCTATGACAATGTCATAAACTGTAAATATTTTGTGCAATTGAGAATAACTAAAGATCAAACTAATTATGACTACTCTATTTTTTGTTTGAAATTATAATACGATGATTATTGTGCTTGGTTGAACATACTAACATATAAGACCTTTTAGTTATACTTGTATATATTCACCTTAAATAATATTTCATAATCGTTCAACCTTAGTCGGTTCTTAAAAGTTATATATCATTACTCATTAAAAAAGTTGAAACACTCGTTGTGGCACAAACTTATAAAAATTAATATGTTAAATCATTGATGTGACATCTTATATTGAGTCATTATATTTGTGTTCTACTAATGTTTAATGCATTTTGCAAAAATTGGGGAAGAACATCCATTCATGATAATATTCAAATTTTGTCCAACATTAGGCATATGATTATTATATTTTTGTTTCAATTTAATGCTCTAGTCTTGGATGCTATTTATGTCATAAGATTTTCTCACATCAAGGAAAGATTTTATTCCCAGATAGGCCCTTTGTTTTTGGATGTGATGATTCAAGACATTGATGATACTTGATAAAGGTTGACCCTCAAAATATAATATCTCCATAGTTTTATACACAATGTTATTTATAAAATTGTATTAAATGTACTTTCAATATTATCTCTCATCTAAATTTTATATACGAAAAAAAGCTTTGTACTTAACGATAAAATTCTTACCTAAATTTCCTTTATGTTATGGAGAAAAATAGAAATAAAATCCGCAACCCTTTAACATATGAATTATTAAGTGCAGTGTATGATCAATTTAATTGAGATAGAACAATTTCCTACCTTAGAAAAATTCAACAGCTTCCCACCTTTAAAAAAATCTTGAATTTAAATTCAAAATTAAGGTGTAGGGGAAAGGATTCTCATATAAAATTTACACTATAACATATTTTACAATCTTAATTTAAAGAAAGTGGGACCCCTAAATTTTTAAAAGATAAACTAAATTACAAAATACACCCATGTATCTAGAAAAACATTTTAAGGTAACCAATTTGGTACAAGTGAGTAGCATCTAAAATGTGATTACATTGAACTTGAACAAAATTTTTAAAAAGGAAATATAAAATAGGTCAATTTAAGTGGTTTGATACTTTATTTTTTCAGAGATATTTTATGTTTCGAGTTTATAAATAAAGAAAATTTATAATAAAAGTTGTATACTTCTATCTCTTATTGATCAACCATACCTCGATGTCATTGAAATAAAGGATCAAATAGCAATTGTAGGCACTAAAACATTAAATAAATATGTGTCACGTTCTAAATAATTAAATTAATTTAATTTGGGTTGGTCCAATTGATTTATTTAATTTAATTGGGCCTAACAGACTCACAAATTGATGATTCAATAAACTCTTAAATTAACATCCCAATGAACTAGCAAGTCTCGAGGCTAATGTACTATCAAGTCGACACCTAATTAGACTCTCAAATTATTAGCCCAAATTGAAGGCTCGGTCAGCGCCCAAGAAAACAAATAAACCACAAATTTTACTAGAAGGAAAGGGAGTTTCTCCCTATAAATATAACCCTACCCCTTTTATCCAAGGGATCAAAATTCTCTCGTAAAACTCTCTCTACCAATAGATAACAAGCACATCAAATCATGTCGTTTGTTCTAGAGATCAAATCACATTTTTGATCGAGATTAAAGCTGCTTTAGCGCTCATTCAAGTTGTCAATCAAAGATTAAATCTAGGCCATTTGATTGAGATTTAAGCCACATTGGCCCTCTTTTAAATACGACTATAGAAATCGAATCGGATGATTTACATTTGTTTATTTATAACAAGTAGAGATTGCACGCAAAATTTTCTAAATTAATACAAATTAAATTGTTCTATATTTTTTATCTTATTTAATTTAGACTCGAAATTTGTTGGTACACCAATAAATAAATAACTAAATAAAAATCCTTGTTCATTTTTAAAAAATAATTCTTCAAATTTAAAAGAAAAAAGGATGAAAGCCCAAAAGAAAACTCAATCCACACATCCCAGCCCACAATCCGAATTCGATTAAGGCCCAAGAAACTGGTCCAACACCCCCCAAAAAAAATTACTGAAAGTAAAAAAAAAAAATGCAAAAGGCTCTATTTTTTCTCTCCTCAAAATCGAGATTCTGAGAACTCAACAATGGAGGAAGACAAAGCAGCGGCATACTACGACGAGTTAACTCGGAAAGGCAGTGGCGCCGCCCGATTCAAGCAAGGGCTCGGGTTCGCCTCTTCCCCCGCCACCACCAGCGACGACCCTCCCACCAGGGGCTCCGCCTTACCCTCTTCTACCTCCTCATTTCTCAGCAATTTCGTCAGAGCATCGAGCCCCTCCAAGACGAAAGAGCTCGATAAGCAAGCCCAGATTCAGGCCATCCAAAACAAGCTCAAAAAGAAGGAACGCACTTCCATTGATGACCCTTCTACCGACAAAACTAGGGTAAGGGATAGAGATAGGGATAGGCGTTCTCCGAGGAGAAGAAGTAGGAGCAGAGAAAGAGATAGAGATAGAGATCGGTATTCGAGGAGGAGTAGAAGTAGGAGTAGGAGTAGAGAAAGGAGGAGAAGGAGGAGCAGGTCGAGGAGTGGTGGGTCTGATGAGGAGAGAGGGAGGTCGAGGAGGCGGCGGTATCGGTCGTCCAGTAGAGAGAGAAAGAGGGATGGGGATAAAGAGAGGAGCAGGAGGAGGAGGAGTAGGTCTAGGAGTTCTTCTGATGGGGATAGAAGGCATAGGAGAGATAGGAGGAGTAGGAGTTTGTCTCCAAGAGATCGGAGGTCAGAGAAAGGCAGAGAAGATGGAAGGAAAGAGAGGAAAGTGGTGAAGAAGGAAGGTGATAGGCCAGTTGATTATGCAAAATTAATTGATGGGTATGATAAAATGGTACGCGCCTTAAAATTAAGAGCATTTAGGTCGATTGAATCATTTAAATTTATGTCTTTCTGTTGAGGCTTGATTGATATTATGCCTTAAGCATGTGGGTTTTGTTTGTTCTGTGTCTTAAAGATGTTCATTTAGCTAAAGCGGTTGAGCAATATTGTTCTTGTGATGTGTTCATTGTGTTTTACTCCTTATAATCGATTGCTCCTATAAGTGGATGAGTCACTAGAGTCAAAGGGATATTTGATTTTGTTCATGACAAATCGAAGCTGATAATTTTTAGCTAGCAACTCGGTGCTATGAGACAGAAATCTGAAGAACAGAAAGTATCCTTATTTCCATGTATGTTACATGGTTCACCAGCATGCTTCATGCAGCCTTTGTGCTTCTGTTTGACGTGAATTTTTGTGTTGGATTATCCTTGCTTGTGTTGCTTTGACCATCGAAATAATCATGTTCAGCTTGATGAAAAATGCTTAACGCAATTTTGCTTGGTATATTGTACGCTAGATAGTAGGTTTTTTCTGTGCATTCGAAGAGAATTCATAATCTGTGCTTGAACTTTTGTGGTAATATGTTTGCTATCCTGTAGTATTATTGATGATTATCATGTACTGTGACTGACTGACTGGTCATATTGAAGGCTGATAATGTGTTCCTTAATTGTTTGTAACAGACACCTGCAGAAAGAGTCAAGGCCAAGATGAAACTTCAGCTTTCACAAACTGGCAAGTTACCACAACTTCATTGTTGTCTTCCTCTTGATTTACACTACCTTTAATGGCTTCTTTTCAAACACAGTGATGAAGCATGTCCAAGAGTTGATTTTGTCTATGCTTGCTGTTGAAGTTCATAACTTGTTGAATTAATGACAGGCTCTAGGTTTGTGAGATGCTATTGACTTGTTCAACTGCAACATTGTGACATACTAATTCAAAGTTTCTTCTGGCTTGATGCCGCTCTCTGTTGTTACTGAGGCGGCCTATCTTGTTAAGGAATTTGTTTGATTATTATAGTGATTCGAGTTTTCTTTGACATTTGGGATAAGATCCATGTGCAATTACAAAGCTTTAGTATTTATGAGGTTGATCATGTATACATATTAGTGTATAGGCTATACTTGTTATTACTTCATTGGTGTGGGCGTCTGATCAATTTTGGCAATGTATTGAGTTGCATTGCTCGACTCAAATTATTGGATGGCCCATGACTGGCATGACAATACCAATTGTTGGTGGATGGCTAGGAAAATCTTCCGAAAAATGTTTATTCTGGAAGGTTGTTTTGCATAGCAGTTTGAAGAAGAAGGGAAAAAACGCTAACAAAAAGGTCCTATAGGTCACCTAAAAGTGGATATGTTTTATATCTATCCGTTACTCATCCTCGGCTTTTTGTTATGGCTTTCAAGACAATGAACTTCTACAAATCCTAGGGAAAATTTATGTTCTATCGCATGGGTGCTTGCAGGCATGAGATGTGTTGTCTTCAACCAAATATTTCCTCTGGAACCTGTAAGCATGTTATGTGGCCAGGACACCAAACACCAGCCTGTTGGTTATAGACAATGACTTATGACTTACAGGCTTTGGCTCCAAGATCTGCAGATCCTAGTATGGCGAGGACTCTTGGCTGCAGCGCCCCATTGGTAGCAGGACCTTGATCCTCAGTTAGAACTTCAGCCTCGGCATTAGGTTTGGATTCAAGTCCCAAAATGCTGTGAAGTTATGAATGGTAACCCGTTGTGCACTAGGTCCCTGCAAATTCCATGGATAGATTTGACAACTAGGAAACTCGGAGAGGCATAGGTACTTGGATCCTTGCCACCATCACACCCTAGTCAACCAAAGATTGTTAGGTCAGTTTCCAGGTAATTCTGCAGCTGAGGGTATCCTAGCCTTGTATGAGTTCTCTACAACAACTGAGATGTTGGCTCTTGCTCCTTGAAAGCTGAAAATGCATTGGGACCATGAGCTGTAAGCTTTAGCTTGGAGAGGCGAGCGTACTAAATATATTCATATAGCTGAGGGTATCCTAGCAATGGTTGCAGAAGAAGGTTGCTGAGTTTTAGGTGTGCAAGGATCAAAGAGTGATTAGCAAGAAGTTTGAATTATTACAATAATGTGTTTTAAATATATTCATACAGCTATAATTGTCAGATATAGTTTAGAGATCGTCATAGTTGTAAAAATTATGCACAAATTACCAAACCATGAAAGTGCTTCAATTTATTCTTTTTATTATTTGTTTTATATACCCAGCCTCCTTTGTCTGAACCCTGAGAAAACCCAGAATGTCAGCGGTCCTTTTCTTTTCCCTGCAGCTGGAAAGGATTCAAAGATAGGTACTGGATCAGGATGGGAGCGATTCGAGTTTGACAAGGATGCTCCTGTTGATGATGAAGAAATTGAAGGTAAGGCTGAACACCCCCGGCTTTTTCGCAGAGGTTAAGAACTGCACCAACAATTTAGCCTATGTCTCCACTTAGCCCCTCCTCCGAAAAGAAAGCTGTGGCTTTTATGTTACAGTCTCATATATCTGTCTATTGCTTGTACACCAAGATCTAGACATGCTCATTTCATTTGGAAGCCAGAATCTTTTGCTTATGTTTGCTCTTCTTTGAGATGTAATGTACCATATAATTAATAGAATCATTCTTTGATCCTGCCTGTAGCTGCGGATGATGATGCAGCAGTGGTCAATCATATAAATAAGACCTTTCGGTTTTCTTCATTGGAGGTACTATTGACACCTCATCTTCCTTGTTCCTTTCTGACGCAACGGGTCCTCCTGAGAAATTATCACACAGAACCCACCTCGACTGCCGTAGTTTGTTGTCTACCTGTATCCACCTCTCTGATGCGAGTAATTATTCATGGCATGTTGTAGACGAAGAGAGAGGATGAAATCCGGGCAGCTCATGATGAGGCCATGTTTGGAGCCCCAGCAGCACCTGTAGAACCCGACACATCAGAAAGTGAGGGAGGGGGCGAGAATGAGCACAAAGAAACCTGCAATGAGGATGTTGACCCAGCTAGCAATCTCTTAAACGAGAAGGTAGGTTCTTTACTTATTTAGGTTCTAGAAACTCAGAAAAGCTTATCAACAGCGAAGTTATGGAACTTTATTACACAGGTGCTTGCGAAGCAACAAGGTTCATGGAGAGATCGAGCACGAAGAAATGTTGGGTGATCTTCTTAATTTGTAAAGCCCATTATGTGCTTGTCTTGGAGCTCAGATGTATGAGGGTTTGTTCGTTTCTTCCTTTTTTTTTTTTTGGTTTTTTGTTCAAAGATTGGGCTGGTATTTTCAACTGCCATGTAAAAATGTTGAGGTTTAGAAGCTGACTTTCTGAGCCGACAAAATTGGGCATCTGATTTAAATTGAAGTAAGTTTATATTCTGTAAAACAAGTTGATCCTCTGCAATTTGTTCAATAATTGTGCTCGATGCAGGTTATTCAGGCCATCAACTTGAGCTTGCTTATATTCTCTAACAGCTTTATTCTACCAAGTAGTTGTGTTTTGGGCTCTAAATATTTCTGGTTGTGCTACCCCTTGTGCTAGTAGGTGATCTTTGTGCCTATGAATTCTACAAGTAGTGATCATGGGCATATGTACATTGCCCGGGACAGTGTCCTCTCATGACTGTTGGGCTATATATAAAAGTTATTAAAAATTTATAAAATTATTAAAATAGACGTCCATAAATATAAATTACTTCTTACAAAACTTAAAAGATTCAAAATGAATTTTGTTAAACAAAGTTTTAGGATTCACGTCTCAAAGTAATTTGTATAGTAGGTTTCCGGATTTATGTCTCAAAGTAATTCATATTGACTATAGTAATTGAAATAGTGTAATAGTGTAACATAATATATATCTGTTTAATCTTAATACGATAGTAGTATTTTTTTTTTCAATTAGTTCAAAGTTTTTTTTTTTTGGGATGGATAGAGTTAATCCAAATTGGATGACATATATTAGGTTTATGTCTAATTTTTTTTTTTTTTTTGTTTAAGAAGGGCTATAGAAATAAATAGTGAGTTAAAAAATTAAAATTAAAATTAAAATATTATTATAACAATTTCGGTCTACTCGGATTAATGTTTATAGTGGATGCCTCGACCCCATCCATGGCGATGGGCGGCGGCACACAGTTAATCACCTACGTGGCATTCCCTGATTGGACGCATGTTTTGCCTTCTCGAAGTTCGCGCTCAGACCAAGTGGCAAGCAGTGCCCTTTCTCTCTCTTCAAAATCGGCCTCACCTGGCCCAATTTCCGCCTCCATCCCAATCCTCTCTCTTTCTCTCCAAATCTCCGGCGACCAGATCGGCGGCCATCTCCGAAACCTACTGAAATGGCCTCCGTCAACCGATGGTTGAGGCCTGAGGTACTCTCTCTCTCTCTCTCTCTCAGATGAAATGAGGCTTCTTTGCTGAAAGTTATACAATGTATGTGTGAATTGAATGAACCCTTAGGTCTATCCTCTATTCGCCGCCGTTGGAGTTGCCGTCGGAATCTGCGGTTTCCAGCTTGTCCGTAATATCTGCATCAACCCTGAAGTCAGGTTCTCTTTCTCCCTCAAAATGTCTCTTCTTCAATTTCCGTTTAATTTTAACCCTATTATTGTTCTTACTCGCTGTACTTTATTCCTACTCTTTCGAATTTCATTCAATTTAGTCATCATATCTATTTCGTTGCTGAGTTTTTGGAATATAATATGGGCGATATATTATTGCTAATAAAAAGAGTGCAAAGAAAGGGAGCCTGAGAGAGAGAGAGAGAGAGAGAGTAGAGAAGAGGGATAATGGTTAGGGTTTAACATCGAATTTTGGGGGATTTGCTTTGGTTGGCATCATGACTAATACCATCAATCTCTATCATTGAAGCATGGATAGTGATAGTGACTGGGGAAGGCCTGGGAATGATTAATTTGTGACAGCTATATTCTCTGATTTCTGATGATTTTTGAGCCCAAAATATGCATTTTGCAAAACCTATATGTGATGCCATGTAAGATCTGGTAGTTTAATGCAAGGGGTTGTAGATGAAGCATGTTAGACAATACGACCTTGCCAAGATTACTTGGAAGGTTCAAAATAAGGGAGATGAACAAAAATTAGAAAATTGATCCCAGTATTTTGAAAACGAGGTCCTTGGTTTGCAAAAGACCAAAAGAAGACGGGGTGTTTCGATCATATCTTCAGCTCTCATCATAGTTTGTATTAACTTGTAAGGGATGAGTTAACAACTTCACATAGTAGTGTTTATACGTTGTGTATATTTCCATTTTCTGTAGGTACCAATTCAATTGGATTTTTTGTTTACTATGTAGATATATGCTTCATATGCCCTTTAGGCTAGTGATTGATTTGCTTGAGATTGTTGGGATCTCTATAGTTAAGTCAATGCCCGGTATCCAGCTCAAGCCTGTCCCTCAGAGGAGGGTGAGGGGTTGTTCGAGGCACAGGTAGCCCTACCCTTGATGATTGTACAGAGGTTATTTCTGTTGGATACCAGGGACCATAAGAAATCGTAAGAAACATCAAATATTGAGACGCATCCTTCCTATATTGTTTGAGTCAGGCTTGCAACTCATTGAGACTGTGTTGTTAGTGTCCAGATTAGCTTGCTTGTAATTTGAAGTTTAATCTTGATTTCCTGCCTTTCACTTTTAACAAGAATGTGTTCATACATATTTGCTGTTATGTTCCCCTGGTTTGTCATTGTCCTTGCACTGCTGGATGTCACAGTATGCTGATAAGTTGTTGGTTGCTTATAACTACTAGGGTTACCAAGGACAACAGGTCAGCTGGAGTTCTGGAGAACTTTGCTGAGGGAGAGAAATATGCAGAGCATTTTCTGAGGAAGTATGTTCGCAACAAAGCCCCGGAGATCATGCCATCTATCAACAGCTTCTTCACCGACCCAAATCGCAGCTAACTGCATTTTTAGATGAATAACCAAACGCCAGAGACAGTCAGTTTCACTTTAGTTAGTTATTGTGGTTGCGTTTAGACGAATCTGTGGGTTTTCTATTGCTCAATTGATAAGTTGGAATGTGTAACTTGTCTGCGGACTTTATGCTAAGATAATGAATGAAAGAATATATTTTAACATAACAAGTTGCCCAATCAAATTTACAACATTGGTGATATTGCTCCAGTAGTTCTCTGAGTTGTTATCACCTCATTTCATTTGAATTTGAATTTGTATGAATTTTTCGGAAATTCAAAGGACTTTCGGATTTCTAACCTTTGAAGAAATGAGCACAACTTTAATTCAATCAAAAGCATAAGCTCATGGATGAAGATTTAGGTCGTGTGATATAATCTAACATGACCTTCACGTCACGTGCATGGCCTTTGGGTTTGAAGTGTAGATGTCGCAAAGACCATTTCTTGCATCATATTTCAATATAGGGGTCATTAAATTTTAAACCTAAAACCTCTCATTCAAAAAGATTTTGATACTATATACAAGAATAAATTCAACCAAAAAGCTCAAAAAGATGGGTGAAGGATGAAGATAAAATTATACATACGATCTAATAATATATAATTATGAACTAGCTTCTCCTCAAAAGTACTTGATATGAACAAAACCAACCTCAACTAAAATGTAATCAAGTTTCAAGAACCCAAACAAAGAAATGGAAGAATAAATAGGCATTGAAGTGTGTTCAAAGTTTACTCGAGCCTCCATAACAATTTCAAGAAGCTCTTGATGGATTCCTAGCGATTGTAAATTACAAAACTCAATTGTAAGTTCTTCTACTGAGATAAAAACTCAGCTATGCATGTACAGAATACTGGTCATTGCAAAAATACACTGCCAATACAAAAGACTCGTATAATCCACATTCGACTATGAGACAACGGTAGTGGAGGGTTCTTGCCACTCAACCATGTCGTGACGCTTTCATAGCTCTAAGCAAACTCTTGGCTGTCTCTTTTTCCTGCAAAATTTGGAGACAAACACATGGTCAACTAGTGATAAAGCTATTTCATATGTTGGCAGGTTTCCCGGTATGTAAACCGAGCATGTGGGTCACTAAGTTCAGGTTTGGTTTTGACTCAAACAAATTGATGAAATACTCATGTGGAATTGGTTTGGATAGCATTATGTCAGCTCCGGATCATATTTGGTTCTACTCTAGGTTTGTCCAACAAGCTTGTCAGGAAAGTTCAATCAACATTGGCCAGTCAAATAACAGTTGGGTTCTATCACGGTTAGGTCCATTAAGTTCCAATCTGAAATCCGATCATGTTTTTTCAAGCGTAGATTGGGCGATGGGGTTGAGGTTGACATCCCCGCATGTGAGACAAGTGGATCTGATCAAAGAACTCATGATAATAAGAAAAAATGGAAAACAAAAGATGCAAAGATAACTTACAGGCACATTATAATCCAACAATCTGGTACAGTAAATCTCTGCTTCGTCAAACTTATTCTGAGCTTTATAATATTTGGCAAGAAATACCAAGGCATCTGCCAGATTAGACCCTTCTCTTTCTTCAGCTTCCATTCTCTCCAGATCCTTCTTGTAATAAATTGCAGCCTCTGCATGGCACCCGAGCTGATCATAAAGCTTTGCTAGCCTATTAACAGCAATTGCCTCCGTGTCTTGGCAATTTGCAGCTCGTTTATAACACTTAATTGCCTCCTCGTACATATGAAGCTCATCACTCTCATAACAGTGAGCCATGGCAATCCACAGCCTAGCATCATTTGGCTGAAGTGATACTGATTTCCTGAAGTAATATAAGGCATAAAGCGGCATTACCAACATTTCATATGCTTGACCTAATCCATACCACGCCCGATAATCACGAGGATTTATGTCCACCGCCCTTCGATAGGCATCGACTGCTGCAGGGATGTTCTTCATCTCCACATACTCATGGCCCATCAGGGTCCAAGCAGATAAATAGTTTTTGTCCAACTGAAGAGCCCTCCTGAAATACGTAACAGATTTTTCGTGCTGCTCTTTTGAGCTGTAATAGTTGCCGATGATGCAGCATGATTCAGGTCTGTATTTGTCAGTCAGGAAAACCCTGTGTGCTAGAGAGCTGAGGGCAGAGAAAGCTTCCTTTGCATAGAGCACATTCGAATACATGTCCATGTCCTCGATTCTGTATGGATCGTTTCTCAACAACTCCTCAAAGATGATTTCAACCTGGTCAAACTCTCTTAAGTTATATTGCACATTTGCCATCCGAGCTTGTACATAGATACTAAAAGTAAAGCTCTTTTGAAGTTGCTGGTATTTTTCCAAGGATTCGTTGTGCATTCTAAGCTCTTCGTAAGATCTAGCAAAAAGAAGTCTTTCATCCAATGGTTATTCAAATTAAGGCTATTCAAAGTGTCTATTATGGTGCATAGTGACTGCAGGGTTGACCAGGCACTCCAATTCCATGGATAGCTATTCACAGACTCCACAAGGACCGCCCGAGCAAGATTCTCATTTCCCTTCTCTTTTAGCACAAGACCATACAAGTACAGCCCAAATGGATCGAGATTTCCCCTTTTCCGTAGGGTGGACAGTTCCCTTTCAAGGGAAACTAGTTCACGGTTTACAACATTGCTCTTCCCTAGGGGCCCTTCAAGCTCTATTATCTCTTCTTCCTTCCGTTTTTCCCCTGCCTAATAGGCAGAAAGATAAGGAGAAAATAAACATTAGATGAACTCCAGAAAGCATAGTACAAACAGTAGCTGATTCTGGCAAGGCCTTTGCTCAACAATATACAACAAATTGCTGCAAGATGATGGAACACAAAACATAGATGCAATGCACTATTGGCTCAACATGAAAAACATATTCTTTTCCCTATTCTTTTCCAAAAGGACATTAATCGAACTGCTTGAATTCTTAGTATACACCAGTTAAAAGATGGGGTCGATAAGCACATAACAACCCATGTCAGTGCTAAGACTGGTAAATTGCATTTGACTTACTTAAACAAATTATACATTTCAACTAGCAGTGAATAATATAGTGCCAAAACATCCGTTGCAACCTCAGTAATATCAAGTGCTTCCTAAGACACCAAGTAGTGGGTCATCACAAATAGAAAAATGGGTATTTAATTTCAAGCATGACAGTCACGGGCCATTTTCATATCAGATAATGGGATTGATCCTTACGAGAGAGGATATGGAGGTGTAAGCATATTTCATTTCAAGCAGCCTTAACCTTCGCAATCAAAGTTGAGGTGTAAGCATCTATGGAGAGGTTCAGGGAAGCAGCCTTAAACTTGGCAATTAAAGTTGAGGCAACAATTTAAAGCCAAAAGCAGGGAATGTCACATACCAAATATAATGCATAGCATCGCAAGAAGACAGCTTTCCTTCCAGTCTGGTCCCGAAGTACATGGGCAGCTCTTCTATACTCCTTGCAGTCAAAGTAGGACTTTGCCAGAAGGTAAAAATCACTGTCAATAGCGTCGTCATCTTCGTCAGGCACTGGTGTGGAGACATAAGAAACACCAGGACTAGGTGTTGAAGTAACATCATCTGTCCTAAATCTACGACGAATGCTCGAGCTTCCTCTCTGAAATCTAGTGTGAGAAGGTGTAAACTTTGCTGGGTCTTGTTCAATTCCTAGTAACTGTTCTGCTGCCCTAGGAATCACAATATGGAACCACAACACGGTCAAGTTAAGTATCTCATCAGTGATTTATTGAGGAAAAGAGCTGAAAGGGAGCAGTTTGTTGAAATTTGAATATGGAAAACGAGAAAGATCAAAATCTTCTCGACAAATCAATAAACGTTACAGCAGGAAATTCATCAAACACATGGTGGGCACTGCAAAAAGTGACAAACCACTCCATTCCTTGACAAGCCCATTAGCTATAACAATCTGATATCAGGAACAAATATATTGTCCTATATTCCCCAATCCAAGCTCCGGAAAAACAAGAGATCTCGAATCGGAAACTAAAGTGGGTATCTTTTAAACATCATAACCCAAACCCCAAAGACGAAAGTTACAAAACAAGAACCAGATTGCGCACAGCAATTCATGCCCAGAATGAACTACTAACTAAGATACAAAACCCACAAAAATAAACACAAACGTTCAACATGTTATGAATCGATGAAATTTGAAGCAGCGGTTTGTGTGTGTGTGTGTGTGTGTGTGTGTGTGTGTGTGTGAGAGAGAGAGAGAGAGAGAGAGAGAGAGAAGGGAGGCGGGGTAGCTGACCATTTGGAAGCAGTGTAAAGACCGCGGTTGCTGAGTTGACGAATTGCAAGCCGGAGCTCGCTTCTACAAGTCTCTTTTGAGTCCATTTTTGCGCTGATCCTCCACACCCACAATGGATTAAACCAGCTGAAGCTGAAAATCGGCGATGGCCGCGCCTTTGAGCTTGATTTGAATTTAAGGCCTGCAGTTTTTTTATTTATTTCAATTAATGAAATGGACCCAGTTCAAGACAAGGTTAAGAGAAGAGTTTTGTATAAAACTATGCAAGTATAAAAACCCTTTGGGAGTGCTCTCTCTCTTGTAAGCTTATGGAGTTGGTCTTGTTATAAAACTATTTGTAAATGAATTGAAAATATTACATTACTAATTGATGTTTATAAATTATTGTAGATGTGATTGTCGTATTAACAAGCACATAACTCGAATACATCGAACAATCTTTTGTATCATTCACTTCATATCTTTTAATTCCTTAATTGATTATCTAATTCTAAAGACTTTTCATATACTACTCACTGTGTTGATGTCTCAATCCTCCTTTGGCACGTTCCTTTTCGTATGACAACTTTTCTCTCGTGTATCGTGTGTCAAAGATGTCATTTCTATAAAAACATATTACTACTAATGGGCTTTATCAACATTTAAACATCTTCCTCTTTCCTATACCTTTAAGTTATGTTTGTCTCTAGTTCTCCAAAACTTATCTAGCTCCCTCCTTGCTCATTTTCATATCTTATGTCATATCCTTCTCCCCAGATTGCAGCAACAATAATCATTATGAACACAACATAATTCATAGTAGATAGAAATACTAATACATCACGTAGAGCATCAAATGATGGTTCCTACTCCGTTGTTGACCAATTTGTCATTTGCATAGCATCCATCCATTTTAGTGGTTTCATTTGTTTTTTGCTATCGAGGTGAAGTACATATTGATCTAGCAAAGTAAAAAATTGCCAAAATTATCATGACACGATGACCAACCGTCGTTGACATACATTGGTGCGATTTCATACATTTCTATATCATATTTCATGCATCAAACTTATCGAAAGTTGTTAACTATAATTTATAATACGAATTTCTCTATAATAAAGGGTAACAAAAAGAATATGCTTTATTTTTCAAGTCAATTTATACACCTAATTTTCATCTTTAATATATGATCTAAACTTAATACTTCCTACGTATATATATTTCCCTATTGAATACAATCTAAGCCCAATAAATCAGATTGAGAAAAAATTGTTGAAAATGCATGAAAACATTTCCATTTTAAAAGTGATTTACACACTGTTTGGATATAAGAAGGGGAGGGAGGGAGGTTAATTAAGGAGAGGGAAATGGAAGGGAGGGGAAGTGAGGGAAGCGGAGATACATTCCTCTTGTTTGGATTTGAAATAGAGGGGGATAGAGGTTACCCAATATTCCTTATTTGGATTAAAAAAGGGAAGGAGAAGGGAGGGAAGGAAAATGTATTATTATTATTATTATTATTATTATTATTATTATTATTATTATTACCACTTTAAATTAAAAATAACAAATTAAAATTTAGTACAACTCATTCCCCTTCACAACATTTCACCTAAAAAAAGGTTCATTTTTTTAATAATTATTTTTTACATTTGTAATGTATTACCCAAGTAAAATAAACTAAATAATCAAATAATATAAGTACTTAAAATAAAAGAGTAAATAATCAAAACTAGGATAACGTAAAGATATTAATGTCCACATATGTATTCATGTTGATTAACATACATATCTTCTACTTTATTGATCATAACTATGAATCCAAAAAAAGGTAATTAAGCTAAATTAAAATAGCAATACAACTCTATTGTTCATAAATATGAATTAAAATAAAGTGACTAAAGGAGATAAAAAAAAAAAAAAAAAGGTGAACAGGCATCTATACACTATATAATGCCAATCTTTTCAAATTTTGAAATGTTGCAACCAGAGTGAATTAAGGAGTTTCGTCAAATAAAAAAATAAATAATTTATTATTTAAAAAAATAAGTTTTCACCCATCTATGGACTCTAATAATAATAATAATAATAATAATAATAATAATAATAATAATAATAATAATCTATACTATATATAATAGCAATTTTTTCAAAAAGATGACATGGCGGTCTGTAAGTGAATTTAGGAGTTTCTTCCAATAAGAAAATAATAATTTATCATTGAAAAAAATTAGGTTTCCGCTCATATATGGACTCTTTTTTACTCCATAATAATAATAATAATAATAATAATAATAATAATAATAATAATAATAATAATAATAATAATAATAATATATAATTTTTCAGAAAAATTAAAAAAATTAAAAAAATATAATAAAAACATAATCTTAAACAAAAAGTTAAACAAATAATAAAATGAACTAAATAAATAAATAAATAAATAATTAAAAAATATTAAACTATTTTCTGGACCTAACAGCCTAAAATCTAAAATAAAAATGAAAAAACTAAATTTATAAATTTATTAAATTAAAAACAGGCTTAAACCTAAATTAGTAAATAAGTTTGAAAAATTATCAAATTATTTATATATTATAAAATTATCTAATCATAATATAAAAATTAAATAATAATTAATCATCCTAATTAATTTATAAAAATATAAAACAGAAAATAAAAAAACTAAGTAGAAAATTAATAAATAACAAATATACAAAATTATATAATAAATTAAATCAAAAATCTGAAAAAATATAAAAATAACCTAAAATCCAAAAATATTTTTTATAGTTTTCCAGAAAAATTAAATAGAATTAAAAATAATAAAATAAAAATATAATCTTAAACATAAAGTAAAACAAACAATAAACTGCACTAAGTAAATGAGAAAATAAATAATTAAATTACCATAATATTAAAATTATTTTTGGACCTGAATATATCCTAAATACCTAAAATCAAAATGAAAAAACTAAATTTAATACTAATAGATTAAAAAGACTCCAATTAAACCCTATAATAATATAAAAATAAAATTAACCAAAGAAGAATAATTTTATTCTAACTTCTAACAAACTGACTAAAAAATAACAAAAACGAAGAGAAAATTAATTTGAAAATTAAAATATATTAAAATATAAAATAAAATTAATATATATATTTATGTATTTATTTATTTAAGGTTTGGTTTGTATATTAGCTCTTATTTATTTTTATGTATATTGATATGCAATATTATTTTGGGCCTGAAATATAATAATTTTGTCTAATATTATTAATTTTTCATTGTTGATGATGTTTTTTGACTTGGTGCCATAAAATTGTATTAGTTCAAAATATATTTATTATAAGATTTTTTAAAATTAAAATTAATAGGAGCACATTATAAAAATAATATTTAAATATTTAATTATCTAAGGAAGTAATTTGGTTATTACATTAATCCTATGTAAGAATGATTTATTTATATATTATAAAATTATCTAATCATAATATAAAAATTAAATAATAATTAATCATCCTAATTAATTCATAAAAATTTAAAACAGAAAATAAAAAAACTAAGTAGAAAATTAATAAATAACAAATATACAAAATTATATAACAAATTAAATCAAAAATCTGAAAAAATATAAAAGTAACCTAAAATCCAAAAATATTTTTTTATATTTTTCCAGAAAAATTAAACAGAATTAGAAATAATAAAATAAAAATATAATCTTAAACATTAAGTAAAACAAATAATAAACTGTACTAAGTAAATGAGAAAATAAATAATTAAATTACCAGAATATTAAAATTATTTTTGGACCTGAATATATCCTAAACACCTAAAATCAAAATGAAAAAAACTAAATTTAATACTAATAGATTAAAAAGACTCCAACTAAACCCTATAATAATATAAAAATAAAATTAACCGAAGAAGAATAATTTTATTCTAACTTCTAACAAACTAACTAAAAAATAACAAAAACGAAGAGAAAATTAATTTGAAAATTAAAATATATTAAAACATAAAATAAAATTAATATATATATTTATGTATTTATTTATTTAAGGTTTGGTTTGTATATTAGCTCTTATTTATTTTTATGTATATTGATATGCAATATTATTTTGGGCCCGAAATATAATAATTTTGTCTAATATTATTAATTTTTCATTGTTGATGATGTTTTTTGACTTGGTGCCATAAAATTGTATTAGTTCAAAATATATTTATTATAAGATTTTTTAAAATTAAAATCAATAGGAGCACATTATAAAAATAATATTTAAATATTTAATTATCTCGAGGAAGTAATTTGGTTATTACATTCATCCTATGTAAGAATGATTTAATAAACCTTAGGAAATCATAAATTAGTATAATAAAAATGTAACAACTATATATATACTTGATATTAATAATTAAAAATTCCTACAAGATAGAAAGTTATGATTCAAATATGTTGTGGAATAAAACGTAATGAATAAAAAGTTAGGAATTACATTGATTCGGATCGTAATCTGTATACTTTAAGTTTTTAATTTGTGTTATGTTTAAAGGATTGCAAACTTAATATGCCAACTTCTATTAAGCCCATATGACTTCGAATAAATTCATTTGTCTCAAAATTTTTACACAACATACGGATCATTTTTTTTTTGTTACAAATACAATTTATTTTAGTTTCTTCCTAACATGTCTATCTCGTGACTTATTATTGATAAACATATTTAAATCATATCTTTCACTATTGTAAGTTTTCTAAATTATTAAAAGAAGAGTATTTGCCATCAAACCTCCCCGCCATCTTGAAATACAACTTCATGTTACTCTTAGTGTGTTAATTAATTGAGAGGAAGAGTTGTGTCTCGAGGGAAGCAATTGGTTGTTAATTGAGTAAAACATGTATTTATAAAACATCAATTGTATCAATATTTTTGCCCCATTGATTCACTACTAAAATCGTGATTAATTTCAATATAAGTACAAAATATAGATGATTTTATTAACCTACACCGCGAATTGACCTATCATGCCCTTTACTATGATACAAATTACCTATTATTATTAAATATATTTGGATCACTTCTATTATATAATATTTTTCACTATTAATCTCAGTATAAGTAGTCATTATATGTTTAACTATCTTTGCGTTCACAAGTAGGTAAGAATGGATAAATCATTATATTCACCTTATAATTTTTAAAAAATTAGATCTCATTATGGGTATATATATACTTTTTAAAAGTTCGCGTAATATTTAAGTCAATGATGTTTTAATGGGTTGGTTGCATATAAATATTTATCTAGGCGTTTATTAAATTAAATTAGTATTAACTTTGTAGAGAGTTATGAGTTATAATAGTTTGATGTTCTTTTATTGATTTGATGTACTTTGTGTTGTAATATTAATTCGTGACATAATGATATTTATTGTCATCTATAGGTTATATAACTCAATATCTACCAATCATATATTATTCCTTTTCCTACTAATATTTACCTTTTGATACCCAAACATATTGTCACATTATTTCTATAACTTGTATAAGTTAGGATTATTTAAATTGTTTAATTCTTAAAGGGGTTTGACTTCTTAATATTCCAAATCACGAGTATCATCTTAAAACCTTGATGATATTTTTTAATATTTTTAATTTATTATTTTAGATTATTTATTTATTCTTTTAAAATTTAGAATGATTGTAAGATGAATGTGTGTAGGGCTCTAATGATTTTGATGTGTTGGGTTCGATAACTTTGATGAGTCATGAAAGCGTTTTCGCTATGAGGGGATAATATGTACAAGAATGTTATTGAGAGTGAAATCATTCAATAAAATCAAATGATTGAGAAAAAGAAACTCATAAGTACAATATTGCTCCGTAATTTAATAATTTCTTAAGTTATGCATTATATAACATTGTTCAGTGCATAGCACGAGTCCAGATCTAGTTAACCCGAATAACGAGTATGTAAAATAAAATAGGAGTATAACCTGATGTTGATATATTTATATGTAATTACTTTAGAGGGAAGAAAAAGAAAAAGAGAATTTTGGAGAAAAGTAAGCAAAAATAATATAATAATAAAAAGGAGTGAAATTATTTTTATTAGTTATGTTACTTCTCCTCTCCTTCATTCACCCTCAATTTGAAGGGGAATGAAATAGTGTAATTAATTTTTAGTACCCGGACATATATGCCATTCATTTTTAGGGTGTCACATTTTTACCTAATTTTAGGATACCCTCACCGTTTGAATTTGTACAAAATAGGGCTTCATCGTTGGACAAGTGAGTGACAAGACAATTATACCCTTCATAAATATTTGTCTTGCTTGCAACTATCTTTCTCCCTCTTTCAACCAAGCTCTGGAACTCTCTCTGTCTCTTCCCCTCTCTCTCTTCTCTCTGTCTCTCCCACTTTCAACCAAGCTGAAGAAAAAATGATTTAGCGGAGGGACAAGGACAAGAAGAAAAGGGAGAGGAGGAAGAGCGAAGAGGAGAAGAAGAAGAAGAAGAAGAAGAAGAAGAAGAAGGCAGCCAAATCAGAAGAAAATGAGGATAGATAAATTGAGGAAGACAAAGGAGTTGAAGAAGAAGAAGGAGAAGACAAGGGGCCAAATTTTTTATTTCCACATTGTGTTCCCCTTGTTGCTTTTCTTCTCTCTCCTCCTGGTTACTGCCCTTCTTCTTGTTCCTCTACTACTTCTACTTCTTCTTCTTTCGATTTTTTATTTTGATTCTCTTGTACGTCTTCACCATATTCTTCATTCCGATTCTCTAGGGTCTAATCCTCTTGTGGGTGTTCACCATGTTGATTCTAATTCGATTATGTGGTGTTTGTTTTTCTAGTTCTTGTTCCTCCTTTTGTTGTTCTTCTTATTGGGGATAAGGGTTTCGGTTTCTAGCATCTCTTGTTCAGCTTTAGTCATTCTTCAAATTGAATAAATCGAATTCAAATTCGGGAGAAAGCCAAATTGTTGAAGGAAGCCAAATTCTTCAAATGATTTAGAACAATTATTACACCGAGAAAAGAAAACAAAGGAGTTGAAGAAGAAGAAGAAGATACAACGAGGTAGCCAAATCTTTGATTTTCGAAGGTTTGTGGAGGTTTGGTTATGGCGTTGAGAGAGAGGAAGAGAGAGGGGGAGGGGCGAAGATCCGTGTCGGAGATCGGGCGAAGGAATGGCGCACGAGAGGGCAATGTGAGAGAGAGATAGGGGAGAAAGTTGCGAGGCAAAATTAAAAAATTACAAAGGGTATAATCGTCTAATCACTTATTTACCGGAGTTAAGGCCCTATTTTATACAAGTTCAAACGGCGAGGTACTCTAAAATTAGGTAAAAAAGGTGAGACACTGAAAAATGAATGACACATATGCCGGGGTAATGAAAAATTAATTTCCCGAATGAAATAGGGTTAAAGGAGGAGAATAGTTTCTCCACCCTCACCCCCTTTTTAATTCCCAAATAAGGGGAAGATAAGTTAATTATCGTCCTTCCCCTCCTTTAAAAAAATAAATTTAGCCTTTTTATTTAGATTGAACAAGATAGTCCCTTATGGGCAAGGGCGATTCGAGTATAATAAGAGTGGTGTCGCTTGACACCACTCGTTTTGGAAAATAAAAATCATATATATAATAAAGATTATATATATATAATTTGACACTACAAAAATTTAGAAAGATGTTAGTTGGTGTAGTGGTTAGGAAAAAATAATTACAATGAACTAAACAGTAGATTTTTAATTGTATATAGGATACATAAAAAATCATATATAGGCCCAAAACCAATTTTTCCTTTTCAATTTTTGGCCCTCACTTACAGTCTCTCCTCTCAATTTTCTGGCTCGCTCAAACTACTCTCAAAGTCTCGCTCTGTCTAGCTCCCTGTACCTCCTCACGGTTTCACCGACCACACCCACCACCACGACTCTCTCTCCTCTCGGTCACGCCGGCGCCGCCCCACCCACCAGCTGTCGAGCCACCTCCCTCCGGCGCCGCCCTACCCACACCGAGTTGAAGGGTCCCAGACGCACGTTGCCCCTTGCCCCTGCCCTGCCTACCTCGCTCGGTCTACTCCCTCTCTTAATCGGCTCGCCCACCACTACCACGCCGGGCTTCAGCAGCGGGTTGGGCGGCCTCCACCACTTCCGGTGACGCCGCCCACCCCCATACGCCAGCCTTGAGCCTACCATTCTTCCTTTCCTTCATACACTTTCAACTCTCAAAGGTTAGGGTTTTCAAATTCTTTTTATATTTTTACTGTTATAGTTACAATTTTGAATGCATTATTAATATTGATTATAATGTTGATGATTGTTGATATTGCTTGTTTGTATTGCAATATTATTGATTGTTGATAGTATTTGTGATTTGATGGACTCATTGTAACATTGGTTATTGGTGGTGCATGGTGATTATGAATATATGATTCGTGAATTGTATTGTTGTGGACTACTTGAAGTTAGTTACTAAATTGATATTAGTTGATTGTTGATGTTATTTTAGAGGTTGAAATAATACGAATAAATGTACTCGTTGTGTGTTGAGGGGTTATGTGATTTGTGTTCAATTGTTAGTTTCTGTAAATCAAATGTTGTTTTAAATTTATTTGTTGACCAATAAATAATGAAATTTTATTTCTTTTCTAGTTTTGTGGATTAAAAAAATATTTTAGTATTTGTTGTCGTTGTTTGATTTTCAATTTTTAATACATGTTTTGTTGTCATTTGCAAAGGGACACCCATAGATGAAAGTCCTAGCTCCGCCATTGATTAAGAATTTTAATAAAGTAAGAATCAGAGAGAGATTGCCCCTTTTTCCTTCCTTGATAATCATCAAGTTGGCGTTAGTTTTGTGGATCTGGGTTTGTGATTAGGATTTGGAGGAGACATCTATCTGTTTGTGTATTTGGAGTGTTGATTATGCTAATGATTATCGGTTGTGGTTTCCACCATTGCTTTGTTTGTTTTTTTTTGTATGAATTTGTGTATTCTTACTTAGACTTGTGGAATCCATCTTGTATAAAAACATTTCATGCTGAAAAAATGCAAGTAAAACATGGTTGATTGCGCAATGTCAGAGTTAATCAAGAAAAATACTCTCTCTAGCTCTACCCGTTCAGGTCCAGATCAAATTTGGGTAAGATCAATTGGTCAATGTATAAAATTCGAATGAAATATATTTGTCTAAAAGGTAAATGATGCAAATTGATAAACTTTATAGATAACTTTGTGGTGGTCGGTGATGTTTGAAAATCATTCATCACTTGATTTGTTCTTTCTTTTTCATAAAAGGAGAAATATTCTAATTATACAATGTTTGAAAAGAAGATAATGGGACTAAAACAATACCAGATTTTCCAGCAAAGCATTGAAAAGGAGATGAATGAATCAATAAAATTTAAATTAAAGATGTCTAAGAACAAGTAATACAAACAAAATACCCCTCCCCAATTCCCTTCAGTAAGTAATCCACAATGGGAGCTCTTTTTCCCACTCTTCCTCCCCAATTTTTAATCTAATTTTTTCATTAAAATTTTGATTTGAATTGAGTAACTTTGAGCTTATAAAATCATCAAATTTAAGACTTTTATAGAATACAATTTGAAATGTAATTTTTGATTTTAATTTGTGAAGTTATAAAATGTGTGATTCTTCAATTTTAATTAATTTTAATTTTTTTGTAGTTGCAAATGCATAGATTTTTGAGCTTGTAATTTTGAGCTTGATTTGAATTGAGTAATTTGAGCTTGTAATATCATCAACTTTTAATTATTTTATTTTACAATTATAATGTATTAGTTGTTTTATTTTGTTTTTAGTACTTTGAATCTAAAAACTCAATATTAGTAATATTTTTTAATTTTATTTTATAATTATAAATTTTTTTTTTTTTGGCTCGACACCACTTGATTTGAATCCTGGATCCGCCACTGCTTATAGGTTGAGTGAAAATGGGGTGATGTGCTATAGGCTGCGCCGGATCGATGAGGCCTCATTTCCCTTTGAGTAGTTTCGCCGCCGAACACTTGACATCGCCGGCATCGTCGCTATCGCCGCCCATCGCCACCCTTACGAAGTCTTGCAAAACCATACGATGCCTCGAGCAGGTCCACGTCCTCATTATTCGCAAGGGCCTTGAGCACGACAACTACTTGATTTCTCGCTTTGTCTCGCTCTGTACCTCTCTCTCCTTCCTTCCTTATGTTACCTCCGTCTTCAACCGCGTTTCCCATCCCAACACTTGCCTTTGGAACTCCCTCTTGAAGGGTTATTGTGGTCACTCTTCCCTCTTTGATTCTCTCTCTATTTTCTCCTCCATGAGACTCTCTGGTGCTGCTCCCGACGAGTACACTTTGCCCCCGTTGATTAAGTGTTGTTCTGATGAATTGGATGTTGAGGTTGGCCTTGGGATTCATGGGTTGTCAATTAAGTTTGGAGTCGAGAATGATGTGTTTGTGGGTTCAAGTTTGATTGATTTATACGGGAAATGTAAGCTATCTGGACATGCTCGGAAAGTGTTTGATGAAATGTCTGTGAGAAATGTGGTTTCTTGGACTTCTTTGGTCGTGGCATTCAACAATTCGGGTGACCTGTCTAATGCGAGGAGGGTGTTTGATAAAATGCCTAAGAGAAATCGAGTGTCTTGGAATGCTATGATTAGTGGATATGCTAAACTCGGGAGTTGCGTAGTGCTAGGAAGTTGTTTGATGAAATGCCTTACAAGAATGTTGTGTCTTACACAGCTATGATTGATGGGTATGCTAAGAGTGGTGACATGGTCTCAGCGGAATCTTTGTTTGAGCAATGCCCTCAGAAGGATACTATCACATGGTCAGCTTTGATATCTGGATATGCACAGAATGGGCTGCCTCATGAGGCTGTCAAATCCTTTTTGGAGATGGAGCGGTGCAATGCTAAGGCTGATGAATTTATTATGGTGAGCGTAATGTCAGCTTGTGCGCAATTGAGCCATTTGGATTTGGCTAAGTGGATTGATTCATACATGAGCAGGAGCTGTTTTGATCTCGATCGTGTTCATGTAGCTGCAGCGCTGGTAGATATGAATGTCAAATGTGGTAACGTAGAGAGAGCGATGTGTTTGTTCAATAATATGACTAAACGGGATTTGATCTCATATTGTTCAATGATCCAAGGCCTTGCTATTCATGGTCGAGGAGTTGATGCTGTGAAACTATTTTACAACATGATTTCTGAAGGGATTACCCCGGATAATGTAGCCTTCACTGTCATCCTGACAGCTTGCAGCCGTTCTGCACTAGTAGAGGAAGGTTGCAGAATATTTGATATTATGAGGAATCAATATTCAATAAACCCCTCACCTGACCATTATGCATGCATAATTGATCTTCTTAGCCGTTTTGGCCACTTAGAAGTGGCCTATGATCTATTAAAATCAATGCCTATTGATCCCCATGCTGGAGCATGGGGTGCGCTCCTTGGGGCATGTTGGTTGCACTGCCATACTGAGTTGGCGGAGATAATAGCCAACAGACTAGTTGAGCTAGAGCCGCTTAACGCTGGCAACTTTGTTTTATTGTCTAACATATATGCAGCAGCAAATCGTTGGTTAGATGTTGCTGTTTTAAGAAACCAGATGGTAGATCGGGGCTTAGAAAAATACCTGGTCGTAGTTGGTATTAGTTGAAAAATATAAATTTGCTGCTACCACATGATACATTAATTGCCAACCTCTTCTTAATGCTTCTGAGAGCTTGCGGATGTCTTAGAGAATATTCTGGAGCCCATGGCCTGAATTTACAGCTGAAGAGTGGACAAGTCCAATATGTGTGCCTTAGGTTTGTGTCCTTTTCTTTTATACTTCTTTCAATCTTATATTAGACGTATTAACTGTTATGATTGGCTTGCTAGTCTTGATACATTTTGCTGTGAGAACTATCCTGATATGATTTCCCCAGCTGCTGCAACTGTAATTGTCTCTTCTTTTTTTTTTTTTTTGCGCGTGTGTGTGTGTGGGGGGGTTGTCATGTTGGCATGTTGGCATAACATGTGGCAGGAACTATTAGTGCATTTAACATAATGACTGGTATGCAAGGCTGGGATTGAGGGTCGTTCATTCAATCAATTCATATCTTTCCTTGTGACTGCTGGAGATTAATCATGCAGCTGCGAGCAGTCGTACTGTGGCTAATGGGGCATGATAATAATACATTAGTAAATAAATAATTATCTGATGACGGGATAGCTCATAGCTACCAAATCGTGCAACACATTATGCCAAACAATCAAGTGAGTGTCCTCAAAAATTTTGACCTTATGGAAATTTGAATGAGGGAATACCTATAAAGTAGTTTTCTTTGGTTGATTCTTTGAACTGCTTCGTACTCTGTATGTCACTGGTTAATGTAGATGGGACATTTTGGAATATTATTTTGGGCAGCTTTGATCACTTCAATTATGCCTTTATGAGTTATGCTTAATTGTTTGATTTTATTCCCTATAATTGCAGTGCTGGGGCTGCAAAAGTTGATTCAAGTGGGATGAGAAATACATTGCAATCTACTTGGTCAAATCCGAGTTATGGCTTTCTCACCTGCGAGTTATGCTCGCAGACAAAGACACGATGGAGATTTGATACTCCACATTTTTGCTCATCAATCTACTTTTCTGGAATTCATCTCTAACTGGTTAGTTGGACTTTACCTTTTGCATAAGCTTTTCGTTATCGTAGGCATTAAGAAATTCTGAAGTGATATCGTGAAATCATTCTCAATTTGAAACCTTGATTTCTTAAATTTCCGGGAAATTTGGTCTCATCCAAGCTATCATCGTACTTAATTGTTAAAGATTTATGTATTTACGAATGGTTACACTTGGTTGCAGATATATACATACGTGTGTAGGTGGAGGTTCATGTTGAAGGCAAACTGGGTAAGCAAAGGATAGGGCATCTTGGCAGCCTCTAAGATTAGTGGACTTGGTTTGCATTGAATCTTCAAGTTACCATCATCGCATCATATGTGATTAGTACATATGAAAGCCAGGGTGTATTCTCTGATCTAGGGCTGAAGAAAGTATGCTGGTACTTACTGTTTGAATGTCAATGTGTAACAGAGGTCATTTAGAGGTGCCAACACTAGAATTTGGGCTTATACCCTGGATTGAGTGTCGGGAGAACAGTGGAAGAAATCGATCAGTAATTTGGAAGAATGAGGTTTGGTACTTCAGCAAGTTTTTGCCCTGTATGGAAGGGCAAGAGGCCTTGTATCTTGAAAAGTATCACTGTCAAGCAAAAATTGCACAAAACCGACGAGTTTCCTTTGGTAACGGTGTAAAACCATTACACCCGAAGAAATCATGCAAAGTAAGGGAAAGCGATCGAGCCATAAAAGAGATCCAACTGAAAGGAGGACATTCGTGATACAGTTGTCTTTCAAGAATTGACGTAAACAGAGACAATAGAGATGCAAATCACATATCAGCCATTATTCGTAGTGATAGGATTCTTTGAAGATTTCACACCTAAGATGACTGATTGACTACTATATTTTCCAAAGGAATTTTGAATGTAAATATCCCGGAATATTTGGATTAGTTCATATGCTGCATAACTTTTTGTTGGTCGAGAAGCAAGATGTTTCATCTCCCTTTCTGCTTTTCATTTCATTTCTTTTAATTAAAAAAAAGGACGAAGAAGAAGAAAGGAAGGGTTAACATGTGTTTTGTTGCACTAATACCCTTTTTTGGGAATCACATTGGTAGTGTTTTTATCGGTCTCTCTACTTATACGAGTGCAAGTAGAGATAAAACGGTTTACATTTAGATCTTCATAAACCTCGTGATAGTGATATTTACACTTCGAAATTATTGTTGTGTTGTATTAGTAGTGTTTTTACAATATTTCCCTTTGAATTGTGGCTATTGAAGTTTATGGTTTGCAGGAATGCATGTTTTCTTTTTATAAAAGAGACCTTGCATTATTAAATCCAACAACATTCATTCATTTAATGCGTGATATCTAAATTTAAAAATAAATTTAATATAAATTTTTTTATGTTAAGTAGAGACTTTTATTATTTTTCAAATTTAAGTAGAGACTTATTATTGACAAACATATTTAAATCATATCTTTTACTATTGTAAGTTTTCTAAATTATTAAAAGATGAGTATTTGTCATCAAACCTCCCCGCCATCTTGAAATAGAAATTCATATTACTCTTATTATGTTAATTAATTAATTGAGAAGAAGAGTTGTGTCTCAAGAGAAGTGATTGGTTGTTAATCAAGTAAAACATGTATTTATAAAATTTTAATTATATTAATATTTTTGCCCCATTGATTCACTACTAAAATTGCGATCAATTTTCAATATAAGTACAAAACACCGATGATTTTATTACCCGATGCCGTGAATTGACCTATCATGTCATTTACTATGATACAAATTACCTATTATTTTTAAATATATTTGGATCACTTCTATCATTATAATATTTTTTACTATTAATCTCAATATAAGTAGTTATTATATGTTCAATTATTTTCGTGTGCAAAAGTAGGTAAGAATGGATAAATCATTATATTCACCTTATAATTTTTAGAAAATGAGATCCCATTATAGGTATATGCATACTTTTTAAGAGTTCGTGTAATATTTAAGTCAAATGATGTTTTAATAGGTTGGTTGCATATAAATATTTATCTAGACGTCTGTCAAATTAAATTAGTATTGACTTTGTAAAAAGTTATAAGTTATAAGTTTGATATTCTTTTATTGATTTAATGTACTTTGTGTTGTAATATTAATTTGTGATATTTATTGTCATCTATAGGTCATCTAACTTAATATTTACCAATCACATATTATTCATTTTCCTACTAATATTTACCTTTTGATACCTAAACATATTGTCACACTATTTTTATAACTGTATGAGTTATGATTATTTAAATTGTTTGATTCTTAGAGGGGCCTGACTTCTTAATATTCTAAATAACGAGTGTAATCTTAAAACCTTGATGATATTTTTTAACATTCTTTTTTATTTATTATTTTAGATTATTTATTTATTCTTTTGAAATTTAGAATGATTGGGAGATGAAATGTGTGCTAGGCTCTAATGATTTTTATGTGTTGGGATCCGATAACTTTGATTAGTTACGAAATTGTTTTCGCTATGAGGGGATAACATGTAAAAGAATGTTGTTAAAGTGAAAACATTCAATAAAATCAAATGATCGAGAAAAAGAAACTCGAAGTACAACATCGCTCCATAATTCAATAATTTCTTAAGTTATTCATTATACAACATTACTCGGTGCATAGCACGGGTCTAGATTAGTTAAATCTAACAACATTCATTCATTCATTTAACGTGTGATATCAAAATTTAAAAATAAATTTAATATAAATTTTTTTATGTTAAGTAGAGACTTTGATTATTTTTCATATAAAGTATATGAATTCAAGCTGCTTAATCAAATAGTACTTCGTGATCTCCTCTTGTAATAGAGACTAATTTTATCCGCCTTTTTGTTTCCGTGTTCAAAATTGCTAACTACTCTTAATTATTAAGCGTTATAGAGCATGTTTGGCCTAATTTTTAAAAAATTATTTTCGTTTTTAAAAAGAATTTTTTTGAAAATTGTTTTTAAGAAAAATTTGAAGTGTTTGGCCTAAATTTTATATAAGTGTTTTTCAAATAATTAATTTGTTTGGCCAAAATTTCTAAAAAAGATAGAAATAAGATAGAAATAAACAAAATAAGAGAGAGAGGAGAGAGATAAAGATAAAGGACAGAGAGAAATTAAAATAATGTAAAAAGATAAAAGAGACAGAGACGAGAGAATAGGATTTTGGGTGGTTATTACAGAGTTTTTCCAAAAATTAGAAACGAAACATGACTATTTGTTGTTTCTGCTTTCTGAGGAGTTTTTTTCAAAATTGTTTTTGAAAAATAGTTTTAATTTTTTAAAAATTAATGTTTAGGCTAACTTCGTTTTTTAAATTCAAAAACAGTTTTAAAATCTAGGCCAAACACCTACTTAACTACTCTAAATAATCCTAATTGCGTTCCTAAAAGCTCCTAAACTCTTGTATACTACTTGTATAGGGTCAGGTTGCTTTGTATTACCACTGACCCCTATGCTAATAACTCTCGATACTCATAACCGCTAATAGTTAATTTTAACTTCCAACAACTACCCCACATGCTACAACAAAGGGAATTAAAAATGCAAAAAGGTCACATTTTTTTGGAGATTTACGAATATGCCATTTCGTAATATGCATCCCCCTCTCCCCCTTGAAAATAAGTCTTCTTTCGCAAGAAACCCACTGTGCTGCTGAGTACTGAGCTGGGGCCTGAAGCGAAGCATTTGCAGCGCCACCTAAAATCTCTCTCCGGCGACGATAGAGGGAGTGATGAGTCCTCCGAACGAGAGACCAGCGGCAAGGAGGAAGAAAGTTCAATTGATTCTTCCGCCGGAATTGTGGACTGATATCTTCCTCCGTCTCCCTGTAAGAACTCTGCACTCCCTCAAATGCCTTGGCGAATCCTTTTCCTCTATCATCGAAAACCCTAAGTTTGCTCGCGACCATTTCAAACTGTTTAACAACAAGTTTCATGGCGAAAATGGCACTCGTCTGATTGTGATTGATAGACCAGTAGAAGTTGGTGTACTTAAGGGAACTCAATGTGTTACTCTTAATGGCGATGAATTGACTGAAACCACGAGATTCAAAATGCCGATTGATTGGGGTTACACGATTGAGGTTATGGGTTGTGTTAATGGGTTGCTATTGTTGCACAAATTCAAATCTCCCCTTGAAAAATGGGATTCAACTGAGATGATTCTGTGGAATCCCTTAATTGGAAAAGCCCTGATCATCCTCCCATCCCCTGAATCCCTGCTACAGGTTGGGCGACGAGGGAGTTGGGCTGACCTGTGTTTCGGGTATGACCCAGTGAACGATGACTATAAAGCTGTTGCATCTGTGCACTCTGAGGATAAATGTACCATATGGGTTGACATCTATAGTGTCCAGAGGGGTTCGTGGAAGCTGACTGAAAGTGAGTTTCTTATTCTTCCTGAAGCCATGCTTGTAAGCAACATGCTCTACTTAGACCGTACTATATACTGGATAGGTGGTTTTTCGATGGTGATACAAACATATTCGATTTTTATTCGATTAACCTGTCGAATGATTACTTATGGGGTGTTCCTTTGCCATCAACTGAAGAAGAAATTAGTCTTGAACAGAAGATGGTCAAAATCCTGGCGATAGTTGATGGATCAGTTGCAGTGTTTAGTATCTCCCCTAATCACACATGGGTCTGGGTTCTGAACGTACAGGATGGCAGTTGGACTAGAGCATTTGAGTGGGATTCAAAGCAGGAGTGGTTCAACTCTCTGATAGCTCGACGTGTAAGCAATGCTATCTTCTTCGAGGAGAGCAGTGAGCTGCTCATAAGTTTACATGGACAAGGTGTGGTATCATACAGCTACAAGACCCATGGGATCAAGTCTCACAATCATGGTGCAACTTATGTGGGAACTTTTGTGGAGAGCTTGATTTGGAGAGAGTTACTGCCCCAGCCAAACCCAGTTGCAGAGGCCATGAAATGAAGAATTGGAGCTCTCAATCCAGTAAATAAATTTCTTATTCCTGCATTTAGCTCTCTCTTTGTTTTCATAGGAGCACAACTAGCCAAATAATATGAACTCCTGCTAATGTTTCTGGTATAGTCTCGCATTACCTCGTGATCTGTAATGAGGATCATATGCTTGACAAATAGACATGTTAACTACATTTAGTAGCAACTATTAAATGGTGGAATGCATATATGACCTTGAAGATGCTATCTTATGACTAGCTCCATATCTCCTCTTCCCTCGTCCCCTCCCCCAAACAAAAAAGAAAAAGAAAGAGAAAGATCCAGTTTCCTAAGCCTGAATGCCTCTTAGATGGTTGAGATGAGACCATGTTTTTACAATGTACCTTAGTCAGTAATTAAGTTTCTATAATGTGCCAAAGCCTCCTTTCACATATAAATTGCATGTTTGTGTTTGTCCTAGATGTTAGGTTGCATGATACATCGAGCAAGCCTATTGGTACTTAATATTATATTTTATCTTCAGTGTTAGATGATGCTTTTTTTTTTTTTGTCTCTGTAGTTTACCTTCTTTGGAAATTATACTATTAGCTATTTGGATATACTTTATGCATTTTTCACCTTAGATGAGTATATACTTAAAAGTCATCATGTTGAACAAGGAGATTTTCCCACCAGATGCTGACATAACATAGGAATCATTCTTCGAAAGTGCGAAGCAAGACACCACATCTTCAGGTTTTGTGTCACTTAGATCGTTTGTCATCAGTATACCACTAGAAGGTTGCCATAGTTGAGGAGCAACACTTGCAGTTGCCTGTGAGCAGAATTGTGAAAGGCTTAATGCACCACATGGGAAAAGTTCTGCAGTGATCCAGAAAGCAGGCTGCCAAATAGAAAAATTCTGCACTGATACAAAAGCCAGGCTTCCAAGATCAATTACCTTGTCAGATGAATTTCTGTCATTCCTTGGCCATTTCCAAAGTTTGTGCACAGTATTTGATGCTAATGCCAATATAGCGAACCCAGAATTCGTATAAATCAACCTTGAGATCTGAAGTGACAATAAAATGACACATAAGTTTATAACACTATTTTCAACTATGGAAGGCCGTAAGTAGGAAGCTGAACCAATGACCACAACATGTTTATCCCCAAAACAAGGTGAAACAGTTTACTTTCTTAGCATTAGTGATATAGACAACTATGCACAGGCAGACCACAGTCATCCCACACCTACATACAAAAGTATACTGCTTAGCTCTAGTGACTGCATCCCACACCTACATACAAAAAATTATGTGACAATGGACAATTGTTTGTTGGGATAAGAGAAGGCAAGATCATTAACACTTCAAGCATACCTTTATCAGTGCGCTTGAAAGTATGTAATGACCTTGGCTACTGGCTACAGCTACGCCTTTCTTCTTTAGAATCCTCGAAATCAAAAGTTCATGGAGGGACAATGCCATTTGGGTTTTCTACCTTTGAATATCAATCCTTAGATGGGATCCATTCTTTTGGGATATAATCTAGAAAATAATGAAAAAACGCAACATACGTTTAACAAAACATTAACTATATATATGTAGCTCTAATTACAAAATTAAGGGCTATATGATCCACACTCCCTACAGCCTTATTAGTATTTCAGTCTATACTAAGATGAAAAGGCAGCCCTTATCCTATAATTGTTTGTAAAAAGGTTCATATAGTAACAATTGAATTTAAAATCTTAGAAAATTAAAAAAATATTATTACATCTTTAAAAATTTGTAGATAGCACTAATAAAATTAGAAAAAAGAAGTTGACCACCAAATCTGAGGGTGATGTCAATTAAAAATCCTCGCACTAAAGATGGAAAACAAAAACTTTTCCCTATACAATAATCAATAGAAAGGAGCTCTGCACGGAATGCCCTTTCTGGGTCTCCTCTTCCTCGGACTCATCTTCTCAGCATTGGCGACCACAACTGAACTCAAAGTCTGCAACAATTCGTCCTCATCATTCCCAGTCTCTGTCTTCTTCATCCCTCCAGCACATGCATCGACCTTCAATTTCAAGACAAGGGGACGTTTTTCTTCTGCTTTGATCTCGCCCTTGTTGTTGTCGATGGTCTTCAGCTTCTTCTTCTTCTTCTTGCAATCAGTAACCGAACCCCCAAAGCCTTGATTGTCTTCACCGGCACCGTGTTTCCTTTTCAGACCTCTTTCCTCCTCCTTGATCTCCTTCTTCTCGTTGTTGTCTTTCTTCACTTGATTTTTATTAGACCCTGCCTTCTTCTTCTTCTTCTTCTTCTTCGAAACTGAACCCCCAAGTACTTGGTTTTGCTCAAACATAGACATAGGAATTCCAATGACATCATTGAAGTTTTGATGAGGAGGAGGCTGAAAGAGGAACTTGCAGTGAATGGAACAGAAGCACCCAGCTTTTTTAGTATCCTTCCACAAGTAAAGCAAAGGCCATCCACCCCACACTTGTTTTCAAAGTCCTTCGAGGGTATTGGAGACTTTGGGTAGTACACAAGCCCACTGTTGATGCTGAAAGGTGCGACACCTGAAACATCAAGGCCTCTCGAACGAAGACCAATAATGTCTTGTACACGATACCCATACCTACGAGATGAGGAGTATGCTCGAAGGACCTTGTGGCCTCCATGTTTGGCTCTCTTTTCGGATTGGGTCATAGTTTCACCACAACAATCAACGCAAAAATACTTGAGGTGATCTTTATGATTCCCTGCTCCTTTAATTATGCAGAAACGGGCTTCAACCATTGCTTTTACCCAGTCTGGGATCGATACTTCGTCTTGCTTTGATTTGTCCTCCATTATTTTTCTCTCTGAACTGAAATTAGCTATAGGATGGAGAATAGCAACGTTAGCTAAGGTTTTAGAGAAGGATGGAGAAGAGTTTTAGTTGAGGGAGATATTTTTTAATTACAGACTTAACGTCTGATTTTGACCCACATGTATAGGAGTATTCTGCTACTTGAGATACAAGTTTGTATTGGGGATGGAAATATATACTTGGGATACAATACAAATTTGTGTAGGAGTATAACTCTTGAGGGAATATAAAATTTCTGATTAATAATTTTCTTGTAATGACCCAAAATATGTAATTTATTGTAACCGTTATAATAATCACATCAACAACTTTTCTAAATTTTTACGAGTATATATATATATACACCAAAAATTCCCTGTGATCCAAAAAGATTTCCTCCTAATAACCGCCTATAGTATATATATACACCAAAAACTCATATCCTAATAACCGTTATAATTACATAAGCTGTGCTCTTCAGACAGATCAACCCCTGAAAACCAACAACAACAAAAAAACTCAGAAAGAATAATCATGGCTCAGATGATCACTCAGGTATGGTGCTACAACTTCGACGACGAAATGTCTGCGCTGCAATCCATGCTAGAGACTCACAGAATCGTGTCTATAGACACAGAGTTCCCAAGACTGATCCGCAACACTCCCCGCCAGGCGGATGAGTTCGACCGCTATGAGGATGTCAAGTTCAACATCGCCAGTTCTATTCTTATCCAAGTTGGCATTACGTTATCAGACGAAGAAGGCGATGTTGGCGGGACTTGGCAATTCAACCTGGTATGTGGGGACATGGCAGTGGACTATGTGAATTGTCTTCGGCTCGAACATGGGGAGTCCCATTCGTGAAGGCTCCCTGGACGCTCAAAGGCATCCCCCACGCAGTTTTCGCCGACAAGCTGAGAGCGGTGGTGCGAGAGTTCTACGGGGAGGTCAAGTGGGTCACATTTCATGGTTTATATGACCTGGCTCACTTGATTCCCCTCCTGACTAGCCGGCCTTTGCCCGATTCGGTGTTTGGATTTGCTGAGCTTTTGGAGAGCTGTTTCGGTAGGATTTACGACATCAAGGCCATGGCTGGGTTCTGCAGAGACATGTTTCCAGAGCCCGAGTACCTTGGGCTTCAGAAGATGGCTGACATGCTCGGGGTTAAGCGTGTAGGAAGAGCGCACCAGGCTGGATCTGATAGTTTGGTCACTGCAGGGGTATTTCGTAGCTTCATTACCCTAGTTTGCAAGTTTGAAGGCCCTATTGAGAGTCCCGTGGAATTGGAGGGTTTCATTTATGATGTTTCTACTCGTATCATTTTGCCTGGCCCTTGGACTATTTATCATAGTCATCATCGTCTAGATACCCAGCCATTCTTATCGGTTGCAAGTACATTCCAACCAATTCTTGTAATATACTGAAATGTTGTATATTGATGGGAAATGTTGTATATAATCATCTTGTGTGTTTATGAATTTTTGGCATGAAATTGAAGTTATATTTTCCTTATTGTGTTGAGACTAGCACCTTTGACAATGTCAAAATCTTGCCATTAATTACTCTTAATCACGATAGTGCCGCTTAAAATGTAGTATAGAATTTTTCTGACTGTCCAACTCCATCACATACAGGAATGTTGCCAATGAAACATTTAATATAGATTCATGGCACCAAGGTCGTGTTTCCTTCTTTGGATGCATGCTTTCTGTATGTTGGACAAACTTTTCATGGATCTTTGTTCTGTATCATGGTCTGATATTGCATTTTGACTAACTTTTTTGTTATCAACTTAACCTAATTGCTTCTCCGGGACACAACTACCTTACCTGCATGCATTGCAGGTGCTGCCATTTAAACTGCTCGACTTAGCATTACGGGATGGTTCTATTTTTCAGTCAATTATGACATCAAAATCATCCCCTCATAGTAGTTAGTAGTTGCTGTTGTTCAAACATATGCTCATGCACAACCAAATACTGCTTGAAGGTGCAGTTAATTTTGCTGGCCTAGTAAGAGAGAACATAGTAGTGAGTGCTAAATAGTAACAATCTGGTTCAAAAAGGAATTTCCTGTTATTCTGTTTATATATATATATATATATATATATATATACAAATTAGTATTAAATACAGCTTTCAGTGACTAGACATATGATCTGTTATCTCTGAAGAAAACAGAAATCCAATTGATTGAAGGCAGTAATTCTATGCATTATAGGAATGTAGTATACTGATTAAAATCCTATACATACAGTAATCAATAAAAAGGAGATGTATAGGGAGTGCCCTTTCTTGGTCTCCTCTTCCTCACGCTCATCTTCTCATTGTCGCTAGTGACAGCAGCAGTCGTAATCAAAGTATGCGACTCTTTCCCCGCGTCATTATTAGTAGCCTCCGTATTCTTGTTGTTAGCCACAGAAGCAGAATCCCCTGCAGGGACTTTATTCATGTCATGAACAAAAGCTTAACTAGTTCCTTCCGTCTTGTTGATCCCCTGATCACCAGCACTCATGCTTTCTTTTCAGAGATGACTTGCCTTTTTTCTCCTCCTACTTGATCTCCTCCTCCATTTAACCGAGTGGCAGGCTCATCGATGGCCCATTGCTCAACTGTGCCGGCAATCTTGGCGTTGGTTGTGGCGGTTCTTGGGCTTAGGGAAGGGCACAAAGTAAGGTGGGCTTTTCTTTTTCTAAAAAAAAAAAGTGAAAGAGAAAATAAAGAGAGTATAATGGTCATTTTGATGTATGTTCATATGATTTTAATTAAAAAACAAAGCACTAAAACATATCATTAATAACATATGAAGTATCATAGTGAGACTATTGAGAAATAAAATTATATTGTGAATTTAGGATTAGTAGTCTCCGGTCACAAACACACAAATTTTATTTTTTTTTTTAAAAACTTCCTCTCCCTCTAAGTATCATAGTGAGACCTTGTATATGATGATCCTCTATGTTTATGGAGTTTCTGACATGAAATTGCAAGTTATATTTTTCTTATGGTGTTGACACCAGCACTTTTGACAATGTCTAGTCCTAATCACAATAGTGCCGCTTATAGGCTATGACACAGAGAATCAAAAATGCAAAAAACGTCATATTTTCTAGGGAATTTCATAATAATATGCATCGCCCTCGCCCCTTTCAAAATAAGTCTTCTTTCGCAAGAAACCCACCGTGCTGCTGAGTACTGAGCTGCGAGCTGACGCAAAGCATTTGCAGCGCCAACCAAATTCTCTCCCCGGCGATGACAGAGGGAGTGATGAATCCTCCGAGGGAGAGACCAACGCCGAGGTGGGAGAAAGTGCAATTTATTCTTCCGCCGGAATTGCGGACTAATATCTTCCTCCGACTCCCTGTAAGGACTCTGCTCTCCCTCAAATGCCTTGGCGAATCCTTTTCCTCTATCATCGAAAACCCTAGGTTTGCTCGCGACCATTTCAAACTGTTTAATGACAAGTTTCATGGGGAAAATGGCACTCGTCTGATTGTGATTGATAGACCAGTAGAAGTAGGTGTGCTTAAGGGAGCTCAATGTGTTACTCTTAATGGCGATCAATTGATTGAAACCGCGAAATTCGAAATGCCGATTGATTGGGGTTACACGATTGAGGTTATGGGCTGTGTTGATGGGTTGCTATTATTGCACAAATTCAAATCTCCCCTTGAAAAATGGGATTCAACTGAGATGATCCTGTGGAATCCCTTAATTGGAAAAGCCCAGATCATCCTCCCATCCCCTGAATCCCTGCAACAGGTTGGGCGACGAGGGAGTTGGGCTGACCTGTGTTTCGGGTATGACCCAGTGAACGATGACTATAAAGCTCTTGCAGCTGTGCACTCTGAGAGTGGTGGTATCATATGGATTGACATCTATAGTGTCAAGAGGGGTTCGTGGAAGTTGTCTGAAACTGACGATTTTATTCGTCCTGATACCACGCCTTTAAGCAACAAGCTCTACTTAGACGGTACTGTATACTGGATAGGAGGTTTTGTCGATGAAGCTTGTGAAATACACAAATTCGACGGCATTGTTTCTTTTGACCTGTCGAATGATCACTTATGGCTTGATTTTTGCCATCGACTGAATTAGAAATTAGTCTTGAAGAGAGGAGGGTCAGAATCCTGGTGGTAGCTGATGGATCAGTTGCATTGTTTAGTATCTCTCCTACTCACACCTGGGTCTGGGTTCTGGAGGAAGAGGTGGACAGTTGGACTGGAGCATTTGAGTGGGATTCAAAGTAGGAGTGGTTCAACTTTCTGATAGCTCGACGTGTAAACAATGCTATCTTCTTCGAGGAGAGCAGCTCATAAGTTTACATGGACAAGGCGTGGTATCATAAGCTACAAGACCCATGAGATCAAGTCTCACAATCATGGTGCAACTTATGTGGGAACTTTTGTGGAGAGCTTGCTTTGGAGAGAGTTACTGCCCCAGCCAAACCCAGATGCAGAGGCCACGGAATGAAGAATTGGAGCTCTCAATCCAGTAAATAAATTTCTTATTCCTGCATTTAGCTCTCTCTTTGTTTTCATAGGAGCGCAACTAGCCAAATAATATGAACTCCTGCTAATGTTTCTGGTATAGTCTCGCATTACCTCATGATGTGTAATGAGGATCATATACTTGACAAATAGACATGTTAACTACATTTAGTAGCAACTATTAAATGGTGGAATGCATATATGACCTTGAAGATGCTATCCTATGACTAGCTTCATATCTCGTCTTCCCTCCCCCCCAACAAAAAAGAAAGAGAAAGAAAAAGATCCAGTTTCCTAGGCCTGAATGCCTCTTAGATGGTTTAGATGAGACCATGTTTTTACAATGGACCTTAGTCAGTAATTAAGTTTCTATAATGTGCCAAAGCCTCCTTTCACAAATAAATTGCATGTTTGTGTTTGTCCTAGATGTTATGTCGCATGATACATCGCGAAAGAGAGAGAGGGAGAAAAATAGCAAAAAATAGAAAAAAGTCCACTGAGATAAGCAAGGCGCACGAGGCGCAACTGTGCCTTGGCTGAGGCGCAGACTGAGGTACGCACCTCAGAGGGCTTTTGGAGGGGCTGGGCTTCACCCCTTGCAAGGCGCAAGGGGTGGGCTTCTGGCTCTTCTGCCCCTAGGCGCGCTTTTTAAACTAAGGCACTACCATACTTTCTTTTTAGAGATGACTTGCCTCTTTTTCTCCTCGTCCTTGTCTTTGTTGATTTGCTTCTTCTTGGACTTGGATCCTATCTTCCTCTTCTTCTTCGAAAACGAACACCCAAAGACTTGGTTTTGGTCAAGGATGAACATGGAAAATAGAATGGCATTAGTAGAATGGTGAGGATGAGGAGGGCAAAATAGGAGCTTGCAGAAGGAGCCTTGAGGTCTTCTTCATTCTTCCCTCTGATAAAACTACAAGTCTTTAAGCAACGCACACTTTGGGACATATATAGAGGGGGTTGGGGGGTGGGAGCTTTGGTACATATTTACGATTGCTTTGTTAAATGTTAAATTCTAATTATACTAACCAATTTTCTTTCTTATTTTAATTCTAAAGATTTATAATAGAACTCCAAAAATGTGCTAAATTTGTGATTAAACATTATTTTTACATTTAATTTTACTTCTAATCAAACATTATTATTATATCGTAGGTCATATATATTGATCATTATAAGAAATTATTGTGGGTTACTAGAAACTCTATTATACATGATTATCTTCTTTTAACATCAATAAATATGTCACTTATTTTTGGGAAAAAATTTTAAAAAGTCACTAACCTGTTATAAAAAATCACTAAAGTTTAAATTGGGTTTAAAGATCACTAATTTTATTATAGGGTTCAATTAATTATCAAACTACAATAGTAAAATGCATGCTCCATTGTTGCACATAATCTCACTCCACATGGACAAATGTACTAGTAAAAAGGTAAAAAAAAGGAAAGAAAAATGTTGCCCCTGGATTTATAATATAAGAGACAGGTGTTGAGGATACCGACAACTACTAATATTTATAAAATAATTATAGCTTTGTAGAGTGTTAGAAAATATATTGAATATCACTTGAATTTTGAGGGAGAAAGTGTGAGGTTTAATGTGTGAAAGATCATCATATTTAAGATATTATTTACCTGGTTTTACAAAGGTTGCTCACAATTTTGGCAAAAATACCCCCAAGATACAATAAGTCTTATGTATTCTTTGAAAAGCAAATTCAAAGAAACACTCTTTAGCTTAGAACTCCATAAATTTTCAAAGATAAAGAGAAGAGAGAATGAATGAATATTTTGCACTGCACTTAAAGAAAAATTCTTATATATCTTAATTAATTCATTAATTAATTAGATAAATCCTTTAATAGCCACCTTCGATAAAATAATCATTAAAAGTTATTTTGGTGCATTTGTAAACGTTAAATGTTAAATTGAGGATTGCTTTGCTAAATGTTAAATTCAAATTATACCATTCAATTTTCTTTCTTGTTTTAATTGTAGAGATTTATAAATTATACTAAAAATAGACAAACAAATTTAATAAAGCTCAAAAAATGTGCAGAATTTGTGATTAACATTATTTTTACATTGAATTTTACCTCTAATCAAACATTATTACTATATCATATGCCCTAAACAATTATTATGAGTTATTAAAAATAATTATCTTCTTTCAACATTGATATGTAACTTTTTTCCTCCGTAAGTAACATTATAAAATTTAAGGGCTTTAAATATGAAGTCCATGTAACCGAGTGGCAAGCTCATCGGTGATGGCGGTTGTGGTAATTCTTGGGCTTAACGAAAGGCACAAAGTTAGGTGGACTTTTCTTTTTCTAAAAAAAGTGAAAGAGAAAATAAAAAGGATATAATGGTTACTTTGGTGTTTGTTCACATGATTTTAATTAAAAAACAAAGCACTGAAATATACCGTTAATAAAATACAAAGTATCGTAGTGAAATAAAATTATGTTGTGAATTCCATATTAGTAATCTCGGGTCACAAGCACACGAAAAGAACTGCCTCTCCCTCTAAACATATATGCCATTTTCACATATTTAGCTGCTCTTAAATAATCCTAATTGTGTCACTAAATGCTCATATTTTCTTGGAGATTTACGAATATGCCATTCGTAATGCATCCCCCTCTCCCCCTTGAAAATAAGTCTTCTTTCGCAAGAAACCCACTGTGCTGCTGAGTACTGAGCTGCGGGCTGAAGCGAAGCATTTGCAGCGCCACCCAAATTCTCTCTCCGGCGGTCACAGAGGGAGTGATGAATCCTCCGGGCGAGAGACCAGCGGCTAGAGAGAGAAAGTGCAATTCATTCTTCCGCCGGAATTGTGGACTGAGATCTTCCTCCGACTCCTGTAAGGACTCTGCTCTCCCTTAAAAGCCTTCGCAAAACCTTTTCCTCTATCATCGAAACCCCTAAGTTTGCTCGCGACCATTTCAAACTGTTTAACAACAAATTTCATGGCGAAAATGGCACTCGTCCGATTGTGATTGATAGACCAGTAGAAGTAGGTGTGCTTAAGGGAGCTCAATGTGTTACTCTTAATGGCGATCAATTGATTGAAACCGCGAAATTCAAAATGCCGATGGATTGGAGTTACACGATTGAGGTTATGGGCTGTGTTGATGGGTTGCTTGTTGTTGCACAAATTCAAATCTCCCCTTGAAAAATGGGATTCAACCGAGATGATCCTGTGGAATCCCTTACTTGGAAAAGCCCCGATCATCCTCCCATCCCCTAAATCCCTACTACAGGTCGGGCGACGAGGGAGTTGGGCTGACCTGTGTTTAGGGTATGACCCGGTGACCGATGACTATAAAGCTCTTGCAGCTGTGCAATCCGAGGATAAAGATACCATATGGATTGACATCTATAGTGTCAAGAGGGGTTCGTGGAAGGCGTCCGAAACTAAGTCTCTTATTCGTCCTGTTACCATGTGTTTAAGCAACATGCTCTACTTAGACGGTGCTATATACTTGGATAGGTGGTTTTGTCAATCAAGCTCGTGAATTACACAAATTCGACGGCATTGTTTTGTTTGACTCGTCGATTGATCACTTCGGTTTGTTGTTTTGCCATCGACTGAATTAAAAATTAGTCTTGAAGAGAAGAGGGTCGGAATCCTGGTGGTAGTTGATGGATCGGTTGCGGTGTTTAGTATCTCTCCTAATCACACACGGGTCCGGGTTACGAACGTAAACGATGGCAATTGGACTGGAGCATTTGAGTGGGATTCAAAGCAGGAGTGGTTCAACTTTCTGATAGCTCGACGTGTAAACAATGCTATCTTCTTCGAGGAGAGCAGTGAGCTGCTCATAAGTTTACATGGACAAGGCGTGGTATCATACAGCTACAAGACCCATGAGATCAAGTCTCACAATCATGGTGCAACTTATGTGGGAACTTTTGTGGAGAGCTTGCTTTGGAGAGAGTTACTGCCCCAGCCAAACCCAGATGCGAGAGGCCGCGGAATGAAGAATTGCAGCTTATTCCTGCATTTAGGTCTCTCTTTGTTTTCATAGGAGCGCAACTTGCCAAATAATATGAACTCCTGCTGATGTTTCTGGTATAGTCTCGCATTACCTCATGATGTGTAATGAGGATCATATACTTGACAAATAGACATGTTGCCACACCTTTCTTTTTAGAATTCTCGAAATCAAAAGTTTTTGGAGAGACAATGTCATTCGGGTTTCTCTACCTTCAAGAATCAATCCTTAGATGGGATCCATTCTTTTGGGATATAATCTAGAATATAACGAAAAAAATGCAACAGCCATACGTTTGACAAAACAGTAACTATATATATGTAGCTCTAATTACAAAATTAAGGGCTATATGATCCACACTCCCTACAGCCTTATTAGTCTTTCAGTCTATACTAAGATGAAAGGCAGCCGTTATCCTACAGCCTTATTAGTCTTTCAATCAATAGAAAGGAGCTCTGCACGGTATGCCCTTTCTTGGTCTCCTCTTTCTCGGGCTCAGCTTCTCACCATCAGTGACAACAGCTGAACTCAAAATCTGCAACAATTTGTACTCGTCATTAGTGGTCTTGGTCTTCTTCATCCCCCATCACCATCACCAGCCGCAGCAAAAGCACTTGCACCAAGCTTTGCTTTGGTCTCGTCCTCCTTGTTATCGATCTTCTTCTTCTTGCAATCAGTTACCGAACCCCCAAAGCCTTGATTGTCTTCAACAAAAGTAGCTTCATTAGTCTCTGTCTTGTTGATATCACCTCTAGCACTACGCTTCCTTTTCAGTGAAGGTGGATGTCTTGCCTCCTCCTAAGTCACCTTCTTCTTCTTCTTGTCTTTCTTAATATACGTTTTCTTGAACTTGGACCCTATCCTCCTCTTCTTCTTCGAAACTGAACCTGCAAAGGCTTGATTTTGGTCGTCAGAAATGAACGTTGAAGTTGGTAAGATGGCATGATTTGAATAATGAGGGGAAAGGGAAAATAGGAACTTGCAGAGAATGGAACAGAAGAACCCAGGATGTGTTAGTCCCCTTCCACAAGTAAAGCAAAGGCCATTCACCCCGTACTTATTTTCGAAGTTCTTCGAGTGTTTTGGGGACTTTGGGTAGTACACAAGCCCACTGTTGATGACGAAAGGTGCGACACCTGAAACATCAAGGCCTCTGGAACGAAGACCAATAATGTCTTTTACACGAAACACGTAGTTATGAGAGCAGGTGTATGCCTGGAGGATCGTGTGGCCTCCATGCTTGGCTTTCTTCTGAGATTCGGTCAGACTCCCACCGCAACAATCAACACAAAAATACTTGAGGTGACCTCGATGCCTCCTTACTCCTTTTATTATGTTGAAACGCGTTTCAATCATCGCCATTACCCATTTTGGGATCTTCACCTCCTGCTTCGAATTCACCTCCATTGTTGTTCTTTTACTGAAACTCTTTTACTTATACTAAAACTGTCTAGGGATGAAATTATGGCTATACCAGAAATATATCTATGCATATATAAAGCTGTCTAATCTAGGGGATGGAATTGGAATACTATCATATCTCTTATGGGGGAAAAAATATTTCATCAAATTCCTCAACTTAAGAATCCGGTCATTGGATTGTTTTAAATTTTGCCTCAACTTTCAATCATAAAAAATATTCACAAAAGATTTCCCGCGGACTATTTTGATTTCCATTTTGTATGCATATCATATTTATCTTTTTTAATCCTATCATGTAATATTTTAAATTTCCGCCTGGTGTGTAAAATTTTGTTATATTTATCATCAAAATATTTAGGTTATAATTTGATAAAAAAATATATTTAGGTTACTAATTATGAACATTTACATAATTGAGTCTTCAAACATGTTATTCATAACTAGTTTTTCATAAAGGTTAAGGTCATATATTTCGTATCTTGTGACGCAAACATTAATGTCATAGTACAAGTATATATTTATCATTATTTATTATAGTCGGACAGTTCAACTAATGAAATTTTTAAAAATTGTTACAAAAAATTAAAGTTTGAATCTCACCAATATCAATCTTTACATCAAAAAAAATTACACACAAAAAGTGTAATGATTATTACATGATAGATTACATTGTCATAATTATAATCACAAATATCTTGCTAAAGTGTCTTGCTTTTGGCTTAAATAATATATTATTATTATGTATTAAATATAATTATAAATTGTATAATTAATTAGAGTGTCATTTGTACTTGTCATAGACATTATTGATAAATACAATTTCACTAGTGCTAGAAAAATTGGATTTGAGCTATCGGGTTGGACAAATCGGTTATCGAACGAAATTTTTGTTTGTTATTTGAATTTTTTCGGGTCGGATAATTTGGACAAGTCTATGTTCGGGTCAAAATCGAGTTCAAACAACAAAGTTAAAAATTTTATGTTCGAATTTAAAACTTGGACAAAAAAATTTAGACTCAATTCTTTACGAGTTGAACAAATTCGGATAATTAGATCGGACGAAATTTTATTGGCGCTAAACCTCACAATTAATAATTAATTATAATGGTTGAAAATTTGATAATTTTAAAATATATAGTATATTAATTCAGGCTAATTCGAAACATATATGAAAACCCTTTTTCATAGTAATGATCTTGTACAACCAAATAAAATAATTAAAAACACAATCTAAGATTAATTATAGCCAACCAAAGACGACATAAATTATTTGATGGGCGCTAAAAGTTGCCACGAATAGAATTTTAATTTATTTAAGCTTCTAAACTCTACCAAAGTCATTATTTATTATTAAACACAACACTACATCCAACCAAACATGATAAACACTAGAAATTTCCACCAATAGAATTTTGATTTAGTTAAACTTCTGAATAAAATTATTATTATTATTATTATTATTATTATTATTATTATTATTATTATTATTATTATTATTATTATTTAACACAGCCCAATACGAAAAGCAAATAAAAGAGTTGGGACCATGGGAGTTTTGGTCTTTTTCTACCTCCAAAGAGATCTGTAGAAAACCCAATTCATAAAATTACAATACTAATAATATACTCAACAAAAAAACATTAATAATATAATATTAATCATTTTCAAATTATTTAAGGAAAATTTTGTATGTATTTTATTTTTGGTTTAAAAACCTGAATTAATTTAAATCAATTCAATATATCAAACTGATCAACAAATATTGATTGAAATCCAGTTTGATAATATATATATATATATATATATATATATATATATATATATAGCTTTGCAATGTGGAGTTTTGATTTTTCCGACTAAATAGTTAGGTATATTAAAAATACCCAAAAAGATAATACGATTAGTACTCAAACAAAAGATGAAACAACCACAAGTTAAACTTTCTATCGTTGTAAAATATTTATACCGATAAAAGTGACCCGATTCAAACCAATAATCTGAAACTTAAACCGAATCATAGTCAATCCGACACTTAAAAAGCTCAATTGACATGACTTGGACTCCAACCGAACTCAACCCCAATATTGTTGCCAAAGTTTTCATATTCTATAAGACAAGTTTATTGGATCAAACATTAACTAACCTGAAGCTGAACCTAAAGCAAATCTATTGAATTTTGGATCAAATATTGGATCAAACTTTGTAGAGTGTTGGAAAATATATTGAATATCACTTAAGTTTTGAGGGAGAAAGTGTAAGGTTTAACGTGTGAAAGATCATCATATTTAAGATATTATTTACCTGGTTTTACAAAGGTTGCTCACAATTTTGGCAAAAATACCCCCACGATAAAATAAGTCTTATGTATTCTTTGAAAAGTAAATTCAAAGAAACGCCCTTTAGGTTAGAACTCCATAAATTTTCACAGATAAAGAGAAGAGAAAATGAATGAATATTTTGCACTCGCACCTAAGAAAATTCTTATATATCTTAATTAATTAATTAATTAGATAAATTCTTTAATATCCACCTTTGATAAAATAATCATTTAAAAGTTATTTTGGTACATTTGTATAAGAGGAATCGAAGCAAATCATCAGCTAGAAGAGGCAGCATTTGCTGTCTAGCACCACAGTCAGCACCATGGTTATGATGTAGACCATGGTGACCAAAAATATTGCCACAGTTTGCACCATAGTTGTCAATTTTCACTGGCAGGCTATTGCTACTCCTTGCCATGACCTACGACTGTTTAGATATCACTTGTGGTGGTCATTTAGGCAATATTCTGTGCTCTTAGCTCTAAGATGCGGAGCCTAACGCCTAGTTTGAGTGCATTAATCCAACCTTTAATTCTCTTATTCTCACCTATCAATTGTATAACAATCCCCACTAGTTGTATTTGAAACATGTCCTTATAATATGTTGGGTGTGATTATGTTAAGTAATCATATTTAATTAATCACTTTTGTCTTTTCATGTATATGGAACTCACAAAAAGACAAAGATAAAGAGTGTTGAATTATCATATAAAGATTACTTGTGGTATTATAAACAAAACCACCAAAGAATAGTGTTGAATGAATTAGCAATGTTTACGATGTTGTTATTTCTTTTAGCTGCTGCTATATCACTGGGAGTTCAAAAATCCTAAATAATTTTAGGAGAACTCTTAATTATCATCCCATAATTTTCCTAGGTTTTTTTCTTCTTTTTGGCTTATATAGAGTTATTTTCACATCCAGAAAAAAAAGAAAAATAATGGAGTGAGATATTAACAAAGCGTGATATTCAAAATAAATTTTGATGATTAATTGAACCTTATAATAAAAATTAGTAATTTTTTAAATACAATTTAAACTTTGGTGATTTTTTAGAATATTAGAATGAAATTTAGTGATTTAATAAAAAAAATTCCCCTTATTTCTCCTTAATTTGACATTTTAAAATTTAAGTGCTTTAAATATAGAGTCCATTTCACCGGATGGCAGGCTCATCGGTGGTCCCATGCTCAACTGCCTGCAATCTTGGTGGTGGTTGTGGTAGTTCTTGGGCTTAAGGAAGGACACAAAGTTAGGTGGTTTTTTTTAAAAAAAAAAGTAGAAAGGAAAATAAAAAGGATATAATTGTCATTTTTATGTATTTTCACATGATTTTAATTAAAAAACAAAACACGAAAACATACTAATAATAACATATGAAGAAGTATCATAGTGAGACTTATGAGAAATAAAAATTATGTTATGGACTCGGGATTCGTAGTCTCGGACCTCAAACACACCTAAAGATATATTTTTAAAAACAATTGGCCTCTTCTTCAAAACGTGGACATTGCCCTCAACTTAATTATACCATTTTCTTACAGGTATCTCGGGTCCGTAAATTTTTACGATCACGATAACAACTCACTGAGAAAGACACTAATGCAACAGCAAAATGGAGATTTCATAATGTGGAATTTAATTTGATTCACCAAAGAACAGATTAAAATCCCATATTAAATTACCATCCTACCCTAAAGTAGGAAGAGGACCCAAAGGGTAGTGCAGGGGCAGAGAGAGACATTCTGTCCAATTCAATTCTTACAGCGGCCGTAATTCAAATTCCCGCCCATTTCGAAGTTTCAAAACCCCCAAAAGACGGAAACCCACAAATAAACGCTGGCCGTCTTTTCCCAATCGCCACCGCGCCAACCCCCTTTTCTCACTCCTCAACTGTTCTTCATCGCCCCCTCCTTTTTCTCTCTCTACTTTTCTTTTCTCTTTTTCCTTTATTTTTTTCTGTGGTTGTTGTCGTCTTCTCTGAGAGGGAGGGAGATAATCAGTCAATGGCGGGGCCTCCAACTCCATTGTTGGACACTGGATCCAGAGACCATACTTACAGCAGGAAACAGAAATCTCTGGGCCTCTTGTGCTCCAAGTACTTTCTCTCTCTTCTGGGTTTTCTTCACTTTCTTCAGATTCTTGGTGTTTTTTTTGCTAATTTTGTTTTGTTTTTTTTTTTTGTTTGGGTGGCGGCGGGAAGTTTCTTGAGATTGTACAACCGAGATGGGATTGAATCGATTGGACTTGATGATGCTGCAAGTAAATTAGGTATTGGATCTGACCTACTCTTTTTCAATTTTTTTCTTTCCTTTATTTTCTCTTTGTTCTTGATTTTCACATCAAGTCTTGAACTATTTTGAGTTGTTTGCAATTGTTTGGATTGTGATTTTGCAGGCGTTGAGAGACGGCGGATCTATGATATTGTCAATGTTCTCGAAAGTGTTGGGGTGAGAATACTTCCTTCTCATTTCTCCAGTGGAAGTTCTTTAGCTCGATAATTTGGTATTAATTTTTAGCGGTCTGATGTTCTGCGTTTGAATCCTTTTACTTCTATGGTGCTTTGCGTATTGAATTTCAATGATAACATCGATTCAGACGATGGCCCAAAAGCTTACCATTTAGACTGTATCTTGAAAATGAATTTTTATGGTATATTTTCCATTGTGATTTTGTTCATAGGCAGTGTTTTTGTAGGAGAACAAGAACATGCCATTGCCAATATTTTTTCTTTTCTATTTCATCGAAAGCAAGAATGCTGGGTAAATTAACATCTTTTGTAGTGGGGTTAGTTCTCAGTTTATATTCATATTGGTGTTAATTGATTCTAGGTTTTATCAAGGAAAGCAAAAATCAGTACACATGGAAGGGGTTTAAGGGGATTCCCAAGGCTCTTGCCACACTCAGGGTAAGACAACTTGGATTTAGTTGAACTAATAATAATTAGAACACCGAAGGGAGCAAAACGTTTGATGCTTTTTTGGCTACTATGCTTTCTTTAGGAGGAGGGTTTGAGGGAGAATTTCGGTTCCTCTGAAGGAGGCGGCAGAACAAAGGTGAGCTTTGTTTGAAGCTTGGACTCAATTCTGGAAATATGAGCTTGTTCATCGTGGGGCTGTGGTTTGATGAATCTCTTGCAGTTGCAGGCCATCGAATGTGATGATGATACATATTCTAACCCTGATACGGGAAGCCAGTCAGAGCCTTCAAACTCGAATGCCACAAAAGGCGAGTTTTAGTTAGAGTTTGATCTCAATTCTCCAATTCATCGTTTCAAGTCTTGTACTTGTTTCAGTTTTTAGGGTATTTACCAGACTGTAATTGAACTCCTGTTCTTCCTTCCAATGGTATGTTGGCAGAAAATAGGAGGGAAAAATCACTGGGCCTCCTTACAAGGAATTTTGTCAAACTGTTCATTTGCTCCAATGTAAGTAGATGTCCATATTTTCCTGTCCGGCTCTCTTGTTTTCCATGGCATTAAGATTTGCATATTTATCAATTTCAGGCTGATTTGATCTCTCTGGACGAAGCTGCAAAGTTCTTACTTGGGGATGGTCATAATTCCATTGTGATGCGAAGTAGAGACCTTTACTCTGCATTCTTTTTAATATTTGTTGTTATTTAGCAGAAGGCCATCTCAGTAACTAACTCTTCATTTATAAGATAATGCAGCCAAAGTAAGACGGTTGTACGACATTGCCAATGTCTTATCCTCCATACGGCTTATTGAAAAGGTAAGAATATGTGTCACAATTATATTTTTGTAAGACTCGAAATCTAGGTAAATATTCTTATTATCATAGCAGAGCTTTTGATGCTGTTTATCCCATAATGCAGCTGGATGTTTTCTAAGTAGTCACTGGATGTGACGTGGGGTAGCTTGTTTATAATGTTAGCAAAACAACAAACATGAGAACATACAATATTATTGGAGAAGCATTCCCAGCTCCTGTACTAACCTTGCCATTGCAACCACGAATTACCTACCTAATCTACTTTGTTTTTTTGAGCGAAGTTATGCACATGGGCTTAAGGTTCAGGGGAAGCAAGTCTTCCCATTCAACTGAAAGACCTCAGACTAATTGCACAGTATTGCATACTTGACACTTGACACTAGTTAAGCCATATATCTCATTTTATTGGGTTAGTGCTGGCATAAATCAAACATTTCCATAAATGCACTAAATACTCTTAAATGCTTATTGAATAACATACAGACTCATCAGACGGAGACCAGAAAACCAGCCTTCAGGTGGTTGGGATTGAGAGAAAGGGCTGAGACTAGTCTGCCAAGTCCACCTATCTCCATTGAAACAAAGAAGAGAACATTTGGGGCTGATATTACTAATATCAGTTTTAAGAGGAGTAAGATGGATTTTCTTGATGTAGAAGAGGCAAAGCAGATGAAGCTGCAGCCAAAAACTGAGAATGTGGAGCATGAGTTTCATACCACCTTTTCACAACAGGATACTAGACCAAATTCAAGAAACTACCAATATGGTCCTTTTGCTCCTGTCACTATCGCGAAAGCAGGAATATCCGTCCAGAATAGCACAAAGCGGGTCCATGATTTGGAGAATCTTTCCTCCACTTTCCGCCCTCAGTATCAAAATCACGGTAATGTTTGAACTTCCATAATGGAAAATGTCGGTTTTGCTTTGTCTAGAACTACTTAGTTGAAACGAAGTCAAATGGCAATATAAAATCTTGAATCTGATCACGTGCAATCCAAGATTTAATTCATAATCATGAGCTGACCTTAGTGAACATTCACCCATCTTTTTAGCAAGTAATATGTTTCCTATGCAGTTGCTTAAGCCTATATGTGGACACTGCAATGTTTGGAAAAGGTGCAAACCTTACATGAACTTGGCTAATGGATTCTTTACCAATTTAGCATCTCCTGAGTCAATGCTAGGAAACCATGTTTCCTTATTAGTTACTTTCCCTTGTCATTTTGCTTATGCTTGAACCACCTGCTGAGTCATGTAGTATTTTGCCTTCGTATATTTCAAAAAATATGCTGTTGTTCATGCTTGGAGCGTTCCTTTTCGTAGTATTCTCTGATTTATACTCTTGTGGCCTTGAGCAGTCGGTTTAGGAATTAGGGCTAATCGTTATCAGAATCCTAATAAATATGTGCCACAAGAACTTATTTGTACTGTAAAGGTTGCGAGCCATTTCATAGTTGAAATTATCAAAAGCTTGCCTTCAATCCATTGATAAAAAAATTTGCTGCGTCTGAATGACTTGGTAATGGCATTTGCAGGTTTGAGGGATCTCTTTGACCACTATGTGGATGCATGGAAATCTTGGTACAGTGAAGCAGCTGGGAGGAAGTCACCTGAGCCTCTTTCCTAGTTCTTCTCATTTCTCCAAATTATGTGTTGTAGAGACGAGGGGGCCAAATGTTGGTTACTTGTATGCATTTTCTCGATGCAAAACCACCTTGACCAAGGCCATAAGACAAATCATGGGAAGGGCTTGCTCATTCGATGTAGGAAAATTTTCCATGGGCAAATGGATAAACTCACATTTTGTACATCGATTTTGTTTGTTGTCAAAAAGCCCATGATGTAATTTGGGGTATGACTGAGTTGCACAGCTTTGTCAAATGCCCTTTGACTGGAGGTTACTACTTGTATGCCTTTTCAGATGCTCGTTCATGTACAGATTGTCTTTGTCCAAGTCAAGGGAACTTGGAGAAGTGATGGTTTTGTTACATCACAAAGGAAAATGATTCTTCTTTACAGATGGAGTATTTTAGCCTTTGGAAGGATGAGGAATGTAGATGTAGTGCGTTGTTTGGCGGAGTGATCTGAGCTGCTAACATGCCATTCCAAGTTCCAATTCGGGAGAAGGGCTGTTTTCTGACAAAAGCTTCTACAGTTGGTGGTTTCCAAAATGATCCCTAAAACCCAACGTTATGGAGGGCCAGGAATCTCATGTAAGAAGCAAGAGATCCTGTTGGAAAGAAGCTATTTGGGATCCAAAGGACTCAAAATGTGCCCAGGAAGGCACACCTTGGGGGGGAATAAGCCTTAACTGTGACAAGGCTAGTGCGTCCATAACATGACCATGGCATGTCTACGGTGGTGAAACAATCAGAAAGTGTTTTCAGGGTTTTGAGGTGTCCGATCCTTCATGGCTCCACAGGACAAAACTAATCATGAATTCTTCCAGAACAGGTTTTGTTAGCGATCTTAGCCGGTACAAAACTCGGTAATTCGGGGCTAAAGATTTGGATTCAAACAAAGAGAAGCAAGATGTTGTACAAAAATCTACCACTGTATATCTATTGGTATTATACACGAACGGGTTCAAAAAATTACATCAAATATAAGTACATCAAGAGAATCCAATACAAGAAAAATTCAAGAAATGACAAGTATACATGTGTAAAATGAGCAAAGTAACGATGAACGAATCAACTTTTTTGGTTGGTCTTCTGGCACTTGTCTTTGATCCAATTGAAGCCCAAAGAAGTCCCGTGCTTGACCTTCTTGAAGCCATTGGAGGCCACCTCTTTGGTCTTTGCAAGCCCTTCTTCAACCTTCTTCTTAGCTCCTCCATCGCTGTCGTTCTTCTTCTTGTTCTTGGTGTTCTTCTTGGAGGAGTTGTTGTCGTAGCCGCCATAAGCCGGCTCCGGGTCCCACTGGTCAGCCCAAGATGTCTCGTAGCTGCTGGCCATTTGGTTTAACTTGGATGGATGATCACGGAGGATGCAACTGCAGGGGAGGAGAGGGAAAAACAGAGAGGAAATCAAGGACGATGGAGATGATGGAGATTGTTGTGAAAGCTTATATATATAATACACAACCGAATCTTTGAAACACGTACAAGGAAGGAAGGAAGGAAGGAAGGTGGCCTGAATTCAACCGCGTTCAAGTATGCTTCTTTAACCCCCCGCCCCTAAGTTTTCTTTTCCTCTCTCCCCGCCCCCTTCCAAATTACCGTCGTAGTCAGATTTATAGACCCGTGTTATTAATGTATTCATATTACGAATGTATAATAATTTATTTTAAAATTTAAAATTTACGTTTTATTTTTATATTCCTTATTTAAAAATAAATATAAGAGGAAATGATTAAAGAAAGAAAGATAAAGGGAAGTCTATGACAAGGAGCCATGCCGATGCCATATCACTTCTTACGTCAAAGAAGGGCGTTGACCAAAATGTGAATGGTTTTGGTTTTTCAAGGCTTCTAGTTGTTTTTTTTTTTTTTTTTATAGTTTTTCTAATTAAAATTTTTTAAGAACATATTACATCACACATGAAGTACGACGGTGGGGCATCAACGCTGCAGCTTCCCTTCCCGGCTCAATAGTTAGTCCCACCCGCTTTTTGGACTAAAATTATGCCAAACTCAGGTAACTAAATATTTAAATTTAAATTGGTCATATAATTCAGATAATTTAAATTTAAATTATAGATTCATAATTAACTCAAATTTTAATTTTGATATAATTAAAAATTCAAATAAAAATTTAAAATTATATTTAATTGTTTTTAAATTAAATAAATTTAAATAGTTAGATCGAATTTTTTTTTTTTTTTAGTGAAGTAGTTAGAGAGTTGGGTATGAAGGGTGAAGATCCCCTTTGAGGGCAGCAACCGCTTTTTGTTGGTCAATTCACGACGGCCCAAGTCTAGAAGCTTCTTCTCTACCAATAGTGGCTTGGACTTGTTGAGGGATTTTCAATTTCCATGCTACAAATACTATGAGGCATTTGTTTGATTTTCCTCACATTTTCTAGAAAGTGGGTGCACATTTCAATTCTATATTTGACTTGCCATATAATATAATAGTAGCATTACATTTAGCTTAGAATTAAAAATATTGATTTTTATGTGATTGTTTTTTGAAAATATAGAATTTTGATAAATGTTTTTCATGTATATTTGTGTCGCACAAGAAAATTGTTGTCATTATATTATAACATTTATTGATTTCAAACAATTTTTAATTTCTATTTTTTAATTTTTCTTTATTTAATTTTTTTATTACAGTAATACTATCAATATAAATTTCTTGTACATATATATTTAAACATGTGTTTGCAGTAAAAAAAAAAGGAATATTAGGAATATCATAGTTGGAAAATACCATTTTCAATACAAGAAAACTTTATGGATATAGGAAATAAATTCAAATATAAATCTAAATATTAGGAATATCATAGTTGGAAAATACCATTGTTTATGTTGACAATACTGAAATTTAAACACCACCAGTCCCTCTCTCTCTCTCTCTCTCTCTCTCTCTCTCTCTAAAGTTTCTAATGATGCATAATTGCCACTGCCCGAGCCCAAGCCCAATCCCGAGCCCAACATTAGCAGTTTATGTTGACAATGCAAAGTAAAAAGATCTATAGAGGTGGGCTGGTCATGGCTTGACTCAAATAATAGGTGGTTTTTTAATTATTATTTAAAAATATTAATTTTATTTTATGTTGACAATGCAAAGTTAAGGAGTTAAGGTAAGACCTGTGACAGATTTAAAAATTTATTTATGAATATTTTTTGTTTTAAATTTTATAAAATCTGACTAGTAACAATTTAATTTATGGTTGTACTTTTATAAAATTTAAAATTTTTTACTCTGAATTTTGTAAAAAAAAAAAAAAAAGAAAAGGAAATGGTTAAAATGTGTCTAGCACATCCATCCCTCACATGTGGATCTCCATTTGGGTGGAGCAAAAGGTCCCTAATCATAATTGTGAAAACGCAACGAGAAACTCTTAAAACTTACAAATAAATTAAAAAACAAATATTTTAATTATAAATTTAATTTTAAAGTTCCATCGGAAAAGGACTATTCTTATTGAATCCTAAATTTAGAATGACAGCCTGGAATTGGTATTAAAATTTGCCCACAGGCCTCAAAGATACCTTGCCTACTTTTTGCAGATGATAGCCTGCTTTTTGTAAGTCAAATCGGGAGACATGTTTCCGACCTAATTCTATCCTAAGCGAATTCACGTGCACAATCAGGGCAACTTATTAATTTTCATAAGTCCGCTCCCGTGTTCTCTAAAAATGGTACAAGCAGCTACTAGGAATACGAGTTGCTTCTATCTTTAATATCCCTCATAGGGATTCTTTGGGGAAGTATTTAGGCTGCCCAACTTTTAAAGGGTGATCAAATTTTATGACTTTTTCGAACATCGTGTCAAAAGCGAGATGGCAAACTTCAAAATTAGAAAGCCAATTCCTTGTCCAAAGCGGTAGAATGATTCTTATTCAATCGAATCGGAATCTTTGACGACTCATACTATGCAATGTTTTAAGCTTCCAAAAGCTACAACAAATGTGCTTGATAAGATTAATCGTGATTTTTCCGGAAAAAATATCATGATAACAAGGGTTTACCTTTTATTTCATGGGATAAAATCTACGACCTAAAAGGTCGGTGGGTTAGGGTTAAGGAAATCGGAGGCGATGAAACAAAGCTTTTCCGTGCAAACTCATTTGGAAATATCTTTACTGAACCCGATAATTTCGGGCTAAAACCATGCATGCTAAATATCCACCGAGCACATGATTTTTTTCTAGAAAAGCCAAATCGGCGGATTCTTGGGCTTGGAAATGCTTGCTTAAAGAAAGGAAATTGTTCAAAAAGGTTTAAGATAGAAGATTGGTAATGGTAGAATTACTAAATTATGGTATGATATCCGGTGTGGACATACTCCACTGTTAGAATATTATGATAGTAGTATTCCGAGAATCCCCCTTTAAACGCTACGGTTAATACATGTTTCACGGATGAAAAACATTGGAATTTCCAACTACTTCGATCCTTTCTCCCATCGGAAATTTGTCGGATGATTAAGAGTATCCCAATACCTTGTCATGATTTCGAAGACGCCGTCTCGTTGGGGACTCTCGGGTAGTGGACATTTCACAACTAAGTCGCCCACTTGGAATGCCCATTATTTACCTTCCACGGAGCGGATGTCGTGGACCTCCTCCTGGATCTGTGGGTTGGATGTCTTACCTAAAATTAAATTGTTCATGTGGCAAGTACGACATAGTGCTATCGCAACAAAGGATAATTTAGCTAAAAGAGGCATCATCATAGACCCAAAATGCCGCTTATGCCACCAAGACAATGAATCCATTGACCATTTATTTTCGCAATGTCCTGTTATTAAGGAAACCCGGAGTAAAGCTTATCAGCAGAAATGGTTTGATTGTAATATCAATCTGGCTGGGACTACAACACTAGATGATATTTTATCATTATTTAGGATGACACACAAACCAAACCTATTAGTTAGGGCGACCGATTTAATTTAGAGCATTTGGAAGAGTAGAAATGATGTGGTTTTCAACAATAGGGGTTCAACCCGGTGGCTACGATTTTACGTGCAAAAAGGAGTTGGGCGGAATGGAAAACTAGAGGGAAGTTGGACAATCATATCTCTTCTACCTACACATCTTTTGCTCCCACTCTCTCTAAGCCTTCTACACTTATTAGATGGCATAAACAGCCAGGAGGATTCAACAAAATCAACTTTGATGGATCAAAATTCTCATCGTCAGCGGCCGGAGGGTTCGTCATTAGAAATTGGGAAGGAAGATTTCTCCAAGCTGGAGCTTCTAATTTGGGGCCAGCTTCGATCCTGGTGGCGGAGGCAACACCTATGAGGAATGGGGTTCGAGCAGCGATTCAAGTAGGATTCCGGGTCATTGTCCTTGAAGGGGATAACCAAGTTGTCATCAAAGCATTAAAAGGAGAAATTCAACCACCTTGGGAGATTCGGACACTAATTCATGATAAGTTGTGTTATCTTAGGAGCTGTCATCATATCCTTATTCAAGCATGTCTACCGGGAGTGAAATAGAGTTGCGAATTGGGTGGCTAAATATGGGCTCAGTTGTTCTTCTTCTATTACTTGGGATTCTTTTCCCTCTTCTACTTTTCTCTCCATTCCGATGGAGGACAACATAGACAGAGTCCTTGAGAGAAGGGCTGCCTAATAATTGTATGCTTATCTTTTTAAAAAAAAAAAATTTAGAATGAAAAATATAATAATAATTTATAAGAATGTTTTACTTGAAAAGGGATGAGAATTACACAACTTTTATAGTGTCAAGTTAGGCAATTCGGGTAACGGGTGACCATTGTGCTCTTGGGTGTGACTCAAATGGCTCAATTTTATTTGAGGCAGTTCCACGGGCGTTGGTTGAAGGAGACTACTCTTCTATAATCTGTCAACTAAAAACACATCTTTTTTCTCTTCAATCAACTGTTTTAAATACTCGTTGTTTTCCTCATGTAAAAAGAATGAGAAATACGATGCCTCACACCCTTACCCATCTTCAACCCCATTCCTATTCCCTTAGGAAACGGGTAGAATATGACCTACACCACCGAGTTATGGAGCCGGTGACTAAGGATGTTTGCAACATATGAATTGGATTACGTCATTGTTGATCAAGGTTTCCCCACAGAAGTTGGGGGTCTATTAGGCTATTTGCTACCTTTTCTGTAGGAAAATTGGTGCATAGAGTGCTCATCTTGCACAACTACATGTAAGCTTAAAGTAGATACAAATTTGAGGAGAGGGATTGGGACTAATACTTTACTTTATATGCATCATGGGGCTCCCACTTTTCAGCTACCAAACCATTCAATGGCTAATTTCTTAATTAAATATGCTAATTACTTTGGTCCTTTATTAGGGTTTGTTTAGGGTGTGATAATTATCATTGATTTGTGTGTTGATGTGTCCATCCATGTGCATCATGTTGCCCACTTCCGGAAAAGACACAAGTCAATGTGATTTTGGACTTTCAAGTATAAACAATATCAAATAAGGGGCAATAATAATTTCCCTACTAATTATGGATTACTTTCATGGCACAAATTTCTCTTAATTTGTTCAATATTGAGGTAATGATGGGCTAAATCACGCCCACATTCAACTAATTCGGTACTGTAAGCATTCACAAGATAGAGACGTTTAGCCATTAAATTTTTCTCTGAATAGCTCAAAAGGATGTTAGTTAACAAGAATCCACCAACTGAACCAACAACGGAGAATTTGGAACGTGTAGGGGAGGGGATGAACAAAACCAGTAGAAATAACGGTGAAAGAAGATCAAGTTTACTTATGTTCAAATTTAAATTCACATTTCAAAAGTTCGAGGAGGTTTGATATAAGATAGTTTTAAACTCTTACCTTTGATTTACAAAATTACAAAGAGACATGAAGAAAGATTGAGTTTAGTTAATAAAAAATCAGGGTGAGCGTGACCTCCTCCTTCCTCCTCCATATATTTCTAAATATTCCGATCGAATAGTTATAAATACATGTATCATCATTGACAACGGGTGACAAGATAGAAACCATGACATATATGTTAGCACTCAAATAAAATCTCCATGTTGGACATTATAAGACCAATTGACTGTTAACTAAAAATCTATATACTCTCAACCTAAATTCAAATATCTATATAAATTAACCATCAAGGTATTCTCAAAGTATTGAACCTTCGACACTAACACAAAATAAAGAATCCAAACAACATATAAGTTATAACCATCCATCCTAGTTACAAACATCATTAACTTGGGATAGATGCAAATGTAAAGTATAAAAACTCTAACACCATAATTTTTTTAGAAACCGTACAACACATGAAACCCATCTAAAAACTGTTGGAACATCAAATCCACCCCCCACCCCCACCCCCACCCAAAAGAAAGGTAAATGCTTTTCATTACCAACCTTCAGTAAAAAAAGAAAATCCGACATTACGGGACTACTTGATATAAATTTTAGAACTACACTCGACACGTATCCAAGGGAGCACAATAATATGTCCAACCTCTTCTGACAAAAATCCAAATGAAGGATAATTTGTAGGGCAAACATGGCTATGCACAAGAAAGCCAGTAGCAGAGATGAGAGAGTGAGAGATGTACACCTCCAGATTTTCAGGCAGTTAAATGATGGATCAACCATTCAAAACCCATGAAAAGGCAACACAATCTTTAATGGGGTTATCATATCATAATTCATAGGGGAGACGTGGCAACCTGAAATGAATTCTGTTGTACTTGAATGACAGAGAGAAGGAAAGCAACATTAGAAAAGCAGAGCATTGGCTAAATGTAGAGAAACATACAAAAGCAAGCCTGAATGAAAAGGAGGCTACCATTCATTTCTTACGGCAAAAATTTACATCTCAGCACATGGTAAGGTAAGAGAGAGAGGGATTCCATCAACCTCTTGATGAATGACATGACTTGACCCTAGTCTAGGCAAATTAACGGCCAAAAATGAGTGTCCATCCCTGATAGTTTCTGGTCGTGATATCATGGTACAATGTAACGTGCAACATGATTAAGAATGCAATGACAATTTGTAGCATATGCAAGATCAGGTCTAGGGTGCTTGGCTACTCCATTAATGCTCATCAACTGTGTTTAATTCGTAGCTATATCAGTCACAACCTCTTTGCACGAGAGGCTGATAAACTACTCAAACGCCATTGTCTTCGAGATCCATGCGAATTGCTGTTAAAAAGTTCAAGTGGAAGACCTATTACCTGTGGAGATACTGTAGTTAGGAGGGAGGGGACTTGGGAGGGGATTGGGGAGGGGAGAGTTCTTAATTAGCTAAATCACCCTTATTGCATATGGCATCTAATCCCCTAGTATGATACCAACCGTTAGGGTCGAGGCTTATGAGAAATATTCATAAACTTAAACATCTATCTATATTAATCTAAATCATATAGAGCACCTTGAAACCATATCTTACCCTAAAATTCAGACTTACACCTAATCCGTACTACCAAGTCTAAGTTATATAACGGCCCTGTTCGGCAACAGCGTTTGAAGTAGCTTTTAGCGTTTTGACCAAGTCAAAACACTAATCAACCAAATATTAGCGTTCGGTAATGTAGTGTTTTAACTAGCTTTTGCAGTAGCTTTTAGCGTTTCAATTAGTGTTTGTGAAAAGCTAATAATATTAGCTTTTTACATTTGAAAGTAGCGTTTCATATTTTTTGACAAAAAACCCTTCATTCATTTATATTTGACAAATTATTTATATCCTTTTACGTCAATTTACAATAATCGCCTAACTCAACCGCTAAATTTACCAAACACATTTATTCAACCGCTCAATTGAACAGACTATCCGCTAACAGACTAAAATCTAACAGCTATCGCCTACCTAAACAACTATCAACTACACAAACAACTATCCGCTACTCAAACAACTCATTTTGCCGAACACGGCCAACATCCGATCAATTCCATATCATATGCATTCGCATACATTCATACCCCCTCACCCCCTCTTTTTCTTTTTTCTTTAGGGAGGGGTTTGGAAGGGGTTAGAGGGGAATAATTTAAACATTACTCTAAATACATGATTACTAGTCCATCCAAGAGTCCACTAAACATAGATTTGCTAAAGCTGGCAGCCAAGCATGGACTATGAATTGGAATATAAGGCAAAAAGAAAGGATAATAAGAAAAGACTAATAACAGAAGATCTCCAATATCAATTCAAGGTAGGGACATAAAGCACGTAATTTATCAGTTTCTTAGGCAGGGAACCTTCCAACCCAAATATAATAAATAAAGAACGAAAAAAGCATCCTCTAATATGAATGATTAACACAACTTAATCACAATGAAATAGAAGATTAAAAAAAGATTGCAGCAATTGACAGCTTAAGCTTTCCTTCCCCATTTTCTTTTGTCTTTTAATCATGATGTGAGACAAAGGAGCTTGATTGATCAACTTTTAGCAGGCACTACTTTCTTACATTATCAAATAATATGCAGGTAAATAGAAAAAAGCTACCAACTCAACATTTTATTATAATAAAATAATAAAACAACGTGAAAAGCACATTCCATTATTGACTCCAAAAAAATTCATGGCTGCTATTATATTCCTGACAATAACCATATACTCGGATATTTCATTTCACCTCAAATACTTGAGTTGATTATGCAATACTCTAATATAGATACATAAATTTGACGAATAATTTCAGGTTAAGAACATACTAAATTATTAGACAACGGCCAAATTTGACATTAACATCTGCGTAAGACACCCAACACCCAGGATGATGTCGTACAGTAACACATGGCAGCAACTAGGAAGTTAACATAGGAATTTAGGCCTCCCTCCCACCATCCTACAGAGAAAAATGCATGACAAATGGAGTCATAAGGCATATTTCATCTACTAGAACAAGCATAAATGGAGGCCATATAAGAGTAATGTCACAGGACAATTCAGTTGTTTTCCATTCCTCGGGACATGGGTTCAACCTTCAGAGATTATTTTTTATAAAAAAATCTTCAGTAGTCGATTTATTTTTCAGCAAATATATTATTCAAACTAGTTACAGTCCACCAACTGAAAATTTCATGCATTTTTAATCTACTAAGATGAGGCGACAATCTATAAACATGCTGGAATTTCAAGTGTGCAATTGAAATAATAGCGATCGAGTAACATACACCAATATAGCTTAGCGTCTTGTGGGGTTTTACAAGCATTATAGGTAGGGCATGGTCATTGGAAGCTATAGTAATTATCCTTCTCCAAAAGGAAAAAACACCCATCGAGACCCACATCCCACTTTGCATAAGTGGAGAGATAAGAGGGAAAATAGAAAGGGAATGCAATATGGAAGACCTAGGGACTTTAAAGTTTCCATTACTTAGGATAGATGTCTCTGCCCACAAAAGGTAATTGGTTCCTCAGTAACTTGGGTTTCGTTAATGTATGTGTACCTGTGATCTAAAGGCATCCAAAAGCACTGAACTAAGCACCTAAATGAATATAGTTAGCGATGACGCTTCAGAAACGTCACTACTGCTAGGATTCAAGTTTATATTCAGGAAAAAGAATTACGCTTGCTACATTTCGAGAGGATGCTAAGAAATTCTAACTGCTCAAAAATATTCTTACCTCTAAATATGTCAGAAGGTTCACACAAATCTAATGTGAGAGTTCCAGAACTCGATGGGTTTCTCCCTATGTATTGAACAGAAATAAGCGGCAAGATATGATCTATGTTACTCAGACATTTCGTTTTGACCATAACATATATGTTCAACCACCACATGTCAAATACAAGAGAACACATGAGACATTTCAAATTAGACATAAAAAGATGGAAAATCCTGAAATAACCAGGTCCAAGCCTTGTCCTGATTGCGGGGTAAGAAGTGGTTACTTCATCATGGTAGATAGAAATGTTAGAAGCTGCATCAGCATCCACTTCATTCCTGGAACCTCAGCTTTTGAGTGGAAGATTTCCTATCACTGTGAGCTAGAGATACAGATGTCACATAATGTTTGCTATCGATTGCGGATGAAAACCAGAGATGCGGGTAGAAAAGGTCAGAATCTGACGAGGCAAGGTGAAGCAGGTGAGTTAATGAGTATGAGCTACTACAGGATTTGCAGCTCGACATCTACTTGAGATCAATTCAGTTAGGGTTTGACTTGAGCTCATTTCAAGTCATGCTCGACTATCACAATAAGTTGAGCTTTAGTTGAGAAGTACCCACTCAAAAGCTCAATGAGTTGCTCGACTTTCATTCACTTAAATATGAATATATCATGCATAAAAGATTGAACAAGAGCTATTTACCAAGATTAATGTTCGCTTTGTTAATGATTTCTTCACATTGCAGGAAACACACAGAGAAAATGACATAAACTGAGAGGGGGAAAAGAACAATTCTTATGACTAAAAGACCTAAGTGAAAATGACAATATGCCTACGGTGGGAAAAAATAGGCCTACCAAGTCTACATGCACATGTGATTATTCAACCTAGAGCTCCTAAGGTCTAATATGAGAAGATTGATGGCAAACGACATATACTAATTTCTCAAACTTTTCATGATTTCCTCAAGAAAATCTCTTAGATCGCACATTCAGTCCACGGGCAATAATACTGTATTTTGTCGATGTTGTACACAGAGTTCTATCAACCCAAAACATCTAATTCTGATGACAAGTTGACAACTAGATGTTTTGGCATCCATGACAAAGACCATACATGGTGCCTTTCATTTACATGCAGTAAAATCTAATCTCATAAAAATATCATAATGCTTTTTGAATCTTGAAGATATAGGAATGGCAAAATAACTAACAGGGTTATATATGTGGTAATGGGAAATTAGAAAAGTATCAGATTGTAAGAGGAAAGGCAAGAAACAGAGGGAGTGGGTTATGGACAATGTGGGGGCAGAAGAGCTGCTGTATGAAGATATTTTTACCTTTCTTGGTGCCTTTTTGCTTTGAATGGGTTAGAAGAAAGCATCAATTACCAATTTCTTAAAGATTACTTTCTCACCAACCAAACAAAGAAGAGTATCACATATTTAATTGAACTCATATAAAACACAATTATGATCAACAAAGGTTGCTGCTTTCGACCTTTACTTTATAGTGACAGTATTTTATACCTGTATGAACAAAGAGTTTGTGTATTACCATTAAGTTAGCTTTCTAACCAAGTAATGCAACTATCCATTTTTCCAAGTTGAATACTGAAGACAACATTAGTCATTAAGCGACGAGCATGAAGCAGTTGGCTCAATCATATGCGGAAGGATTCTGACTAGTTTATTCAGCAGATGTATAAGAAAATATATTGAGTAGACAAGAAAGTTATTTGTGTGAGACATACAAACAATATAACTTTAGGCAGGTCAAGCACAACAAAGTATCAACATATCCTCCAGTTTTCTTCTCAGAAAAAACCAATTGCCAACTGCAATACATAAAAATTTCCCTAACTTCACAATTAGTTCCAAAGCACATTCAGAAATACAGCCAGAAAATTATTAAAAAATAAAATTTTACCCCTTCTTAGTACTACCCATGAAAGCTGTCCCTGACCGACACTTAGGATCGGATATCCCATGCTTGGTTTCGCAGAAGGAAATAAGTCCAAAATTCAAGGTTCCAAAAGCACATCATTTTACTTCTTACAGTAGGCTTATCCAGTTATCCCTATCACAAATGCCCATTCTATTCAGAAAAAATCGATAATCTGATTTCTAAGCAAGAAATCATGGAATATCACATCCTCGAAGATGAGGTAAAACAATAAGAAGATGCTTAGTTCACGAAGGTTCAGACAATTGACAAGAATTGACCATTGTGATTGTTGTGAGCCCCCTCCGGCAAATTTCTACAAGAGATTAGACAATCGGCAAATGTTTTAGGTGTTAAAATTGATATTTTATTGGCTTCCTACTTTTGCTTTCCCAATCATATTTTAACTGGAAGAGCCATTAATATATGACAAAAACAGAGAGGGAAAATATGTTCAAAGACTACATCGCCAAAAAGATACATCTGACTTAAGATTCTAGGTTCCATCGATATCCATAGTGTTCAACCACCCCAAAAACTAGTGATAAATTCCCATCCGATTAACAAGGCCATAATCCTTGTTTAGCAACTCCAGAGCGGACCAACCAATCATCAGACAAAAGCACAGCACAAAACATGATTAAACTAATTATCATGCAAAGATGACATTAATATACTAAGCTAACATGTACAATCTGCCTAAAAGCTTAAACAAGAAGGAAAAGAAAATAAGATGACCCAGACAAGTGAATACACAAATGTGGAATACAAAACATGCATTATGGCAAAATGGTCCTTCAGCTCGTCAATCTAAAGCAACTTTGGGGCCCATCTCTTTATTGTGACTTAATTAATCCAAATTAGCCGCCAGCATATGCGAGCAGATAATAAACAACCCCCCAAAAAAAGGAAAAAGAAAGAAAAAGGAATTCTTTCACCCCCTATATATACAATGAGTTTCCTCAACCACACTTCCTGTTCTCCAGTCTCTTTCTACCCTTTTGCCCTTCAAACTTTTCTTATCGAGATCAAGATCAATTCAACGAATGTTATCCCTTCCCATTCAACTACATATTTGATATAGTTTTCCAATTCTTCCCCGCCTATCTACTTTTTAACTTTAAATCTCTCCAGCAGAGTAAAAATGCAGACTATGATGTCTCATCGACCCCATAGCTCAAATGAATATTATGAGACCACTCATCATGATTTGCAGTCCGCTTCTTTCTCCTCTAATAAAAGCCTCCCTAGAGTTCCTACCCTTTCTATGCGCCAGAATCAGCAAAGTCATGATTCTGGCACCCGAAGCTACTGCATAGCAACTCTCACAGGGCACACCTCCTATATATTTTCTCTCACTTTAGCGGGAAATTCCTATATACTGGCTCCTCTGACAATGAAATCCGAGCATGGAAACGCAATCCTCATAACTACAACGATGGTGATGCAAACCTCGCCAATAATGTGGTGGCTCTCACAAAAGGAGCAGTGAAGTCCCTAGTAGTGTTGGCCAACAAGCTCTTCAGTGCACATCAGGACTGTAAAATTCGAGTTTGGAAGATGAAAACCCAAGAGCCATATAAGAACCAGAAATGTGAAAAAATAGCTACCCTGCCCACCCTTGGTGATCGAACTGTGAAATTCATAAACCCAAACAACCAAGTTCAGATTCGACGACACAAGACATGCACCTGGGTTCATCATGTTGACACTGTCTCTGCACTTGCCCTGTCAAGGGATGAGTCCCTACTCTACTCTGTTTCATGGGATCGAACTCTAAAGATTTGGCAGACAATTGACTTCAAATGTTTAGAGTCAGTCAGCAATGCACACGATGATGCAATAAATGCTCTGGCAGTGTCTGATAATGGACATATCTATACAGGTTCAACAGACAAGAAAATCAAGGTGTGGAGGAAAATCTCAGGAGACAAGAAGCATACTCTGATTAGCACACTAGAGAAGCACAATTCTGGGATTAATGCTTTGGCGCTAAGCCCTGATGGATCTCTGCTGTACTCAGGTGCAGGTGATAGATCAATATTAGTGTGGGAAAAGAATGATGAAGATGACCGCATGGAGCTCCTGGGGGCCCTAAGGGGTCATACAAAAGCCGTATTGTGCTTGAGTGCGGTTGATGATTTGGTTTTCAGTGGTTCCGCTGACAAAACCATCAGAGTTTGGAGAGAGGTGGGGAGAAGGTACTCTTGTATAGCAGTACTGGAAGGGCATCAAGGCCCTGTTAAATGCTTGACTGCAGTAGTTGATCCATATGGAAAATACGGTGGTGTATCATCATCTAGTTATCTTCTCTACAGTGGTAGTTTAGATTGTGACATTCGAGTGTGGCAGGTATCTATTCCTGAGTGAACCATCGTTATCAGTTGTTACTGTAAAATTAGTACTCTTGTCTAAACCCTTCTAGATAGTTATGATTAGATATCTCTCTTCCTAATTTTGATGTTCAATTCATGGATGAATATTACTATGAAATTCTGACACTACAAAGCCCGGCTGTTACCCGTCATCGCTCTCAGTGCTCTAACAGAAATCTGACACGAAAAGGCCCAGTTTTATGAGCAACACATTGTAACCCATGGCCTAAACATCTTTAAACAGAGCCAAAAACAATAGTTTTTCAATCCAAGTAGAGAGAAATAGAGCAAATACTTCTTTTTGCACACTTCAGAGATGAGTTTTCAAGGTAAAATATTCACATTGTTTCATGAAAAACCACCAATATGTTTTGAATATTCAATGTAACACTAAATTAAGTCCACGGTATAATCTGATATACTTTACATGGTTGATGTTGCCTTGTCTTCTGACAGAAGAAAAATGCCCTGGAATAGGTCAAAGCCATGTCACAGGGAAAGACTATACTATGGATACTGCAATAGCAGTGAATTCAGTGTGACATTGAGCACAAATACAAATGAATAGCTTCCAAAATTTCAAAGCATAAGGTAACATTCTGGGATGTACAAAAAATAAAAAAGGTTTCCTATTTCATGCCTTTTGATTCACAAGTTTATGGTGTTTTCTTAAGCAATACCGCTAGACAAACTTTTACCTGACAATGTAAGTAAAGGTGCAACTTATAAATGATACTTGACAATGAATAATTGCTTCTAAAAATCCTCTGCTGGAGATTTATTAATGAAATCAGAGCTTACATTTCCCCCAAAAAAGCAAAAGGAAAAAAAATATTTCAAATTGACACCTCAAGAGTGGGGGAAAAAATCTAAAAAGCACTTAGCCACATACTTTTTGAGAAGAATTCCCTAATCTCCCTTCGTACATTTGAAATATGAAGTACCGCTTGTGTATTCTCAATTATTTAACTGAAATAAATGTCTCCCAGGAAAGACATTTGGAGGCAGCATCAACTTTATCTGTGTTGACTTCACTCTTCAGATCTTTGTCACAAGAAAGTTAGACTACTTTGTGGACTAGAAACAAATATAAGTGATAGAGAAGTCTAGCAATTCACTCTGTCTAAACTTCATGAAGCACCTTGTCACTCAGGAAGCCTCCAATTAGCATATCTGTTCCTGCCTAACATCTTATGATAGCAACATTCCAACCTATAATTTTCCCTAAACTCTCGGTGGAGTGTAAAGGTTACCTTAGCATGCATGTTTTGAGTAGATGCTTTTCATGTAATTCTGGAAGCAGGAAAATAGTTCCGAACCTTATATGGGTCAGAACAAGGTTGGACAAGACAGAGATGCTGCATATCAGTTCGCCCAGCAATTATATCAAAAATCTTTGACTAGAAAATCAATAAATATGAAACTAATGTAGTCATCCAAAGACATAGTTGGGTTATGCCCTCAAGGACTCAATCATAAAACTATCAATACAAACCTGAGACATGAGACGTTCTTCCAAAAGGTTGTTTAGAGAGTTCAAAAAGGTTGGCTCACACAGCCTTAACAGCCTCATAAAAAATCTTAAACAAGAACCAGGTGGGGCCTACAGGTGAACTTGGCTGAGATATGACATTATAAATACCCGACATGTAAAAGAGACTTTGTCAATTGCTAATGATAAAATACTCAAGCACAGTAACCAAAATGAGTGAGTTTTCTGGTGACCATGAAGAACAATATATAATATACTAGCTTCACTTCAGGAATATCCGTGAAACCCTGCCTACCCTTATTCGTTGGGTTTAACGAGCAAGCATAAAGTGCATTTGCCAATTAACATAATAAAAACTCGATGATTTACTAAATAAAAGGTATAAAATACCAGGCAATAAATGACCACTAATGTGACATAAATTGGCACTAGAAGCAATAGCGGAGTACAGCTTGTTATTCTGTAAGTTGAAGCTCTTCCGACCGAGTGCCTTGAAAAGCAACCAATGGATCTTGTTCCCCTATTTTAAAAAATGGAAGTCCACGCATCTTTCCTATTCTAATAGATCAAGATGGCTCTAAAAGATACTTCCTGGATGCTTCTAAGTGTTATCTAAACTTAATGTTTTAATTTTAGATATCCTGTGTTTCAGTGTGCCACTTGAGATATTGCTTAGAAATTAATTATCATAACATATTTCCTTCATTATCAAGAAAGAAAGGAATGTAAAATAGGCAAATTGTAACACTGTAAAAAGTTTCCAAAATGAAGCAAAATTGGTCCTCTTTCACTATCTGGGTTCTGTTTCATGAGTCCTTCACCCAGCATATTTGTTCAGTGAGGGCTTTAATGTTTACAATTTGATTCACATAATATGGTTAAAGGTCACCAGACATACTCCAGATTTACAACACAGTAGCATCACTGGTGGACCACAACAGCTAGAAACAAGTAGTAGATCATTCATCTGATTCAGTCATAATGGCATTTTTGCAGGGGTACCTGGATCACGGGGATACTTTCTTGGGGTAGGACGATCTTTAAGACATACAATGGCCGTCCGCTGTCCATGAGGGCTGTGGGATTCCACTGAGAAGACAAACAACGTACGTTTGTGTCATATGAAATCAAGGAAACACACTAGTACAAGTTGCTTCTTGTTAATGAGACCCATACATATGTGTACCACTAACATAAAACAGAAAAGAAAGATAAGGAACAAATTCCAATGATTAGACATTCAGAATCATTATTGATGCCTTCATTTTAGGCACCTTTCATGACGAATATTCATGCAAGAAAATAAGTTGTTGTTCATAGATATGCTTTCTATGCAACATTATAATTCTTCTTATTTTTCTCTTGTTCTCTGCAGCAATAAATGATTCTCCTTCAATGTAGAAAATAGGGAAATGCATTTACATAAAAGAAAAGGTCAGACTTGAATCGATCAATTATATCACGTTAAAGTTTGTCAATATTTGGGCATGTCAATGAGTTTGTTTTAGCGTCCACCTAACTCATACCATGAACCAAGTATTTATCAAATTAATAGACTGTATGAAGCGTAGTAATTTCCAATGAGTTGAAAATTTTCAACTTGATATAACCAAGTAATCTTGTTAAAGATAAAGTGACAGTATATTCCTAATCTAACATGAACAGGAACGACATAACTTGAGTTAAATGCAAACTTTATGGGGTATGGTAGTGTTTGGTAAAAGGATAAGACGAGGTTAGATCCCAGCTACACAATATCCAATACTGCTTCCTAACCAGGAAAATGTGGAAATTGACCACACACCAAGATCATGATTTCTATCTTGCACATTCCCCTAACAGGAAATAAAATTATACATACGTGAATATAGACTAAAACAAGACCACCATTGCTCAGACCAAGCCTTGTCTCCCCATATATGATCTCATTATCAATAATCATACAATATCCAGACCAGGAGACTGTCTATTTAGGTTGTAAATTAGTCTCACGAATTCTATGATGAAGAGTTATAATGAAAATCAGGAAGAAAGCCAGACCCACTTGGCAGCCAATATATAATGTTTAGAAAGCCAGACCCACTAAATATATAATGTTTGTTTTGGTATAAATTAAACAGTTATGAAGTGGAACAGCATTTTGTAACGAAGTGATAAGGACATACCTAAACGCTGATGCAAAATGGAAGCCCCCATCAAATCTATTGCTCTTTCAGCATTTCTAATTTCGTCCTGCTCATATCATTTCAAAAGCAAGAATTAATTTCACAATGCCAAGCAAAATAAAAGCATTTCGAAATCTGATTACTTTTAAATCTGTTGACCGAAGAGAAAATAGCTCAAAAATGAGAGGACAATTTTCCAAGCAGCATGAAGTTGTTTTATAGCATAGTCAGCTACTGTGGCTCTGGAAGCACTGCATACCAAATTATATCACCCAAAGGTGAAGCACAAAGTGAGGAATGGATTGCCCAATATGTAAACTCGTAGAACGTGACTGCTTTCATACAGGTTGTCAACAAGGGAGGATGGGGTTAATACTCTAAACTCTGAGTCTCTCAACCGCATCTGATGAATAGAGCAGCAGCAGGCATTTTAGTTTAAAGCCAATATTCCTACTATTCTGAAATAAATGTCTCCTATATTAAACCGTGTTGAAATCTTTCCCCTTTCCAATCACAGATCAATCTATTAAACATACAATCATCACTAGACTTTAAGATCCCTTCCCAATTGGCAGTGGGACTAATGTTTTGAAATGAAGCAAATTTATACATGAATGACAAGTGAAACTTTGATCAGCACTAAAAATCAGTTATCAGCAGATTTAGAACGTACATTAGGCAACCAAAGTTGGGAATGGATATTAATGTCATTGAGTGAATCCTGCACACACGTTGACAGCCATTTCTGATCCGGAATTAGGTGGTTCATCATAAGGTGACTACTTTATAGCAACAGGACAGAAGGGAAGGAGTGTTGCAGTTAATGTGTAAAGTGCGACCCAATAGAGATCTTGAGGCTCAAATACAGCACAAAATGTAGCAGTTGCTACAGAAATGGCACTGTCCAAAGTTTGTCAAAACGATGTAGCTGCACCAGACCAAATGTTGGGAAACAAATTTGAATTCTACCCCTGTGTAACTCAATTCAGTCAAATTCATTGTTATATTCGCTTCCTCCTGTTTTGAACATATTCAATCAGGCCTATTAAATTAATGATTTAGAGTGGAAGCTTCTCATTTATTAATAATATATAACCTTGTTTACAGCTATGAATCTTAGTCATCGGGATCCCCTTCACATACTGCACGCCAGTTTATGCCTTGGTAAAGAGCTAGGACCAAGAAAAACGACTTACAGAGTATACCATAAGGATTAAGAAAACACTACAAACAATCACTTTTTATTGTGGAAGGAAAGCAGATTACCTGAGGATCATGGCCCTTAGCAGCTACAAACAGACCACCAACACGAACCAAAGGAAGGCAATACTCAGCTGTGAACAGAAAATAACAAGCATTCTCAGAAACAATGCAGGACGTTTCAATGTGTAGAAATATAGGCATATCTCGAGGGAGCCATCTATGACCTAAAATCCTCAATTCGGCAACTGCTCTGGCAACTGCTACATCAAATGATTCTCTGAACTGATGCATCTGTCCAAAATTCTGCCCTATAAAAAGGAGATTTAATATGTGTCTTTTAAGGAAATCTGGCTACAGAGTACAAAGCAATTTTCCAGAAGACATAAACACGCATAAAGAAAAATTGAAGCATCGATGAGAAATGGAAGAAACAATACCTCAGCTCTATCACGAACAACTTGCACATTTGACACACCCGTAACACCGATGGCATACTCCAAGAATAAGCATCGCTTTTCATAGACTCTAGAAGGGTAACCTTCCAATCTACACGAAGTTAACTGCCATCAATTGCAACATAGCAAGACGAAAACATATATCCAAACTGCTATTGTCAAATTTTCAAAATAGAATTGTAATGGCTGCATTCCGAAATTCATCATAATACCTTAACATGAATCCCACTGTTATTTGCAACACTAGTGTTATGTTTGGTTGGATGAAATGTATGCAACCTTGTAAAGGTGTCATGATTGCATAGTTTGTAGTAATCATAATTGCAAGGTAGTTGTTTGATTGCAATACTCTCATACAACCAAACAAAGTAATGGACACACAATTGTAAACTTATTTGCATTGCACGGTTGATTACATCCAACCAAATGCGACATAAGAAACAATTTCCGTTCCAAGGACAAAATTACTATACGCACTTTAATTCCTCAAAGGAAAAAAGTAAGCCCTGCAACCTTAAAGTATTAACAGCACATTCAAGACCCGTTTCCCAATCTCGCTAATTTCTCGTTTCACTCACAAAAACCAAGTTAATTATATTTGCTTAAATTCCAGGGCTCACGCGAGAACAAAAAAATCTTGAGGAAATTCTGTACCTGGACAAGCAATAGCTAAAATCAATCCCGGGAGGCCAGCGCCACTTCCCACATCAACGAGATTGAGACTTTCAGATGAAAAGCCGCAATGTGAATTGTATGATTCATCTATGGGAGGTATTATTGCAAGCGAGTCCTCAATGTGCCTTTCCATCACCTCACTCCTCTCCGTCACAGCCGTTAGATTCATCTTCTGCAATAATTAACGAATGATATTAATGAAACACACAAGAACAAATGCAGATACCAATGGTCGAGGCACAGAGAGAGTGAAAGGAGAAACCTGATTCCATTGAAGAAGAGCGTCAACGTAGAGAGAAATCTGATGCTTCTGTTGAGGATTTAGGGTTTCTAAGTGGGAGGAATTGAAGGAAACTGAAGTAGTCAGGGATTTTCGGTTGAATTTGGGGGAATTGAAGGAGATGGGAGAGTAGTATGGAAGGTGTTTGATGAAAGTCCTGAGAGAAAATGGAGAGAGATTGGCGCGAGAGCACAACATTCTTTCCCGCGATAAACGAACCAAATGAAAGGGTTTGGGCTGCCTTCAAATTGAAACTGACCGTTCCATTCCATAGTACTTATGATTCGGACAATATGCCATGTATTTTAGGCTACTTTAATACTATGGTGTCCGGAACCATTTAGAAGCCCAAAAAAATTGTTGGATCATGAAGTGGCCCAAAACACGTTGAATGACAGTCTTATATGATGTTAATTTATTTCTTTTTTACTTTACTTTTTGTTTTTGATCCTCCATTATTTAGAATCAAGCTAATGATAGTATGTAAAAGAGACAAGGGATTTATTCATTTTAAATGTTAAAAATTAACAGTTGTCAATTAACAGCTACTTGATATGTAGTATATCCTTGCTCCCTTCTCTTCAAAGTTCTACATCCGCCTTTGTTATCAGTCTTAGACCGATGAAAGAGTGGTTATGATTAGTAGTAGTTAACGGTCATGATTGAGTTTCAAAAAAAAAAGACATGCATCAGGTATAGTGAGTTGATTTTCTGTGGACAATTAATTTTGGATAACAACTTCACTTTATTCATATTGATAGTTTATTTAAAACTCAATTCATGATCTAAAATTTAAAATAGAGTTCTTCAACTTTCTTAAGAAAATACGATCTTATTTTATACTTCAAACTAACTATAAAAATGATGAGATGCATAGAAGTTGCAAGTCTCTTGGCATGAAGATATGTAGGGCTTCCCATAAGGTCTTTGGGTCAGGATTCCCTCTCCCCGAGCCGTCTGCTTTGTTGAGAGACTCTCGGGATATACGGGCTCTGAGTAGTGTGGCCCGCCCTTATTCTTACTCATGCATTATATTATAGATATGAAATGAAAATGAAAAATGTGTGGGAGAAGACAAAGACAAAACGAGGGAGAGGCAATGTATGAGTGTGAGAGGGACAATGGAAGTGGACTTTCGGTGTGGTCTTTGGTAAGATGGGGTGTGGTGGTGTGATTTGTATTTTTGCTGTGAAAGAAAGACTAAAGATGTTGATTGTGACCAGAAGAAAACTACACAGCCCACTTTCTCATATGTAATCATTATTGACTCGAATTTTTAGCCAATTTGCCCCCAAAAAAACAAAGGAAAGCAAACTCACACTGCCTTGTGCTTCTGCGTCGCTTTTCATCTTGTCGAGTCACTTGAATTTCAGCTTCACTCACTCTCACTCTCACTCTCCCCATCTGACCCAGAGAGAGAAATACTTGCACCACTCTCTCTCTCTGTCTCTCTGGTATGTGCTCCATTGGCCTTATCATGTTCCTCCGAGGACCTGTTCTTTTCAGTGGGAAATTCGTATTTTTCACTCTTTTCCATTCGATTATTACTACGATTTATGAATTTTTGACGAGTTCCAAAGCCACAAGGGAGAAGGAAACATGGGGGATAATTATTTTATTTACAATAATATTTCTAATATTCTATTTGGGGAAACCATATATTTCAAGAACGCAAATGTATTTAACAGCACAACGCTAATTAAGGATACTAGATGGACAGGAGAAAATATTTTACTTTATTTAATTCCTTTATACTCTTTTACAAAAATTTCACTCTATTTCACTCTTTTCCACTCTTTTTCCCAGTGAAAATAATAGGGCGTAGGTAATTCATATAAAATTTTGATTATAAATTCATAAATAATTGTTGTAAATGTAGACTTTTATATATTATAGAATCTGATTATAATTTATATAATAATTATACTCTATTTTGATTTCTTTTTTACTTATTATATGGAAATTTTATTCAGAACAAACATTTATTTTTATGGTTGATGCTGATGAGTACGTAGGGGATGAGGAAAAGGACAATACACAGGTATCTCTCCGGCTGTATATGCAGCAGCAAATTTTTGATCAGGAAATGCCAATTCTAGCTGGAAGATGATCAAATATGAAATATATATTCATTCTCTGAAGATTTTATCAGCAAAAAGAAGCAGAAAAGAGGAATAAAAGTGAAAGAAAGGAAGGAAAAGATGTCACCATGCATTAGTCTCAGTTCTCATGGCCCTCTCATCTGCTCATTTAGAACCCAATTATTCTAGAGGTGACATTAGTTGATATTCAGTGGGTCTACCTTCACATTGTATCATTGAATTTCAGATCATTATTACCGTCGTCGACATTATGACAAATTATCGAGTCGTTATAGGACACCGATAATGGTACATGTGTCTTCAATTTAGTCCCGGGTTTAAATAGAGATAACTACGCAACTTTGATTCTGAATTGATTGTAGACCTTTATTTATATAATTTTCGAGTCGGATTAGTTTCTAATTACTGTAAAAAGAAATATTCTCTGGTTATACAAAATTCTTACACTTTAGAAGAAAAGATGGGTGGCATCTTTGAGAGGGAGGGGGAACCCTGCAAAGGGCAAAAGCAAAAAAAAAAAAAAAAAACTATGCAGAGATCAGATGATGAATTGGCACATTGCACCATGTGATATGATCAGGATTGAATATTATGAACCTCCAAAAAAAAAAAAAAAAAAGAAAAAGGTTTAGGGCACTGAGCTTTTTCATCTTTAAGTTTTAGACCTTGTTTGGTTGTAACAAAAGATTTGAATCTCTAATAGAAGTGAAAAGAATAATTCCCTTCTCTGAACTTTTTCTCCATCACCCCACTTAGTGGTTTTTCCACTGAAAAAGGAGTTTTTTTCACCTTAGCAAAAAAGTGGATCAGAAAGGTTCATGTTAATTAGGAAAACTTTAATCAAGGGTCAAACTTAAAAGTCATTTTAAGTGGATCTTTTTCAAACCCCTTAATTTTGACCTCAAAACTCCCCTCCAATGGTCTCCTCTCTAGTTCAACCAACATTTTCAATTAAACATATAAAATTAATATCTAGCAATATACACACTTTATTTAATATATCTAAGAAAAAAAAATCAACTAGCAAATATTTTTTTAATGCAAAATGATAAATCTCTTGCCATAATACACTTGGCTTGGCTTGGCTTAACAATTATATTATCATTTATAAAGTTGAAAAAATGGTATAATTGAATTGAAAAATGGTGTCATCACTCATAAATTACATAAAAATATCTTTTTATTTATAATATTTCAATTATAAAATTATACAGGTATAATACATTTTAATGGATAGGATTGATTCAATTAGAGTGTTATTTATTCCGTCTACATGGCCGCAATGAACGCCAAAGTTTCATAATTAATGATTAATTGTATTTACTAAAGATTTGGTGACTTTAAATCATGTAACATACGAGGTATTAATTTAAGTCTAAAACAGGGTTAAGAGTGTTTTTTCGCAAAACATTTATCAATCACCATTTTTAAAGCAAAGAATAACCAAAAGTTCAAATTGATGGTTGGTTGATCAAAATTATGTTCGCTAAATTAACAGATGGAAAACAAGAAATATGTTTAATCAAAATTATGCACGTGTTTTAATATATCCGCTTCCTATCGTAATGTAAATGGCCTTTGGTATTGAAGTGTATATATTGTAGAAGCTCAATAAAATTCAATATTTACATCGCTAAAATTAAAACTCAAGACCCGGTCTTATTCAAATACCATACTTATTTATTAGGTAATCAATTCATCGAAAAGTTGAAACTGATTAATTATAGTTCTGGTAAAAGTATATGAAGTAGTTAATTATTTATTCTAGAAAACAAAAATTAGGGTAATAATTAATAAATAGTCTAATCTCTTTCCGACCTAGTCTAGTCTAGACTCTAGATTTGTTGTTGGGTTGATTATATGCCCTCTACTTTTGAAGACACACTCCCTTATTCTAAGTGGTAAGTACACAAGAGGGTTTATTAAAGAAACTCTCTTTATTAGTTACCTCGATAAATTTAAAAAGGCAGTAAAAAAGCAGACATTGGATCGACGATGGGCTTTCTAATGGATTTACTTTTAATCTAGTGGTGACATTTCAACAATTTAAAAGGTAAAATAGGAGTCAAAACAATAATAAAAAAGGTTAAAAGTCGTAGGTAAACAGTATTACAAAAATATTGATGAAAAAAACCTATCAGTAATGCATATAATCCTTCTTTTTGCAACTTTTATTCATGGGTAGTAATATGTCATATATAAGTAAAATCAAATGAATATTTCAAAAATTAATGCTAATGATTTGAAATTATCATTTTGCTTTTCTCTCCTTCGAAAAATTAATTAAATATTTCATTATATTATACTATGAATATCGAGTTTTTGTGTTTGGTCCTTATTTTTAAAGTTTTGGATTAGATTTATAACTTTTTAGATCGGGGATCGGATTGAAACCAAATTAGTAATTGCGAGGATATTTGAATATTTTTCAGCAACAATCATATAATTAGAATACTCTCTCCATTTCACAATAGTTGTCGTTTTTGGGTCGTGAGGGAATACAAAGGAAATATAAAATTCATAATAAAATTTGTATTAAAAAACCAAGTTGTCCCAAGGTTTGATTGTAAATGAAAAAAGGAGAGGAAAAAATTAAGTAATAAAGATAAAATTAATAAACTAATATAATGTGTTGTTGAAATTATAAAGTGACAGATAATAAAATGAAAAATTAGTTAAATTAACATGTATTATAAAACGGAGAATACATAGTATGATAAAATGTAAATATTTGTAGTAATTTGAAATTTTATTCATTGTTATTGGTTGCACTAGTCTTAGGGAGTAGTTAAAGGCATATGTAAGTATACATCTCCCTTAAAAAATAGACTAATGTAATTATAGTCAATTACACGCACTCTAAGGCAATAAATAATAACTTGCCCTAATTTTCCACAACAATTTCTCTCCCCTCGATAATGTTGAAGAAAACACACAAGTATAATAACACAATCATGCTTTAGAAAATCAAGGTATCTAGCACAAAACCCTTGTCAAACCAGGCTTGCTGAAAATTATGCCCTAGGGTTCATCAAATTAAATGGCTAGCAAAACCAGAGATTAAGATTTAGTTAATTAAGAATATTTTTATTATTTTTATTTATTATTCCATTAGTTTCATAATACATGTCACTTCAACTAATTTTTTTCTTATTAATTATTTTTTCTTTTTTTATGTCCGATAAAACTTAACACGAAATTTGTTATAAATTTTATGTTTTCCCGATATCCCCTCACCGCCCAAAAACAATAAATATTATGAAATGAATGGAGTATATTGTATATGAACTATTTTAGTTATATTTTATTTGAGAAATAGCCAAATTAGAATGGGAGTGAGGGGGACAACCAAAAAGACATAGACTTTCTTTTTCTCTCCCTTTTTTTCCCACCCCAATCTATATTTGTAGAGTAATTAATCAGGTTGATGGCAGTGGCAAATTCCCAAGTTCCATGATTCCTCTGTTTTGTTCTTGATAATAACTCTACCCAATAAAGTACCCAAAGCCCAAAGGCATCTAATCTACTCCCAAGTCCCAACAATATTCTAATAAAGCATGCATATACAGTCACAAACAGCCTTTTCCTCCCATTCTTTTTACTAAATTATATATATATATATATATATATATATATATATATATATATATATATATATACTTGCAAACAAATAATTAATTAAAACAAAAAAGGAGGTTTTTAGCTGCAGCTGCACAGGGCATTATCTGATATTATTATACCGGCTTAATTTTGAGGCTTATATATATTTGACCAGGATGTAAATTGAAAAGGCAATTTGCTAAGCTCACTGTGGAAACTGGCAAATGTGTAGCATAATATAGGAACCCTAATATAGGAGAATCTAAGATTTTCAAATGAAAGGTGATTGAATTTGAGTGACTGCAAGTGATCGAAGAGGTCTTTGATCGGCCTGATCAGCAGTGATGATCACATATGTAGTACAAGGAGAATCTATATGTAAATATATCTTTCATCAGGACGAATTAAACTGGAAATATGGGAGAGAGAGAGAGAGTAGCCAGCCTAGCCTAGCCAGTTGAGTGAGGTTAGGTTCAGGTGCAGATAAACCAAACGTGCACCACAATTGGCTCTGTCTCCCTGGCTCTAGCCTCTAGCTACTTTCTTTGGCCCAGCAACTCATCACAAAACATAAACCACACTTTCATATATATATATATATATATATATATATATATATATATATATATACATATATATATGGATAGATAGATAGATTGATAGTAGTTTTTCTTAAATTAGTTTTTAATGTGTATTAAGGACATGTTTGAAATGTCTGATAAAATTAGTAGAAATAACTGTTATTATAGAAGAAAAATGAGCAGAAATAAGTTGAAATGAAAAGAAAACATAAATAAATATTGAGTTTTAAAATGAGTTCGAAACTTTCATTTATCATATATATTTTTATAGGATTAGTAATTAGTTTATGATAAGTATTTAAGTGTAGGATCGGAAATATATATATATATATCCAGATGGTATAAGAGGGGTATGCCTTAAATCCTTCACTTAAGATTACCCAACATAACAATACTATTGGAAATTTCACAACTGAAAGTATATTAATAATTAAAATAGATTAGACTAATTAATGAGTATGTACTAAACTTTAGAAAAAAGGGTAATTAATTAGTATAAGAAATATATAGGTTGCGGAGCTAGAGAAATAATCTACAATGAAGACGATAAAAAAAAAAAATAGAGCAACAGAGAGAAAAAGAGAAGACAAGGGAGTCTGACGCCTGGAAAAGTCCCCACCAAAAGGACCCCCTCTCTCCTCTGCCCTCCTCTCTTCCATGATAATTATCTCCATGATAATTCCCCACCACCCAACCCAAGGAGAGAGAATGAGAGGGAGCCTCATAAAGGCCACATAGAGAGAGAGAGAGAGAGTAGTGGGATGAATGATGATGATGATGATGATGATGATGGTGAGAGCACAGAAACAAGGGTTGGAATTTTCTTCTTAGCCCCATTTCATAGGGTTAGGAAGGAAGAAAGCGCTTCAGCTTAGAATTAGTAGAGAGAGAGAGAGAGAGAGAGAGAGAGAAAGAGGGGTTGTGGAAGAAGGCAAGGCAAAGCAAAGGCAGCAAAATTCAAGCAGTAATCATGATGGTGTTCTCCTCGTCAAATTCCATCTCTACTACCTCTCTCTTCTTGCCCTATTCTACTCCTCCTCCTCCTCCTCCTCTGACTACTCTTCATCACCATCATTACCCTCTTTCTCTCTCCTCTCTCTTTTTCAACACTCTCCATCACCATCATCATTTCTTCCACCACCTTCACATTTTTCAACCCTCTCATCATCAAAACCCTCTCCCTCTAATTCAACATCATCATCATGATTATCATCATGCCTTTGCTTTGCCCTCCTATTTGAACCAACCCAACATCTCCAACAAGAAGAAGAAGAAGAAGAAGAAGGAAGAATCTGAATCTTTTCTCTGATCAATCTACAAACTCTTCAATCGATCGAGTTTCTCTCTCCAGAGTTGCTCATCATCCAAGGGGAATCAAGCATCCTGGTCCGATTTATTTGCTAGCCCTAGCTATATCTAGCTAGCTAGTTAAGTAAGATCTCAAATCTATTTTCTGGGTTTTCTTGTTATGTAACTTTTAATGTATGCTTGTGTTTTTTTTTCCTTGCTATAGTTTTGCTATAAACTTTGTTCGATCTTCACCAAGTTTACCTAGATTTGTATTTTGTATCATGGGTTTCTGGAATTGCAGAGCTTTCTTTTGTTTGCTTGTATTTCTTTTATTGGTGCAATCAGATCTCATGTGATAATATCCATGTGTGATTGATGAGTTGAATGGTCATGCTCAGAAGTTAGGGTTTTTCACACCCTAATAACCTAAGTATTAATCCCATGTCAACACTTACATGAAATAATGTTCAGGTAGTATAAAGGGTGGCAGATATGAAACCTAAAAGAAATTATACCGAGCCTATAAAGTTTTACCAGTTAAACTGACTAATATATTTACTGTACCGTACATAAACTGTGTATGATATATATTATGAAGTTTATATTAATTGTGTAGACGAATTTCTTGGGCAAAAATCATGATGAGTAGAGCTAAGTATACTTGGTGGTCTTGCTGAGAATATTAGTCCATCTTATGTTTAGTCTCTTGCTTCTTCCATCTAAGCTGTCATTTCAGATAAGTGTACTGATGAGCGACGAGTGATGAGAGATGATATTGTATCTGATGCGAGTACGCATACATTTACATCGAGATTTAAATCCAAATCCAAATCTATGCCCCTCGGTATGCATCTTATAATATGATATGGGAGGCAACTATGTAAAGTAATTAACCCTATTTATCCCTGAATGCTCATGTATATTATTTTACAAGTATTTTTTTTGTATCAGTGTCATTTGTGAAGTTGAAGGTTGAAGTTTTTTTAGTAGTTGGTGTTGGTTAATTAGTATTTTTGAGTTCAAATCTTGTTTTTATTTTATGCCCTTCATCATATATAGTTTGGATCATCATGTTATGTAAATAGGTCTAATTTTTTTTTCCTTGGATCTCTGATCGATCACCGTGTGTATTCTTATAGCTTGTAGCTAACTGATATCGATCTCATACTAAGTTATATCTTCACCAGTCTAACTTTTACCGTCGCTGTTTAAATGAGTTTTGTTGTGAATGACTTGTGCTAAATTTGTAATAATTGCTAGAAGAGCATTCGTTCAACCCAAATATAAGATACCTTTTGATTGGAAATTTTTAGGGTTAATGTGATAGAGTTTCTGTACATATTATACAGTTCTGATAACTCTCTTTTAAATCTTGGGTGGAATTTCAGGGTTATTTTTTTCTATGAAATATTCATCCAAATTAAATTCAAAATAAGCAAAGTGAATGCACATAATTAAGCAAGGTGAGATAAAGTATTAATTAGTGTCAAATCACTGAAGCTAATATGATGATGGATCTGTCTGTGTGTTTATGGCATGCGCGTAACTGTTGGTGATGATATTGATGATTTGAATGGGAAACTGAAAAGTCGTGAATGTTATTGTTTCGTCGTCCATCAATCACACTTGATGACTTCTTCCGCAGTTCTCCCCATTAAGACTACTCTCAGGGGAGTCGTGAGAGAGAGATGACACCATTCATCTGGTGCGACGACGACTACTGAAAGTGAGCATAAGATCGTAAGCAGTACAAAAGTTCTCGCTTTTTCCTCATCAGACACTCTACCCATTTCTCCAAAGTAATAAGTGACCGATCCAAAAATTATATATACGGGGGGTGGGGGGATAATATTTATAATAGTTTCGTAACCTGTATTGGGCCACTATTATGTGTATATTTATTTTTTTATTTTTTGCATCTTAAGACCCCCTCCCTCCCTAGAAAGACAATAGGATGACTCCGGTTGTCTCTATATGGATTCGCCTCTTTTGGATGGAGTAAAATGACTTCGGTTGATCCGACATTTTGATTATCGTTGATCATTTCACAGGTAAATTACGCCAAACTAATCAGTAATACCACAAATAGTATAATCTCATTTTTTTAAACTAGATGGACCGACCTACAAATGTGTCAACAATTATAACTTTAAATCTATCGATTGTCTTGCCTCAACAATTATAATTGTTTCGGGTGTTGGTTGGATACGAATGGAGGGGTTTTGATTCAAGCCATACAATTGGGGTTGCTTTTATTGGGTTTACTAGAAAGGAAATCCACCGGACAATGGCTAAGCTAGTAAGCCCAGTCCAAATTTAAACTGACTAATTCCCTCTCGCCTTTGTCTTTTTCCCTTTTCATCTTTCGTCTCCTTCTTTTATTCCTTTTCCGTTTTTTAAAATAAATTTTAAATTCGAAAAGAACGTCAGTCCCCGTGGTTTCCGTTACCCGTCTATCTCCATCACCGTACGTAAATCACAGCCTTCACCAGCTCAGATTCTGAGCTCACTCGTTGATTTGATTCTCCATCTTCAATTTTCAAACTTGGACTCAGTCACTCCTTCCATCTCCACAAATCTCTCTCTCTCTCTCTCTCTCTCTCTCTCTCTCTGAAATGGAGTAGATCGATGATTGTCAATCATGGGTGCAGATAAGAAATCCAGAAAATGGAACTTCTCCTTCACCCGCTCTTCCAAGTCAAGATCCGACCCGCACCCGCCGCCCGAGTACATCTGCCCCATTTGCCTGTCCCTTATCGCCGACCCGGTTGTCGTCGGCTCTGGCCATACCGTTGACCGCGTTTGCGTTCAGGTATGTCGGACGCTCGGCTTCAACCCGACTCTTACCGACGGGACCCGGCCCGATTTCTCCACCCAAATCCCCAATTTGGCCCTTCAATCGGCCATCCCCAATTGGTGCTCCCAGAATGGCGTCGCTCCTCCAGAGCAGAAGGATTGCGCGGCCGTCGAGAAGATCGTCAAGGGGTTGATTGAGAAGAAGAGAGAGAAAGACTTGATTCGACCATCGGAGATGGCCTTGATTAACGCCGTTCCAGAGAAACTTGACCCGGATATGATCCATCCTGTTACTGAGTTGACTCGCCGGGTCAACCGGTTCGAGTTCAACTCGTCGTCTAGCTCGGAGGAGTCTGTCATCACCGGCGGTAGCCCCCAAACTCCGTTGCCGTTCACGACAAAGCCGGCGTGTTGTTCGTCGGAGCCGTCTTCTTCCTCGTCGGAAACCCTAAACCCTAACCCTAACCCAGAGGAAGAGGAATTCATCGCAAAATTCGAGAGTTCTCACCCGTCTGAGCAAGAACAAGGGGCGATTTCTCTCCGGAAAGCGACTAGAACCGACGAAAATGCTCGAATTTCTCTCTGCACTTCGAGATTATTGAGGGCTCTTCGTCCATTGCTAACTTCGAGCTACGAGAAAGTCCAGATGAATGCCATAGCCGCTCTGGTGAATCTCTCTCTAGAAAAGCCGAACAAAATCAAGATCGTACGATCAGGAATCGTTCCTACAGTAATCGACCTCTTGAAGGGGAGGTTGCCGGAATCTCAGGAGCACGCTGCTGGCGTGATTTTCTCTCTCGCCCTCGACGACGACAACAAAACAACCCTGGGATTCCTCGGCGCTTTGCCGCCATTGATGTACTGCTTAACGAGCTCCGAGTCAGAGCGGACTCGGAGCGATTCAGCCCTGGCTCTGTATCATCTCACTCTGGTCCACGGCAACCGAGTCAAGCTGGTGAAACTCGGCGCTGTTCCGCCGTTGCTGGCAGCTCTTCAGTCGGACAACGCCGGAAGAGTTGTACTGGTGGTATGCAACCTGGCGGCGAGTGCGGAGGGGAAGGCGGCGATGCTCGACAACAATGCGGTGGAGCAGCTGGTGGAGTTGCTGAGGAGGGGGAGGGCGAGTTGGGTTCCGAGTCGACTCGGGAGAACTGTGTGGCCGCGCTGTACGAGATGGGGAGGGGGAGCATGAGGTTCAGGGCGCTTGCCAAGGCGGTGGGGGCGGCGGAGGTGCTCCAGGAGGTGGTGGAGAACGGCAGAGAAAGGGGCAGAGAGAAGGCCAGGCGGGTCCTCACCATTTTGAAGGGGAGGCAAGAGGGTCTCGGTGGGGATGAGGAGGTTGAACCGGGGGCGATTCTCGAATCGGGTGGGTTGACTCTGACTCGCCACCGTGTCGCCGCCGCGGGTGTTGGTAAATCCAGCCAGTTTTGAGCTGTGTGCATTCAGTGCATCTTCCCCCCTTATTTTGGTACAGGGGTGTAATTAATGTTGAATCTTGTGATTAATTCTGCTTTTGGGTAATTAATTTTTTGCTAATTACTATAATTTGGTGAGACATCCTCCTGTGATTATGTAAATATTTAAGGTTAACACTTTGCAGGGTGAGTAGATTTGGAGTCTGTAAGATGATTCACAATTAGTTGGTCAAAGACTTGTGATTGTCTTCATGTTAATAATAATCTTATTCAATTTAATTTAGTGATGAAATGATTGTTATTATTTTTGTGCATTTATCAAAGTGTGATTTTTTTTTTTTGGGGAAAATTTTCATTGACCCCCTTCCCTTAAGATTTCCATAAAATATTTGTTCTGATATTCAACCTTTTGAATTATTATTTACCTTTTTCATTCTTGTGTCAAATTATCTTGTATTTCTAAAATTTTATTTTTGTGGCAATAAACAGTTATCGGACTTAATATTAACGATTTATGATCATAATGACGGCAATTTGCATTCATGATCTTACCGAAAATAGCAAATTTGAAATTTTTAGCGGGAAGAGGGATAGGAACACGCATTGTTATTTGTAAATGAAGGACAGCGAGTCCCTCAAATTACATTTGATAAGGGGAAAGGTTTGGGGGTTTGCAAGGGGTTGGATAGGGTAGAAAAGGTGAGAAAAAAGAAATATTTCTGTAATTTTAGTTTTGATGATAACATGGTGAAAATGTCAAATAGATAAAAAATAATTTAAAAAAGAAATTCAAGAATAGAAAAACATTTATTAAAATCTCGAGGTGAGTAAATAAAAAAATTTCTTTTTTTATTCTTTTTGAATAAATTTACCATGCGGAATAGTGTTGCACAATCTTTTGAGTAATTATTGATACTAGTGCCGATGAAAAATCGGGTTCGGTTAAAATCGGATTGGACAATTCGGACAAAAGTAAATTAAGGTTAAAATCATGTTTAGAAAATAGAAATAAGAAAATTTTATATCCAGGTTATAAATTCGGACAAGAGAGTCATATCCGTACGCGGTGTTTATTTCACATCGGACAAATTTGAATAATCGAATAGGACGAAATTTTGCTTGGCGCTAATTGATACCAGGGAAGGGAGCATGGTGAGACGAAGTTTGACATGCATAAAATCCTTTTTCATGGGGATGTAAAATAGGTTATCCTAAATTCCCTATTTTAATGCTCACTAGCATTAGTGGGTAATAGTACGTATTATCAAGTGAACACAATAAATGAGAGCTTTTGATTCAAGTGAGTGAGAAGTTAATATTTAAGAAATCGGATCTTATTTTTATTTATTTTTCTAATCAAATTTAGGGATTTTTGAAAATTTATTAGGTCAAACTTTGAAGAAGTCTTGACATCTTCTATAATTATCAATCATAAGCTCAATTTTAGTTAGGATTAGTCATGGACTAATATAAATACAGCATCTCATTGTAATTTAGAACTTTATGGATACATTTTAATGCTTTTTTCCTTTTTTAAAGAGAATTTCGTTCTAAATTTTGGGTACAATATATTTGATACTCTCTTTAGATGGACAATTTTATTAAGATTCAACATAATTTCATATACTTTTATATAAAAACAATTATAAAGATTAACATTGAGTGACAAAACCGTATAAATTTGCATTATCACAAAGCAAATTACATAAAGATTTTATGTGCTTTTCACTAGACTATATGTTATCATATCCATTTATGATCAAAATTATCAGAATTATTTAATTATTCGATATAAAACGTTATACATATTTCTTCAAATTTCTAACTGGGTTACAATAATAAGTTGAAATAAATTTGATAACTATTTCTATAATGTGCTTTTTTTTATATTCACCTTCTTAGGGTGTGTTCGGCAATAACGCTTGAGGTAGTGATTAGTGTTTTGGAGGATGTAAAACACTACTTATCTAAAAATGTAAGTGTTCGGCAAAGTAGTGTTTGACATAGTGAGTAGAGTTTTAGGTAGTGTTTTTGAAAAGCTACTCAAAGTAACGTTTTCAAAAACACTACCTAGTGTTTGTACATAGTTTCCTAAATTCTCCTTTTTATTTTCTAAAATCTTTTATCAATTATGTCCTTTTAAGTCATTTTATATAAATCGCTACTTAAATATTACCGAACACACTTATCTCAAATCACTAGTTGAACATCTAACCACTAACCACTAGTCAATGAATGACTAATCGCTAATAAAACAGTACTAATAGCTACTAAAACAATTAACCACTACTTAAAACAACTAATTTTACCGAACACGCCATTAAAGTAGTATATCTCAACCTAATTTTGGAATTTTTGTTTTTTTAAAAAATCACATAATTAATTATTTTAAATAAAAAAAGGTAATAGCTCCATTAAAAAAAAAGGTTATAGCTACTCGTTGAGTTTACCTCTCCAGGACCCAGGCGTTCGGGTTTCTCTCTCCTGAATTTCTCATCCAAAAATGCAGAAAACCCGGAAAAGGAAACTGATTTCTAGCAATGGCGATTGCCAACCTTCAAAAGATTCAATTCGGTCAATCAAAATCAAAAGTCCCATTCCGGCTGTGGTCGAACCATACCCATCACACCCAAGGCCAACCCCAGAAGAGTGCTTGGCCGTCAGAGACGAGCTCTTGGAATTGCACGGCTTCCCAAAAGAATTCGCCAAGTATCGCAAGGAGAGAGAAAACCCAGAACCCTGTTCTTCCAATTCGCTTAATGGGTCGCCAAAATCAGAGGGTTCGATGGCGGAGGGTTGTGGTTCACCTGAGAAATTGAGCGTTTTGGATGGTTTGGTGAGCACTATTCTGTCTCAGAATACCACTGATGTTAATTCTCAGAGGGCTTTCGCTTCACTAAAATCTGCGTTTCCTACTTGGGAAGAGGTATTATTTGCAATTTGTATCTTTTTCTGTGATAAATGTGTAACTTTTGGTCTGATTGTGTCTTGTTCTCATAGTTGCCTCTGGATTTTTGTTTTGTTTGCTTCTTAAGCTACATTTGGTTGGATGATGCAGTGTCATGTTGAGGGGAGAAATTGAATCGGGTAGGAGTGAAAAAGAGAGGGTGGTATGAGGGGAGGGAGAGAAAGTAACAACATTAGAGAAGTAGCTGTCACAGTCACCAAAAGTTCGATTACAACAATCACTATTAAATGGCCACATATAGGAAGGATTAGAATGTGGTTTGTGAATGTTACAAGTGATTGAGGAGGTTATCTGGACTACAAAATCATAATTACATACTCACTTTAAGGAACCAGGTATAAGATTTGCCACAGTAGTGTATTGATTCTAGTTTAGGCTACTGAACCGAGATCACGGTATGGCAAAAGCAGAACCGATAATTTTGGGTTTAGGCTTCCTGGCTTTCCCTGGTGTAGCCTTAGACCATATGATACCCTTCCGTCTACCTCAACCACGAAATTCCAGCCTATTGCAGGATAACACAGCTTTACGCTGTCTAAGTAGAGAAGCCATTTCCGCGGATAATCTTGTAGGCACGATGGAATCTGCCTATGTTTTTGTCAGTTTTGCGTTAGGCAAAACAAGGGCTTACCATTTGGTTCTCTGAACCTGAGTTAAAGACTCTCCATTCTTGTCAATTACATTCTTTGTTAGCAAGTAATTTTAGAGTCAGAGTCAGAATCATGGTTTTGTTAATTAGATTCTTTCTTGTCTTATAACTGTGTGAAGAACTGGTAAATTGTGGGATTTCAAATTGCTCTAGCTTTCAAAGTATAATAGCTATGTTGTGTGTATTCTTGAGATTCTAATGCCATATTCAGCCTTTCTGCGTTTTTCTAATCTATCTCCTTCTGTATGTAGGTCCTTGCTGCTGAACAGAAGTTGGTAGAGAATGCCATCAGATGTGGAGGTCTTGCTCCAACTAAAGCTTCTTGTATTAAAAACATTTTGAGCTGCCTCAAAGGGAAGAACGGAAAGTTATGCTTGGAGTACTTGCGTGATTTGTCCATCACTGAAATCAAGTCTGAGCTCTCCTGTTTCAAAGGGATTGGACCTAAAACTGTAAGTTGCATTTTATGTTGCTTTCTCACAAATTATGCACATACGATTCTAGAATTATTTTGGGGTGGGTGAATGGTGATAATTTTGGGATATGGGTTTCAGGTGGCTTGTGTTCTCATGTTTCATCTTCAGCAAGATGACTTTCCAGTAGATACCCATGTAAGTATGAATCTCTTTGTGGCTCGGAAAAACCTTATTTCATGGTAAGAGGATGTTACCTGAAAATGAATAGCAAACCCAGATTTTGCAGATTGCGAAAACTCTTGGTTGGTTACCTAAAGAAGCTGATGCAAAGAAGGCATACCTTCACCTCAATCAGAGAATTCCGAATGAACTGAAATTCGACCTCAACTGCCTTCTATTCACCCATGGTAAGATGTGCAATGGATGCTCCTCAAAAGCAGGGAAGCAGGAAAAGAAAGATTCAACCAAGAGACCCTGTCCCTTGTTAAACTACTGTAAGAACTCTGGTTACAACTTAGAAGAGAAGTCAATGTTATGATCGAGGCCATTATAACTTGTTTTATCATATCTCTTTGCTCCTCTATCGATGATATTTCTATCGTGAGGTCCATCCCCACAGCCATATCAAGCTGTGGAGTGGGACGACTTTTTCCAAGATTGTCTTTTTTTTTTTTTTTTTTTCTGGGTTTGCGTATAGATTAAACCTGGCAGAACTTATCCATAGGCAAATGACTAAAAAACAATATTGACTAAGACCTGAGAAAGGATGGTTGGTTCTGACTACCCATATCGGACTTCAGCATAATTTTCTTACCAACATTGACTATATTGTACAGTATAACACCCCCCAAATACTGGGGGAAGGAGGCTTTGTTTCACATAAGATAACTCCGGGATTCCATCACTAGTCTGGACACTATTCTTAAGAATGATGTATGATATTTGAGACAATTCATAATCTACCAATTGTCTCAGGTTTAGCAGTTACAACCCACACAATCTTTTTTTTTTTTTTTTTTTTTGATTGATACACATCATATGTACCAATGTACAAATTACCACAATCCCCAGTAATAGTGGTACAGGGAACTATGCTGCAACTCTGCAAGTACCCTGATCCCAATAGTCAAGTCTCGAGGCTGAAGAAGCAACAATTACAAGTTGTTACCTACAACTGAAATCGCTTTCACCACATATAGGTGAGTAGTTCGGGAGCATGCATCGAATACGAAGCAGTGGCTCATCCCTGACTAAATACATTCATGTCCATATGCCACTATCACCATGCTTTAGCTAGAGACTAACAGTATAGATCAATAATAAAACTGACGCCAGTCCTGGCATCAAATACATAGATTATGGAGTTACTGCTTCCACAAAAAGGAAAAAAAAGCATATAGAAGAGAGAAGGCATCACCCAAACTATAGAACTATGCAGAAGTGAATCTACACATCTATGCATCAATCTGCATAACAGATCATCACCCCCTTGCAACGTATTGTTCTCCTCTTTCAGACCCTTCAGTATGCGGAGTGTCAAAGAAAGGCAATCCAATGCCTTTGCCCAGAAGCAAGCTTTGCACATAAGGTTCCATCACACAAAAACACTGAGAGATAAAGCTCTCTATCATACGCATCTCCATGTCATAAACTATCACCTTTGCTTTCACAGCCAACAAAAACTTTCGAATCTTCTCAATATACAAGACATGATTGATGCTATCTTTGTGCTGCTGGAAGAACCCAAAGGTGTCTAAATCTGAAGCTCCATTATACCATTCATTCCATGCGTTCCTCCCATTATCACCACATCTTCCCAATACCCATATGCGAGTACTTGCACTAGTTATATCAAAAATGGCGAAGGAATCTCCTAAAACGAAAGGGAATGTGAGTATTTCACCACCATCTCGATCACCAGGCAACCTTGAGTAGGTGAATTCCTCACTAGCGAAGTTGAAGAAAACGATGTGGGTATAATTTCTTGGCTTAGGAACTAATGAACTATCATAATATATCCAGTGCATAACCCCTTAGCATACACTCCCTTCTTCATGCTCGCTTTGTCCTGAACCCGAATGTTACTGCTAGAATTAACTCTCCAACACCGTGTGCTAAGCTCATAAACCACAATGAAACCAGGAGACGTACCTTGTGATACCCGAAGAGGAAATAGGATTGCAACCACCTTGTGGTCCTTGCCAAGAGGATCAAATCCAAAAAGATCAGTTCACGACGACCAGGATGAGAGGGTAAAGGGGAAGCACCAGGAACTTTCTAATTGAAGGGTTGAACAGATAAAGATCCATATAGATTTTATAACATGGATCAAATGGAAGTCTTCCACATTCATCAGGAGAATCTGTCGCCATATCCACTCTGTATCTACCAAACAACATCAACCCATTAACATAACCTAAATGCTCAAAGGCCAAGAGTGGTAAGGAGTACTTTATGCTCACAATTTCTGCACAGCTTCTGAATGCATCATCAGTTATACGTTCCCTGATTCTCAGATCAGATTCAAGAATCCCCGCCAAATAGTTTTCCCAAGATAAGAAGAAACGCTTGTTCGAATTGTCCTTGAACATATGTAAATGCATATAAATGAAACTAGGGTCATCGATCATCGAGCACCATGTTTTTGAAACGCACCTGAATCTCACCAGATCCTTCGCGGGGAGCCTTGCTAGGATTTCCATCCATAATTCAGGTGGGAATTCGGGAGCTGGGATCGTTTCTGTATCCATAGTTCCTGTCTGAAACCAGAGCAATTGTCTCTTTAGCAGAGAAAGTGCTCGACATTGTACTGTTGGTGGTCAAAACATGATGGATTTGGTTGCCCATTTGGTTTGAGAAATTCAGAGAAGAAGGCGTCATAAGAAGTGAGCCTGAGGAATATTAAAGAAAGATTCTTCATTCAGTCATATAATAGTCCAACTTCCAAACATAGTGACGCCCATCTATGCACAATATAAAATGAATAACACAAATTTTAATAATAATGTTTCCTTAAGATTATTCAAGAAGCCCCTTCTCTATCATACTACAATTTTCCTAGGCGCTCTGTTACAATTTTCCACAGCAAGAGCAGCAGCTCTGTAATACAGATTTCACCTCAGGCTTCTTGGAAACCAGAAGAGTTTCAACTTCGGGTTTGTAGAGGATGCAATTGTTGTTGTACTATAGAAAGTACGGTTGTCGATCCCGAGGAGCTAGGTCTCATGCAAGTCTAAGGTCAATGTCCTTATGAACTAAGCAAAAGAACAATTCAAAATTGTTTGTGATGCAAGCACTAAAAACGAGATGAAATCAAATAAAGAAACCTTAGGCAGGGATTTACCGAGCTAACATGCCAACAATCTTAATTACATGCTTCTACACTATTCACAACGGCAATGAACTAGGGAATCGATGCAGTTCAGACCACCTAAGCCTTCTCTCGAAGGTCATTAAGCTAACTCAATTGAATTAATTGTTGTTCTCACACAATCAAAACCAAAGAATTACATGATTATCGACTCTTACCTTAATAACAACCTAAATTATTCTCATATCTAAGTTGTAATCATCCAACAAGTTGAAGTAGAACTAAGCCTCTTCTCTCGAAGTCTACTCAATTCCCAAAAACAATAAAGGTAGGATTCTCTCGAACCTCACACCAATTCACAAGTATCAACAAGTCGGAAATTCATCAAACAATTGCAAATTAGCATCAAAGCATCAATTACGATTAAACTAGCATATTAGTGGCAAAATCCCCAACCTAAGTTGGAAATTTAGCCACACATATTCATGACATGTGATAGCAAACCGAGAGAAGAACAGCAAAAAGAATGAAAGATAAAAGTAGAGAAAAGAATGACAATACCGTAAACTTGAATTAACTTGCGATTAAATGAAAATAACTCCAAGCTTTGATCCCTTAACAATGGAAAATAAGTGCTTAAACATAGAGAGAAACTAGCCTAGAAACGAAGCATCAAAAGTCTCCCTGGAAAAATGACAGCTTCCGGAATAAAAGATGCGAAAAACGTAAGCCGCCGATTGGCACGACCAATCGCTGAAACCGTGCTGCACCCGTGCAAGCTCACAACTTCTTCAATTAAATCTCAAATTCTTAGCATGGCTCGTGCTGAAACCGTGCTTAACCCGTGCAAGCTCGCGGCGCCTTCGCTTGATTTCCGAATTCCTAGCATGGCCTCGTGCCGACCTCTTACGCTTCAGCACAGCTCGTGCTAGGTCCGCTTTCCTTCTTTTCTTCAACACGACCAGGTGTTACAGCTGTGCTAGATCCGCTTTTCCTTCTTTTCTTAGACACGGCCAGTGTTACAGCTGTGCTAACTTGGTTTGACCTCTTTCTTCGCTCTCCGACTTTCTATGGCCTCCCGCTCTTTTCCTTAACACTTTGAAAGATGTATTCTTCATCATAAAAGGCGGGATTACCTCAAAACATATAAATTCGCACACTTTAATCATAAATGAAGAAAGTAAGCGAAATCAAATAAGAATTTAGGTGAGAAGGCCTTTAAAGTGTCGAAATTAGCCAAAAGGAGAATGGAAAAGCACGTAAAATTCCTGTTTATCAGCAATATATTAAGACGGGTCGGTTTTGGGTTGAGTTATTTTAAGTTGAGTCATATTCAGGTCACTAAGATTTGCTTTAGTTTCGGGTTAGTTAATCACCAAAACTCCCATGGTCCCAACTCTTTTATTTGCTTTTCGTATTGGGCTGTGTTAATAATAATAATAATAATAATAATAATAATAATAATAATAATAATAATAATTTTATTCAGAAGCTTAACTAAATCAAAATTCTATTGGTGGGAATTTCTAGTGTTTATCATGTTTGGTTGGATGTAGTGTTGTGTTTAATAATAAATAATGACTTTGGCAGAGTTTAGAAGGTTAACTAAATTAAAATTCTATTCGTGGCAACTTTTAGCGCCCATAAAAAATAATTTATGTCGTCTTTGGTTGGCTATAATTAATCTTAGATTGTGTTTTTAATTATTTTATTTGGTTGTACAAGATCATTACTATGAAAAAGGGTTTTCATATATGTTTCGAATTAGCCTGAATTAATATACTATATATTTTAAAATTATCAAATTTTCAACCATTATAATTAATTATTAATTGTAAGGTTTAGCGCCAATAAAATTTCGTCTCGATCTAATTATCCGAATTTGTTCAACTCGTAAAGAATTGAGTCTAAATTTTTTTGTCCAAGTTTTAAATTCGAACATAAAATTTTTAACTTTGTTGTTTGAACTTGATTTTGACCCGAATATAGACTTGTCCAAATTATCCGACCGAAAAAATTCAAATAACAAACAAAAAATTTCGTTCGATAACCGATTTGTCCAACCCGATAGCTCAAATCCAATTTTTTCTAGCACTAGTGAAATTGTATTTATCAATAATGTCTATGACAAGTACAAATGACACTCTAATTAATTATACAATTTATAATTATATTTAATACATAATAATAATATATTATTTAAGCCAAAAGCAAGACACTTTAGCAAGATATTTGTGATTATAATTATGACAATGTAATCTATCATGTAATAATCATTACACTTTTTGTGTGTAATTTTTTTTGATGTAAAGATTGATATTGGTGAGATTCAAACTTTAATTTTTTGTAACAATTTTTAAAAATTTCATTAGTTGAACTGTCCGACTATAATAAATAATGATAAATATATACTTGTACTATGACATTAATGTTTGCGTCACAAGATACGAAATATATGACCTTAACCTTTATGAAAAACTAGTCATGAATAACATGTTTGAAGACTCAATTATGTAAATGTTCATAATTAGTAACCTAAATATATTTTTTTATCAAATTATAACCTAAATATTTTGATGATAAATATAACAAAATTTTACACACCAGGCGGAAATTTAAAATATTACATGATAGGATTAAAAAGATAAATATGATATGCATACAAAATGGAAATCAAAATAGTCCGCGGGGAAATCTTTTGTGAATATTTTTTATGATTGAAAGTTGAGGCAAAATTTAAAACAATCCAATGACCGGATTCTTAAGTTGAGGAATTTGATGAAATATTTTTTCCCCCATAAGAGATATGATAGTATTCCAATTCCATCCCCTAGATTAGACAGCTTTATATATGCATAGATATATTTCTGGTATAGCCATAATTTCATCCCTAGACAGTTTTAGTATAAGTAAAAGAGTTTCAGTAAAAGAACAACAATGGAGGTGAATTCGAAGCAGGAGGTGAAGATCCCAAAATGGGTAATGGCGATGATTGAAACGCGTTTCAACATAATAAAAGGAGTAAGGAGGCATCGAGGTCACCTCAAGTATTTTTGTGTTGATTGTTGCGGTGGGAGTCTGACCGAATCTCAGAAGAAAGCCAAGCATGGAGGCCACACGGTCCTCCAGGCATACACCTGCTCTCATAACTACGTGTTTCGTGTAAAAGACATTATTGGTCTTCGTTCCAGAGGCCTTGATGTTTCAGGTGTCGCACCTTTCGTCATCAACAGTGGGCTTGTGTACTACCCAAAGTCCCCAAAACACTCGAAGAACTTCGAAAATAAGTACGGGGTGAATGGCCTTTGCTTGACTTGTGGAAGGGGACTAACACATCCTGGGTTCTTCTGTTCCATTCTCTGCAAGTTCCTCTTTTCCCTTTCCCCTCATTATTCAAATCATGCCATCTTACCAACTTCAACGTTCATTTCTGACGACCAAAATCAAGCCTTTGCCGGTTCAGTTTCGAAGAAGAAGAGGAGGATGTGGTCCAAGTTGAAGAAGACGAAAATTAAGAAAGACAAGAAGAAGAAGAAGGTGACTGAGGAGGAGGCAAGACGTCCACCTTCACTGAAAAGGAAGCGTAGTGCTAGAGGTGATATAAACAAGACAGAGACTAATGAAGCTACTTTTGTTGAAGACAATCAAGGCTTTGGGGGTTCGGTAACTGATTGCAAGAAGAAGAAGATCGATAACAAGGAGGACGAGACCAAAGCAAAGCTTGGTGCAAGTGCTTTTGCTGCGGCCGGTGATGGTGATGGGGGATGAAGAAGACCGAGACCACTAATGACGAGTACAAATTGTTGCAGATTTTGAGTTCAGCTGTTGTCACTGATGGTGAGAAGCTGAGCCCGAGAAAGAGGAGACCAAGAAAGGGTATACCGTGCAGAGCTCCTTTCTATTGATTATTAATTATATACTACATAGGATAACGGCTGCCTTTCATCTTAGTATAGACTGAAATACTAATAAGGCTGTAGGGAGTGTGGATCATATAGCCCTTAATTTTGTAATTAGAGCTACATATATATAGTTACTGTTTTGTCAAACGTATGGCTGTTGCATTTTTTTCGTTATATTCTAGATTATATCCCAAAAGAATGGATCCCATCTAAGGATTGATTCTTGAAGGTAGAGAAACCCGAATGACATTGTCTCTCCAAAAACTTTTGATTTCGAGAATTCTAAAAAGAAAGGTGTGGCAACATGTCTATTTGTCAAGTATATGATCCTCATTACACATGATGAGGTAATGCGAGACTATACCGAAACATTAGCAGGAGTTCATATTATTTGGCTAGTTGCGCTCCTATGAAAACAAAGAGAGACCTAAATGCGGGAATAAGAGATTTATTTACTGGATTGAGAGCTCCAATTCTTCATTCCGTGGCCTCTGCATCCGGGTTTGGCTGGGGCAGTAACTCTCTCCAAAGCAAGCTCTCCACAAAAGTTCCCACATAAGTTGCACCATGATTGTGAGACTTGATCTCATGGGTCTTGTAGCTGTATGATACCACGCCTTGTCCATGTAAACTTATGAGCAGCTCACTGCTCTCCTCGAAGAAGATAGCATTGTTTACACGTCGAGCTATCGGAAAGTTGAACCACTCCTGCTTTGAATCCCACTCAAATGCTCCAGTCCAATTGCCATCGTTTACGTTCGTAACCCGCACCCGGGTGTGATTAGGAGAGATACTAAACACCGCAACCGATCCATCAACTACCACCAGGATTCGACCCTCTTCTCTTCAAGACTAATTTTTAATTCAGTCGATGGCAAAACAACAAACCGAAGTGATCAATCGACGAGTCAAACAAAACAATGCCGTCGAATTTGTGTAATTCACGAGCTTGATTGACAAAACCACCTATCCAAGTATATAGCACCGTCTAAGTAGAGCATGTTGCTTAAACACATGGTAACAGGACGAATAAGAGACTTAGTTTCGGACGCCTTCCACGAACCCCTCTTGACACTATAGATGTCAATCCATCCGGTATCTTTATCCTCGGATTGCACAGCTGCAATGAGCTTTATAGTCATCGGTCACCGGGTCATACCCTAAACACGAGTCAGCCCAACTCCCTCTTCGCCCGACCTGTAGTAGGGATTTAGGGGATGGGAGGATGATCGGGGCTTTTCCAAGTAAGGGATTCCACAGGATCATCTCGGTTGAATCCCATTTTTCAACGGGAGATTTGAATTTGTGCAACAACAAGCAACCCATCAGCACAGCCCATAACCTCAATCGTGTAACTCCAATCAATCGGCATTTTGAATTTCGCGGTTTCAATCAATTGATCGCCATTAAGAGTAACACATTGAGCTCCCTTAAGCACACCTACTTCTACTGGTCTATCAATCACAATCGGACGAGTGCCATTTTCGCCATGAAATTTGTTGTTAAACAGTTTGAAATGGTCGCGAGCAAACTTAGGGGTTTCGATGATAGAGGAAAAGGTTTTGCGAAGGCTTTTAAGGGAGAGCGAGAGTCCTTACAGGGAGTCGGAGGAAGATCTCGAGTCCACAATTCCGGCGGAAGAATGAATTGCACTTTCTCTCCTAGCCGCTGGTCTCTCGCCCGGAGGATTCATCACTCCCTCTCGTGACCGCCGGAGAGAGAATTTGGGTGGCGCTGCAAATGCTTCGCTTCAGCCCGCAGCTCGGTACTCAGCAGCACAGTGGGTTTCTTGCGAAAGAAGACTTATTTTCAAGGGGGAGAGGGGGATGCATTACGAATGGCATATTCGTAAATCTCCAAGAAAATATGAGCATTTAGTGACACAATTAGGATTATTTAAGAGCAGCTAAATATAAGAAAATGGCATATATGTTTAGAGGGAGAGGGAGTTTTGTTTTTTTAAAAAAGAAAAATTTTATGTGTTTGTGATCCGAGACTACTAATCTAGAATTGATAATATAATTTTATTTCTTAGTAACCTCAGTACGTATTTTATTAATGGTATATATCATTTTAAAATCATGTGAACATATACCAAAGTAACCATTATATCCTTTTTATTAATGGACTCCATATTTAAAGCAATTAAATTTTAAAATGATACGTGCGGAGAAAAAAAAGGTTACATATCGATGTTGAAAGAAGATAATTATTTTTAATGACTCATAATAATTGTTTATAGTGATTAATATATATGGCCTATGATATAGTAATAATGTAAAATAATGTTAATCACAAATTCAGCACATTTTTTTAGTTTTATTATACTTGTTTGTCTATCTTTAGTATAATTTATAAATCTCTAGAATTAAAACAAGAAAGAAAATTGAATAGTATAATTAGAATTTAACATTTAGCAAAGCAATCGTAGTTTCACACCTTAAATATGATGATCTTTCACGCCTTAAACCTCACACTTTCTCCCTCAAAATTTAAGTGATATTCAATGTATTTTCCAACACTCTACAAAGCTATATGGGCTATGGTTGGGAAGTAAATACAATATAATTATTTTATAAATATTAGTAGTTGTTGGTATTCTCAACACCTGTCTCTTATATTATGAATTCAGGGGTAACATTTTTCTTTCCTTTTTTCCCCTTTTTACTAGTACATTTGTCCATGTGGAGCGAGATTACGTGCAACGATGGAGCGTGCATTTTACTATTGTAGTTTGATAATTAATTGAACCATATAATAAAATTAGTGATTTTTAAACCCAATTTAAACTTTAGTGATTTTTTATAATAATGAGGTAAAGTTTAGTGACTTCTTAAAATTTTTTCCCATAAATAAGTGATATATTGATGTTAAAAGAAGATAATTATGTATAATAGAGTTTGTAATAACCCACAATAATTTCTTATAATGATCGATATATATGACCTACGATATAATAATAATGTTTGATTAGAGGTAAAATTAAATGTAAAAATAATGTTTAATCACAAATTTAGCTTATTTTTGGAGTTCTATTATAAATCTTTAGAATTAAAATAAGAAAGAAAATTGGTTAGTATAATTAGAATTTAACATTTAACAAAGCAATCGTAAATATGTACCAAAGCCCCCCCACCCCCCACCCAAAACCCCCTCTATATATGTCCCAAAGTGTGCGTTGCTTAAAGACTTGTAGTTTTATCAGAGGGAAGAATGAAGAAGACCTCAAGGCTCCTTCTGCAAGCTCCTATTTTGCCCTCCTCATCCTCACCATTCTACTAATGCCATTCTATTTTCCATGTTCATCCTTGACCAAAACCAAGTCTTTGGGTGTTCGTTTTCGAAGAAGAAGAGGAAGATAGGATCCAAGTCCAAGAAGAAGCAAATCAACAAAGACAAGGAGGAGGAGAAAAAGAGGCAAGTCATCTCTGAAAAGAAAGCATGGTAGTGCTGGTGATCAAGGGAACAACAAGATGGAAGGGTCTAGTGAAGCTTTTGTTCAATACATGAATGAAGTCCCCGTAGGGATTCCGTTTCTATGGTTAACAACAAGAAGACGGAGGCTACTAATGACGCGGAGAAAGAGTTGCACACTTTGATTACAATTGCTGCTGTAACTACCGACAGTGAGAAGATGTGCCTGAGGAAGAGGAGAACAAGAGAGGGCACTCCCTGTACATCTCCTTTTTATTGATTACTGTGTATATAGGATCTTAATCAGTATACTACATTCCTATAATGCATACAATTAGTGGCTTCAATCAATTGGATTCCTGTTTTCTTCAGAGATAACAGATCATATGTCATCTAATCTAGTCACTGAAAGCTGTATTTAATACTTTGGTTATGGGGCCAATGATGTTATACTTCCATTCATGATCAAGCTGTGAACATTTGAAGCATCATCTGACTGTTGTCTGCCTGTGCATAGTTGTCTATATCACTAATGCTAAGAAAGTAAACCAGTTTCTTGTCACCTTGTTTTCGGGATAAACATGTTGTGGTCATTGGTTCAGCTTCCTACTTGTGGCCTTCCGTATTTGAAAATAGTGTTATAAACTTATGTTTCATTTTATTGTCACTCCAGATCTCAAGGTTGATTTATACGAATTCTGGGTTCGCTATATTGGCACTAGCATCAAATGCTGTGCACAAACTTTGGAAATGGCCAAGGAATGACACAAATTCATCTGACAAGGTCATTGCTCTTGGAAGCCTGGTTTTTGTATCAGTGCAGAATTTTTGTATTTGGGAGCCTGCTTTTGGATCAATGCAGAACTTTTCCCATATGGTGCATTAAGCCATTAACAATTCTGCTCACAGGCAACTGCAAGTATTGCTCCTCAACTACGACAACCTTCTAGTGGTATAATGATGACAAACGATCTAAGTGCACAAAACCTGAAGATGCGGTGTCTTGCTTTGCACTTTCGAACAATGATTCCTATGTTATGTCAGCATCTCGTGGGAAAATCTCCTTGTTCAACATGATGACCTTTAAGTGTATACTCATCTAAGGTGAAAAATGCATAAAGTATATCCAAATAGCTCATAGTATAATTTCCAAAGAAGGTAAACTACAGATACAACAACAAAAAAAGAATCATCTAACACTGAAGATAAAATATAAGATTAAGTACCAATAGGCTTGCTCGATGTATCATGCGACATAACAGCTAGGACAAACACAAACATGCAATTTATATGTGAAAGGAGGCTTTGGCACATTATAGAAACTTATTTACTGACTAAGGTCCATTGTAAAAACATGGTCTCATCTAAACCATCTAAGAGGCATTCAGGCCTAGGAAACTGGATCTTTTCTTTCTCTTTCTTTTTGTTGCCGGGGGAGGACGAGGGAAGAGGAGATATGAAGCTAGTCATAGGATAGCATCTTCAAGGTATGCATTCCACCATTTAATAGTTGCTACTAAATGTAGTTAACATGTCTATTTGTCAAGTATATGATCCTCATTACACATCATGAGGTAATGCGAGACTATACCGAAACATTAGATTATTTGGCTAGTTGCGCTCCTATGAAAACAAAGAGAGAGCTAAATGCAGGAATAAGAAATTTATTTACTGGATTGAGAGCTCCAATTCTTCATTCCGTGGCCTCTGCACTGGGTTTGGCTGGGCCAGTAACTCTCTCCAAAGCAAGCTCTCCGCAAAAGTTCCCACATAAGTTGCACCATGATTGTGAGACTTGATCTCATGGGTCTTGTAGCTGTATGATACCACACCTTGTCCATGTAAACTTATGAGCAGCTCACTCGCTCTCCTTGAAGAAGATAGCATTGCTTACAAGTCGAGCTGTCGGAAAGTTGAACCACTCTCGCTTTGAATCCCACTCAAATACTCCAGTCCAACCTGTCCCGCTCTTCTTCCAGAACCTGCACCCAGTGTGAGTAGGAGAGACACTAAACAATGCAACCGATCCATCAACTACCACCAGGATTCTGACCCTCTTCTCTTCAAGACTAATTTCTAATTCGATCGATGGCAAAAATCAAGCCATAAGTGATCATTCGACAGGTCAAACGAAACAATGCCGTCGAATTTGTGTATTTCCCAAGCTTCATCGACAAAACCTCCTATCCAAGTATATAGTACCGTCTAAGTAGAGCTTGTTGCTTAAAGGCATGGTATCGGGACGAATAAAATCCTCGCTTCGGACACCTTCCACGAACCCCTCTTGACACTATAGACGTCAATCCATATGATACCACCACTCTCGAGTGCACAGCTGCAAGAGCTTTATAGTCATCGTTCACCGGGTCATACCCGAAACACGAGTCAGTCCAACTCCTCGTCGCCCAACCTCGTTGCGGGGATTCGGAGGATGGGAGGATGATCCGGGCTTTTCCAATTAAGGGATTCCACAGGATCATCTCGGTTGAATCCCATTTTTCAAGGGGAGATTTGAATTTGTGCAATAATAGCAACCCATCAACACAGCCCATAACCTCAATCGTGTAACCCCAATCAATCGGCATTTTGAATTTCGCGGTTTCAATCAATTGATCGCCATTAAGAGTAACACATTGAGCCCCCTTAAGCACACCTACTTCTACTGGTCTATCAATCACAATCGGACGAGTGCCATTTTCCCCATGAAACTTGTCATTAAACAGTTTGAAATGGTCGCGAGCAAACTTAGGGTTTTCAATGATAGAGGAAAAGGATTCGCCAAGGCATTTGAGGGAGAGCAGAGTCGTTACGGGAGTCGGAGGAAGATATTAGTCCACAATTCCGGCGGAAGAATGAATTGCACTTTCTCCCACCTCGGCGTTGGTCTCTCCTCGGAGGATTCATCACTCCTTCTTTCATCGCCGGAGAGAGAATTTGGTTGGCGCTGCAAATGCTTTGCCTCAACTCGCAGCTCGGCACTCAAGCAGCACGGTTGGATTTCTTGCGAAAGAAGACTTATTTTGAAAGGGGCGAGAGCGATGCATATTATTATGAAATGGCATATTCGTAAATCTCCTAGAAAATATGACGTTTTTGCATTTTCGATTCTCTGTCATAGCCTATAAGCGGCGCTATTGTGATGAGGACTAGACCAAAAACTACGCCGAGGTACTTCCATTTCTTGTAAAATTATTTTTTAGACCCAAAGTTCTGAAAAATGATTCTAAATCCCCCTAAATTATGTGTAAATTATATTTTTGGCCCAAATCCGACTGATGACGTAAGAAAACCGGGTGTTTAGGCGGGATTTATAAAAATTTGATTTGAAAGCCCCAAATTACCCTTATCAACTAAAATGAACTCCCTAAAATCTCTCTCTCTCTCTCTAACGATCATGTTTACAAATTATAAAATCTTTCCATTCTTCTTCTTCATTCATCTTCTCCATTCTTCTTCTTCATTCATCTTCTCCATTGCTCTTCATTCTTCTCCATTATTGCTCTTCATCCTTCTTCTTTTTCTCTGCCCTCTTCTTTCTTCTACCTTGGTGTTTAATATTTAGCTCTCGTGAAAGCTTGAAAGCTTCATCAAAAGTTTCAGAACTTGCTCGTGAAAGCTTGAAGCTCACTCTTCTCTTCTTTTGTCCGTCGTTTTGCGTCATTGCTCTTACTTCGTGAAAGGTTCAAAGGTTTTCTGTTGCACTTGTGAAAGCTTAAAAGCGGCTCTGTTCTTAATGCTTCAAATTTCGAAAATTGGTATAATTATTGTTTAATTTTGTAATTTTATAATCGTGTTTTTGCAAATGTAGAGCAAGTTTATATAAAATGGAAGAGATTTCTTCATCAAGGAGCAATCGATTCAATGTATATGAGGAAGACATATGTCCAAGATGCAATATGATAGGAACAAGAAAAGTATGAGGAAGACATATGTCCAAGATGCAATATGATGGGAACAAGAAAAGTGTCTCGTTCGAAGCAAAATCCAGGGAGGGAGTACATAAAGTGCCCGAGATGTGAGAAGTTCTTGAAATGAGTTGATGAAAATCCCGAGTTTGATAGAAGAATCATAAGGATGTTGAACGAAATCAAAACCGAATTGGTTGAATTAAAGATAATGTACAAGTTGATTGAGAAAGGCTTGAGCATTGTTAGCATGTTATTAATAGGTTTAATTGTTGTAGTTGTATTGTCCTTGTTATTTGAATATGTTGTAGTGAAGAATGTATAGGGGATGTTCTTTGAATAGTATGTCAAAGTTCTTGAAATGGGGATGTTCTTTGAAAGAAATGTCAAAGTTTAATGAATGTTAGCATGATATTAGTAATCGCAGTATGTCAAAGTTCTTGAAATGCGAGCAAGTTTAATGAATGAAAGAAATGTCAAAGAAGGCCCGAAGTGAAGGAAGGCCGCATGGCCCTCAGTGCACATTGCACGGCCGTGCGACAAATTACGGAAGTTGAAGATGCGCACGGCACCCCGTGCGGAATATGCACGACCGTGCAAAACAGGCAGAGAGCACGAGTTTTCGCACAGCCGGTTGTGCGGAACCCGCACGGCTGTGCGAACTGCGGCAGATTTTCGCACGGTACCCCATGCGACTTTCGCACAGCTGTGCGACTACTGTTTCGGCCTCCGGGCAAAACGTCATGGGCAAAATTGACATTTCACACCTCCGTTTACCCTCCGGGTCGGATTTGGGCCAAGAATATAATTTACACATAATTTAGGGGATTTAAAATCATTTTTCAGAACTTTGGGTCTAAAAATAGTTTTATAAGAATTGGGGTACCTCAGCATAGTTTTTTCTACATTATGATCCTCTATGTTTATGGAGTTTCTGACATGAAATTGCAAGTTATATTTTTCTATATTAAATGTTTCATTGGCAACATTCCTGTATGTGATGGAGTTGAACAGTCAGAAAAATTCTATACTACATTTTAAGCGGCACTATCGTGATTAAGAGTAATTAATGGCAAGATTTTGACATTGTCAAAGGTGCTAGTCTCAACACAATAAGGAAAATATAACTTCAATTTCATGTCAAAAAATTCATAAACACACAAGATGATTATATACAACATTTCCAATCAATATACAACATTTCAGTATATTACAAGAATTGGTTGGAATGTACTTGCAACCGATAAGAATGGCTGGGTATCTAGACGATGATGACTATGATAAATAGTCCAAGGGCCAGGCAAAATGATACGAGTAGAAACATCATAAATGAAACCCTCTAATTCCACGGGACTCTCAATAGGGCCTTCAAACTTGCAAACTAGGGTAATGAAGCTACGAAATACCCCTGCAGTGACCAAACTATCTGATCCAGCCTGGTGCGCTCTTCCTACACGTTTAACCCCGAGCATGTCAGCCATCTTCTGAAGCCCAAGGTACTCGGGCTCTGGAAACATGTCTCTGCAGAACCCAGCCATGGCCTTGATGTCGTAAATCCTACCGAAACAGCTCTCCAAAAGCTCAGCAAATCCAAACACCGAATCGGGCAAAGGCCGGCTAGTCAGGAGGGGAATCAAGTGAGCCAGGTCATATAAACCATGAAATGTGACCCACTTGACCTCCCCGTAGAACTCTCGCACCACCGCTCTCAGCTTGTCGGCGAAAACTGCGTGGGGATGCCTTTGAGCGTCCAGGGAGCCTTCACGAATGGGACTCCCCATGTTCGAGCCGAAGACAATTCACATAGTCCACTGCCATGTCCCCACATACCAGGTTGAATTGCCAAGTCCCGCCAACATCGCCTTCTTCGTCTGATAACGTAATGCCAACTTGGATAAGAATAGAACTGGCGATGTTGAACTTGACATCCTCATAGCGGTCGAACTCATCCGCCTGGCGGGGAGTGTTGCGGATCAGTCTAGGGAACTCCGTGTCTATAGACACGATTCTGTGAGTCTCTAGCATGGATTGCAGCGCAGACATTTCGTCGTCGAAGTTGTAGCACCATACCTGAGTGATCATCTGAGCCATGATTATTCTTTCTGAGTTTTTTTTTTGTTGTTGGTTTTCAGGGGTTGATCTGTCTGAAGGGCACAGCTTATGTAATTATAACGGCTATTAGGATATGAGTTTTTGGTGTATATATATACTATAGGCGGTTATTAGGAGGAAATCTTTTTGGATCACAGGGGATTTTTGGTATATATATATATACTCGTGAAAATTTAGAAAAGTTGTTGATGTGATTATTATAACGGTTACAATAAATTACATATTTTGGGTCATTACAAGAAAATTATTAATCAGAAATTTTATATTCCCTCAAGAGTTATACTCCTACACAAATTTGTATTGTATCCCAAGTATATATTTCCATCCCCAATACAAACTTGTATCTCAAGTAGCAGAATACTCCTATATATGTGGGTCAAAATCAGACGTTAAAGTCTGTAATTAAAAAATATCTCCCTCAACTAAAACTCTTCTCCATCCTTCTCTAAAACCTTAGCTAACGTTGCTATTCTCCATCCTATAGCTAATTTCAGTTCAGAGAGAAAAATAATGGAGGACAAATCAAAGCAAGAGGAAGTATCAATCCCAGACTGGGTAAAAGCAATGATTGAAGCCCGTTTCTGCATAATCAAAGGAACAGGGAAGCATAAAGATCACCTCAAATATTTTTGCGTTGATTGTTGTGGTGAAACTATGACCCAATCTGAGAAGAAAGCCAAACATGGAGGCCACAAGGTCCTTCGAGCATACGCCTCCTCTCGTAGGTATGGGTATTGTGTACAAGACATTATTGGTCTTCGTTCGAGAGGCCTTGATGTTTCAGGTGTCGCACCTTTCAGCATCAACAGTGGGCTTGTGTACTACCCAAAGTCTCCAATACCCTCGAAGGACTTTGAAAACAAGTGTGGGGTGGATGGCCTTTGCTTTACTTGTGGAAGGATACTTAGAAAAGCTGGGTGCTTCTGTTCCATTCACTGCAAGTTCCTCTTTCGGCCTCCTCCTCATCAAAACTTCAATGATGTCATTGGAATTTCTATGTCTATGTTTGAGCAAAACCAAGTACTTGGGGGTTCAGTTTCGAAGAAGAAGAAGAAGACAGGATCTAAGAAAAATCAAGTGAAGAAGGACAACAACGAGAAGAAGGAGATCAAGGAGGAGGAAAGAGGTCTGAAAAGGAAACACAGTGCCGGTGAAGACAATCAAGGCTTTGGGGGTTCGGTTACTGATTGCAAGAAGAAGAAGAAGAAGCTGAAGACCATCGACAACAACAAGGGCGAGATCAAAGCAGAAGAAAAACGTCCCCTTGTTTTGAAATTGAAGGTCGATGCATGTGCTGAAGGGATGAAGAAGACAGAGACTGGGAATGATGAGGACGAATTGTTGCAGACTTTGAGTTCAGTTGTGGTCGCCAATGCTGAGAAGATGAGTCCGAGGAAGAGGAGACCCAGAAAGGGCATTCCGTGCAGAGCTCCTTTCTATTGATTATTGTACAGGGAAAAGTTTTTGTTTTCCATAGTTAGTTGGAGGATTTGGTCATTCGATTTTGTATAGAGTTGTACTTATCCGTTTCTATTAATATTTGGCTTATATCTATTAAAGATGTAATAATTTTTTTTTAGTTTTCTATGATTTTAAATTCAATTGTTACTATATGAACTTTTTTATGAACAAGTATAGGATAAAGGCTACGTTTTCATCTTTGTATAGACTGAAATACTAATAAGGCTGTAGGGAGTGTGGATCATATAGGCCTTAATTTTGTAACTAGAGCTACATATATATAGTTACTGTTTTGTTAAACGTTTGTTGCATTTTTTTCATTTTTTTCTAGATTATATCCCAAAAGAATGGATCCCATCTTAGGATTGATATTCAAAGGTAGAGAAACCCGAATGGCATTGTCCCTCCATAAACTTTTGATTTCGAGGATTCTAAAGAAGAAAGACGTAGCTGTAGCCAGTACCCAAGGTCATTACATACTTTCAAGCGCACTGATAAAGGTATGCTTAAGTGTTAATGATCTTGCCTTCTCTTATCCCAACAAACAACTGTCCATTGTCACATAATTTTTTGTATGTAGGTGTGGGATGCCGTCACTAGAGCTAAGCAGTATACTTTTGTATGCAGGTGTGGGGTGACTGTGGTCTGCCTGTGCATAGTTGTCTATATCACTAATGCTAAGAAAGTAAACAGTTTCTTGTCACCTTGTTTTGGGGATAAACAGGTTGTGGTCATTGGTTCAGCTTCCTACTTACGGCCTTCCATATTTGAAAGTAGTGTTATAAACTTATGTGTCATTTTATTGTCACTTCAGATCTCAAGGTTGATTTATACGAATTCTGGGTTAGCTATATTGGCATTAGCATCAAATACTGTGCACAAACTTTGGAAATGGCCAAGGAATGACAGAAATTCATCTGACAAGGTAATTGATCTTGGAAGCCTGGTTTTTGTATCAGTGCAGAATTTTTCTATTTGGGAGCCTGCTTTCTGGATCACTGCAGAACTTTTCCCATGTGGTGCATTAAGCCATTCACAATTCTGCTCACAGGAAACTGCACGAATTGCTCCTCAACTATGGCAACCTTCTAGTGGTATACTGATGACAAACGATCTAAGTGACACAAAACCTGAAGATGTGGTGTCTTGCTTCGCACTTTCGAAGAATGATTCCTATGTTATGTCAGCATCTGGTGGGAAAATCTCCTTGTTCAACATGATGACTTTTAAGTATATACTCATCTAAGGTGAAAAATGCATAAAGTATATCCAAATAGCTAATATTATAATTTCCAAAGAAGGTAAACTACAGAGACAAAAAAAAAAAGCATCATCTAACACTGAAGATAAAATATAATATTAAGTACCAATAGGCTTGCTCGATGTATCATGCAACCTAACATCTAGGACAAACACAAACATGCAATTTATATGTGAAAGGAGGCTTTGGCACATTATAGAAACTTAATTACTGACTAAGGTACATTGTAAAAACATGGTCTCATCTCAACCATCTAAGAGGCATTCAGGCTTAGGAAACTGGATCTTTTTCTTTTTCTTTCTTTTTTGTTTGGGGGAGGGGACGAGGGAAGAGGAGATATGGAGCTAGTCATAAGATAGCATCTTCAAGGTCATATATGCATTCCACCATTTAATAGTTGCTACTAAATGTAGGCAACATGTCTATTTGTCAAGTATATGATCCTCATTACAGATCATGAGGTAATGCGAGACTATACCAGAAACATTAGCAGGAGTTCGTATTATTTGGCTAGTTGTGCTCCTATGAAAACAAAGAGAGAGCTAAATGCAGGAATAAGAAATTTATTTACTGGATTGAGAGCTCCAATTCTTCATTTCATGGCCTCTGCAACTGGGTTTGGCTGGGGCAGTAACTCTGTCCAAATCAAGCTCTCCACAAAAGTTCCCACATAAGTTGCACCATGATTGTGAGACTTGATCCCATGGGTCTTGTAGCTATATGATACCACACCTTGTCCATGTAAACTTATGAGCAGCTCACTGCTCTCCTCGAAGAAGATAGCATTGCTTACACGTCGAGCTATCAGAGAGTTGAACCACTCCTGCCTTGAATCCCACTCAAATGCTCTAGTCCAACTGCCATCCTGTACGTTCAGAACCCAAACCCATGTGTGATTAGGGAGATACTAAACACTGCAACTGATCCATCAACTATCGCCAGGATTTTGACCATCTTCTGTTCAAGACTAATTTCTTCTTCAGTTGATGGCAAAGGAACACCCCATAAGTAATCATTCGACAGGTCAAACGAATAAAAATCGAATATGTTTGTATCACCATCGAGAAAACCACCTATCCAGTATATAGTACGGTCTAAGTAGAGCATGTTGCTTACAAGCATGGCTTCAGGAAGAATAAGAAACTCACTTTCAGTCAGCTTCCACGAACCCCTCTGGACACTATAGATGTCAACCCATATGGTACATTTATCCTCAGAGTGCACAGATGCAACAGCTTTATAGTCATCGTTCACTGGGTCATACCCGAAACACAGGTCAGCCCAACTCCCTCGTCGCCCAACCTGTAGCAGGGATTCAAGGGATGGGAGGATGATCAGGGCTTTTCCAATTAAGGGATTCCACAGGATCATCTCAGTTGAATCCCATTTTTCAAGGGGAGATTTGAATTTGTGCAACAATAGCAACCCATTAACACAACCCATAACCTCAATCGTGTAACCCCAATCAATCGGCATTTTGAATCTCGTGGTTTCAGTCAATTCATCACCATTAAGAGTAACACATTGAGTTCCCTTAAGTACACCAACTTCTACTGGTCTATCAATCACAATCAGACGAGTGCCATTTTCGCCATGAAACTTGTTGTTAAACAGTTTGAAATGGTCGCGAGCAAACTTAGGGTTTTCGATGATAGAGGAAAAGGATTCGCCAAGGCATTTGAGGGAGAGCAGAGTTCTTACAGGGAGACGGAGGAAGATATCAGTCCACAATTCCGGCGGAAGAATCAGTTGAACTTTCTTCCTCCTTGCCGCTGGTCTCTCGTTCGGAGGACTCATCACTCCCTCTATCGTCGCCGGAGAGAGAATTTAGGTGGCGCTGCAAATGCTTCGCTTCAGGCCCCAGCTCAGTACTCAGCAGCACAGTCGGTTTCTTGCGAAAGAAGACTTATTTTGAAGGGGGAGAGGGGGATGCATATTACGAAATGGCAAATTCGTAAATCTCCAAAAAAATGTGACCTTTTTGCATTTTTAATTCCCTTTTGTAGCATGTGGGGTTGGTGGAAGTTAAAATTAATGATCAGCGGTTACGAGTCTAGAGAGTTATTAACATAGTGGTTAGTGGTAATACAGAGTAACCTGACCCTATATAAGTAGTGTACAAGTGTTTAGGAGCATTTAGGAACATAATTAGGATTATTTAGAGTAGTTAAATGTAACACATAATAATTAAGAGTAGTTAGCGGTTTTGAACACTGAAACAAAAAAGTCGATAAAATTGTAGTCTCTCTTACAAGAGGAGATCACAAAGTACTATTTGATTAAGCAACTTGAGTTCATATACTTTATATGAAAAATAATAAAAGTCTCAACTTAACATAAAAAATTTTATATTAAATTTATTTTTAAATTTAAATATCACGCATTAAATGAATGAATATTGTTGGATTTAATAAAGCAAGGTGCCTTTTTATAAATTATACGAACGAAAATGTGCATCCCAGGAAACCATAAACTTCAATAGCTACCTGGGAAACCATAAAATTCAATAGAGACAATTCAAAGGGAAATATAGTAAAAACTACTATTAATGCCATACAATAATAATTTCGAAGTGTAAAGCTCACTTTCACGATGTTTATAAAAATCCAAATGTAAACCATCTCATCTCTACTTGCACTCTTAAAAGTAGAGAGACCGTTAAAAACATTACTAATATGATTCCAAAAAAAAGGGTATTAGTGTAACAAAACACATGTTAACCCTCCTTCTTCCTCCTTTTTTTAATTAAAAAAACGAAATGAAAAACAGAAAGAGAGGTGAAACATCTCGCTTCTCGACCAACAAAAAGTTATGCACAACAGCATCTGGACTAATCCAAACATTCCTGGATATTTTTGCTTTGTTTATGTCAACAAAAAGAATCCTATCACTACAAATAATGGCTGATATGTGATCTGCATCTCTATCGTCTCTGTTTACGTCAATTCTTGTAAGACAACTGTATCACAAATGTCCTCCTTTCTGTTGGATCTCTTTTATGGCTCGACCGCTTTCCCTTTGCATGAATTCTTCGGGTGTAATGGTTTTACACCGTTACCAAAGGAAAATCAGTCGGTTTTGTGCAATCTTTGCTTGACAGCGATACTTTTCAAAATACAAGCACTCTTGCCCTTCCATACAGGGCAAAAACCTGCTGAAGTACCTGCAAACCTCATTCTTCCGAATTACTGACCAATTCCCTCCACTTTTCTCCCGACACTCAATCCAGGGTATAAGCCCAAATTCTAGTGTTGGCACCTCTAAATCACCTCTGTTACTGTTGCACATTGACATTCAAACAGTAAGTGCCAGCATACTTTTTCAGGCCTAGATCAGAGAATACACCCTGGCTATCATATGTACTAATAACATATGATGCGTTGATGTTAACTTGAAGATTCAATGCAAACCAAGTCCACTAATCTTAGAGGTTGCCAAGATGCCCTATCCTTTGCTTACCCAGTTTGCCTTCAACATGAATCTCCACCTACAAGTATGTATATATCTGCAACAAGTGTAACCATTCATAAATACATACATCTTTAACAATTAAGTACAATGAAAGTTTGGAAATGACCTATTTCCCAGACATGTAAGAAACCAAGGTTTCAAATTGAGAATGGTTTCACGATATCAGTTCAGAATCATGACCATGAATAAAATCAAGGTTCTTAATGCCTAAGATAAAGAAAAGCATATGCAAAAGGTAAAGTCCAACTAACCAGTTAGAGATAAATGCCAGAAAAGTGGATTGATTAAGCTAAAGATGAGCAAAAGATTGGAGTATCAAATCTCCATCGTGTCTTCATCCGTGGGCATAACTCGCAGGTGAGAAAGCCATAACTCGGATTTGACCAAGTAGATTGCAATGTGCTTCTCATCCTAGTTGAATCAACTTTTGCAGCCCCAGCACTGCAATTATATGGAATAAAATCGAACAATTATATGGAATATGAGTTTTTGGTGTATATATATACTGTATACGGTTATTAGGAGGAAATCTTTTTTGGATTACAGGGAATTTTTGGTGTATAAATTTTTGGTCTATATATATATACTCGAGGAAATTTAGAAAAGTTGTTGATGTGATTATTATAAGGGTTACAGTAAATTACATGATTTGGGTCATTACATGGGTGCTTCTGTTCCATTCACTGCAAGTTCCTCTTTCGGCCTCCTCCTCATCAGAACTTTAATGATGTCATTGGAATTTCGATGTCTATGTTTGAGCAATAACCAAGTACTTGGGGGTTCAGTTTCGAAGAAGAAGAAAACAGGGTCCAAGAAAAATCAAGTGAAGAAAGACAAGAAGAAGAAGGAGATAGATCAAGTGAGGAGGAAAGAGGTCTGAAAAGGAAACATGGTGCCGATGAAGACAATCAAGGCTTTGGGGGTTCGGTTACTGATTGCAAGAAGAGGAAGAAGAAGTTGAAGACCATCGACAACAACAAGGGCGAGATCAAAGCAGAAGAAAAACGTCCCCTTGTCTTGAAATTGAAGGTCGGGTGCTGGAGGGATGAAGAAGACAGAGACTGGGAATGATGAGGACGAATTGTTGCAGACTTTGAGTTCAGTTGTGGTCGCCAATGCTGAGAAGATGAGTCCGAGGAAGAGGAGACCCAGAAAGGGCATTCCCTGCAGAGCTCCTTTCCATTGATTATTGTATAGGATCATGGAAAAGCTTGATCATCCTAGTATACATACTAACCCTAAATAAAGCGAGGGAAATGGGGAAGTGAAATTCATGTGAGCCAAGTTGTTTAGTTTCCACTACAAAAACCATCATCAGTTCCCACACCAACACAAGGGCAGTGCTCCATGAGTGTCAAAGACTTTATGTAAAACTGCTTCTTTTTAAAGTGCATAACTTCTTCTGTTAATTTTTCTCCTTTGACTTGGCCATTGATTTGAAATTAATTCATCAGCAGTAGGTCCCACCTACCGGAACCGTCTCTCTGAGAATGAGTTCCCGCCTTCTGACCCTGACTTGTCTACTGCCTTCGATTCATTCAGGTGCTCTACCTGACTAGCTTGAAAATAGGAATTAATCATATTCATGCTTGGAAACGCTGTTGTTTAACGTAATTTGACTTGATTTTCCCTTCGAATTTGTAGAGTTGCTGCTGAGAAGCATCCAGGCAATAAGATGTTGGGATGGCGCAATTTCATCAATGGCAAGGTAAGATTGTATTTATAGAATCAGCAAAGCTGTATGACAATCTTTCTCTAATTTGGAGCATGGTTTTAACGGATGAATTTGCTCCTTCTTTTGAGGTCTCAACAGTGGGGACCTTATGTGTGGAGAACATACAAGGAAGTGTTTGAGGAGGTTTTAGCCGTTGGTTCTGCATTACAGGCATGTGTTGCTCAGCCTGTAAGCCTACAATTCATTAATCCTTGCTTTCTATTCTTTTTTTTTTTTTTCCATTTTTTGAATATTAAACTTGACAAGTATTTCTTTCCTGAATAAAGTCTGATCATCTTTTTTTGCGTAGGTTGCCAGGATTGGCATCTATGGTGCTAATTGTCCTCAGTGGATTGTGGCAATGGAGGTCTGCTTCATGGCTTATTTTACCTCCCCCTCAAAAAGTGCTGTCACTTGTGATTTCGAGCCTTTTTCTATTTAACTAGTTTTTCTCTATTCTTTTGCATTTTTGGGGTAGGCCTGCAATGCTCACAGCTTGATATGTGTCCCTCTTTACGACACCCTGGGTAAGTACTTGTCTGGCATGACCTGCTGTTCTGATTTGTACTGAAGCTTTGTAATTTTTTTCAGTCTCTAATGATGTGATAATATGGGCTGATGCAGAATATAAATGAAATCAGTGATGATCTCATGGAGTTGAAGCCAACTTTTTTGCTGGTGTACAAGGGTTTTTGAACGTGTATACGAAGGCACGTATTCAATCTAAGTTGTGTCTCATTATTTTTTAAATTGATTTTTTAAGTATAATCTGATCAATTGAGCAAGCCGAACTACTGACGTTGTGTTCATGACTATCTTGTCAGGGATTCAAAAAGCAATAGAAACTCTTAATCCACGGAGGAGGAAGGATTTTCACCTTCTATACAAATAGTGAGTTAAGTTCTCTTTGTTGTCTCTTTAACTACTGCCTTTTGCTGTTATATGCATGATGAAGTGAAAAGTTGCAATGCTAATGTATATATGTTGAAATACAGCAAACTATTTTGGATGAATTTAGGGTACAAGCAGAAGAATGCATCCCCATTGCCAGATTTAATAGCTTTCAGAAAGGTTTTCTCCCATCCATCATTACTATCATCTTTTTCAAACCACCCCCCTTTTATGTCAATATTTTGTAGATCGAGGAAACTTTCTGCTGTACATTTTAGTCAACTCTGATTGCACTCGAGGTTTTCCTTGCATCTATACATCATCTCCCTCATAGCTTTTGGGGGCTTTTGTCTATGTATGTTCCCGTGCAGGATTGCCGGAAACATGTGGATTGTCCACTGTTGGGTTCCCTGATGAAATGTCAATGCTGGGAACAGTGGGGTTTCCATCTGTATATACAGAATTGCGGCTGGAAGAGGTGCCAGAAATTGCATGATTTAGTTTCTGTTTTCCATCTTTAGTTGGAGGTTTTTAATTGCATCACTCTCATGCTGCTTTGCCTAGAGTCTAAATTTGGTCATTTGATTTTGTATCAGAGCTCTACTTACCATTTTGTTTGTGGGTGATGATATGTGATATACTTTAAAAAGTCTTGCCTTCATCTATTAATGTATTTTATTATCTGAAAATTTTATTGTTTAATAAATACGATTAATTATAAATGTAAAGTTTTAATAATCACCTGTTATGTCGATACGTGTTAAGTGACACCTTAATTGGATCTATTCTACCCAAAATGTATCTCATACGCATAATTTTATAAATATAAAAAATAAGGATAAAATGGTAATTTTACCTAATTTATTAAAGGCCTATCGCTCCTTGAGAGGAAATATATGGATATCCACTAGCACTTAGAAGTTAGAACTAATCACCTAGTTTACTAATGAGATGAGTATGGGATTCTCAATTTCCCATGCATTTGAAGTACTTAAATCATGATCACATTATTTGTAACCAGGCGAAATAGAGTGGTGCAAGAGTTCACACCAAGCAAATTGGTGCATTCGAGTACAGTTGACGCGGAATTAACAAAAATTCAATATGGGATAGAGTTTTTGACTTTCAAGAGCTTTTTTTTTTTTTTTTGGGCTTCTTTAGAATAAAAATAACGAATAGAAAAAAATATAAATGAACATAAATGAACAGAAAATAGAAATAGATGATACTTTTTATTAGCGCTGATAAAATTTCGACTGACCCGATTTTCCAAATTTTTCCGACTCGAAAAATCGGGTCCGGATATGACTTTTTGTACGCAATTTTAACTCCAAATATAAAATTTTTATGACTGATTTATCCAACTCATTTTCGACCCAAACCTGAATTTTTATCAGCATTAGTTTTTTTTTATGTAATTTCGAACAAATATCGAGTAAAAAATCATACTATTATTTTTTTAAAATTATTTTTTATTGAAAAAATGAAACAAAAATACTAGTAGGAGTTTTGCGTTTTGACAAATGGCTAATACTGATTTTGCCAAGTAATAGAGGAGTCGATCATCGCCTGCTATTTTTGCGTCTGTCTTCCAGTAACAAAGCGAGGACTCCAAAATTCGTTCGTCTTCATCGCTGAGCTCTGCATCGTCCGGGAAGGAGTCGGCCACGAGGAGAGAGAAAATGCTGGATAATCTGCCGTCGGAGTTGTTGGCCCAGATACTCGTCCGACTCCCTGTAAGAACACTGCTCTCTCTCAAATGCCTTTGCAAAACGCTTCTCTGCTTTATCGACACCCCTGATTTTGCTTATCTGCACTTCAAATCCTTCAATTCCCTGTATCATGGCGTGAATGGGACTCGTTTGATTCTCGTAGAACGCCCCGTAAAACTGGGTTTGCTTAAGGGTGCGCAATTTGTAACCCTTTATGGCAATCAATTGATTGAGACTGCGAAATTTGAAATTCCGATCGATTGGGGTTCGTCTTGTGCGGTAATGGGTTGTGTTCATGGGTTGTTATTGTTGTACAAATCTCCTCTAAGAAAATGTGATCCTGTTGAGATGATATTGTGGAATCCCTTGATTAGGAAATCCCTAATTATCCCTGAATCCCATGTCTCTCAACCCCTAAGGAACTGGGCTGATTTAGCTTTGGGGTATGAACCGGAGAGTAATGATTACAGGGTTGCGGTACTTGTGCTTTCTACTGATTCTGAATCTGGTCTGTTTTTGAGATCTACAGCTTCAAAAATGGGTCATGGACAAGCATTAAGATTGAACTTGTTTCTGGTACTTGGTTTTTGGGGCACAAGGTTTACTTGGATGGGTTCATACACTGGGTAGTGGGTGGTCAGCCTCATGCTCCACTAACGCGTTACCTTTCATACTTGATTTCGATCAACCTAAGGACTGATAGCTATTGCTATATAGAATTGCCGAGTTTTGGAAACAAATGGGCTGTGAAATTCCCCATGGTAATTGATGGATTACTTGCAGTAGGCATAGTCTCTTTTAATCACATTGGGATTTTGGTTCGGATTGCGGAACAGGGTAAGTGGTGTTGGGGTAAAATGTTCGAGTCAGATTGCAAACAAGTGTTGTTTGACTATCTGAAGCGGGGTATCAGCAATGCTATTTTCTTCCCGGAGAGGAGTGAACTACTCGTCAGTTTACATGGACGTGGAGTAGTATCATACAATTTTAACACCCATGTGATGTTTTTGCTTAATGATTGTGCAACTTATATTGGAACTTATGATGAGAGCCTGTTTTGGAGAGAACTAACAGACCCAGTTTCAGATCACGCCGGAGAGTCAAGGCCCACAAATTGGCTATGCTAGGGAAGATTGTAGAAGGAATCGTTTGATTGCGTAAGTATCTTCTATGTGGTTAAATCTCTTGTTACTTCTACGAAGGCATTTCTTAGATGTATAACTTGCATAGAAACCTCTTGTTATCTTTGGTATTGTTACTCATTATGTCATGACTGAGTACATCAAGTGCGAGTGACAATCCGTCACTCATCAAGTAGGCTATTGCCGTGGCAATTGCTAAATGAATACTGTATATGGTCTTCACAGTTCTGCGTCATATTTTAGCCAACCTTATGCCCTTGTCTGTTTGCTATTCCCAACTGTCTTAAAAGCCTGTTGCAAAATTCAGTACAATATAGTTGTTTAAGTCTTGGTACAATCCATCTGCTGAGCAGTTACAGGACTCTGGAGAGTGATCCCAGAAACAGGAAACCTTTAAATGAGGCTGCATATGCACCCTTTGTAAATGATCTATCGAGCAAATCTTTTAGTATAGTTCATCTTAATGAATGTGGTGCTATTTGATTCTACGGTCGAGGCTCCTTATTATTTTCTCCTCCTCCTCCCGACACCCTGCCCTAGGTGGGACTTTTGAGCAATTATTTGGGGCTTTGGCTGATAAGTGTGTTTACTTGGTAATTTTTTGGCAAATAAACTGTTTCTAGCTCTTTGGATGGGTTTTCCGTATTTTACAACTTAAGTCAATGCAGGTTGAGTTTTGTGGGATCTCTGCTCGGCTTACGAGTATAACCTTGCGGTATTAGCAATATTTTCCAGCAGTCTTGAACTTAGACAAACAGGTTTTTGATTCAAGAAGGGTATAGTGCCTTGTTGAGAATCCGAATGAACTGGGACACTCATCCAAACATGCATTTTAGGGCATTGCTCTAACATATCCGAATGCACTAGTGTAATGTTCAGTTCGATGCCATCAACCTCTTAATGCAAACAAGTCTATAATTGGTGTTTCTTACATTAGTTGGTTGCATGAGTATTGGAATAAAAACAATTATCTTGTAGTGCTATGTAATGCACTAATATTGGGAGGGCATTTGTATTACATTATATCTAAGCAAACGTTACCTAAGGTCTTTTCAACAAGCAAATGTCACATAAGATCTTTTCAACAAGCAAGCGTCACACAAGGTCTTTTCAACAAGAGTTTTTTTCCCCATATTTTTCTCTCACATAGAGATGTCCCTATCAAATGTGCATCAACTGGTTGCTAGCTTGTGATGCTCGGTTATATTTTCTTTTTGTTTTTAGTTAAAAAAATATTGATATGTCTAAACATTTTTAATAATTTGTTTTTCAGTTTTATGAATTCACGGGACAACATATTTCTTAAGCATTATGTGTATTATCTTTCTCCCCCTCCCCCAAAAAAAAAGAAAGAAAGAAGAATTCATATCAGTCATCTAATGAAAAATGAACAATGTGTTTGCTATTTTTTTATTTGATTAAGAGAATAATCTGCTGATTTAAATTTATATTTTCCTCTTTATCGAAATAAGTTTATAATAATTTAAAATTGGTGGCTCAAATTGGAAAGAGAATGGCACATAGAAAGGGCCTTCTAGCATTACCAAAGTATTAGAATGAACCCTAAACACGGCTATCAATCGTTATCAAATTTTGATTGGAATTGAGCTTTTCACATGTCACATGAAGCGAAGAGCAAGTGACAAGCCCATTTGCATTCTATTCTTTTCCCCCTCATTAAGCAAACACAAAGTGGTCTTCAAGGCATTAATTACATGTCAACATAATTATGCCCCCACTAAATCAACACTCTTAAATTTTCAATTTGTAATATAAGATCATTTCTAATAATAAACCAGTTAAAAACTGTGAAATTATCTCAAAATTGAATTCTCGATATAGCAATAACAATATTCGTTGTTGGTATTTATTAATGGAATTTGAGGTTTAGGTAGAAATAACCCAATCACTTATTTACTATAGTAAATAGATTGAGGATCTGTCCATTTTAGTGTTTATAACGAGTGTCTATAACGGTTAACGGTTCATGAATGCTAATCGCTCATAACGATCTTATAACTCGTTCATAACAACTCATAACAATTAATAACGATTAATCATAACTACTCCTTACAGTTCGTTAACATCTCATAATAAATAACAACTAATAGTAACAATTTATAACAGTTAAAACATGCAAAATATAAATCATCCCAAAAAAATCTATGGAGCAATGAACACAATGTAAGGACCAGTAGAAGGCTAATCATGTTGAATTTCTCATTTCTTATCATTACCAATTTTATTATTATTTCTTTTTAAAAAACAACAAAGGACGATGATTTTGGTGAAAGGTCCAAATTTTGTACGTTTGGGTACTGACTGTACATTGAATTCCCCTGCCAAAGAACGAAGCTTCCTACTAGTGCTAGTCAATGCGTACCTTTTCTTGCCGTATACCATATTGCATTCATATCATATGTGATTAACATTAAATTAAATCAAGTTTAAGAGCATTATTATCTAACTAAACCGTTAAAGTTTTGAGGGTTAACTTCCATCTACACTAACATATTATTATAGTTTTGTAAAACCAATTCGAAGTTCGATCCGAACAACCTGTAATATACTCGATCTAACAACGGAATAAATTCACTAGAAAGTGAACCTGAAATTTAAATACGGCTTGAATCGAATCGAAAGTTCTTACAAAGTTGTTTCTTTTTACAATAAAATTTCATTAAACAACAATCGATCCAAAGTCAACCTAATACGCAAATCACCCGACTAGAATGTAAGCTCCACTAAACTAAAATACTATTAAGCCAAAACATGATCCTATCAAACTTTTTAACATGTACCGAAAATGGACGACCCGCTTATCGGGTCTATAATCTTTATACAAAATATCTTCACATCATCAATTAAACCGATCAAATTTATAAGGTTACAAGTAATATCAGTAACACTCTATTTATATTCTAAAGGGTTCTACAATCTTATTTCTAAGAATTCTTTGTTAGAAGGTTGGGATTTGAAGTTATAGGTATACAAATTCCTGCAGACTAGACAATGTAAGCAACGTATATAAGCTTAAATAATTCATCTTACAAGGAATGTGGCTATGCTATCCTTCTTGAATATCAAGGCAAAGGCAAAGTGATTAAAGTGAGTGAGTGGGTGGGTGGGTGCCTAGGTGGGTGAATTTGTTTAGTTGTTACATTGTAAAATTTAAACTACAATATTTATTCTCGGGTCAAATATTTATATGTAATTGGATAAAATGAAAAAAATATTTATTCTCGGATCAAATATTTATATGTGATGGGATAAAATGAAAAAAATAAAGAAATGGTTTAGAGAATAAAAAGAAAGAAAATAATATTGTATCTCATAAGACTACTTTGTTGGTAATCCTAGAATTACGATGAAATTTTTAAAGTTTGTGTGATTATATCATTACAAGTTTATGTAGACATTACATTTTATTCACCTCTGCCTAGAGTTGGCAAGTAAATTAGTTTGGAGCAGCTTTATTTTAAATTTAAAAAAAAACTATTTATCCTAATTTAAAAGTTAATTTAAAATAAACTAATCAATTTAATGGGCCTATTAAGTTTGCAATTTCTTAGCCACCCTCGGACTGATCAACTAGCTAACGTCCACCCTATCACCTTTTTTTTTCCTTCCTTTTTTTTGTTCTATTTGGTAAAATGAAGTTGTTTGAGTAGCGGATAACCTGTTTGAATAAGCGATAATTGTTTCGATAGTCGATAGTCGTTAGCGGATAGCTGTTCAATTGAGCGGTTGAATAAATGTGTTCGGTAAATTTAGCGGTTAAGTTAGTTGATTATTGTAAATTGACGTAAAAGGATATAAATAATTTGTCAAATATAAATGGATGAAGGGTTTTTTTGTCAAGAAAATATGAAACGCTACTTTCAAATGTGAAAAGCTAATATTCTTAACTTTTCGTAAACACTACTTGAAACGCTAAAAGTTACTGCAAACGCTAGTTAAAACACTATCTTATCAAACGCTAATATTTGGTTGATTAGTGTTTGATTAGTCAAAACGCTAAAACTACTTCAAACGTCATTGTCGAACGTATTTGTCTACAAATCTCATTGAATTACTATTACTTCATAAAATATATAAATATACAATTATCTCATAAATTTTTCTCGATTCATGAAACTCATATTCCAAATTTTCCTCGATTCATACAACTTGTATTCCAATTATTTTTTAAAGAGAACAAAAGCCAAAGGACTCTTTACCAATGTGTTGGTCCACCCCCACCCCACCTCTATGGGACTATCATCTATGTGAGACTATGACAGTGACAATGGGCGGTGTCGTCGCACATCGAACTCAGCCAGGAACATTCTACGTTTGACTCCGTCATATATACTTCCCCGGCCCACATTTCACGCGATTTGTGGACCCCTTCATCTTTCCTTCGTCTCTCCATTCACTCGCCAAACCTCCGAAGAATCCCACCATCCCCTCCCCCTCCCCCTCCCTCTCTCTCTGTTTTCCGTAGAAATTTCGTCCTTCCTTCCTTACCTACAAACATAGAAGAAGAGTTTTTATAGTTTGTTGGATTTTGTTCATTTTAACTTGCGCCTAAAAGGAAATCTTCTAGCAGAAGGTTGTGCCGAGAAGTTTGTCGGTTGGGAAAGATGTGGATTGATGGGATGGTGTATGATGAGTGACAGTTACAGTGGGTGTTCTTGAGCTTGATTCTCTCTCTCCTCTGCTTGGTTTACTGGGCATCAGCCTGGTTTAGATGGTTGTTATTCGCTTCAGAGAAACTTCGGGCTCGGTTTTTGTGGACTTTGGTCTTTGCCCTCTTTGTAATCGAAGAAATGTCGCAGAAGAGAAACCCGGATGAATCTTGCAGTGAAAAGAATTTGGAGGGCAATCGTAGCCCTGATGACAAAAGGAGGAGAATTCCCCGTTCTTTTAGAAGGTTTTTCTTCCCCTCCTATCCTGACGCTCCTTTACCTTCTCTAATTTTCTTAAGAACTTCTAGGGTGGAATTAGGGTGTGGGTATGATTCAATTATGGAAAAGATTGATGCCTGTGTGAGGAAAATGCGAAATGAGTCTTTCCTCTGACCCTATTGTGATGCTGTTTGATGCTATCATCGAGCTTGATTGTGAATTTTGGGCGGATTGATACTGAGAATGGTTTGGTTTTGGTAAAAATTCATCTGAATATCCGATGACCTAGTCCCTTTTTTTCTATTTAGTTTTTAAATCACAACTCGATGACCTAATCCTACTCTCTGTTTTTGTCCAAGTTTGTGAGCGTGTGTTCCCATCTATTTTAAAATAATTGTTGCTTTACTTAAATATTTTTTCAGAGTACTTATCATTTTATTTAAAAATTTTGTATCATAATATATATTATAATGATATATTAATAACTAATTTATTTGTTACATAGTAGTTATTTTTTTTCATTGATTTTTATTGAAATTATAGGGATAATTTAGTTTTTAACTTAACATTTCTCGTTGTTTTCTTAGTAATTGCCTCGTGTCCCACAATTATTTTGAAATATATATATATATATATATATATGTCTATTTTGAGGTGAATTAGATGGTGATTATTGCTTCATTTTCATTTTCAGCCCTTGTTTGTGTCTTGGGGATTTTCTTGCTTCCCATTTTGCCTTCAGTAATGTGATCAAACCCCTGACTTACAGGCTAGAACATGGGTTGGAAAATTTTTTTCTACCTTTTCTTTTGGGGAGGGGGTTCTTTGAGAAAGAAATTGAATTGATTAACTAGGATAACTAATACTAGCGAGCAATACAGTTGAGTAAAAGTGATGCAGGGCTTAACTAAACACTCTTCTGTTTCTGTAATCCCTCCCACTCTTTTAATTTTCTCAAAACAAAATGCATAGGCTGTAACTCACATTCTTCTCTTTCCCTCCCTTCTTTATCCTCAATCTCACAAACAGTAACAAGAAGTGCCAGTTCTCCAGCAGTGAATGATTCATTGGTTTATAATGACTATAACCTTTTTCCTATGTAAAAACTTAAAGTGATTGCTGAAGTGAATCCTGGAGTGCTCCAAGTTTGAGAAAAAGTGGGCAAATGAAGGAGTCAATGTTTAGTTGAAGAATATACTTACATTTAAGAAGTTTCTACTGAGTTAACAAGGTAATTTCTGGGTAGCATGGCTCTATATGAAGCATTTGTGGACATTTACAAAGTGTATTGGACTATGGTGAATTGATGTTTGACTGTAAGCGATGCATAACCATTGTCAGTTACAATGGGTGTAATGTTAATATTAGTGCTGGCTGCTAGAAATGGATCCACGTGAATACTTTTGTGATGTCTGTTAGGAATAAGTGCTTGACACTTTCTATAATCTGGTAATTTTTCCCTTTTTTGGGGCAAGGGTGGGTGGGGTAGGTGGGTTGGTTTACTGGATGAATTTTCTAATAAACTTTTCGTTCGTTTGGACAATGCAGTGTGGTTCTGGAGGTGATAAAAGAAATGAGGTTCCAGAGAATACAGCAAGCGTTGGAGCCTATGCTTCGTAAAGTTGTAAGTTTTACTGGAACTGTTAGATATGTCTTCATCTTCGTCTTCATCTTTTTGTTCCTTTTGTTGTTTTGGATTTTGGGGTGGAGGGAGGACATAGTATCCTGTTCTAACTGACAGCTCTTGGAGCTAATGTACTTATCAATAAGCATGAGCAAGCTTGAGGTTCTTTAGGTTTATTTCTGTATACTTGCCTTTTTATTTTTCTTTGGCGTGTATTATCAAAGGAACTGAACTGAAGCCTCTTGATTCACAAGCTCAGATGGAATGAGGCCTGTTGATTCTCATATTTGAGCTAATAAAAATTATGCAAGCATATGCATTCTATTGTCAATGATGTGGCAAGGAATGTGTTCTTCTGATAAATAGCGAAAGAATTTGTGGATATTATTTAACTGTGCAATACGGCATAATTCTTTTCACATTGCCATCTGTCCTTTATCTGGGTGGTCCAAACTCCAATGTGATGCTAATGTCTAGGAATTTTTCTGATCAGATATCACTTGAGTTGGGGTAGATCTTATCATGCGTGAAAAAATTCTCACCAGCATAAGCACATGGTTTTGGATCTATATGATGAGAATAATGTTTACTTTTGACCATATTTGTAATACGACATCTTAGTGGATAGAATTTTTGTATGCAAGTATTTTGATGTACTTCATCAATATAGAGCTAGAAACTGATGCCATTGATTCACGTGGAAACTATCCATGAGCCATCTTGATGAAGAACCAGAGAAGCAGTCATGTGACTCTCAGGGTTCTGGGTATGTTCTAAGTTACTCTGGAGTTTTAAGTGCGGTCTATATTCTATTGTTGTCTTTTGTCATTGAATCATCTAGCAGCATTTTGACTTCTCAGGTACATTACAAGATGTTTCAGGGGCTCTTGGTCATTCAGTTAGTTGTCCTTGTCAGTCTCATTGCTGATGATGTTTAAAAGAGGACTAGCAACTTATGGAATTTTGCCCTTCTTCTAGGTCAAAGAAGAAGTAGAGTCAGCAATAAGGAAGCATGCCGTTTGTTTTAAGCGGTGAGGAACTGTTTACTCTTATCCATGAGCTAGGTCATTCAGTTAGTTTGGCCGTGGGTCTGTGAATATTGTGAAGCTGGTAAAAGTTGATCACAATCTTACTGTAGTCCCTTCATGTTTCCCACAGGCATTGTGGGGAAGATATACTTCCTTCAGAATCAAGGAGCTTGGAACTGAAGTTCTTGAGTACACTCTCTCTTCCAGTATTTACTGGAACTCGAATTGAAGGAGAAGATGGCGCTGCAATTAAAGTGGCCTTAGTAGATGCTTTTACAGATGAAGTTATCCAATATGCTGCTGAATCCTCTGCAAAGGTGGAAGTGGTTGTACTTGAAGGGGACTTTGATGGTGATGAGGCAGAAAGCTGGACACTAGAGGATTTTAAAAACAACATTGTTAGAGAAAGGCAGGGAAAGAAACCTCTTCTCACAGGAGATGTATATTTGTGGCTTAAAGAGGGAATTGGTGCTGTTGGTGAAATTTCTTTTACAGATAACTCAAGCTGGACAAGGAGCCGTAGATTCAGGTTAGGAGCCAGAGTGGTTGGAAACTTTGATGGAGCTAGGATTAAAGAAGCAAAGACAGAAGCCTTCATTGTCAGAGATCATCGCGGAGAGTGTGAGTACTCTTAACTTGCAAATGCTTTGTTACTGATTATTTTTAAAAAGAAAAAAAAAACTTGGATGTTTGTCCCAGGGGAATCATTTAACAATTTGTAACAGAAACAGAGAATATTTTGAAAAATGGCCATATATAAGGCATATTTGTATGTTGGAATTCTTGAACAAATTAACATATATATGTTTGTATGTATCGTAGCTAATATGTACATTTATATATGTCTATATTAACATTTTTGGACAACTAAATTCAGTCTCCCCCCCAAACACAGTTTTGGAGTATAGTGATCTAAAGCAAAACCACAAATATATGTCCTCTATCTCTTTCATTGTAGCTGGTTAACACCTTCCATATTTAGGGTCCAATTGAAACCTTTCTACAATTCAATTGTTGGGGTAACATTGTATACACCCCCTCCCCAACAAACCGGGGGGAACTTCCAATATGCCGGAAAATTCAGGAATTTGCTTTGGTTTATATATATGCATGTATATAGACAGCACTGCAGCCGCCAGATTGGAAAAATGTCTTGTTAGGTTGAACCCCAGTAGATCTATTTTTCAAAGCGAAGGTATAGCTTTCTTATTTGGATGGGTTGAGTTCCTTATCAATGTGTGAGTAATCACCGTAGAAGAGTGTGAGTGTGGTGTTTTCCCTCTTGTTTTCACTTCTTTTCTGGGTTGCCCGCGGGGGGCAGGAGGAGGCAAAGTTAACAGAGATAAACATCAAAATTTAGGTGCTCTGCTGAAAGTTACTTCTCTAACCTGTTGTCTTAGAAAACTCTTTGGCTTTTCTGCAGTGTACCGGAAACACTACCCTCCATCTCTACCTGATGACGTATGGCGATTGGAAAAGATAGGGAAGGATGGTGCATTCCATAAACGCTTGAGCTCCGCAAAAGTGAACACTGTCAAGGACTTTCTGACTTTGCTCCATGTGGATCCTGCAAAGCTTAGGAGTGTAAGAATCTTTAACTTTATAGCATAATTTTACTTGTTGGTTCATTCTCTATTGTTACCCTGTATGGACAAATGATTTGAATACCTTAATGTATTTGCATGTCACATAATATAATTATCCAAGTGTTCCCAAAATGTGAGAGCTGGAGCCATCTTTTTTCTCCTTGTGTTGAGCTCACTTTTGATGGAAAACTCCATTCCTGGTTGAGGACAGAATGCTTTGTGCATTTGTGTTTGCAGCAAGTTAGTGTGGTTACCTTCTCATAATTTGTTTTGTACATATTTCAGATCCTGGGCTCTGGCATGTCTGCCAAAATGTGGGAAGTCACTGTAGAACATGCTCGGACATGTGTTCTTAATGAAAGAGTCTACTTATATTATTCTCCTACTTCTCAGCTCAACAGTGGTGTTGTGTTCAATGTGGTGGGACAAGTAATGGGACTTTACTCTGAAAGCCAATATGCTCCTGTCGATAAGATGTCTGAAAATGATAAGGTTAATTTCTGACCTTGAAGATCTACCGTATAATATTTGCATCCCTTTCTAGTTTTGAAAGTCATCTTTGTAACGGTGATCTACCTGGTTTCCAGATTGGTGCAAAAAAATGGTTGAAGAAGCAGTTCGACACTGGGAAGGAGTGACCTCATTTGAAGAGTTGAACTCCCTTCTAGGTGTGTCTCCACATACGGCAACTTCGTCTGGGACAGTAACCCCTGATGAAAGGAAGACGTTGACATCAAAGGAAATTGACTCATTTGAGTATGCACAACCGAGCATGCCCATGCCCTCTCCAAATATCCTTCCCCCGCATACTCATTCAGATGCATGAGTAACAGCTCAGAAGATTTCTCCTTGCAGGCTTTAGATACCTTAAACCTGAGATTTGACCAGCCCCTGGATTCTCTGTTTTGTGAGCCTGACTACTTGATGCAAACTCTCCATAATGATGAGCATCTTGGATTTTTGGATATCGATTACTCCTCCTTTCAGTCTGAAAACCTGAGTTCGGAATCTCAGCCCCCTTCGTCAGCTAGACGGCCAGCTTACAGGAGGTGGAGAGTTCTTTCGAGTGTAGTAAGGTGGTTGATGAGAAGGACGAACCGCCGAGAGAGTTGAAGACTATTAGTTGTAAATTTTAGAGGTTGAGTTGATATTGTACATAACCTGTGGTCTTGTGTTTGAGGCCCGGGGAGGGCTAGTTTTGGTGATATAGATAATTCGTAAATATCGAAGTAAGTCCTCTTCACGGTGTAGGTTTACTAAGGTGATGTGAATGCCTTGAATAGCAATAAGGAGCATGAAACTAGAAGCCGGAATCTGCTGAGGTTTTACTTTTTGTATAGAAGCCTTTCAGCATGGCTTCTTGCTGCACATTTTTGGCTCAAAAACCCTCTTGTAAAAACTTGTGCTGTAAATTCGGGCGATTTGAAGTTGGAAGAATAAACTTGCGGGTTGTGTTCCGTTTAGTCTTGTTTATGCATATTGTGTTTAAGATTTTCTCTAGGGTGTAATTTCTCTTGTTATCGATTCTAGTTTAGGGACCAAAGTTAGTAGTATATTAAGGGCATGTTTGGCCTAATTTATAAAAAACTGTTTTTGTTTCTTAGAAATAGTTTTTCTAAAAGTATTTATTAGAGAAATTTAAAGTGTTTGGCCTAACTTATATGGAAATACTTTTGAATAGTGAGTTATTTGGCCTAATTTTTTTCTAACTACTACTTATTAGTATATAATTTCATATTGTTTTTCTTTTTTATATTATGATTATTATTTAATATTTAGTTTTTTATAGGATAATACTTTTTTTCTTTGCTAGATCAAGAGATTTATTTTTTATAACAATTAAATTTTATGTATTTATTTTAAGAGATAATATACATATAAAAATATGCATAAATATAAATTTTAAAATAAAAACCCTTAGTAAATTAAAATAATATGCATAAATATAACAAAAAAATGAAGAGAGAGATTGGAAAGATAACGTGAGGAGGGAGAGGGAGAGGGAGAGAGTGTTGTATAAAATGTAAAAGGAAAAAGAGAAAGTGGGTAGTTAGCAATTATAGGGAAGAGAGAGAATGGAGAGATAATAGATCCCAACTCATCAGATTCTAAGAAACAGAAACAACAATTCATTGTTTCGTTTCGAAAGCAGCTTATTTGAAAAATTGTTTTTCAAAAACACTTTTTAATTTTTAAGAAAGTAGTGTTTGGCTTAATTTCTGTTTTTAAAATCTAAAACCGATAATTAAATTAGGCCAAACACCCACTAAAATTAGAAGCGGAGAATTCAATTGAAATATATAATGTAGTATTTTAAATATTTTTTTAAATTAGGTTAAGACTTTATTGACTTTTTTTTATGGAGATGATACTAAGCATATTTTTTCAACATAACAGAGATGTAGAGCAAGTAGACCTAGTAAAAACTTACCCGACTCGAACCCGCTCGAAATTTTTAAGTTTGGACACGATTTGTTCGACTTGAACCTTAAAAAAGACAGTAACCCAAACAACCCGTAAATTAGCGGGTCAAATGCGACTCGAACTCGTTCGACCCATTGGGTCGAGGCAATAAAAACAACAATTTTAGCTTTGTGGTTTGTTAGATTGAATATTTTGTATACATTATAATTTATATAATTTTTCTTTTATTTTATCACTCTTTTCATAGTAGTTATTTATTATATCACATCAGTTGGAGAAACGTTGCATATTTATCGCAATCATTTACATATTAAGACTAACACTATTTTATTTCTCAACTTCTTCCTCCTAAAAAACATTTTATACACAAGTTAATTTCAATAAAAATATATCTATATTTAAATGGTGCGATATATTAAAAATACTAAAAGTATGCAAGTTATAATGTTGTTTTTTTGGTGAAGTAAATATAGTTAGTCACATCTTAAATAATATATTTTTGTTTTGTAGAAATATATTACTATGATGTAAATTTTTGATGTTATAATTAAAAATAATAATTTTAGTTTATTGTAAATCTCTAATTCTTATTTATTTGAAACCTGTTTTAGTTGTATCTCGAACCATACCTCCTAGGATGCGTAATGGATTGGATTAAAACAAAGTTAAATTTTTACTAGTGAATAAAATGGATCGGTTACGCCGACCCGGATCAACCCTTTCGGTATGTGTTTTAAAACGCATTCATATAAACCTCCTTAATATAATAAAATAGGTAAAATAAATATCAATACCTTAAACGAATTATTAACATAACAAGTCATTGTTATTCAACCCATCATTGATCTAACCTTTCATTGATCTTATTTAAACAGGTCAAGCGGTCAAGTCGTTTGACTCAATAGGGTCTTCACACAAATATCATAATGAAAGTTGTGAATATTTTTTAATTTTTTTTAGAAAATACAGATACTATAGTTTTTCATAGAACTTTGAACAATTTTAAGTGAAAAATATGTTGAATTTTTATAATTCAAAAAAGAAAAATAACCGATAAAAAAGTCTTAACCCATTGAGTCGATCGAAACCCCGTATAATCCGATGTACAATCGCCCGTATTTTACCCAAATTTGAAATACACCTTACCCTTATTTTACCCGAACCCAAATATACCCGACCCATATTTAACCTACTGCCCGAATTAACAGGTCTAAGAGCAGGTGATTCACATCTATTTTATTTTGGAATATGCATCATAATTGGTAGTAAAGCGTAGAAAATAGTCAAAATTCAGTAATTTGGAAAGGACTACATTCTTTAAAATTCTCAGTTGTCACTTGTCAGTTGATTCTGGTTTCGGCCTTTCCGTTGCCATTGAAGGTGCCCTGCAATTGTGCTCGCCACACTCGATAGCCCATACGTAGTGCATCCTCTCTCTCTCTCTCTCTCTGGAACGTTGTCTTTGCATTATGGATAATGTTGGATGAAAGTAAGGTCCACGGAGGACACGAGGGCTGGTTGTGACATATTTAACACAGCTTACCAAGAGCATGGATGTTGATAGGAGTTTTATAGCGAGCACGATTAAGGTTGTGGACATGTTCCCCGTGCTAGGTTTGCGTTACTGAAACCTTTTCAGTTTGTAATGATCGACTTAAGACATGAGGTTTTGAGAGCTATCTTGTGTTGAAGGATATCTTTAGGCATCAGCATTGTCTATCGAAGATTGTTGTCTCAATAATCATCGGTATAACAACTTCTGAGGATGTGATCTTCTGGTTCATCCTGCTAATATTGTCCAATGTTCTTTGCAGTTGTTGGAAGAGGACCCTGCATGAGTGGCTTCAAATTTTATAAAAAGGGTGTGAAGAGAATCAAAAGAAGTGGTGACATTCTCGCAATTCTTGTTGTGCCTGGTATGCTTTCTGTCTTCCCCGTGAGTCCAGATGTGTTTCTTTTCTTTCCTTCTTTTGTTTGGCGAAGGGAGTTGCAGGTGATTAAGCAGCAGTGTCTCGTGTACAATTGCAGACATTTGATATATGTTTTGTCAGTAGTCCATTTTTGTTGCTGTGGTATAGTTTCAGATAATGCGAGCATTGTGAAAAAACAGGTATTCCTGTTTCCTCGCTGTTCAGGCGTAGTTTGCTTTATCGCGATCAATTTGGCCGTGGTGTCACAATCAAAATGGAGAAGCACAGCACCATTAACTGATCTGCAGCGTTAATTCATCTGCAGTGTTAATTGTTAAGAGAGGGCTGTGGTAGATGTCTACCTTTTGAACTTGCAGAAAATCGGAGCAAAATACCTATAAAGATGGCCTTACTACATTGTTTCCATCACAAGTTCGTTTTGTATTCTGATGACTGTATTTCCCTGCCTTTTTTCTTCTTTGCTCTTAGGTCAGGATTTTTCGCATGTATGCTCACTTGGTACATCCATGTGCTTCCTTTTTCTTCTCTTAATCTCCATTACCATAGAGTTTGTGCATTTCCTTACAAATTTCGGCACCAGTATGACATGAAAGGTCCTAGTTTTAATCAGTCACAACACAAGAGATGTTCAGAGCTTCTAGCAGAAGTCCTTTTGTGTTGTTTAAGAATTAAGATGATATCTTAGACTGGAAGTGTCTGCTGTTACCTTGCAGTCGCAGGGTGCTGCTATGAGATCTATGTCAGGGCGACAATGCGAGAAGAAGCTGGGAAACAGGTTGGCAAAGTCTGCTAACTAAAGTTGCGTGATCGAGCAAGAGGTTCTGTTACATTACAGTAATCTTTACTAATTATATGCAGTTGATGTCCAACTGTTGAATAAGAAGGTTGATTCTGTTACCTTTGCTTAATGCATTCACAACTTTTCTTGGTTTCATATTCCCGTCTGTTGTGAAATTCTATACTCCCGGAAGCCACCTAAGCCACACATCATCTAGTTTTGCCATGTCAAAATAGTATTTTTTTTTTTAAAGAATTATAAAAACCTCTGTTGACAATTATTCTTATCTTGTTGTGCAGTTGAATTATTTGCAGAATACATGTCATTGCTGTTATTGCTGAAGCACCTAACCGACGTGCCATTTGATTGGGCATATATTGTTGTTTGACCACCAGTTGACTTGGTTATTTTGGAAAGTGTTGCGGACTGACCGAGTAATGCTTGTTTCCATTGTTTTTCTCCTTTAAGGGGTTTGTATTGGGCGCAAAGGCGAGAATATAATGTAATTTTATAAATTAGACGGAGTAAATAAAGTTACAATCTAGTGGTTGAGATTGAGACATATATTATAAGGTCTTGTTTTTAAAGATTATTCCTAAATTTTATGCGATCCTCGATTTGAATTTTACCATCTCCATTTATATGGGATCATATCATAAAATTATCTATTGGCCAAACAGCTGATGAAAACAAATGTTATTCTTAATAATCGTAGTTATTTCCGTTAATTGGTGAGGAATATGCTCTCTTAATTTGTTTTTTTATTGATTTGTTCCTTTCTAACCCATGTGTGTTGTATTATTCTTTATTTTTTTTATTTTTCATACTCCATTATTGAGTATTGATTTTGAAGGACAACAAATAATTTGCTTTGGTGGAGTCTCCCTTGGGATTAAGATTAGAGGGCCACAAGAGCCGCCAGTGTTAGATTTTTTTGGGTATAAATCATGACTTATTTTTCAAAAGCTGATTATAATTCCTAAATTGTCCAAACAATTTATTTTTTGCTTAGTGCTTAGCCAATTTTCAGGCGTTATCCCACTTTGTGGGGCTAATTTAGATCATTGATCCCTAATTAACTTAATCAACTTGTTAATGTGTATTTTTTATTTTTTATTTTTTATTTTTTATTTTTTTAAAAAAATACTTTTCTTATTCCTTTCACAATTGGACTAATGTACTTTTAGATTTAAGTGGACAAACCATTTCAGAATTTAATTATATATAATATTATGTTAAAAAGCATCTTTATGTCTTATTATGAGTTATTTGGAGCCCATGACTAGGCCACCCCTCAATACTTTGACATTTTGTTCATATAATATGATTAGTTATGGCTTTGTGTTAATCCAATTTTATGACTTCGTGAAAGAAGTTAATCTTTTTCCTTATTTTCAAATAAAACATGAAAAAATTGTGTACTCCCTCAAATGAAGAAGTGGAAGAAAAAACTTTAAAAAGTTTTATATGGAGGAATTAGGGTTGGTACGTACGGACAAAAGTTGACTCAAAAAAATTATGTAATGTTTTGATTAGCTCTTTTTCGAAGGATAATAAGTCATATCATTTGTATATAACAACCGCGAGATATACATAACGTTTTATATGTACTGCGAGTATTTGCTCTCGCCATATATCAACAGATAGTTGAATAAACTTGAAAGCATCTACTCATCGTCACATATCAACAAATAATTGGATGAACCTGGAAAATAAAGATGATTTTATAGACCTAATCTCTCTCTCTCTCTATCCCGAGAATATATGCTTGCGGAACATTTAAAAATTTGTACGAAATATGTAGTGACTATAATAGTTGACCTAATTTATGGAGTATGATTATTTCTCTACATTAAATTCCCACTAGGGATATGTCTACAAGCATCAAATGTGAACTAGGACTTCCTAGCAAGTAGAGAACCTTATGCTATCTTTCCTAGAAATGATTGGAAAATATTCTTAGGTAGGAGTTTTTGGACATATGTTCTTTTGAACGTAGGCCACTTTATTGATGTATGCAGTCTATATATCTCTTTTATTTTGTAATTAATTTTTATGATATTTGGTCTATATAATAGTTTAACTGATGAATATCTACACAATTTCAAATTTGGAAAAATAAAAAGGAGGGTAAGTACCCAAAAATTCATGACTTGAAAATAGTTGTGGAGCAATGTAGATATGGAAAAACTGACCCAACTTGGTGAGTAAAACCGACTTAACGTTCGAAATAATTAAAACAACTAACCCAAATTTTATCCGAATTGAGTCGAACTTGATCCAGATATTTTTTTTTCAAATTTTTTTTTGGTAAGATAAGTTTATTATATCAACATTATATGTTTTAAAATTAATCCGATCTAAAAATAAATTAATCATATCTAAAACTAAATCTCACCCGAAACTTATTAACTGGAACACAAAACGGTCCGAAATCGAGACTATAGGGCAATGAAAATGAACAAAAAGAAAGGAGAAAAGGAGGCGAGGAAAGAGGAAAGAGGAAAGAGGAAAGAGGAAAGAGGGAGGTTCAACGGCGCAATTTAAATTTGAAACTTTGAAATGGGAAATAAAGTGATGATTGAAAATTGATGAAAGGTGAGTTGTATTATATGAAGTGAAACGCAAGCACTCTTAAATTCATACTCTTATTTGTCTTTTATGTTAATAAAATGACAACGACTAAATATTCAAAATTAAAAAAAAAAAGAGACAACGACCCACCCCACAAATTCAAATATTCATTATGAAAACTATACAATTTCTCCTATTAATTTTAATTCCCTTGTAATAAAATGCTCAACACACATCCATCCACCTACTTCTCCGGCGCGTCATTTCAATCTCAAGTTCTCGGCTCGTTAATTGAAATAATTACGGGAATGATTAATTGAATTTACGTTCATTATTTTTGAGTTATATGATATTTGATTTGATTTACATTCGTTTGTTACACCGGTTTAAATTTAAATTTATTATCGACCATCAATTCATCGAATAGTCTATTTTGGTTAAATATTTTCTTGAGTTTGATTAGGAAAATTCGAGTTAAATTGAATTATATTATTATATTCAATATCTCGAGTACAACTAGATCATATCATTGCATATTGGTTGTTAGTCAGTGAGTATCAATATTATATATATAATACGGTTCTAATGTAGTATGTCTTAAATAATTCTCATCGATTACATTTAATTGAACAATATGCTAATGAGCATACTTGTAACTTATAAATATAAGAAAAAAAGTACTTTTAAAGTAAATAAGAGATTTCAGTATCAGAATTAGGATTTTGTTGATTGCCTCAAATGTGAAATGCAGCGAAGTAGATGTGGAGGTGAGAATGGCGCGGGGGACTCATGAGAGGAAAAGAATATAACGAAATACCAGCAAGGGTTTGAAAACTGTGGGTTTGCTGTGCTGTAATCTGGAATGTTTGGTGCCAAATCTATCACTAAAATTCATGTATTTGCCTTTTTGCTCTAATTTTTGCTTTAAAAAATGCTGAAAAATTGAGCGTTATGATGATTTTTTTGCCAACTCTTCTTTTGTTCTGAGTTTTCTATTCAAACCTTTTGTCATTAGACTTGAAAATGATTAAAATTTGTTTCTGAACAACTCTGAAATGCCCAAAGAGCCCTTGAAGACAGTCAAAGCCAAGGGGTTTAATCTTGTGGGGGTCAAATTTTGCTTAAGAGGCCAAGACAAAGCTTGAGCTGTAGCTCTCTCTCTCTCTCTCTCTCTCTCTCTCTCGTATGCAGGCTTTTGTCTTAGGCTAACCATTATTATTAGTGGGGTGAGCAAAAATCTAGACAGAAGAAGAGAAAGAGGGAAAAATCAAAAGAAAAGGGCAGAAAACACAAGGAAATTTTTGTGGGTTTTAATCATCCCTGAGAATTTTGGGTTTTTGAGGTTTAATTAAAGGGTTTTGGGGGAAGATATGGCTAGCTTTGGAGGAACAACCCAGAAGTGTAAAGCCTGTGATAAGACTGTCTATTTGGTTGATCAGCTCACTGCTGATGGCAAAGTCTTTCACAAAGCTTGTTTCAGATGTCATCACTGCAAAGGCACCCTTAAGGTCTCTCTCTCTCTCTCTCTAAAGTCTCTTTTTTTCTTTCATCATGGTGTTGATTTTGTTGTTTTGTATGTTTATGATTTGGACTTTCATAATTTCCTGCCATTTGTAGGATGTGTTTCTGGGTATTAGTCTTGATCATGATGTTGATGGTGTTTATTCACATGTTCAAGATTGGTTTTTTTTTTTTTTTTTTTTGCCGGGTGGGTGGGTTGGATGTTTCTTTATTGAAAATACTTTTCTCTGAATTTGTTTGCATAATAATCTGAATTTCCAGATTTGATTGAATTCATTTTCTTTCACCAAAGACTGAAAGAGGTTATTTTGGGGGAAGAGGAGGGTGGATCAATCAGAAATCAATGATTAGCTGATCATCAGGAGGTTAAGCCTTTTGTTGCAATCAGAGAACTATAGAAACAGGACAATCAGTTGATTTTTTCAGTTCTGAAAAAGTTTTCATGTAACTTATTCTGTATCTGAAGGCATCAGGGGTCATGACAGTCACATTTGTTGTAGGTTCATCCGTTTTTTTCGCCCAAAATAATTCAGAACTACAACTGTTCCTAATGCTTGTTGAATTATTTCCAGTTGTTACTAAAGTTGAGGACTAATTGGCTGATCATAAAAAAATATCAAAAATTATTATAAAGTTCGAATTGAGGACTGTTGCAAATAAATGGTCATAGTCATCAATTTCTAAGGAATAATCATAAGGTTAAAATGTGGTCTGTCATTTAATTTGAAACACATTTCTCGCTATGATCTTGTCAAAGAGGTCACCCTTATTTGATGCTTATCATATACCCAGGCGTTGAATGGTTTGATGACAGCAGTCCAAAAGAAGAGTCCTGCTAGGGCTGGCAAAAGCTCAAATTTGGGGCTGGTTGGAATTGGACTAATCAACACATATTACTGAAAACCTGATTATTTTAATTTGAAAGATTCGAGCAAAGTTAAAACCGGGGTCAAAATCTGGTTTGGACAATAGAACTAGACATAGGATTCAGACAAAATCATGATCAAGCTTGTGCTGTACAAGCAAGAAATTTAGTGATGAATTTCCAGGGACGATTAAGTAGCTTCCTAGAGTGCATTTTATGTTGACATTAATATACTGCAGAGTCTGAAGCTTCTTAAGCTCGGCATATGGTCTTTTGAGTTGATGTGTCCTGTATTTCACAGCATTACGAGACATTTCAGAACACTGAATTGATTTGATTTTCTGATCTTATGCCAAAATTATGAATTTTCCTACGACCACTGTACCCTTCTTTTCAATTAACCATTGGTAAACTTTTTCCCCTTGTCCGCTGCAGCTTCACAATTATAGCTCCTTTGAAGGAGTCTTATATTGCAAACCTCACTTCGATCAGCTTTTCAAGATGACTGGCAGTTTGGAGAAAAGTTTCGAAGGTGCGTTCCTTTACAGGCTCTTTCTGTTGTTGTTACAGTCACTCTATTTCCCTATCTTTAAGTTATGATGTGATTTTTCATTGATCCTTTTGACTTCATGTTCCCCGTGCAGCTGCTCCAAGGACTGTTAGAGAAAGATCTTCTGATCTGGTAAGTAAACTGCCAAATTGCTGGTGTTTCATGTATAATCATATCTTTTATTCTTTTCTGTGATTTATTGATGGCGATGCTCAGCAACGAAAAAAACATAAACGTAGCAAAACTGATCTTTAGCCTATGACCTGTCCCAAACTATTCAAAACTAGACCCGACTCAGACCCTTAACAAGGCAATTAATAATGGAGCAACCCATTTTTGACATGATCCGACAATGACCCAACCCACTTTCCAGATGATTGTATACAATAACATTTGCCCCCAGCCCGAATCACAGTGGACAAATACTAACTATTTCTAAAACTGAATGCTAAACAACAGGGTCAAACCTACAGCAAAGTCTCCAGCATGTTTGGTGGAACTCAAGAGAAGTGTGTCACTTGCAAGAAAACAGTTTACCCAATTGAAAAGGTGAAGCTCTGAGTTCAACTTTGGGACATTTATTTTTCGTCTTCATCAGTTCCAAGTGTTGATTACTGACCTCGTTCCTCAACCACCACCCCCTCCCCGGTTTCAGGTGGCAGTGGATGGCAACTCATACCACAAAGCATGTTTCAGGTGCAGTCATGGAGGGTGTGTGATCAGTCCATCGAACTACGTGGCCCATGAGCACCGCCTCTACTGTCGGCACCACCATTCTCAGCTGTTCAAGCAGAAGGGAAATTTCAGTCAATTGGCAACTCAACAACAACATTCTAATGGAACTGCCAATGGTGTAGCTAATGGAGCCGCCAATGGTGTTGCCAATGGGGCTGAGAATGGAGTTGCCGATGGGGTGACTGAGAACACAGAAGTCTCAGCCTAAGAGCGCGATATGCTTTTCTTTATAGCATAATGTTATGTAATGTAATGTAATGCTTCTGAACTGATGAAGCAATTGCACCTACAAAGAGTTGAGTGAGACTTTCCAAGTATACTGAGAAAGAGGGTGATATGGTCAAGTCGTTTCTTTGTCTCGCTCTCTTGTCTTCTCTTTCTCGGGTTAATTTTGAACACTTAAAAGGATGAAATTGAAATATATTTGCTTTCTCTTGAACGCTAGACCAGTATGTTTCTTGTCTCTCATTTGTATTGTTGGGATCACCTATTTTAGCTGGTGAAGTCTCTCGAAATTGGTTTTCTGGACTCAGGATCATATTCTACTATGTTGGCTTTTATATCCCTCTTACCTAAATAAAATATCGTAACATATTATTCAAAAAGACAAAACTCGGTCCTTGAATGTCGTATTATGTTGGCTTTTATATCCATCTTACCTAAAAAAATATCGTAACATATTCTTCAAAAAGACAAAATTCGGTCCTTGAATGTCATTGACGTTCAAAAAGACAAAACTCGGTCCTTGAATGTTGTTGACATTCAATAAGACAATACATGAAAATAAGGGGAAGGCTCTATCTAATATGAGAGCTTGATCGTATATATATATATATATATATATATATATATTTATAATAAATCTTGAATATAAATTTACTTAATTACCACTTGTGTACTATATTCAACTGCCCAATGACAGGAAAATATAAAGTTTTTTTTTCAAGAAAATATAAAAATTTTTTGTATAACATATTTTTCTGTTGTTGAGAATATTTATGAATTTGACGTAGTAGAATAATATCACCAACCACAATTTTTAGACTCAAAGATGGGCCGGGCCAGCCCAATTACTAGCCCATAAAAGAGGGTGATTTTTATGAATATGGTTAGCTCCTCATCGTCTACCTTCATCAACTCAGCCATTGCCGCCAAAACTCAAATGTAAATTATTCAATGCTTTCATTTTCAACCCCAGAAACTCCCGAATGTTACTGAACAAATTGCCTTCCTTTAGGTTTAAATCCACCTTCTTAATTTCTCTCTCCAGACATCTGATTCACGAACTTCACTCTTTCTCTTCTTCAACTGAATTTCCGGCCAACTACGGCCTTGCCCGTCAACCCCCACCTGTCTTTCAAGATGCCGGCACATTCTTTCAGCTGCTCAAGCAACGCCCGCCACTCTCGCAGCTGAAGCAGATCCATGCCCAAGTACTTACTCAGTCTCTCTCCCCCACCCTCCCTTGATTTCGTCTCTAATCCTCTGTTACCTGTCTTTTCACCATTTGGGCTCCGCGATAATCTTGTTTGATAACTACCCTTCTTGTACCCCTCCCACCTTAATATGGAATTTGATGATAAGGGCTCACTCCAAGATACAAAATTGTTTAGAACCCATCCGGTATTTGGGTTGTATGTTGCGTCTTGGTCGGCATTCGATGGTTTTCCCCGATGACTACACGTTCACGTTCGTGATCACTTCTTGCTCCAATCATAGTTCGCCAGTATATGGAGAATTGGTTCATGGGGTGATTGTAAAACTGGGATTCGGGTCTAATTTGTTTGTTGGCAATTCATTGATCAATATGTATTGCGTTTTTGCCAAGCTGGATGATGCCCATAAGGTGTTTGATAAAATGCCTGATCGGGATGTGTTCTCGTGGACTAGTCTTTTGGGTGGGTATACCAAACACGGGGACATTGATAAAGCTTGTGATCTTTTTAATTGGATGCCTATATGTAATGATGTGTCATGGGCTGTTATGATATCTGGTCTTGTTTCTAATGGAAGGTACATTGAAGCCGTTGATCATTTTTGGCATATGTTCCACAGTAATCAGGTAAAGCCTAATGAGGCCATCTTGGTTTGTGCTTTATCAGCATGTGCTCATTTGGGTGCCTTTGAACAAGGAAATCGGGTTCGTCTTTATATGGAAAGAAATAATATTCCAGAGACTCCCAATATCTGCACTGCTCTTATTGATATGTATGCCAAGTGTGGGAGGATAGACTATGCAACCCGAGTATTCGATAGTATTTCTAAGCGGGATGTGCACAATTTCACTAGCATGATTTCTGGTTTATCAGTTCATGGTCTTGGAAAGGATATGATGAGGGTTTTCTCTCAAATGTTGGCCGAAGGTATTAAACCAAATGAGATAACCTTACTTGGAGTTTTGAATGGTTGTAGCCATTCAGGGCTAGTCGAGGAAGGAACCTCCATTTTCAACGACATGGAAAAATTATGGGGCATTCTTCCTAAGATTGAGCACTATGGATCCTATGTTGATTTGCTCAGTCGTGCCGGCCTTTTGGAGAGGGCATATAATGTCGTGAAGTCCATGCCTATGCAACCTGATGCTGTTATATGGAGGGCACTGCTTAGTGCATGTAGAACGCATCGTGATGTTTCTCTAGGGGAGCGAATTGTGAATCATCTTCGACAACTTGGCTCAAGCGGCCTAGTGCTGCTCTCTAGTTTATATGCCTATATGGGCAAATGGGAGAGTGTCATTCAGATGAGGAAGCAAATGGGTGAAAAAAGGAATGCAACGGAACTCGGTTGTAGTTGGATTGAGATTAATGGTGTTACTCATGAATTCCGTGTGGATGATCAGCTACACCCTCGAATATTGGAGGTTCGAGAAAAATTAAAGGAAGTTTTGGAAAAGGCGAAGCTGGGAGGATATGTCACTAGCACAACCCAGGTCACGTTTGACTTGAGTGAGGAGGATAAAGAGCAAGCTATTTCTTTGCACAGTGAGAAATTAGCTGTGGCTTTTGGATTCATGAGTACCAGGCCAGGGACGTTAATTAGAATTGTGAAAAACCTGAGGACTTGTGAGGATTGCCACTTGGCTCTGAAGGCCATTTCTCGTGTTTTTGACAGACAAATTATTGTAAGAGATCGGTCTCGTTTCCATATTTTTAAACAAGGTAGCTGCTCATGCAATGACTACTGGTAGTCAATGGGTGTGGCATATCGCAGACACAGAAACAACCTCAAGTGGGAGGAGATGATTACTTATCTCGACTTTTTACCTCTTTGAGGCATGTTCAAGCAGCATCACTCATTACTAGCAAAGCTTTTCGGGTGAATCCGGGACCATCATGTTCTTGAAGAAAGTTTTGACTCCTGCCATTCACTCATCAACCCAACATTTGATTCTCGTGTAAAGTTGTGCCCTAGCTCGTGTCAATTTGGAGTTTTGACCAATATGAAGACATCAACACTATCAACCACGCTCATCAGGTAAAGCAAAGATTCCAAGTATGATTACATGTGCATGCTCATCAACTCAATATCCTGCTTGTACCATGAATGATTGCAGCTTAAGTCAGTTGGGCTATTTATTAATCATCTTGTTCATATTCTTGGAGTATAGGGACAAATTTTTATATCATATGAAGATATGCTTCCTAATGGTATAATATTGATGGTCCACATCCAGGAAATTCTGTTTATCAATGTGGGCTCCAAAGCATCATGTATTATGCACCTAATGTTTTCATGCTTACAAAGTGTTCAAATGAGCTGGTTGTGGTTGTCCTTTCTAAAGCTTCTACAAAAGTCGTCACCCATTTTGTGAAAATCCACAACAGAAAGCGGAAGTCGTATGTGCTTTTCCTGTGTTAGATGCCTGAAAAACTTTAGAAAACAATGAGGGAGAGGAAAATATGGGAAAGGGTTAAGTAACAACTTCAATATTATGAATTTTCTTTTATGACTCTCTTTTAAGCAAAAAAATGCACATGATTATGATGATTTCACATGATCTTAAATTATCCTATATTGTTAATTGTTTGTCTTCCCACTTGTAGAATCTAAGCCCTGGTGGCGCTCAAAAGTAAGTTCTAACCTTTTGGGTCTTAACAATTTCATTATTAAGATTTCTCTTAATTTGTTAATAAAACATCCTCTTTACCATTGTTAAGAAGATTGTAGACGAAATATAAAAGTTGAGTTCTATATCGAATACCTCAAATTTGAAATATATTGTCAACAAACTTTTTTTCATCTCTGAGTACCTATAGATATAGCTATATCGAATACCTCACTCTCTTAAAGTACAGATACTTGATCATTCATTTGAGACCAAGATATATCAAATTTTTCGATAAATGGGAAAGTTGGGTGTGTTACGGTATGTATCAGTTAATTTAGTTCTATACACTCAAGCCATGTCTAGTAGAAGAAGATAGATGAAGAATTAATAAGTAGGAATTAGGTGCTTCATTTTCAATTTGTATATATCCTGATCTCTTTTGTTGCTTCATACCAAGTGGACTAATTAGTTTGTTTAATCTCGTGACATTATTTGGTCCTCGCTCCATATTTCATAACCATAACCCCCCCAAAAAAAAGAAAGAAAAATCTGTGAATGTTGATGAGTGGCCCTGCTTGCCTGTGTATACGCATGAATTTTCTAATCTTACGCCAAAAATTGCCCAGAAAACCGGGGAAATTATTGTTCATGTTTGCATGCAGGTACAGTTTTGCCAGCCTAACCTAAGAGGCTAGGAACAAATAATGGAGTACTGCAAGAATGTTAACTCTTATCAATAGTCATGGTGAATTTTTTTGTTTTTTTCAATCTCTTAGAATCATGGTGAAAATAAAACTCACACTGAAAGTAGTAGTTGTTGTTTCTTTTTAACTTTGTTTATGTACTGCTTCTAGATGATCATCTAAGCTTTATCCATCCTTTGCTATTTAAAGTTGTGAACTATACTTCATTCTGAGTACCAGATAACACATTGAAGTAGACATGGAGACTTGAAATTTCATGTTAGGCAAAAAATGTGCAAAATTTGATGATTATCTCATCTCCTACGTCAAATAATTTTGTAGTTGAGTGGCAGTAACTAATGGCCACACACCCATCTCTGCTATACTTTGAATTCGCAGCATTAAGTATGGGTCGTGACTTGTGGGGATAAGGACTAAAGACCAATTAGCCTAGGCAAGACTCTTCTCTGGTCATCTTATGAGCAATTTATCCCCATAAATGTGAGAAATGTCATGGGACAATTATGGCCTACTTTAAGAACAGAATCACTTAATACAACAATGTCAACTGCATTTCCTCTGTCAAATATGTACAGTTTTCTGCATGACACAGATCTGCTTGGGTTTAATTTCTTCTTCTACCATTTCTTCTCGAGTTCTTTCAACTTCTTAACTCCAAATTCTCCAAATTGAGTTCCCAGAATTTGAGAAGTTGAAGAGGCATATTCCTCTGTTTTTGAACTCTGAAGTTGATTTATTCAGCTCCCAGCCTCAGAAATGCTGTGCAGGGAAGGCTGCCATGTTCTTGGCTTGGCTGATACCCCATTCGCATTTGGTGTTGTTCTGGATCGATGTCCGTGTCTGCTAACCTGAAAGAATTATCACCATGCTTGAGAAAATAATCCCAGAGGAAACAACTCGAACTTCTGCTCATCTATTGAATGGGAAAATTTTGGTGTTTTTTGTTTGTAACAATGTTATTCATCAATTGCTTCAGTTTTTGGCTTTGGAAAACAAGGGAAAACAGGAGGAGAGAAGAAGTGGGTTTTATATGAAATGGACCAAATCAAAGATTTGAGCTTTTTAATTGGTGTAAGTGAAGATATGGGTGGATTGTTTGAATTTACCTGATGGGTACTCTTGTCCACCTGAGATCTTCTTGCTGATTTCTCAACTTCTTTGAGAGCTTCTGAATCTGCCAATTCTATCCCATTCTTCCTCATCTTAGCCTGCTTCTTTGCCACCAAACCCTTCATAACCTCTGCAAAGAGAAAAACAATCAAAATCAGCATAACCTTGAAGAAACAAAAAACTTGTGCAGAAGAACCTGATCATGGATGAGAAAGTGTGACAAACCTTGCGTGCTGATGAGTCTGTAAACGTGCCCTAGAGCCAAAGTATCCGTTGGCCGGAGCAGCTTGACTCGAGTGACGCGGACAGAGTTGCGGGTGGGGGTGGGGTTGGGGGTGGTGCTGTTATCTTTCTGGCTGTTGTTGTTGTTGTTGTTGGTGGTGGTGGTGGTGGTGCTGGCGGTGGTTGTGGAGGTTTTTATGGTGCTATTAGTGCTGGTTTTGGTGGTGGTGTGGCAGATGGTGGTGGTGATGAGTAGGGCAACATAGTGACCAGGGTTCATCTTCATGATTTCACTTGCAGGAACAGGCCAGTAGAGATTCTCTACCTTACCAGATGGGTGCTGGATTACCAAGGTTGCTGCATCTATGGCTTGGCAGTTCCCCATCTCTCTCTCTCTCACTCTTCTCTGTTTCTCTCTCTAGATATCAGAGCTACACGAGTTAATAAAGAGCAAAGCAAAGGCAGGTTTTCCAACAGTAAGTACCCACTTCTCTCCTTTATAGTCAGCACCTCCCCCGCCCCCTTCTCTCTCTGTCTCTCTTGTGTGAGAGATGAGATTAATGAGAAGTTAATGCATGCTCTGCCCAGCTGAGCTGGGGTCTTTCTAACCCTGCCCAGGTGTTTAATTTTCACATTATCACCCCTCCAACCCCCAAAGACAACATCATAAGGTTTCTTTGGAAGGGGAGAAATTGACAGAATTGCCCCCATGTGAGGGTGATTAATGAGCTGTAAACTTAAATTTAAGATTTTGACAGAGAGATGAGGTCAGATCATGTGGAATGTTTAAAATCAGGAGCTGAAAACATGCCATTTAGGGTAAGTTTACACTGTACTTAAATAATCTACTGATTACTGAACCACCTTCATTAAGGAACAAATCTCAAATCTCTACTCTCTTTAACTTCTTCTTTTTTTATAAAAAAATAAATAAAAAAAAGCTGGCACCCTGTTCTCAGAAAGAAGAGGGGAAAAAATTAACTTGGGTCGGTTACTGCTGGTGGTGGTATTCATTGTCACGTGACTGGATTTGCAGAAGTAATTGCCATTATATTTACTTCTCTAATTGGCTTACTTGCTACTTCCTACTAACTTTTTCCATGCAAATCATCCAACTTCAGTGCATGCTTCTGTACGTCTTGCCTTGTCTTAGCCCCCCAAATCCGGATGTTAAGAGCATAAACGTATCTATTGATCTTTAGTAATCAGTTTAAGCGTTTACTTGAGATGGTTCTTATACATAGTACAAGAGTTCTCATATTTGAATATCAAAAGCTTTCATATTGATTATTACGTAATATAAGAAGCCCATTTAAAACATTCGCATGTCAAATCCAAAAAGAACATTGACATGAGTGTGTGTTAAAAATATATAATCGATAAATTTTAATTATTGGACTTAACACTACAAATGCATTATACTTCTATATCAATCACAATAAAAGCCGAGAAAATTGATAATATAGCATATGTAAATTGATGCATATGAAGTTATCCCTTGCCGACTTTACAACTTGTTCAATTAGAAGAGAGGAGAGGGGTACATCCCCCTACTTGAGCCTTTTTTCCCTCCTAAATTGGAGGGAGATGGGATTCGATGAATTAACTCCCGTTCTCAAGTTTCTCAATACTAAATTCAAATAAGGTGAAAATTTACCGCCTTTTTGCATCCCATTCTTTTCCTCTTTGTTGATCACGTTTTTTCCCTTTCATAAAATTCAAATAGATTAAAATTTTCTAATTACTTGCTTTAAAAAAACCATTATGAATAAAAATAAAAATAAATAAAGTTGAAAATGTCCGAGAGCAAGAAGGACCAAAGGGAAAGGAAATGCTTTCCGCAAGCACAAGGAAGGAAGTACACAAAAAGGCTCAGAGAAGTGAGATTGTAGGAGACGTTTCTCATATGCCTTCTTTAAAAAAAAAAAAAAAAAACCTTTAAATAAATAAAAACAAGCGTGAAAAAATGCAAAAGGCTTTTTGGAAAAGAAATAAAAATGCGGTTGGGTCCCACCCTCGAGGGCCAAAGTGTGTGATTCATCATAAGTGCGTGTCGCATGTGACCCCCTTTTTTTAAAAAAAAAAAAGAAATTCCTTTTCAACGGGCGGCTCAATTTTTATTTTATTTGCCTATTTTAGTGTTTCATTGCTATTTTAAACTTAAAATAATTAAATTTTCAGGAAAATAAAATAAAATATGATCAAGCTTACGAATAGTAAAATAAAATGAGCTTAACTACTCCCTCAAACGTTATCATTTCAACATTTCATTTAATTTCAAACCAACCAAAAAAAAACTTTGATTATTTAATAAAAGGTTTGAACCGGCCTAAATTAAAAAAACTTTTAGTTTATAAAAATTACTAAATTTTAAACTTATCTATATTCATTTTTTAGTCAAAATTTATATTTTGGTTAAAAAATTTAGAAAATTTATCTTTAAAAAGCAGTTGGATTTAATTTTTATTTAATTGTCTTGATGCCATAAAAATGCTAATTTTCTTGATATTTAATTTCTTTTTTTCTTCAAATTTTATTTTTATTTTTTGCAATTACTTCATTTTTAACATAAGCCTTTTCATCTTCTTCAATTTCTCTGAATATTCTAACTAAATTAAATTAAACAATAAAATTATTTTCAATGTAAAAAGGAATATACCTATTAAACAAGTAATGGAAGCACAGAAAAAAAAATAGAGAAGTCGTCCATGAGGCCATTTTATAGAAAAATATCCCTAATTTTAAAATTAGGAGAAAGGGGATTTTTTTTTTTTTACGATGATGAAATAGCTTAGCTTAAGATACATATTAAATAAAGATTTTTTTAAATCACAAAAAGTAAGAGATAAGATTTAGACTATTCCCTTTTTTTACATTATCTAACAAGAAACGTCTTTTTCTTGAAACAATAAGCATTACATTTATTTATTTTTTAAAACTAATTGTTCACTTCTAATTTATTCAGAAAAACTTAATTATTTTATAGTCTTATTTTAAAATTAAAAACAATTGTTATTTACAAATTAAATAGTTTTTAAGTCAATATCTTTTCTGCTAAAATTTTTATATAATGAATTATTCATATTAGTGTTCGTAAATTTATATATTGAGATTATTTATATACAGTAATAAATTATGAGAGAAATATAGCGAAGAAATATAGTTTAGGATCCAAATTAAATACCATGGTAATTTTCATCATTTTATTAATTTATTTTATTTACTATGAATATTTCTAATAACGAAAAATCACTAATTACTAATTTTGCAAAAAAAACAATGTAGGGCCGGTTTAGGGGAAAAGTGGAGGACAAAATATCATAGGAGAGTGTCGTTTTACGGTTCAGGGGACGACACGACGTCGTAATCGACTTTTTCTTTGTCTTGAGGAATTTGCTTTCCACGTTTTGCATTTCCAATTCTTCATTTTTTTGGCCATCGCTTCGATTAAAGCCAAGGGCTGCGTCAATGCCCTTCCACTCTTCCCTCCCACCCTCCCCCTTTTTTTTTACATATTTTTGTATATATATTGTGATGTCATTTTATAGAGCATTTGCGTTGGTGGCTCATATATATATGTGATAGAGAGTTACGGTTACTTGGTCAATTTTGGGTTGATGCTGTTTATTCTGTAATTTTTGTGATTAATAGGTTACCTACTCTAATTCTAAAAGGGTTGTCGTCTTTTAAAAAATTATTTTAAAATTGCCGGATTATAGTTTTTTACGAGTTTTTGGTCGTGAGTGTTTTCCTAATCTCACAACTAAAACTCCTCACAAACTTGTTGCTCGTTCCAAACAATGTGTCTTTCTTGGTTATGCTTCTAACTATAAAGGTTATTGTTGTTATGATCCACAAACTCGGAGAGTCTATACTAGTCGCCACGTAGAGATCCATGAACACAGGTTTCCTTATCGCACTCTTGCTCCCCGAACTCGAATGACAAGCAGTCCACTTCTTCTTCCATACTCCATCAGCCCTATTGCTACTGTGCACACTCAACCCCAACCTCCACTCGCAACCAGTGCCGCTCGCCCCGCCCTCGCCCCGCTTGCCTACATCCGCCTAATGTTTCTCCTCCGGCAACCTTTATGGCTCCGCCTAGTACCCCACAGTCTTCCTCCACATCACTTTATCCCTCCCATACATCTACCCCAACCCAGTCACCATCTCTTTATATTAGTTCACCTCTCCCACAAATGGTCCTTACCCCTACCCCTCATTCTTCTTTGGTCCAACCTCTTTCGATACTATTGATCTCATCTTCTCACCACCTCCTTCTGCCCCTTTCCAATCTTTATTTCCATCTTCCTCTACTACGGCTTGTACCAATCTACGTCCTATACGGACTCGATCCAAAACTGGTGTTTTCAAGCCCAAAACAATTTTGTCATTATATACTCATGATCGATGTTTTTGAACCAAAGTCTTACAAACAAGCTTTGAAAGATTCAAAATGGAGGGATGCCATGAATGAGGAGTATAATACTTTAATGCATAATCATACATAGACCTTAGTGCCTTATAACAATGATATGAACTTGCTCGGTTGCAAGTGGGTGTATCGGGTTAAATGTAAGTCCGATGGGTCTTTTGAGATGTGTAAGGCCAAACTAGTAGTACGTGGCTTCGATCAATTGGTTGGGTTTGACTATCATGAGACGTTTAGTCCCGTTGTTCGCCCCACCACCATTCGAATTGTGTTATCTTTAGCCATTAATCATGGCTGGATAATACGACGACTTGATGTCAAAAATGCATTTTTACATGGGAATCTTATCGAAGAAGTCTACATGACTCAGCCGCCGGGTTTTGTTCACCTTACCCTCCCTCACCATGTCCGTAGACTTCGTAAATCTATTTATGGCCCGAAACAGGCACCTCGAGCTTGGTTTCATAAGTTCATTAGTTACCTTCTCTTTTTGGGCTTTGCTAGCAGCCCCATAGATTCCTCTATGTTTGTTTTTCGATCCGGCACACAACTCTTGATTCTTCTTCTCTATGTTGATGATATCATTTTTACCAAAAATTCTCCTTCTCTCCTTTTTAATTTTATTAGGCTTCTCTCTGTTCAATTTCCTATAAAAGACCTGGGTGACTTGCATGTCTTTCTAGGAATTCCGGTCGTGCGGACATCTACTAGCTTGTTTTTGTCACAAGCTAAGTACATCTCCGACTTAATTCACAAATTCCACTTACATATCGCCAAGTCCGTCCGTACTCCACTTCTTTCTAGAACCACGTTGTCCTTGATCGATGGAGATTTGCTAACGGATCCTACAGAGTATTGTAGTATGGTAGGGGGTTACAGTATTTGAACTTGACTAGGCCAAACATTGCTTATGTCTGTGCATTTGGTTTCTCAATTTCTATATGCACCTCGCACTACTCACCTTGCTATTGTGAAGCGTATGTTTCGCTATCTTATAGGTACTGCTGATTATGGCTTGTCATTGCGGAAGGTCGTTCGCAATGACAAGATTATTGCATATTCCGATGTAAATTGGGCTGGTTGCCCATATAGTTCTCGTTCTACGACATGCTATGCTATTTATCTTGGGCCCAATCTTATCTCCTGGCATTTGAAGAAGCAACCTACGAGTGTCCAAATCCTCCACCGAGGCGGAATATCGTGCAATTGCTTATACAGATCACCGAATCTTTATGGATTTGTTACATTTTAGCCGAACTTGGTGTTGTTCTAACACATACTGTTAAGCTTCTATGTGACAATATTAGTGCCACCTACATTACTCGCGAATCCGGTTCTTCACAATCGTAGCAAGCACATCAAGGTGGATTACCATTTTGTTCGCGAAAGGGTTGCACATGGAGACTTAGTAGTTCGTCATATTCCGACTCAATTGCAAATTGCGGATATTTTCACCAAGGCCTTATTTACATATCATTTTTTTGTTTTTGAAATCCAATCTGTCTATTGCTTCCCCGTCCAGATTGAGGGGGTGTGATAGATAGTTAGAGTATTATTATAATTGTATAATTAAAACCATACTACTATATATATGACGTCGGGCTCCCTAGTTGAACACAACCTCCAATTTATTCTATCTTATTCATAATATGTATAATTGACTTTAATATCATTAAGTTTTGCATTGTGTTAGTTGTTTTAAGCAAATTATAAGGGGCTTCAATTCGAAGTTTTGCTGGATATTTCATTGTATACATGTACGACAATTTATACGTGATATGCAAAATAGCTTTAGAAAACAATTACAAAATTAAAATTATAAAGTAACATGTAATTACATAAGAATGAAAATTGTGTAATCTCACAAAAAGATATTGTAATTTTTTTGTAAAAAGTGAATGTTCTTCGTTATTTGAAAGTCTTTTCTTCAAACAGGGGCATTATAATAATTAGACCATAAGAAATATATGTGCGTATTTATGTATTTATACATGTTACTTTGTTCAAAATATCGGTGATTTCAATTTTCATTTATTTAGACAAAAAAAAATTTATATTTGACATTACTTAAATATAAACTAAATTCTTTATAGGTTAACTGTAAAAAAAAGAAAAAAAAAGAGAGAGAGAAAGGTCTTTGGAGACAAGAGTGATAATCACAAACTTGATTAAGATTGAAATTAAGAGCATATCCTGAAAGAATCTCAATTAAACTTGTTTACTACTAATCTTTATCTTCTTTATTGCCTTTTATTCTTTAACCTTTCTACTTTTGTAAAAACAAAAAAAAAAAGGTGGGCGGAGGGGGAATTAATTTAAGAAATATTAAAATGTCATTACTAGGCCTAGAAAATCTCTCGATTAAAGTGTTAACTTTTGCATTTGACACCCTCCTAATCTTCTTTTGTTCCCTTTAATTAAAACTTTCTACTTTTCTAGTTCACAATTAAATCACTAAATTAGAGTAATTGTAGTCGAAGATTTAAACGTCGTGATATTTACAAATAGAAAGACTCGATTGGTTCAGACGATCTAAGAAATAGAATTAAAATACTAGCTAGCATCTATATACTACCTTCGATATCCATTTGATCTCACAATTCTATTTCCTTGTCTAAGAGGAAAGTGGTATGACCTAAGACCCTTATATTGTCGATTTATTTCTCGATTCCTATCATGAAAATTACCTTGATAAAAATAAAAATAAATAGCATTTCACGTACTTTTTTTTTTTTTTATAATCATCAATTAGTTAGAACATATCTAACTTTTAACGTATAAAGGATTAGAGTTATCGTCATTCCTAAACTCAAATTCAAAATCTTATTTCAAAATAAGTGTCTAACCACTTGAACCGACTCCGGCTCCGGCTATTAATTAGTGACTAAGCTACCAAATCACGGGTCCTGCAAAGTGCAAGTTGGCCCGCGCATGTAAATCTGGAGCTTATGTTGTTAATTATGCTATTTGAGCGATTATTATGGTAATCATTACGATCCAGATGATAGAGTATGATTTTAATTGATTGATTAATTAATTAATTAACATGTTCGTACAGTTGACATACTTTCTGATTAATTAATAGTAGTAATTAAGATTAATTATCTTAATTAAAATGGCAAAGAGTAGTGGGGGACCATTATATGTGTTCGTTAATTAATGATTTCTGGTTGTTAGGTTAAAAACAATTAGAAAATTATACAGATCAACTGCTCATGCAATTAGCTGTCAGATACTCTAATTTCCCGCTAATCACATTTTGACTGACATATCTATGGCATGAGATTCATTTTCACTCTGGATTTATTTTTCAAGATTAAATCTTTCTTCATTATAAGTTTTAGATTTTCATACTTGATGCAATCTTTTTGGGATTTATTCAGATTTATCGATATTTATATTACTCGTTGCGTCTCTTAAAAATCTTCTTTTTATAATTATTTTTACTCCAAAATGATATTCCTTCCGTTTCAAAATACATGTCGTTTTAAAACTACGCGAGAATAACAAGAAAATACAAAATTTATGATAAATTTTGGGTTAAAAGACCAAGTAGCCCCTATATTTCTTTTGAAATGAAGAAAATAAATGAAATAAAAGGAGAAACAAGACAATTAATAAGGGATAAAATTAGTCAACTAGTAATTAATATACTATTGGAATTGTAAAGTAACAAGTATTATGAAACGAAAAAGTTAGTTAAAGTAACATGTATTTTGAAACGAATTGAGTATTCCTAAATGATCATTAAATGCGCTGTTGATCAATAATTATGCATCATTTTTACCAAACTATTCTTCTATCGGTTAATATTTAACATCATAAAAAATCTTTTTTTTTTTTTTTTTTGCATTTAGAAAGATGGATTTGTGAGGGAGGGGGTATGTATTTTCTTACTATTTGAGTAAAACGAAAAAAATCAAAACAACAAAATGAGTATAACTTTTCTTTATTTTCTCGTGGTACTCCCTCCGTTTCACAACAATTGTCACTTTAGCGAATTTTTTTCGTTTCGTAATAGCTGTAACTTTACAATCACAATGACATATTAATAACTATTTTACAAATTTTATCCATATTAATTGTTTTTTCTCTTTTTAATTTTGAATGAAATCTTAGGGTAACTTGGTGTTTTAACATAAATTTTATCTTAAATTTTGTATTTTTTAGTATTATCTCATAATAACTAAAAACGACAAATATTATAAAATGAAAGGAATAAATTAATTTTTAATAATAGTATATAAGTAATTGATTTTCTTTATAGGTAGAAGCAAAATTAATTAATTAGGGCACATGAGGCAGGGGAAATGGTGGTAAACAAGAAGAAAATAATTAAAGTAATAAAGCACACGTGTGCCTCATCATCAAGTTGAGTATCCAACCTCATACCAACTCAACTCTCTGACACTAATTCTACTATATTACACTTTTATATTTTTTCTTTTTATTTTGTACCCTCCTGTTTTAATCTTTGTATTATATATTAATTATCTTTTTTTTTATATATAAATTATAAGACATATTAAAGTCGAAAGATACGGTTTGTGGCTAATTTATATTGTTAGTATAAATTTAGTTTTATATTGGCAGTATTTTAGATTTGGCTTTTAGTTTTGTTTTTCAATCTCGGGTCGGGGTGTGGTTGCTTACAAAATTACTCATTTTTAGTCAACTCGACTCTCAAGAAAGGTTGTGGCTCAATAACGGCCTAGGTACTCGAATGATATCTCGTAGATTTATTGATCAAAACTGAATATAATCCCCTTGTTTGTGGTAAACAAAAAAATTGCTAGTATAAAACCAATGGAGGTAAATTTTATCTTTTATTTTGTATAACTATGAACCTATTTCGATATTTTAAACTAATTTAAATATGAATTATATCATTATGGATGAAGGAAGAAACTAATTAGAAAAATCTTGAATATTATGCACCTATAGTTATTGTATCATGAGGGAGGTTTTTTTTTTTTTTTTGAGATGTAATTTCATGCTTTTAATGAAGTCATTTAAATATACGTTTATAAAAAAAGACGTAAATTATTAAGTGTTTTTAGAGGAACACATCTTTCAATAAACATATTTCTCGTATAAAATAATTAATTACATATTTATTCACAGCTTTTAAAATTATATGCTCTAAAGATAAATAATTTTTTGAAAACTAATACATAGTCACAAATATTTAGAAATAAAAACATATTTGGAATAACATATAAGAATTTGTTAAAATCCTATATCATCTCTTTTACGAGCATGTACTCCTACAATATTATACAATAAATACACTTAAAAAAAATGTTTATGTGATAAATAAGAATACATGCTCCCGGAATCATATAATAAATTGCAGAATTTGTCCGGTTACGTTGCATGACTATATTAGCAGCAAAAAAGTGTCGTTTCTCCTTTGTTTCTAATTGGCTTGAATTTTGTATCCTTTCGAAATAATTTTGGTTACTAAGGTTATCATATTAGTTTTTATGTTATTATTTTCTATCATTATCATATTTCATATCATTATAAGCCGGACATGTCTTTCTTTACCCCTATGAAAGCTACTCTCGAGAACTTTTGTCTCCAACAATAATTCTTTCTAGGCATTATCATATTTTATTCAATATTGAGAATAGTCGATATAATTGAGTCATTCGAGTAACTAATGGATTCATAATGGTAATAGATGATTGGAAATAAGAATAGGAGAAAAAGCAATATATTTTTCGTGTTTGATATATGAGAATGGAAATAAATTATAGAGCGGAAATGAGAATTGAACCCCTCTATTAACCGAAAGCTATTCTCTTGAAGGAAAGTGGTGATTTTGCTCGAAATTCATCTCGAAACCATTAAATAACATTATCTCAACTTATTTCCGGCCATATTCTCACATATTGAACGAGGGTTAGAAAGTATAATGAGACCAACTGATCGATAATCAACCACTTGTATATTATTCTTTAAACAAAACACCCACACACATATAATGCATGTAATATATAATTTGAAACACCATGAATAATTGAAGAAGGCTAAAATCTTTTTGTACAATGAAGCGTAGTACAAGTACAACTAGTAGTAGGTATAGTCAAGTCTAGGTAGGGCAAGACTTGACCTATTTTGTCCAATGTTAAATGTGCAAACAAGTGGGTGTGGGCACTCAAAACCACTTGCTCTTATTTTCATGCATAGACTATTGACAATAAGTGTGTTGAGGGGGAGAGACAAGGACAAAGGGTAGGGTAGGGTAGGGTCCCAAAGGCCCTGTTTGACAAATATATAAACATTCTATGGCATATAATTATCATCCTCTTCCCCCACCAAAGGGTATGGGAGGGGATGTCTCAAGTTCCATTCCATCCCCTTGTTATCCTCTCAATTGAAGGATAGAAGATCCTTGTGTTTAAATAAGACACAACATCTACAGGATTTTATTGCCTTTTTGCTTCCAAATGTGATTTTTTAGGGGTTTGTAATTAGTTTTGGATCTTGAAGTATTATACTTTCATTGTTATATTATTCAATTAGTCATATTTTCAAAAAGAGTAATATGGCAGATGATTGTATTGTCAAATTAGGATGTCTTATGAGATCTGCAATTACCTTTATATCCTCTCTTTTGAAAAAATTTTCATGTATACTTGATCGATGATAAAATAGATATAACCCTTGAGAGATTGGATCGCCTAATATTTTTGTACTTATCTTTTAAAAAAAAAATTCCTTAGCTTATCCCGCCAACTTAATACCAAATCTTGTGATAGAAAAATAGGGTTTAGAATTATAATTCATCAAAGTTAACGGATTAACCCTTTAAAAAAATAATAAAGAAAAGACTGATAACATGTTGTAAACAATGTTTTGTACTTCAATGGTTCTACATGTAAGGTTGAATTATGTGAAATAAAATTCTCTCTTTTTGCATTTGGAGGACCCTAAGATGTCTCGATAATTAAATTTGTTAGGTCTAAATGGAAAATTTGATCATCAGGGCACCCAAATATGACATTATTAGTTTCCCTCCTTAAATAAGGAGAACGTAAAACTCATAATTTATTTTCTATTTTATGACATATGAAAAATGATAGGTAAAAATTATAAACTTAAGGATATTTTTACTCAATATTCTTAACATTCTACAATAAATTTATTAAAAATGGCCCGTTAAGATAAATAGTACTCTTATTTGGTCTCATTTGCTCGTGTTTGCCATCTTCACTAACATATCTACTTTAATAGTCATTTGTAGTAAGAATTTTTTAGTCACTATTTTTTTATATAAAAAAAATCACTTTTGTTTCCCTCCTTTATCCTTAATTTTATTTCAACTAGGGTACTACTTAATTATGTACCATAATAAGAATGTTCATAAAGGTCGGTTTCTTCGACAAATACAACTAGAAAGACTACAGAACAAAATTTCAACTCCTAAACCATGAACTTATGTATCGACCACGCCCAACTAACTAATCATTAGTCAAATAACCCATGGTCCCCATGATAAAAGGTGTAACAAGATTTCAATGTATAAAATTTCACCCCTAAACTAAAGATATTTCACTACAAATACACAAACTCTTTATAAGAATCTTTTTAAGTATCCGGTATACCATATTTAACGAACTAGCTAATACCCACGCGTGTCCCGGAATTCACTTTTTAATTTCTCCCTTGTTTTGGAGATACATATGATGATATTCATGTGTAAGTTGTAACAACCAAGCAGAAGCAGTACCACAAGAAAGATATGACAGCTGCATATCTCAAAGATGATAAGAATATGGGATTCCAATTTCCAACCACTCAATAAGTGGATAGTCACTTGTTCATTCAATGAAACTGGTCCTTCTCCTCAGCCTTTGAATATGAAATAATGGTCCAGTCCAAACTTCCATCTTTCTCAGTACATTATTCTGCTTCTGCAGCAGCATCAACACTTACTGCAGAATGATAACCCATTTGCATGCCCTTCTAAACACTACAGATTATTTTCTCAGAGATTATTTTCTGGGTTTTTTGTTCATAATGTATGGTGATTTCCCCAAAGGAAAAAGGATTCTTTTCTGTGCAAAAAGACTACAATATATATGTATATCTGTTACCTTAAAGTGGACCATCTTATTTCACCTTTTGTCAGATTTAATTCTGAGGGTGCTAAGCATATGGGAAAATAGCAAAACTTTTGCCACCAAACCAGCATGTATATCTGTTTCACATATATATGTGCCTGCTGTAAACTGTTGCAGGAACACCACTATGAATTTGTTCCTTTCTTTTGAAGCATATATGTACCCTTCACTTTTCTTTATGTTCCAACATTTAATCCTGTCAATTCTTATGTGAAATATTATCACACCGATGTAATACCGAATTTAGACCCGTCATGTATCTTTATCTGATCTTTTTATGTGAAGAGAAAAATTAATTGACCAGTTCTTGTATATTATGATCTTATACAAATCTTTATGTGATATTGAGGTATTGTAACATTTATTTCACGATCGTATAATTTTCACATGGTTTTTGTATAGGCCATGTGAACATATAGAAGTGTCCACATCAATATTTATCAAGTGCAATGTAACGGGTTTTTTGTATTGGATCAACGCAAATACAAACTTGTTAAAAGAATAAGACATGTTTATAATTCTAATCATAACGAAACTATTACACGACAAATTATCAAATTTTTGACTAATTAGTATTTATCTCGGAATGTATTATAATTACTAATAAGTGATGACTCCTATAAATATCGGTTAATTCAACTGATAAATTTTCTAAAATAATTATTAAAAATTTAAATTCAAATCACACGCCTCAATTCTACCGGAAGAAAAGTAATATATTCCCATTTTTGAGAGAATCATGACAAGGACAAGCACCCAAGGACAAGGATTTTTATTTTGTAATAAAAGATTTGAGCAGAATATGAAATGGCTAATGCCTATAGGCTTGGATTGACGGTTGAATCGAATTCCATATCTTCATAAATAAGTTTGCTGAATTTTCAATACACTAGACATTCAACGATGTAGACCTGCGCAATAACTAGGTCTTACTCAAAATAAATTAAAATAAAAAATAAAAAATACTTTTTCTTTTTGGCATTCTATTATCAATTTTTATAAAATATTAAATTTCCATCCCTAACGCTTCTTATTTTTCGATCTTAAACGTTTTAATAATTATAGTTTAGTTACTATTGAATTTATAAGAACTGTCGATGTATACAAAATACATCGAGGTCTCTGATATCTGTTGTTGGAAAAATCATTCATAATTCATATAAAAAATTCGTCCGAATTTTTAATATGGATATTTATAAAATCTAATTATAAAAATGATTGTGGAAAAAGTCAAAAAGATTAAAGTAGAAGTTGGATTTGGGAAATGAGTGTTGTAGAGAGAACAGATAAGCAATTAATATTACATTATTACTAATGGGCCCATTTACGGCCCAAAAGTGAGTTATTGGACTGCACTTTTCTTTCTTTTTCTCAATCTTTTTTATTTTATTTTATTAAACTTGGGCCCAACTTATCTTACTCCTCCAAAACACTGCCTACTCAAAAAAAAAATATAAAAAAATTCAGGACTTGGATTTTAAATTCAATTTGCTTTTCAAAAGCATTTATTTCGATTAAAAAAAGAAACCAATTTAATACAAATTTATATTCCATAAGCCACCAATTTCAAGTCAATCCGTCAAAGATTATTTGTGAATCCTAAGTAATGATTCCTTTATTCTCAATTGTTTGGTCCATTGATCAACCAAAAATAAATTAAAAAAATTGTTTGTGAGAAAAATTCTCTCCTTCTTCTCTAAGAGTTTGCTTTAAAAACTTATTAGTATGTATTTCACACTTATAAATATACCTAATTAATACAATTTTTGGTGACAAAATGACAGTAAGGACATGTTTGATTGGATGTAATCAAAGTGATAATGGTGATTATATTACCATGTTTGATTGGATGTAATCACATTAACCCTTACCTATGCAATTACAATTACTTGGACATTTACTAAACAATCATCAACTCATCCATCATTGCGATCAAATTTTAACACACTTCCAATAATCCTCCCCCTTCTAATTCAAAAATTCATCCATTTGAGAAAGAATTTTATTTTTTTCTTCTATTATCTTAATATGTGATATGATCGGTTGGTCATTAAGAGAAAAATTCAACTTCAATATTTTGAATTTAAAATCTAAATTCAATTAAAAAGATAAAAGAAGCTTAAATTAAAATTTTTAGATCAAATTTTTTTACTTGTTTACTTTTATCTTTAATTTAATAAATATTTCTCATAAACAAAATAATTTCAGTTTGTGTGTTTTATCAATGAAAAAAATTCAAAACTTAATTATATGATACAAGATATTAAAAAAAGCTCAAATATAAATTTAGAGTTTAAAATTTTGTTATTTGGATGACATTTATCTTCACTATTACAAATATTTATCGTCACTAGAATAATCCAATCTATCTTTTTTGCCATCAAAAAAATTTAAAATTAGAAAATATGATATAAAAAATTAAAAGAATCTCAAATATGATTTCGAATTTAAAATATTTTCGTGTGGATAACATTTATCTCTATTACAATATTTATTGACATTAGAATAATATTGTTGATATTTGCACAAAAGAAATAAAACTTAATTATTTGATAGTAAATATTTTTAAAAGCTTAAATCTAAATATGTAACTCAAATTTTTATTTCGATAACATTTATCGAAACTACAGTAATTTAATTACTACTTTTGTCATTAAAATAATTCATTACCTTGGTGATTACATTAAGGGCATGTTTGGTTGGATGTAATCAAAGTGGTAATGCAATCAAAGTGGTAATGGTCATTACATTACCATGTTTGGTTACAAGTTTGTAATGCAATTAAAATTACTTGAACATTTACTAAACAATCATGATTACATCCATCTTTATGATTAAATTTTAACACACTTCCAATAATTTTCTCTCTCTCTCCCTCTCTCTCTCTATTCTATATCATTTTTCTCCCTTCTCCTTCGCAAGCAAAAATTCATCAATTCAAGAAAAAAACTTGATTTTCTTTCTTTTATTATCTTAATATATAATATGATCGGTTGGTCATAAAGAGAAAAATCTAACTTCAACATTTTGAGCTCAAAATTTAACTATTCAATTAAAAAGATAAAAAAGCTTAAATTAAAATTTTTTGATCAATTTTTTTTACTTAACATTTATCTTTAATTTTTTTAAATTTATCTTTAATTCAATAAATATTTATGATCAATAAAATAATTTTAGTTGGTATTCTTTTATCAATGAAAAAAATTCAAAACTTAATTATATGATAGAAGAGATTAAAAAAATCTCAACTATAAATTTAGAGTTTGAAATTTTGTTATTTGGATACATTTATCTTCACTACGACAAATATTTATCGCCATTATAGAATAATCCGGTTGTTCTTTTTTGCCAACAAAAAATTTAAAATTGGAAAATATGATAGAAGAGATTTAAAAAATCTCAAATATGATTTCGAATTTAAAATATTTTCGTGTGGATAACATTTATCTTTGTTACGATATTTATAGCCATTAGAATAATATAATTGATATTTGTCACGAAAGAAATAAAACTTGATTACTTATAAAAAATATTTTAAAAAGCTCAAATTTAAATATCTTGCTCAAATATTTATTTAGATAACATTTACCTCCACTACAATAATTTAATTACTATTTTCTTCCATTAAAATAATCCATTATTTGTGATTACATTACACTTTTTATGTCAAACATGGTAATGTAATTGTTATCCCATCACATTACATACCTAATTACATTACATAGTTGATTACATTACACCTCTATTGCATTACATCCAACCAAACGCCACATAACACTTTTTATGTAACATGTAATTGTTATCCCATTACATTATATACCTAATTACATTACATAGTTGAGCACATTACACACCTCTATTACATTACATCCAATCAAACGCCACATAAGGTATTTAGAATGATTTCTAACACGCCACATAAGCTATTTAGAATGATTTCTAACTATATCAAAGACGTAATTCTATCTATATTGACCTTTGAACAAGACCTGAGTAATTAGTTCCACGAAAATATTAGTAGGAGACCATAAAGTTTGGAAAAAGGAAATTCATTAGAATTTAGAGTCTTGTTTGTTTCCAACTTGAAATTACAATTAACAGATGAATTTACAACAAAATGAAAAAGAAAGAAAGAAATAATTATTCTCTACAACAACCCTACAAAAATGAAAACTAGCAAGGGACTACTTTATACTGGAAAGTATAGAGAGTGTCATGAAGATATAGCTTGTGATTAAATAATGATGATGATATAGAGAGCAAGGCTTGTCTGTCATGCCCTGTCTGGTAAAATCTCAACTCTGAATCCCCAGATTTGCAAAAATCTCATACAGATGGGAAATACTTGTTGAGGTTGAAGGGAAGAGAATAGAATTCCTCACTCCTATTGTCACCCTTGAACGTCCGGAACTTGTCCCACCAATGTTTCCCCGGTCCTTCCGCACTGTACCATCCTTCCGTCTGAGCGTGTTGTCCAGGAAATAGGCCACAATGCCCGCCACAAATGCTTCCGAGGAGAAGGGAACATTGACCATGTCATTGAACTGTCAATTCAAGAATGCACAAGTGATGAGACACTCCACCATGTCATTGGATGGAATTAAGTCGACTTGACAAATGGTTCATCCAGGGGTCTAGTCGGGTTAGTTTTTGTCTAGTCTGACTTGAGTCTTCTGTAGTCAATTTCAGTTGGGTGGATTTAGGCTTGAGTCAAAAATCATGTTCCTTTATTTCAAGTCCTTAGTCAAGTGATCAGATCCCAGAAAGTTCGCTAACCCCAAAATCAACGGCAAGGAAAAAACAAAGTCTAGCAAATTGACTACACCTACTTACTCGACGCTAATGAACAATAACATAACTGAACCCGAATTGACAAGGGCAAGACCAAATTGACTTAAAATTTGCCCTGCTGATGCTGATTGCCTTCTCCTGACTACGTTATTGAACAAATCAATGAGAACAAACTCAAACAATATCCAACCCGAATGCAACAAACTCAGCCTAACCCAACATTAAATCAGACATGTTCGTAGGGACGGGGAGGGGATTGAGTCTTGGAAAGTTTTATCGTGCATTACCCATCTTCCACCAGTATGGACAGGGCCATAGCCATTAATAGCCAAGAACTCCTTGAAATACTGAGGAATTGACAATCCCAGGAAAATGGAGAACCCTAATATGAACTTGGTCCTGAAGCTATTGAGATTGCAGAACTGAAGGAAGCTTAAACCAACAGAACCTGCACCAAATTACAAAGAAAAACATAAGCCAAATGAAATAAATTCAACAGTAGCCGCCTCCTTTCTCAAATTCTATTACTACATCGTCGAACACTTACCAACATAAGCAAAAAGAGACAGTACAAAGCAGCAATAATTGGCGACGGAATTGAAGCAAAGACAGCCCCAAATTTCCCTGCAATATTGAATCATCCAATTCAGAAATCAAGTGCAAGAAAAGAAGGAACCAACAATTATCCAACTTACGCTATAGGTTAACTATCTGAACAGACCTAGGATTGAGAAGAATATCATAAACCCGGCTGATATTTGGACAACCCGTCTACTGCCAACGCGTGTCAGAGTTAAAAGGCCTGCATTCTCACTGCAAACAAACCCTGTTTAGTATTGACTTTACTAATCCAACCATAGTACACATCAAAATCACCAAATTAGGCCCCACAACAAGAGGCACAATTTATCGGGATTTACACAGAAACGGAAGATCCAGTCACGGTTCCAAACAACCCGGACAACAAAATGCCAATTCCCTGGGGAAACAAAAAACAGAGAATTCAAGTCAGATATAAAGGCACATCTAGTCTATATAGACCAAGTTCAGAGATGATAAAAAACAATTGTGGAGAATTCAGAAACTGCATTGCTGTGCCAACACAATCTTTCCAAGAGGTTGCCCCAAATATTTAACTACAACACCTTTCCAAAAGTTTTAAAAGAAACAGCAAAATAAAGACACAACTGCAATATTTTCTGAGGCTATACTCCCAAGATCAAGTCAATTAGCTAGCAGCAAGACAACGTTACTAATAACAAGCATGCATGCAAAACTCGGAAAATGTTTAATAAGAAAGGAAAATGATTTCAATTTACCTGCCAACCAACACCACGGCTGAGCACAGAAGGCGGCATCATTGTTGCGCTAGCAGATCTAGAGACAGCAATGAAGGCACCAGTCGACTGCAAATGGAATAAGAAGAATGGTACATGTGATGAGACAATCATCCAATTTATGATCAAGTAACTGCATAAAGTTTGAGATGCTAGGCTTAACTACACAATCAGCCAGGCCATGAAGAAATTCAGGTGCAAGAACAAATCTTAACACATTTATATTCGTGTTTTTCTCCAGAAACTTTAAGAATTTACAATTAAATTTAACAACATGATGCAGAACTCCAAGCAAACACAACTATAGTTTTCTCAAGGAAAAATCATGACTGCAGTGATCATAGATTTAGTTTTGAAAGATGAATGCCACTTGGATAAGTGATAACTGATAAGTACTGCCCCCCCAAAAAAAAAAAAAAAAAAGGCTAACCTCAAAAGGGAGCGGGGAGGAAGCATGGGAGAAGAAGAAAGAACAGGCAGTTGTGGACTACCATAAAAGGAGATGTTTTAGCCAAGCATTATAACAGGAGGACAGCTAACCTCTACAAGAGCAACAAAGGAAGCAAACATCATAGCAAAGGCTTCACCAGCATCAAACATAGGTGGTCCCCACTGAAACGGGTATGGTACTTTAATCCTGCCGGGTGAAATCACAAAGTGTAAGATATACTGCAACCAAAAAGTCAGAGACCAGAATCTTCCATTGTCAATCACTGTTGACCATATTCGACAGTGAAATTCAAGAACTAAACTAAGAAAATTGTCCAAACATGTTACATGTTGCGTTACAGTCTTTCCCGACAAAATTAAAATCAAAACTTGAAAAGTGAAAATCATAGCAAGACAAAACTAAAAGGGCAAGTAACAGGTTACCATGGAGCACCACTAATAAGTCCCGAGCGGTCAGTACGACATGTAGCCTGTGTTTTTGGTGCTGCGTGATTATATGCTCCTCCCACTGTAAGAATGTGTGCATATAACCACACTATAGCCACAGAGAATAGAACAGCAAACCGCTCAAAGACGTTCTTGCCAATTTTTGTTGCTTGAGATAAATACTGCATTGTATTATCGTTGTATTAACACATTGGACAATCAGATGATAATTCCCATGTACAACCACAGATTTAAGAGACGGCTTAATTAAATTACCACGGCTATGAATATTAGAAGTATCAGCTCTGGCAAGCCAATCTCCACACACTTCGCCACCTGATCAAAAGTGCAACAGCCAACATCAGTAATGATAAACAGCATAAACACATACATATGCAACTAGAGGAAATGCAAATGCAGATTCCTGGAAATGCAGCAAAGAAAAACACACATGTTAAGCAACGAAGTTGTTAGTTTACCCCAGGAAAACCTAGTGCATAAAGTCCAAATCCAACGAGGGATATTAAAGGAACCACTGAAAGTGGGCTTAGAAACCTGCAAGATTATAAAAGAGAACAAGAATATCAGGAAGGGTTCTCAATCACAGAGTGAAGAAAAAGGAAACTTTTAACAAGGTGCAATGCAAGTTTAGTCCTATAAACTACTTCAATTGCAAGCTACGCTGCAGTCCACTGAACAAAAAACATCACTTGGTTATAGAGGTAATACTGAACAGCTGATTGCACAAAGAAATGACGAACCGCTTCATTGATTAAAAATATAAGATATTCAGGTGTTAACACTGCCACATATGCCTTTCTATAGAGTTATCTAGGAACACAAGAAATAATCTTACAAGTGGATGAATTTTTGAAAGGCAACTTCCAAGTAATAATCCCGGAACATGCAGTACAGTGGTTTGTTGATCATTGCAGATTATAAAACTTATTTGGCTCCTTAAATACGAAGACAGGATGGCTTTTTGTAAAAGCCTTTATTGGTGAATGAATTTCACTTTGAAACAAAATCAGTCTTCACAGAATAGAACTGTTGAAACAGACAACAGGCGGAAAAAGAGCACAAGTTTTTTACGACTCACCTTGTAATATTACGCCAAAGGCCACTGAAGCCTAAGACAATTTGAAGGACGGACGCAACAATCATTGCCCCTTGTATTCCTCTCATGGTTCTCTTGAATTTCTGGATAAAGAATGAAGATACAGAACTTCAAATGGTTTAACAATTCTCAATTTCAGCTTTGAATGACGGGTAACTAAATGAAAATGGCTCAATAAACAGTTACATGGCTGCCAATAGGCTCCCTCCCATTACAACTCAGAATTAAGGTTACGTGCAACCCTAGCCCCTTCCCCAACACACAGAACCAGAGAAAGGCTGGAAGTTTGGGGAATTGCGTTGGGAGGCTATGCTTTTGTTAGATAATCAACGATCAAAAGGGAAGACTCCCCGTAAGGAAGAGGGGCGGCTAGATGAGAGCTTATTGTAGGCAATAAGGTACTAGCACTAGAACTTAAGTTTCGCACATTATTTCAAGAAGAATCACTTTTTCCAAATCTCCCACTTTTGCCCCATTTCCTCGTGACAAAATCTCTTTTTTGTTATTTTTTGAACAAAATCTTACAATGCTGGATTTGCATGAGCAATATAATTGACATATATACACTTCCAAGTATTTGTCAAGGCCAATCTATACTGAGGCAGAGCCATAGAGAGTTCAAAATTCAAATACATTTTAGAGGAAAATATTACATGATTAGTCAATTTATTATGAGGTGAAGGGAGGGGGGACAGTGTTCTTCAGGATTTGTAAAAATAAACATATACCACAAGATCAATCCACTGAAAATTCGTTCAAATACTCATTTTAGTGCCCTAACTAGCCATTGCCAAACCGATATTAATAGAATGAATAGTGAGCTTTTGAACACAAACCACTATCGGGTCTGGAATATCACTGTATCGGCCAGCCAAAATTATAGAAATTGTGGGTGGAACAAAAGTGTAGGACCCTCCAATCACAGCTGGCAATCGGGTTCCAAAAGTTGTCTGCAGTAGTGTATTCAAGCCAGCAACAAAAAGCAATGTCTGAATAACTTCTGCTTTCTCCTTCTGTAGAAAGGAAAAAATGGAAAATCCATAAAGTGGTCAGTTATCCAAAAAATCCAAGGAACTCCAAGGAAAAACAAGTTTTTAGCCCAGATTCTAGTTTTCAATATGATTTACTTGTACCTAAGAGCCTACCTTTCCTCCTCCCATCTGAGGAACAAGTGCAGTGGGGATGAGAACAGTTGTACCAAGCATCACAATGTAGTGCTGGAAACCAAGAAGGATGGCCTCAGCTGCAAAAACAGTTCACAACTTTCGTGAGACTGAAAATGTACTGTCTCTAATAGCTAATGATTGAGCAACAAACGAATTCATAATGTAATTAGTATAAATGAGAGAAAAGACCTTGAAGCTAGTAATTTAAAAACATACAGGAGCAGTATACTACATGAACTTATCGTTACAGTTTTTATGACCCAATTAAGGGTGGGATTAAGGGGTAAGAAAGAAAACATCATGAAGAACTAAGAAGGAATTGCGTTGAAAGTGATAGCAAAGGTAGTGCGAGAAATGAATCCATGATTAACACATAAATAATAATACTGGAGCATAGTAAGAAGTAACAAATGTGGAAATTTAACTGATTTTCAACTAAAGATTCACAATTACAGATAATCATCTTATAAATTCAGAAAGGTTAAACAAAGGCCCAAAATCTTGTAGTAGATCCTTAGTATCCAGATTTGCGTTACTTGAGCTGATTATGATTTTTTAAAAAAAAGAAGAAATAGGCCATAATAAAGAGTGCCAAGTTTCAAGAATAAAATAGGAAAGAAACATAAAGGACACTTTTAGCAAAAGAAGAGAAGACATCCATTAATCCATGACTAAGTAAGCATAAAGCCCCTAATCACTACATAAATCAACTGTAGAAAATCTTAAATACGCATAATTGCATAGACCTGACCCAGAAATCAGCATGTAAGTTGTAACATTAGAATAGAAAGAGAAAAGCAGAAGGTTAGAGAGAGAAACTCACGCCATGGAGGAGGACTGGTGATACAGTAAGACACATTCGGTAGCTGATCCTTTGGTGGATGTGGCGCTGGCTCATCTGCCTTGGCTGGTCCTGCTCCTCCTGCCATCTCTCTCTCTCTCTCTCTCTGTCTCTCTCTCTCTCTCTACCCCTCAGACACTCACAAACACACTCGCTCACGCACCACTTCTCACTCTTCACCCGCCTTCAGAAGAGGAAAATTGGAGAAAATCAGTAAAGCATTTACAAATCTAACCAAAACCCAGATCCAAAAATTTCCTCTTTCAGGAACCCATCAAAGCAGCAAAACAATCAATCAAGAGCAGAAAACAGAAAACCCAGAAAATTTTCACCACCCAGAAAGCTTCTTCTTCACTAACAAAGCAACTCTAAAAGACAACCGACATGTCTTAGGGCGGGACAAACCCACATGTATACCCACTTCAATAGCTTGGGCCAAAACCCTCCAAAGTCAAAATAATTGACAGAAACCCAGGAACAAAAATGTGTTGGAAAACTGTAAAATGACACTAAAAATCAAGAAATGTGACAAGGTAAGGCCACTCCACAGTAAATTTTAATTATGCAAAAGTGTGGTATGAGAGAAAAAGCAACCACTTTTAAGTAACTTTAAAGAAGCAAAATCAAGTGGAAATGAGAAAGCAGAAGAGAAAGAAAGTCAAATAAATTTATGTACCCCACCTATGATCTTTCACCAATATGGTTGTTCTTTTGATGCCCAACTTTTCTTTCTGAGAAACAACTGTCTCAGGCAACAATGTCACACAAATGAGCAAGCAAAGGAGCCTCCTTTCTCTCACATTACAGCTTGAATAACTTCACACAGAAAGAAAACCCTCTCTTCTCTTCCCTCTTCCTCCCACCCCTGGAATTTACAAATTTTCCTATGCCCTTTTTGCTCACTTAAACCATTTTTTTCTTCTGTTTTTCTACATTATTTTATATTTTTTAGAAAAAAAAAGTTTTCTTTTGTATACCAAAATCCAATAAAGGGCGCTCCCCGTCGAAAACGACGCCGTGCCTGTGCGCTGATGGTGGTGGGTGGGTGGGGTAGTAAATTACAGTCTTGGCCTTTGACAGAAGGGTTTCAACAAATTGAATTTTCATTTACTGCCCAGAAAAAGAAAAAAGGCCCTCAATTTTCCTGACAGTATAGTGCAAAATCTTGACCATTCTATCTGCATTTTTTCAGTTTCGTACCATTTGGTTTGGGAGGAATATTTCGTGGGAACCTGCGACCTCCTCACTCTGGAGAGAGAAAAAGGGAAAAGAAGAGCTTTTTTTGCCCTTTTTTAATGAGCAGGTAAACAATTGAAAAGTAGTACACATAACATCGAAGTTACTGTTATCCCATATAAAAACAAATAAAAATAGAAATGAATAGAAAAAAAATAAATAGAAACAAATAAGAGAAAAGAAAAAGTGAACAGAAAATAGAATAAATAATGATTTTTATGTAATTTCGGATGACACCTTACTTTAACTAATGAAATTTTCATCTAATGATTAAGATTAAGGTCATTATTACATAAAGTTTTAGACTCAAAATCTTGATTAATAAAAAACATAATCTTGATTAATTGTTCCTTTATTTCGTGGTTGGTGCCCTTAAATTCAGTTCAAGTACTAATTGACAAATATAAAATCCTACGCGGATACAAATTTCATGTGAACATATTTTCACTTATATTATGAGATTCTTGCATTTAAGGGGTGACTATCTTATTGTTGTCTTGTTGCATTCTTTGATGAGATACCATATTTTTCCTTTTTATTTCCATCTTGATTTAGATCCCATAACCAATTTTATTAATTAAATCATATCAATATGAATATTTAAATTAATTATAAACTCCTTTTTTTCTTTTCTTTTAGCAATTAGGTTGGATTTTAGTTAGGTGATTCAAAATCGTTATCAATTTGTTAAGTAGTCGTCAATATTGGTTAAAGAAATATTCATATTGTATTTTTTAAGTATTTTTATTTATAATCGAAATTAAATTATCTTTATGTAATTAACAATTTGTATTTTTAATTATGAGGAGGGGTCCATATTATGGGACATAACAAAATTTTAGAGACCTTCTACTTTGATTATCAATTCATCCATGATTGAGGGCGATCATGTGATACATGGCCGTCAATGTTGGCACAAACATAAATACACACAGAAATTAATATGGAAATTGATTGAACACAAATTATGCCTATAAAAGATAAAAGGGCATGTTCTCTATCACGTTCTTTTATCAATTATTCATTTTTTCTGTCAGTAAATATAACGTTAGTCTCGCTATAAATTTATTTATTTAATGCGAAATTTTGAGTTTGCGTAAAACATAATAATTGACGAGATAATTTAACTTTAAATTTAGGTTTTCTATGTTCATTTATCTCTGTTCTGTTAAACTTTAATATAAAAATGATTAATATTATTAGAATGTCACTGTCAATGTTACTTTATTATGATAACAAATGTCTATGAATTATCGTTATTTAGAATTTCAAAAAAATACAAAATTAATGAAAATATTGAGAGACTCACATAAGTAAAATCTCATATATATACTTTTGTGAAAATTTCACACACTATTGGCATTCTCTCTATGTTCACATAATGATAGCTTCAATTATTTTCCCATGAATTCAAGTTAGGTATTATGAATACTCATGGGGTTCCTCTCCCTTTGTCATCTTGTGAGAAGGGTAAAAGAGCAAAAGAGATTCTCCCTAAACAAGATATATTTTAAAAAGAAAATCCCAATTTTTTTTTTTTTTATAAAAAACTACAATTTGTTAAAAAGCAAATGCCAAAGGCCTAATCTTGAGAATCAAAGCCCTCCCTTTGTGCCCCCTCCTGACACTTTCTGGGCAGCAAGTTTAATATTTGTCACGCTGATTTGTGTCTTAGTTATCTATTTATGAGACGGTAATATTACATGAGTACGTAATCATAATTAAAATTTATACTAAAATTATTTACTCCGTCCATTTTAAAATACATGTCACTTTAATTATATTTTTCGTTTCACAATGCTTGTCATTTTACAATTACAATAACTTATTAATAACTAGTTTACCAATTTGTCTTTATTAATTATTTTATTTATCTCCTTTTTCCATTAATCATCTTCATTTCCAATAAAATGCTAGGATAATTTGGTCTTTTAAACAAATTTAATCATGATTTTAGTGTTTCTTTAGTATTATAACATAATCTTAAAACGACGTGTATTTTAAAACGGAGTGAGTAATTTATTAAAAGATAAAGGGAAGATTGTAATAAAAGAAACTATAAAAGCAATGAATAATGGAATTTAAATTGAAGTAATTATAGTGTAGAGATCCAATAAATTTCTATTCTTTCTAGGAGAGGAGGAGGAGGGGGGCATAGATCTTGAATAATAACGTCTTTAATCTGAGTTTGGTGATATCAATGTTGGATTAGTGAATATGTGGGGAATTAAGAGAATCATTAATCTGAGTTTAATATGTAATTAGGGTAGAGAGAGAGAGAGAGAGAAGAAAGAGGTGAGGGAGGAAGAGGACAAGTGAGAGAACGTGGGTGTTACTTTCGGTCCATTGATTTGTTCAACGTAAAGACTTATTATTGAAAGTGGAAGGACCATTTCATTTCCACCACCCTCACTCTCTCTACATATATACTCTCCTTCCTACCCACCTCCCTCTCTTCCTTCCCCCATTCATTTTAGGGTTTTCCTCTCTCTCTTTCTCTCACACCATTTTGTGCATGCTATTATTATATATAGATGAGGTTGGGATTGAATGTCTCTATTATTGGCTTAGGACGTTGTATGTATAGTACGAGAAAGGGCTTGTAAAACTAGACTTTTGAGTTTATAAGAGCGTCTCCAAAATATAGCAGTATCACGTGTGGCGTTTTCTTCTATTAAATTAAAGAAATATTAAAAGTAAGATAAAATGTTAATTCACTGTTTCAATAATTGAAGTAGTTGAAGATAGAGCTTTTCTTAAAATTACGCAATGATTAAGCAAATTTCTCCCTTCCATCAATAGGATACTGTATGGATCGTACAGTACTACAATTGATGCAAACAATCTAACTATAATAAGAATTTATCGAATATTAAGGTGAACATCTATAGAAATAATGGAATAAATTCTTATTGGTCATTCATTACTTCACATCACAGAGTTAGACAATAAACAAAAGTAAACATCAATTATTCAATGAATTCCACGACTCGTGACTCGAAAACAGTCCATGGAGTCTCGTCCCATAACCAACTTCTATGTCTCCTTCCAATTTCAAATCGACCTACTATTGCTCTGGTAGAAGGGTCTTTTTTTTTTTTTTTTGAGGAGGAAATATGTGCGGAAGAAGAAAAGGTATAACTAAAAAGGCATATTAGAAAATGTGCCCTCCTCTTCGTGTTTTTGGGTAGTAATAGTATTGATTATTAGCCTCTGGGTGGCCAAAAAGCACGCAAAAATTTAAGGCGGGAAGCTTTAGATTATTTGACTTGTCATCTTTCCACATTAATTGTGAGGACGGATTTCCCTTTCAGGATTGCTGTGCTGTGACCAATGCTTCCTGGGTCTCGTCTCGAGCCCCTAATGGCCCTAACCATGTATATATTCATTCTCATCCGTCACCATGTTTGCAGATGGAATCCCAACTTTCTGGCCGTGAATTATGGACCTGAATCATCAATCATATATATATTTGTACCATACCATCTTTTTTTCTGGAAAGAAATTGACTCCTCGTTTTGGGCTTGGTCAAGCTCAAATGACAATTCAGGTAACACATCAGTACGCTTTTTTACAAAATACCAAGCACTTAGTGGAGCCCCTTTTATGCAATCAATGCTAGGGTTTTAATTACATATTGAAGGCGACAAAAAGATTGATACAAGCTTCATGGAGGTAGTTCAGCAGCTGGCAACAGACAGAAAGACGGGAAGAGGAGAGGGCCGGGGGCTGGAATTACACACTTTTGCATCAAGCATCGAACAAAACTTTTTGTTGATTTTGTAAATATGGTGTAACATGGAAACGACCATAAATCTTTAACAGTTTTTATTCTAGTCGTTTCGCCTCCTTTTAATGTTGAAAACACAATAAAGAAACAAGCCCAAACTGGGCAAAAGTAAGTTGAAGCATGTCTAGAAACTGGGCGAAATGGCTCCTGAACAATAAAAACAGAAAAGGCCATTCTGGACATGCAGAAGGTTGATCAAAATCATCTAAGTTGTCAACTGAAAGCTTATTTTTCTCTGAAACCAAAACAAGGAACTCTTCAAGCCACTCGATTGAAACAAGCAACTGTGGCGATCAAAAATAACATCCGGTGAATAATTATTTTCAATTTGCATCTTTCCATAATTCGCTACCTGCAGAGCAATGCCCGTTTCTAGTTGACGACGTCGAGGACCAGTTTACGGGACTTGACCACGGACCACTTAAGACGCCTGTAGTAAGCAGCTTGAAGTAATGCCAGTGACAGTACGAATATCCATTTGAATCCCATCTGAATTTCAAGATTCACTATCAGAACACAGTACCATGAAAGAAAAGGGGAAAAAGGATTGACTTTTGAAGTTTTTTTATCATGTACCAGTTTCCTCTCTTCCATCTCTGGTTCTGCTGCCCATGACAAGAATGTTACAACATCTTTGCCCATCTGCAACAAGATCAAAGGATCAAAGCTCCCTTCATGAATCATGATAAATATAAAAAAAGCTTCAAAGAATAGGATAAGGGCGGAAAAGAACCCACCTGAGATTCTGTTGCAGGAGTTCCATCTTCATACTCAACAGCACCATCATTAAGCATCTTAGGCATAGCAATAGCTCCTCCAGGGAAGTAAGGATTGTAGTGCAGGCCTTCTCGGATCTATTATGTCCACAACGAGAAAAGATCAGAAAAAATAAGTAATAACATGACCACAGAACCCAAATGGCAGTATAAAATGATAGAAGACAAAATCTCAGTTCTCAAAATTTAAACAATTCTCTGCTACAGAGGAAAGGCTGAACCCCTACTTGGACTTCTGCCGGTTCAGAATGCTATGCTGACAAAAACAGTGGGAAAACCAGAAAAAGAAAAATGAAGAGAAATCTGCCTCAATGACTCTGGTTTTAATTTCCTGTTCACCAACTTGGTCACAGTTTGGCTCTAGGGTTGTTAAGTGGTCTATCATTACGATTGATAGACAGTGTCAACTTTTGCAACTTTGGTATCATACAACTTTTCTTAAGTGCATCCACTAATTGTTCACCCTTTTCTTGCCCCTCTACCTATGTTACAGAAAATATATTTTTCTGGCTAATTTTGAACTTATGGGGGCCTCCATCCCTCTCCAACCAGATACCTGCATTAATCCTAGAGGATAGAACATTTTTCAGGCAAATTGGAATGAAAAGGAAGGAACAAACAAGAGTGCCAAATTGCAGCAGGGCTAGTGGCTAAGCATCCAGGTCAGAATCAGCGGCAAATGAGTAGTGCATTTTGGGATCAGAGCATTTTCACACAAGCACTTAGAAGCATCCAACATTCTAACATATATTGTGTTTCTTGTGCTATAAAGATTCTCAGCTATATCTGAGTTTCAAATGTATATTTCTTCTAGATTTCCGCAGAAGAAAAAAATAGGATATAACAGAATCTATATTGGACAAAATAAACTTGGCAGTTCTTAGAGTCCAGCACAACATATAGATAAATAAGCTATTTACAAAATAAAAATTAGGCTTTAATGAGCAACCACTTTTAGGTGCAAAGGTTGAAAACAACAGTGTTTTGTTCTCTTCAATAAATGAGAGTAACTTAGGCTGAATGAGCAAAAACCCAAAATGAAATAAAGAAAGTTCTAAAAATAACAAAATCAATTTAAAACAAAATATCTCTCATTTAGGTGCAAAAGGTTGAAAGGACCAAAGAAAACTGGATGGGAAGTTTTTATACAATTTCCATGACAGAACTCCTATTAAGATGCCAATAACATAAGCACACACCATTTTAAATCATTCATTGAAGATGTTTTCCCAACAAGACCTCCAAATTTTCATACAATGGTGGTGATCAAACAATTTATTAGTATACACTAGTTTCTTTATATACGTAGATTCTAAATTATTGGCAAGGCTTGTCCCCATATTACTCACATTTTTAAGCACCTTTGTGCATCGTTTGGACATTGCCTCAACGATAGCACCCTATCAGTTGTCAAGGATAAGGTTGAATGGAAATTGATGTTCTTAGGGTGCATCCGGTACAGTGAAATTTAGATTTGGGGGTTGTTGGTGGTGTTCTAATGATTATAGATTATATGTACTGTAGAACAGAAACTCTTGGAAACAAACATCTTCTGCTAGCAAGGTAAGACTACCAACAAATAGATCAATAACAACTTAATCTTCATGAAATCCACAGTAGGCTATTCTTGTCGGGGAAAACCAGTTTTATTCAGGCTCTTAGCCCACTACTCGAGTCCACAAATCTATGAACAACTACTGACAACCATTAACTGAGTCCCTCAATTCTTGAGTCCTCTTCCCTAGCATTGATCATTACTTGTATCCTTGGCTACCCTTTCTTTATCCCTTCGGAATCATCTCAATTGCAAAACCATCATTTTCTTCCATTGAATCTCACTACATGTTAAGGCAGGATAACATACATAGCTCACGCTGAGACAAAGGACATAGTACTGAATACCAGCAATATTCAAGCATTTCAACTATTAGCAAGGTGAGAAGTAAAGGGAGACAAAGGACATAGTACTGAATACCAGCAATATTCAGGTATTTCAACCATAAGCAAGCTGAGAAGTAAAGGAAAGCATCCTTAAATAAAAGTAGTGGTCCGAAAATATTTCCACCACAGGTTGGTCAGTATGTACAAAAAGAAAATTATACAAGATGGCCAAAAATGTAAAAGAAAATAACATACCGAAACACCAGCAGGTGGATCACGGTAACCAGTTAGCAAGGCATACACATAGTTCTGACCATTGTGCCTAGCCTGTAAGATAGAAATGACATTGCAAATCATTGTAAAAAACAAACTATGAGGCAAAGGCCTCACATACTACAGAGAAATCAGCATGACAATAGATTTACCTTGGTTATAAGACTCAGATCAGGAGGATAGGCCCCGCCATTAGCAAACCTTGCAGCCTCCTCATTAGAGTATGGCTTAGGAAATCGGTCACTGAGTTTTCCCGGACGCGTAAACATTTCACCCTCATCATTAGGTCCATCTTCAACCTCAATCTCAGCAGCCATAGCCTTTACCTCATCCTCAGTGTATGCTACACCCACCAAATCACGGAATGAAATCAGAGACATTGAGTGGCATGAGGCACAGACCTGCTGGTAAACCTGATGTCCACGACGAATCCTGAAAATTGACAAATATGTTGTCACGCAACTACACTAACACCATAAAGTGTACCACATTTGATAAGAAAAGGGAACTCACGACGCATGGTCATATGAACTAAGAATGCCACTGTGAGGCCAAGGGTAGTGAGCAGCCTCCAGGCCATGTTCAGCCTCATCTGCAGACGCTACCGTGGCAAAACTCAAAAGCCCAGTAACACCTGCTCCAACGAGAGCAAATGCTCTCAAGGCTTTCATGCCATAAGATCCAACATTTTCGTGATCTTTAGACACAACAGATGACAAAGCTGGAAATACCTGCACATAAATGATCCCAGGTAAGCATTCATAACCAGAGAAGAAATGAATTAAATGATGCAGAAATTCTAAAAACAGGAATGACTGAAGTTTAACATGCATTCAGAGTTCAGACAGCCTAAGAAAACTATAACCTATGAACTTTTAACAATATACAATTGAGTTCACCTCTGAAGTACCATTACACAACTAAGTCATAATGTTTTCATATGAACAATTTCATTCTAGTTGAAAGGTCCTGTTCCATTTAGCTATAAGAAGCTTTAAGGCTGTAAGAAGCTAGAAGTTAATTGAAAAGTCAGTTATAAAAAGTTGTAAGGAGCTATAAAGAGTTGTAAAGCTCTAAGCTAAAGCAAAATGGAAGAGAACCTAAGTCAGGATCAGGAAATTCAAAGCTCCCAATTACACGAAGAAGATTGCACCCTAAGCAAAGCCAAATATTTGGATTATAAAACTAAGAAGAGCTGTCACTATCAAGGTAGGGAGACTAGGGGAAAAGTAAATTAAGGTTCCTCCATCTATCTCAACTCTCACAAGAGATTGTCTTGGTGGCTCTTCAGACAGATTATGGAAAAATGGCATACTCAGTAGCAGGTTTCAGTGAGTCCACAGAAGAAGCTAAATGGAGAAAAAACACTCTAGTCTAACAGTATAAAGTATAGATATCCAAGATTGTAATACTTATAGGAATCAAACTGCTTAGCCAGTAGCACCACCCTCAACTTTGGGAAAGAGTTCTAAAACAGAGGTTATGGGGTCAGCAAGTGTTTCAAAATACTGATTCAACTCTATGTCAACGAGATTCACAATAGAAGAAATTCTTTGTCACGACAAGCAGTGAGCTCCATTAAAATAGACAGAACATTGAAATGGTTTTTATCAACTTCGAGTTACTTTGACAGGATAACCCCAGAAGCATTTTAGAGGGTCTCAGAAAAGAAAAAATCCTTTTCGCTATATTCATGGCATTAAAAACATGTGAATGGTTGTTGCAGTGATTAAAGCCTGAACACCTAAACAACAGCTCATTCTAATTCAACTTACTATAGGATTGCAAAAGGGTTTTGATTTCATTCTCCTCTTTGCATAGTTCTGGATGTTCGATAAGCTACCTAGGCATAACTAAGATGAGGTGCTTTGCATGTTCTTTCGAGGATGATATTGTTTTCTTGGATGAGTAATGTACAAAGAATAGGTTTAACATGAAGTTAGAGCCAAACCGTGATGACATTTAGTCCTAGAAATCATTTAGCCTTAGTAAATCAAACATCTACTTCGGAGGATAATAAACTCAGCAGCATCCCATAGTAATGAGTACCGAAAAACAAAATAATTCTTCAGAGGACGATATTTAGCTGGGGAGTACACCTTTACAAATAACAGGTTTAACATTATTAGACCAATAGCATGAAAATCTTCGGACCAGTAGAACATTGAATGATGGTCATGTCATTGGCATAAGGCAATGCACATATAGGGAAGCAACAAAATGAATTTGTGCATTCAGAACAGCATTGAGCCTAACATAGCGGTAGCTCGGTTTTATGCTGACTTTCTATTATCACGACCCCAAAAAAGGATCAGAAGGAAACCTAGGGTGAAACCCATAAAAAGGGAGCGATTCTATTCACTTTAGGCCCAACCCAAACTATCAGAACTGCCTGTTATGGATGGGACAAAATCAAATTCCGTAAAAGCCAATTGCTCATTCTGATATCATGTCGGCTGCTAGTACATGAACTGTGGAACAACAAGAACAGCAAAGCTGCTTCATTTGCCACAAAGGAAACACTGAAGTTTGTTTCTGACCTCATATTTCAAACACAAGGGCAGGCTATGGGAATGGTGCTACAACAGCTGGCGATGTTGTATTAACTTCAATCTCCATACATTGAAAACTTCGATAAATGGGGGAAAAAAAAGAAATACATATCCTCTCCCATAATGAGGCTAAGGCAAACCGCAAGGAAATGCATTAGAGAGCTTGAGTGCTCATTCACAAAATCAACTTTACATACCGCACACAGGCACGCGGAGAGAGAGGGAGAGAGAGAGAGAGAGAGAGAGAGAGAGAGAGAGAGAGAGAGAGAGAGAGAGAGAGAGAGAGGGAGGGAGAGAGGCAGATGGCGAGGAGAGGGAACATGGAAAAGATACAATCCTCCGAATATATTTATGGAAGCAATCTTGATAATGAGAATCACACTGCTCATGGGTCACACACGCCCCAAAAAAAAAGTCATTTATCCTTCATTGATGAATCCATAAATACATCCTAAGCGTTCTGAGACTAATAAACGAATCTTTTCTATGATCAAAACATGAATATTAAAAACCAACAATGCCAAATGTGAATCTAAGAACCTAATCTAATTAATGCAAATATCGAAATTAAAGCACCAATCAATCGAAGAAATAATCAAGCACATAAAGAACAAATTGCTCACATTGGTTTGAGAGTTGAGATTCCTCTTCAAGAGCTGTTGAATTATTCTACCTCCAGCCATATCGCAGCTACCTCTCTGTCCAGTAAAAAAACATTTCAAACATTCAAATCAAATTCATCCAAAAAACCAATTGAAACCATCCAAAGTCCCACAGTTCATTTCGGATCTGTTGAATTCCTCGTCTTCCAGTCCGGTCCACGGATCCGATTTTCCAGATCCAGCCAAGAGACAAAGAGGGCGGGAGGAGGGGACACACAGAGAGAGAGAGAGAGAGTACTGCCTACCTGGTAAGAGGGGCGGCGTTGGTGTTAAGGAGCAACGGAAGACTAGTGAGCGGAGACAGGTGGTGGCGCACGGCGGAGGAAGGCGGTGGAGAGAGACGGGGGCAGCGAGATTGGGGAAAAGTCTGCAATGGGGAGTGATTTTTGTTGATATTTAGGGTTGGCTGATAAATACAGGTGGAGGAAAGAAAATGATTAAAAAATTGTGGCGAGAAAGAAGCGTCAAGCAGTTGAGGGTTCAAATTGATGAATTATGAATGAATGTAAAAGCCAAGGGCCACGTCCCAACCCGGATCTACTTCCCATAACGCAGCGGGTCGTTTACCCGGGAACGGGTAAAAATCGTGTTTTTTAAATCAAAAAATAAATGCAAAAAATAATTCAGTTTTTTTATAAAAAAATAATAATAGACCAGTGAACACTTCTAATTTAGGTCTAGTTCTAGAAATTTTTTACAAGATATAGGTTGGAATAATCCGACCGTTGTCTTAAACAATATCTCTTATAAAATTATATTATCTATTTTAATTTGAGTTCAAACAAGAAATTATATTATCTATTTTAATTTGAGCTCAAACAAAAACAAATATTACGTAATTTGAATGAACTAATAAATGTTGTTTAAGATAATCACTAAAATGTGTATTGTTGATAGATATGGTGCCTAAAAAATATGAAAGTTTCATAATTTCTAATACAAGTTTTTATTAACGTGGTTGGAATATTTAAATTTAAAATGGTTATATGTCTATCTTTAAATTATTGGGCACTATAAATTTGGTATTATATTTGAGGATTATAAGGAGAAATGCCAGTGGCGGAGACATGTGAAAAAAATTATATTAAAATTTTTATAAAAAATTATAAAATTATTAAAGGGGACATTTGTAAAAAAAATAATAATAATATTTATAAAATTTAAAAATATTAAAAAATAGACACCTTTAAATATATTTGTTAACTCTACCACTGAAAAGCGCTTACACAACATTGTATGATATGCCTACGTATATAAATTAATAGTAAGAAGGGGCTTTTCGAGGAAACAAAATTAACAGATACTATAAGGGAGTCATACAATATAATAATTTTGTATATAAATTGAGGGTTATGATACATTTTGTAAGTGTGGGCATTAGGGTTTAACTAGGTTGATAAGGTTCATGGAAGATATACACAAGACATGGCGATTAGATTCAAGTTATGGAGGTGTATGAGATGGTTGTGTTCGATTTTGATATTTGAGATAATTCAATACAACTTTCCCTTTTACGACAAACAAAACAATTTTCTTTAATTACATGTGATATATTTGCGTTCAACAATTTGCAAATGGTAACTTTATTCACATTAGAAGAGGAGAAAATTGAGCAGACTCATAATTTGGCTAGATTAGTAATTATGTTTTATCATATAGAGTATAAACAAAAAGTTTCCACTCTTTTTTTATTTTTTGATAGAAAAAGTTTGCACTCTAATAGATGAATTTCGGTATTTGAATATTATACAAATATCAGTATAATCAATTTGTTTTAATATTTGAAATTTGAAATTTATTATTGTCAAAAAAATTACTCTTCACAATTACATAATGACTTTTTAAGGAACTTTCTTTTTCTATAGAAATAATAAATGTCTAGTGAATTTTAATGAATCAAAATAACACAAATAACCACTGTAATTTCAGAGTGTTCCAGACTTGGAAGTCCATTTAGCGCTGGGGGTCAAGGCCGGGGATGAGGAGGGTATGATAGAAGAGAAGAAGATGGATCCACCTCCTTCATCGCCGCTGCTATTTTCTTCCCATGTCCAATGCTCTGCTGATGCTATGGTATCTCTCCCAGACGCCCTCAATCCTTGTCATTAATTCCTCAATTTCAATTGTATTGGTTCTGATTCTGAGATGGGTATCAACTAGTTGTGTCCTTTGAGCATTAGCTTCTGTGTGAAATTGTAATTAGACCCAATTTGTGATATTACCATTGGCATTCACTGAGTATCTTTTCTGATTGTTTTTAGCTTTGACATATCTCATATGCATAAGCAATCATGGTACATGTAGTTTTGGTGGAATTGTTCCGTGTCAAAGTGCCATCTTGTGTCATGCTTTACTGGGATCTTGAGTTGGCACTTCCAGTGAAGTATTTGTTCTAATTGTTAAGTGTCAAACCTTAGGCTGTAGTTCCCCTTGATAAGGATTGGCTGTTGAGTTCTTCAGTATTGCTCTTGAAGCTTAAAAATTGTATCAAAAACACTCTTATCACAGTTAAATTTGTGTTATAGCATAAGCAAATTTCACGGCGAGGATTGGTTATCTCTAGCCTGATTGTCCGCTTATGAAGGTGAGAATATGTGATCTCATTCGTTTTGCATCTGGAGCTAATCCATAAAACTGTCACGTAGAAGGCATATGCTTCCAGGAAATCAGGGCACGATTCATATTATTGTCTGCTGAATATCTCAATGTGATCAGTGTGTATGTGACCTGTATCTCCACTGAATCTTTCACTTTCTTTATCATGCGTAATTTTTAAAATCTAAATCATAGGGATGAATGGTCTGAGTTCGTGTCTATTTTTATGCATATGTCATGTCTCGTGCACATAGTAATAAAATGCTGTAGTACTTGTTGTTCCTCATTCTCCACTATCTTTGTCTCATCTTAGTTACCATGTTTCATGTTTACACCATTACTCTACATTTCCATCCATATTGCCAGTTTATACATCTTTTGTTATATGTGGAAATTCCTTGAGAACATATTCCTATTTCCATGTTTTTTCCAAAACGAGGATTATAAAGATGAAGATTGAACATTTCTTTCCTTCTTCTCGTACGCAGCTGAGAGAAAAAGGGCAAAGGGAGGGAGGCAAAGCATATTAAATTATTTAGAAACGTGAATTTCATAAGTAATGCTTATTTGCAAGGCTTTTAAGTAGTTGTGTCATTATGACACCTTCTCAGGCAAATCTCTGATAGCAAATTTTTATTTCTATACTTCCAGCACCAAGTGTTCTTTGTTTAATGTGCAAAAAACAAGTGAATAACAAAGAGGGATTTTTGTCCACCATTAGCTTTCTGTCTAAAAACAATGTAAGAGAGCTAAAACTACACTTATATGAGTTCTGTATTTTGTTTAGTTGATGATTCATGTGAAAACTTCAAGAAATGTGCATTGAGTATGCTTGAAAAATCATACCTGATCAATCCTTGTCTCTTTAAGATGTACGATGCCTGCTGCAGCTATCCAGCTTGAAGAGGAAAGTCAAAGCAAACCCACCCACTCAATTGTCTTTTCCTTTTTTTTTGTGCGCCTGTGTGTGTGTGTTTTGTTGGAAGGGGGGTTGAGATTTGTCTCCCTTACATGATTTTGCAGCCTTCAGGTATTGTAAATGATGAACTAGCTTGTCTTCCTGCTAAAGATGAAGTAGATGTAAGATGCATGTCTTACTGATTAAAAGTTTCATTCTGCTCCTGAAGGTTGTGGCATTATAAGGCTTATAGGCAAAGCATTGACACATTGACTTTGCCAGCACATAACTATACAGGGTTAAGCTACATCATTCAGGAAAATGAGCCAAAATAGCAGGGTTGGCTTTTTAAGCAATTTTCGCATTTACAAAATTATACTTATCGGAACCCGGGGGAGATGATCCCGCTCCCTGTAGCCTAAATCTCCATATAAGCAACACAACAGTCTATTTTTCCGTGACATTACACTTGTTTAGTGCTATTGATATGCAAACATTATCATTTACACACTGTACCACCAATATCTGCATTGGATTTGAATTCTGAGGCACATCAAACTAACCACTCAGCCTCATAAAGAGCTAAAAGAACAGGTCACTCTGGGTTTAGACTTCAGACCTCATGTATCTCTGAAACTGTCTATTCCTCTACTTTCTTCGGGCACTCGCTCTAGATCTTTTTCCTATTCAGGAATAGAAAAATTTCGCATCCTTGAGTCTGATGCATTGCTGACTATTGATTATTACCGGAAACCACGTGTCCTTTGGGAAACTACCGTTGTGCAGAATAATTTGTCTCCAATAGATCCTCCTTAATGCATTCAAACCTTGAAGCTTGGCTTAGTTGTCATGCTGCAGCTTGGTGTCTGGTACAGATTCCGTAAAACTAGATAGTGAATGAAATGTTTTTTGGCTTATTATAAGATGAATTTGCTCGTGTTGGAACCATAAAGGTATATCTATGATGGTGAACACAAAATTAAGGAGCAGTTTCTAAGTCGCATGCTTCTTTTATCATTTAGGTGGTTATAACCAGTTTCTCTTCATCTAAGCTATGCAAATTTCAAGATAAATCATGAAAACTTGTTGAAATTTTCAATACTTCAGATGATTATTTGTGCAGAGAAGCGTAGACAACCTTGCTAATTGCTATGTAATATGCCAATGTAGTCCTGTCTGTTTTTGGATTCATCTCTTACCGTTTGAAATGGCAGTTGTCATATTGTCCTAACCAACTTTATTTGCAACTCTTAGGTTCTGTGGCTTGAGCTTCCCAGTCTGTTCTCTTCTCAAGCAGCGAGTGATTTTGCAAACTGTCATGCTCGTTCTGTTTATGGGAGGAACCTAATAGAGCTTGGTTCTGGTGATTGTGCTACCTCTGTTTGAACGACAGAATTTAGTGTTATTTGATATGAATCCTATGTGTAAGAAACCCTCTAATTCTCTTACTTCTACATCTACATTTCCGCAGACATTACTTGGAAAAACCAAGGGAAGAATGCTCCTTATGAATCCTCTTTTAGAACAGAATTCTTGGACAATGGATGAGTTAACAACGACATCGAAAATGAGAACTCCATCGAAACATGATCCGGGAAGATTGAGATGTACGCATACCCGAGCCTAGTAACAGGTCCCAGGTCTAAAGCCCCTTACTGATCCAAAAAGACATATATCTCTCACAGGATACATATTGCTCCCTAAGGTTGAACCCAGATGATCCTGGTCAGGGAGAGAGAGTTCCCTTGATATAGAACAGCCTCTTTGACCTCAGCTTGTGTCCTTAAGATTGATTACATGAGCAACAACCCTGTTACTCATCCATCCCCCCCAAAAAAAAAAAAGGAGTAAAGAAGAAGAAGAAAATGACAAATTTTTAGAGAGGAGAGAGTAGGGCGCACAGCTAGCGAAGATATTGGATATTGGGAGTTGGAGCCGGTGTTAGCCAGTAAATGCTGAGCATTATAGGGACAAGGCATTTAGTGCATGAGACAGAATTGAGATGAGATTGAGATGCCCAACTTTTCTGTATTCTTGCATTGTTTCTGGGAAAGGAAAGCCTCCTCTCGATAATATGGTATTATTCATTGGAGCTCAACTTTATGTTTCCTTCTCTTTTCACTCATACAATGTAGTAATTTTTTTTTTTTTAATGCAGTCCCCATGTAACAATAAACAAACATATAGTATAACATCATATGCCACAATTTTTTATTTTTATTTGAATACTTTACTAGCTTTGTATCTTGATATATGGAATAATAAATTGGTCTAACGTGTTAACTTAGTACCTTGTATAAGATGGGTGCTACTTGGCTAATTCAATTGTAGTTATTTGCTTCACTTTGGAAAAAAAAATATTCGTTATTTGTGTTTTGGTATGATCTGTCATATTAATGCGAGCATGACGAGAGAGAACTGAAGTAATCAGTCTAAATTATTTTTCTTTTTCTTTTTGATGGAAGATTTTATGTAAATGATATTTACAAAACAATTGCCTTCTCATAAAAATTACACAATATTAGACTTTGTCATGAGAAAAATTTGAAGAGTAACTTGCTCCCATTCATGTGGCAACTCCTTTTAATAAAATTTATTTTTATTTAAAAAATAAATTAGAAAACCTACATGAAATTAGTACGTCGAATTATTTAAACCATATTTTTTCATCATTTAGTGTAACGGATAATCAATTTGTGTCAATACTTGATAGTTTTAATATAACAGTGACAGTATATGTAGTGTTACAATTTATTAATTTATGCTAAAGAGGATGTTTGATTAGCGATAACGAAGTTCGCTACCCCTCACTTCTTTTTCTTTTTCCTTTTTTTTAAAATAATGAAAGGAAAATCAAGAAATATATTTCAACATGCTTTTTGAAAGGCAAAATTATACCAAACCAAAATAAACAAAAATAAAACTCACCCGACAAAAACACTACACATATATGTAAAAAAAGTGAGGAAAATTCCATTATTGTTTGAAAGCAGCCCAGCCCAGGCCCATTGAGTCAATCAATCAATCAATCAATTCAAAAACAATGAAAGAAAGTGATAGCATAATCAAGCCCTTTCTTTCTTTCTATTACCTAGAAAGTGACTTGTGTATTATATTTTGTCCTTAGATTTGGGTGGACACATTAGTCTGAAAATACCATTACTTTTGCCCATGGGACAAATTGAATGGACTTCCCCATATCAAACCTCTCTTTGATTATGACATTTCCCTAATTTATCATCTTTTTCATTTTTTTCAAATTTCCTTATTCTCTCCCTTGTTCTCCTTTTCTTTTACGTGTGGACTCTGACCTCAACATCGCATATTTCTCCGTCTCACCAAATTCCTATAGTTATTTTCTGTCATTCCTCTGAAAATTACATTAAATGATAATAATATGCAATTTTTTATCAATGTTGGACGGTAATGATATCAACTTGAACGTTGGCTACTCTGTACTTTGAATGTACTCGATTTATTTATGCAATAATATATTACACATTTGCATTTATATACCATATGAAATACTTGAATCACATGTCACAATTATTATTATTCAGTGCTCACAAATTGTTAAAGTCTTACTTAAATGAAAAATCAGTATCAAATTACTCGAATTAATTTATATTTATGGATTATTTGTTGAATCTTACTGCCTTTTCAAGGGCATGCCCACATCAGTTGGTTGGAGCAGCCCAAGACAACCTTAACACACAACTCTATTCCCTTTGCATAAGGCAAAGGGAACTCAAATACAAACAAGCCAGCCATATGTGAGAATTAGATAGCCACGGCCAATTACTGTTTTACCCTTAATCAAGATGGGGCCTACATGTGGGGAGGGGAGGGGCCTACATTGAAGCAGGGTGATGCAGTCATTTCTCTCTTTTATCAACTTTGCCACCTGCAGAATGGAACAAATTTGATTTGGTTTACTGACCCAAAATTCAAGGGCCTGGCCCACCTAATAAAAAAAGTAAAAAATTAATAATATGGAAATTTTTTTTTTTTGGGGCATGATTTAATTTAATGTGAAGTCAGAATGTCTCGTCAACTGCCCACGAGGCAATTTCTGCTACTGTGGTGGGGCCAGGCACATTCCGTTGGGTCTGTCACGGAAGGGTTTGCGTGCATCGAGGGGGTGAGATTATCACTGACCGTAACTGCCCGATCTACCCGTACTGCCCGATTTTGCGTAACCCAAACCCAGTATGCCTTTCCTTTTGCCGCCTGGCGGGGCCTTCACGACACCATTTCTTCCCTTCACATCTCTCTCCTCGATATTCTCTCTCCTCTCATCTCGTTTTCTCGCTCTTATCTGATAGATCGGCGATTTTCGCTCCGTCGGAAGGCGGCTCCGATTTTCGCTCTACTCTCGGATATTCTCTCTCTTGCTGGATCTGGAGACTCTCGGCCTCCTCAGCTTCAATCGGATCGATTAATTAGGGTTTTGCTATTTTTATATACATCGAACCCTAGTTCTTCGAAATTCGGCCCCATTTCTGAGAGGGGTATGCTAGGGTTTTCGTATCTAAGATCGATTCGGAATTGAAGGCGAATTTTCTGCTCGGTTCGGGTCGAATTGCCAAGGAATTAGAAATTAGGGCTGGAATTGATGTTGATCGAACAAGGAAAAATTGGGGAAAATGCAAGGCTATGCAGTGGCGGGAGGGCGGGGAGAATAGAAACCGGATTCGGCACATGTGTTCGGAGAGGGCAGCTGTAGCGACCATTGGTGATTCGAAGGGTGGTGGCTCTAGTTCTTTCCTCAAGGTATTCCGCCTCTTATTATTCGCCTTTCGTGATTTCTTCTGCGCTCCTTTCTGATTTTTCTTGTAATTACTGCTTTCGATGGGGTGGGAAGGTCCTTAGGACTCATCAATTCAGTATATGTTTATATGATATCCCGGGCCAGTTTTCTGGAGATGCCATTGTAGCGATTTTTGATATTGACAGCCACGGTGGTTCTTCGAGTGCGCGTACTTCATGTGACGATGTAAATAGTACAAGGGTCTCGTTGTGTATATAACTTTTGTGGTGCTTAGAGATTGAGAAATGAGGGATATTGTCTGGCCGGTCGTTCTTCGCCCTTTGCCGTTTTCTCTCTCCCTAGGTACCTGGTCTCATATTGGTTGGTCTGGTTTGTGTTGTTTTGTGGGTTCTCTCCCCTTTTCTTGATCTTTCTGCTTTTCATGAGGATGGGGAGATCACTGGGAGTCGACTATTCTGATTTTCTGGAGATGACATTGTTATGGATTTTGGATATTGATATTGGTGATGGCTCATTGGGTGCCTGTTGATGACAGAACACCCCCCAGCGGTCGGGGGAAGTGTCTTTGGGATGAAAATGTGAATTGTACGAAGGATAGGTTACATAACACGCGCTAATGGTGAGAGAATATGATTAGTCTTCATTTTTCTTGGTACAGTGGCGTAGTGTTGATGGACTGTTTGGAGTGCCTAGAGTGATTGAGGTGTTGTAGATCCACTGTAGGTGATTGTCTTAGTTTATGTGCTGATTTAATTTTTTCAGTGCATTTTTCTGCTAAGAAGTGGTTTGGCGATAAGAGAATGTAACTTTTTTAGGTTTAATTGTATTATTGCTCAATAGAGATAGAAAGAAGTGTGCGAAAATGAAGATTGTATTAGATGGAGTATGGTTAGGATTTACATTTTGTGGTATATTTGGAAGGATTGGGAAAGTGATGGGATGCTGTAACATTTAGTTGAGCTTTCCAACAGTGTGGTGCTTAACGGGTTTGGGGTCACAACTTAATTCGTAAATCTGTATTTGCTGATATGTTTCATGCTTCTCTGATTTTCGCGAATGTCCGTGATATAAACATGCTTTTCATCCTCGAAACGTTTGTGCTGGTGATGGCGGATGTGCATTTGCCTTATCTAATGAATACGCACACCGCACATATATGAGGACATTTTTCTCTGGGTACAGTCCTCTAAAAACAGCTCTTTTCTGTGCCTTTTCTCTTTGATGATCCATCTCCTGAGAAATTTGCTGTCCCTTATCATGCTAAAATGCTATGAGCTCAAACTTGATGGTTGAAATCACTGCGTGATGTATTTTGCTTGTGGTGATGACTGTTTTTAAATGGAAACTGGAAAGTGACCTTACCTGTTATCTTAGTGATTCATATTTTTATTCCCATATATTGGGTGCGATTTGAAAGAGACAAAGGTTAAGTTCACCATTTTATATGTTAATAGGAATTCATCGTGTTTTTACTGTCTGGCGCAGAGTAATCAGTTTGAGTCCATGTTCTAATCTACATATTGCTTCGAGTGAATTTCATCCCAGTGCTTTCATCCCAAAACATTCATATTGTTGCTGTCATCCTAAAAACTAAGTGATGCTGTTTCTGTTTTAATTGTACATATTGGTTCTTTTGGCCTTCAGTTAGTGTAGCTGGGCCTGATATACAAACAAAATTACTGTTTGCACACATTAGAATTGTTTATTTAAAAAACGGTTGGAGAAACATGTTTCAGAAATTCTTCAAAGTTGACTGCAAAGATTCACGATCAGATATGTTGCTGACTCTTGGATACCAAGTGAGTTGTGATCATATACCTCCTTTTACTGTGGTGTCTTTTGGATGACTTGCGTTACTGGGGAGTATTGTTATGTTATCTTAATATGCAGTGACCCATTATTTTCCTGATTCCGTTTCTGAGTTCAGATGAATTTCTTTTCATTATATGCTTATTTTATTTGTTCTTTAAAGTATTCCATTTGTTCTGTTTCAAACTTATTTTCCTAATTTTCTGCAGGATGTTCGCAAGATTAGTGTCGGTGACTGTGCTCTCTTCGAACCACGACAGGATTCCCCTCCTTTCATAGGGATAATCCGTTCACTAGGATCTGATGAAGAGAATTTGCGATTAGGTGTAAACTGGCTTTATAGACCTGCAGACGTTAAACTAGTGAAAGGCGTTGCGCTCGAAGCTGCGCCAAACGAAGTTTTCTACTCGTTTCATAGTGATGAGATTTCTGCTGCATCACTGTTACATCCGTGTAAAGTTGCATTTTTGCCTAAAGGTGTTGAACTGCCATCAGGAGTATCTTCATTTGTTTGTCGGCGAGTTTATGATACCACAAACAAGCGTTTGTGGTGGCTAACAGATCTGGATATTATTAATGTGAGTGCCATTTGCACTTTAAGTGCCTTGTGACATTTTTGATGGTTATTTATTTTTTCCATTTTTTTTTCCATAGTTCATCTGTTATGTTTTTTCTTCAGGATCAGCGAGAAGAAGTAGATCAACTGTTACGTAAAACAAAATCCGAAATGCATGCAACAATCCAACAGCAGCAAGGCAGGCGTTCCCCGAAACCAGGGAGTAGTCCGATGTCAGCTTCACAGTTAAAGCAGAGTCCAGATAGTATGCAAACGAGTGCTACTACTTTTCCTACTCATCAGAAGGGAAAGAAAAGGGACCGCAGTGATCAGGTTTGTGAGTCTGCAAAACGTGAGCGTACTTCAAGAGCAGATGATGGGGATTTTGGTTTTCTGAGATCAGAAAGCATGTTGAAGTCCGAGATTGCTAAAATAACTGATAAAGGGGGACTTGTCGATTCTGAAGGTGTAGAGAGGCTTGTTCAGCTCATGCATCCTGATAAATCTGAGAGGAGGATAGACTTAAATTGTCGATCCCTACTTGCTGGTGTGATAGCAGCCACAGACAAGGAAGATTGCCTTAATCGTTTTGTTCAGCTCAGAGGTTTACCTGTCTTGAATGAATGGATCCAAGATGTCCACAAGGGTAAAGTTGGTGATCCTAGTAGCCTCAGGGATCATGATAGATCGGTTGAGGATTTTCTTTTAGTTTTACTTCGAGCATTGGATAAACTACCTGTAAATCTCAATGCCTTGCAGATGTGTAACATTGGTAAATCCGTAAATCATTTAAGGACACACAAAAATTTAGAAATTCAGAAGAAAGCGAGGAGTTTGGTGGACACTTGGAAAAACGTGTTGAAGCTGAGATGAACATTAATGATGCAAAATCTGCTTCTAGTCAGGCTGTTGCTTGGTCTGGCAGAACTCGGCCTGAAGCTTCTCATGGTGGAAATAAGCATACTGGGGGTCCTCAGATAATTCAACGAAAAACTCTGTTTCGCAGCCACCTGTGAAATCTGCCTCAGTTAAACTGGTACCTGGAGAAGCTGTTGGAAAAATGGCAGCTACCCCAGCATCCCCGGGGAATGTGAAATTAGCATCATCACCTGCGTCAACAAGTGCCAACATTAGGGATGGACATCTCAGAACGTCCGTTGTCAACAGCACCTCTGAGCTTCCTCAGTCTGCCACAAGAGATGATAAGAGCAGCAGCTCTAGCCAATCTCATACAAACAGTCAATGTTCAAGTGACCAGGCTAAAAACCCAAGTCTTTCTGGAAAGGAAGATACTCGAAGCTCTAATTCAGGCTCAACTAGTCTGAATAAAAGTTCAGGTGGTGCTTCCAGGCAAAGGAAATCCGCTAATAATAGCATTCAGGGCCTACCTGCATCTGCTATCCAGAGGGATGGTGGCTCAAGCAGAAACAATTCATTGGCAAGGATTCCTGCTGTAGAGAAGTTATCACAGTCCCAAGTAACATGTGAGAAGACTGTTGATACTCCTGTGTCTGACAGCAACAATCACAAGCTAATTGTTAAAATTAGTAATCGAGGCCGTAGTCCTGCTCAAAGTGTCAATGGAGGATCTATTGAGGATCCTTCATTGTCAAATAGTAGAGCTTCTTCTCCTGTCTATACAGATAAGCATGGCCAATCAGATCGTAGTTCTAAGGATAGAACTGATGTTTGTCGAAATAATACTATGCCAGACACAAATAATGAGTCATGGCAAAGCAATGATCCTAAAGATGGCATAACCGGGTGTGATGAGGGTTATGGATCTCCAGCTACTGCTCCAGATTTTGGACGTAGTCAAAGTGGTGAGGACACCGGAAAATTAGCAGATGTTATGAAAGGCATTTCATCTTCCAAAAGTGAGATGAAACCAAGAAAGTCACTGGACTCCATCAATGCTTTGATTGAAAGCTGCGTCAAGTACTCTGAAGGTAATGCTTCTATATCAACTGGAGATGATGGTGGAATGAATCTTCTTGCTAGTGTTGCTGCAGGGGAAATTTCAAAGTCAGATGGGGTTTCACCTACACATTCTCCCCAGGGGAGTGCTTCTGTAGCGGATGAAACAATTAGATCAAGACCTCATGGTGATGGTGATGTTTCAGGCCTAGACCACAGTAAGTTAAATGATGCTGCTGATGTTGAACCTCAGAAGCAGAATAATGGTGCCGCTGCTGTACAGGCTGAGAAGGGGGATCAAGTTGACCCCTTTATGATGCCCGGCAAGGATTTGCTACATGATGTGGACATGTCTTTGAGGTCTGATGGAAAAACCAATGAGTCAGGGGCTGCTGCTTCTGTGTCGGCATCTCCTACTTCTGCTGCAGGTGGTGATGGTTCAGGACAGGATCATGAATCCAAGGTAGCTGTTAAAGATGATAGCCATGTCTGCAATCCTGATAGAAGACAAGATGCCGCTGAAGATAAAGGCACTGATGTCTCTATGAAGGACCAAAGTCCAGCAAAAGCTGCGGAAACCACATCACTCCCTGCTATTCATGAGAAGAATGGTTTGAGGGATGAACCAAATAGCAAGAATTCTATGGAGGATCCACCTTCTGTTGTCACATCTGAATCTGCTGCCAGAAATGAAAAGGCTGCAGTTCCGTTATGCGTTGTCAATGATTTACTTCCAGGGCAGTTGAATGACCTAAAAGTGGAAGATATTGATGTGGGATGTGGTAGACTTGTTGATCAAGAAGCTGATAAGAGTGTGGAGTCAGATAAGGACGCTCATCCAATACCCCACAAACAAGAAGAGTCAGAGTTGGAATCGGGTTTGACTGATCAGAAAACCAAGGATCATGAGGAGCTTGTCGGAAACAAAGAAGTCGCTGGGTCTGCTAATACTGCCCCTGCTGCTCAAGATAAGGAACTATGTGGAGATGCTAAAAACTCCAAATTGGCTGCTGGAGAAGTGAAGGAGGAACATGCTTCTGGTGCTGTGGATACTTCACCACCTGCAGGTAGCTCTGGTACAGATGGAAGACTTGAATTTGATTTGAATGAAGGCTTTAATGTGGATGATACCAAAGATGATGACCTGTCGGGTGCAGCGGCACCTGGATCCCTATCATCATTTTGCTTAAGTAGTCCATTGCCTGCTCTTTCCATGGCTTCAACATCTGGTAATGCTCCTGCTTTGATCACTGTGGCTGCTGCTGCTAAAGGACCTTTTGTACCTCCAGAGGATCTATTGAGGAATAAAGGAGAACTGGGATGGAAAGGATCAGCTGCTACAAGTGCTTTTCGTCCTGCTGAACCTAGGAAGGTATCTGAGCTACCTTCGTGTAACAATAATATGCCTCTTCCTGATGTATCTGCTGGCAAACAGGGTCGTACATTCTTGGAGATTGACCTGAATGTAGCTGATGAAAGCATTCTGGAGGAGATGGGTCCAAATTCTGATACGAAGCATGAGAGTGTAACTCAAGCTGCTGGTTCCTCACATTGTGCTGGAGGTTTAGACCTTGATCTGAATAGAGTTGAAGAAGCTCCAGAGTTGGCCCATCTACCATCAAGCAGTCACAGGCTAGAGCCTCGACTTCAGCCAGCTAAAATGTCTTCATCAAGTGGGCTCTCTAATAGTGAGAGTGCCCGGAGAGATTTTGACTTAAATAATGGACCAGCAGCTGATGAAGCAACCGTTGATTCATCGTCTTACAATATGCACGGACGGCCCAATATTCCTGTGCAACCTTCAATTGGTTTTAGAATAAACAGCACAGATGTAGGAAACTTAAATTCGTGGTATCCAGCTGGCAATGCCTTCTCAGCTATACCGATTCCACAGCCATTGCCTGATAGGGAACAGCCTTTTCCTATTGTTGGGAGTAGTGGTGGTCCACCAAGAATATTGGGTGCTCCAGCTGGTACCTTGCCATTTAACCCGGATATGTATAGGGGATCTGTGTTGTCGTCTTCTCCAGCTGTTCCATTTCCTGCAGCTCCGTTTCAGTACCCGGTGTTTCCCTTTGGCACCAGTTTTCCATTGCCCTCGTCTTCCCTCCCAGGTGGATCAACTGCATTTGTGGATCTGTCATCTGGTGGGCGGCTTTGTATCCCTGCAGTCCCTTCTCAACTTGTAGGAAGTGGCCCTGCCGTTTCTTCACAGTATCCTCGACCTTATGTTGTTAGTCTTTCAGATGTTAGCAATAGTGTTGCTGTAGAGAACCCCGGAAATGGGGAAGGCAGGGTTTAGATCTAAATGCTGGTCCTGGAGGTCCTGAACTGGAAGGAAGGGAAGAGACAATGCCCATTCATCCGCGACCAGTATCTAGTATGGGCGCTCTTGCTCTGGCCGATGAGCAATCAAGGTTGTATTCAATGGCAGGAGGTGTGCTCAAGAGGAAGGAACCTGATGGTGGGTGGGATACAGATAGGCTAAGCGGCTATAAGCAACCCTCATGGCAGTAGTTGGGGCTTATTCAGACACACTGTGTCACATGACGCAAGGAAGCTGAGGTAAGTTGATGCCTTGTCTTTAATGTACTTCCCATTTATTTTTTGATATATGTTCTCCAGCATTCAGTAGAGTATAAAACTTACTGACTTGGATTTGTTCGTCATTTAGGGCGGACCTGAAACTCTAGCTGAAGGGGAGGTCATCGGCTAGATGTTGTCCCCTTGAAAAAGGTTGGGCGAAAAAGTGATGCTTTGAGCGAGCGGCATCACAACAATTGGGTTTTGAAGAAGAGCTGCTGCTGTGCTGTAAAGCCTATTATTTTCTGGTCCCAGTGGCTTTGATCGATCGGTTGCCCTTGTAGATAAATGACGGAAGAAGGCCTGCGTTTTTGCCCTGGCATTCGGAACTGGTGGATTGAGTACATTGACCGTCAAATGCCATTTAAAAAAAATTGATCCCAAGCATTCCTGAATTCAATCATTTCCAGCAATGGAGGCTGGATGTGGATGTGTGTAAACTTGCTGAAGTCCCGAAGCCATTTTGTATGCGCTTTGGTCTTTAATTTATGCTTATTATCATGTTTCTCTCTCCTCTTTTCCGCAGTATATAAAGAGTTGCTACCAAATTTTGCTGTAGCTCAACAATTTCTCCATGTAGCATGGTTAGTCTCTATATTGAGATGTTTATTATTCTAAGAAAAATTTCAGTGATTCACCTGTTCAAGATCCAGGCCTCCTGCCACTCATTCGGTTTCATGATTGTTGTTGCTGCTGTTGTTTTTGTCCCTGTTTATCTATCTACTCGATCGGTTTTCTCCCCTATATGCGCTCCCCTTGTTATAGGTGTTTTTGCCGTCAGCTTTAAACGTGGAATGGAATTAACCTTGTTTCAGTGGTCTAACGCTCTCAATGTTGATAGCCGGGAAGTGGAGTATCCCGACCTCACAGGGAAATGCCGGATCAAGAAATTTTACGACAGTGTTCACTTTTGAGATCCTTAAAATATAACAATGCAAATTAATTTTTATGTCCATCCACATTATATTTTGAAAATTTTTGTACCAAAATTTAAATAATTTATTTCACATAGATCCAGCCATGAGATTGAGCGATGGTCGGATTTGGGGTCATGAGCCATGACCTGAACCTCAGAAATTGCTACACTTTCGATTGTATCTGTACAAAATACAATATTGTGATACGAGAAAATCACTGTTTGATCCGATTTGTGTAAGAAACTATAATGATATAAAGGCTTTTGAATCAAATAACAGTTCCATAGTCTTCACTCAAAAACAGTTCCACAACCCATCAATCCTAAATTTACGAACAATCCTATGTAGGACCAGTATTTTCACTCAAGAAAAAGATTCACACCATAATTGTTTTTCTGGAAATAATATCTACCACCAGTATAGCTACCCATATAACCATCAACATCTCAAGATCGTTGAAGTCCTATTAATGAATTAGAAAACAAAAATATTGACACAGACTACATTTACAAAGAGCAATATATTGCTTTTCTACTATCCACAACGTCAACTTTGTATAAACACACAGTATCTTGAATTCATGAACTCGTAAAAGCGCTAATGGCAGGCAATTTACTAGCAAATCAAATCTGCACAGTCCATCAAGTAATGCTGATATTTGTCGAGGTTGTTATTCACTTCAGGCACATGAAGCTCCGTCCACTGAAGATATTCCTATAGGGGGAAAAGTTTGTTAGTAGTATAATTTAAGAAGATGCCTACGTAGCAAAAGAGGGTTCACTCCTGCCATAACTGCGTTAAGCAGAAACACACACACTAGTGCATACGCAGAATACTATTTGCAATAGGGACTGGAGGAACCGGATGTATATCCCAATTGATTGCAGGGAAGTTCTTTCAGCTAAGAGTATGGTTCCGAAAGATTTTGACTTCATACTATTCGGCAACAAAAGAACTAGAAGACGCTTCAGGGAGAAGGTTTACTTTAGTCTACTAAAATACAAACCATGATGAGTTCAGTTTCCTAGCAAGTGACCAAAGACGCTGTGCATACAGCCTGGGATAGTAGTGGTGCAATTGCAAATGTACAATAGTTCGAAAACTCTAGCAGTATTTGATTCCCGAAAGAAAATTGTTGGTCTTTGGATAATTAAGACATAACATATCAACAGAAAAGAGAGAGTGAGAGAGAGGCACATACATTTTACAGCCTGGTTTTGGCTTCTTTCTCTTCTCCTTTTGTTTTTGAGGAGGCTTGATAACTACTCTGATTGCAGCATCAAAAGCAGCCTTCACATTCTGTAGTTTTACACAGAAATAAATGATCAAATTGAGAGGCCTGATTTGGATGGAAAACACATGGATAAAAAGAGCATTCAAGGGAAAAATCACAATACAAAGGACGTTGCAGTCATGAGATATTCTGTTGCTGTACATGAAACTCAGGTGAGTCAAGATTGACCAGCATCAGAAATAAAAGTATTTTATTTAATTTTTGCAGGTTCTGCTGCAGTTGACATAGATCCTCTTAAACTGCTACCTAGCTGCTTGGGACATCCAATATTACGACAAGGGTTGGTGAACCTTGCAATTTTTCATCAAATACCACCCGAAAATATTTATGTTTTGTTGGTTAAAAGAATACTGAAATCAATAAAATACTAAGAAGCTGAATCAATGTTCAATTAGTGGCAAATCAATGCCCCCGTCTCAAAAAGAAAAAAAATATCCTCAACGTGAACACATCTCCCAACTTCAGAATGTTTTACATGATCTATCTTTTCCTTTTTTTTTCCTTCCTCGCCCTTGTTTTACTACAACTTTCGGACCTGGGACGACCAGGGTCTGGCGCAGTGGAGGTGGTAATGAGCCTGGGCATAGCACAGCCTAATAGCAGCTTCACACATCCCAGGAGCAGTAAGTGGGGATTCAACGCCAGTGAGATATCCATCACCTCTTTGGCAGAAAGATTCAAGATCACGTTCCAATAGACAAACACATGGATGTGCAATGTTGCATTGATGTTGGTAGAAAATACAAAACATTAATCCATAAAGATTCAAGATCCCGTTGCAATAGACAAACACACGGATGTGCAATGTCGCATTGATGTTGGTAGAAAATACAAAACATTAATCCATCTATATAGAATAAGTTCAGCCAAGTCATCATTACCTGCTGAGTCTTAGAGCTGCACTCTACATAATATGCAGCACCAATCTGCTTACGGAGTTCCTCTCCCTAGTTCAACAAATTCACCAGCATGATACAATTGTGTAATTAATTGTGACAAATAAAGATGTATAACAGGGCATACCTCTGAAGTGCTAACGGGCACTAAACCAGGATGATCAGCCAAGTAATGTTTGTCTTCTCGTAGATCTGGATATGCCCAAAAGTCAGCAAGACTGGAGCTAAAAAGAAGTATAGCTCATAATTGTGCTGGGTGGGATATAAGACGAGCACTAACTGCATTCAATTCGTTAACACACTTGATTTTGACCAGGATCAGCCACACTCAAGATACCAAAAGGATTGGAAGAGAAGGCCAATGAGCAGACCACTCGATTGTTCCCGTTTTTCACAGAATAAGTCTTTTGCATTTATCTATCCTCCAACAAAACAAGAAAGGATGGCCAGTCCGAGATCAGTAGCACAAAGGAGAAACAGCTAATACTTGGTTATAGCCTACCCACAACATCCATGTTTCAACAGACATGCATGGTTGTGCACACATGCACCCACTAAATTATAGGGGTAAGACTACCACATCAGAACCCCCCCAGCCTGCTTAGTGGCAGTACTTTCGGGGTATGGATTTGGACATAGGGTGTAGGCGAAGGAGACAGTGCTGGCGGTTGATTGGTAATTCCTCTGTTTCAAAACAACTATCTGATTGCACAAGGCAGGTTTTAATAGATTGACTACAAATCAAATTTAAGTCTTTTTACTTCTAGTCTTATAAAGCTCATCATAGTTCACATATTCATAAATTTTAAGGAGAGTGAAACCAAATTAATAGCAATATGTAAATAGTCTAAGAATGCAAAATTTACCCTGCTGTCCACAACACAAAATAGTGAGAAGCATACATCTTTCTTTGCTCCTAGAGTATGAGATACTCTAGAGAACTATGTTCATTACTAACAATGAAGGATTTGAGCTACACAACTTATCAGATCTCTCAAGCTACAGAGTGATTCCTCACAGTACTGTCAAAGTAGAATGAGTCTAGTACTCTTTTAAGTATAAAATTTCTCTCTTACCCAATTTTGTGCCAACCAATACAACAGGAACTCCAGGTGCATAATGGTGAAGCTCTGGCATCCACTGACCAAGAAGATGTGTGTCAAGATTTGCATAATATAAGAAAATATTATACTAGGTTGCTAACCAAAAAACCATCAATCAAACTATAACTACTCAAAGTGCTCGATTGATAATGGAAATGTACCTTCTTTTGCACATTCTCGTAGCTGGCACGGCTGACCAGTGAGAAAGCTAATACAAAAACATCAGCCCCTCGATAGCTAAGTGGCCTCAATCTGTTGTAATCCTCTTGTCCTACAATCAGTCAAGACCAGAAGCATTAAAATGAAAGTTTTAATACCTCTTCTCTCTTTATATAAATCGAAAAGAAAAGTGACTGTAACAAACTAAAAATAACAAGAAACAAAGCATGGACTTGATCAATGAACTAAACACAGAGCTCACCAGCTGTATCCCAGAGGCCTAAGTTGACAGTGGTACCTTCCACAACCACATTTGCACTGAAATTGTCAAATACTGTGGGAATATAATCCTGTTATACAACAGCAAGTACACAAATTTTACACTCAGGAAAATGTACCCCAAAATATCAACAGTGAAACCAATTTAAACTGTCAGGACCAGCAGTTCCTAAAGAAAACTCTCAAAAAGGGACTGAAATTCAGAAAGCCAAAGAATTTCTTGAGTTCTGGTCCATTAATAATACACAAATACCCAAACTTTATAAGTTAAGGAACCAAGGAAAGGGCAAACGAAAGCTGCAATACCCAGATGGCATAACAAGAAAAAGAAACAACAAAAAAGTTCTAAAAAATTGAGAGACCCAGATGGAGAAGTTTGCACTCACAGTGGGAAATTTGTTACTGGTATAGCAGATTAACATACAAGTCTTGCCAACAGCCCCATCTCCCACTGTCACACATTTGATGAACCTTGATGCAATTGAAGCCATTCAAGCATTAAAAAAAAAACGGAAACCCAGAATTGTTCGAGTGAAAGAGAACACCCTTATATTAAAGACCAAATTTTTCCCCTCCTATCAGTGATATAATGATGTGGGCAGATGAATTTTGGGGGTATTGAAGAGGAGAGAGAATTCAATTAGTAGCAGATCACATGAATCTCACTCCTAGCTCTACACACGCTCTAACCCTTGATAGGCTAGCTGTTGGCAAAGCGTTTTGCTTTTGATCAATCTGCTCTGGCAATTGACAAATAGGCAATAAAGACTGATCTGCTTAGCTAAAAAACAAAGCATAAACCCCCAATAAACGAAGAAATAATAGGCAAAGTTCGGGATGTTTGGTTAATTTTTGCGTTCATACGCAACAATAGTAAAGCACATGCCTTTGCATATTTGTTTTTTGGTTTGGCAGGGACATCGTATTTATTAATGGGGAACTGCAAATTTAACGGTGTTTTGCATTTGGCACCGCCAGCTGAGCAGAGGGCGCTTCAATCTTCATTCTATTAAAATGACTTTATGCCTTCTTATGCAGAAAAAAGTTATACACTTCACTTCATTTCTCTCAATTGTGTTAAACTGGTTGTACTTGCAATGCACGAGTTTTGACTCCCAAACATTATAACAGTTGTATCGGGTAGAGAGGGGAAATTATATATACGATTAAAAAAGATATCGTATTGAATAGTTCGTTCTTTATTTTCAATCAATTGCAATTGAAAAAACTAAATGATCAATTTACAACGATACAATAAGACAATTTTTCTTTATCCATAAAATTGAGATCCGAAATCTTATTTAACAGTAACAACAGTTAAATTATTTAGATTACTAAAATAAACCTACAAATTAAGAGCTAAAAAGAAAGATAAACTAGGCACCTTGCAAAGCAATTCATAAAAAGATTGTTGTGGTGATTATTATCCATAGCAATTGGGCTTCATTCTCATGGTGGGCAAGGCCAACTTTCCAATAGAAAAGGAGCTTATATAACTCAATCAACTTAATTTACATTATTTCTTGTGGTTTCAGAGCAATGGGTTGGTGGAAGAGTAAGTAAAGATGAAGCAACAAATATAATTCCATCAAAGTAGGGGAGTTGTAAGATAGCTATTAGTTTATTTAATGCCTTTTGAGGTCCACTTTAGCTACATCATTAGAGGGCCACAAAAATAAATCAAAAAAAAATATGTAACCATTATTTAATATTTGAATCTTTATTTTTAGTTGTTTATATCGTTTTTTATGTGTAAAAAATGATATAAAAATGGACAACAATATGATTTATCAACATAGGTTAAAAAATCTCGGGTTTTGAATGTAACTTATATCGCAAAAATTCTACCCATACATAGAATTGATTATCAACAAATACACATGTCATTTTCATTACTTTGCTCCATTTTTTTATCATATAATTTGTGTAAACATTAGGATTTAGGACATAGGTTCCCTTTTAGAATTTCAATGTATTCAACAGTGAAGCCATATTTATTGCTTTTTGTTAAATTATGTTTAAAAAATTAACCCAGTATTTTTAACTTAACAATCTTATGAAAATTACATATATAAGGAATAACCTCTAAATTTAGAGTTGAGGCTCATAAAATGAACAATATGTGACACAGAAGAAGAGCGGTTAGAATAACTTCTAAAAATTATTAATGGTAGCAACCGATATCCTCAAATTATAAAGTAGTCTCGAGTTTATAATCTCAAGCTACTATAAATAATAAATTTAAAAAAATCACCTTATTTTCATCTATAATCACTAACTACTAGCATTTACCTTATATTATACTTCTGCTTTGTTGGGCTTGGGCTCTAATATTTCAATTAAAGGGATACCATTATTGGTATTGTTACATTTTATTTGGGCTTTTTAGCCCACTAGTTTTGACAAACAGTTATAATATGGGTTTCGTATAAGGCCCAATAGATATGCGAACTCCGCATCGCCATTTCCTTCCTTCCTGCCTTCCTTCCTTCCTCTCTCTTTGTCTCTCTCTCATCGGCAGAACACGCCACATCGCCGTTTCCTTCGCCGGCGAACCCGAAATCACATTCGGATCCCCCGACACCGGAAATGGGGGACAGCCGCAAGCGAAAGCGGGGCCGGAAATCGAAAATCTCCATCCCGGAAACCCTAGATGCCTCACCCACCGCCGCCGCGGCCTCGGCCGCGGCCTCCGCCTCATTTGAGCAAAGCGACGTTGTATTTCCCGTTGGAAACGCCGACCTCGCCGAACCCTCCCCTGCACACCGCCGCCGTGGCCGTCCTCGAAAATCACCCAACCCCAATCCCAACAACCACTCGGACAACAACCCTAATAAGCCGTTGCCGCCCCCGTTCTCTCTCCTCGACGCGTTTCCGCTGAGAGCAACGCCGGCGTGTGGGACTTAGCCGGTTCGGCGCGGGTGGTGCCGTCGATGGACGCCGTGGTGAAGGTCTTTTGTGTTCATACGGAGCCAAATTTCTCGCTCCCATGGCAGAGGAAGAGGCAGTATAGCTCCTCAAGTAGTGGGTTCATAATTGGGGGCCGGAGGGTTCTGACTAATGCTCACTCTGTGGAGCATTACACTCAGGTTAAGCTCAAGAAGCGGGGGTCTGATACCAAGTACTTGGCCACTGTTCTTTCCATCGGAACCGAATGCGATATTGGTACGATGTTTTCGGTTTGTTCATATGAATATGGTCCTTTTCTGGATTGATTGCATTTATATTTCTCTGCTAAATGTCTTAATGATTGTCTAGACATTTGAGCGGAATTGCGAAATTGCATTTTTGGGTTTTCTTTGGGGGGTGTTGTTAGGAATTTAAAATTTGCAGTGCAATCAGCTAAGCTAACTATAGTTGGATGCAAGAAGTTAATTCGGGGATGCAAAATAAATTTGGAGAGGTTTGGACGTTTATCTAAATACTGATGAAACAATTTAAGGTGGAATATTTTTTTGGCTAGTGTTATTTATAAGGGGCGAGCTTGCAGTGATTGTATGTGATGGAAGATTATATAAAGCAACTCGATCCTCATGAAACGCTGTTATAGTTGGTAAGAGTGGTTAGATAATTGGATATCTAGCGAGTTTATCCTTGTGGATGCTGATGTGTAGAAGCGGAATGTTAGTGGGTGGGAAGTCCATCTTCGTGAAGGCTGGTATGTAGGTGAGACACTTTCATCATTCTAGATAGTAAACTAGACGAACTGATTTAAGGAGGCCATCCCGTTGCCTTTGCAAGCGAGCACTAAGAAGTTATTGTTCTCATCCAAACAAGTAGCTAATGAATTACGAACAAACAAGTAAGAAAATGAATGGTTTTTCATTAATATGTGCCCATCATGTGCGTTGTATTCTAACATGTTTGAAATGGTATTAAAATCAATTGTTATAACTGAAATGAGGAGAAATGATTTGCTGTTATAGCTGTTATGAGCTGAAATAGTTAGCTATTATAGGTGAAATGGATGAAATGAACTGAACTGAAATGATTAGGTGTTATAGCTGAAATGAGCTGAAAGTTGCTATAAATGCGATTTCAAACATGCACTAAGTTTTTGAAAGCTTATGCGTCAGCATGTTGCCGTTGTGTCTGTGTCTTGTAATAGGTATCCATGCTTCTTAAGTGAATTTTTAGCCACGGTAATTTATATTATCTTGATCTTGTGGAGGTCTGAAGCAGTCTTTGGGTTCTCTAATTTCAGTAATAGAAAATGATCTTATATATGGGACTGTAGGAGGCTGATAAAGCAGAGTAGCAGGAATACTGATTCAATTTGCCATACTTGTTTAAACTTGTGGGTGCTTGACTTGTTGATAAGCATGCTGGTTATGACTTTTGGTCTTTTTGGTGTTGACTTGTGGCATCAGAGTTTGTTTTTAATTGCTATATATTACGTTACAGTAACCTACAATCATTATATTTTACTTTGATGCCACTAAATAGAGCAATACAATTATGTGCATTTGAGATTTGCAATTTTCGATAGTCTAATAGTTAATTTTTCATAGTAGAACTTCATAATGTTTGCTATTATATATTGGAATAACTTGTGGGATTCAGGCAAAATGAAATATAGAATTTTCTTTTTTTAAATCATAAGTGGAATGGTAACTTCATCTTGCTAATAATCTCCAAAAATACAGTAACATCAGAGTCTGAGAATATTGAATATTCTCTGAGTTCTTGAATTTGTTTGCTCTAAATGTCCATCGCTTAGTGTTGATGGGAGGGAATGGGAATTGACATAAGTGTAATATCTTATCTGGGAAAGTTTGAGAGGAGAGATGATTGTTATTGTTCACATTACTTTTTTTGGAACTGATTAATGATAGTGAAAAGTAGATCTAAGAGGCACACTTCAATAACGTTTCTCATCATCATAGTCTAGTGGATGGACTATTGGTAATTCCTTTATATCATGGGAGGATAGTGTTGGGTAGAATGTACCTTCTTATGGTTATGTTATCTTTCTGATCATAGAAATCTAGTTCAGCGTAGGTCTTTGACAAAGATAGAAGAGATGTAGCTCAAGGTTTTGTCTTTTAGATGGCTACTATATGGAAGATCTTATGTCAATTGTTATCAACTAGTGCTGATGCTATTGCAGGCTGAGTTGCTCCTCTGTGTTTTTCAGTTTGTATATGTTGGTCTTTGGCTAGGAAATTTTCAGGCTCAGTTCTGTGTATGTTTTGCAGCTTTACTCACTGTCGATGACGATGAGTTCTGGGAAGGGGTTTCACCTGTTGAATTTGGGGATTTACCTGCACTTCAAGATGCTGTGACTGTAGTGGGTTACCCAATAGGAGGAGATACAATCTCAGTGACTAGTGGAGTTGTCTCACGCATAGAGATCTTGTCATATGTTCATGGGTCTACTGAGCTACTTGGCTTGCAGGTATGAATACAAAATTGTTCCATGCTTTGTTAGCTTTTGGACTTGCTCTATTATTGATTCTTTTCTCATTGACTATTTTGTAGATAGATGCTGCTATAAACTCTGGAAATTCTGGTGGTCCAGCTTTCAATGACAAAGGAAATTGTGTAGGCATTGCGTTTCAGTCACTTAAACATGAAGATGCAGAGAATATTGGTTATGTTATACCTACGCCCGTCATCATGCACTTTATTCGGGATTACGAGAAGAATGGATCATATACTGGTAGGCTTAGTTACATTTTAGCCATGTTCCTTTCATCTTAGATAGTTAGATACACTTGACATTGGTTGAAATCCTGTCTGATTGCATTACATCTAAGATGCTGATGAATGTTGTTCTGCAGGGTTTCCAATTCTTGGGGTTGAGTGGCAAAAGATGGAAAATCCTGACTTACGCATGGCGATGGGGATGAAACCCGATCAAAAGGGTGTACGTGTCAGACGTGTTGACCCTACTGCTCCTGAGTCTAAGGTTTTGCAGCCTTCAGATGTTATCCTGAGCTTTGATGGAGTTGATATTGCAAATGATGGGACAGGTATCTTTGCTAGTTCTTTAGGTTGTCTTTTGCCATTGTTATTTTATGGCAATGCCAACTTGATGTTCTTAGTGCCATCTTCTCTAATTGTAGAATTGATTATGGGAATGCACATACTATTAACTTACTACATTCTTTTGGCAGTTCCTTTTAGGCATGGAGAGCGTATAGGCTTCAGTTACCTTATATCCCAGAAGTACACTGGAGATAATGCAGAGATTAAGGTTCTCCGTGATTCGGTGATGCACAAATTCAACATCAAACTTAATAGTCACCGTAGGCTGATTCCAGCCCACAGCAAGGGTAGACCTCCCTCATATTATATAGTCGCAGGATTTGTTTTTACTACTGTCTCAGTTCCATATCTTCGCTCCGAGGTTTGCCCTTGATCTCACTCACCCTTCTGCTCCTGTTGTGCTTAGAGCCTTAGACATTCACTCGTTTTGTTATGCTTGTGATTTTTTGCTTGATGGAAAATAATTTTTCAACTCTGAAGTTAACATATTAATTCCTTACTCAGAGCAAAAAGCTTTTAGCATACATACCAAATTTCAATATTTGTGGTTAGAGAAAGTACTCTGTCAAAATTAAGGTCTGTTGTTTATGTTGTCTTCTCCATTTTTCGTGGTTGGTTGGTCGATGAGGGACTAGAGGGTTGAGTGGATATGATGTACTAATGCCATTTTCATGAAAGAGAGGGTTGCCAACTTGTGTATTTCTTTCTTCCCCCAATTGAGGCGTCAGCTTAGTTAGGAAACATCTATTGATGGGATAAGAAGCTGAACTGATGGTTTGATAGAGAGTGCATGCTTGTTTATGCTGAGTTTGTCTGTCCTGATGTGAAGATTTCCTTTTTCTCAGTATGGAAAAGATTATGAGTATGAGGCTCCAGTGAAGCTGCTGGACAAGCTTTTGCATTCTATGCCACAATCAAAAGATGAAGAACTTGTCGTTGTATCTCAGGTTCTTTATCTGCACCTTATCCCCAAAAGGGGAAGAAATGCACATGGTTTTCTATATGCTGGCTGGAACTTGCTTGAATGTTACTCATATTGGCCCTTTTCATTTATAGGTACTTGTGGCAGACATAAATATTGGATACGAGGAGATTGTGAACACGCAGGTATACATCAGCGCTGTTTTGTTGGAAGTGTCTCGTTTCTAGGGTGGTCTATATATTTATCATGTCCTACCAATGTTAAGGGTCAATTTTGTGGGATTAAATTAGATGCAGAGTTATGTAACCTAATTTATTTCTGCCCATGTTGCCTGTCAGGTCCTTGCTTTCAATGGTAGTCCAGTGAAGAACCTAAAAAGTTTGGCCATCATGGTGGAATCCTGCAAAGATGAGTTTATGAAGTTTGATCTAGAGTATGATCAGGTCTCTCTCTCTCTCTCTCTCTCTTCCCCCTCTCGACCCGCCGAATCTGATCTGTGGATGTATGACATTGAGGACTTTTCCATTGCTGTTGTTTCTGGGTGCAGATAGTAGTGCTTCGGACAAAGACTGCCAAGGCAGCCACTGTAGATATATTGACAACACACTGTATACCTTCTGCAATGTCTGATGATCTCAAAACATGAGGCCCTCGGACTCTGAATGTTCCCCCTCCACCTGCCTCCCCTTTTGTTCGTGGACATTTAGGACACATTAATGGGAGCCGCAACATCTACAAAGCGGCATCCTCAATTTGGGAATTTCATTGAAGGTATACTTTTGAGGTGCCATTTCTTCATAGAGCTGCAGTGTCTTTCATGAGGTTGAAGAATGAGGATGTAAACTGTCTCATACGTGGAGTTTGTAGTCCTTAATCTCGGGTTCTCCACCCTTTGATCCCCACACTTTTTTGATATTGAGGGTCCTCAGTTAATTTCTACCTATATTTTGGAGTCGGGTATGAGTAGCTTCTACATATGTCTTTTCCCTCCCAGCAACTGATGTAATTCTACAGGATTTTGCTTGAATGAATGATAGTTATTAGTTGATCTCAAGCACCTTTGGAACCCTAAGCTCTATTATTGATGGTTTTTTTTAAAAAATTTTAGTTTATCTTGAGTTCTGGATTCACACTTTCTCACGCTTTCTTTATCCCTCTCCCTCCCTCGTCCCCCCAAAAAAAACCTTCGGTTCCTCTGGTCCTCTATACGATCATAGAGCAAGCTATCAATAAAGATTAGATCCGGATCTATATAATAATTTGCAGTTCGGGTTGGGCACAAACAAAAGTAGATGAATGTTGACGTGCTTTGGCCTTCTTGGGTGTCTATGTTAAAAGAACTAGACCGGACCAAATTGGTGTTAGGAGTTTATTTATTTTATTTGCCTCGAGGGTGCCATCTGAAACTTAATAATCAGGATTTGCTTGTAGTTTGTCTTATTATATTATGAACCTGAATTTATAAATCCAAGTTATTAAAGTATTTTGTTTTAATTTTTTAAAACTCACTTCTCATATTCATGATTTATCTTTCCAAAAAACTATGCAATGTTAACATATCCATAGACCCGAATTGTATTGCTCCTTGTAATTTTTTTGTATTGTTGGTTTTCTTTCTTACTCTCTGTGTCTCTTTCCCCTATTTCTATCCATTATAATAAATTAACTTCATCAAATCCCACATTTTTGAAAGGGGACATTAAATAACTTTTTTATTGTTCATTATATCAATGGCTCATCTTTGATAGGATAAGTTTGACTTAGAGTACGTAAATAATTGCTAACATATAAATATTTATCATTAAAATATATAAAAATGTCCATCACATTATATATATATATATACAAAATGAACATAACTCGAAATATAGATGTCCGTCAAGCTTAAATTTTTAAAAAGATAATCAATATAAGAAAACAAATAAAAAGAATAGTTTTATACTCATAGCATGATGAATTGTCAATGACTTAAAAAAAGATATATATATATATATATATATATATATATATATATTTCGTCAACATATAAATATTTATCATTAAAATATATAAAAATATACATCACATGGTATATATACAAAATGACGATCGTAACTCAGAAATATAAATGTTTGTCAAGCTCAATTTTTGTTAAAATAATCAATATAAGAAAAAAATAAAAAGAATAATTTTTAAGTAAAGATTTCGGTACCCGGTTATTAATATTTTTAAATATATATATATATATATACTCATTTAAAAATTCTGGTACCTGGTTCGGGATCCGGTCCGGATCCGGCGGGTCCAGACCCGGACCCGGTTGAACCGCGACCGGGATCGGGTCCAAATTTTAGGACCCGGTTATAACCAGGTCCAGGACCGGGTAGTGAAATCATGGACCCGGACCCGGTTATCCGATTTTATTATAATATATATATATATATATATATATAATTTTTTTAATTCCAAGCAAACCGGTTACCTGATTTTTTAATTATTGGCTAAAACTTTACCGAAAAAAACAATAAAAATTATAAAAAGTAAAATGGCATTTAAAAAACTAAAATAAAAAAAAGTTCAATTGGGTACCCGGTGACCGGGTCCAAAAATCTAGACCCGGTTCCAACTGGGACTGGGACCGGGTCCGGCCAAAATAACCGGGTACCCGGTCCCACTCACCCCTACACAATACCGAGTAATAACAGCAAGACCTACTAAAATTCATGCTCTTAATAAATTGTAGCTCTCATCCATAATCCAATTATATACTCATATGAATAATTTTTTTGATTTAAGAAGGGTGTATAATTTTTTAGGCTGCAACCTTTAAGGTAAAAAATACGTGTAATTTTCACAGTCGGAATTTAAAGACTTAGACAACTCCATGCATGTCTTCAAAGCCTGTGTAGGATTATCTGAGCGCCGTGTTGAGGCCGGAGGAAGAAAACCGTCATGGGCGCGTGAATATAGGACGGTGAAAGCTCCAAGGAAAACCGTTGTAGAATCATGGACAACGCCATTTTAGCTTCAGTTATTGCGAATTTCTCCCCTATGCATTCTTGGTCCCCAGCCGAAAGGAAAGAAGGCGTTATTCCCTTTGGTTGCGTTGGATATCCCCTCAGAAAACCTCTCTGGCCTGAATTCTTCTGCATCTGGTCCCCACAGTTCCTGGTCCCGGTGAATGTAGACTACTTGGAAATGGACCAATGCCCCTGCAGGAAGTGAAATCCCCCTAGTTTTGTGTCCTTGCAGATCCTTCGACTTAGTTGAGTTACTGGTGGATACATTCTAAGAACCTCGTATAGTATCATGGTAACCTGAATGAACATACCAGAAAGTGCAATCAACTACACTTTGGTTCTATCAGCAATTATCTAACCCAAATCCGACCATGATGACCTCTTTGCTAAGTCTAAGATGATGTTAGAAGAACAAAGAACTTACAGTCTTCAAACGGCTTAAACCCTCAAAGTCTGGTGTGTTATTTCTGAATGTCTGTAAAACTTCTTCTCGAGCTTGTGCTTGCCAATCTTGGTGCTTGCTCAACAGAATCAATGTCCAAACGAGCAGCATCGAAGTGGTTTCTTGTCCTGCTAAGTAGAACAGTTTACAGTCATCAATCACCTCTTGGAGACTGATCCCATGCTGCAGGTTCTTGTCATGGCTAGCAGCTGCTTGTTGGATTTCTTTCAAATTGGAATCTAAGAGAATGCCCAACAAGTCAGCCTTGGTTGCCTCACCGGCCTCCATTGCCTTCTTCCTCCTGTTGATGATTCCTTTCAGTAAAGACTGTATCTGATCATTGATTTCCTTGAACTTCCTGTTTCTCACTGTTGGAATATACCTGGCACATTAAAGCATCAAGAAACCCACCTCTCTGCTTAAGACATCCTCGACTCTTTCAAAGTTGCCCCCTCCCCTCCCCCTTTAAAAAAAGGAGTTCTTTTTAATGGGTTTCTGGAAAATGGTGTCTTTTTTTGTAGGGATGAGGAATGCCTACATCTACATCTCTCTATACCTATCTTTGACAGGATATTCCACACCTTGTTTTTTTGGGGGGTGGGGGGTGGTTGTGTTCGTGTTGAAGTATATAGAACCCTGACTTTTGCTTAGTGAGTCGGATAATAGAGTAGGATGATAGGAAATAGGAATCACCTCAATCCAGAAATATAAACTGATTGTCGCATTTTAAGTGCTAAATCGATTTGTTCTCTGAGAAGGTGAAATATTTTCTGTCCCTCTGTATAGCTACTACCAAAAGCTGCTCTTGATATCACATCAGCAGTGAGAATAGTAAGATGTGGCCACACATCCACCTCATTAGGACCGGCTTGTGTGACTAGTTCCTCCCATTTATTCATCATCTCATCACAACTTTCACAAAATGCTGGCAACATGAGCTGTGTAATACACACATTTAGTTCACCTGTTCAAAATCAGGTTTTTCTTTCTTTTTTTTTTTTTGTTTTGTTTGGGGGGTGGTTGGGGGAATGACCTTGAGCTTCTCTGTTTAAAAAGCAGATCCTTCGGTGTTGGGCCCATTGCTCACCCTCGTAGTTAACAAATCCAGCAAAAACCTTGTCAATATTTGGGTTCGTCTGCAGCTTTTGAAAGACCTGCATCTTTGCTAATGCCTCTCTGATCAGCTCCGGCTTGGAGATCACCACCATCGGCTTGGTGCCAAACCACATGAAAAACTGTTTTCCTGCAACTCCGCGGGGGTATAGGTAGAATAGCAATGGTTAGACTGACGTCAAATCTTCAGACCCACATGACCATATTACATTCCACACTTGAATATGTAAGGGCAGTCATCCAATCCCACAGCAAGAACTAATATATATTGAAGCAATCTGCTAGATCAATTCCCTCAATTTTGTTTTTGTTGTATACTTCCATAATTCTTAAAAGTTAAATCACAGTAACATAGCAAACAAACTGGTTCATTACTCAACCGAACAGAGATTCAACACAAAACAACCCAAACAGACAAACCTCAAAGAAAAGACTTGTCGGATGACATACCAAACTTGATCATGAGCTGATGGCGGAAAGGCTCGATACGAGCAAGGTAATCGTGGGAGAAGCCACTCATGGGCTTAGCCATGGCTTGAGAGCGCATGGAGGATAAATCTTTCAAATCCCCAAATAAGGTCTTGTATGAAGTACCCGGAATGCCTTCTTGTTTCAACCATCTTTCTAGCTTCTTTGGTCTTAACCATATCCAGTTAACTACTTTAACTAAACCTGCAACTATCAAACACTACTGAAATCAAAATAGAGCTAGCTTTTAGAGTTTCCATTTCCAATAGTTTGCCCAGATTTTCTCACTCTGTTTATGCTGATACAGCATTAGCAAAGAGATCACACTGATTAAAGTCAACCTTTTCTTCTTTCCCATTTAATTATTGTATTTTTGTCCTTCGTTTTTGGAGATCAGATACTTTAATACGGTTTCTTACATACTTTAATAGGTTGTTTAACCAGTTAACTTTGTGTGGGTTTGTACTTGGGTTAATGAGTTTTGCTTTAAGTTATATTTGGGTCCTATTATAAGATCTGAAGTAACTTTGCCTGATCTAGGAGTAAAATTTAAACTCAGTTCACTGAAAATTCCATCGTAGTCCCGGGACAATCTAACAACTAGACAAGGAATACAATTGCTATCTTTCTTCTTATTAATATATTTGTCATTTGTAAACACATGATGTCAAGAATAGAAACCATCTCCATGCCTTGTAGTTTCAGCTCCAATTATATTCCATTTCAACCTTATATAGCAAAATGGTTTATCAGTAATATACAATTTTACAAACAACGAAATAGGACAGGCAGAAAGCCTGCAAATTTTTATCTGAGCTTGTGGAAAATGATCTGAGCACCGTGTTGGGGCTGCAGGAAGAAAACAGTCATGGGTGAATGAGTATAAGATGGTGAAAGCTCCAAGGAAAAGCGCTGTAGAATCATGGACAATGCCATTTTAGCTTCAGTTATGGCGAATTTCTCCCCTATGCATATTCTCGGTCCCCAGCCGAAAGGAAAGAAGGCATTGTTCCCTCTTGCTGCCTTGGATATTCCTTCAGAAAACCTCTCTGGCTTGAATTCTTCTGCGTCTTCTCCCCAGAGTTCCTTGTCCCGGTGAATATAGATTATTTGGAGATTAAGCAATGCACCTGCAGGAAGCGAAAGATCTCCCAGTTTTGTGTCCTTGTGAATCCTTCGACCTAGTTGAGTTGCTGGTGGATACAGTCTAAGAACCTCATGCAGTATCATGGTAACCTAAATGAACATATAAAGTTGAACCCCAAGTTAGAGACATATTTTTAGGGTATGAAATATGATCAGTTTACCTCCTTTTGGGACAAGGATGAGTGATGACCCTGAACTAGCAGTATCTCAGACTAAAAAGGAGGTAACAGATCAACTGGTGCAAAATTGATTGATCAATCCCCAAATCTTCTTATCAAAGCACATATGACGAACCAATGGCAGACTCCAAGTAGGACCAGAAAATGCAATAACCACATTTTGACTCTATCTATAATCATCTAACCCAAACCCGGCCAGAACAACCTCTTTACTAAATCTGACTTGGAATTAGAAGAACAAAGAACTTACTGTCTTCAAATGGTTTAAACCCTCAAAATCTGGTGCATTATTCCCGAATGTTTGTAAGACTTCTTCTCGAGCTCGTGCTTGCCAATCTTGGTGCTTGCTCAACACAATCAGTGTCCAAGCTAGCAATATCGAGGTGGTTTCTTGTCCAGCTAAGTAGAATATCTTGCAGTGATCAATCACCTCTTGGAGACTGATCTTAAGCTGGCGGTTCTTGTTATTAGTTGCAGCTTCTTGTTGGATTTCTTTCAAATTAGAATCTAAGAGGATGCCCAACAAGTCATCCTTGGTTGCCTCACCGGACTCCATCGCCTTCTTTCTCTTGTCAATTATTCCTTTCAGTAATGCTTGTATCTGATCCGTTTTTTCATTGAACCTCCTGTTTCTTGCTGTTGGAATATATCTGGAAATTAAAGCATCAGGAAACCCACATATCTTCTCCAGCAGCTATCTACTCTTCCAAGCTGCCCCACCCTTCCCCACCGAAAAAAGAAGAAAATGTCTTATTTGTTTTTTTTTTTTTTTTGGGGGGACTAATATCTACATCTCTCTAGATGCTGCTTTGATGGGATATTCCACACCTCAGTGGCAGTGGTTGTATTTAAGCGTCAGGAATCCTAACTTTTTCTTAGTAAGTGGGATAAAGGTGTATGAAGATAGGAATTACCTCAATCCAGGGATATAAACCGATTGTAGCATACTAAGAGATAAACTGATTTGTTCTTTCAGAAGTTCAAATATCTTCTGTCCCTCTGCATAGCTGCTACCAAATGCCGCTCTTGATATCACATCAGCAGAGAGCGTGACCAAATGTGGCCATACATCCACCTCTTTAGAATCCGCTTCACCGATTAGTTTCTCCCACTTGTTGATCATCTCGTCACAACTTTCACAGAATGCTGGCGACATAAGCTGTCATAAGAAAACCTTTTAGTGCACTGATTTGTTGTTGTTGGGGGGGTGGAAGATTAGAGTTTAGACATTAGGAGAGTGACCTTCAGCTTCTCTGTGTGGAAAGCAGGATTTATCATCCTTCGGTGTTGGGCCCATCTGTCACCCTCGTAGTTGATAAATCCTGAGAAAAGCTTGTCAACAATGGGGTTCGTCCGCGGCTTCTGAAATACCTCCATCTTTGTTAATGCCTCTCTGATCAGCTCGGGCTTTGAGATGCTCACTGACGGCGAAGGGCCTAACCACATGAAGAACTCTTTTCCTGCAATTCCGCAGAAATATGTATTGTCAGAATACCAATGGTTAAATGGTAATCTATGGTTCAAAACCCCTCCTAAATCTAAGTCAAAGGGACTTGGGTTACATTCAACCAGCTCTGTTCTATGACTCGCTCAACTCTTCAAGACCAAACCACAACATCAATTTAAACAAACTGATTCATCACTCAACCAAACAGAGAATCAACACAAACAGCAGAGCCTCAAGGAAAAGACTTGCGAGGTGACATACCAAATTGGGTCATGAGGTGATGGCGAAAAGGCTCGATACGAGGGAAATAATCATGAGAGAAGCCATTCATGGGCTTAGCCATGGCTTGAGAACGCATGGAAGATAAATCTTTCAAGTCCCCAAAAAAGATCCTGTATGAAGTACCAGGAATCCCTTGTTGTCTTAGCCATCTTTCCAGCTTCTTTGGCCTCACCCATATCCAATTAACAACTTTGACTAAGCATGTTACTATAACTACACAGACAAATGAATTCAAAATAGAGCTTCCTGTTATAGTTGCCATTTCCTAGATGTTCAACCAATCTCTCTCTCTCTCTCTCTCTCTCTCATGATTGGTAGCTTGCAAGCTACTTTAAGCAGTGCATTATATATATATATATATATATATATATATATATATATATATATATATATTAACATTTACCTCCTTAAGGTATTTGGAAATAATTTATAAATTTTTCAGGTATTGGTATTTATTTTTAGTCACTCTGAATTTAGAGATAAAAATTATTTAACATAAAAAAACGGCGAAGGGTTAATCGGAATTACAAAACGACAAGTTTGTCCCTTATTTTTAAAATAGAATGACTTTTTTACCCCCATGCTTAGAAAGAACACACATATCGTAAAAGGACAATTGTGTCATTGTACATCTTTTTTATGCCACGTCATCACACATATTGTATTTGGATGTTATTTATTATTAACAACAAAGATAAATACATCACTCAAATATTAAGCTGTTTCGGTCGAGGTGGGTAAAATAAATATCAATACCTGGAAGGTTGATAAATGATTTCCAAATACCTCGAGGAGGTAAATGTTAATATATATATATATATATATATATATATATATATATATATATATATATATATATATATATATATATATATATATATATTAATAAAAAAACTTCATGTTGATTTTTGGTCAACTCAATTTAGGTCAATTTATGTGTACTAGTCCTAACTTGGATCTTTGGTCAAAGACAATTCTGTGTATTTGGATCCTAATTAATTTTGTCTAGTCTAGGACATTTGGGATTAGGAGGAATTAAAGTAGGTGAAATTTCAAATTTAGATGGATTGAACTAATTTGATTGTATACACTCTAAAAACTTTTTTTGGCACTTCCTATAAAGACTTCAGCTATGACAATTACTCCCATTTAATATAGATTTGCCCAAAATCCAAAAAAAGACTAAACAAGTTAGGTTTTTTATCCTTTTTTTTTTGTTTGGGGGCGGGGGAGGTTGAAGGGGCTTTCTTTGCGTGAGTTGTTTTACTTGTTAATCTGATAATATCTTGGCCACACTAACATTGATATAGGAGTAGGATTTGAATACGGGTCTTTAATATTACTTCTAAAAGCTTTACCAATTGATGCAGCTGAACTAATAGTCGTTTTCTCGCTAACATCAAGCGCCCAATACATTTTATTATGTTCATATAAGTTGCTTGCACCTTATCACTACGTATGAAAAATTGAAAAAGTCAAGGATTTCCGGTTTCAGTGCATCTTATTATCTATGCATTGAAAATGAACAAGTCAAGGATTCCGGCTTCATTGGATTGAGAGAGTTTAACCAAACAACTACTTAAACATAGGATGGCGAAAGCCCAAGGAAAAGCGTTGTAGAATCATGGACAATGCCATTTTAGCTTGAGTCATGGCGAATTTCTCCCCTATGCATATCCTTGGTCCCCAACCAAAAGGAAAGAAGGCGTTATTGTCACTCGTTGCCTTGGATATCCCTTCAGAGAATCTCTGTGGCTTGAAGTCTCCTGCATCTTCACCCCAGAGCTCCTTGTCCCGGTGAATGTAGAATATTTGGAATAAAACCAATGAGCCTGCAGGAAGTAAAATCTCTCTCCTAGTTTTGTGTCCTTGTAAATCCTTCGAGTTAGTTGTGTTGCCGGTGGGTACATTCTAAGAACCTCGTTCAATATCATGGTAAACTGAACGAACATATAAAATCGAATGATAGTGTATCCTGAACGTATAAAATCAAATGATAGTGTATTTTTGGGGCGTGGATAGTCTACCTACTTCAGCCATCTGACAGAGAATTGGTCAAGGATGATCCTGAACTAGCCATATCTTACAACCCCCCTCTTGGGAAATGTTTTCAAATGTTTGCAAATGGTTTAAACCATCAAAATCAGGTGCACTATGTCCAAATGTTTGCAAGACTTTTTGTCGGGCTTGTGCTTGCCAATCTTGGTGCTTGCTCAACAAAATCAGTGTCCAAACTAGCAATACCTTTACCAATAGAGGTAGTTGAACTGATTGTCGTTTTCTCCAGGTGAATATCAAGAATTAAAGAAATTAAGAAATTAGTAAATAGGTTCCTCCTTGATACTGATTTTTGTCATTTATAGGTTCAACTCAAATCATCTTCATACCTAGTGGTTTCAAATCTATATATCTGAAACCATCTCATCACAACTTTATTTAACCAAATGACTTGTTGATACTATCCATTTTCATAAATGACAAATAAAATAGGCTGCAAGTTTGCATATTATTGTCTGAGCCTGTGCAGAATGATCTGGGCACCATGTTGGGGCCAGAGGGTAAAAACATTCATGGGTGAATGAACATAGGATGGGGAGAGCTCCAAGGAAAAGCGTTGTAGAATCATGGCCACTGCTATTTTAGCTTCCATCATGGCAAATTTCTCCCCTATGCATATTCTCGGTCCCCAACCGAATGGAAAGAAGGCGCAGTTCCCTTTCAGTGCCTTGGATATCCCTTCAGAAAACCTCTCTGGCCTGAACTCTTCTGCATCGTCCCCCATGATTCCTTGTCCCGCTGAGCGTAGATGAATTGGATATTAAGCAATGAACCTGCTGGAATTGAAAGTTCTCCGAGTTTTGTGTCCTTGTAAACAGTTCGAGGAACTTTTGGTGTTGGTGGATACATTCTAAGAACCTCATTTAGTATCATGGTCACCTGAGCAAAGTCACACAGTTGAGTTACAGATAGAATCATATATATGCTGGATATAAAATATCATCATTTGGCTACTTCATTGTCAACATAGAAATCTAATCCATAACCTATTTCCAAATTCAAACCAATACTAGACCCAACTCAAAACCTGAAATGACGTAGTGTCAGACTGAACGAAAACCTAAATTAATATGTCCAAAACCGAACTAACCTAAAATTTGCTTGTAAAACTTACTGGACAAATAAATTGTAGACCTCAGATATGACACAAGAATGCGATTGACCCTCTTTGTCTTTTTCCATAATTAACCAAAACAAGTCTAAGACAACCTTTTTGCGAATTCAACTAAACATTAGAACAAACAACTTACTGTCTTCAAATGGTTCAAACTCTCAAAGTCTGGGGCATTATTTCCGAATGTTTGCAAGATTTCTGCTCGAGCTCTTTCTTGCCAATCTTGGTGTTTGCTCAACAAAATCAATGTCCAAACCAGCAGTATGGAAGTGGTTTCTTGTCCAGCTAAGTAGAAAATTCTACATTCTTCAATCACCTCTTGAAGACTGATCCCGTGCTGGGGCTTCTTGCTACCACTGGCAGCTGCTTGTTGGATTTCTTTCATATTGGAATCTAAGAGTATGCCCAACAAGTCATCCTTGGAGGCCTTTCCAACCTCCATTGCCTTCTTCCGCTTGTCAATTATTCCTTTCAGTATTGTATCTATCTGATCATTGACTTCTCTGAATGTTCTGGTTCCCGCTGTTGGGATATACCTGGAGACCAAAAGCCACAAGGAAATATGTAGGCTGATATAGGCATTTTTTAACCTACCACCCGGAGACTTTGTCAGTTAAACCACCTATTACCTCTAAAACTATAATATGCTTATTAGTTGTGTTACTCGGTGTTGGTACAGATATCCAATGTTGATGCATGCCTAGGTGCTGAAAATGTTTTTTATCGAGGAAATTCATAGGTTTTTAGCTTAATTTGAAGTTCCCAAGCAATAGACTCAAGGTTGAGTGTTGATATATGAGGTTAGAATGAAGAGTCTGAGTAACATAATTAATAAGTAAGATAAATGTGATCGACCTACCTCAATCCAGGGATATAAACTGATTGAAGCATACCAAGAGCTGAAAGGAGTTGCTCCTTGAAAAGTGGAAACATCTTATTTCCCTCTTCGTAGCTACTGCCAAATGTTGCTCTCGATATCACATCAGCAGAGAGCATATTAAGATGTGGCCACACATCCACTTCACTCTGACCTGCTTCAGTGACTAGTTCCTCCCATTTATTAATCATTTTCTCACAACTTGCATAGAATGCTGGCAGCATAAGCTGTCAGACAAGCGATTATGTTAGTTCACTTAAAACACTTTCTCCTTTCTTTCTTTTGGGGTGGAAGGGGAAGGGGGTATTTGGGGATTGAAGTTTTGAAGGAATGACCTTGAGCTTTTCTGTATGGAAGGCAGGATTGAGCATCCTTCGATGTTGGACCCACTTCTCGCCCTGGTAGTTGACAAGACCCACAAACAGCTCGTCAACAATGGGGTTTGTTTTTGGCTTTCGGACTTCTTGCGTCTTTGTTAATGCCTCTCTGATGAGCTCAGGCTTTGAAATGACTATCGTCGGCTGGGGGCCAGTCCACATGAAGAATACTTCCCCTGCAATTCTTAGAAATATCCATTTTTGGGTGCTGTATTTTTACGAAAGGATACTTGGCAGATCATCATATATACACAAAAATCCGGTATCATTATCTAACAATAATACCAAAGGAAAACAAATTTTCGCGTGTTCGTTTATGTTGTGCCAATGAATGCTGATTACAATTGAGGAGACTTGAACTTACATTTGAATCAACTAACTTTTCCAACTTACTCCAAATTCTCCTCAAAATTTCAGGAAACAGAAACTTAAGGAAAGACTTGAGATGGATGACATACCAAACTTAGTCCCGAGCTGATGGCAGAAAGGGTCCAAACGAGCAACATAGTCATGGGAGAAGCTGCTCATGGGCTTAGCCATGGCCTGAGCCCGCTGGGAGGCTAAATCTTTGAAATCCCCGGACAAGAGCCTGTAAGAAGTGCCGGGGATGCCCTGCTTTCTGAGCCATCTTTCCAGCTTCTTTGGTCTTAGCCATAGCCAGTTCAGTATTTCAACTAAACCTGCAATTGCAACTACACAGAGTAATGAAACCAAAATGGAGCGCACTATTTCAGTCTCCATTTCCGGGTTTGTTTCCAAAATTGGAAACTTACAATTTATAGATGGTGCACTATTGCAAAAGGAAATATGCAGGAAGAATAGTAGAGTATGGTTATATATATATATATATTAACTCAATTTTCTCCTTCTTTCTGATTTATATTATTTTTCCCCTTGGGAGGGAAGGGTCTAAAGCAGCTGAAAAACCTTATTTACTTGGGATTTGAAGTAGTATCCGTTCGTTTTTGCCGTTATTATTATGATTTGTTCTGAGATGTTATAATAGTTTTGATTAGTTGTTAACTATTATTAACTCAGTTACGAGATGATACCAATTTTTTAAGATTTTATTATTGATATTATTCATGTATATTTCATAACAATGAATAATTAGGCAATAATGAATATTTGAAAATATAGATTTTTTTGTTAATTAATTAAATTTTTATTCAGTTAGAAATTCATATATGTCCATAATCGTATTTTATTTTTATGTAAATGTTTTTTTTTTGAGGGGGAGGGGGAATCAACTAGCAGTAATACCTATGTCAAAAAATTTAAAAAATTATATATCTTTTTATAAAAATATACAATTACCGCAACAATAATAATAATAATAATAATAATAATAATAATAATAATAATAATAATAATAATAATAAATAGTTCATAAACGATATAATAGCTAAAACTGCTAATCCTAGTCTCATAATAATAATAATAATAATAATAATATTATTATTATTATTATTATTATTATTATTATTATTATTATTATTGTTATTATCTAAATAGGACAAAATGAGGTCATTTGTCCTTTATGCAAGAGTTGTTCTAAGGTAATTAATGAATGGCCATTATTGTCTTCTAGATCTTAGGCAATAACATGGAACCGTGAATGAGTGACCATCTATTTGTGGTGCATTTGGAGTGCACGAGGGAAACAGAGACTGGTACGTACTACGTAACTGTATCGATCTCTCTCTTTCCCTCCTTTTAGAGAAAAGGGACGCTTAAAGATTAGTGGTGGATCGAGGATTTAAATCAAGTGATGTTAGGGTCGGAAAAACAAAAATAATAATCGAATAGTCAAGCACAAATTCAAACTAATTTTGAGCAGGTTCTTGTAAGTTTCTTCTAATGCATCTTCTTTTCGTTTTGCTGAAAAGGAAAAATCAACAATTGCAATTTATTTGAATTGAGAGAGGAATAATGACACACCCAATGAATGAAGAAGCAAGGTTTAATATCCATTTAAACAAACAGATGAAAACAAAGCAGTTAGCATGTCTGTACATGTTTATCTGAGTTTGTGTAAGATTATGGGAGCACCATGCTGGGGTTGTAGAAAGATAAAATTCCTAGGTGCATGGACATAGGATGGGGAAAGATCAAAAGAAAAGCGTTGCAGAATCATCGACAGTGCCATTTTAGCTTCAGTCATAGCGAATTTCTCCCCTATGCAGATTCTTGGCCCCCAGCCGAAAGGAAAGAATGCATTATTATCCCCCTTTGTTGCTTTGGATATCCCCTCAGAGAACCTCTCTGGCCTAAATTCTTCTGCATCTTCTCCCCAGAGTTGTTTATCCCTGTGAACAGACAATAATGAGAAAGTTACAAAAGCTCCAGCAGGAAGAGATAGTTCGCCTAGTTTTGTGTCCTTGTGAATAGCTCGACTGAGTTTTGTAGCTGGTGGATACAGTCTTAGAACCTCGTACAATATCCTGGTCACCTGAAACAAACATATAGTTAAATTTCCGGTTAGTATTGTGTTCATAAGATTTTCAACAGACATGGCAAAGGGGTTTGATAGGATCTAAGTCGAATCAAATGAGTTTTACAAAGATTTGCATATACTCTTAACAGAAATAGTAAGAGAAACTATGTGTACCGTCTTCAAGTGGTTTAGACCTTCAAAATGAGGTACATCACTGCCAAAGGTTTGCAGGACTTCATCTCGAGCTCGTGCTTGCCAATCTTGGTGCTTGCTCAACAAAATCAAAGTCCAAACAAGAAGTACAGAAGTAGTCTCTTGTCCAGCTAAGTAGAATAGTTTACACTCGTCGATCACCTCTTGGAGGCTCATCCCCACCTTCTGATTCCTATTATTTCCAACCCCAGAAGCTTCTTGGATCTCTCTCAAGAGTATTCCCAACAAGTCAGCCTTGGCTTCTTCTCCACCTTCAATTGCCGCCTTCCTCTTGTCAATTACCCCCTTCAGTAAACTTTGTAATTGATCTTCAATTTCCTTCAGCTTCCTGTTTCTTGGTGTTGGAATATATCTGCACATAAGTACCAGGATTACTTTTTGTTGATCAAAGGAAATTGCAGGAATGGAAGAATTACCTCATTCCTGGGACATAAACTGATTGAAGCATACTAACAGCTAGATCAGTTTGGTCTTTGAGAAGTCGAAATATTCTTTTCCCTTCATCATAGCTGCTCCCAAATGCTGCTCTAGAGATCACATCGGCAGAGAGAGTGGTGAGGTACAGCCACGCATCCAGCTCACTAGAACCCGTCTCTGCAACTAGTTTCTCCCATTTGTTGATCATTTCAGCACAACCGTCATAGAATGCTGGCAACATCAGCTGTATATAAATATAACAAAGTATGAAAAAAATCAACACTTAAATCTTCTTGTTTAACCTTATTCCTTTTTGTGGAGTTTGAATGAGTATTGACCTTCAATTTCTCCATATGAAAAGCAGGGTTGATGAGTTTCCGGTGTTTGGCCCATTTATCACCCTCATAGCTCACAAACCCAGGGAGAAGCTTGTCAGCAACAGGGTTCAATTTAGGCTTACGAAAATCCTGAATCTTTGTTAAGGCTTGTCGAATCAACTCTGGCTTTGAGATGTTCACAATAGGCGTAGGACCAGCCCACCAAAAATGATCTTTCCCTACATTCATGAGGGGGAGAAATTATATACAATATCAACGAACAACCAACCATGACTGAATCAGTCATCTCCAAAGTTGAGATTTGTGAAAGTCATGGTGGCGATAATTTTATCCTCGTTAATAAGAAATATAACAATAATAACAACTCCTAGTATAGGTCCCGAAAAAATATCAAGTAAATTACATACCGAATCTGGCCATGAGCTGATGGCGAAGAGGTTCAATACGGGGGAGATAGTCATTTGAGAAACCAATCATGGGTTTGTCCATGGACTGAGCACGCAGCGAAGAGAGTTCCTTTAAATCACCAACCAACAACCTGTAGGAAGTGCCGAGGAGGCCCTGCTGTCTCAGCCACCTCTCGAGCCTCTTCGGTTTGAGCCATATCCAGTTCAGTGCTTTAACTAATCCTGTAATGATAATTATACTGGCTAATGACATCAAAATAGACCTAGTTTCCATCTCTGCTTTCTTTCTCAATCTTCTCTTTCTGTCTCTATGTATGGTTCGTTACTTTCATTTGGTGGAAGGAAATACATAAAAAGCAAGGCATTAGTAAAAGGTTTGAATGGTTCTGAACAGTACGTGAGTAGAATATTTTTTAAATCTTATTCTCCACACTACGATTAGAGCTCGTGATATTATGCAGGGAGGTGAAAACCCAGTCAATTTTAGCACTTGCAATTTAATATTGGTTTTGACCCTTCAAGTGGTGATATTAGGGCGGTGGCGATTTATTAACACACACTTGTCTGAGCCAAAACTCTGCTTATCCTTCTTTTTCTTCTGTTCAGTATTTCATTAGATTTGTTTAAACAGCCATGTTCAACAGCATCATGATGAATGAGCTGATGAACATTTATTGTTATCCCATGATTCCCAGATTCCACTGTCAGAAGGCGAGCATTTTCATGCTTATTGTTATGTAACCCGGGGAGAAGAGAATGTAACTGTACTTAACTGTATCTCTCTCTCTCCCTCTCTCTCTCCTTTCTGTCAGCGGAAAGGAAGGTGCAAAGGTGAGTAAAAATTTCCCGTACAAGGAACCCAAAAAACCTTACTAATTGAGGTAGCTGAGCTAATTAAGTCCAGCACAAAATCAAATTAATTTTGAACAGGTTTTTGTAAGTTGCTTCTACTCTATCTTCTTTTCCTTGTGCTAAGTGTAAAAATTAAGAGTAGTAATTTCTTCGAGTTGAGATAGGAATGATGACACCGTGAATGTAGAAACAAGATTTAATATCCATTTAAACAAATATATGAAAACTAAACAGCATCTATGTATATTTTTATCTGAGTTTGTTTAAGATTATCTGAGCACCATGTTGGGGTCGTAGAATGATAACATTCCCAGGATAATGGACATAGGATGGAGAAAGCACAAAAGAAAAGCGTTGCAGAACCATCGACAGTGCCATTTTAGCTTCAATCATAGCAAATTTCTCCCCTATGCAGATTCTTGGCCCCCAACTGAAAGGAAAGAATAATGAATTGTTATTGAGAAGTTTCAGAGAAAGGAAGAGAGAAATGAATTGTGTATTATATCTGTCAATAATGGGATAACAAGGCTAATATAAAGGATGAAATGAATTTGTTACAACAAGTGTAATAAACTGCAGTAGTTAGTTATAACTAACTACTAATACTCTACATTCCCCCTCAAGGTGGAGTTGGTGGAACCTCCAAGCAAACCCAACCTTGAACTAAGGTAGTTATGTTGAAGCTCCCCAAGAGGCTTAGTCATCGAGTCCGCTAATTGCTCCTTGGAAGAGACGTCTGTTTTCATAAAACCTGCTAGGATTGTGTCCTTAATATAGTGACAATCAATCCTAATATGTTTGGTTTTGTCATGGAAGACAGGATTTTCTGCTATGTGTAGGGCTGATTTGTTGTCACAATGTAGTGTGATAGGTAATTGGAGGGAAATGTGTAAATCTTGTAAGAGATAAGATAACCACTCTATTTCGATGTTGTGGTAGACATGGACCTATATTCCGCCTCAGCTGAAGACTTCGCCATCTGTCTTTTGCTTCTTTGTTTTCCAAGACACCAAAGAAGACCCTAAGAATACACAATAACCTCGTTAAGGACCTTGCCGACATCCGACAGGCTCCCAATCAGCATCACTGTAAGCAACTAGTTGTAGATTGCTCGTTGTTGGAGTAAAACAATCCTTTATTTACTCGTCCCTTTCAAATATCTCAAAACATTTAGTGTCTGCTTGATAATATGAATCTCCGGGTGCTTGTACAAATTGGCTTAAATGTTGTACCGCATAAGAGATATCAGGTCTTGTAAGTGTCAAATAAAGTAGTCTTCCAACAACTCTTCCGTAAGGCTCGCATCGGGTAATAAGTTCCCCGCTTCGGTGGACAACTTCAGGCCTTTTGGTAAAGGAAACTTTGTTGGTTTAGCGGCAGTAAGACCAAGCATCATTAAGAATATCAAGAATATATTTTCTCCGATTGAGGAAGGTTCCTAAAGTATTCCTTTCTATCTCTATACCCAAGAAATAACGAGCCAAGCCAAGATCTTTAATGGTGAAAGTCTGTATGCAATCCGTGCTTAAGATGTATAATGCCCTCTATGTCATCCCCGGTGATGAGTAAATCATCTACATACACAAGCACAAAGATATATAAACCTTGAGATACTCGGTGAATAAGGAGTAATCACTCTTGGATCGAGTAAAACCTTCTTTCACAAGGAACTTGATAAGCACCAAGTTCCATTGTTTAGATGCTTGCTTTAAACCATAAAGGGACCTTTCAAGTTTGAAAACTTGTCCTGAAACTCGCTTTGGTCTACCCTTGTGGGGTAACATGTAAACTTCTTCATCAATAAAATCATGTAGAAACGCATTATTGATATCCAGATGATGTAGAGGCCATCCTTTAGATATAGCCAAGGCTATAAACACTCGACTGTGGTCGGTTTGCCACGAGTGAAAAAGTGTGCTTATAATCTTTATCTTTGACTTGCTCAAACCCTCTTATCACCAATCTGGCCTTATATCTCTCAACGGAACCATCGGGTTTGAACTTGATTTTATAGACCCACTTTGAAGTGAGTGCTTTCTTTCCGGAGGTAGAGGAGTTAAAATCCAAGTGCCATTATGCTCCAAAGCTTCTAATTCCCAATAGACCCACTTTGAAGTGAGTGCTTTCTTTCCTGGTGGTAGAGGAGTTAAAATCCAAGTGCCATTATGCTCCAAAGCTTCTAATTCCTTGTCCATGGCTGCAATCCACTCAGGATGAGTTCGGCTTGTACATAAGTACTTAGGTTCGGAACTTGCATTGTAGACATTAAAGAGCTAACAAAATCACATGATAAGTGTTCAAGATCCACAATTTTGAACATTGGATGAATAATCGAGCTGTGAAGACTGTGAGATTGAGTTGAGGCACCTCGTGGCTGAACAAAATCTTTTAACCAGACTAGGTGGAACTCTAGCTCTCACCGATCTCCTTATCGAAGGCCGAACAGCGAGCATTTTCCGGTGGAAAAACCTGATTTGGAACAATGGTTCCTTCACCGGCGTAAACTCTATTTTCGGAAAGAGGAGGAGATGGGAGCCGAGAATATTTGAAGTAGGAGAGTTGTGATTTGAGACGGGTTGTACTGATGGAGCAACCTCGCCTAGAAGACTCGGTGAAAAACTAGCACCGATCTTGGAGGTTGTCTCTTGGCCACATGAAAGTGGAATCCTCTCGTACTAGAAGAAGGGATATGTGGCGTCTTTTTATAAGGAAAATATTCTTCTTGAAAAATGACATCCCTACCGTGAAAAATCCTCTTGGCCTCTACATCGTACAATTTATAGCCTTTAAAACCAAAGGTGTAACCAAGAAGAACACACTTCTTAGCTCGAGTCTCAAACTTGTCCTGTTTCTCCTAATTTTACTACATAACACAAACAACCAATAGCCCCGAGATCATCTCGGTTTGGTACTTGTCCAAACAATACTTCAAAGGGGCTTTTCCATTTGAGAATCTCCATAGGCGACTTATTGATAATGTGTGTAGCTGCTAGAACACAGTGTAGCTGCTAGAAGACACTCCCCAAGAAGACTTAGGAAAGCCTCGCCTGAAATCTAATGGCTCTGGCAGTTTCAAGTAAATGTCTGTGTTTTCTCTCCACAACCCCATTTTGTTGTGGAGTTTTCACCATGGATCTTTGATGCAAAATGCCTTTAGAAGCAAATAGACTAGCACAAGATGTTTGTATAAACTCGGAACCATTGTCCGATCTCACCGGTTTAATTTTGGCACCAAACCGAGTCTCCACCATAAACACAAACTGCTATATAGCTGAAAAACCCGAGTCTTATTTTGCAAGAGTTGTGTCCAAGTATTTCTGCTATAATCATCCACAATGGTGAGGAAAAATTGTGCACCATTAATGTTGGCTACTCGATAAGGCCCCCATAAGTCCATATGGATCAGCTCAAAAGAATGTTTGGTAGTAGTGGAACTTTTATTAAAGGGCAAGCCGTGTGCCTTGGCCAAAACACAAGTCTCACAGAAAAATTTGTCCGTAATAAGATCTTTACAACTTGCAATATGTTGCATTTTAGAAATGGAAGTATGACCTAGCCTAGCATGTAAACATCCAAAGACAATTGTCTACATGCTTTGTTTGCAATCGTAGTAGAACTAGGTAAGCAAAACTTGTGACCATCCCTTGTCTCCAATAAAATCCTCCGGCCATGCTTTTTATTTGCTTGAGAATGCAACCTATACAACCCACAATTCTCATAAGCCACAGCAACCACTTGACTAGTTGAAAGGTCCTAGAAAAACATTTATCCGGATAAATAAGGATGCGCATCCTCCGATCTGTCAAGAGCTTTGACATTGATAACAAGTTATATTTGAGTTTAGGAACATATAATACTTTCTGCAGTATTATCTTATCATCCAAGATTATGGCCCCTGCTTTTGTGACGGCCTTAAGTGACCCATCGGGCATGGTGACAAATATTGATTTTGCTAAATCAATAACAGCGAGAAAATAAATTCAAATCACATGTCATATGGTCACTAGCCCTCGTATCCACAATCCATGTTGCGAGTATCGCCAAGCACAACACATGTTAGTGTTACCTTCAAAGTGTGCAAAATGCTCTTAATTATGACGTTCTCGCTGCTTGCTCCATGGATCTGCTTGCCTGTGGTAAATTTCAAAATTTCTTGTGCCAAGGCCTATAAGACCGGAATCAAATTGGGCATTACCCATGCTAATTCTGTCATAGCCGACTTCCTCCAAAGGAGTGTCATGGGTGTTAGTACCAATCATGACATTAGCTGCTAATTTTGACCTTCCGGGCTTCTTCTTAGACTCTTCATACCACTCGGGGTATCCAATAAGTTGGAAACATCGATCCTTGAAGTGACCATATTTTTTACAATGATCACAAAATTTTGCATTCTTGGTTTTCTTGAAATCTCTCTTGTTCTTGTTCATGTTTCGGCCATGAAAGCATTAACAATGTCTATCTCTTCGTAACCTAACTTATTTGCATAAGTAGCCACTTCTTTTGAAACCCTAAGGCTTCCAAGTGACTTGTTTTTGTCTTTCCACTCTTTGAATCATCGAATATGCCTTGTTCATCGTTGGTAGAGGATCCATCAAGAGCAATTGGCCCCTTATTCCTTCATAATCATCATGTAGATTGTAACGCCCCCAATACATAACCACATAAATAAGTAATTAACGAATGAAAGACTTGTAAATTGGAGGACGTTACCGCAGCTTTCGGAATAAAATCAAGGCAAATTCCTTTGAGCAAATTAATTATTGAAATAATTTATGTAACAATCCAATCTAAATTTTCTTCACGAGAAAATAAAATCTTCAAAATTCCGAGGATCACTGGAGAGGAATCATGAGCCAAGAGACCAAAGAAGGGACTAACATGTATAGGATCAAGACGAACAGTCGGACATCACTTCTTCGACCAGACTTTATCTTTTCTTCCCTTTAAACTTTGGATGTGATTGCAAATAATCGTCATGCGCTCAAATCCCTAAAAATTTAAAAACATAAAACAATAGACGTGTGAGCTAGAAGCTCGATGACGTTACCATTATAAAATAAAATTATAATTTAAATGCTCTTAAATCATGCATATCTTAGGTCATTTTTATTGAATAAACAACTTGCAAACTTGTCAATTGCCGATTTGCTTTGCTTGATTTAGCCAAACTTGGGACCGATACTCGTGAAACAATTAATCATGGAATCCGACTCCTAAGGTCATTGAACCCCGAGGCGATCGATCGTGAACTATTGAACTATTAAACGATTAACGATTCACGTAACGATTGAACAATTAACGATTACATGCACAATTGAACAATTAACGATTCTCGTGCACAATTGAACAATTAACGGTTAAATGCTCCGCTAGCGAGCAACGTTGTCCAGGCGTCCCGGATCAACCATTTACGATGGCGATGGCGATGGCGATGGCGATGGCGATCGCATTCATTCATGGATCGCCATAACGATTAATGGGTCCTTTGCACGGCCTAATCATGATAATTATGAAAAATTTATTTATGAATGCAATGAATTGTAAGCGCTAACTATTAATCTATAAAGCTTTTACTTTTAGTATAAATGTAAAGACAATAACGTACCTTAGCGTGCTTGAATACTTGAATTGCTTATTGTTTACGCAACACAATTTCAATTCGATTTACGTTTCCAAAACAACTCTACTTTTGTAGGTTACTAATCTTCTAATAATATTTATATGCATTTACGATCACCAAACTGTTACCTTTCGCGTACTTATCCATGTTATTTCCTTTCGATCTCGATATTCATACATTTCCCAAAAATAAGCTATTGATGATATAGTTTGAATTTGTATATAACAATTGATGAGTTTAATTTCCCATTCTTTTAATATAACTCAAGTTTGACCTTTTGCTTCTATCACCTCTAGTATGTGCTTAATGTAGCTTAACCTTAATTGTACCAATCGTTTCATCTAGTATGCCTACATATCCACTTATATATAACCAAATATACTTCTTATTTAAGATGTCGATTTGGTTTTCCAATTTTTTAAAAATTTTGACGGAGTTTCGTTTGAAATATGGCTTATCCATTAGGCTAAAAGCCTTAAAAACCTGCATAAAATTCACAATAAAACTCAACGAGCCACACGCTCGGAGTATACAACTCAACGGCCACACGCTGGAGTATATTTACAACCACAAAAACTAAGTTTCAAACCGGTTTATAAACTAAGTTACGATCTCGTCAATATTCCCATTTTCTTGTGCCCATGAACTTTTCGATTTTTTTATCAAGACAAGAACCTTCATACATATATATTTATAGCTAAGGCTTCGGTTAAGCAATTTAATCATAAAAATTCCGATTATCGGGAGATGGTCCGTACGATAAATTTCTTAATGAGTAGTACCCATAATCGGTTAATGATTTAGTGTGTCGTAGATGAATAGTAAAACTTATTAACATGTTAACATTTAAATATTTTGAGAAGTACAAATAGTAACGTACTCGAGGTGGTTGCTCGTTTTCCTTTAAATATCGTTGTTCGTTATTTTCTCCGAACATGTCGTTCCCATCGATTTTCTGTTTTGAGGAAGAAATCTGATTTATGCATTAATGAGCTTAATAGCTACTCTCTATTTATTATAAACTTTTCACATTTGACTCCCTCTAATTCCCCACTTATTACTCAAATTCATTTGAATTTCTAACTTCCTTTAATTCTGTAAATTTCTTTTCCCCCTCCTCCTCCTACTCAATCCAACATTCGAATTTTCCTTTCGAACCAAGTCTCACTCTAAGTAATTTGTCGAATTCTCGCAAAGATCATTGCACATTGAATTATTCTTGTCCTTTCACCACCATATCACTTATTATCACCAAATTACTAACTTTACCAAAGTCTCTATTAATTTCAATAAAGTTCCCAAGTATAACCCAATTTCACTTTTCAATCAAGCTTAACATAACCTAACTTTTAATCACTTTCCCATAATTATATATTTATCTTCCCATCCACTTTCTACATTTCAATTTAATTCGCACTTGTACAGTTGGACCAAGATTCAATTACGTTAATTTACTCAAGTTTAGCACACATACAAACAAATAAATTCAATCCTCCATCAATCTTCAACGTCTCATTTACACATTCTTGAAACCAACTCCCTAAATTATATATACGCTCATATTTAAATCATCCTCAATGTTTTTCTACCAATTCTTTCACCACCAAACAATTCATTCATATTCATATAAAACTTAAACAAGCACATTTACAATTATAAAGAAACCCCCAATAAATTTTCAATTTGATATGAATACGTAATAATCCCTAAATCCAATTTCACTTTCTCACACAATTCCTTCAACTCCACCATAACCAATTCACAATTCACATATACTTGTCTAATTATTCAATAACAACATAAATTCGTGATTAAATTTGCTTAGAAATTAAAGATTGAAGATATACCTCAAAGTGGGTTAGATGTGAGATTGGGATGGTGGTGGCGGCGGTGGAGACCCGGTGGCTCAGGCAGCGGATTGAAGGGTGGGTTGGCGGCGTCAGGCGCCGGCGGAGGCCAGAGGTGGCGGCAGGCAGCGGCTGGCCAGACCTGGCAGCAGCAGCAACAGCAGGGGCTGTTCTGCACCTGCTGGCGACAGACAACGGGAGGGGAGAGAGAGAGGTTGGCGGCAGCACGGTGGCAGCCAGGGGTCGGCGACGGCTTTCCGGTGGCGGCCAGGGGCGCCGGCGACAGCTTGGTGGTGGTGGCAGGGGCAGTGTTTCAGGGGAAGTGAAGGAGAGGTGAGAGAGAGAGAGATGACGATGAATTGTGTTATGCTTGCCCCATTCACTGATTTATTATGCCCGATACTTCTAGCACCATCTTCCCTTCTTTTTTTTTTTTTTTTTTTTTTTTGGTATGATAAATCTTAATATTTCTTATATTTTTACTATTTCTATTATCACATGCTTAAATATATATCATATATTTGACTAAATTTTATTTGTTGTTATAATAATTTAAATTTTACATATTGTTTTATTTTATTTCTTTTTACTTATTAATTTAAATTATTCGTATTTGAAATGAAATTATTCAAATATATGTACATTTCAGTAGTAAAACGTAAATTTATACGAATTATCCATTATTATTTACGATTATCAACTCTGTTTGCATCCTTTATTTTGATTTCGTATTATGCGCGGCTCATTGCTTCTTAAACAACATTAAGACGATAAAATGCAAATTTAAAATAATTAATTACGATTAAGTTTTGGGGTGTTACATAGATGCATCAAGAATTGCATGAGCCTTTGTCTTTGCTCCAGTTCTGCAATTTTCTTGATTGCTGGGCAAGTATTTACGCAAGTGCAAATTGGAATATCCGACATGTCACTGAGCTCATCCCAAAATCTTTTGAGCTTAGTATAATAGACAGACAACACTTGTCTCCTCCTTGATACAAATCGGTTATGTCTTTCTCCAACTAATACAATAAAGGCCCATTACTCTGCCCAAATCTTTTTGTAAGTTCATCCCATAGTTCCTTAGCAGAATTTACATACAAGAAAGCTTCGGATAAATCGGAAATCATGGAATTTAACAACCAACTTACTACCATACTTGTCACACTTGACCCACTGGCCAAAACTAGAAGAATTTCGAGAGGGTTTTGAGCAAGTTCCATCAACAAATCCTAATTTGTCTTTAGTCCTGAGAGCAATCTTCACAGCTCGACTCCATTTTTGGAAATTCAAGCCATTCAGCTTGAGATTGACGATCTGTAATCTCGGATGATCGGATCCTTATAAACAGAGAGGATCATTGTTATAGTTCTCCATATCTTGCCTCCGATTCGTATGGACAGAATCTTCGCTTCTTCGGACATGATATGATGAGAAACCAAGAGATCGATTGATCTCAATCAAAAGATCTCGTGATTTGTAAGAAAAACGAAATCAATTGAATTCAATCAAGGTGATTGAAGTTTGCGGAAATCCAGTTCGTAACCATGAGCTCCGATACCATGAGAAGTTTCAGAGAGAGGAAGAGAGAAATGAATTGTGTATTATATCTGTCAATAATGGGATAACAAGGCTAATATAAAGGATGAAATGAATCTGTTACAACAGTGTAACAAACTGCAGTAGTTAGTTATAACTAACTACTAGTGCTCTACAGTTATCCCCCTTTGTTGCTTTGGATATCCCCTCAGAGAACCTCTCTGGCTTAAATTCTGCTGCATCTTCTCCCCAGAGTTCTTCATCCCGGTTAACAGAAAATAATGGTTTCGGTTGAAGATATAGCTCTCCTAGTTTTGCACCCTTGTGAATTGCTCGGCTGAATTTGGTTATCGGTGGATACAATCTTAGAACCTCGTATAGTATCATGGTCACCTGAAGCAAACATTGACAATTGAATTTCAGATTAAAGTCAGGTTTGGTTTCGTTTTTATGAGATGGGATTACAAAACTTTAGGTTAGTTTTACACTCTTAACAAAAATCAGTAAGAGAAACTATGCATTCCGTTTTCAAATGTTTTAGACCTTCAAAATTAGGTACATCACTCCCAAAGGTTTGCAGGACTTCTTGTCGAGCTTGGGCTTGCCAATCTTGGTGCTTGCTCAACAAAATCAGTGTCCAAACAAGCAGTCCAGAAAGTAGTCTCTTGTCCAGCTAAGCAGAATAGTTTACACTTATCGATTAGCTCTTGAAGGCTCATGCCCACCTTGTGATTCCTATTATCTCCCACCCCTGCTTGTTGGATCTCCCTCAAATTGGAGTCCAAGAGTATTCCCAACAAGTCAGCCCTGGCTTCTTCTCTGCCTTCCATTGCCGCCTTCCTCTTGTCAATTAACCCCTTCAGTAAACTCTGTAATTGATCATCAATTTCCCTCATCCTCCTGTTTCTTGGTGTTGGAATATATCTGGACATAACATACAAGGGTTAGTTTTTCTCAATCAAAAGGAAATTGCAGGAAGGCAAGAATTACCTCATTCCTGGGACATAAACTGAGTGAACCATGCTAATAGCTAAATCAGTTTGGTCCTTGAGAAGTCGAAATATCCTCTGCCCTTCATAGCTGCTCCCAAATGCTGCCCTGGAGATCACATCAGCAGAGATACTGGAGAGGCACAGCCACACGTCCAGCTCACTGGAACCCGTTTCTGCAACTAGTTTCTCCCATTCGCTGATCATTTCAGCACAACTTTCATAGAATGCTGGTATCATGAGCTGTATATAACAAAGTATGAAAGAAAATGAACACTTACTTAATCCTCTTGTTTAACCTTTTCTTTTCTTTTCTTTTTTAGGTGGGGAGGAGTTTGAGTGAATATTGACCTTCAATTTCTCCATATGAAAAGCAGGGTTGATGAGTTTCCGGTGTTTGCCCCACTTATCACCGTCGTAGCTTATCAACCCAGTGAGAATCTTGTCGGCAACAGGGTGCCATTTAGGCTTATGAAAATCATGGATATTTGTTAAGACTTGTTGAATCAACTCTGGCTTTGATATGTGCACAACAGGGGTAGGACCAACCCACCAGAAATGATCTTTCCTACATTCATGAGATTAATTTTGCAGATATTTGAAATCCAAACATGAACCACCCAAAGTAAACAAGTAATCACATAGCGAATCTGGCCTTAAGCTGGTGGTGGAGAGGTTCAATACGAGGGAGGTAGTCATTGGAGAAGTCGGTCATGGGTTTCTCCATGGCCTTTGCACGCAGCAAAGAGAGTTCCTTCAAATCACCAACCAACAATCTGTAGGAAGTGCCGCCGAGGCCCTGCTGTCTTAGCCACCTTTCGAGCCTCTTCGGTTTCAGCCATAAACAGTTCACTGCTTTAGCTAATCCTGTAATGATAATTATACAGGCTAATGACATCAAAACAGTCCCAGTTTCCATCTCTGCTTCTTTCCCAATCTTCTGTTTCTTTGTCTATGTATGGTTCATTTGGGAAATACACAGAAAGCAAGGGATTATAAGATTTGAATTCTTCTAAATACAAGTCAAGAATCTTTTTTAATCTTAATCATGCCCAGCAAGCACTTTTGAACAACTTTTTAAAAAAATCTTGACCCAGTCAGTCTGAGTCTTGGCTAGCATTGAAAATCATATACTTAATTATCTAAAATTATGTATTTATTTATTCTCAAATTAAGTACTCATTACAGTATTTGTTTTGCTTTGGAAAGCACAATAGAAATTAAAAGCTTTAATGCAAGTATTTGGGAAATAGCCTATTTGCAAATCTTCCTAATACGGTTCCTCTAATTTTTTATTTTTTAAAAAGACCCCAAATATTTCCTTTATATATATATATATATATATATAAACCCTTGTGCCTAATTAGTAATAAGCCGCCTCGATCAAGGATTGTTCATCTAGGGAGATCATTGTAACGATTGAAAAAACTGTGCTCCACATTGATCGATGGGGAAGAAGGTGAGAGAAACAGCAATTGCAGAAAAATATTTGCCCCCAGAAATATGGCGGGAAGTTCTGGGAAGACTTGCGGTGAAAACCCTCTTGAGATTCAGGTGCGTTTGCAGATCATGGCAGTCCATCATAGACGACCCTGCTTTTGCTTTTCTGCATTATACCCTTTTTAACAGCCACAACCTCCCCGACGATCGCCTTCTAACTGTGGACTCTGGGTATTATCAATGTATATACAAGTGTTCGTCAGATTATTCGTACTCCTATGATGACATTCTCTGGTCCGCGAGACGTCGTGAAGTACTGAGAACAAGTCGGGTCCGAGTTCTGGGTTCTGACATAGGTATGTTTTTTATCAAGAACGCAGCCACGGATGATCCTAGACTCGAGTTGTGGAACCCCTGGACGAGAAGGTCACTTCCACTCCCGAAGACCCCAATTCATCAGATTATCCGGCCTCTTGTTGGTTTTGGGTTTGACATTTCTAGTAATCATGTCGATTTCAAGGTGGTGGCTCTTGACACTTCTCGTCATCCTGATCATTGGCCGGCTTATGCTAATAGAGTTGACAATGTGGCAATTTATTCACTGAGCTCAGGGGGTTGGAGGACCAAGACCATGGATTTAATAAGCTCATCCACTTGGTATTTTGTAACCCAGAAGCCCCCCTCTCTGGAGGAGCTCTGCACTGGCTAGCATTACGTGATGATTATGATCATCATTCGTATCCCCTAGCTACCTATGTCGCTTCATTTGACTTGGGGGCAGAGGAATTCAACTTTGTACAACTGCCCTCTTTTGATAAGGACAGTGGAGGAGGAGGAGGAAAGGTTTTGGCACCCATCCTCGTGGGCAAATCGTTGGCAATCTTCGATGTTTCTGCTTTGCACATCCACATATGGGTAATGCGCAAGGAAAAGGGTGATGATGATCGAATCAAAGTGTCATGGACTAAATGGTACTCAACAGACCATATGTCCACAAGTGTATTTCATCAGTTTTTCTAGCATCCGGGGATCTTCTGTACATTGAGAAGACTGGAAAGCTCTTAGCAGTATAATATGGAGGGAGACGGGTGAAATCCTACGACCTTGGAAGTCATCAGATTGAGCATTTCAGAACGGCCTATCCATATGTGAGTACAAGCTACATAAGCCCTTATGTTGAGACCCTGGTTTTCCACAAAGGATGGGATTTTTGCGATTTGGAGTCTCTCCCTTAATTTTAGTGCTTTTAATCTTATTAGCGCGATCGATCCGTAAACAAGTACAGTAAGTTGGTCATGTTTGCTAAAAACTGATTTTATCCCTCGTGTTGATTGACTTATGATGCTTTGTGTTCTTGGCTTATTCTTTATTAAGAACACTTGTACACTTATATTGATGTCAAATGACACAATTGTCACATTGTATAACCTTGAGAGTCACGAGATCATCGAGCGCTTGTCTACGTCTTCGGATCATATACATATGAGTTGCATATCCTCATGAGTCAAGCATAATGTCTTATTAGACCCTATTTTTAGCTTCTTACGTGCCATCATTCTTATGAATTAGGGTAATAATCTATGTTATATATAAAGGGAAGAGGATTAAAATGCTGTATAAATTTTATTGGACAGATTTGCCCTTGCTCTCTCTCTCTGCACCCACGCTCAAATTCTCCCTCTCCTCTCTCCTCTCTCCTTCAGTTACCTACTGCTATATACCCACGATCAATCTCTCTCTCTCCCCTCTCCAATTATCTATCCATAAGTTTAGGAGCATTTTTTTATCAATAGGATCATTTTTATTGTTAACTATTTTTTTATCTAATATAATTATAAATATACATAAAAATTTGTATTCCTTAATTAAAATAAATAAAGTCTAAATTATAAGATTTGGATCTTGAATAAATAAATAAATATTACTTAATATAAAGAATAATTATAACATATAGAATTTGAATAATTTATTCCCTTTATATATCTATCTATCTATCTATCTATCTATCTATGTTATATATGAAGTCAAGACTCCTCTACGGGTGTATAACTTTTACTTTCGCTTTTTACCTTTCATATAACTTATATCAAAAGGATAAAATAGTCACAAATTATTGGATCATATAACTTATTTGATATACTCTCCCCATTATTCAACTAATTAGATTATTTAATATATACAAAAATACCACATAAAAATTGTGTATCAACACATCCGAGTTATAATATTACTTTAGTTAATTACTTCGCTTTCTTACATCTTACTTTTTTTTCTTTCTATAGTATACGATATTTATTTTTCTTAAAATTAAAAGTTATTTAGTTGTAGTTAATTGTGTAATGTAATGAAAATTTTAATCTTTACGTTTTTCTCATTTGAACATAGAATTCGGATATCATATAGAAGGTTTACGTTTAACATCCAATTTGGATCATTTAAATTTATTGGATCAAATTATTTGACATATAGAAGAGAATAACTCATTCAAATTTTTTTTTAATTTTATTATTATTATTATTATTATTATTATTATTATTATTATTATTATTATTATTATTATTATTATTATTATTATTATTATTATTATTACTAGCTTGAATTTACACGTAACGCGTGAAACAATTGTAATTATAAAAAATAGACGATAATATAATCTTGCATAATTAATAGTGATAAAACACAGTAAATATAAATAAAAATATAATAATTTAAAATTAATTCTTTTAAAATTATTTTTTATTTACACATAATGCATACGAATAAAAAGTAACGAAATAGAACTAATGCATTATAAAATAATTACAATCCATTAGTAATGCCCACATATAATAGTGGCTTGGAAATTAACAATATATATATATATATATATATATATATATATATATATATATATATATATATATAAAAGTAATAATTATGAGTATTTTTTTATCAATTGATCAATAAAAATAATAATTAACTGACACAACTCACATAATGGAGAGAAAAATAATAAAATAATAAAAATATGCTTAAACATAAAAAAATCTCATACACTTGAACAATAACTAATTGCAATAGTTTAACAAATCTTAAACTTTTTATCTCATCATCAATTATAGTCTCACATTTAAAAGTTGCAAAACAAAAAAAAAAAAGACAGAGAATTTAACAATTTTTTATTCATTCCTTTTTTAAATTACTCTAAAATTATCTTATTCCCACTCTCCATTTCTCCATTTTCTGCCTAATGTAACTTTTTACTTAGTTAAACTGTAGGTTGTAATTGTCATTGTTAAAGAGAACACCCATAACAAAATAATTAACACTCATAAAATTTAAGATACTATTGAATAAAATTTCTAATTCCGTCACTTGTGCCTTTTAGATGTTTAGTTATACTCAAATTCTTAAATTTTTGGTACTATTTTTTTCTATGTTTGTATTTAATTATTTAATAAGATTATTTTTATACAATTCGCACGTAATTAAAATTAATTCTTTTAAAATTAGTTTTTATTGACACATAATGCATACGAATAAAAAATAACCAAATAGAATTAATGCATTATAAAATAATTAGAATGTATTAGTAGTGCTTGAGATATAAATGGCTTGGAAATTAAGAAGATATAAGATATATCTCTATGTTATGTATAAAAGGCAAGACTCTCTTATGACGATAAAATTTTTAGATTACCAATTTCATCCCTATTTTATATTAGATTGAAGGGTTAAAATTCTTATCATATCTAATTAAGGTCGTCAATGCACATATGATAAAGAGAGTTTAATTGTTTGGGAGTTAATAATTTGCGGTTATTAAGTTTAATCCATCGCATGTCACTTATCTTTTTTTTTCAAATAGCAACGAGAGAACTTTGGTCTAACAAAAATATTCAATGAGTCATGGATTTTGTGATTTCTTGAATTTTTAGAGAGAAATTTTGAAGTTGATCAAAGGCCCCATCAAAGATTCTTATTCATGTAAAATCAATACATTTGAGAGCCACCTTAGTGAGACATTCAAAAGGGAATCAATATTGTCTATATCTACTAGAATTAGGTAATACCTCATTGTTTCATTGTTTATTTAGCATTTGTTATTTTCTTCTAATAATTTCATTAATTTCTAAGTTCGAATTTGATTATTTGATCTAATTTTTTTGTAGTTTGTGCCGAACAATTAAGAACACATGATAAAAGATATTGTGATAAAGGTAAGTAATGTCATTCATATGTAGGGATAGCAATGGGTCGGGTGCTAGGCCGGTTCAGTTGGACCTCGACCCATTTAACCTTTTCGGATCTGGACCCGGACCCGACTCGGACCTGACGGTTTGTAAAATCTGAACCCCAACCCGGACCCGGCGGGTCCACGAGTCTTAAACGAGTGCAGTATATTTTATCATAAATGAGTTTAAAAATCGGTATTTTGTGCCCTATTTAATATGATTGTAAATTTCCAAGCAATTTTGCTGCATATAATCTCTTTAACATCAAACCAACCTATCTATCAACCAACCTATTATACAAACCAAATACTTAGTTCATATGAACCAAATACACCAATATATTAAACACAAAGTCCATCAAAGTTTAACACCACAAAGTCCAAAGTCCATCAAAACTTAACAACAAAAAGACTATCAAAGTTTAACACAAATTTTTTCAAAAAAATAAAATTAGTGTTCGGGTCTTAAACAAGTCTCGAGTCTGGTGCTGGGTCTTAATTTTTGAGACCCGGACCCGAACTCGGATCCGACCTGGACCCACGGGGTCCAAATTTATTGGACCTAGACCCGATTAAGTGGGTCGGGTGCAGGTCGGGTCCGGGACCCATTGCCATCCCTATTCATATGTCACTCTTTATACAGTTTTATTTGGTTAATCATTAATTTTGTTAAGTTTTTGAGAGATTTATTTTGTGGTTTAAAATACGTGAAACTGAATTTTTCTTGATTGAAATTTAGTAAATTTTGGTGGTGATTCATCATGCAATAAAATTTAATATGAAATTAGGAGCGTTCTTTTGAATCTTTTCAATTCTTTAATTTAGAGTGTGCATAATTCTTTGGTGTATCATATCGATTTTATTTTGACAAAAAAGCTTAAGGTTATTATTTAACTTTTCTTATTCTCTTCTCACAACCTAAATTTGATATATGTATTCTTTAATTCTTGGCTGTAATATTTTTTACTAACCGTTATTGACCATAATTGAATTATTATTTTTTGGTGCAGACACCATAATTGAATTATATGCCTATATAATTCTAGATTAGAAAAAATGCCATACACCTATAATGGTTGGTAGTGGTAACAAATTTACTGCATTAAAACGTTGGTGGCTAACCGTTGTCTCCTATTCATAATTATCATTGTTTTTTTATTTTTTAATACAAAATTTTATGATCATATATGTATGTCAAAACTTTAAATTAGAGAGAAGATCTTTCAAAATATATATCTTTTAACAAATTCTTTTTCAAATTCGAGTAATTTATTAGCATCCCATATAAGTTAAAGTAAAGTCGGTATCTTAATTTTTATATTTCCTCCTCTAAATAATAAACTCTCTAAACTTTATCATTAAATAGATAAAATCTAACATAGATGCCGAGATACATTTATAATATTTTACTTCAAACCTTGATCATTTTATTATATCAAATATGCTAAACACCCTACTCCAAAAAATACTTTATTTTATTTGTGTCCTTTAATTATAACTAGTTGTGAATTGCACATAATACATGCATGATTACATTAAGTTCAAACATAATAGTTTTTATTATTATATTTGAATATTATGGGAATTATCAAATTGAACCCTAACCTAACCATAATATTCAAATATAATAAAAACTATTATGTTTGAACTTAATTTAATCATGCACGTATTACGTGCAATTCAAAGCTAGTATTGTATAATACTAAGTATATATTAAGGGTTCGGACCCAATCTTTTGTGATTGGCTAACGAGAGAAAACATAGCAATTTCTTACTAATATATATATATTGGGAAGATAATGGTAACTAAACAAAGTAAACATGGAGTCAGCGGATTTAATCAATTTAAAGATAAATTAGAGGATTGGTACATTAAGTTTGGCCACTATACATATGAACAAGGTTTCGTCTTTGTTCCGTTTCAATGGGTTTGTGTAAGACACTACTTGTCTAAAAATGTGAGTGTTTAGCAAAGTATTGTTTGACATAACGATTAAACTTTTAGGTACAGCTTTAACATCTAACCACTAACCACTAGTTACTTGGCAGCTAATTATCGATAAAACAGCTTAACAACTACTAAAATAGGTAACTATTATTAAAATAACTAATTTTACCGAATACGCTCAAAGACGTGAACAGTTAATTTATTTTAATTCAAGTACTCAATTAAAATTAAAATAATAACTCATGGAACAAGTTTGAATTTTATCCTTCTTTGGTCACATTAGAGTGTCAAATATTAAGTTTTTATATGTCCAAAATGAATGTGGGTATAATAGTTGCCGTAAATTGGCAACTATGATAACCATGGTGGCTTCCTTAGTATAAAGCGTACATGTGTTGAGATTTAATCTTAACCATTTATTCCTATAATTTTTTAATTTAGTTAAAAATTATTTTAATATATTTAAAATTTATGATAAAGTAAAAGAAGAATAGTTTTTGAGGATAGTGTTTGGATGTTGACATTCTTCCTACGCTATTTACCTAAAGGATTGTGCAAAAAAATAAAAAATAAAAACTCCACCAATCCTCAGTGCCTTTAATTGCTTCACCAAGTGCCATTAATTCCGGTGAGCACCATAGTCGTTGACAACATCTGATATTTTCGACCATGTTTCTGGCTACACTTGATACTTGAATTATACATCTCTTAGAAGATCTGCCACCCCCAATCCCCTCTTTTTCCGTTCGTCGGCTCTACTATTCTTGAATTTTTGGTTTCGGAAAATCTCCATATTTTCCAGCAAGATACATTGTCCTACTCCACGCCCTCGCTCGTTCGACAAGATCTCTAAATCATCGAACAGTGCCGAAAGACAACTGTGCTGGTGATTGTTGGAATTGGGGACGAATTGTGTACGTTGTTCTAGAGGGCGACAGCCAGGGTGTAAAGGAGGTGAAGGACTGAGACACAGTGGCCACTGACGAGGAGAGAGAAAGTGGACTCAGGCATGGTTGTCAGGGAAACAGGATGGAAATCTTTCAAAATGGAAGATTTGGTCGGAAATAAAGAAAGGAGATGGAATAGAATGGGGATAGTCGTCATAAAAATTTGAGGCTTCGTCGGAAAATATGGAGGTTTTGCCGGAGTGGAGGATTGTGGTTGTTTTCTTTTTATTGTTGGTTTTTCATTTCTCCGGAATACAGTGAATTATTTTACATCCAAACACTACTTATGAAAATTCTTTTTCTATTCATTCATTAATATTTTATAAATGATAAAAAATATTATCTTAATTTTAATTAAATTTGAATAAATTAACGGATAAGATTAAATCAAGTTATGTGTACGGTTGACATAGCGGTAGTTGTCATGGTTACTATTTTGCGACAACCATATTATCCGCTGGGATAATATTAGTGCCTCTCATCCCGAAGTAATAGAAATTAATAATAGTTTCTTTACAATTTAGAGATTATTGGTGCCTACATTAATCTTCACACGTATTCATCATAACTAGGATTGTAACTTAGGGTCTGCTTCGTTTTAGCGTTTATAAAAGCGTTTATAATCGCTAACCGCTAATAACCGCTCATAAACGCTCATAAACGCTAATAAACGCTCATAATCGCTCATAACCGCTATAACAAGTCTATCCACTATAACGACTAATAAACTCATATTATTATTATTGTGATGATTATTATTTATGATAATGATAATAATTATAATTATTATTATTATTATTATTATTATTATTATTATTAAGAAAAAAATTATTATTATTATTATTACTACTACTACTATAATAATAATAATAATAATAATAATAATAATATTATTATTATTATTATTATTATTATTATTATTATCATTATTATTATTGAGAAAAATATTATTATTATTAGTAATAATAATAATTATTATAATTATTTAATTATATTATGATTATTATCATTATCATTATTTAATTATATTATTATCATTATTATTATTATAATGATACTCATCGTTATCGTTATCGTACTCTTGCAACCATTGGATAATATTTTTGAATAATATTTTTGTAGCACGCACACATCAATTGACTTGAAAATATTAAAATTAGTAATGAAATGATTTACAAACAAATGACTAACTATTGGGTAACATTTCCTACTACGCCACTAATCATATTAGCTATTTCATCCCTAAGTGCATTCATTGTTTGTGTGTTATGATGATCATAAAGCCGTTGTTCCGACGATACTTCATATGTGATAGTCGGCCTAGGGTTAAATGGTATCCTTTTTTATGCATACGGATTAAATTATGCAACGTGCATGTTGCAATTATAATCTTCACTTGACGCTCTCTACTTGTTTGAGGCATTCACGTGCTTCAAAATTCTCCATCTATTCTTCAACACGGAAAAGCTTCGTTCAATAGTCATACGTAATGAGGAGTGTCGATAATTGAACACTTCTTTGATTCCTTCCGGTGGACCGTATTCTCGAAATTGAGGCACATGGATCGAACACCTGTTTCCTTATACGGTGCTAAATACCCAAGCGTAGTTACGATATCCGAATCAACCATATAATATTTCCCTAACAAAATAAAAAACACATTATAACTTTTAAGTGACCAATATGTTCAAATTAAGGAGCGGTAGAAAAATATTCGTATGATATTCACCTTCCGGGGTTGAGGAAATTTGAATTGTGAATTTATCACACTATGTGTAAGCACTTTCATATCATGTGCACTTCCTTCCCATCCGAGCATTAACGTAAGTGAACAACATATCAAACGAACATACAGCCAACACATTCCAAGTCTTCTCTCCATGACGGTTTCGAAAAGTATCGGCATCAAGGCCCCCAACGATTGCCCGGATAAATGTGACATCTAAAACTCCAATTGCATCCTACCGTAAATTTTGTGATTGTTAATAAGAAATACAATGTGAATGATAATTGTGAAAAATATAAAATTTTAATAACAAAAAATGCGAGTATACCTTAAAAAATGGCCAATATAATTGTTCGTTTTTGCTTGGGGACTGGAGTTCGGGGTACTTCATGCAAACTTCGATGCGGCCGAATTATATCACCGGACAATTCAACTAGAGCATCCAATACCTTATTATGATATTCACATATGCCCGAATAGGGTGGTTGAACAGATCCTTCCGCATCCCGGTAACTACCACCCCTAGCCAATATCCACAAACAAATCCCTACTTTTTCGGCAACCTTTATAAAAAATGCTTCTTCAAGTAAACGCCTCTCAATCATGATGTTAACAAGTTGTATAAATACCTCTTTGTTTAGACAAAATTGTTGCATAAATTGTCGCTGAGTTGCACGTGACAACATATTAGCCATTAATTCTTCCCCACTTGCACCACATACTGCCCTTGGTACCCTGGGCATCATCTGCCTGGTTCTTTGAATACCGACGTTTTAACTTACGAATAAGAAGTATGTATAGAGCAATATTATCGTCATCCATTCTACATAAAACAAGTACGAAATTCATGAGTACATTAACACAAATACTAAACTCTAAGATAGATCTGAAGTTTTTCAATACAAACATAAAGCTAGTTTACACCATGTCCATAATTCATGACAAAAACAAAAAAAAATTGGACAACTAAACACATCACACATTCAAACATAAAACTAACGAAATATCCGAAATTGTTTTCTAACAAGAAAAATGTAAAAGCTCACAAAGACATGAAAGACATAGTTAAGAAATAGACCCTGTCACATATCCATATGGATTACATGTAATAAGATGTCCCCTTTTCATAAAGTTTTTGGTGAGCCAATCATAAGCCGCTCCATCGGTTGGAAAGCCTAAGAAGAAGTCCGCCTCATTACGCTCCTTGATAAGTTTCATTGCCTCGCCGATGAATTTATCTTCTTCACCATGTACATCCGCAACGACTTTAACTCTCTCACCAAGCTCCTTAAATATGGGCATTGGTTTGCTTTCAGCTTCCTCCAAAAGCTTCTTTGCCTTAAACACCTCTAAGGCCATCGAATTAGCTTCAACATCATCATCCTTCCTCTTCTTTGCTCGAGTATTACGTCCTTCAATCTTACGTTTTTCGATGAAGTTGTTTGCCTACTTCTTGGGGGATTGACTTTCCTCACCTCTTATTGTTTCAGTCATACCGGCCACTTCTTCGGTATCATCGGTGTCCCCTGAACCTTCCACGAGTGTCAAATGTCATGTCTTCAATGCCTTGTTGGAGACTACTTTGGCCAACATCCATTCCCGGGACAAAACTAAGAGCTCCAGTTGCTCCTTTATTGTTAAAAATAAACCTCAACTTCTCCACATGACGTAAAGGCTCATGTCGAATGAAGGAGGGGCATTTAGTCATCTGCACATATCATACATTAACAAAACATGAGTATAAGTTTGTTTACATCTATTAACTTTACTACGAATAATGAAAGTAAATGAACTAACCACTTTAATGGTCGCCCATTGTGCATCCGTAATTATGGGCAGCTTAGTATCCGGGTTGACACCACTTCCGAGTTGATTGAAGAAGAGCTTCATGACCGGTTAGTTTTCTTTTCAAATTGTCATACAAGTTCTTTAGTTGGCCCTTCGTCCTGTCTAAGGCAGTGAGTTCTTTGTATTTCTTGATAACTACAGACCCACTCAAATCTCTTATTTTGCATTTTCATATCATACAACAACTCAATAAACTTGTCCGATTCCGCTTCGGTCCACATATGTCGGGGCATTTTTGAGTCACAACACTATACATCATATGTAGTCATACATTGAGATAAAACAAATCATACAACACAACCAATCAAAACAAAAATAACAATGTAGCAAAGGTACTACAACTAACAAAGAAATATCACAACCTCTCTGAAAGCATATTAATCAAACCAGGAACAAATCGAAAGCAAGGTTTCGGAAATTTACAATTACGGACCATATAACAACACACAAAACCATAGTCATTGCCGATAGCCATATAATTTCACACAAGTATTGAAATCGTTTCCAGAGCACGGTGATAAACACGAGAACCAGACACACAACCATCGGAACACGGAAAACCACGAGTCATTGCCTATACATCTAAAATTCGAAATTATATCAAATAAATTGTTACCTTAATCGTTGCCTATATCTTGCTCAAGTGTTGCTCTCACTAAACGATAAACCCGGAATCAGCAGAGACAAGGAGCCGAGCTTCCACTTTTCTTTGATTGTTGTTCGTCTATGGCGGATGGCGAGTGAGAGGCATGGAGGTGAGTTCCTTCGATTGCCTTCGACCGAGAGAGAGTGATGAGAGGAGGCGAGGGAGAGGTGTAGCAGATTTGGCGAGATAGGGAGACGCGAGACCACGAGGCGAGACCCGGAGAGGGAGACGCGAGAGGGGCGAGAGGGAGACGCGAGAGGGCAGAGAGGGAGATGGGAGACGCGAGAGGGGCACGAGACGGGAGACGCGAGAGGGGCGAGAGGGAGACGGGAGACGCGAGAGGGGCCGGAGCGGGAGACGCGAGAGGGGCAGAGAGGGAGACACGAGACGCGGACAGGGAGTCCCGGAGAGGGAGCGAGAAGGATTTAATTTGAAGAAGGGGCATAGCAGATTTGAAGAGGGCTTTAACTTGGGTGGGTGAAAATTTTATGACTGTAATTTCTTCTACTATAATTTTTCGGACAATATTACAGCTACTAGAGGTAGATAAGAGCTTAGACGCACATAGGGTGGCGGTTCTCGAATTGATTAAAGACTTCTTGGGGGTTTAATTTGGAGTTGGGTAGTAAATTTACTACTGTCATAACTGTTGGGAGAGAGAAGATGAGAGACCCAAAGGGAGAGAGAGGTGTAGGAGGGTGTTTATTATTATTATTATTATTATTATTATTATTATTATTCCATGACATAATAATAATAATAATATTAATACATTATTATTATTATTATTATTATTATTATTATTATTATTATTATTATTATTATTATTGTTACTACTACTAGTACTATTATTATTATAATTATAATAATAATTATTATTATTACTACTAGCTTTGAATTGCACGTAATACGTGCATGATTAAATTAAGTTCAAACATAATAGTTTTTATTATATTTGAATATTATGGTAAGGTTAGGGTTCAATTTGATAATTACCATAATATTCAAATATAATAAAAACTATTATGTTTGAACTTAATGTAATCATGCACGTATTACGTGCAATTCAAAGCTATTTAAATTTAATTACGGGACTCTGTTCTCATGCTCAATACTTTAATAACTTTCTCAATAAATTTAAAATTATGAAATTGGGTTTCAATTATCCTTCTATCTATGTATGCCATCTTTTAAAGATCTTTAGGGAACTTAATTTGTTAGAATCATATAACTATCCATGTCATGCACAGAATAAAGACATCAAATATAATTAATATTTTAACTAATTGTAATTTATAATTCATGAAAAAGATATATACTACATTACATACAATGAGTAAGGTGATGAATGATGACCTTCGATGTTAATATTTGAGTTTTAAGTAATATAATATTTACACATTATCCATCCACTTTAAAAAAATAAATTAAGTTAAATTTATACACAATAATTCTGAAATTTTTTAAAAAAATTTAAAAAATTTGTTATATGATTTTGAATAAAGTCTTATAAATATTGCCTATATAGAATTATTATTAATTCAATCACAATAAAATAAGTCTATAATAGAAAAAAATAACAAAAGATTAAAATCTATAAGTACTTAGGGAGTGAGAGAAAATATTACCTAAATAATAAAGTTAAATATTTTTTTGAAAAAAAAAAGGAAAATGTATACATATATTGAAAAAATGAAAAATATATGTACTCAATTAAAAATTCTGAGTTAAATTAATGAACCCTTTATATAATCTAAGTCACGATAAATTACTTAAGTTCTTTAATATAATGCTATTAAATTTGTAAATTGAAAATAAGAAAAAATAAATATTTTTTTAAAAAATTAATTAATCATATCAATTGTTACTATTCTTCTCTATTTTGCTTTTTATCTCTTGTTCAAGAAGGCATATATGAAATTTTTTTGAGTATTTTTAAATTGATGTATTTTACCGTTTTGAGAGAGAAAGTAGGGAGGTGGGAATGTGGGAGAAGCAAACGACTTGAATGACATTATTTTTGTGATCGTCCGATTCGACAATAATGTCTTTATCATTTGATATTTATTAATTATTAAATACATAGAGAAAATATTTAATTAGCAAGGATATTTTTATCTAAAAAGTTCTACAACACCGACGCCCTCTTAACTTTATATATAACATGAATATAACATAGATAGATATATAAAGGGAATAAATTATCCAAATTTTATATGTTATATTTATTTATTTATTCAAGTGCCAAACTTTGTAATTTAGACTTTATTTATTGTAAATTTTACTATTATCCAAGGTAATTCATATAAGGAACCAAATTCATAATGTATCTTTATAATTATGTTAGATAAAAAATAATTAACAAATTTAATAAGAAAATAGTTTAACAACAAAAATTATTTAAAAAAAAGGATACATAATTGGATATATATATATATATATATATATATATATATATATATATATATATATATATATATTAATGGCTGTGTAACTGTACGTAATGGGGGTGTTAATGTATAATTGCACGGGGGAGGGAGAGAGAGAAGGGGTTAACTTGTAAGGGTAAATTTGTCCAAAAAGTTATATAGCATTAAATCCATCATCCCTTTATATATAGCATAGATTATTAAATTGAAAAGCAAGCATACTTAAGATGGGTAATATGATTGAAAAATAAATTGCATTAAATTCATTCTAATTTTTATTATTAAAATCCCCATATTTTTATAATCACGTACTTACGCTTGGAAAAAATCACATACTTATAAGATGGGTAATATGATTGAAAAACAAATTGCATTGAATTTCAATTGAAAAATAACGTGAGTGGTTTTTTTAACTTAATTTTTTTGAAATAATTATTTTTATGTATGAGTAATTAATCGTTATAAGTTTATGCAAAATAAAGGTATATTTGATAAATTAAAATTTATACAACAATAAAAAGGCTTTATCTTTATATATAACATAGATAAGTTTAATGATTTAATAATTTGTGACTATTTTATCCTTAAAATATAAGTTATATGAAGGGTAAAAAAAAAAAGAAGTAAAAGTTATAAAACAATAGAGAAGTATTGGCCTATATACAAAATAAATAGATAGGTCAATATATAAAGGGAATAATTTATCTAAATTCTATATGTTATAAAGGTAATTTATATCAATAATATTTATTTATTTATCCAAGTTTAAACTTTAAATTTAGACTTTATGTATTTAATTTTTTAAGGTAATTTAATTTTCTTATTTTATCAAGGGTAGTTTATACAAAAAAATAAATTCTTCATGTATCTTTATAATTATGTTAGATTAAAAATAGTTAATAAATTGCATAAAAAATAGTAATAAATTTGATAAGAAAATTTATGGGACTTAGGCAAAGATAAATAAATGCTAAGAGAGAGAGGGGGTTAACAGGAGAGAGAGAGGGGGAGCTAGAGAGAGAGAGAGAGAGAGGGAGGGGTGGTTAAATGAGAGAGAGAGAGAGAGGCAGGCGGAGAGGAGGGGGAGGGGGTTAACTGGAGAGAGAAAGAGAGGGGGTAGCTGGAGAGAGAGGGAAGAGGGGTGGTTAATTTTACATTTTTATCCTTAAAATTTAAGTTAATAAAGGGGTAAATATGGCAAATTGAAATTTATACAGCACTTTAGTGTTCCCTTTATATATAACATAGATTATTATTACTACTACTATTATTACTATGATTATTGCTATATTAATAATAATAATAATAATAATAATAGTGTTTTTTATTATTATTATTATTATTATTATTATTATTATTATTATTATTGTTATTGCTAAAAAATATTATTATATTTCAAAATTTTAGTATTATCGTTACTATAATTATTATTGTTATTATCATTATCGACGTTGTAACTTGTTATTATAATGATCGTCATTGTCATCGTTATAATACTCTTGTGACAATTTTATAACAATAATAACAATATCAATAATGATAATAATAATAAATAATAATAATAATAATAATAACAATAAAATAATAATAATAATAATAATAATAACGATAATAATAACAATAAAATAATAAAAATAAAAATAAAAATAAAAATAAAATAATAATAATAATAATATTATTATTATTATTATTATTATTATTATTATTATTAAAAAGTTAATTATTTAATATTATTATTACTATTATAACAACTTATAACCGCTCATAACCGCTATAGTAGCTTATAACCGCTATACAACCCATAACAGTTATAACCGCTAATTATAACGACTTCATAATGACTCGTAATGACTCATAACAACTCAAAACAGACTAGTAATGACTCATAATAGCTCATAGCGACTCATAACGACTCATAATGACTCAAAATGACTCGTAATGACTCATAATAGCTCATAATGACTCATAATGACTCATAAACGCTATAAACGCTAGTTTTAACGGTTGAAACAAACAGACTCTTAACCGACTCGGCTCGCCAAGCGCTTGAGTTTGGCTCGATCAAAACTTGGCTTGGCCCCAAGTCAAATCAAACTCGAGCCGGCTCGAAGGCATATTGAGCCGACTCCAAGCTCAACAACGCTCGACTCAGCTCGCTTTAACTAAATAGTTTTTTTTTCTAAAATTACTTGTGTGGAGAATATAAAATTACTTCTAAAATTTCATTATTTTTTCTAAAAACTCTTATTTTTGAATCTAATACAAAAATATAGAATTTAACTTCGATTATAACTTTAAATTTAGAATTTTTTAAAGAAAATCTAACAAAAAAGAAATTGAGCCGACTCCAAACCCGAGCTCGATCCATCCGAATCGAGTTTGAGCTCGACCTATCTAAACCTAACCCAAGCCAATTTACAACACCAAACTCGAGTTGAAGTAAAATATAACCGAGCCGAACCCAAATGCCGTGCCCACGACATCAACAACAACAAAATCTTTACAAGTTGCAAGCTTTTTGCGCTCCAAGAAGAATCGAAAAAGTGGCCATTTGAAGGAGAGCATTCTACACGTTGCTCAACTTCCTAATAACCACGTGCACTTGAATATGTCGACATTCCCCCTCTCTTTCTCTCTCCTTCCCTCTCCTCTCCTCTCCTGTCCTGCGTTTCTACACATTCAATCCCCCTTTTGTTTCCGGCATTCACTCTTCATCAATTTCCCCTCTTTCCCCCTTTTCAATTTGTTCAAAACCGATCGCCACAAGATAAGCTTGTTTCTTTGAACCCACCAAATCCGTTTACGTTTCTGGGTCTTCACCAATCTGTCAAAAACTCTCTTGGGTTGGTTTCTCTTTCCCCTTTAATCTTTATTTTTCGGAGTATCATTTAATCGCTTCTTCGGATCTCTCATTTCTGCAATTTTAATGAGTTTTTCGTTGTGAAACATTTCTGCTTCCTTTTTTTTCCATATGTATTAGATTTTGATGCAAATTATGACCCGTTGCGTTTATCATCTGTTGGACAGTCTTTTACTATACTTGATATGATGCAGAACTTGGATACATTGTGCTTTTTTCCTAAATATTATTTCTTTGTTGTTGAATTTTTGTCGTCAACCATAATACAAGAATTGAGCAAGAAAGAAGAATTACTTTTAGGTTGGAACCGGTAATGTTGGTCTCATATATGTGTTTTGTTTATTGATGCATTTGATGGCCAATTGTGTTAACCAAGTGGACTGTTTGCAAATAATCTTGGGTGGCCTTTCTTCTTCATTAGAAGAACTATGATCTATTATTGTGTTTGGGGATTGGGTGTTCATTATTTTGATATGAAGGATCTTGGTTATTCGATCAGTAATAACTTGCACGTTTGCAATGTGGCTAAATTTACTGCCACCATAACATGTGGTACAAGAAAAACCACCTGGGTTTCTGCTCTCAGTCGGATTGCTAATCAGACTGCTTAAAAATGGTTGACGACCTCCCCTCCCGAAAAAGAAAGAAAAAGAACAAGAATACTAGGCTATGGGTGAGAAATTCCACTTCACACTCTATTTTCAAGTGATTTGTGGTAGGATTTATCTATCATATTGGAAAGGTATAGTTGGTCTATGCTAGGGAGGAAGAAATCAAGCTAAACATGCTACCCTTGGTCTTGGAGCAGCCATGCTGACTGAATCTGAGCTATTCCATAGAGTGAGAGCACTAAACACCCTTTCCCAGATGTAGCATTATGTAGTGGCTGTTTTCCTGGAAGATTATATGCGGTGGGAGTGCATTTGATTATCCATGAGTTCCACTTCTTGAGGACAGCTAAGAGCGGCAGTGGTGATTTTAGTGGTTTAAACTCTATTGTACTCTCAGGGAAGGCTTTTGTTGAATGATTTATTGCTTATTGGAATTCAATTTCTGATCTAAAACCCCAGTACAGGTGATCTTTATTAGGTGCCGAAACTTCCCTGTCTAAGTTAGTCTGTCAACCCCATGGTGTTGCCATTTTAGTGGCATGATAGGGTTCTATGGAATGAGTTCTTCAGTGAGGAAGTTTATCCAACATTTGAGATGACACTTTCATTGCTAGCATTTCCTTAGTGATTGTTGCTTTTAACGGTTAAACATGGGAGTTTTAGAGTTGCTACGAGGAGACAATGATCAATTGAAGGAGTATTAGGTAACGTTCAAAAGTAAAAAGTTTCATGACCTTGAAGTATCAATTGTAATTTTTGACATGGATGAATAACTTGAAGTACGATAGGCAAATAGTGAATCTTTTTACCTTTGTGCTCTGATTTGGTGATTGTGCCACTAATTATGCTGAGTTACACTTTGTGTAATAAGTGATAACATAGAACTTGATGGCTCTATGTCTGGACTTCTGAGCACCAGTAACTGGAATTTTGTGCGTATCTAGCTTAATGAATCGCTTTCTCAGAATTATAACTTCTAGCTTGTGCCTGCATGGAATGCATTAGAATTTGAAAAGAATATATATGCATTTTCGAAGAGCTTGGAAATTGGTCAAGGTATTTTGGTCCAAGAAAATATGCCAAATGAAAGGACTTAATGATATTCAGTAATTTCTTATTTTACTCTCTCTTATAATTGGCGATCTGTATGTGTGGTATTATACTCATACTTGGGAGTCCTCAATCTCTGCCCCTGATTAGTACTCTATTCTGGATCATACTAAATCTTTTAGCATCACTGAATCCTGTCCATGTATTGTTTGTTGATTTTCAACAGTAGCATAGATATATCGTACCAGCCCATAGAAGACCCATAAACGCCGGACATATCAAATCAAATCAGACTAGGCTAACACTGGGGGTTATGAGGCTATGAGCAGCCCTTATGTTTTTAGCATGATTGTGATTTCTTGTCTGTTTTCTGTTATTAACCTTGAAAATTCTTTCTCTTACTTTCTCCAATGATTATGAAATGCTCTGCAGTTTATGTATTAACATTGATCATTGATGTCCTCGTAAACAACAGAACCTGATTCCCAAGTTATCCATACTGTTGCTATTCTCCTACTTAGGACTTTCCTCTTTCTGCCCTTTTGTGTTGCAGGCTTGATACTGAATCAGATTAGTTTGATGTCTTCGCCTAGTAAGAGAAGAGAGATGGATGTTATGAAACTGTAAGTTATTAACCTTGTTTCTGTTGTGAATTCTGTGGACTTACATATGCTTGTCATTTTGTAACTTCCTCCCATGCTCTGAGCTTCAACAATGCAGAACTAGAACTTCAAGCTTAACAAACAATCTAGCAAGTTTTGGACTAAGAACTACTTTTGACGTGTTTTGCACTGATTTTTCAGTAGTTCAGAGGTTTCTAGCAACAAACTCAACGTATCCCGATGTTTTCCTTTGTGCTTATGTGCCTGTTACATGTGTTTTTCAGGATGATGAGTGATTACAAAGTAGAGACGATAAATGATGGGCTCAATGAATTCAATGTCATGTTCAATGGTCCAAAAGACAGTACGTTAAGCACTTTCTCACTATTTCTTTCCTGTGGTTGTTCCTCCATATGCCTGACTTGCAAGATTTTATCATATTTCTCTGTCTTAGCTCATTTGGTGATTGCACTAGGCAAGCTATTGTTAATCTTATTTGTGTGGAGGTTCTGTGAGCTGTATGGTATCTTCTTTTACTCCAGATTACTTACTTGGACAATTATAGGCCTCTATGAAGCTGGAGTGTGGAAAATTCGGGTTGAGCTACCAGATGCCTATCCATATAAGTCTCCTTCCATTGGTTTCATGAACAAAATATTCCACCCAAATGTCGATGAACTGTGAGTTTACTCTATCCCTTGGTTTGTGTGCTTATCCTTGTGTCAAAAATGATTCTTATAATCATCAGGTCTGGCTCCGTGTGCTTGGATGTTATCAACCAATCGTGGAGTCCTATGTTTGGTAATCTTCACTGTTGCTTGTGTAATTCCTTCATCCAGACCCTTGCCATCTTCATCTTTTCAGATTGTGACAGGATCCTGTTGATGCAGATCTTTTAAATGTGTTTGAAGTCTTTCTTCCGCAGCTTCTATTGTACCCTAACCCCTCAGATCCCCTCAATGGTGATGCTGCTTCATTAATGATGAAGGACAAGCAGCAATATGAACAGAAGGTCAAAGGTAATATCCCATTATCCTAATGATGTTTAAATTGGGCAGTTTAAGTTGCTCTTTGGGAGAAATGGTTTGTTTTCATCATCCATTTTGTGTCACTCCTGGGGGCAGTTTAGAGCAAAATGCCTCACTGTACTATTCTCTATTATTTCTTTTTATGGGGTAATAGTAATTGATGACTTCTCTGATGAAGCGCAGAAAAGGGCAATGCTGTTGAACCCCCTGCCCTGCCTAGGCTTGACTGTGTTGGTTTTTTTATTCAAGGGTCTTTTGGCCTCTGCTAGTCGAGTTACCGTTGAACTATAAAAGAGTTCACTGTATAGTTTTCCTATAGCAGAATTTCTCCATTCACAAAACTCAAACCCGAGAAATTGTTTAAAGCCACAAGTGCCAAACCACTTGAACTAACCTGTGTTGGTTGACCAGCAGAGTTTTTGTTTCCCTCTTACTAATGAATACCATTATACAGTAGCTGATTATTAAATTTACGAAAAATGCAGAATATTGTGATCGGTACGCCAGAAAAGAAAACTTTAGTAGCTCTGCAGCGGAAGACGGAAGCGGGGAGGACGATATTTCCGACGGTCAGTGCACATCGAGTGATGATGAAATTGCAGGGCATGCAGACCCATAAAACAAAATTCATGTATTTAGTTTAGGGTACTATACATGTTAGTACATCCATAATTCTATGCGAAAGTCTCTCCAGACCCGACCTCCATTTAGTGTAGGTGATAATGTAAGTTTTCATAAGATTTATACATGTGATGGTTAGCTTGATATAGTGAAGGTGTTCGAATAGAAAGGGCATTAGTTGGTCCAATTTGTGCTTTCTTCCTGTCCCTATGCACGAAACTAATTTAGAACTCCACCTATAAACTAGGAGTAGACATATGATGGAGGTGTAATATTTGCTCAGTTTTTGTATGGCACAAGTTTATTTAAATTCATATCCAAATCAATTTTACACTACTAGTCTTCAAAGTACCATTCTACATACTGATACGGCTTAGGATTGAGCAAAAATTGAGTGATCTAAATCTATACCTGACCTGGTACCGGAAACATCCAGCCGGAGTTGAGCTTTTTCTCCAAAAAATTTTTCTTTATAAGACAAGTTTATGATATCAAAGTGACTCGAAATTAACACAAATCAAAATTAATCTGACTAGAAACTGGAATTGATTCCGACGATCCAAATCTTGTTGAACGGACACAATTTAACCCGAAACCTAGCCGTCGTCTCGTTCGGCTAGGTTACTCTCGTACACTTAAGTAGCCTTATAGTGACCAGTTCTGCCTTGGTTTAACTCGTTGTTTGGATAATTAATTAAAGGGTTTACACATCATAATTATTCAGTCAATGGATTTGGTTAGCTTCTAATTGCCATTTTGGAAAACCCAAATCATAATTATTCAGTCAATGGATTTGGTTAGCTTCTAATTGCCATTTTGGAAAACCCAAATTTATCTCTCATCAAGATAGCGAATCCCCGTTTTATTCAAAATTAAACCCTTTTCCTTTACCAGGGTTGACAAATCACAACCACATTGAGTTTACTAATTGCCATTACCAAAATCAATTTGGGATTTTACTTGCGGTAATTCCTTGTTTCTCCTCAATATTTAGAGCATGTTTGGCCTAAAAATTGTTTTTGTTTACAAAGCATTTTTTTAAAATTGATTTTGAAGAAAATTTTGAAGTGTTTGGCCTAAATTTTATATAAATGTTTTTAAATAATTAATTTGTTTGGCCAAGATTTCTAAAAAGATGGAGATAAGATAAAGATAAAATAAAATAAGAGAGAAAGGAGAGAGATAAAGATAGAGGAGAGAGAAAAATTAAAATAACATAAAAAGATAGGAGAGACAGAGAGATAATGGAATTCTTTGTCGTTGTTACGGAGTTTTTCAGAAATTAGAAACAGAAACAACTATTTGTTGTTTCTATTTCTGCGAGTTTTTTTCCAAAATCGTTTTTGAAAAATAGTTTTAATTTTTAAAAAACTAGTGTTTGGCCTAACTTCAATTTTTAGAATTCAAAAACAGTTTTAAAATCTAGGCCAAACACCCACTTAATTTATTCCGTCAACGGAACTAATTATAAACTACATCACTCTACTGATTAAACTGGTTCCAGGTCATCTGGAAACTTAATTGATTAATATTAAAAAATATTAAACAATTAATCGAGGATTACCCATTAATTGAAATATTAGTAGATTAAGAAAGGAGTTAATCAGTTTTACAGTCATCCCAAGTTTGGATCATCTATATATAGGGCCACCTTTAATGAGTGTTAAAGCACCCATTAGAGAAAATTAAGTTTGGTATTAAAAGCTTAATTTCACCACCCATGGCTAAGTCACTAGGAGCTAAGTTCTCTTCTGGTGTTATGGTGTTTGCCATGGTTGGTCTTTACATGGCCTACGCTGGCGATCCCGGTCCCCTTCAGGACTTCTGTGTTGGTGTGACTGATCCTAAGACCGCATGTATGTCACCCTAAAACACACACGTACATTGATGTTAATGAGGATAACGAACCCGGTGTTATATATGTTTATTCAAAGTTTGTGCACTCTGGTTGTTCTGATTTTATGTCTTTTTCCTGTACAGTATATGTGAATGGACTGTTCTGCAAGGATCCGATGAATGTCACCGAGGAAGACTTTGTATACCGAGGCTATGACACCCCTGGAGACACAAGAAACGAACTGGGGTCGAAAGTGACAATCATCAATGTCACAGCGCTGCCCTCACTTAACACCCTAGGGCTATCTGTGGCTCGAGTCGATTTCAACCCCAGGGGAGTGAACCCACCCCACCTTCACCCCGTGCCTCGGAGATCTTCATCGTTGTAGAGGGGACCCTGTACGTAGGCCTTGTGTCAGCCAACCGAATAGATGGCAGTAACAAGCTCTTTGCCGTGATACTTAAGAAGGGAGACTTATTCGTGTTCCCTCAAGGTCTGATCCACTTCCAGATCAACATTGGTGAGACTCGAGCCGTGGCTAATGTCGCGTTTGGTAGCCAGAACCCAGGAGTCGTGACTGTGGCCAACTCGGTCTTTGGGTCTGACCCACAAATCCCAGCTGATGTTCTCTCCAAAGCCTTTCATGTGGATAAGAAACTCATTCAGTACATTCAATCTCGATTCTTAACTGAGTCCTCGTACGACCAAGAATAAAAGGGACAATATGCCAAAAATACTATATGTACGGCACACCTAAATAAAATGGTTTAATCGGGTTTACCATCTTTAGTATGAATTCGATATGAATATAATTGTGTTGTGTAAATATATAAATAAATTAGAATAAAGGAACGTTATTTCTCAAATAGAATATTTTCTATATACGAGATAAGTGTTTTTAAATTTACTAAAATAATCTTATTTTAAGACACACTCGATAATAAAATTCAATACCATGTATTATTAGCTTAATAATAAATTTTCTAGTCTGTTATATTTGTGTATATTTCATAACATCCCTCCTGCTTGATGGGCTACTAGTAGTAGGGCCTTTACAAGCCAAATCAACCAGCTTGATCCACGTCTGAGCCCAAAGCCAATAGAGGCTATGAGACCTTCCAATCCCAATACTTGGACTCGGGTCTTCGAACTCAATGATCCGACATAATTTAGGAGGGAGAATTTAATATATTTTGGATAGGAAGATCATGAAAATATAGTGTGAGTTTTAAAAAATTAAAATAAAATATCATTTATAGTAGCTTATACCCTATCCATGATATAATTTGTACTCTAATCTATCCACCAAACAAAAAAATGATTTTAAAAAATAATTGAAGAAACCCTCCCTTCAACTTTCAAGGAATTTTAGTTTTGGCACCCATTGACATTCCCTTGCTGTGCTTTTGGCTTTTGCCAATGCTTTCATACAAACTGGGATTTATTTTATCATTTTTTCTTTTTTCTGCTTTTTTTTAAAGCTATTAATAATTTAAAATCTCAAACAATTAAGACTTAACTTGTATTGTTCTTAAAACAAATATATATATATAATTCGTATTGTACTTTTTATTGAAATATAGGTCGAGATTGACATAGGTACAAATCTGAGAATCGCTTTACAATATATATGTATGACTTTTCTTAATGTATTTTATGTTACACACATTACAAAACAGTTGAGCGTAGTAATGTTCTTTATATTTAAGAAAGTTTGATATTTATTTATAATGATAGAAGGTTCTTACCAATAATTAAAAATCAAAAGATCTAAAAATAAACATAAAAATGTATATAAAACTTTACTAAAACATTAACTCGAAACGGGTGAAATCATTTATTTTCGTACATAAAAAATGTCTCGATATTTATAGTTTATGAACGGACAATTAAGTTTAGATTTCAACCCCTAAAAATAATGTAGGGCAGAATATAGAGAAATAATTTAGTTTCACATATTTATGAATATTGACTAGTGGTAGGCTAGAGGTAGAGGATGCCTTTTCGATATTAATAATGTGGTTGGAGACCTCAAAGCTTTTGCCATACGTGCATTCGTCCACTTCCTTGTGTCATTTTTCACTCTCACTCTCACTCTCACTCTATGTCTTTGAGATATATAAGTTAACCATGGAAACATATACACGTTAGCCCTTCATAAATCACTCACAAATCAACATCATGTCACTCTAAAATCTCCTTTTTTTTTATCATTTATATTATTAACACTACCCTGACAAAAAAATCATATATATATATATAAAGTTTTATGTTCGATGCCTCGAGGATATTTTAAATAATATGATAACTTTACACAGTTTATAAGTACCTATAACTTGTAAAAATGTATGCATGATCGGGTACTTACAGTTTCATTTTGAACATCCGACTATGTGCATGGAGCTAGCACAATTGATCATGAGGTAGACTTATAAGGAACCAATATGATCTAATTTCAGTCCCGTCATTTGGAAGGAAATTATAGGCTACTAACAGGTTCCTTGTGAACATCATTATCAATGGATTATATATTTTTTCCTCTTTAGTTTGATCCATATATACCACTCTTTATTAGTTAGTCAACAAAACTCTTATCTAACTACCTGTCTCGATATTGAACCAAATAAGAGAATGCTACTTACTATCCCTTACGAACCGAAAGGAAAAAAAAAAAGTATATATATACTTAACGAACAACAATATCGTTTTGTAGTTGGAAAAATTATAATAACATATGTCCAATTAATTTTTCTATTTAATTTAATTGTAAGAAGTCTGTAATTAGTACGAAATCATAAAAAATTGTAAGTTGTAAGAACTGTAAGGATTGTAAAAAACAATTGTAAAGAGTTATAAAATATTATAAAAAACGGTAAAATTAAATGAAACATGAATTCTCGGCAAGCCCACTCGAATTTATTTATAAACTATGAAAAGGGGGAACCAAAAAAATTGAAAGCAAATATTTAGGTCGGGTTACCAACAAACATCACATGATTTCTGAACCACTAGGAATAATATGAACAAAATTGAGTAGTAATTATCTCTCTCATCAGTTGACAAATTAATTTCAAGGCCCATCCGACCCACCAAAAATTTTTAAAAAATTAAAAAAATAAAATTGTGTTTGTTAAATTAGACCCACAAATCCATAAAGTCTTCTTGGTCCAAAAGGATCCTTTGCTTCTATTCTTTCCATCATTTTTTATTTACATGTTTAAAATGATTGATTTTCTTATCCCTTTTTTACTCTTCTCATTTCAAGCATGCTTTTTCTCATAATTACCATCATTAAGTGCTGCTAATTATCTTATGCCTCATTACCCATTCAATTAATGATTATTCATTAGTTCAACCACTCATATCAGTCAACACACTTTCTACTCGAGCCTGTCCGGAGGCTCGATAAGGTTTCCAATTGGTAAACCAATCATTAATACGTTATTGAATTGTAAATTAAGTAAGAGAATACTTCATTTGGAGTAAAATAAACTGAGGTCCTAAGTACACTAAGTTTCCAATTCGATTCTCCCTTTTTTATTCTATTATATTATACCGTCCTTTATAATTTATCCGAATTCAAGAAAAGAATTGACACCGAGTCCTATAGAGATCTCCTGATTCATAACGCGTAATTGCCTAATCGGTCATAATCATATGATAATGAGGTTAGTTAGATTGAAGAGCATAGATTTCTAACTTTTTGACATTAATAATTTATTTAATGGTTAAATTAATAAGGTTAGTTGAGATATGCTGATTTTTATTTTATTTTTTGAATAATGTTTTAGGTACAGAGTGGACTCAGTGTCATTGCAGGTTGTATCTTTGTCTGATGTACATCCTGGATATCATTTTAGGTTTTTTCCCCAGCTAATCTCATCCTCTACATCTTAGAGGTTGCACTTTTTTTTCTTGGTTAAATTATTGAGGAAATTGTCTTCATCTATAAAAAAACAAAAATAAAAAATGCAGTCAAATTTTTTTTTTTAAAATATAGTTTTTCTTATTTTACAAGTGACTTGGTACTTTACAATTAGTGATAATTATTATTGAAGTTGGCAAGGTATGTTCATTTCAATAATATAAACTATGCTCCCTCTATTTTAAAATATACGTCGTTTTAACGTTACAATGAGGAAATATCAAATAAACACAAAATTTATACTCTTATTATGTACTTTAAAACGGAGGATGTATCAAGGAATAATAAAAGTTAAATGTAAGCGGTAAAAAATAATTAGTAAATAGTATGTTAAAATGAACATGCCCTTATTATGAGTAATTAGCTCGAGCTCTCTTTGAATGCTATTATTGTATATCTAATTTAAAAATTAATTACTTGTTTATGCTCTATAGGGTGGAGAGTTCATTGCTTTATTTATAGACCAATATATTTATGTTTATAAATAGCTTTTTGCAAAGTATTTTGTCCCGTTTTAGCTATAGAGTATTTAACTTGTAAAAAGCTAATTTATATGGTATCCTTAAATATTTAAAATTATCATTTCTCTACTTGCAAGAAAGTACTTATAATAAAATCCTACTTAATCTCTATTTCATACATGATAAAATGGAAGTCCTATTCAACTTCCGGTCTACTTTTAAATTTTCAAAAATAAAGTTATTCACATCTCGGTGGTACAAAAGATTTTCATATATGCAAGGTTAGACATAATTATTAAATTATAGTCGCTGCATACTGTCTATGAAAAGAATTGTTAAAGCGTTAGTTCAACATTTCCTCTTCCTCCGAGAAAGTATTTATGTTTAGTTAGTGTTTTATTTTTCGAACCTGAAATCACATACAGAAGGTCGTATAATTATTAAACTTTTCTAATTCGTAAGGTAAGAGTTTTAGTAAGCTTCTATTACCCTTAAATTTAAATAAGTATATATTTTAATATTATTTTTACTGTTAAAAAATAGCGGTGTAATTTTAATTATATAACGTTCTTATAAACGCTTTTATAAACGTTAATTTGTATAAGTTATAAATGAATGTGATTAAAAATGTGAATATGATCCTGTTGAGAGTTCACACTTTGAGAGTTATATCTGGGATGTCCAACCAGGCAGGGGAGGGGGAGAGAGAGAGAGAGAGGGGCCAAAACCCCAAAACGTTGCTTTTGGAGACCGCCAAAATCACCTCCTCCTTCCACCTCTCTTTTCCCAACCCACGCTCCTTTTTCGCTCCAGTTACAGAGAGAGAAGAGAGGGAGAGAGAGTTGCCCAGCTTTCCTTTTTGGCTAAAGACAACCATTTTATTACTTGAAAAAGAGCAAAGCGAGAAGCAGCAAAGCAACTCAGAAAACCCATTTCTACCAAGCTTCTAAACGGGCCCAGAAGAACACATTTCAATACCCAAACCCTTTGCCGCATTCGCATTCCCTCCAATTCAATTCTCCTTGTTTTTGGTTTTCTTTCAGCTCTCCAAATCCGAGGTAGGTCAGCCAATCTCCACCATATCTGTAAATCTTTTATGGTTCCCTCTTCTGCGATTGTTTTTCCTCACTGTTTGTTTGGTTAGTTACCCAAGATTCAATTTTTTTTTTCTTTTGGCTCAGTTTCTAGTACTTCCGATGCCATTTTTCTGTAGTAATTTGGCAACCCGATTGAATCAATCGAATGTTTTTTGGTTACCCATATGGTATTGGTTGTAATTTTCTGGGTTTTCAAACTTCCCATATGCTTCTCTTGTGTGTCAGCTCTTTCTCTTTATATTGTCGGCGACTAAAGGGGTTAAATTGAGCTTACCCATTTGCTGAAAATGTCGAATTTAGTTGCCCAAATTAAGGAAAATAGTAGTGGTTTAATCCCCCTCCTCCGTTCTCCCCTCTCCCTTCATTCCCAGCTCACTCTGTCAATACTCAATCTGAGAATAGAATTAGCCCAGTTGTTCTTTTGGTTATAGTAATTCTAGCTATAGTCTTCTTTGTTTCTGGTATTCTTCACCTACTGGTCCGTTTCCTTATGAAAAGACCCTCCTTTTATTCCTCAGTTTCTCACTCTAATAGGCACCCAGAAAATCCTGGCTCTGATGCCCTCCAAAGACAGCTACAACAGCTCTTTCGACTGCACGATTCGGGTCTAGATCAAGCCCTCATTGATGCTCTACCTGTATTTTACTACGAGGACATAATGGGTTTGAAGGAGCCGTTTGATTGCGCGGTTTGTCTTTGTGAGTTCTCAGACCAGGATAAGCTGAGGTTGCTTCCAATGTGTAGCCATGCCTTTCACATTAGTTGTATAGATACATGGCTTTTGTCGAATTCCACGTGCCCGCTTTGCAGAGGGAGTCTCTTGACCTCTGGATTGGAAAACCAGGAGTTCAGCTTGGATTATTGGAGAGAGTTGTCATTTGGGTGTTCTATTGATGGTGATAATACTCTCACTAATAACAGCAATGGGCATTCCTTTCATCGTCATAATAATAAGCCGACCATCATGGAAGAAAGCGCAAGTGAAAGGAGGGTTTTCTCTGTAAGGTTAGGGAAGTTTAAGAGCTCCAACAATGGTGGAGAGACTAGGGAGAAAGAAAACGGGGAGACTAGTACAAGCACAAGTAGTCAATTAGACGCGAGGAGATGTTATTCACTCGGATCATATCAGTACGTCCTTGCTGATTCAAATTTGCAAGTAGCATTATCAGCTGAGAGTGGTCCTAGCGGCGGTAAGCTAGAGAAAACGGTGGGACAAGTTGGGATTTCATCGTTGATTGACGGGGATGTGGAAGGGAAGAAGATTAGTAGAAGGAATAAAGGGGACAGCTTCTCTGTTTCCAAGATCTGGCTTTGGTCCAAGAAGGGCAGATTCCCAGGTTCTTCTGAGACTAACGTTAATGGTGGTGGTGGTCCTCCTCCTCCTCTTAATGTAATATTGCCCTTGTCTAGTAGAGATCAGATCTTTCACTAAGTTGCGTTTTGTAATATTCTTTTTGGCCATCTGAAGCAATTGATCAAATGTTTCTTTTTTTTTTCCTGTCTTATTGATCTCGTGGTTCTGTTGCTTTCTGCATATCACTTTGATTGCATTATTGTGTGTTGACTACTTAAATCCTCAGGCAACCTGTACTAAGCTGCCAAAGGAATGAGGATGCAACTATAGACCTCGAAGGTTGAGTTCGGGTTGATTCATTTTCGGTTCAAGTTACTTTGGGTCTATTGTAATTGCTTCAATAAACTTATCTTATAAATATTAGGAAACTTCAAGTCTAATTTGGTCTGGGTTGAGTCAATACAAGCATGGGTCAAAACTTGGGTAGCCTCATTTTTGGTCATGCCTCAAATATGGGACTGGGTCATTCATGTTGGGTAATTAAGTGTGAGTTCGATGTAATGACACTTGATCAAGTCACGGCTTGATAAATACACACACTTTTGAACCAAAATTTCTGAGCTTTGGATTCTGCTGATTTCTGTTGTAGACAGTACCAGAAGAGTCTGAAGACACTGTCAAAGTGAGGGAGAGAGAAATTGACTTAAAACAATAGACATCCAATGTTCAGAGAAAAATAGAAAGGAAAAACTGAAGAATGTGGGGTGAAGATTGATTCCTCAACTTTAGGCAGGTAAAAGTGGCAAAAAGGAGAATAAAGGTCAAATCAAGATTCCCAAACTCAGATTTCTGAAAGTTTGCTAAAGGGAGATGCCTTATCTTATGACCTTAACAGCATACCCTTTTGGTCAGGGTATTTCAAATCAATTGGCTGTTGTTAATTGTTGGCTTCTCCTTGGACTTGGGGAATATGTTAGAATGTGTCATTGCTGAGATTTAGCAAATGACATATGAGTGGCAATTTTCAAGATTCAAAGGCAATGACAGGAATTCGGTGGATCATGTTTCAGAGGACTTGAAATAGGAATCTACATATCCAACTTGATTTCTTCACTTTGCTTCTAAATACCTGTATCATATGCTCGATATTTCAACATGGATATGGTCGATTCGGATAACATTGTGCAAACTAACGAGGGAAGACCATAGCTCGTGCTTATGATTCTTAATACTTTATTGAATCACATTAAGGAAATGTTGAAGATAGCTAGCTGCTAAGAGACTTAATCCCCCCAAAAAAAAAAAAAAGAAGAGCAAAGCTCTATCTTATGTCAGATCGGAGGGTTTATTTATTTATTTATGTACTTGGTTATCATCAGTCAGAACTCACTAGGTTTAGATCTCGTAGCCCAAGTTGGTGCTTGAACTGCAACTCAAGAGTCCCCGGAATCAAACTAGTCCAACGAAAAACCAAGTCTGATTCTTATCTATATTAATTAGAGAGTCGCCCAAAAAATGACAAAATACTCTCTGTAGAAAGACCAAAACCCCAGACAAAAATGTAGAATTATGAGACTCTGGTTTGACAGATTTGAAGTTAGGACAGCTAGAGCCTAAGCAAAGGACCACAACTAATTGACGGACTTGAAGTAGCATCATCACTTGAACGCCGTCACACTGATCGCGAATTGATTCTCCTGGAATCATCCTCTCTCTTAGTCCCACAAGCCCGAGCCCTGGACCAGTTTTAGGGATTTGAATGTGGGTTTGATGGATAAGGTTGAATTGATGCTTATGGTTGAGAAATGGGAGGAAGTTAGAACAGGGTTCATAACTGTAAAGAGCTTTTACTGAGTTCCACTGTATGAACGATGGAAAAATTTATAAGTTAAAGGTCCATCATATCTTTGAGGATTTTGACTGCCATTTGGTGAAGCCACTGTAATTCTTCTCAAAGCTGTTTAGAAAAGATATTTTCATCAACATTGATATCTATCCTTGAGGAAGGGATTGTGATTGGGAGTAAAAGGATTGAGTTCCTGGTTGATGGCCTAGCCCTAGGAGCAGCCAACTCTAAAATTATGTGGCAGTTGTCTGCACTTAATGACAAGACCGAAGCCAGATGGTATCAGATCCGATAATGTTGCTGCTTGAATAGATATACTTTCAGCTCTTTTGATGACCCTAGAGAGGCTGAGGAGTAACTGTGTTTGAATCATTACTATCGGAACCGTGCATCTTCTTGAGACTATGCTGAGTATTAGAGACGCTACTTTGGCTGTGCTCTGAAGCAAATTAAGAGCCTTACCTCTCTGATGGTGCTTCAAGACAAGTCTGATTCAGGAGGTGGATATAGCTCGATCAGTAGCACAGTGACAGTCAAATTCACATTCACAGCCAAGTTCCTGTAACCTGGATTCATCGTGCTTGGATGCTCAGGTCACAATCAGAGTCACTTGAAACTCTCAGAAATCACACTTCAATTGGTCCGAAGATGTAGCCAATGCTGCATACCACACCCCACCATGAGGCCTTATTCTACGAAGCAAAAAGCTGCAAAGACGTGCACATAGATAATATGAGCGCGATGCTGGCATTGTATGGAGCCACGAATCCAGTGAGGATGAAATGCAGGCGGTTCACTCAGGACCAGTCGCGGGTTTGCAGAGGAATAACAGGGTTAGGATGTGCAAGGGGGTCAGATCAGATTGGATCATATCTCGGGTTGCTGTCCTAATTTAACAATTTATTTAGTAAGAACCCATGTTTTTGACGTGGGGCAAGGAATTGGAGTAGCCGTTGTGGAGAAGGGAGGTTGAGTTTGACTGGAGCATGTGAGGTATGGAGATGGAGAGAGGACCTCAATTGACAGAATAATCAATCAAATCAGTTTTAAAAAATCCATGGAGGACTTCAAAAACAATCATGGTACGAGTAGTGATTGGGTAATGACATATGACATGAGACCCATTAACAATTTTTGCTCCATTTGCGACGCGCTTCAAGCTCTGCTGTCACCCTCTCAGCTAATCATTTGCTTCCTCCGCTCTTTATCTTTTTTTTTTAATCTATGCCACCAATACATTGGATTCAAGTCATTTAGCATCTGTTCTATTCCTTTTATGTGGTGTAGACTAATAGTAGCTCGACTCCACTTAGACATAAGATTTTAAGGCCAAATGAAAAAAGAACTCCTTTTCTCCATTTTTTTTTTTGGGGAAATGGCCAAAGGGGCAGTAAAGCTTCGGTTATGTTATTATTCACCTTGTGCAATAAATATTTTTCTTTTTTCAAACTCTTATATAGTAAATTGATAAAGTATTTAAAAATTATGATTAAGATCTATATTTATACTTTACTTTAATCATGACCGGTACCATCTTTTATACCCAAAAACCACATCCTTTAACGATTAGAAATTGAGTTTGTACACATACTCATGACGAGGTTCTAGACTTCTAGTCAATATTTGAAAACTCTAGCCAATGCCAACTTCAAAACAACAAATTTCGGATTTAAGTCTTGTTAAGAACCACATACAGAAGGATCCAAAATGCATACCCTTATCCTATCCTACTTAAGACATCATTTGTGCTTTTTTTTCAGAAAAAAATGTAACATCACCGAGTTGATCTTAACAAATTCTTCTTCTCTTCCGGACAAGAATTGATTGACCAAATTGATACCGACACTAAGAGTAAGAAGCAAGAAATTTTATTTTACATGCTAAGAACAATGCGATACAAATATATATACACACAATCCAAATCAAGCAAAGTAAAAATCAATTAAATACACAAGAAATAAGAAAATTTAGATCCATTTTTTTAATGGCGTCTTCATACAACTTTCCACGCTTTCTCTGAAATTGGCCTTTGCCAACCCCACGCCGTTTCTATACACCTTACCCACACCCTTCCATTGTACTCCTCTTCTATCAACCCAAAAATTTATAAAATAAAAAATAAAAAAAATATATTCGTCTTACACTACCTGTAAATTTGATGTAATCAACAGAAATAAAATTAAAAATTGTATTACATTACTATTTTTAAAAATATTTATTAATTAAATTAAATTTAAAAAGAAAGCCAGCCATGACCGATAATGACTTGGATTTTGTGCCCTTGTCTTCCGCCGCTGTAACCGTCACTTCCCGGCACACGTTAGCCAGCCAGCCTGGCGCAACGTAATCAAATTGCGAAACTGCCCTTCCCCAAAATCGGGGTTTTAGCCGGCGGGGCGCCCTTGCCCAAATCCATGGAGGATTTGGCGGAGAGAGGAATGGCGGCGAATCGGGATGAAAAATCGGGAAAGTGGTCGTACTCCTCTTCGATTTGGGCCGGGCCCTCATCGAAGTTCAAGGCGTAACTCAGTGGGTCGTACTGGAACTTCCCGGCGGCGACCTGGTGGCGGTGGCGGTGATTGTGGTTGCGGTTGAAGCGGCGGATGAAGGTCTTCCACTTGGGGCCGGCGACGATCTCCGACCACTCACGAATCTTCTTGAAGGCGCGAATAGGGCGGGCCCACCAGCGCTCGTCGGTGTCGGCGGTGCGGATTCGATCCCAGAAGGAGGAGGGGGTGGACTGGGAGGAGGATGGTCCGGCGGAGGCGAGGCGAGCGGCAGGGGAGAGCCGAAGCAGGGGAAGTTGAAGCAGCAGCGGCGGTGGTGGGTGTAGGCTGTGGTGGGGGAGTCGTCGTCTTCGATGATTACTTGGGTCGAGAAATCCCGCTCGTCGCTCCCCATTCTCGATCACTGAATTGATGAATTGACCAATCTCTCTCTCTCTCTCTCTCTGTCTCTCTCTCTCTTGCTCTGTTTCTCTGGAGATGGAAGGGGGAGGGAGAACTGGGAAGGGGAGGAAGGGTCTGCAGGGGATATATATTTATGAAGGGAGGGCTATCTGGAAATTAAAGGGTGGTTGGGTGGGTCTGTAACGGGAAACTACGGGCTACCGTGAGTACCGGTTACTTCTTCTAAAACTAATTGCAATTGGTTTAATGCTGAAATGAAGACTTTTGGGAGGAATAATATAATTTTTATTTAACTCTAGGGTGAACAAAACACATCCCAAATTTGGACCCAAAAAAACAAAAAAGGGCATAACAGATCAAACCCATGTTTGATTATCTACTTTACTTTAGGATATATTTGAAGTCACACAAAAAAAACACACAAAAATAAAAATGGAAATAGAAACGGAAACGGAAACAAATAGAAATGAATAGAACGAACGTAAATGAAAAGAAATGAATAGAAACGATTGGAAACGAGTAATAGAAAATAGAAAAAATGAACAGAAAAAATATAAATGAACGAAACGAACGAGAAAAGAACGAAAACATAAATAGATTATGATTTTTATGTAACTTCAAACAGTTAGTTAGTCACTTGGGTTTACTTATGAAACTTGAAATTGTGCTTTACTCTATTTCTACTACAGATTAACTAAAGTAAACTTCTTTATAATTAGCGTTGTTGTATTTTTGAAAAGTAAAATAAAATCTCATTTCTAATAATTTGAATTGATAAACCCGAATTCATTGTATAATTTGTATTTATCCTATACTAGATTTGAGTCGGAGCTCTCACCGTTTATAAGAAGCATAGAAGAAATTTCACAAATTCTTGGCGTTCTCACATTCTTATTGTTATTAGTACATATGCACACATTGATATCTAAATTGCTCCCATACACCTAACAAATTACCACAAGATGATTGTGTCACGGATTTCCAATGAAGAGACTTTCTTTTCAAATAAACCTATCTAACTTTTATTTTATGTGATAGATATAGATGTGTGAAAGTTCATATATGAAAAATCATAACTTAATTTTTTTAATTTCAATATAGTCCTCAAAACAAGTTGGATTGATAATTTAGATTATATAGTTGTATCAATAATAAGATGTTCCTTAAAGTAATTTTATACTTGAGGAGTCAACTGAATTTTTGATGTGATTTTTTTTTTTTTTTGGTCTTATACATGTCATACATCATGTTTAAACTAACTCGTGCCTTGAGTTACCTATTTGAGAACGCATATTCATCCATGAGCTTCTAAAATTTTAATTTTAAAATGTTTTATCAATTGAGCTAACAAATTTGTAAATGATCAGAAAATCCTAACCATGTGGATTTAAATGTCAATGTATTTCTTATAAACAATTGTTGGATTGCGTTTCACCCCTAAAAATAACGAAGGATAACACCCACAAAAAAATCACCCCCAAATTCTACAAATTCTTATATTCATATGGAAGCATACACTTGCGTATCATGTCATTATGTTTGACTCACAAAATCCCTCCTGTTTTTTTTCATCCAACCATTTATGAACATATATCCCGAGATTATATATTCTTAAATGTATAATAGATGCTCTGCCACGTACGGAGGAGGGGTAAATCAAGCCGAAACGGGAATGTCATTTTTGCCCAAATCCACGGACGATTTACAGGAGAGAGGAACGGACGCATAACGGGAAGAGAAATCGGGGGAATAACCGGAATCCGGAGTCAAATGACCATTATGCCCCGGCCCATCGTCGAAGTTGAGAGAATAACTCAAAGCGTCGTAACTGAATCTGGAACCGCGGCTCGACCCTTTGCCACTCCGGTTGAAGCGGCGAATGAAAGTCTTCCACTTGGGACCGGCGACGAGCTCCGACCATTCTCGAACCTTCTTGAGGCCCTTCAAGGGGGCGGTCCAGGTCCACCACTTGTCGTCGATCTCCGCCGCGTGCTGGAGCTTCTCCCAGATGGACGGCGACGACGAGGATCCGACGAGGACGGAGCGGGTGGGGCTCGACCCGGACTGGAAGCAGGGGAGTAAGGCGCAGCAGTGGCTCCGGGAGAAGAATTCCTCCATGTCGTCGTCGTCGTCGTCGTCGTCGATTGTTTGTGGGTAGGGGTGTTGGGAATCTGGGTTTTGGTCCTTGCCCATTATGGAATTGATTAGAGCGGCTATCTCTCTGACTCACTCTCCAGGGGTTGGAAGAGAGAGGAGAGAGGGGAGGAGGTGGAGCAGTGAGGACGAAAGCAGAGGAGAGGAGGGCGGAGAATATATGCGAGAGAGGGTGACAGCCAGAGGGGAGTTGGAAGCTCTGAATGGAAAGGGTGGCGATGTGGAGGTGTGACTGTCAACCCAACTCATTCTCTCTCTCTCTCTCTCTCTCTCTCCATCAAATGACATAATCAGAGGCTAATCATGATTACGATTTTGGTAAGCTCTAATTCAAGCAGGAGAGATAATTAATTTTAATGATAATCATAGTATGCCAGCCTTTAATCTCCACTGCTAAGCCTAATCATTGCTCATCAATTTCAATAATCACAATGGGGATAGATAGAGGTGCAACTACCTGCCAATGTGGAGGTCCAGGCCCAGGCCCAGGGCCCACCATGCACTTTGTAATTAGTGCAGATAAGGTGATTAATTATAATGATAATCATGATTATCATCGTCAAGAAGTAGGGGAGGGTGGAAGAAAGGTGGGGTACAACAAACAAACAAGCATTAGTATGTTGGGACAGCAGGGTTTGGGCTGTAATTGTGTTTGTTAATCCCAAGCAGGAGTAGTAGGCAGCAGATATGCTTCCACTTCACTCATCAACTTCTTCTGTGGTGGTTCCAACTATACACAAATATCCTCTCCGACAACCTACCCTCTCTCTCTCTTCATTATTTGATTATGAGAGATAAAGAGAGATTGGGTGCATAAGCGGAAAACATGACAACTGACGTCATAGATTCTATCCAAGTCATACAAGGGCTATGTAGATGGTCATTGAAGAATTCAGATACAACACTAGCTGAGCTCGATCTGAAATGTTGATGAGTGATACAATCATTGCAGAATTTGCATTGCACAAAACAGGTGGCATAAAAGGGTTGTCAAAGAAGAAAAAAAGCCACCAAGGGAAGGGGCTGACTAACCAGGGAAATCTAATCTCATTACCAGACTTGTTCAGCGCCCACTAGGACAGATATCAAATCCAGTTAGTTTAGTAATTAGTCCAGCAAGTCATTATCAAATCACACCAAATACATTATTCCCTGGTTCAGCACCAACCTGGAGACAGACTAACATCATAATGATTCTCTCTCAAATCTCCCCCACCGGGGAGCATAGATACACTAACATAGGCAGAATTTAAACCCAAATACATTACCAATACTTACGAACTTTATCAAGCTGACTCATGCCCGCATCATCTTTCATCAACAATAACAAAAGACTTCTCATGCTTGATTTTAGCAATCATCTTGCATAAAGCACAACAGAGCCATTTTGTATAAACAATGATAGCTAATCTCACTTAGAATTACATCACAAACAAAATCCTGGACCAAATACAACTATACGACCAGTTTTTCAACTCCCTGCATTGCAATCAGCAATGAAACACAAGACTTGTTTAAAAGGTTGATAGTGGACTACGAGGGCTTACCTACACAGCAGCAGCAACTCCACCATTGCGAGCATGGACATTCCAGAACACTTTTCCAGCATCGTCCGTGCTTTCGGTATCAATGGCAATGGCACCAAATATCGCACGGAAAGCGCCACAAACTACTGCAGGGGTAGAAGAGTTTGTTTTGTGGGAAACTCTAAGTACCTTGTGCAAACCCAAACGTATTCCGTCCACAGCACAGGAGGAGTCCACATTGCATATCTCCGCTATCTTCATGTTGAGGACTTTGGAGGAAACATCAATATCATCAACAAGGTAGCGGAGTGACACAGATGTTTCGATAATGCTTGTGCCCAGAACACTTAATGCTTTGTTGTTCTCTTGAGAGAATGAAGCATGGGTCATTGCACGTCGCAGGAGATCAATACGACGGAAAGTATAGCTGAAATTATGGATACAAATAATTAACAGTTAGCTTTGCTTATTAAAGCTCAAAACTACTTTTACATGAAGCAATACTACACACGACATTGACTGAAATTTCCCAAAGCTGGTAATCCTGGTATCTTGCTTTGTTGAAACATCTGAGAGAAAATATTCTCCACGCCATTAACCTATCACCTTCCCCAACAACAGGAAAAATACACAAAAAGAAGAAACGTTTACATATGGCATTACCAATGACATTAGCTGAATTTCATGTATACCTGAAGCCAAAATAACAAAATTTTAGATTACCCCATTTCCTTGAATTCCCAAGCTTAGACTGCAGCCTTACATAAGTGGTATATCCTGATTATGTATACCTATAGTAACTATGTTTCAACATGCTCTAATAAGTGAGCCCTTGACCCAAGGTAAAGAAGTTGGAGTCAAAATACAACCTTCAGTATAAGTATGAACTAGGAGATATTTATAAAAACATATCCAAATTTTAGCACAATGTGAATGCCTATTAATTGATCAAGAATATGCCCCAATATTTGAAGTTGCCATTCAACCATCAAACTTATAGGCAAAACTCAAAAGCCAAAACATGGTCAATATTTCAACGTCTAAGAATTATAAAAATAGTGCAAACTTCCATAAAAAGTTTGTCCACTTGCAGAACCATCGATACTCAGAGGAACAAAATCCATGGATGAAGTAAAAAACCGCCATACACCACCCTGTTTTCCATCCCTCTACCCTGGAGTCAGGATGATGTCTAACACATATTCCCCAAATCTATCCATGTCGTGATTTCACAGATTGGTCCGCAATACCGGTACAACCAACAAAAATGGTGATTTGGTGAACAGAGACCATCATATATCAACAGTGAAACAAGCAGTCATTCCAATTGCATTGCTAACATCAACATCAATCAACAAGCAGACGATTTAGGCAGTACGTTAACCCCATTTTTAGGTACTAATTTGGACCTAAAATCAGCATATAGTACTCAACCGAAAGCCAAGAATCTTAGAATTCCTCTTTGAAAGAATTTTCAACAACTTAGAAGGTTCTCTGAACTACCCAACTGACTGCGAATGAACAACTAGATGAAGAAAACAGTAAAATGTTAAGACAAAAGACATAGAGAGAAAGTACTTAATTTGCTTCTGGAGGGTTTCAAGAGCAGCAGAGAATGGCGAATAGGGTTTGATCATCTCATCATGGGCTCCATCACCAGTATTAATCTGCACCAGAGAGGGAGAGAGAGAGAGAGAGTAAAGTTATGATCTTTGAGGGTTAATGGCATCAGCAATGACGCAGAGAAGTAAGAAATTGACCTGCAAAGCAGTGGAAGTGGCGATTAGGAAGACGAAAACAGCAAAGTAAACAGCGGCACGACCCTCCATTTTTGCCATCGGAGTTTCTACACAGTGAAATCTGGCGAGTGAAAACCTAAACCCACTAACAAGTAACTTTACCCTTTGAATTGAGATTGAGCACAGCATACAGGTTGATAACGAAGGTTTCACCCCTTTTCTTTTCCCCCAAACTCCCACAAGAAAATGAATTCCCCTATGACCAAAAATTCGAATTTGGATTAATAAATCCAGATTGAAAAATATTAAAAATTTTAGATTAGAATTGGGAGTGGACCATTAAAATAGAAAAAATATTTAAGTTGATATTTTTTTTTTCAGATCAGATAAAATATTTAATAATATTTTTAAATGGCGAAAATTTGATGGAACGTAACAATCTATAACATTTCTTTTGAACTAAACATGAGTTTTTTTAAAGGGGTTGTTGAATATAATAAACCTTTTTCGTAATTTTTTTATAATGATTAAATTTTAGAACTGTTTTTTTAATCATGAATAAAGATAAAGAAAGTGGAACTTTGTCAAATGAAGATGAAACAAATCCAAATAATTATATTTTGAATGAGTTATCCAATTAAAGTGTCTTTTAATTTCAATATATTTACTTTTGTTACTAGACTATATTTTGTTTAAACGTGTCTTCAGTTATTATAATATATTTAATAATCATTCTAGATATAATAATTGAATGCATATAAAAAATTTTATTAAAATGATGTGGCGTAATTAAATGAAAAATATCACCACAAAAATAGATAATTTAATTGAAAAATTAAAATCGACCAATCATGATTAGTAGTTATACTGTTAATATACTTTTTAATAGTAAGAATAAAGTTTTGGACATTCAAATATGTCCTTGGACTCCACAAGTAACCAATTGTAACCAGTTCTTAGGGGTTGCAATTGATTATTTGTGGACCTTATAAGCATATTTGAATGTAAAAACCAGTTACATTTGGGACCTAGGCGCATCTTTAAATATTTTATGGTGATTTTAAGCGTGTTTGAACAAAAAAATTAGTTCAATAACAATAGTGAATTTATCAAAAACTTTTAAGGATACTCTAATTTAAGAAGTCTATTTTGAATGGAGGAGAGTAGATGTCCTTGAATTATGTCAAAAAAGGAATAGGAGGATATAGCTTAGGATGAGAAACGTAAGTTTAAAAGTTTATTCAAATTTTAAATTAAATTTGAAAGACATCGCATCATGATGATGAAGCTTAGTATCGATTTATAGCAACAGAACATAGTGTTCACCATGACGATGAAGGTTTCTACTTCGGATGACAGTCAATTTAACACATGAAACTCTCAAAAATCTGACCACCTCCACATCAAAGAATGAAAACAAGTAAGCCTTTTGAGCGTTTTGGTTCTTTCACATGACATTAAAGCAACAAGGTAACTCTCAAGTTTCATGTTTGAATACCCCAGAAGGAGTTTCCAAGGACATATACATTCACACTTGAAGCATAATATTGATAACAACAGCCTTCAGACCATCCATGTTCAGTGCATAATCTGAATACATAACCTAAATAGCCACAGCACCAATGTATCCAGATTAGAAAAAGGGGGAAAGGGTAAGACTAAGAAATTCTAATGAAAATTTCTTAGAATGTGGGGAATATTTACAAAAGGATCCCATCTGGATAGATCAACAGGGCAATCAGAAAACTTCTATGTCTCTACTTGTATTAGAAGACTGAGGTTTTCCTGTATGAAAAAGATCCCATCCAAATCAAAAGGAACAAAAAAAGGGGGGACATGTACAGCCCACTTGATGTCATCCAGAAGGTAGAAGCCCTCCTTATAAACACATATGAACCTTCAAAACCTAAAAACTACCCTGAATTTCCAAGCCAACCCAGAATCAAAAACCACCAGCCTTCATACCATAGTCGACAATTCTGGCCGGACAAAAGCAGCAGCCTCTGACTTAAGCTGAGCTTTCAAAAGAGACTTGAGTTTGAACATGGCTTTCGAGCTTTCGACTAGAAGTGCTGGCCAAGCCATCAAGCAGTCTCATGACATGCCTTGTGTCATCCAGGTAGTACTTGGCTTTGCTCGGCTTTTGGCCAACTGTGCAAGCAAATACCTCGGGGCAACAGGCAAAGACGGGCAGGAAACTTTGCTTGAAATGGTCTCAAACATGTCCTCATCTGACCGATCATCTCCTATGCACAACACGAAATCTGGTGCCTTCCCTTCACTTGTCAATTGTGTAAGTACCTTCTCTGCTACAAGCCCTTTACTAACTCCCTGCAAGTTTCACCAATTTAGGGTTAAACCGTTTTAGAGGTTCTGTAAGGTTAGGAGGCACTGCCACCTGGTGAAATAATGCAAAGGATGACTTTTGTTTTACCAGCAAAAAAAAAAAGTTGAGATCTTTCAAAAGATACAGAAGCTAGGGAAAAGGTCAGTTCTTTTTATCTCAAGTTGGGCAACGGAAGATTTGGTATTGAAAATTGTTTCTTCATCAGTGCAAGACTTTGTTAGTTTTTCTTACCTATTTCCTTACCTATAAGTTAAGAATGAAATCTTGACATTAACAAAGACTCCTAACCCCTGTTTACTCTCATATTTCACATCCTTTGATCCAGGGTTGGAGGAAAGTAAGTTCAATTTCACTCAATAACCATCTTCTACTTGAAAAAAGAAAAGCGTATAAGCCAAAGTATGTAAATTCTTCACTACTCCTATTTGCTCTTATTTGTCCTTACTCTTATTAATCGTAAATTACCCTATCTCATAAGATTTCAAACAGACCCTAAATATGAAAGGCAAAATGTCCTGGAAGCATACCTGCGGTTTAACTTCAACAATATCGTGTCCCCTGGTAACAACTACAGGCTCATTAGCGAGAACATTTTCAAGATGATCCAACAATTCTTTGGCCTGGCAAGAGCCAAAATCAGGGTCGGCGTCTTGGTGATGCCATACAATGGCACTCTCCTTGCTCTCAATATTGGACCCATCTGTTGCTTCAGCATATAATTGCATGACAGGCTCTGCCATTTTCTTCCAGTCATTATCAATAGCAATGGGGCTAACTTCCCAGTCCAGATTCTTGTTCCACCTACGAAATTATTTAAGCAAGCAATGAATTATGTGTAACACAATGATTTCAACATAAAGGGAACAAAGAAGCATAAATTTGTTAGATATGTGTAAGAAAAACAGCACACCTCAAGAAGTATCCATGTTCAGCAGCTATACCAAGCTTTTCACAAGGGGCAAACCATTCACCCAATGACTTACGTCCCCTGCCACTAACAATGAAGACAGTGTTCTTTGGGTCATCACAAAGAGTGTTCAGCAGAGATATGAGCTTTGGACTAGGCTTTCTTGCAATGGAGATTTCAGGCACAACTGTGCCATCATAGTCCAAAAATATCGCCCTCCTCTTTGTCCTTGAATAAGCAGAGACAATATAATCAACAGAGAGCTTTCTGAAGGAAGGAGAAAGGGCAACCACCCTAAAACTCAGTCCAAACCCGATTCCCCAGCAACGCTTGCTATAGTGGTCCTTGCAAGCCCGCTCCAAATCCTGCATAAAACTGCGGGACCAGTAGGCCACATCATGAGAGCTAACATACTTGTAGTGCTTCTCATGCCTCAACTGCTTTTCTAAATCAGATATACTGATGGCCATATTCAACGCATCCGACACAGCTTCAATGTTCCATGGGTTAACCCTAATTGCCCCACTGAGGGATGGGGAGCAACCGATAAATTCAGAAACAACAAGCATACTAGAACAGGGTTTTCCCGGGCGACTCCCATTGCTTCATGTAGATTCTGAGATCCTTGCCTACAAATGATGTACTTGTATGGAATCAGGTTCATTCCATCCCTCACAGCATTCACAATGCAACATTCTGCCACTGCATAATAAGCAGTTTTCTCAAAAAGAGGCATCGGGCGTTCAATCAAGATCACAGGTTGATATCCTGGAAGCCCATATTTCCTATTAATCCTTTCAGTGATTTCATACGTCTCTGATTTTGTTTCCTGAACATCCTTGCCTGTACTTCTTGCAGGATTTACTATCTGGACAAGGACCAACTTTCCCTGAAACTTGGGATTTTGCTGCAAAAGATGCTCCAGGGCTAACAATTTGAGACTGATGCCCTTAAATATATCCATATCATCAACACCAAGGATCAGCCTTTTCCCCTCAAACTGCTTTTGGATTTCTTTAGCCTTTACAGAAGCTGAAGGATGATTCATTGCAGCTTCAAGGCGACGCAAGTGAACTCCAACAGGAAGTATCTTGACATATACAGTTCGACCAAAATAATCAATTCCTAGGTATCCTCGCTTGGATTCGTAGTCCAAGCCCAGCAGTCTGCTGCAACAAGAGAGAAAGTGCCGAGCATAATCAAAAGTATGGAAACCAACTAAATCTGAGTTAAGAAATGCTTTCAAGATTTCATCTCTGACTGGCAAAGTCCTATAGATTTCAGATGAAGGAAATGGACTGTGCAGAAAGAATCCCAGCTTAACCCTGTAAAAACGCCTTCTCAAGAAAGTGGGCAACAGCATAAGATGATAATCATGAACCCAGACAAGATCATCGTCAGGGTTTAGTACCTCCACAACTCTATCAGCAAATTTTTTGTTCGCTGAAACATAAGCTTGCCAAAGCCCCCGATCAAAACGGGACCCGTGATCAGGTGACATGGGAAGCATATAATGGAAGAGAGGCCACAAATACTGCTTGCAGAACCCATGGTAGAACTTCTGCTGTAAATCTGGAGGGAGAAATGTGGGCACACAATGAAATTCCTCGAGCAATTTCTGAGAAACTTCCTCTTGCTCACTTGGATCCACATCCACCTTCAATGAACCCACATAGACAACTTCGGTCTCAGGAGAAAACCCATCCTTCATTTGTAAATACAGTGAATCTTCATCCAGACTAAAGCTCCATGTACCAGTGTTACGGTCTTTTTGAGCATCAACAGGGAGAAAATTGGCCACTATAATTTTCCTCTCACGAAGGGATGAAGAAGAATCTGGACATGCATCATTAGATTCACCAGAGTCAGCATCGATTATAACTCCAGGGACAGTCATTACCCTCGGAAGGGTTCTAGGAGTTTGAGGCACATCCAGCAGTCCTCCAGCAGAAGCTGCCAAGTCGATAAAGTTCATATAGGATCTTGATGCCATGACTAAAAAATAGAGGGGAAAACAAATTAGTATCAGATGAAGTTCCAGAATTTCAAACCACAATTGGAAATTAGCATAAAAATTTAAGAGTCGCAAGAATCAAAGAGAAAACAGTGATTAGACTTCATCATATTACAAGCAATTCCTGAGGAGCACAGAGTTGACAAGCCAAGCAGAATTACCATAATGAATTCCACCACACACCACAAAATTATTCAAGATTCATTGACCTTTAAATACAAGGAAAGGAGAGTAATCTCCAATAAAATATAAGCAAGAATTACCGATCTTGGCTATTTAAAATCCAGTGACTGCACATTGCTCATAAGGACACAATTTCAAAAGTATAGCATCAGAGAATTGCTAAAGCGAGGAGGATGCGAAGCATTGAGAGTCAGGGACAAAAACAAGTGAATAAAACATCACTGTTACTGCTGTCGATGATAAAAGAATGTCATCTTTTTTCCATCAGATATGTCAGCCCATTAGCTAAGATCTGTCGTTGTTTGCACACAAATGGTGAAACATCAAAGCCAAAGGCACAACATTCCTATTACCCTTGACGGCACCATAATTTACAAAGAGTAAACCGCAATTTATGAATGCCTGATGATGCAAAAGAAGACATTTCAAAGATGATTAATTACAAAACTCACAAGTGCGAAAATTTGGGAAAAGTTAACGACCATTAAAATACGATAATTATATGAAGTATAATATGATGGAAGGATAATGACATTCCAATCAAAAACCCCACATATAAATTTGATATACGAATCAAAGAGAACTTAATTTAAACAAGACATTTGAATAGTAAGATGATAGGGGTCAAATAAACCTTATGCAGGTAACCCTCACACCACAGCCAGTCCATCATCAATAAAAAGACAAATCAGACAGTAAAATCAAAAACACACCGCAAAAGAATTTACTTTACCCAAATCACAAAAAAAATTGATTACCCAAATCAAAACAAAATCTTGTTCAAACAAATAATCGGAAGAATACATCAAACAGCTAGCCAAAATCCACATCGTTATGAGATTTCAAGTTACTTCACAAAGTGAGTGAAGTGACAACCATCGCACTTAAAGAAGATCCACCAGAACATTAAGTCATTAACAAATAGAAGACAAGACGTCAAGAAACATGCAATGCCTGCAAGCCCTGCCCCCCCCACACACACACACACAAACACAAACTCACCCACAAAATGAACCATGCAGATCTCAAGAATTCAAGAATTCAGGAAAAGATACCTCACAAATTAGGCGAAAATGATGGTTGACCTAGCGGCGCAGTGAAAAAGAAATATAGAGATGACAAGCCACAACAACATATGATCCCAATTTATAGACCCTCCATCTCCCAATACATACCATAAAAGAAACCTTTTTCCCATCTAAAAATCATTAAATCACTCCCCTTCATCCTTATCTTCACAAGACGGTTGTCATCCGTTACGAACATACGTTATGCAACACATTTTCCTTAAATGACCAAAATATAGGGATTCAAACATCATCCTTATCCCAGCTAGGTAAGATATTCAAAGAAAAGCTCAGTCTATATGTGTGCATGAAACCTATGTGAAAACTAAGACACCTGTCTGCTTCCCCACTACTAGTACTCATAGCATTGATTTAGTCTTGCTTCATATTTGAACTTGTTTTCCAAATGCACATTTGCTTTTTTAGGATTACACAAACAATTTCTACTAGGTAACCATAGAATTACACAAGCTATCCCTTTGTTTCTTTTTTTTTTAAAAGAAAAAATCTATTTAGGATAACAAGAGCATTGGTGTATTTTACAGTATCCAAATATGTGTATTTAGTCTAACAGATCCAACATCAGAACCATCTGCTACACTCAAGCAGGCAATTTTAATGGGAAAAGATCACTTTTGTATGATACATAATATCCAAAAACAGTATCTCATATTGTCACTCAACATGAAAAATTCTAGACCTTTTTGTCATGGCCAAATTCAAAGAACAAAAGAAATGGAATGCTGGGCTATTCTGGACACACCTCGCAATCTCTATGTCTTCACCTAACATTTGAAATTTTTGCACAAAAAAAAAGGGAGGGGGCTTCATAATTCCCTGTTGCAGAAAACAGTGAATTAACCAGATAAAATGGTGACACTTCCTAGTAAAATGTTCATTTGTTACAAATTATTATGAAATTTTGGAATCCTCAAGAGCAAAATCCGTCAAGTCTTGTACTTTTAGCAACAAAATTCAAACCAACAATTCATCCTCAAGAGCTCTAATTCTCCTCACCTAACAACCACCATTTAACAATCCAACCCCCTCCCCCAACAACAACAGCAACAACCCCCTCCCCCTTCTTTCCCTTGCAACAAAGAAATGCCATACTTGCAAGGGTTAAGATGTTCACATTTCTAATTCTACCAAACCCCTCTTATTTCTCAATCCCCTCTTCTCTTAATTTCCCCCTGCTTGCCAAAAAAATTTAAAAAAAAAAAAAACTCCTTGTACTCAGAATAATCAAAATAGTGGTCCTACAAAGGTCCTTGGGAAAGAGAAAAACAAGAAGAAGAAACAAAATGACAACTCACGACTTATTTTTTAAAAAAAAATCCCAATTCAGCACTCAACCCTATTGCCATTGTTAATTTCATGAGCTCAAAGCCCAAATACTATCAACAAATTATTACCCCCTAGGAAAAAAAGTTCAAAAAAATCCTAGATAACAATTAAATCCATGCTTCAAGAAACTTGAACACAACCGGGCACTCCCTCAAACAGATGATAAACACAGAACAAAAGGGGAAGGATAGAGAGAGAGATGAAATGGGGTTACCTGAAACTGATCCAAAAACTCAGCTTGAAACAGCCGGAGCAGAAGAAAGAAGCGATTTCCTTTCATCAATTACTCAATAAATAGTGAGGATTAAGAAGCAATAAATGAAAACCCCTCCAAGAATATTACTTGCAGAAGATTGTGGGACTATAAAGAGAGATCAGGGAAGAGAGACGAATACAGAAAGTGAAGATCTTTGTCAAGTAAAAATATATATATACACAATATATTGCAATTTCACACACACATCACACCAAAGAAAACATTATCAACAATGGCTTCTTATTATATCTTTGATTGACAAGAAAGGAGGAAGAACAACAACAATTTTTGCAAATTTATTAAACAAAACTCAAAAAGAAGAAAACTTTAGGATAAAGATCAAGGAGAGAGAAAGGGGTGGATAAGTATATTTGTTGATATATATATATTGCGAAGTAGGAAAGTGTGTTAGGTTTAAAATCGGTGTGCTTCTATCAACAAGTGTGAAGACTATTTTTATTTTTTTTTATGAATTCCCCAAAAAAAGAAATATAGTAGCTCATGTTTGGTTGTCCAATATTAAATTGGAGGATGGCATAAATGGGGGAGATGAGATGAGATGAGACCAAAGTCAACAAGGATAAAATCAAAGATTTTTCTTCTTTTTTTATTTTTCTTTTTTGGAATTTGGATGAATGGTTTATATATATATATATATATATATATATATATATATATATATATATATATGAGGGGTTTGGATAGTTTAGACGTGTGAGGAGTGGGAAGGCATAAGGCATTTACATGTATGGCCCCCACATTGGTCACTTAGGCTAGATTGTGATCCTTACCTAATGATCTATAGTTTAATTAATATTGCCCTATGAGATTGTTTATATTATAAAATATAATAATAATAATTTTTGAAAAAATTTTAGAAGAAAAGTGGTGGAAGTGATTTAAGAAAAATTTAACATGCCCATCAAAAAATAATTAAGAAACAATGTCATTTAAAGTTAGAAAATTAATAATAACTTAGAAAATGAATAGTCTTTTTATTTATTTAATATAATTTATTCATCGATTTAAAGAGTTCGGGAGCTTATTAGCCAATAAAATTCATATCTATCTTACATTTTGGCAACTAATCATCGGAAAAATATATTGTAGTACACTTCTTTATTTTATAAAATTATGTTATTTAACGATTATCAGATGAAAAGTTAGAAGCTTATTAAGAAATGAAATAATATTCTAACTAGAATAAGATATTAAGTATATCATGTTATACTTTTGCTTTTTTTCGTAATTTTTTATAATTTATTTTAAAACATATAAGTCCATTAAAAACTAATTTAATTTTTCTGTTTTTTTCTTTGACATTTGTTGGTAGAGGGGCAAATTATATTATTAGTAGGATAAGTAAAGGACAAAAATGAAGGCACTCTGAGATGATAAGTCTCCATCCTAATAAACAAGATTATCCTTCCTGCAATACACCATTTTGTCTATTGCTTTATTGCCCTATATTTATTTCTTATTCAATTTTCTATTTTTTAATTTAATTAATTTTAACTTTACCACGTTTTGTTTAATGAACTTTGACTCACTAATGAACTGTATGAGTCTTGCAGATAAGCATTTACGCTTCCCTTTTTTTTAAATTTATTATGAATATAAATATAAATATTTGTTTGTTCAAATTTATATAAAAAATAAATATAAATATAAATATAAACGAAAAGAAATAAACAGAAACAAGTAACAGAAAAAAAGAAATTAACACAAAAAACATAGATAAATAGAAATAGATGATGGTTTATATGTAACTTCTAACGGGGCTTTATATCCTTTTATTTTTTGTTTTTTTGGCAAAAGAAAGCAGCTAAATGTGAAAAAATAGGAAGAAAGGTAGAAGGAATTATATTATAATAAAGTTGTTAGAAAATTAGGAGTGTGGAAATGAATTATAGAATACATTAAAAATAATTGGAAAAAAAAAAAAAACTGAAGGTAAAAGAGAAGCTTTAGAGATGAAGATAATAGCTATTTCATTTAGTATGTTTTTTAACATCATTTAGCATTATTTATTGATCAACTCATCAAATGTACAGCCTTATTTATTTACAAAAAATAATAAAAATAAAAACAAAACTCGTTAATTTTTTCTCTCTTTTTCCCGTACCTACTCTTATATCGCTATCGAAAACCTTATAAATAATATACACATTTCCTTGTTAACTACGTATACATTAATTTTAAAAGACGATATAATTTATTTAGTCATTCAAAATTTGAGCTTTATCTTATTAAATATGTTGTTATCTATTGCAGCTAGCTAGCTGTGAATATTATAGTATCGGTAATATATAAACAACAAAAATCATGAAAGTGCGGCTATTGAATGTCATTCTAAACATTATAGATTGTCATTTTGGACCAAATATCTGAAAAAGTAGTGTCACTGTTATTTAAAAAAATATAATTTTAAAACCATACCTTTTGCTTGAACAACATTTTAATTAATTTTTATTGAGACCTTCCCGTTGTAATGCACAAGGTGATTGTCGTTTCTTCCTATTAAAAAAAAAAGTTACAAGTAGACATTATTATATAAGATTCATATAAGCCATCCTTCATATAATACGTGTCTTTAATTTTCAACTAATATTATTGTTTTCAATATTGAAAATTAATTTATAACTGCGACGGATTAAGAGTTAAGACAAGATTATGGTGATCGATCCAGATTAGTGCGTTCACATGCAACTACTTTATTTTAATTTGTGAATTAATTAAACTTATACACGTACGTATACTTCGCCCATATCCTATAATGTATTAACATAGTCCCAACTTAGTATTCCTATTTTTCTTGTGTTTCAAGTCTAATTGAAGTTATTTTCAAGTAAAAGTTTAATTGAGTGACTCGCATTTACCATCGAAAAAAAAAGAAAAAAAGTGAAAAAAATATTTTCTTTTATGAATATTATGATCAACAAATTTAAAATATCAAAACATATATTTGCCCTTTGTTTTTTAGATTTAGCTTAGCGTCTTACAATTACTTACAACTCCTTACAATTCCTTACATTTTTTTTATAACTAACTTTACAACTATCATACAATTTCTCACAACTTTACTTATAACTTTTTACAACTTTATACCTCTTTATAGCTAAATGTAACATGATGTTCATATTAAGAAATTTGATACCAAATATACATTTTTTACGTCAATAAATAATATTATAACTTTATAAAATATGTATACGTACGATATAATATATTCATCTTGAAAGAGTAAACATTTTCAACCGCAATCAATGAACAAACCTAATAATAATACGAGGATAGTATTATTTAATTGAATTAGTAATATAATCTTATTCGACTTTACATGAAAAATATAATCTATTTATATTTTATGTTTGTTTATTTCTTATTTTAACAACTCATTTATGTTAATTTATGTTCGTTTCTAGTCTTTTATTTACGTTTATCTTTATATGTTTGTATGTAAATTCGAACAGGTAATCACACTAAAATCCGTGAAAAAATAAAAATTACTCAGTAAAAAAGACGAAATTAATTTGGAGAGAGACGAAAATAATTTGGAGAGAGACGAGGGGATGCCATTGCCAGCGAACATTTTTCGTACGTGCTAGCTGTGTCCTAACAGTTGCCAGCTGGGTTTTTTAATTTTTTTCTCTTTTAATTTTCTAACCTCCATTTTCGAGATGAGAGAGAGAGAAGGGGGAATACCGACAGTCGTTCGCATGCGGCTGCTTGACCACGCAAATGGCTTTAAAAATAATTAAAAGAGAAGAAAAAAAAAAAAGAGGTCGAAACGTCTAAAAAGAAACGGATAAGGCGCATTTATGTCTGTTTTGTATTAGTAGTGGTATTAACTTGCAAAATCAAATCACATTTGTCCCTAAACTTATATTAGCGCGTTCCTAATCACTTTATTTATTTTAATGGAGTGATTAATTAAATCTAATTCTCTTCTTATCCAGTTCTCCATGGGAAACAAACAATAATAGTAGTAGAATTTTGGATTAATTAATATTTTAGTTAATCAAATCCACTTTTGTTGCCTCTCTCTCTCTCCTCTCCAAATCTTTCGAATCTCCACTTTATCATCGTACGGCAACCAATAAATTAAAATTATAAAATATGACTTGTCTTTTCACCAAAAGCAATTATCTTGTTCCTCCACGTAGGATCACACCTTTCTTTGCCACGTCATTCCCCTTTTTTAAAAAAATAAAATTCCCAGCACCAATTATAGGTGTACACTTATATTATATTGTAGACCCCGATTCATTAAAAAACGTTTATACTGTATGATCGTGAAATTAGGCGGTCTTTTCATACTTAGAGTATGTTAAGAAATTACATAAAAATCATCATTTATATTATATATTATATAAATGAATAGAAAATAAAAGAAACGAATAGAAATAATTATCGTAATATCCATAATAATAATAATAATAATAATAACCTCGAACGTAAACAAACAAAAACGAATAAAAATAAATAGAGAATATAAATAAATGATGAATTTTATGTAATTTCGAATAAACCCTTATCACAATATTTGTCATTAACATTGAATATTAACCAAGCACTTATAAGCATCGGTTAACTTATTTATAATTTTACAATATTCATCACTAATCGATCAACCGAAGAAAGAGCCTTACAAATCTAAGCATAATACAAAATGTAAGCAAGTTTCTTATAAACAGAGCGAGAACTATTTAAAACTTTATTGAATACAAATAATTATAATTTAAACACATTTAGCACTCATAGACACACCATATTAATCAGACACTTATCAACACTGATAATAATAAACTACATGCGGTAACATGAAATTTTATTTTTTTTTGTTTGGGGGAGGGAGGGTGCGTATCATACACTGATCACATGTATTGTATTTTGGTAGAGAGCTTTAGGGTGCGGAGATTATTGCATGGAGAGGATGTGAAAAGGGGAAATTGATGGGAGGGGCTATATTAGTGTATAAAACCTATATTGACGTTGATTGATCAACTAATTCTTACTTTTTAAAATTAGCCAACCAAGTTAAGCCAAAGCACCAATTTTGCATAGAAAATAACACTACTTTTCTTTTCTTTTTTTTTTTTCAATTTCACCTTTTCTCTCTCTTCCTCTTTAAAAACTTGTTAAAAAGAAAAATCTTCTAGATCGGCTCCTAATATATTCACAAAGTTGGTCTAACTATACTCCTTTGACAAATAAAATAGGGATGAAAATATGAAATAATGCGTAGGGTGTGTTTGTTTCAGGTGGAAAATTATCATTATATTTTTCGGCGTTTGGTAACGTAAGTGGTGGATAAATATTCTCCGGGGAAAATAATTTCCCTCAATCAAGGAAAATAATTCCTTTTATGAGGAAAGAAGTTAATTTTCCTCTACCTCAATCAGAGAAAATAAAGAGCTTATCAATGGAAGTTCGAGTTTTAAACACACCCGTAGTTTCACAATATTATTAAAGTCTTTATATAAGTCTAAATGTAGGGCAATATTTCAGAGATACAACAACCTCTAAAGATTTGTTAATGACCAACTTGCCCCTCCCATTAGATAAGTTTCTTATATGATACAGTCGTATAAACTTATCATAACAAAATGGATATACAACTATTAAGATAACGCCTTAATAATGTAATATTAGACATGAAGTTCAAAAATAGAGATACCAAATCGTCAAACTTCAAAAGAAGGGTTTGTTGGGGTGGGGTCTCAAATAGTGCAGTATTGGACAAATCTAGTTCCCAAATTAGATAAGTTTATATATATATACAGTAAAGTGTCGACTAGATTACTTAAGTGAGTGTTGTCTCAATGACGATATTATCCACTTTATGTCTTATCCCCAGATAACTAAGTGAGTGTTGTCTCGATGATGATATTATCCACTTTCCGTCTTATCCCCGTTGGTTTCAAATTGTGGGAGAAACTTGCTTTATGTAAAGAGGGTTTGTGGTAGATAATGAACTTTATCCTTTTATGGGGGTATGTTCGAACGTTCATACAAAACACAAATAAAGAGAAATATAAACAGAAATAAACATAAACAAACATATAAAAGAAAAAAAATGAACATAAATGAGTTGTTAAATAAGAAACGAACACAAATATGAAACATAAACAAACATAAAATATAAATAGATTGTTTTTCATATAAAGTCGAACAAATTTTTACGAGTTTTATATCCTTCCTCCTATAATAGACCTATAAAAGAAATGGTTGAAATTAGATTTGATGGGAAGATATAATAATAATAATAATAATAATAATAATAATAATAATAATAATAAAAACAGATTTGAATGGGATTGTTGGGAAATAAAACGTGAAAAACGTCCAAAAACAAGGCTGACATTAATGATATTATTAACTATTTTGAGGTTGGGAGGGAGAGAGAGAGAAGGGGAAGCCATGCTTATTGGGCCCCATCATCTCGTAAATGTCAAAGGAAATCGTGGGCCCATGCCAAATATTAGAATGGGCCATACGATATCCATGAGAGGGTGGGGGCCTCTTAATTCATGCCTCCAACTCCAAATGGCCGAAAGTGGATTTTTCAGTTTTTTTTTTTTTTAAATTTTTAGGGTGGGTTGGCTTGTGAAGGACCGCATGGGCCCCTTTCCCCCAACCCCCGCATCCCACTTGTTACTCTCTCCTGTTTTTTTTTCCTTATTATTTTTTATCACTTATTAGGCTCTATTTGATTTTATTACTTATTAGGCTCTATTTGATTCTAAAAAATTAAAAGGAAAGAAAAAAATGTGAAAAATAAATTCCTTTCCCTTGTTTGAATTGAAGAAAAATAAAAGAAAAAAAGTTTGATGGAAAACTCATGGAAAATTTTATCAATTTGGTCAATAATATTTTCCTTCCAAAATTGAGAGGAAAATGGAAGAAAAAATTTATTAGAACAGAAAAATGGAGAAAAGAGAGAGGATTCTATTAAGAAAGGTCATTATGAATTTTCTTTCTCTTTTCAATTAATCAATGTTGTTGAATATTTTCTCTCTCCTCTCCATGACAATGTAGTGATGAGTAAGAAGTTGAAAAATGATTATAATTTTTTTAACTAAACACAAGAAAAAATTAATTTTCCCTTTAACTTTTTTCCTCATCACTTTTTCCATTAAAATTTTCTTTCCAACATATTTTCTTCAAATCAAATAGAGCCTTAGGCTCTATTTGATTCTAAGAAAATAGATTGGAAAGAAAATTTAAATAGAAAAAAGTGATGACAAAAAAGTTAAGGGAAAATTAATTTTTTTCTTGTGTTTGGTTCAAGGAAAAATGGAGGAAAAAATTATAATCATTTTCTAACATTTTACCCATCCACCACATTGTCATGGAGAAAAGAGAGAAAATACTCAATAGCATTGATTAATTAATTGAGAGAAGAAAGAAAATTCTTAATGACATTACTTAATAGAATTCTATCTCTTTTCTCCATTTGTTTCTCTTTGTGAAATTTTTCTTCCATTTTCCTCTCAATTTTGGAAGGAAAATATCATTGACCAAATTGACAAAATTTTCCATGAGTTTTCCATCAAACTTTTTTCCTTTTTCTTCAATTCAAACAAGGGAAAGAAATTCATTTTCTACATTTTTTCTTTCCTTCTAATTTTCTTAGAATCAAATAGAGCCTTAGGCTCTATTTCATTCTAAGAAAATAGGTTGAAAAGAAAATTTAAATGGAAAAAAAGTGATGAGGAAAAAAGTTAAGAGGAAATTAATTTTTTAAATGTGAAAAATGAATTTGTTTCCCTTGTTTGAATTGAAGAAAGAATGAGAGAAAAAAGTTTGATGGAAAAACTCATGGAAAATTTTTTCAATTTAATGAATGATATTTTCCTTCCAAAATTGAGAGGAAAATAGAAGAAAAATTTCACAAAGAGAGAAAATGAAAAAGAGAGAGAATTCTATTAAGAAATGCCATTAAAAATTTTCTCTCTCCTCTTAATTAATCAATGCTCTATTTTTTAAGGCTCTATTTGATTCTAAAAAAATTAGAAGGAAAGAAAAAAATGTGGAAAATGAATTTCTTTCTCTTGTTTGAGTTGAAGAAAAAAGGAGAGAAAAAGTTTGATGGAAAAATTCATGGAAAATTTTGTCAATTTGGTTAATGATATTTTCCTTCCAAAATTGAGAGGAAAATGAAAGAAAAATTTCACAAAAAGAGAGAAGTGGGGAAAAGAGAGAGAATTCTATTAAATAATGTCATTAAGAATTTTCTCTGTCCTCTCAATTAATCAATGCTATTAAATATTTTCTCTCTTCTCTTCATAATAATGTGATGAATGGGTAAAAGGTTAGAAAATGATTATAATTTTTTTCCTCTATTTTTCCTTGAACCAAACACAAAAAAATAAATTTTCCCCTAACTTTTTTCCTCATCACTTTTTTTCCATTTAAATTTTCTTTCCGACCTATTTTCTTATAATCAAATAGAGCCTTAATATTTTTTTACTATTCTTTTTTATCTCTAATTTAATGACAAAAAAAAATTCAACAAATTCTATCGAGTCTATGATACTCCATCCTTTCAAAAAAAAAATTATTTTTTTTATTTTTGAGATTAAAATTTATAAATTTTAATTAATATTTAATTAAAAAATATATTAATTTACAATATAAAATAATTTTATTACAATATAATTTTATAATTTTTTATTACATAATTTTAAAAATTAATAATCAAAATGATACATTTGATGACCGCAAAATATTAAACAAAATAATTTTTTTGAACGAAATAAGTAATATTTTTATTTATCAAAGAGTGACTACTAAGATTATCAAATGGTTGAACTCCTTATTCCCTACTCTTGTAACTAATTTTTTCAGAAAAATAATTTATTTATTAAATAATTTAAATAGATGATTTTACTTATAAATATTAGACAACCATTTAATAATATATTTTTTAAATTTTCTATTCAAAGAAAAACCTTAGCATTCCTTGAGTTTAGGGATGGCGGTGGATCTTAGACCCGACCCAAACTCGTCGGACCCGACCCATTTAATCGGGTTTGGGTCCAAAAATTTGGACCCGATGGATCGGTGTCGGGTATGGGTCTAACTATCCCGGGTCCGGGTTTCAAAAAAGATCCAAACCCGACCCGAGACCCGTTTAACACCGTTTAAGACTTGAATACTAATTTTATTTTTTAAAAAAATTCTAACAAGTAGTATTCATGCAAATTTGGACCCGGTGCAATTTGGAAACTCTTCCCACAATTTGTTGTTAAGTTTTGATGGACTTTGAACTTTGTGGTGTCCAACTTTGATGAATTTTGTGTTTAATATATTGGTGTATTTGGTTTGTATGAACTAAATATTTGGTTTGTACAATAGGTTGGTTGATAGGTAGGTTAGTATAATGTTAAAGAGGTTATATGTAACAAAATTGCTTGTAAATTTACAATAATATTAAAATAGGGTACAAATTACTAATTTTTAAACTCATGATAAAAATATACTAAACCCCGTTTAAGACCAGATGGACTCAGTAGACCACTGGATCCGGGTCCAAATTTTACAGACCGCAGGATTCGAGTTAGATCCTGGATCCAAATTTTACAGACCAGTCGAATCTGAGTCGGATCTAGGTCCAAGTCTATAAAATTTAAATGAATTTGGGTTCAGTCGGATCCGACCCAAATCCGACCAATTGTCATTTGTGCTTGAGTCCTTATCCACTAAAAGCGAACGGGGAGGGAGAAAAAAAAGGGGTGCAATAATAATAAGGAAAGGACGGGAAAGGAGGGGGTGGGTCCAAAAACAATTGGCATCGATGTTGATATAATGAGTATTTTAATTGTAAAAATAAAAAAAAATTTTTTAGAAAAAGTATTTTAATTGTAAAAGTAATAGAAATAGAATGTTCCAAAAGTTTCCTCCCACCTCAACTGCTTTTCTATGCTTATCCATTTCTTCCTCCTGCCCAATATTTTTTAAAAAATAATTTTTATGGCTACTTTTTTCTTCACAACAACCTCAAAGCTATAAGAAAACTTCACTTATATGTTTTCACTTTTATATCTAACACCACCCAATTCCAACACATTTGTCAATGTCATATCCTTCGCCTTCTTTCGTAAGTATCAATTTATTTATCTCATAAATTACCCATAATTTACTGTATCGGATATAGATTTAATTATGTTTTATTGTGACTTTTACTTCTTTCTTTGTACTAAAAGTGAAAAGGAAATATCTAAAACTTGAATTGGTTTGATAAATTAATATGGTTGTTAAACATTTGAAATACTTTCTCCGTTTCATAAGTACATATTACTTTAACTAACTTTTTTCATTTCACAATACTTGTCACTTTATAATTTCAATGACATATTAATAACCACTTTACTAATTTTATCCTTATTAATTGTTTTATTTCTCTCCTTTTCTTATTGATTTTTTCATTTTCAATAAAAATGTAGGGTAACTTGATCTTTTAAGCACAATTTTATCGCTGAATTTAATGTTTCGTTGATATTACCTTATAACAAGTACTGAAACGGAGGGAGTATGTGATTTTGAAACCCAACCTCAATTATAAAAAGAGTGGATTGGACTTTGGGCAAGGAAGGGGACCTGGAATTTGTTAATGGGCTGGCTCACAATCTTGAGTGTGGGGCAATTGGATTGGGCCCACAGAGAAACTCTTGGGCTGGGGTTGGAGTTCATCACATTTGAACATATCATCATTGAGATAATCATAATCTTCTTCCTACCTCATCACTAGTGATTAGGTCCTTAATCAATTTAGTAATTAGAGGAATCAGTAGAAGTGTCTCTAAATGGTTTTAATGGATTATCAATTTGAGCATTTGACATATGGCCCTGTTCGGCAACAGCGTTTGGAGTAGCTTTTAGCGTTTTGACCAAGTGAAAACACTAATCAACCAAATATTAGCGTTCGGTAAGGTAGTGTTTTAATTAGCGTTTGCGTAGCTTTTAGCGTTTCAAGTAGTGTTTCGAAAAGCTAATAATATTAGCTTTTCACATTTGAAAGTAGCGTTTTATATTTTTTGACAAAAAAATCCCTCATTAATTTATATTTGACAAATGATTTATATCCTTTTACGTTAATTTACAATAATCGACTAACTCAACCGCTAAAGTTACCGAACACATTTATTCAATCGCTCAATTGAACAGGTTATCCGCTGACAACTAAAATCTAACAGTCTATCGATTACCTAACATGTTATCGCCTATACAAGCAGTCTATCCGCTACTTAAACAATCTCAATTTGTCGAACAGGGTAAGTAGAAGTAATAATAGATTTTTATTAGCTCCAGCTTATAATTACGATCATAAGCAGAGTTGTTGCCTTAATGAGTTGTACATTATTTTTTAAAATCTTGTTAATTCTTGAATTTTATATCATGTCATCAACAATTTTTTATAAAAAATGAAAAATACAAAGATACAACTAGACTTGATAAATGTAATTAAAACCGAATATCCCGAATTCATAACGATATGAATGATTCATTTGTTAGGGTCTAAACATAACATGTGTGGATAAGTGGATCATTAGTTCTTTTTGTATCAGTGTAAACTCGATAAACGTAATCGAAACCGAATATCCCAAATTCATGAATGATTCATTTGTATCCGTGTAGATTGTCATGGACATTACTCTTTTCTGATAGTATCACACTTGAGACAAGTAAGGAAAGAAAGATCAATCACTCATTTCACAGATAAATATTGTAGAAAATCTGTGTCCTCATCCCAGAAGTTGAACAAATTTTCCCAGAATTCCTTGGGAAAATCCCTTGTCACAGTCAAAGGGAGCTTCTCCTCAATGCCGGGGCCCGGCCCGCACATGATGTACACCCTGGGCACGGGCCTGGGCCTGATGGCGGCGTCGGAGGGGCGGTTCAGCCCCCACCACTGCCTCTGCTACGCCCTCAACGCCTTCTTCGGCCCGGACATCGGGTCCTTCTCGGAGTGGCTCTCCTCCACCCTCGGATTCCAGGGTTCCGCCGTCGAGGATCTCATACACCACCCCTTTTACTACGTCTTCATCCTCGGCCTCCCTCTCTCTCTCCTCTACCACTGGGCTTCCCGCTTCGCCCTCCGCAAGGCTCTTCTCGATTCTCCTTCTGGGGTCTGTTCACTTCTTTCCTTTCAATTTAGCTCGCCTTTTTTTTTCCTATTTCTTTTCTGTTGGTTTTCTGGGGATCTGAAATTATCGATGCACGTTGATAGAATAATTTCACCTGTTTCAGGTAGTATCACTCTGATTTCAGTAAATTAATGTCATTAATTTTATTTTATTATGCTAATCCTTGATTATTTAAAGTGATCAATCTCAGAAGAACCCGATATAATAATACTCTAGGGAACCCCAATCAGTGATGAAGAGAATGCTATGGAAGCTTCAACATTTTTTTCTTTTTTTTATTTTTCCAAAAGTTTGCATTCTATTTGATTATTCATTTGTACACCAAAAAAACAAAAATCAACTAAGAAAAAGACTTACAAGAGAATAGTTGTTCGTTACCAGAATTATGCAAATTGAGTAGGCGTAGAAGACCTATACTTGTAAGTTCAAGTTTTAAACTTTGGAGTAAGTGTGTTCCAATAAGATTGATCACTATGCCCGGCAGATACTTCAAGTCGTAAATGGCCTCATTCGATCTTTTTAATCCGTCATCGACGATTTACTCTGACATGGGTACCCGAATTAAGTTATATGATGGAAAAGTATTGTGGAGATTTCGTAATGCACAATCCTTCTTGTGCTACAAAATGTACTTCAATTCTAGAAGGTGAATGTACCCTATGTATCCACTTCTTGATTAGTGTGATTACCTTAATTTGTTTAGAATGTCTGTTGACACTTTTCTGGCAGTGATAACTGATAACATTGTTTTATGTCTTAATCGAATGCGCAGATAGACAATTCAGGATACCTAATACTATAATCTGGTCGTACAAGTAGTTTAATTTGGTGCTTGATATTTGTTTACTTTGAATCTTTGTTGCTTTCTGAAAGTATGAAATGTTAACCACTGATTGGCTATCTGTAGCTGAAAACAATAATTCATCTTAGACAATTACTTCTTATGTTTATTGAGATTAGATGTGCTAATCTTATAGGAGGTGTATGCCTCTTTTGATGGATGTATTTGTTAATAATGTGGAAAGAACTAAACATTTTGTCTTGTGTCATTTGGCAGGCTCCCCTCTCCCAGAAGCAATGTTTTCTGCTGATTTCAGCTGGTTCTTTATCACATTTTTTCCTGGACCATTTATTTGAGGTAATAAACTATATTCAATCTCGTGTTTTTGATTGGCGGATTTGTGATTCACTTCTCATCTTTTTCCCCATATACCCGTATTTGGGGCCAAAATGGATAGAAGCCACTGTTGATGCCTTGTTCTTTGTAAATAATGGAGTAGACATGAATTAAGGAAGTAGGCAATTTTATTGGTTTGAGTGGATCGATAATGGGTGAACTGTTGTGTATCTGATGTGAATATTGGTGATATCGGTTGTGTTAATCTAACACAAATAGAAAAAGAGACATTCAATAATTTAGTTTGTACATGAATCTTTAAGTTTAAAAGTCTGATTTGAGAATTTCACCCATGTGTTAGATCATTGGCTTTGTAAGTCGTTTATTCTACGCAACTACTCTCCATCTCAGTTTCTTTTTGCTAAGAGCTTTTTGAAATTCTTCAAAGCTAATTAGTCTAGACTGGTAAGATTGAACGGTGTTTGGCTCTGTTCCATTAATCCTTCTGATCATATTCTTTTGTTGTTCTAAGTGGTTTTTAGAGTACAGCACCTATATGAATGAAACATTTTCCTTGTTGAACATGGTGCAGGAAAATGGGAAATCTTCAATGTACACTTGGATCTTAAGCACTGGTTGGTGGGTTGGCCGTGCCCCTATCAATCCTGACGCGGTGGTAGTAGTCAGCCTGCTATGCACTTGCTTAATTGGGGGTTTTATTTACATCAACAGGTACTCATTTCAGGAGAATCAAGGCAAACTAATTCATTCGTACTTCATCTTGTCCCCCTGACATTCATCTCTGATACTTTTCCGCTTCTTTTTTTGCAGAGCAAAGCCTTCCAAGTCTGTAAAAACACAGTATAGACAATCCTTAAAACTGATTATAACCATAGCAGTCCTGTATTGCTTATGGTGTGCAAGCCAGATATACCTGGTGAACCCTCGTCGACCAGCAGTTGGTGAGGAAGCTGATCTTGGAGTGCTCATATTTTTGTTTGTGTATTTCTTCCTTCCTCACTGCCTGTGCATTGCGTCCATGAACTCTAAAGATTATACAGCAGAGCAATTGCCCTTATAATACATCAAAGAGATGCAAGACTTCACTTTCTCCCACACCTGATAATGGCCGCATTTTGTGTGAGATCGATCTTCAGATCCCCCTGATGCATGTAATATTTAAGAGGTCATTCTTGTAGAATCTGGTTTCGGCTTGTATATATATGTTGTTCTGTTGTTTCTTGGTGTGAGCATGAAATTCTGAAAATCATACCGTTTTGGTGGTATTTAATGCCCCTGTTTCTTCTTCTTCTTCTTCTTCTTCTTCTTCTTCTTCAGTCCTCACTGAGCGAACTGATGGATGTCATTATGAATGCTGTCAAAGTGAGCGAATTATAGCAGTGTGAATCTACAAACAATTCATGACAGAGAAGAGAGAGAGAAGAGAGAAGAGAGAAGAGAGAGAGAGAAGATCACGGGATAACAGATTTCAAAGGCAATTCCTGTTTTGAGGAAAGGCTAAATTTAAGCTAAGCTAAATATGTGTACGTGAAATTCTTCGTAGCAATGGCCATTAAATCATATTAGGAAATTTAATACAGGCATTGTTTTGTTTTTTTTTTGCTTTTGATCAATCAACACATTGTTTGTTGCTACATCGGATTAAAACCAGACCCTTTACTCAATTTCACAATTTCATCCCGTTCATTCCAGAATTTCTTTTCAACACATCAATTTCCCAGAACGAAGCCCCAAAATCCCCTCTGAAACTCGAAGCAAACCAGAATAACTGACATTCAAATATCCCGCCAACTCCAAGCTACGTATCCAGGGAGCTACTCCTTTTCCTCTGGGCCGGAGATGCAATGCCGGGTCCCGGCCCGCACATGATGTACGCGCTGGGGATGGGTCTGGGCCTCATGTCGGTGTCGGAGGGGCAGTTCAGCCCCCACCATTGCTTGTGCTACACCCTCAACGCCTTCTTCGGTCCAGACATTGGGCCCTTCTCTGAATGGCTCTCCTCCACCTTCGGATTTGACGGCTGGGACGTGGAGCATTTCATGCACCACCCCTTCTACTACATCTTCACCCTTGGCCTCCCTTTTTCTCTTCTCTACTGCTATGCTTCTCGCTTTGCCCTCCGCAAGGGCCTTCTCGACTCTCCTTCTGGGGTTGGTTGCTTCAATCTCTTTTCTTTGATCTATGCTTTCTGTGATTGATGTGTGTGGGTTTGGAATTGATAATTTGTCATTTTGAAGGCACCCCTCAACTGGAATCAATGCTTTCTGCTGGTTTCAGCTGGTTCTATATCACATTTCTTTCTCGACCATTTATTTGAGGTAAAGGTAATACTTATAATGTAGCCAATATAATTCCTGTGTATTTGTACTCCCACGAACCATGTGAATTAAAAAAACTTACAACGACAAATATACGTGCACAAGAAACTATGTGTGACTCTCAGAAGCACATAGTCCTGGGAGTACAACACATTTTGCCCACCGGTGAATACATATGATAAAGCTACACCTGGATGTCAGCTGTCTGAACAACTTGGAATTTATCTGTACTCCCATCAAAGCTGGCTTGTTTTGATAGCACAACTTTGTACAAGATGTCGAACATTGTGCAATTAAGATAGTATGCAAGTACATTTCTGTGTCTTTTGCAAAGTTGTGGGTAAATTTCCCTATCTTTGCAAATTCGTGCTGTTGATATACCTAGGCTAATTGATCAAATGGCATTGTTTTCGGCTTTTTTCTGTTGATCCCTCCTGAGAATCTTATAGACACATCATTTATGTGGAGCAGCTAATATGTGTGAATCATTTTCCTTGTTGAGCATGGTGCAGGAAGACGGGAAAACTTCAATGTACACTTGGATATTAAGCACGGGTTGGTGGGCTGGCCGTGCTCCTATCAACCCGGATGCTGTGGTAGTAGTTGGCTTGCTATGCACTTGCTTAATAGGGGGTTATATTTACATCAATAGGTATTGTTTTCAAGATTGTGGAGGCAAATATAATAATCGGTCTTATCCCTGTGAGATTGGCCTCTGATACATTTCTGCTTGTGTTTGTTTTTGGCAGAGTAAAGCCTTCCAAATCTGTAAGAACACAGTGTAAGCAATCTCTCAAACTGATTATGATCATAGCAGTCCTGTACTGCTTATGGTGTGCAAGCCAGATATACCTGCTGGAACCTCGTCGAGCAGCAGTTGGTGAGGAAGCTGATCTTGGAGTCCTCGTGTTTTTGTCCGTCTACTTCTTCCTCCCTGTCTTCCTGTGCATTGCATCCATGAATCTCGAAAGATGATACGGTGAAGCAGTTACTAGTATTTTTGTACATTCCCTCAAAAGTTTCTGTTTGATAGTGACCTAACAGAACCAGATCCATCTTCTTCTATGCAGAAATTAGTCTGTTGTTGTAGAATTTGATAATATCCTGTAAATTTATAGTTCTGCTACTTCTCAGTGGTTTCATGACATTGTGAAATAACATAAATTTGGCTGTAATTAATCTACCCTATGCTGATATTACCACGTATAATCTGAAACCCCACTCTCTCGTTGATTGATTAAGAACTTGTTTGTTAATCAGATTTATTTAAACCTTGTTTTTCTGGATCATTATGTTTAAATGAGATGAAACAGAAAATGCCAAGTAGTCCTAAATCTTTTGTTTATAATAAGAGAAACACCGGTTTATGACTAGCTCAGAAGGGCGATGACAATGACTAATCCAAATAGCAGAACATGTTTTAATGGTACTTTTGTAGTGATCCAATATATATCGCGGAGTTTTGTGCCTATTCCTATGATTCTTATTAGGAGGGAGCTCCAGCTGAACATCTTAATAGGAGCTGTCTCTGCAAAGATGCCTCAGCCTTTTCTTCTTCCTTAGTTGTTCTCGTTCAGCGGACCGATGGATTCCTTCATGAATGTAGGCAAGGTGAATGCAGCAGTGTGCATCTGCAAACCATTCATGATAGAGAGAGAAAAAGGGTTCTAATTAGTATGTAGAGAGAAGATAAGAGGAACATGAAAGATCATTGTAGATGAACAGAGTTGCAGGAAATATAATACGTACTTTGGAGCTGTAGAACTTCAAAGGAGACTCTGTGATCCCAGAATTTTCCTTTTCATCCAAGGGATTTATTGGGTGCCTGAAATCCACTAGCGGCCCCTCCGTGGAGCAAAGCATGAACCCAATCACACCACTGAAGATCATTAAGAAAGCAAAAAGAAAGTGAGATGTTCGTTTTGTGATGCAACTGAGGTGAAAATAGTTAAGCTAGTAAGGTTTGTGCCTTTGATAAGTAGGGACAATGGTCCAAGCATATTCAACAGATCCTTTTGAAGAATTTGTGACACAAATTGATGACATTATGGAGCTCCAAGTTATCGCCCCAGAAGCTCTCTGCTGGAGCGCAGAGGACACCTCCTGGTCGGAGGGCTTTTGCCACTGATTGCAACAAGTCCTCATCAGCTAGTTCTTCCGCATCAGCTTCTAAACCCACAACCGTTTTTTCATCACTTTCAACAAGAATGAAATTGGTCTTACTCATGGGTGGTTGCGTTCAAATCTTGCTTATACTTGCTTTTGTACCTCCATTGATATAGACAAAAATAAATGGGAGGGGGGAGGTTACCCATGACATGAAATGCATCCAAAATGATAGCATCGTAAGTGCCGGGAACAGCTGATTTCAAGAATGCAATCCCTGTTTTCAGAAAGGAAGCAATTTAAGCTTAGCAAATCTACATTATATGTAAACTTCATCTAATAAGCGATGATCATAAAATTATACCACTAAACTGAAGAAGATTTTGGTCTCACACTCTTACCATCACCTAGATGTACCCTTACTCGAGGGTCCTTGTACCCAATTGCTATATCTGGGAAATATTTCTGATAAACCTGAGAAATACAAAGACAATTGATCAAACTCACGTGAAAAAATATAAAAAAACTCCAGTTCTATTACTAAAGTTTACAAGGAGTCAAATTCACCACAGAATATGAAGAGCTGAAAAAAAACTGACGTCTATGATCATTTTGTCAAGTTCACAGATGTCAATCTGCTCCAATGAAGCATGCCTAGAAGCTTTGCGTAAAATTCCACCATCTCCTCCTCCTATCAACAATAGCTGGACATTGAGAAGGCAAAGAAAGTTTCAGACAGCTATATGTCACAAAGTAATACCTTTGATATCCAAACTTGGAGGGAGATCGAATGGGTCTGCATTGGAGGGAAGTTATGACCTTTTTTGGGTTGGGGATTGAGCAAAGAGGAATGTGAGTCATCATCTCTTGATATGCACATTCATCCTTCTCAGTCAGCTGTATCGCGCCATTTAGTATCACCACTTTCCCATACGTTGAAGTCTGAGTAACACATTCATTAACATGCATTCTTCAGCAATCAAAACTTTGTTAGAAAGATGTTCTACTGATTTTTGTACCTCAAAGACAAGAAAATCCTGATACTCTGACTTCCCCTCGAATAAAATCTTTTCAACTTTGAGGAGATGTGACTGCCCTTCAAATACATAAATCAGAACAAGTTTAAACATTCCTGTCCTGAATTATATGAAATCTAAACACCAGAGGAATCGAAAATTCATACCTGGCCAAAACCTGCAACAATCAGCAAACCATGTTTCTGTAGAATCATGCAAAATAACACCTTCATTTCTTTCTATTCCTTCTTCTATAAGATTAACTGAAATGTTACGCTTCTTACTGTCAATATTTTCATTTTTCGTTTCACCTTCTTCGACTAGGCCCAGTTTTTCGATCATGGATCTGCATTCAGTATTCAGCTGCTCCGCCATTGGTTCTTTTTGTTACTGATCAAAAGAAAAAGGGGCAAATGCGCGAGGAAAATTAAATGATGCAATGCCCTGAACAAATTTCGAAGGAAATATATAGTCAAACAAAATCGGATTTTAGTGGACATGACTAAGCTGAATCCCGGGTGATCTCCTGTTGGCTTTTTCCAAGCAAAGTAATTCAAGATGGGATTTTTGGGTGCAGTGAATTAAGTTGAATCTTTTACATTAATAGCTTTGAAATATACCCTTTTATGATATGGCCCCCTTCACAATTCATTTTAAGATATGAAAACCTTGTCTTAAATTCCACAATCTTCTTTCCAGATTTTTACAGTTAGGTGAAAATTTTCAATTTATCTCGAAATGGTTCGGATTTGTGAACTGATGTAACCAACCTTTCCATGCACAACGGTAAAGTTTTTCTGGGTGAACTTACAAAAATATTTTTATACAATTACCAAAGAAAATCAACAAATCAGAGTGGCGCAGCGGAAGCGTGGTGGGCCCATAACCCACAGGTCCCAGGATCGAAACCTGGCTCTGATAGAGTAGCTTCCATTGTGTCTTTTTTAATGGTTATTTTTTAGCGAGAGAGAGAGAGGGCGCAATAGGAGATGGAGTCCCGGGACCTGTCTTTGCGAGGAAGAGAGAGGGAGCTTTGGGCCAGTTTCTCCACCGCCCCATCCATCACCACCGGTGCCTAGGATTGACGCTGACAACCATCCAACACCGCCCAGAAAGCCGATTCTTCAATCCAAGTGGGTGTTCTTTTCTCCCTAAATTATTAGTAATTTTGCAAATTAAACCGATTCTCGTCATATTATGTGTGAGATTAGAAATTTTGCAAATTATATGTATGGAATTTTCTTAATTTATTGTTCAGTTCTTTGGAATTGCGAGTTTTTGTGAAGTGGATTGGGAAGAACATAATCATTGTGGTTTCTTGATTTTTGAAGTGAGATTCCTGTCACCTTCTGTCGATTGAACTGCTGTGTACAAAAAAATTATTGAATTGTTAATACATGACCCTGTTTGAGTTTGAGATGCGAGAGTCTGGAAATGAAGTGTGAGGCCCTGTTCCTCTTATTGAGATATAATTTCGAACACAACTTGGTTTGAGGATGATTGTTGTCTGTGATTCGAATAGAAGGCCATGAACCTAGTTTTGCTCTTGTGGTCGTATGTGAAGTTCGAGATGCTCTTTGGTGTTTATTGGTTACTATGGTTAATTTTTTCGATTAAATTATGGGATAAATTGCTAGACGTTGGAGTTTGAAGTTTAGAGTGTTGAGTTTGAATTGGAATTAGAATTGAAATGGATCATTTTCAGACCTTTGTTTTGAGTGTACAAATGTTGGAAGTTCGGCTACTGCAAGTGGAAGTATGACATGATGTTCTGAGATATGGTTTGTATACAGGTTTGAATCTAAATTATTTGGGTATGTGGATGTTCATAAGTTTTAATACTTAGGTTCTAAGTTATGGCTTGACACAGTTTTGTATAATCGAAAGATTCTATGTATATTGTACGTATGAGTTGGTGGTGATGTTATGAAAATTACCATTTTAAAAACTTTGATCAAAAAGAAACTTTGAGATTATTGTCCTTCTAGTAATTGAATACCCTCATTCCTCTCACCATAATCATATTTAGCGAAGTACTCCCTCTCCCACAACCAACCATACCTTCTTTTCGGTGGCCTATTCCTAAAGGTATACTCTCTCTCTCTCTCTCTCTCTGTCTGTCTGTGTGTGTGTGTGTATCATCATCATTCTCTTTTAGCTTCTCATTGATATCTTGCACATGGTGGTATGGATTTAGCCCCTCCCTACTATTACACACACACACACATCATCATCATCATCAATCTCTTTTAGCTTCTCATTGATATCTTGCACATGGTGGTATGGATTTAGCCCCTCCCTACTATTGTGGAAACGGCAATACCTAATCATATCTGACTATGCATTTTCGGTGAGGAACCACTTCTTAAATTTCAAACTAGAGTTACTTTCTCTGTTGTGAGCTACTGAGATGTTAATTATCTTAACTTGGTTCAAAATTGTGCTGTTGATTTCAGATATCCAGTTTGATAGATTGATTTCGTTGGTTTGCTTCATCCATTTTTAGGGCTGACTCAGGAACTATGCTTCTGTCGCTTCATTAGAAGTATAGTTTATGCTCAATGCAGTTAAAGAAAATTTTGTTGATGTTCCCCTGTCTTTTTCAAAAACATTTTTTTTTCAATCTGTTAGAATTTGATGGTGAAGCATAAAAGGCTAATTGATTTGGGCTTAGAGAAATTTTTATTTTTGTCTTACATTCATCATTGGGTCTTTGGGCTCTTGTTTATCAGAGTCAAGCTAGTGTTGGCCACATCACAAATCTTCGCTACTCAGAAGACCAGAACCCGAAACCTTGTCAGACGAAACAAGTGCCAAATCACTTGAACTAACCTGTGTCAGTAAACATTTATGCTTTCTGGTATGCTAAGAAACCAATTAAGTTGAAAATATGTGATGGTATAGGAGATAAGCAAAGACTTCACATTGAATTGCATCCCTTGTTTTGGCCTTTGGGACTGTAACATCTAGGTAGATATACGGCTAAGCTCTCTTCTCTTCCCTTTTGTGGCGGAAATTTACTGGGTGATTAAATGATGTTAATGCCTTTCTCTGCTGCCTTTTTCTTAGACTGGCTATGTTCTTGCTGAAAATTTAGGTTCTATTTTCTTAGACTGCTCTTTTCTATTTGCTTTGTTAACTATTATTATTTTTGATAATTTGGTGAACAATTGAAATATATTTGATCGCATCATCCTTTATCTGTAAGTTTTTGTTGTAGTAGTGAAAATTGGTGGCTTGTGGTGCAGGTGGTTTCATCCTTTCTGGGCAGTTTGACCTCATGGACTCTGTGGTGGGGAAAGTCTGTGGGGAACTGATGGTGTGAGAACTTGCTCGGCTAACAATCATGCTTTCTATCAGTCGGCGCATCTCTGGAACTCCAGATAAACTGCTACTCTTTGATAAGAATCTTTTACTTTTTCTCTCTTCAAAGATGCACCATCTTATTGTTTCACTCAAAAGGCCAATTATGTAAACGTATACATGAAATGGAAGAAGGACCCTAGCTATGATTCAATTGAGTCAATCCATAGAAGCTTAGAATTGAAACCTATAATAGCTATCAAAAACTGCATAGTCAAGGACCCCAATGGATGCATTCCGATATCTGCTATATCAAAAAGGGGCAAAGAATTGGATGTCCATGTGAAGGTTGCTAGGTTCATGAGGCAGTATCCTGCTGTGTTTGAAGAATTTGTGGGACCCCAGTACAATTTGCCTTGGTTTAGATTGACCCAAAAAGCAATTGCGATTGACAAGGAGGAGAATGCAGTTTATGAAGACTTTAAGTCAGATTTGAGACTTAGGTTGAAGAAGTTGATATTAATGACTAGAGACAAGAGGTTGCCATTAAGGATAATCCAAGGGGTTCAGTGGTATTTAGGATTACCTGATGATTTTTGAAAAATCCTGAATCAAATCTTGATGAGTCTTTCAGGTTTGTGGAAATGGAAGATGGGGACACAGCATTAGCTGTAGATTGTGGAGAAAAGATGATGTCCATTCTGCAGAGTAATGCAGTGACCAGAGGAGGCTACAGTGGGGGTTGGATGGAGCCAATTTCGTTCCCTCTGTTTCCCTCCAAAGGTTTGAGACTCAAGAGGAAGATTTTAGACTGGTTAGATGAATTTCAAAATCTTCCTTATGTGTCCCCTTACGAGGACTTTGCACATATAAGTCCAGACAGTGACATAGCGGAAAAGCGAGTTGTTGGTGTCCTACATGAATTACTTGGCCTCTTCGTGGAGCATGCTGCCCAAAGGAAGAAGCTTCTGTGTCTCAAAAAATATTTGCAATTACCGCAAAAGTTTCACAAAGCATTTGAGAGACATCCGCATGTGTTTTATCTTTCACTGAAGAATAATACTTGCACAGCAATTATGAAAGAGGCCTACAGAGATGGTTCTGCTATAGAGCAACATCCCTTGTCAGTAGTGAGAAAGAAATATATTGAGTTGATAGAGGAATCTAAAACAATTTTGAAGCAGAGGAGGTTGAACAATTGCTTTGCTTGCGGGCAAGGTGCAGATTCAGAATCGGATCCGGCATCGAATTCCGACTGCGTTCACGCTGTTCATAGTGATTTGCAGAAGTGATCCTCGTAATTGCACAATGCCAACCATTCCGCAGCTACAGGTACTCCTAGTTGAAGGAAAATGGAAGTTTGATACGGGAAATAGTGGAGAAGGCCATTGTAGAAGATATATTACAAGAATGCTACTGCTCAGGCACACTTGTATATGTATGGTTCTAAGATGGTTTGTGGGGACTAAATTTAGACCATGACATGATGTCACTGTGTATTGTCTTCTCCAAATAAATTCTGGAATCAAATTGTAAAGAAGTTGGACATGGATAACAAGATTCAAGAAGATTTGAGCTGTCTGAGGATGAAACTGAGAATGAGACAGAAAGGGCTCGTCCAAATGGACGGGTTTTTCACGAAGATTATGCTGTTAATTCTTATTCATTACTGTATTACTGTTGTCAATCGCAAATTATAAAGTTGATACACTACAGATTACAGGGAAAATTCATTTTACATTAATGATTCATCGCAAATTATCTTACAGATTGGCATACTACTGTAAATTTCATTCTTTCAAAAATTATTATATATCACCACCACAAAAATAGAATACTGTTTCCGTAAAATCAATAATGGAAATTTGCATAGAAAATATTCAAATTACGCGACTTTTAAATGGGTTCATTTGCTTAATGTTCTAATTAGTGACATCGGAAAACCTTTGAAATATACCCTTTTATGATATGTCCCCCTTTCTTCACTAGTTTTCAGATATGAAAACCTTGTCTTAAATTCCACTCTTCTTTCCAGATTTTCATAGGTAGGTGAAAACTTTCTTCACAAGAATATAATTGATTTTAGCAAGCAACATATCAACAAATCAGAGTGGCGCAGCGGAAGCGTGGTGGGCCCATAACCCACAGGTCCCAGGATCGAAACCTGGCTCTGATAGAGTAGCTTCCAATGTGTCTTTTTTCCTGTTCCCTCCCTCCCACACCCAGTTCTCCGAGGAGGTTTTTTGCAGATAAGTACTGGCGCCGCTAATTTCAAATTCAATGAAACAAAACAAAGAAAATTCTTGGATTTTGGCAATGCAGTTGAGGGGATATTATAAATGATACCCAGATGAGAATAATCCTCATAGGAAGCATAAATACTCTTGTTTTTATCGAAGATGAAGCCAACTAGTTTCAGTGAGGACTCAACTCTGTTCAAAGATGGCTACTCGCAGGCTCTCCTCTCTCCTCTCCCCTTCTTTTCTCTCTCTTCGTAAGTTGCTTTATCTTCAAACTGCTGCTTCTCTTCCTTAGGCTTATTATATGTCATGTAATAACATTTTCTGGAACAGGGAAAAGCTCAAGCTTTAGCAGAACCTTGTGCTGCTACTTTTGTAGCACTTCTGCAGTGATTGAAGATCCCATAATCCCTTGTATTGATCTTGAGTACACCCAGCTTCTCATCAATGGCCAGTTTGTCGATGCCGCTTCTGGTAAATCTTCACCCTCCTCCGTTTTCTTCTTTTGAAATGATCCTGAAACTGTGTGACAAATTACATAAACTTGCCTCAGGAAAGACATTCCCTACGTATGATCCTCGGACTGGGGATGTTATAGCACACGTTGCTGAAGCTGATGCAGAAGATATCAATCGAGCTGTTGCTGCTGCTCGAAAAGCTTTTGATCAGGGTCCATGGCCTAAAATGACTGCTTATGTACCGAGATTTCTATGTCGAGTCCTTCGTTTCATATTATTACGTAAAAGTTTGTGTTGTATGTTCAACCTTCGTTTGCATGATTATGATTTACAGGAGAGAGCACGGATTATGTTGAGATTTGCTGATTTGCTTGAGACAAACACAGATGAGTTGGCTGCCTTGGAGACTTGGGATAACGGCAAGCCTTTTGCACAGGCCACAAAGACCGAGCTTCCTATGGTTGTTCGCTTATTTCGATACTATGCTGGTACAAAGAGCCATCCCTAAAAACAAAACCATGATTTTCTCTTGTGTAATTTTGTGTTTTAGGACTTTTTGCTGTGGAGGGATTTTGTCTTGGGTCAATATTGTTGTTATTGTTAAGATTTGGACCTCAAAACTATGCAGGTTGGGCGGATAAAATCCATGGCCTAACTGTTCCAACTGATGGGGAACACCATATTCAAACATTACACGAGCCAATAGGTGTAGCTGGGCAAATCATTCCATGGAACTTTCCTCTCCTTATGTTTGCTTGGAAAGTTGGCCCGGCATTGGCTTGTGGTAATGCTGTTGTCTTGAAGACTGCAGAGCAAACTCCATTGACTGCACTTTATGCCGGGAAACTCTTCCTTGAGGTAGGCATATCGCAGTGTGACCATGTCTGAATGTAATATTCATCAACTCCGCAATTAGAAAAGCTTCATTTTTTGCTTATGTATACCTTTCTGAACTGTGATGACAGGCCGGTCTTCCGCCTGGAGTGTTGAATGTAGTTTCCGGGTTTGGTCCCACTGCTGGTTCTGCGCTTTCAGGCCACATGGATGTGGATAAGGTATTCTTACAGCCTAGGTTGTCACTGTGATGGCGAATAACAAATGTTATTGAGAGCACATTTGACCTTGCATTTGGGGGGTCATGCGGTGTTTGTTTTATTTCTTATCAAATAAAAATTGTTTCACAGATTGCATTCACGGGATCCACTGAAACTGGGAAGGTGGTACTTGAGTCAGCAGCAAAGAGCAATCTTAAACCGGTGACTTTAGAACTCGGAGGAAAATCACCTTTCATTGTTTGCCGGGATGCTGATGTTGATCAAGCAGTGGAGCTTGCACATTTTGCTCTCTTCTTCAACCAGGTTAATTCACTCAGCTCAAATCTCTCCTCATATGTCATATATAGTTTTTCTTTAAAAACTTGGGGGATGTTTGTAGGGTCAATGCTGCTGTGCTGGATCTCGTACTTATGTGCATGAGAGTGTATATGATGAATTCGTGGAAAAATCAATTGCTCGAGCTAAGAGACGTACTGTTGGAGATCCCTTTAAGAGCAATATTGAGCAAGGTCCTCAGGTACTAGTGACTGAGTTGAAATTCGAAGATCACTATGAGTCCTTAAGGCACTTAGAACTGATGTATAAATTACAATGTTAAAACTGCAGATAGATACAGAGCAATTTGAGAAAGTGATGAGGTACATAACGTTGGGGATGGAAAGCAATGCTAAACTTGAATGTGGAGGAAAGCAGATCGGATCAAAAGGTTTCTTCGTCCAGCCTACTGTCTTCTCTAATGTTGAGGTATTCAATCTATTAATTTACTTGTTATACTGGCTAGCTCAAGCTGAGCCCGAGCAGTTTCTGAGACAATGATGTTTCTGAAACTAGGATGACATGCCAATTGCCCAAGATGAGATATTCGGCCCTGTTCAGTCCATCTTGAAATTCAGGCAAGCTAGAAATCTCACTAAGCTACTGTTACTTAGAAACAGGCACACTGTAAAGTCATTCATTTGAGCAACATGAGTTATATAGTCCCAATCTTTATATCCGTTATTCTGGTGTCTGGTCTTAATTCATCCAGGGACATCGATGATGTGATACAGAGGGCAAACACAACCCGATATGGGCTAGCAGCAGGAGTGTTCACAAAGAGCCTCGACACAGCCAACACATTGTCAAGGGGACTGAGGGTAGGGACTGTGTGGGTCAACTGCTTCAATGTGTTTGATGCAGCCATTCCTTTTGGAGGGTATAAGATGAGTGGAATAGGGAGAGAGAAGGGCATTTACAGCCTTAATAACTACCTCCAGGTCAAAGCCATTGTAACTCCCCTCAAACATCCTGCTTGGCTATAAGCTTAGAATGCGCATGTGTGACTGTGAGCCTGACTCATCCTTTTGTGTATCACATCTTCCATCTGCCCCTAATGTACATATTTTGAATGTATATGCTGAATAAAGTTCATGTAGTCAAATATAGGTAGGATATATCTAATCAAGCAAAAAGTTGGGCCTCCTATCAAGAATTATTATGTTTGACTTGATAATGTTGAGTCCCTCGGACAGGGGGCGGCCATAGATATGTAGCGTTAGTGTTTCCGGATACTGTTAATTTTAAGAATAAGATATTGTTGTATAAAGTTTATGAATTTGTCATTGTTTCGAAACACGCTTAGATTTTGAAAATTAATTTATGATATATGGTTTCCCTTCACATTATGCAATCTGTTTGAACAACTAAAATCTTCAAAATATTAATGTAGTCCACATATAATCATAAATAGGCAAAAACTTAAATAAATATCCAAAGTTGACACTGTTTTTTCAAATTTCAACAAATTGGTAGGTTGACTAGAAAAGGACTGGTGGAGAGTTCATATTAATTGCCTTATACCAAAACGCATCATTTTTGGTTTTTGGGTAAATGTTTGAAATCTATAAAGCTCTATCCTAATGTTTATCATGTCCAAATGCCTTAAGCGTAAAGGCACAAAAAAAAACCACCAACTTGTCCTTTTTCTCGCTTCACAATTTGGATCAGGTCAGCTTCGGTTTATATTAAATCGGACAAAAAATTTTCTCTAATGTTACTTTTGTTTACACGACAAGTTTATTTGATTAAAACTACTTGACCAAAAGCAAATGAAATGAAAATGAACTGTAAAATCAAACTAAAATTTCTTCGATCTGAATATAACCCAATCCAAAATCAACCGAAATCCGAACCGGAACGAATATGAATTTACAAATTTCCCAGGACGAGGATTTGTTATGGCATGTCCTTATCACATATGTCCTTTCAGAAGGGACCCTTGGAAAATACTGAAAATGACACCATGGTTAATGCGAAAAGAAGGGGGTAGATTTGGTGGGCCTTATGTGGGCTTCTGGACTTGCTTCTAGCAAATGGGCTACCTTACCGTGTGTGGCCCATGAAGTTGACCACTTTGTATAGTTTTCCCCCAAATGACTTTTCAATTCCACATTTTTTTGTTTTTATTCACATAATAATTCAACAAACAAAGCCTGATTAGTTAGCAAATGTGGCCATAATTAGCACTTTGAAGTTCATACTTACCCTAATCCTTAAGCTGTTTTAGCTCATGTGTTGCATGATCATTCGTCCACGTCGATATCAGATGCATCCCGAGTCATTCTCGCGTTTCTACATCAGCTTATTGACGACGATAATTATTTACACGTATATTTCATATTAGTACACTTAAAAGAAACCAAATTAGCCGTAATTATAAATAAAACAAACTTGAAATAGTGGAATTGAATTGATGGGACAACAAACATATCACTTGACATTATACCTCATGATTTGACCAAACTACATTAGGTTTATGCTTTCGAATTTAATTATAGACTAAATTATTAACAAAATTATATTTACAGTCCAATGTAAAAGGGAACTTTACAGACATAAAAATTACAGTATTAAATTAAATTAAATTAGAAATAATAGCAGACCAAATTACGACAAAGAACCACGATTAAGACGTTAAAAAATATTATTCCTATTAATTAAACCGTATTAATACAAGAATTAAACTGAAAACTCGTCGTATTGAGCATAATGCAGGGTTAATGACCAACATAATCTGGGTTTTCCAATCTGGTAGATTTGTATTTTACATAATTAATTGCTGCCAAAAGTATCCAATGAAACCTAAGATTATAAACACAATTAGATTTGCAGAAATCTAGCGATGTTCCATTAATTAATTAGTTTTCCATTGATTAATTAGATGTCAAGTGGAATCAACAATGTAATTAGTGTCGCTAATGCTACATATTCTCTCACATCCACGTGATTCTACTACATTTTAATTACCAATTAATATCAACAAAGTACATTTATCTTTTTATTTATTTATTAATGGGGTGTAATTTTAATGGTTAAAGTTAGATCACCTACCCTAAACTCAAGTTTTATCCAATATTTATATTAAAAAAATTAAATACTTCTAACATATGCTATCGAAACGTTAAAAAATTATATCACATAACATTCTATGGTAGTATAGGTCTAATAAACATATCATTCCACTTAGGTATGAAATGATTTTCAGTTCAGTGCAAATATAAAATATGTTTTAATTCGATTTTTGTTAACTATCTTTATGTAGGTATCGATTGGTTCGGGTTAGAATAATTTCGAATTAACCATATCCGACTTGGGTAGGGTTTAGTTCAGTTGAATTTTGTGTTAGGTCCATTTCGTATGATACTATAGTATCTCAATCCAGAGTTAGCCACTAAATTAAGACTTTATTAGTCGAAAATAGATGGAAATTACTTTTGCGAGATCTACGTCATTAGTTTTCCTTCCAAATTCCACAATTGAGGAGGCTTTTCTCTCTCTCTCCTCCTCGTTGCTGGCGCTACTTGGAATTCTCTCAGTCCACCACGTGTCAAGGTCGGCTTTGTGGGCCGCCCACCTTCATCCCTCCCTCCCCACTTCATCACACGTCCGTACTGACAGCCATTAAAACGTCGTCGTTTGCTTGATCCGAGGTTCATGTCATCTCAGCCAACCCCAGCTTCCCACGTGTCCCATTCACACGTGTCAGCCTCTTCTCCCGTGTTAGCCGCATTGTCGGTTATCGGAAACATCCTATCATCTTTTTTTTTTTTTCTTTTTATTTCACCCAACAGATAATAATAACTATAACTAATCACACCTCTCCCTCTCTCTTCAACCCCAACTCAAACTCAGAAAAACAGAGTCCACATTCTTCTCCGCAATGCTTCAGAAATCCGACCCAGATGACCGCCGGATTCTCAAGTTTCCGGCAGTCCGCCCCTGCGAAGATGTTCCTCCGGCGACCCTTCTCGCCTCTCTCATCAGTCTTTCTCGTAGCATCATTGACTACAATACCAAATTCTTTTCATCCCAGAAAAGAATCGCCCGGGAAGTTATCCGGCAAGTTGAGATCCTCCTGATTTTCTTCCAGGAGATCCATGATCGTGGTTCGGGTTCTTCTAACTCCCTCAACCTTTGCTTCCCCGAGCTCCACTTTGCCCTCCAAAAGTTCCGGTTTTTGCTACAAGATTGTACCCGGGGAGGTTGTAGGGTTTATATTTTGACGAAGTCGGAGTTTGTGGCGAATGAATTCCGCGTAGTGGTTAGGTCGGTGGCTACGGCGCTTGACATTGTTGAATGGGATTCACTGGGAGTTAGCCGCGAAGTGAGAGAATTAGTAGAGTTACTGGCCGTGCAGACCCAGAAGGTGAAAATGGAGACCGACCCGAATGACCAATCTGTGATGGACGAGGTCCGTTTGGTTTTGAGGCAATTCGAGTGCGAATACGAGCCCCCACGGGCTTCTCTGAAACGGGTCTTGGGTTACTTGGGGATCCGGACCTGGGATGAGTGCAACATGGAGGTGAAGTTCTTGGAAGAGATGAGTAATGCCGAAGAGGAAGGGAGAGAAACCGCACTGTGCAACACCCTCATGGGGTTCCTCTGTTACTGCAGAGGAGTTCTCTTCGAGACACTGGATAAATCTGAGGCGATCATCAACCAATCAGATTCAACATCAAGTAAGGAGTTGTTCAGTCACTTGAATCCCGAGGATTTTCGATGCCCGATTTCGCTCGAATTGATGATGGATCCGGTTACAATATCCACGGGTCATACTTATGATCGTCCATCAATCCAGAAGTGGCTCAAAGCAGGGCATATGCTCTGCCCCAAAACAGGGGAGAAGTTAACAAGCACAGAATTGGTCCCAAACTTAGCCCTCAAGAAACTGATCCAGCAGTTCTGTTCAGAGAATGGGATCTCGATATCGAAATCTGGAAAAAGAGGTCAGGATTCATCGAAGAAGACAATGTCTCCTAGCCCTGCTTCTAAAGTAGCAATGAGGTCCTTGGCTCAATTTCTTGCCGGGAGGTTAACTTACGGCATAGATGAGCAGAAGAACAAAGCAGCTTATGAAATCAGGTTGTTGGCAAAGTCAAATACCTTCAACAGATTAGTCATAACCGAAGCGGGAAATGTCCCTCCTCTCTTGGATCTTCTCACATCACCTGATCCCGAAACCCAACAGAATGCCATTGCAGCTCTTTTGAAGCTCTCAAAACATCACAAGGGGCAGAAGGAGATCATACGTGAGGGAGGGTTAATGCTGCTGATATCGGTTCTTCGAGGTGGGCTTACAATGGAATCGAGGCAGATTGCTGCAGCAACAATCTTTTACCTCTCCGCGGTTGATAGGTATCGGAGGATGATAGGTTCAACAAGAGAAGGGATCCCGGCTTTGATTGAGTTAATCAAGGATGGGACTTTATGTGGTAAGAAGAATGCTCTAGCTGCCATTTTTGGTCTCCTTATCTATCATGGAAACCATGAAAGAGCCCTCGAAGCAGGTATCATTCCAATGTTGGTTGATATCATAGCTTGCGCAGAAAGATCAGATCTTCTAGCTGATTCATTGGCTGTTTTAGCGACCCTGGCTGGGAGAATTGATGGGACTATAGCCATTTTGCAAACTCCTGCATTGCCTTTGATAATGGGGCTTTTAAAATCATCGATTTCTCGAGCTGGGAAGGAGTACTGTGTGTCTATTTTACTCTCTTTGTGCACCAATGGAGGAATCGAGGTTATTGAGGTTCTAGCCAAGGAATCAGCCATTATGCCTACCCTCTATTCGCTTATTGCTGATGGAACTTCGCACGTTTGCAAGAAGGCGCTCTCACTGATCAACTTGTTGCAGAAGTTCTACGAATCGAGCTCTTCAAGTTTAATGGCAGCTTCTGCAATTCAAAAGGAAAAGATTGTTCGAGCATTTTAGCATAAAACGAACAATGAAGCTCTTATTTGTTCTGTGTAAATATCTTGGCTTGCTAAGGTTGTTATAGAGTGAGATTCGTGCATCAGCTCGGTTTTTCGAAGAGCTGAGCTCTATGTTAGGCAATTCTTATAGGAACCATATTGTATAAAATTACAATTCGGATTCTTTTTAATAATATGATGAATTACCTATTGTCTCAAATTGAAACAATCTACTATGGCAGTTCGAATAATGATCCTTCTCTTTGCCGTTTTGCTTCATGTAGAGTTTCTCTTAGAAAGTTATGAATGTTATGGCTCTGTCTCAAACAGTTTGACTGGTTGGGTTCGATTTGATCTCGATAACCTGTTGTTAATCCTAAGTTATCGGATGAGAGGGTACATTAGGGCCAGCATTGAGAACCTTTAAGCAATCAAATACAGGATCATCTACTATCGCAATCAGGGCCAGAAATGCAAGATATATTGGATTTGAAGCATCTAGCAAGTCATGCTGTCAAAGCAGCAATGACCAAAACCACAATTTGTATGCTCTATACAACATACTACGAAATTTATACAACATACATCAATACCATGTAAGCTTACTTATACCAAGCTCCCAACCGAGTGCGTGAATCATGTCATGCACCATGCATACTGCTCGTACACGCCCATAGATTAAGACCACCAAGCCAGTTTTGCCAATTTCGATAACCTTGGGAATTTTCCATGGAATTCTCACCTGCATCTTGAATTTTCCTCCAGTCCGATGTATGATCACAAAAGGAAGCTCTACTCAATTAACTAGAAAACAGACTTGGGATCCTCTACCATCTTTCAAGGTGTGCAACCACTGTTGATACTCCTACGCAGGAAGCTTGCAGAAGCTTGAACAAAGCTATGTGTAACATGTCTTGGAAACTACTAGATTATATATGTTAAAATCTCTCACCATAACTTAAGCTCAGTCATTGCAAGGATAAGAGTTCTCTATACTGTACACAAATTTCATAGTCCATACATTTCGAGTATTATACAACACAAACTACGGGACAAAATTATAAAAGTCCACAGGTACTTTTATAATTCATACACCAAATATGCATACAAACTAATCGGCATGTGTACTTGTTGTCTTGTGCAAATGTTATTGGTATTCATCAGTATGGAGCTCTAGCCCACCCTACATGCGTTAACCTGAAAGTCATAAAAGATTGTGTAAACATGAACACATACACACACACATATTAGAACAAGATCCACTCAGGAAACTCAAGTTTCTCGACTTGCTCATTAGAAACCAGAATCTCTCATGTTCTAACCTTCTTGGACATTCCCCTAAATACAGAATTGAAGTCAATGGACAAAGTTCAATTTCGTATACAGAGTATAACCATTTGACATTGAGCAACCAAATGCATCAAAATTCTAGCAGGTGCCAGCCCTTCATCCTAATATCTCGCCTTTTAATTATCAGATTTGATCCAACCCAAAAATTTTCAGGTTTCACCCATTTTAGGCTCAATAAAATAAAATTTCAAAGCTAAGCTAAAAAATTCAAACAGGTTTTAGTCAGCCCATCAGGTTTTTAAAAAATATAATAATCCACATCTATCACCAGGGCACATGATAGGTCGAGCTTTGCTGGGACAACCATGGAAGTCTGGCAGTCTGGCCGTAGGGTTTGCATTTTGCATTCTCGATGTATGCATGTTGCATTCTCACTGTACAAACAGAGATTGGAGGATTTGCACTTTTTACATCAATAAACAGCACATAACTTCCAAAGGCTCAAGAGAAGATTGCATGCCTATTGGATCAAACAAACAACCAGACATGTATTTCCATCACAGCAACGGCTCAAGACAGAACTTCCTTACTCGGGAAAGAACATGTGGCTAATCACTTGTCAGGTTTAGATAATCCCTTTGACAACAGTATGCTTACACAACACCCCGAAGATGATCTTTCTCGCAGTGTTTACCCTAAAAAGCTGCTAAAAACTTAGCAACCTCCTTACCTGACAAACCATATATAATGGAGACCAAAAGTTACTGCAAATATACATGAGACTAACCCTATTTATAATACTCATGATTGATTTCCTGGACAAAGTAACACCATTACAGCCCAGAGACTAAAAACTCTGGTTATGGAATCCCTTTAACAGGCTTTAGTGCTGTTGGAAAGGTCGTCAGGTTCTTAAGTGCTTTTGTATAGCTTCTCACGCAGGGTGACATTGCATGCATAAACTAAAATTAAGTGGATTAACTAATTTCGAATTAACTGATGCAGAGTGATTAGAAGTAAACATTATCTTCTCATTGTGAAGAACACTTTATATTGAAGATTTAAGCTTACACTAGAAAGATGTGCTACAAGAAAGACAACATGAGATATGACATTCTTCCCACCCCTCCCAAAAAAGAAAAAAACTGGCCCCTTCGACTGAAAATTATATCGTAGGCCCTGGAATACCTTGCAAGGTGCTCCCATGAACTACAACTTCTTTTTCTGTTTTTTTATTCTCTAAATCTCTATCCTATTTTTCGCTTTCGTCCAACCGTCTATTGACATGTAGCATGGGAGTACAATGCATACTAGTCCAAGGACTATCATCTACCAAATACCCTTTGGTTTCCTACTTCATAGGCAACAAATGGTCGCTTTTGGCACAACATTGGACCATAACTATGTAGAATAGAATCTCATAGCATATAACACTATAACACCCTACAGGATTTTCACAATTGTACATACAAACAGACTGGAGGCTGTAATTGTTAACGATGCATAAAGCTGAAACTATCTCTAATACACCCCTTGAAGATGGCGTTCAAGTTCCCATCTTAAAGACCATGTAGGTTGTCATAACTCATAAGACTTATCACATATGTTCAAGGACTTCAATTTACAGCATGATAGTCCATCCTTAGATTATTTATTATCAGCTACTGGGGTTACTTACAGAATCTTGGCAAGTAATAGGCATCAATTACATATAGAATGCACTTATGCACTGAGATATGGACTAATTACTAATGTAATTATCATCAGGTGCCTAGCACAAGCACTAAAGTTAGAGCCTGAAGCCAGCATAACATACAAGAAATTCTAACAGGAATTGTAATGCTCAAACAATAAGACATGATATCTTGGAATAGGGCCTCGGAAAGATTAATTTGAGTGCTCAAACAATAACGACAATAAGTCAGTTACCTGCTTCACTAGGGCCTCGGCCGCAAATGGTGAAACCATACTAGGGGAATATCTGACCAAATGACCCGGAGATTCCATAACCTGGGTATATCGAACAGGTTTTTTGTAAGGATCAACCAGCATCAGTTTCTCTTTCGAGTGCATCAGAAACTTGCCAGTTTTAGTGAACCCGAAGAACTCACAGTCAGCAACCCTCAAGTCCGCAATCTCCATCGTCCTAGGAAGACTAAAGCATTTCACCCATGAGCCCCGCTCCCCATACTCCTTCATAGACCAGATTTCAATCCCTTGATCACTACTTTCCTTACACAGACATAGACAACCTCCCAAAACACACATAGATACACTTTTAGCATCAGTCAAAGCAGAACCCCAATCGGGCATTGGAATTATTTTCATCGCCTCCGCCCCCAAATCGAATCCAACAACAGCCACATTGCCATCCAAGCTCAATTTCCAGTGAACATGATCATTAACATACACTCCCCTCCGCTCCGAGATAGCTGAAGGGAAGTCAAATTGATCAAACTCAAGCCCACCATAGCTACTCCAAGAATGATCATTCCGAGAGAACAAATGCACTCTCTGACCATAATGCCCAGACCTCGAAAAGACCAACACAATTTTGTAATTATCAGAAGGGCCATGATGCCCAAATCCCCAAATGGGTTCCAAGTCCCGATCATTAGCATCCCTATAAGGAGGACCCCTAAATCTAATCGACTTTCTAGTGACAGGATTCGAGATGAAATAATGAAGTCCATGAAGATTGAAACACACCAAACCATCGCAAGAGCCCACCGGAATGGGTTCAGCAATGGATATGGCTTTGATGATATAATCACTGGCATCAAGTAGACAATCTGATAAGTTGGGGTTGTGGGCATCGAAAGATTCATAGTAGAAAATAGAGGGGCTGATGAAAGGGCCAATGAAAAGGGTGTTGGGGGATCGAGAGAGATGCAAAGGGGTGAACTTGGGGTGAGAGATAAGAGCATACCAGCGTTTACAGACAGATTTGAAGCGGAAGAGCGAGTTGACGGGAAGCCATGGAAGAATCTCCTCTTCTATGAGCTCCTCTGGGAGGGGTGGAGCTCCTCGGAGGTGCTCTCTTCCATTTTTTTTTTCCTGCTGGGTTTTTGTGTAAAGGCTTGAGAGAGTTGAGAGTTGTCATTTCTTCTTCAGTTGTTCTTAATTTATATGCATCAGGCTTACCTTTTGTGGACTAACCCCAGGTGTCCAGACTTTTGACAAAAGGTTTTGTAGCGTTTTTACTTCTCTCCAAGGGGCTGAAGTGAAGATACATGCACCTCAGTAATACTAATACTTCTCCAAAAAGTTTGAGGTGTTAGGGTCGGGATGCACATTGTCTTAACTGATAAAATCTCTAAAAGTAGTTTCGAAAAACCCGTTTGAACAACGGCTAGATCGATCTTTATGACTCAATTACAAAGAAAAGAAAAGGTTCAAGGGATTGGTGCCACCATCATCATAGATCAAGTAAGTGGCATGTGATTGACAGACCACAACTAAAATCATTATTAGTACTTTATTAATCTATAATATAAGGTTAGATCCTCAATTATTTCATGCTTATAGTTGAAAAAAATTGGACCAATTTTAAATAGATTTCCTTTTGGAATTAGGGTTTCCGAGCTATTTTGTTGAAAGCTGAACCCACTTCACATTGGGGTTCGGGCCATGTAGCCTATTGACTCGAACCTAGTAGTCGATGTCGAGTGAACCATCCAGGTCGGTGAGTGAAAGCCGTTGGCTCATGCAAGTACTTTAAATAAGGTAATTAATCAAACGAAGTATGGCATCTCTCGGGATCTCTTGGTTTCATTTATGGAATGAAATTACTTTAAATCTCCATTTTCAACCGGAACGTAAAATCATTAAATACAAACAATTTTAACAAAAGATAAAATCACATGTATCCACACTCTATCACAAGATAATGCATAGAAAAATACATGCCGAACACGTTGTTTAACCTCCGGTTTCTTGTGTACATTGTCTCCCGAAAGAAATTGTTCCGAATTTGGGTCATTACAAACATTCTAAATAAAAAGCTATATATTTGCGCTTTCATAATGAGAAAACACACAGAAAATACTAAATACACCCTCAAATGACGTTGTTTCGAGGGTGGTCTGTTATTGCTTTTTGGTAGTTGAGAAAATTGGCAAATAAGACGATATATAATTTAACGGGTTGTTCTTAACATATGTATGTTTAATAATCCAAGTTTTCCAAATGTATCATATGGAAATACAAACTAGCTAGTTATTTGACTAGAAGAAATTGCTAAATGTGTGCAAAATTTCAGTTATTGGGCTCCCGCCATAGCCCACAAGGCCCAGTTGATCCAAATTAACCTTATTTATCCATTAAAAAGAAAAAAAGAAACAAATGCACTTGGTGGAGAATGTGTGGGTTCGGTATCACAAAAAGGTTTAAAAAACAAAGAGATCAATTATATGGGTTTAGTCCATTGAGCAAAATGGCTCAACCCAGCGGTCCATGTATGTATGAACCATATGGGTTAGTGGGTCAAAATTGTTGGGTCATGTTAGAGAAAGTTCAAATGCCCATTTTCGAATCGGATTTGTTGAGTGAAATAGAGTATTAACATTCCTACCGATTTGTGGGTTTCCTTTATAGTATGAAAGTCTAATGCCCATTTTCAAATCGGATACATTAAATATAGGCAGTCTCGGTAAAAGAGAAAACTATATTTGCTTTATAATTCGAGAACTTATTTAAGGGAAATAAGGGTCGAATTCTTGTGGAAGGATATGAGACAAATTGTGTCTAAAAGTGAAAAGTTAAAACGATATTAATTAATTTGTAAGAATTAAAATAAACTGTCATTTGTGTAGTTTCTATAGTCATCATTTATATTGATTGACACTTTAATCGGATTTATTGTATTAATGAAAGAAATGTTATGTATTTAATTTTATAATTGTTGAAAAAATATGAATAAAAAATAATTTTACCTAATCTACAAGTGATAGCGTCATGTTACTATTCAATCATACTATTTTTTTTTCAATTTCATAGGTATTAATATGAACTTTTAAGTCAAGATAAGAGTGTCTTATTGCAAGTCATTTGACATTTTCGATTTTAATTTTTCTAATTATACTCAACAATTTTATTTTATTTTTTTTACTATCAGAATAACCTCAAAACTAGACCATTAATATTTTGCTAATGATTTCTATTTTTATTGTTTTTCTTTATTATTCGTAATCTTTGAATTGGTGATGTGTGTGCTCTATCATAACATTTGATTTTATTCGCTGTCTAATAATCGAATATATTATAGAGAGAGATTGATGGGCTAAGTGATAGCAGTAAGGAAAGCTAAGACCGCGGACAATAGTTTAGCCCGAGCTCAAAGGTCTACTTACAACTTACAACCACTTATAGACTCCTATACATCAAAAAACACAAATAACAACATTTCGTCATACGACTTTTAAGTCAGAGGAATTTTCTCGACCATGTGACTTGAACTAATCAGTATACATCTGTGTGTATGTGTATGTGTGACTGTAGTTATTCCCTTTGTAATTGAATTTAGTCCAAATGTATGCTGTCTGATACGTACAACAGGAAATGAAAGAAAACCTTGAAAGCGTGCATTATTAGGTTGGTCCATAGCAGTCCATGCGCACCAAATATAATCTGTGTCTATATGTAGACCATACTTTACTCTTTTTCAGAGGTTCAATGTTATTCTGATACAAATTAAATTATAAATTTGTGGAGGAAAGAGATGTCTCAATGACACACATGGAAGGAATGACGACCCAGAGAATCTAATTTTTTCATGGATGATTGTGCCTCTGTTTCCTGTATATGCATGCCTTTTATAATCAACTTTCTCAGCCTTCCTTTGCCCATCATCCCCATCTATGCATATATATATCTTACTGTTTATGTTTCTGTCTTTCTTTTGTGCTCACACTTTCCCACTCAGTGGAAAAACTACTTTGCTCATCAATTTTACGGGCCCGTTTAAAATGGATTTATAACAGCTATGATTTTAGTTTATTCAAGTTATAACATCTATAATAGCTTATTTTAATAGATATTTTTGACTTTTTTATTTTCAATAAAATGTTGAGTCAACTTGTTTTTTAACATAAATTTTATGATGAATTTTGGGTATATGTTCGAACTTAAATGAAAAACGCACATAAAAAGAAACATAAACGAAACGAACATCAGCGAACATAAAAGAGCAGAAAAAAACATAAATAAACATAAACGAACATACAAGAGTATAAACAAATATAAACGAATATAAACAAACAGAAATGAGTTGTTAAATAAGAAACGAACGTAAACGAACAAACATAAAAGAGCATAAATGAACATAAACGAACATAAAAGAACATAAACATGACATAAAACATAAATAAATTCTGTTTTTCTTTATGTAAAGTTGAATAAGTTTGTATTTTCTTGTTATTTCCTCACAGTCCAAAAATAACAAAGTATTGTGAAACGAATGACGTATGTATAAATTTGTGAATTCGATGACAGTTGAGATATCTTGGTTGATGACACAACAAATAGAATAAGTTACACACATTTGGGATCTCAAATAATGCAATTTTTTTGTTTTTTTGGCAAAGGAGTCAAATAATGCATTGATATGTCAAGTTTCACCTACTACAATTTCCAATGGAAATAAATTTTGCGACACAAATAAATTGGGATTTTGCCATTGGCTTGAATTTTCATAGGTCATGTCCTCTTGTGATTTAATTTGGAGGGAGAGTGTGTGTACTCCTCCTACTACATGTTCACTCGACAATGTTTTGGTTGTGCATCACATCCTCTTTGACTTATGGCCACAGTAAATTTGGTTCACCAACAAGTGTGGTACATCTCTTGCTGGGGTACCCTTCATGGGCTTTTCTCACTTAAATAACATTGTAGGCCATAGAATCATTTGGCATGTCAATCACGTATCTATCACATAAAATTTATATATAAAAAGAAACTAAACTCGACTAATTATTTATAAGGGTCGACATGAGCTCAATCAATTTCTGTTATTGTCCAAATCATAAATTGCAAACAAACTCATTTCTACTTGGTAAATAAAAATGACAATCACATAAATCAAATTATCTCAAAAATCATGCAAGAACGAGTTTTAATTAATCAGTTGTTGTCCAAGTCATGTCATTCTCAAAGATCCAATGGCAAACTTCGATGAGCCCGGGACTTGAGCCCAAGGCTAAGAAGGCCCCATGCCCCGGGCTCCATGCTGACGTGTCGAGGTGGCAAATGGCAACACCATGGTTTATCTTAGCTTTGGTTTCCATGTCCAATATATCAGCCTCGTACACTCTCACTTTGGGCACAGAGTGGCAGTAGTAGAGCAAATAGGGGAACAAACTTTGATGGCATGATACTGATTTTGTCACTTGCCCATTATTCACCCCTCTCACCGACCCGACCACGACCCGTTTACCTGACCCGTTTACGTTCTCAGTGGTCCGGACGGCCACATTGTCTCCCAAGACCGTGACTGCGAAATCAATCATGTCCTCAATGGAAGCCACGCACCGCTTGGTCTCACCAGGGCTCGGCAGCCGCTCACATTCACCCAGCGCGTTCAGCATCACGCGCTCCAGAGTGGAGTTCTCCCGGGCTCCGAAAGCGTCCCTCATTTCCGATATCAGTGAGGTCGAAAACGGTAATTTGGACGAAATGGAGCGGGGCAAAAATGACCTTGGAGGCATCTTATCCTTGATATCAGGCATCTTGAAAGCAATCCCAGGCTTCAACATTGCCTCCCTAAAGAACTTGCCCTCTTCCACCAACTTATTTACCATTTTGCCACTCTTACTTGGACCCTTTTGGCCAGTATACCCGGCAAAGGTAATCCCCTTCTTATCGCCATAACCTTTAAAAGAATTATTGACACCGTAACTCTTGAAACTAACCTCACGATTAACACCCCTCTACCGTACTCCTTAAACGCATCCAACCCTTGATTAAACGACTTCCCATAGTTCAAAAAACTAGCCTTAGCCGAGCTCGAGTCCCTGCCATAAGATTGGAACGTATCATCCCCTACATTGGCCTGATCCCTATAGTTTTCGAACCTATCGAGCCCCGAACTGGCCCTCGATCCATAGTTTTTGAAAGTGGTATGAGGGTTATTCCCCTGAGCCGCATACCCCTTGAAGGAGTCATTGGCGGCATTTGCCAATTCTCCGTAGCTGGAAAAACCTGACCCGACAATATTAGCACCTTGTGCGTAGTTGGTAAATTGGGAGGGGACTCCATTCCCATTTTTACCGTAAGTTGTAAAAGCTTGAGTACCCGAGTTAGTGTCCTCGGAGTAGGACCCGAAAGAGAGCCGATGGTTATTGGCATTGGAGGAGTAGCTGCTGAACTTGAGATTGGGGACGTTCACGCTGGACTCGTAGCTGGTGAACTCAGCTAACCCCCGGTCCCGCTCGCTCCGTAGCTGGTGAAGCTGTCGTTAGCCACATTGCCGTTGCTGGAGTAGCTGCTGAAGCTCTCGCCGTGGCCAGTCGAGCCAGGGCTGTAGCGAGTGAACGAGTTGACCGGCATGTTGATGTTGAGTGAGTAGTTCTTGAAGGAGTCATGGCCGCCGAGTTTGGGGGCGCCGTAGTTGCTGAACTTCTTGTTGGAGTAGGTGGTGAAGTCGGCATGGACGGGGCGGGGGGAGGAAGAGGCGGTGGCGGAGGAGGAGAAGTTGCAGAAGAGGTTAGCGGAGGAGCAGAACGCGGAGAGGCGGGTGGAGAGGGCGCCTTCGGAGGCGAGCTTGGAGAAGACGGCGGCGTCTACGGCAGAGAGAGGGGACGCCTTGGAGAGTAGGAAAGAGGGCCTGGGGAGGTTGTTGGAGATGTGGGTGTTCCAATACCGTAGTAAGGAGGCTTTTGCTGTAAATGGGTTTTCCTTAACTACTTCACCTCCTGATAGTGAGACCTGCACACAGAACAATTCATGTAAATCCAGAAACATTTATCAGCTCAAGAATAATTGCCAAAAGCAGGATATAGAGACAGAGAGAGAGAGAGAGAGAGAGAGTACAGACATGTAGAAACAAGGAGAAAGAGAACAAAATGAAGGGAATGGTAGGAAGCTTAGACATGGACATTGTTGAGGATGTGAGTAGGGGAGAGTTTGGCAGCAAGGAATGGGACAAATCTATATATTGACAGGGAAAGAGAATTAGAAGGAGCAAACATATACATTATACAGTAACAGCTTATAACATCAAGGGCTAAGCTATATAGTCACTTCTCTACTTTCATAAGTTCCCTATTCTTTGCTTTACTAACCTAGCAATATGTACTCTAATGGCACCATTTCGAAATATGTGCCTAATAATCGAAAAAAGTTGTCATGGTCGGAGACTTGTTATTGGATCTATCTTAAATCCACTAAAAACTTATCAATTTTAAATTTTAACAATCAGATAAATGTAAATAAGTAACTATAGTAATATTTTAATAGACGGTAGAAAATAAGTAAATCTATTCTCTTTGATGTAGAATATTGCTTTTAGGCCTTGTTTTGTCCCTTTGTTTTAGGCTTTTTGGTTGTGAATATCCTGCTAATGAGGGGAAGTAAAGGATCTGTGTGCCTCTTTGATATGGTTTTTTGACTTATTGTCCTATAGAGTAAAAAAGGTGTGGTGGGTTATGTAATCAAGACCATAATTAATTAATTAAGAAAGTATGGGAGTTCGTAGTAAATAATAGTCTTATAGTGAGCAAAACATGAGCTTAGGGGGCAGTTTGGATGTATTAGTGGTAACACCAAGTTATGGATAATTAATGGGTTTGCTAATTACAAAGAATTCTCTTTTCAACTTCCATTACATTGATATTACCACCAAAAACGATGTCTCGATGTTTGAAGTTAACCCAAAAGGTCGAGGGGAAAAATGCTATCTTATGATATTTTTATGTATTATTAAGCCAAAAACATTTTGTTCTTATAAAATATACCCGATAAATGGGTTGTTCGGTTCGGGTATGAGTCGGATTGATTTCAAAGCGTGCCATGTATCGGGTCAACACCAATATGGATGCGTTCGGTTCGTGTTGGTTTCCGTTTAGGTCGGGTTGACTTTGGGTCTACCAAAGTTTGGTTCAATAAGTTTGTTTTAAAAAAGAAATAACTTTGTATGAAATTTTGGTTCGGGTTTGGTTTGAGTCACGTCGATTCGAATTTCGGTTTATTTTCAAGTGAGCATATTTTAGGTGTCGGGTCGGTTATGGGTCGGGATAGTTCGATTCGTGTTTGAGATCTTGGGTCGGTTTTGCCAAATCTTGCTCCTATTATCATCAATCTTAATGTTATGTAGTTTGTTTGACATGTCATTTTTATCAAATTTTAGTTTGAAATATAAATGTGACGTCAATCAAGACTTTATTTATTATTACATCCTATATATCAATCTTCTTATAATAATTTATTGTGAGGTGCTCTCACTTAAAAATTTATCATGGTTAGCTCATTTTCATATATCATAGTAAAGCGTCAAATTTAGAAAAGAAATTTGATGCCTTGACACTACCAACCTGATTTTAAAACCATGTTAAATTTGCACCTTTGACCATAGTATAGGGACGATGTGTTTATTTTTCTTTACAAGATAAATCTATTGGACCGAACACCAATTAGTTAAAAACCAAATCAACCTAAATCATGTCTAGAACACCGCGACTCGACACAAGTTAATCTGAACGGAAATCGGCCTTAATTACAAGCATTATGCATGTAATTTAATTAAAAAGCTCATGAATCAAAGAGGAAACCCAGATGAGCAACTGAGAAGCAAGCAACAAGAGGTGAGGTAGGCAATGAATTGAAGTTGCAAATGTAATAATTTTGTTGGAGTGGCAATGGGAATGGCATGGCACATCTTTTCTGACCTTTTACATGATAAAAAACAGAGTAGAGTACTACTTTCAGCTTTAGAAGATGTGCACTGCAAACTATGCTGCCATCCCACTCTTCCTCCTGCCATGGCTTTTCCATCCACTAATTCACAAAACATTTACTACAATTTTTTTTAAAAAAATAAATCAATAAACCTTTCACATTACACATCCACCTCTGTTCAAATTTCATCGCAATATTTCATACTACTTCTTTCAAAACTCTCTTGCCCTATTCTATTTAACTGTAATATTCTAAGGAGTTATTAGATAATTGTAAAGTTAATTATAAAGAAATGTGAAGAGTTGTAAACAATTGTAAAAACTGTAGGGAGTCTGTCAAAAGTTGTAAAGAGTTGTCATAAGTTATAAGGAGTTATATAAGGTTATAAGTTAAGGTTAAATAGAATAGGACCTCTATCGATGTTTCTAATATGGCTTTTATTTTACTACCAAATTGACATTGCATGCCAATGAATTCTATACAATGTGAAATATTTTTATGGTGAATGTTAGATAACTCAATTGATAAAGCCTCTGAAAATCATCATGTATTATCATATATTTAATTTAAATTCAAATCTTACATACATTGACGACTATTTTAGTTTGATCCCGATAGCTATATGATCCATTTTATGTCGATAAGGATCAACTCAATAAACAAGAATTTACACTATTCTGAAAATGAACCTACACTAGTAGTCATGGAGTAACGTGCTAATGAATCATTTACACATAATGGTAAACAACATTTAGAATTGTAGTTAAGAATTGATTTAGAGACATGATAAAGGCATAATCTACACTTATTTACTTTTCAAGAAAATTGAGGAAAAAGATTACTAATATACTTTTTTGTTTTTTTATTTCGCAATACATATCATGTTAATTAACATTTTTTATTGTACAATGTCTGTCACTTTACAATGTTAAAGATATACTAATTACTAGTTTACCAATTTTATCGTTATTAATTTGAATGAAATCTTGAACAATTTGATCTTTTAACACAATATTTACGTTTTTTAGTATTCACTCACAGTCCAAAACGGAGGAAAATTTTACAATTTTGGAGGAAATAATGTAGTCATAATGATGCTGGGAATTTGGTTATCGTAGAAGCAACGCAAAGAATGTATGTAAGGTGTACAGTGTACTTAAATTTTAATATTGTTTTACTTTGATTAATCTTTGATTTTTGAGGAAGATTAATAGATTACCGGAAATGATGATGTAGTACACTTCGTATCATTATGGTTTTGAAAATGCGGAGCCATCTTCTCTAACTCTAATCTTCAAAAGCACATCATCTTCTGTAAATTTTGGCCAGGATTTCTGCCTTCTGATCTCAGATGTTCCACTCGTGTTTTCTCGCTCTAGTCAAGAGTCCCGTCGGTCCAACTCATATTTTTAAAATTCACGTTTTTTACGACTTAGTCTCTTTCTGTGTTGTTATCATATTTTACCATAATATACATATATAAGTATTTCTTTTCTTTCTTCTTTCGTGACAACAAGCATATATTTATTTATTATGAATCATTTGAATATATAACATTCTTTCATAATAATAATAATAATAATAATAATAATAATAATAATAATAATATGGGAGGACGGAGGAAATGGGCCAATTCCATGGAAGGAAGGCCTACCAAAAATTGTTAAATTTTAATTAATTATAGAGACGAAGAATAAAAAGGAAAATAAGATTTACCCAAAACCAAAAACCCAAAAAAAAAAATCAAAATTAGCAAAAAAAATAAGGAACAAAACTAAAGGAGCCCGTTCAGCCCAGCCATATCTTGAAAAGTGGGCCGAAATGGGCTGTTGAAGTCCAAACTTGTGTAAATGAGTTTGAATGGCCTATTGGATTGGACTCTCCAAAGGTACTCTTAGCCCAGTTGGATTTGAAAGGAGACATTTTAAATTGTTGAACAACTACTTTTTTTCGTTTTATAATATTTGTTATTTTTTATTATAAAAAATTACTAAAAAATGCCTTTAGTTTCATAATATTTATGACAAATTTATGTTAAAATATTAGGTTGCTCCAATATTTCATTAGAAATGAAAAATTCAATGAAAAAAAAGAAAAAAAGCAATTAATGAGGAACTGATAAAATTAGTTATTAATACGTCGTTGGAATTATAAAGTGACAGATATTATAAAACATAAGGTATTTTGAAATGGAGGGAGTGTAAATTAATGATAAAATCTATTGAAAGTCATTGGAAATGAGCGATAAAAAAAGATATAAAAACTTAAAAAGGCAATTAATAAGGCTAATTTTAATAAATTATCAGTAATATGTCATTTGAATTATAATATAAAATAACATATATTTAAAAAGTAGTTAAAGTAACGGATATTATGAAATACGGGGAGTAATTTTATATTAAAAGGAGTAATTAATATGTTTGTTAAAAGCATAATTAAAAAACTTATGTTTGATGTTATAAACAGGTTTTGATGGAAAAACCGAAATAATAAGTGCATGACGTGGGAAAAGATTGTAAAAGATGACAACTCTCTATTCTCCATTGAATAATGCAATTGTGTGTATTTTGCATAATTTTATTTTATTTTATATTATTCCTTAGTCGAGTCAACAAGCTACCATGCCATCACGAATCATTCGTAGGATTCAATAAAATTAGTGTGAAATTTATTCCTCCATTTTAATTTCATTGCATTAGTTATGTAGTTTCTTTTTTTATAAAATATTTTATTTGCCCATCCCCCTCGCCGACCACCCTTTTTCTAATATTAATAGGTATATAAAAGAAAACAATGTAGTAACTGGCGGAATTATAATATGATCAAAATAAATTTTTAAAATATTCGACGGAAATAATACAAACTTTTTAGTAAAAGCTAGTAATATAAAGTTTAATTTTACTTAACGCCAACGTAACATCATCGAAATTAAGAGATTATGATTCGGCGGAGATAGGAATGTAAACGAGTCGAGCTGAGTCCGAGTGGCCGGTTTGGGCTCGGCTCGGTTACATTTCGGTTGTGCTCGGGCTCACCTCAAAGCTGGTCGAGCCCTTGAAGTTTAGGCTCATGCTCGGCTCGGATGATTTAGGTTAAAGCTCGGGCTTAGCTCGATTTTTCTTTTTCTTTTGGATTTCCTTAAAAATTTTCTAAATTCAAGATTATACTTGCAATTAAATTATATATTTTTGTTTTAGATTTAAGAAATAAAGATTTGAATGAATTTTTGATGATTTTAAAGGTAATTTTATACTCTCAAAACAAGTATTTTTTTAAAAAAGTAAATTATTTAACCTAAACGGAACCAAACCGAGCCGAGTTGACCCGAGTTTTGCCAAGCTCGACTCGGCTCGGTATGGCTTCGACCCGGCTCGGGCTCGATTTGACTCGAGCTCGAGATGAGCTTTGACCAAGTCGAGTCCGAGCCCTTGACCAATCTCCTCGATTCGAGTTACAACCCTAGGCGGAGCGATGATGTGACAGGTCGATTAACCATATGTATTACAAATTTAAAATTACATTATTATTTTAATATTTTTATAAAATATTATTGCATTGATATGGTTGGTAGGACGAAGAGGGAATAAGGAATAATAGATTAAGGTTAGCAGCAAATTATTATTGCATTTTGATCCAGGTTATTTTCCGAACAGTTCCAACTCACCCGTCACATCACTAGTCAACTGGACCTAATCAATCGGACAATGCGAGATATCGGCCCAAGCCTACTTTTAACGGATCAAGTAAAAGCCCAAAGCCCATTAGGATTAGGGTTAGGGTTTCCTCCTAAATCATGGTAAATTACTATCTTACCCCCATCAAAATCCTCTACAAATACTCACCAACCTTCATCCTCATGAGACATGTAGATATGCTCATAAGCATACATCACCAATTCACAACACTTTCCTCTCTAGGAAAGTGATTTCATCGATCCGCTCATCCAATTCATCACACTAACTTGAGCGTCGGAGGGCGTTTCTCGAGATTTATCCCCAAGGCTTTGCCTTTTTATAGGTTTCGTAGCGGACACGTGAAATCCATCCGATCGCGCCACGCCTCGCAATCGAGAAGTAAATCATTTCTCCCTCCAAATCATCATCGACGTAATCGCACAAGTTTTTATCCTGAAATACATTTATTTAATTATTTTAATAAACCTTAATTATTGCGCGTCTGAGTACAAGCGTACAACTCAAAAAAAAAAAAAAAACCCACCAATAATGACGTGAAAGAATTATTTTTTTAAAATTAGGGTTTGTCAGATTATTTTCATTAAACTGGAATCTCAAATTTATTATTTTTTTAAACAAAAAGTTTCAAACATTACGACAGCTCAAGTTGCCAGCACTATAATTATTAGGCCATCTCAAAAAATTTAATTAAATTTGTTCACGTTATTCTTTAATTAATCAGGCATGCTAATCACAGGATTTATAGTATTATTATGCTTAATTGACTCGATCTGATCCATAATAATCACGCCATTTTAGAGATGCAGATGAATTTCTGATCAAAGCTAAAGGCAGACACCAAATCCCACTTTCTTTATCTTTACCCTAAATTATTTATTTATATAACCTAAATTATTAGACGGTTGTGTGCGTATATTATAATTAATTTATTTATAGAATAAAAAGTATTTTAAATTATTTATTTATATCCTAAATTATTAAGTGATTATGTGTGTATATTATAATTTATTTATCTAATAAAAAAATACTTTAAATGAGTATACATACAAGTGTATGCATTAGATCTACTTTCATACTTTAAACATAATAATATATTAAAAGGTGCAACTCAGAAAAATATACCATTACCTACTTGAATCGGCTTTTCCTACATGTTGTGCTAAAATATTTTCAAGTGGTCTATGATTAATTATAAATTGAAGAATTGCATAATACTTTTTTATGATAGTTTGAGTTATTCGATAATATACTTTGATTCCTAGTTTTATTTTATAGCACCAAGAAATTTATCAGATATTAGACTTAAAAAACTTATCTATTGAGAATATGAGAAGTTTACAAATTGAAACATGTTACAAAAGAGTCGAGTTAGCTGAAAAATACACATATATATAATAAATTTGAATATAATTTTTCTGTAAGAAAAAAAAAACAGCTGAAAATTTTAAATTGTAATTATATATACTCAAAGGGTGTGTTCGGTAAAATTAATTGTTTTAATAGTAATCGTTAAGCTGTTTTTTAGCAATTAGTCGTTATTGATCGACTAGTGGTTAGTGCTTAGATGTTCAACTAGTGATTTAAGATAAGTATGTTTGGTAATAGTGATTTTTAAGTAGCATATTTGTATGAAATGACTTAAAAGGATATAAGCGATAAAAGCTTTTAGAAAATAAAAAGGAGAATTTCGGAAACATATGTGCAAACATTAGGTAATGTTTTTGAAAACGTTACTTTGAGACCCTGTTCGGCAATAGAGTTTTGATAAGGTAGTATTTCAACTAGCATTTTCACCAAGTCAAAACACTAACCAACCAAATATTAGTGTTCGATAAAGTAGTATTTCAACTAGCGTTTTCGGTAACTTATAGCGTTTCAAGTAGCGTTTACGAAAAGCTAATATTCTTAGCTTTTCACATTTAAAAATAGCGTTTCATTTTTTTTTGACAAAAATATCCCTTCATTAATTTATATTTGAAAAATTATATATATCCTTTTACGTCAATTTACAATAATAAGCTAATTCAACAATGAAATTTACTTGTACACATTTATTGAACCGTTAAATTAAATAGCTATCCGCTAACAGATTAAAATCTAACAACTATTAGCTATCTAAATAGCTATTAGTTACACAAACAGATTATCAACTACTCAAACAACTCATTTTGCCGAACAGGTTTACCAAACACTTATATATTTTAGATTAGTAATGTTTTACCTCCTACAAAACACTAACCAATACCTCAAAACTAGTGCCGAATACGCCCAAATTGATGATAAATTTTTTGTGGTCAATGGACCACTTTGCCAGTTACTTAGATTTTGATGTTAAACTAATTGGACCATCATATCAAGTGGGATGATAAAATAAATTGCGTGAATTATATTTCATATTAAGATTGTCGAGATTTAAATATGAGACATATTGTTTAGAAAGACTACGATATCTTATTCAAAAATAATCTTAATATTAAAAGTTTAAATTAATGGTTGAATGTTTATGATAGATAATATACACTCACATTGAGCACCATTATTACAAATTTCGAAATTTTCCGGCCATGTTCCCGACAACAATCCTTCCGAGAACATATGATGTGCTTGTGCCCTGGGTTTTCCCATGTGTCCATATTTTCCAACGAGATATATACCAATCTGCCCCTTATCGTTCCATGTCCTGCCCTCCGTTGCGATCTTCCAAAAGTCGTCTGGCCGGTACTGATAAGGTCGTTTCGTAACTGTTAATCATTAGGATCGGAGTCGGAAAAAATGGATGGTCGATCTCATTATGTTTTTAGACCACTTTTTTCTCGTGTATTGCCTGAATTAATATTAAATCAACAAAAGCTACTGAGAAAATGACCGAAATAATAAGGTCGCCTACCCCTCATTCTGTTTTTATTCATACAACAACGTGCAAATTTAATTATTCTAAACCTTGTTATCAACCAACCGCGGGTACCTTTTTTCTAAATAAATAAAATCTTGAGATACGGAAAATTTTGATATCGCGTGGTAGTGCTTGGTAAAAATTCAGGTCAAGGTCAAAATTGGGTCGGTCATTAGATGAATTTTTTGTCCGATATTCTGTTTTTTGGATCGGACAATTTGGATAAGCGTAAATTTGAGTTCAAATCGGGCTCGGATAATAAAAACATGAAAATTTTATGTTTGAATTTTGCCGACGCTCACGATTTCTCACAAAAAAAAAACTAAATATTTGATCTGGAGCATTAAGGGTTGAGATAAATAATATTTAAATCAAAAACTAATGTTATATCTCAATTCTTATGCATCAAAAGTTGACATAATATTGCTATATATATATATATATATATATATATATATATATATAGGAGTATAAAATTAAAACAACAATTCTTTTGGAAAAAAAAACATTTTTATTTTGATGGAAAAGGAAAAGATGGATACATTTTGAAATTACAAAAAAAAAAAATGCTAATTGTTTACTAAAGTTTCTTTTATACGTGTATATTTTACTTTGCTTTAAAATTCCTCTAGACCCCAAAAAAACCTAACATTGTAATTGTATAACATATGTTTTATCCGTTTCACGTTGGTCACATTCACTAACTTTTTTGTCTCATAATATCTGTCAATGACATATTAATGATTAATTTACCAATTTTTCTTTAGTAATTATTTTTTTGTCTCTTTTTTAAATAATTTTCACTATTCTCAATGAAACCTTGGAACTAACTTGGTTTTTTAATATAAATTTGTAATAAATTTTATATTTTCTTAATATTTTCTAGAAATAAAAAATAATAAATATTATAAAACAAAGGAAACACTAAAATTTATGTCAACTTTCTACCTAGAATTACGCAATTATAATTAGCGTGAATAATAAATATCATTGAAATATCTCAATGGAATGAAAATGGTACATTGCATGTGCAAAAAATTTGAGTTGACCAGCAAAGAATTAGCATTATATATATTATGATTGACTATAGTCTATATAAATTAATACTCAATCCGTTTTAAAATACTTGTCACTTTAAGGTTAGGAGAGAATAACAAAAATATAAAAATTATGATAAAGTTTATGTTAAAAGACTAAGTTGCTCCGAGATTTTATTAGAAGTGAAAAAAATCAAGAAATAAAGAAGAAGAAAAAAAATAATCGGGACAAAGTTGGTAAAATAGTCAGTAATATGTCATCGAAATTATAAAGTGACAAATAATATGAAACGAAAAAAATTAATTAAAATGATATGTATTGTAAAATGGAGGGAGTATAGTAAAATAAAAATTATATTATTAAATTAATTAATGAATTTCATACAATTAATGAGGTCTTAACAATAATTTGATCGAGTATATATGATGAAGAAAAGTCTCCTAAATTGCAAAAGCAAGTTGGAAGAGAGAGATGTGATTATGATTACAAACGGTACAGCTATATTTCTGGCTCAAAAAAAAGGTAAAAATTTGTATTATATAGATTATATTTAAACACACATGAAATATACCCTACTTTGATCAAAAGTATTTTATATCAAAATCCAGGTTGTTGTTTTTTTATGATTCACACGTATTTTTGGAACTCAGGAGAACATAGTTTCAAATAGGGGTGAGTTCAGCTAATGGGTACTCCGAAATTGGATCGGAGCTGGTCAAAAGAGTAAGGTTCCGAAATCGGAACCTAGTCAAACGGTTCTTGGTTTCCAGTTTCAAAAATCAAGCCCTGGAACAGTTAAAACAAGTAATGTTTCCAACATTTTCAGTTTTTACTTTGTAAATATGAAGCCCATGTAATTTCAAGTTCAATTAGTTTGTGGTTCGTGATAATTACTCTTTAAATGCAAAGAGAAGCGAGAAATTAATGTTTTACTTTTTGTTTCCTTTTTCAGTGGAAGTTTAAGTTCTCGTCTAACTCTTCCTATGACAAATTGATTTACTATTTATTAATGCTTGAAATGTAATTAATCCAAGAATATATAATTTTTAAGACTTTAAAATTTTTTCATAAAACTAATGGTATGGAAAGGGGACCCTGGAATCGGAACCGGACTCGAGGTTCGGATTTAGATTCCTAAAATTTAAGTAACCGGTCAAACAGGTTCCAGTTCGGTTTTCTAAAATTCAAGAACCGGTCAAAGAGGTTCTAGTTCGAGTTTTTAAAATTCAAGAACCGGTCAAACAGGGTTAGGTTTAAGTTTTCAATTTTGGAACAGGTACCAAAACCGCTCACCCCTAGTTTCAAAGTGTTGTGTAGGAACCGAGATAATACTATCTCTATGAGGGAAAACCGACATATATTATTAAATGAAAAAAGTTAGTTAAAGTGATATATATTGTGAAATGTAAGGAACAGATTATTGCAAAATTCTTGGTTTTTAAAAGACAATTATTAATGGTATAGTATTATTCTCTCCATTTCACAATACTAGCCAATTTAACTAAATTTTTCGTTTTAAAATATCCGTCACTTTACAATCCAAATGACATACGAATAACTAGTTTATTAATTTCGTCCTTATTAATTGTTTTTCCTCTCATTTTTTCGTTAATGTTCTTCATTTATAATAAATACTTGGAGGTAACTTGACTTTTTAACATATAAATTTTGTATTTTCTTTATATTCTCTTCGATCCACGAGAGTAAACCCTCCATACAAACAAACAAACACCAACACTTTAATTATCTTTTCAGTCCCAAAAAACTGAAAAGTATATTCTAATTTCCTTTTTTGAGGGTAAAAGACATTTTCAAACAATACAAAGTGTAAAAGGGAATATTTTTAATTTTTTAAAATTTTTGGGTTGGGGTGGGTGGGGGTGTAAAAGGGGATTTACAGGGAAAAGAAATTAAAATATTAATGAAAAAGTCATGGTCACGTGGTATCTCATATTCAAGAGGGGCAGCTTTTGATTCGTGATTAGATCGACCAATTACCACATTATTTAAATTAATCAACACTTAATAAATTAATGTTAAGTAGCCATTATTATTCTTAATGATCTTGGCTTATATAATAAGAGGACCTAATTTACATGCTCATAGTATTCAACCAACTAATTAACACAAAGAAATAATGGGGTTTGTCACCATGAACCACCTTCTACTCCCCTTCTTGTTAAGCATGGTTTTGGCTGCCACCGCCTCAGCCTCGGTCTCCTCCTCCCCTTCCGTTATTATAGTCGGAGCCGGGATGTCAGGTATACTACGTACAAACTCGGTTACTATTAAAAAGTAACAATATATATATATATATATATATATATATATATATATATATATATATATATATATATATATATATTTCTATGTTTGTCGTTATTAAAAGTTTTATACATATTTAAACGTTTTATTTAGGGATTTCGGCAGCAAAGAGGCTGAGTGATGCAGGGATTAAGGATTTCTTAATACTAGAGGCAACAAATAGAATAGGGGGTCGAATTAGAAAGACTAATTTTGCAGGACAGACAGTTGAGATGGGAGCGAATTGGCTCCATGGAGTGGGAGGTCCCTTGAGGAATCCTCTCTATGAAATGTCCAAGCAAATCCACCTCAAGAAATTCTTCTCTGATTTCAGCAATGTCTCCTATAACACATATAAACAAGAGTAATTTATGATCTATTATTTTAATTAACTGCGAAATTAGTGATTTTTTATTTCCATCATAATGAAAATAAAATGCTAACTAATGTGGTTTTTTTGGGTATATAATAGGGGAGGGTTGTACAAGAAGACTGAGGTAGATGCTGCCCTTGATAAGACTGATGATACAAAAGAGGCCGGTGCTGATTTTTCAAAGATTTTGAAGGCTGAGAAAGGCAAAGATGATGATATGTCTATTTTGGATTTCGAACGCCTTAATAAGACGTGAGTATTTCCGTATATATAATCTATAATAGGTCACATATAAAACAGTTTCATTTAAGAAATATTGTAAGGATATAATTTTTAGTAACTTTAAATAATTACAGAGAAACCTTAAGAAATGCATGTTGGTTACATTCAAAACTTTATATATATATATATTGAAATTTTAAGAATTTTGTTATATAGGTGAAATTGCCCCAAAAAAACATTGACATAAAATGCATATCGATGCTTTTAACATGATTTTATATGTTTAATTTTATATAAAACCAACAAGTAGAAAAATTTGGAAGAAGCTAGCCAATATGGTAAAAATAAAATTAAATACCCAAAATAATGTCTTAAAAATTAAATACCTTTTTTTAACCTATAAAAAAATACATGAGTAATATATCTCAGTTGAATTAATCGTATTTAATATAATTAATGTCTACAACATTTAAATAAAGTCTACTTGTATGAGAGTATGAATTATTGAGTTATATCATCGTGTCAAGTGATAGAAAATTCAAACTTCAACAGAATACTATGTAATGATATTAAAGTTTGGTATTTATGGTGCAAATATCATAGTTTGGATTATTTTTCACATTTGCATAAAACTTTAGATTGTTTTCGAAAAATTATAGAGTGACTAATAATTCATATTTAGGACGAATATTATTAAAGATATTATAAAATATATTATTAGTTATTACAAAAGTTTTAAAAAGTCACCATAGAAGATGCTCTTACAAGAAATATTTGTATAAAGTAACAGTATACGAATAATACATCAATTTCATATTTATATATTGACATTGATTAATTCAAATTGTTTGACACTTATTTTTTAAGTTTAATTTTATATTCGATTTATGTGAATGAAAAACATTTGTGACGTAACATTTTTTTTTATAGGAAAATAATAACTCAACTTCAATAAAATGGAGAATCAAAGACTTTTAACTAGTCACGATAAATTAATAAAAATATATAAATTGATATGCAAAATTTCGCTAACTTTACATAGTAGGTTCAATGAGTAAATATACTAAAGTAGAAAAGAAGCATGATTAATATCAATCGATACGGTTAATAAAATTTTTAAGAATTATTAACAGAGATCTAATTTCAAATCAAACCGATATAGTCTTTAGGTCGTATTCGTCTAAAAAAATAAAAAAGAGCAAAAGTCTACTGACATTATATAAACATGGCAGGGGCACATGCTATGACATTAAATTTTCCTAGGATTACATATAATTTAATTTCTTTTGACCAATTGGCTTGATGTTTGGTAGATCTAAGGTTAATTTTTCACGAAATATTAATTTACTATTTCACCAGGGTTAACTTTTACGAAAACCAACCACTATAATATATTTATAAATTATTTAATTAATCTATAAACTAATTAATTTAGCTACCTCTCTCATATGATAATCCAATTTGCTTCTAAAAGGGTTTTTTTTTTTTTTGGGGGGGAGAATTTTGAATTCTCCAAGATAGAAAGCATATTTGTAAATTTAGGGATTATAAATTATTTTATGCAAAGATAAAGAGAATAGAGATAAGTATAAATTATTTGAAAAAATGTGAGGATTAAGTTGAAAATAGCACCGAAAGGAAATACTTTCGGTACGAAAATCACCTTATAATTTATTATGGAAAAGTCGAGATAATTTACTATCATAAAGAGTAGTACAATTAAGAACCTCATTTATTGAAAAAGGCCAAGGTAATTTCTGAGTATTCAAAATTGAATAATTTTTTAAAATTTGGGATATTATGCAGGGCACCGAACTCGACTCTGGAGAAGATGATAGATTTCTTCACGTTTGATGGAGAATTTGCAGAGGCACCAAGGGTGACTAGCTTGAAGCACATTCTGCCAATGGCTGAATCAACTGATTTTGGTGAAGATGCATACTTTGTAGCTGACACCAGGGGGTTCGAGAGCTTGGTTCATCTCATTGCCAGGCAATTCCTCTCCTACAAAAGGGGTCTTGTTTATGATCCTAGAGTCAAGTTCAATCAGGTATCGACAATATAAATTTAACATATCTTTTTTTTTTTCTAACGGAGATGAATAACATAAAGTAACATAATAATACATGTACGTAATTAATTTGATAGGCTAAACATGATGCAAAAAGTCCAACATTGTTTAGTGAACAATTAAGTTATATGAACCTGGTTTAACAGATTAGGGCTCATTTGATTTTGTAATGCAGGTGGTGAGAGAGATTGATCAATCAAAAGGGGAGTAACAGTAAGGACAGAGGACGGCAAGGTGTACCACTCCAAACTTGTAATTGTGTCCCCCAGCCTTGGTGTCCTACAAAGTGACCTTATAACTTTCAAGCCGTCCTTGCCAGTAAGTTTGAATCCCCAGTATTTGTTGGGAGTGTTTTTACCTTAAGTACTTACGGTCTGAAAGAGGATTATACCCTAATTCAAATTTTTTAAAAAATACTGTTTTAATGCAATCAAGTTATAAAGTACTAATTCATTGTGTCATTATCCTTCTTTAATAATAGATGTGGAAGAGGCGTTCAATCGCAGAGTTTAGCATAGGAGTTTATACAAAAATATTTCTCAAATTTCCTCGCGCATTTTGGCCTACTGGAAAAGGCACAGAGTTTTTCTTCTATGTGCATGAAAGACGTGGATATTATGCAATTTGGCAGGTATCAATCTTCCTGACATCTTTAGATCACACAGAGAAGAAAAGGGTGTGACATTAAATTTGTAACGAATGAATAATTTTTGCAGCATTTGGAGAGCGAGCTACCGGGATCCAACATTCTATTTGTCACAGTAACCGACGAGGAGTCAGAAAGAGTAGAGAGACAACCAGACGAGGAAACAAAAGCGGAAGCCATGGAAGTCTTGAGGAAGATGTTCGGGAAGAACATCCCAGAAGCAACCCACATTATGATCCCTCGATGGAGATCAGATCGATTTTACCGAGGTTGCTTCACCAATTGGCCAGTCGGCTATCCCCAAGAGCGCCACAATCAGCTAAGGGTAAGTACCGGGACAATCTAGCAAAATAAATATACAGTAGAACTGTACATGTACTGACACTAATCAGTTATCAATGGAGGCAATAAAGACTCTAGGATCACCATAGTCCCGGGACTACGTAGCAAGGTAGACCCATAAGCAACAATTGTTTTTCTGATAGAGTCTGCTGTCTGTGTACTGTGTAGGCTCCCGTTGGCAAGATATACTTTACAGGAGAGCACACCCACCCCAAGTACTTTGGATATGCAGATGGTGCTTATTATGCAGGTCAGTATTGACATTATTCAAATTTCAGGTGAGACAGAAGTGAGAAAGTAATCTTGTCCCTCACATACTGAATTTGTTATTGGGAGCAGGTGCTGACACAGCGAAGGTTGTGATCCAGTGCTTGAAGAATAACATTTGTCGAGGCTCCAACTCCAAACAATAATGACTTCATTTACTCAGACTCATCGCTCCACATTCATATGGGAATAAACAATCTTTCACTCGGTTATTTATCAGAGCATAGAGGGATTCACTTGTGATTTAATTTCTATCCTTAGGAGCAAAACTGTTTGAGACCCAAGAATCAATCAAAGTTTTGAGATTTTTGCTGCTGATTTTTTGCTTCTTGTGACTTCCTGGCCATTATGATAATCACCTACTTTTTATAAATATATATATATATATATATATATATATATATATATATATATATATATATATATATATATATATAATATTCAGATGTTGGCATTATCAGTTTGTGCAATAAATAAGTGAGAGAGACACAATTATTTAACGTGATAAATTTCCGATAGGAAGGTGTGTTATACGCATATACACTTTGTTTTACCTTTTCTAACACTGAAAAAATTATTTCATGTGCTACTGATAAGCGAAATAGCACGGTGTATCTTTCTGAACTCTTGAAAAATAATAGCTTTTCAAATCGAGTGCAAGTATTGTATGAGAGTTAAAAATTAAAAATATTAAAAAGAAGTAATAATTCGAAATGTATAAAGATGATTTGAGAGAAAATATCAAATTTACAATAGATATTTCCTCCCACTTCAATTCGTTCCCAATTTTGTGTTTCGAAATGACTCTAATTTTCATTCCCTACCAAAATAAGTTTTTTTTTTAATAATAATGGATAAATTTCATTAATTGAAAGTCATACGATGTTTACAATGAAAATCAAATTCAAATAAATTCATAATTAAAATAACAAAATAAATCTTTTGATTGAAAGAACTAATTGAAACTCTTTTGAACGTTCCTCTTCCATTCGATCGATGTTTTATCATACGACCTTCAACGAGGAGATCATAAATTTTGTATAACCTTACTCGTCGAATACATTTATTTTTTGTGTTAATCCGAATTTGAAAAATTAATGCTCTTTGCGGACTAATCGACAACCAATCAACAATTCAAACACATACAAACATAAACTTATGAAAATAAACCGATAGAATCGTTTCAAAAGCGAGAGATAATAACACTAATTCGAAAAGGGTATGAAAGACTCTCACAAATGGAGAGAGAATAATTATTTGTAGATAAAACAGTAGATAAAACATAAAAGTGAGAGATAATAACACTCTTTCGAAAGAAAGATTGGTGAAAGAAAAATTGGGTCTTACCATTAACAAAAAGTCAATGACAACTTCTAAGAAAAAAAGCATGTAGGATTTTCTACCAAAACAAGTTACTAAAGTAAAATGCATATATTAATAATATTTTAAAAAATAAATTATGCAAGAAAATCTACAAAACATTAATAAGGGTGAAAAGGTACAACCAAAGTAAAAAGGAGAAACTGCACCAAAAACAAATAAAAAGGAGAAAAATATCATACGACAACCAAATTTACTTTCACCACCTTGGGACCAAATGGGATAATTGTGTAGGGGAGCTAGGACCATTATATTTCCCAATTGTACTTTCTTTGTTTGCTTATTTTATTAAAATTGAGTTCACTAAAATTTAAGTTGCTATAAATAATATAATAAAGGTTGTCACGGGTATTGATAAAGATCGATTACATATAAGTTTATGAATTACTCCATCGATTGTCGATTGGTTTTGAAATGAAACCTCATAAATTTCTATGTATTTTTTATTATCTAACAGTTTATTTGAATTGAGGTTAGAAAGGGGTGCGGAAAAGGAAGGAAGATTATTTATCCATTTACCTTTATGTGGAAAAATTAAAAAGAGGGTCAGGGAAGGAAACACTTCAGCCCCCCTCCACCGTCATTCCTTCGATGTTGTTCCCTTATAAATGAGGGTAGATGGAGGGGAGGAGAAGATTTTTAATGAATTCAACCTTCATTTTCCTACATTCTAATCCAAATAGGGTGAAGATTTATGACCTCCCTTCCCTTCCCTTCCCGTTTCTGTCCTTCCATTCCCTTTCTCTCGATAATTCCCCTTCCCATCCCCTCCATCAAATCTAAACAAACTGTAAAGTTAAATTATATAAAATTAAGCATTTAAAAGTTGGTCCACCAACAAATTTTGAAAAAAAAATTAATAAAACTATCATCCTTTTGTTTTTTGTGTCTCTGCCTCGTTCTCACGTTTCCTTTTTTTTTTTTTTGAGATTTTTTTATCAGTTGTTATCATCATGAGATCCTCTTTTTGGCCCTTTTCTTCCTTCCGTTTGATCGTTTTCAATTGCGGATAACGATGGATTTAAATACGATATGGAAATCAATAATTAAAAATATTCAAAAAGAAATAATAACTCGAATACAAAAAGTTAGATTTGAGATAAAAAATATCGGACTTACATATAGTTTGGGAACTATATATAAAATTTATCGTCAGTTTACAGGTAAATTTTTATACTAATACTATTGTCCCTTGGAGGCAGCCTACTGGTACGGTAAAAGTGGTTTTAACACGGAAAATTAAGGTTTGATTCTCCTTAAATTATGTGTAAATGTTATAATTTATCAATTTAAAAAATATTTAATTTAATTAATTATGTACATTGTTCGTTTATTTTAGAACTAAATCATTCAATATTTAAGTTACTATGAAGAATATAATAGATAGCCCCGAGTATATAAGTTTAACATTTAATAGTTGATTCACTAAAAAATATTTCAGTGAAACTTATCATTTTAACCGTTACAATTTTTGAAATTACTTTTGAAATTCCAAACCATTATTGTGGTTATCTTCAACAATAATGCCAGCTAATATATTTATGCTAGAGGCTTCCCCTGTCAACGAGTTTGGACAAAAAATAATAATAACTTTCTATTTTTTTCTTTTTTGGATAGACCTTTTATGTAAGTTTTTAGAAAATAGAGTAATATCTATGAATATCGAATAAATTATTTAAAATTTTTGCATAAAAATAATTTTAAAAACGTTTCAAAATTTTAACACGCCGACAATCAGATATTTGTACTTTTAGTTTGACCAGCTTTCTATCATTTACTCTGGAAGTGATAAGGGATGAGTGGTGCATGATGCTACAGCGTGTTTGACAGAGAGAGAGAGAGAGGGAGAGAGTTGCATGGATTTCTCTGGGTTGCTGTCAAGAGGCCTATAAGAATGCAGGTTTGTTCAGAGGATTCAGTGTATAAAAGAAATAAGAAGAGAAAAGAAAAGAAAGTTGGAGTAATGAAGCTCCTGATCAGTAGATTTCTTCTACTGGGACTGTTGCTAACCCTAACTTCAGCTGCTTCAATCCCTTCAGTCATCATTGTTGGAGGTGGGATCTCAGGTATACATCATCCTTTCTGTAATGTACATCTATCTGTTTCTTCTACTGTGACTGTCGTTAACCCTAACTTCAGCTGCTTCAGTCCCTTGTAGAATCTCAGGTATACATAATCCTTTCTGTAATGTACATCTATCTGTTTCAATGTAGGCAGTCGGGTTATCGGCTCTTACCCGACCTCTTTCTCATCAGACTCTTCTTTTGGATTTGTCTTTTGATTTGCTGCCTAATGTTATTAGCTCATTTCTGGACTGCTTTTCTAAGATAGACCTTCAATCCTAAATACCTGTTCATTTAAAAATTGAAAAACATACGCATGATACATCTTCGGTAATAGCGTTGATTCAATGAGGATGTCATTTTATTTATTAATATAGCTGATGAATACTAAAATTTTTATTATTAATAATTAATTGTAACTATAAAAAGAATTGGTCATTTTCGATCATATATATAATATATTAATTTAAGTTTGAAACAATACACTTAAGAATTGTTTTACTACAAGACAGATATCATCATTATATTCATAAAACAAGGTTTTCATTAAGATGCAAACAAAGTGCCATGTGTTTGCTAGATTTATAAATTACTACAAAAGTTAAAGGGAGATTTACAATTAAGTGAGGTTTTAAATTATAATTATAAGTTTGGTCGTTTTTTTTACATTTGGGACACCTTTTTATAGTGAAAGACAGTTATATCCCTTATCTCTCTCCTCCATCACATGCCTTTAGTGTGTCCCTGCCATCCTCTCTCTCTCTCCTCCCCTCACTATATTTTTCTCTCTCCTCTCCCCATCTTACATCTCTTTTGAAATATTTTTTAAATAAAATTAAAATATATTTATTTTTAAATAATATTATTTTTATAAAGACTTTTTTTTTCCTTTAGATAAAAAATTAATTATTTGTATTATACATAATTTTTAAAACTTTTTAATGAAGAAATTATTTTACATTTAAATTTTAGCTTTGTTATTCATGTTTCTTTTATATAATATCATTATGTTGCTCAAAAACAAAATACCATTATGAATTTCTCTTATTATAAATAAATTACCTTATTTTCACATCAAAAAATAATGTATTCATTTTTATGATCTAATTTTAAACAAAATTTAAATTTTCAGTAAAATTATAATTTAAAGTTCATATTATAAAATTTTAATTTTTAAGTTTTTTTTCATATTTCAACTAAAATATTTTGATTGGGAAAATATATGTTGTTTAAATCCTAAATCTTAATTACTCAATTTGAAATATTACATTAATAAATCTAAACACCAAATCCTAAATGTAAGATACTTATAATAGTTAAAATCATAATTAACTTTACATATGTTAACCTAAAAATAAATATAAAATTACATGGATTAACCTAAATAAATTTTTAAAATAAAATTAAAAATTATTGTATACTAGGGTTACTATATATGTCAACTATGATGTTATCCTCGAATGATAACATAGTCATCCTAGGATAACATCATGGTTAACCATGGATGACATCTATAGTAATCCTAGTATATAGTAACTTTTTATTCTATCTTAAAAATTTATTTAAATTAATCTATGTAATTTTATATTTATTTTTATGAAAATATATATAAAGTTAACTATGATTTTAGCTATTATAAATATTTTACATTTAGGTTTTAGTGTTTAAATTTATTAATTTAATATTTTAGATTGATCAATTAACGTTTAGGATTTAAACAATATATATTTTCTCAATTAAAATATTTTAATTGAAATAAAAAAATAAAACTTAAAAGTCAAAGTTTTATAATATGAACTTAAAATAATAATTTTACTTGAAACTTAAATTTTGTTTAAAATTACATCATAAAAATGAATACATTATTTTTTTGGTGTGAAAATAAGATAATTTATTTATAATAAGAGAAATTCATAATGGTAGTATAAAAAGAAATATGCATAACAAAACTAAAATTTAAATGTGGAATAATTTTTTCATTAAAAAAATTTAAAAAGTTATTTATAACACAAATTAATTAATTTTTTATCTAAAAGAAAAACAAAATTCTTTATAAAAATAATATATTTTAAAATAAAATATAGTTTATTTTTATTTAAAAAAATTATTTTAGTTAAGAGATATGTAAAAGTAAGGAGAGGAGAGAGAGAGAAAGACAACATTAAGGAGACGAAAGGGAGAGAGATTGACAAGTGGGAAGAGAGAGAGAACCTGCTGAAGGGAGGAGAGAGAGGGAGGGGGTGAGGATATAATGGTCTTTTTACTTTTGGGAGAGTGACATAGATGTAAAAAGAGCAACCAAATTGGTAATTGTAAATTAAATTGGTACCCAATTGTAAATCTCCCTAAGTTAAAAGCACTAAACTATAGGCGGGCGTTTGAGGGTATGTGAGTTTCCCCAATAAATATAAAATGACTCTTTTGTAGAATCAACCGGGGTTAGGAGTGTGCAAAACCGATCAATCGGACTTTCATTTAATCAATTTTCGGTTAACCAAATTTTTGATAGTCAAAAATCGATCCGTAGCCGATCCGATTATTTCGATTAACTAATGCGGATCGACAAAATCTCAATCCGTAACCGAATCAAAAAGTCCTAGGTTAAACGATTTTTCGATTCGGTTTTGCGGTTAACTCGTTATTTGAAACATAATCTATGAAATAAAACAAAAATAAAATATAACAGAACACAAGTTTCTAACCAACTAAAGTAAAATACATCAAAGAGAAGTTTTTGGCAAGTAAAACACAATTTTTACAATCACATAAAACAACTCTTGGCTTATATACCTATTGTTTCTCGAGAAAATTGAGTTGATGATGGGGGATGATGATTCGAGAGAGGAAGAATTTACCGCTCCGGTCTCGAGGACGTGACACGATTGATCCGATTCTGCGTGGCCACCGCTTGAACCCGCAAAAGGCAAAGCCCCGGGTGGTGGATCCTGGGAACGCCCTCCGACGCTCAAGTTAGTATTTGACTTGATTGAATGGATTGAGGAAATCTTCCTCGATATACGTAGGGGATTCCCTTGGAGTCGAGAAGTTTTCCAAAGATGGAAGTTCTTGGGATGAGTGTTGATGAACGTTGATAAATGTTGATAAATGTTGATGAATGTTGATGAATGTTGAGAGCTTAGGAAGTTTGGAGGTATGATTATGAGAAAGATGAGACTTTGTGAAATGTGAACATCATGCCCCATGGAGTTGGGAAATGATGTGTATTTATAAGAGATTTTAAAGGGGCAAAATAGTAATTTACCATAGTTTAGGGAAACTCTAGCTCAACCGGGCTTTGGGTTTTTACTCGGCCCGTTAAGGGTTGGCTTGGGCCAAGATCTCCCTTATTCGACTTATTAGGCACAATTAGCTGGTGATGTGGCGGGTGAGCTGGAACCGTCCGAAAAATACCCGAATCATTTAGCCTCTCACGTTCGCCCGCATGCCGCCCGAGGTAGGTAGGTGGAATGTGGAGCAAACAACGATTGAGCATCACCGACCATCCTTTGTCGCGGAAGCGTTCTACCGACTTCTCATTGACAATGCTTGGAAGTCGGGGTTGATAAATGATAGTGAGGAGTATGGTAAGTTGCTTCAAGCCACGATCCGTTCCGAGTGGGATATGTTTGAGGCTTGGGTGGAATGTAACCACGATCGTATCATTGAGCTTCAATCGATGAACCTTAATTCTTCGGTGAACGTTGCGACGGGAGGAGGAACCGCTCCCGGAGTTGGCTCGTCGTCCGACCCTCCCTCGGAGAGTGGTGAGTCAACAGATGGCCCTTCTACTCCCTCTTATCATGGCTGAAGGGACTTGCCCAAGGAAAAGGGAAGAAGTCTCCTGCGGAGAAGAAGAAGAACCCTCCAGGTGGAGAAGAAGAAGAACCCTCCAGGTGGAGAAGAGGAAGAACCTTTAAACGGAGAGGAAGAGGAACTCTCCGAAGGAGAAGTGAGGTGGTAGCCATGGCTCTCCTTACATCCGAGTAGTGTAACCGTAGCGTGACAATGTAACCGTAGGGTTGTAGCGTGACTATAGCCTCGTGGCATAACCGTAGCGTTGTAGCGTAGTGTCTTGAACTTTAAACGCTTTTGCTTCTCTTGTAATGGTGCGTTGTACACTCTTTCCTCAACGAATGAATGAACGAATGAAGTTAACTTTGCGGCCTTGCTTCCCTTCGCTTTTCTATCCCATTGTTGACGCTTTGTTTGTGGTGAATGATTTTTATTTAGCCCCTTGGGGCTAAAAAGGAATCTTGCAATGAGGATGAGTTCTCTCGTGGTCCTTCCGGGGCTCTTGCGGGAGGATGAGTCCTCTCGTGATTCTTCTAGGATCCTCAAGGTGTCCCGACCCTATGTGCCTCAAATTCGAAGAAAGTAAGTTTGCCCACTGTAACGTTGTTGTGGGTCTTTACGCGACCTTTCGGCTCCTGGAGGCTTGAAAGTGCATGAATGTAAGTATCTTGCGAGGGAATATCCCACGGATATCTGCGACCCCTAACCTTAAGTTAGGAGTGCGAGTGCTCATGCGGACATGGGTCTTTACGTGACCTTCCGGCTCTCGTAGGTTAGAAATGCATGATTCTCGCTAGGGAACATCCCACGGAGAGCGCGACCCCCTAACCTTAAGTTAGGAGTGCGAATGCCCATGCGGACGAGTGGCCTTTACGCGACCTTCCAACTTCCGTAGGCTCGGAAATGCATGATTCTCGCTAAGGAACATCCCACGAGAGCGCGACCCCCTAACCTTAAGTTAGGAGTGCGCGGACATGGGTCTTTACGCGACCTTCCAACTCTCGTAGGCTTAGAAGTGCATGATTGTGTGTCCTCTAAGAGGTGTTCCTTTTATGAAGATAGGCGTACGATTTTTAGCTCCCGAAGGCTAAGTTATCGCTTACCATAACTTCGAAGGATGTCCCCTTGTGGAGGTGGAAATGTGACTTATTAGCTCCTGGAGGCTAAGTCGTTGCTTGATGTCGAGAGACGTTCGGCTCCGAAATCATATGCTTCGTTGCGGAAATATTTTTCGAGTTACGCAATTTTCAATTTTTAAGAGGTTACGACTCCACCCCAAATACTTACGCTAACTTTGAATAAACACCAACACGCTCCCCGCCACTCCCCACGCTTGGACGACCCCGTGGGCGACCCCGTGGCCGACCCCTCACGCGGACCCCTTCGGCTCGGACGAACCCTCACGCCCCCTCTCGCGGCCCCGGCGACCGACCCCCGAGGCCGAGTCCTCGGGCAGCCCCTCGCTCCCGAATTTTTTTTTTTTTTTGAGTTGGCATATTTTTTGGGAAACATTCCCAACCAATTTTATGCGCAAAAATTTTCGAAGGGGACGGAAAAATACCGACCTCGATTTTAGAGCGAATAAATTGTACGCTCCTTCGGACGAAAAATATCAACCCAATTCGTAGAGGAAATGCGATGGCCCCAGCTCCGTTAGTCGAAACATATTAGGCGTTTTATGATCGAGAAAAATCAAACCTCCTTCCAGGTGAGCCTGTGTTGACTCCACGTTAAGTCGAAATATATCAACTTTTTAGTATGGGCCTTCGTAGGGTACCTCTTATTGTGTCCAAGTCATAATTTTACGTTGGAGGTCTTCGTTAGCTTCTCGTTTGCCTCCGAGCTTGATGTCATCAAACGACGTTTAGCTTTGGGCTATGATAACGACCGTACGCCTTGACGGCCAAAAACCTTCTTCATCTTCAATTTGCGAGCCATCGCTCTTTTTATTTTTGAGAAAAATTGTGGGCACCCAATTAACCTTTCTTGGAATCGGAGATAAGCAATCATAGATTGAATCTTATGGTGTTGGAGCAGTTCCTTGCGGAACAAAAGTGTTCTTCAAAGGTGTCTTCTTTGTGCTTCTTTTCGATGATCGAAAACTTAAATGATGTCTCTTAGAGATCCTCTATGGTCTGTGGGATCTTCGCTTATCAAGTCGGGTACGCTCAATGTTTTTTCGTCCAAGAGGCCTTCTTTTGACGAATGTACGCATCGGAAGACCATAGTCAATTTCTTCATGCTTGGCATTTACTTGTCTTATGCTTGGATCTCGCTCCGAAGGTTTCACTTTGGAATCAAGCTCTTTGGCCATATCTATCCACGAGAAGGAAGCACCAAAGGAGGGGGAGATCCCTAAGGATGATGACGTTGACGGGGACACCAAATATGGCTCCGAGGATTGGCCCCCTTTCCACTTACTCTTCGTGGGATATGAGTTATTTTTGATGTCCTGCGTGCCATATGACTTGATAGTCCGCTACTTTAGATTCGTTTTCTTGAACTTTTATCTTGGATCGATCGTTGCTTGATGCTTGTTGGATGCTTACTCAATGCTTACTTGCCTCATTGCTTCTTTTTATTGTTGCCAATTTTTGCTTTCTTACCGCTTGGGGTACATGATCGACCATCATCATAGTTGGGTCTTCTTTGAGTTTTACAACTTGGCTATCCTAGGGGGTTGTATTAGCCCTTAGGTGTTGCCCCCAAAATCGGCGCAATGAAAAATATACAACGAAAGACACTACCAACGTAGCTGCCTTAGGGGATTATATTAGCCTCTACTTTTTCTTCTAACTTTGACAAAGTTAAGAAAATACAACGAAAGGAACCGAGGACTTGGGTGCTCTAGGGGTTCATATTAGCTCCTATTCATGCCCCCAAGACCATTTTAAAGTAAAGTGTGAGACGTAAAGATGCGGAAAGTTTGCTCGTTGTACTAATAAAAGATGGAAGTCCGTACAAAAGGGAGGAATGTGTGCCCTTGTTGAGCGCTTTCGAAAAAGTCGCATCAATCGTGGGTGATTCCTTTACAAAATCTCTAGGACTTAGGTTGGGTGGGTCTTTAAAGAAAGGGCCCCACGCCGGACAATGAGTTTGAACTATTTACATAAGCACCACTATCTCATGAGTTCGATGTCTTCGGGAGCGCAAGCCGGAGCTTGACATGATCTTCCGTGGTGGTAAAGCACACCATCATCGTATCGGAGACTTTGGTTGGGGCTCCGTCTTTAGTTTCTTGCCCTTGGAATCATCTTGAGTCTTCCCCTCCTCTTTTGCTTCTCCATCAAAGGTCGAGGCTTACTACATAGCACTCACGTGCGGTCTTTTGGTCTCCATAGATCTCACCTACGGATCCATTATCAAGCTCATACTTCATGAGGAGAAGGTATGGAGCGACGACCGCTTTGATTTGGTTGAGGGTGGGACGCCCAATGATGACATTATATGTAGAGGGGATGTCGATCACTAGAAATTTCACTTCGATGTTTCGACCCTTGACCTTCTCTCCAACCCTAACCGGTAGGTAGATCATGCCTATGGGGTGTATCGCTCGCCCTCCAAATCCGATGACGGGATTGACGTGGGAAATGAGATTAGGAGGGGTATACTTCGATTGACTTAGGCATTCAATGGTGATGACGTCTACCGAGCTCCCCGTATCGATAAGGACCCCGCGGACTATGGCGTCCGAAATCTTCGATGTGATGACCAAATGATCCTTATGTGGAGCGGCCATGCCTTTCAAATCTTGTTCTCCGAAGGTCACTGTGGGCACCAGTCACGGTGGAGATTGGCCGTTGATCGGGACTTGTTGAGCGCTCCCGAGGTGAGCCTTCCAAGAAGAGAGGGTTATGCCCCCGCAAATCCCCAGACGATGGTGGCTACAATTTTAGTAGTATCGTCATCATCATAGCACTCATACCCCTACTTTGCGGAACCTCCTTGTGCTCCATGAGTATCTTTTTGAGAAAGCGATCAATTTTCCCATTATCCGCCAACTCCCCAAGCGTCTTCTTTAACGCGTGACACTCCGCAGATGTTGTGTCCGATTTGTTTATGAAATTCGCAATATTTGTTAGAAGCTCGCGCTTCGCAGAGTGGACATGGGAGGTGGTTTCTTGAGCATGGGATGCCCTTTGATCTCCATCGGAATACTTTGGGGGTCGGTGTTGAAGCGGTGGTTCACTTCATTTCTCTAAAACTTCTCTTCATCTCAAGGATTAAATTTTCCATCTCCTCTTTTCTTCCCGACCTCATCTCCTTCCTCTGCGCGAGATCTCCGTGGCTTGAATAAAGTGGGCCACCTTTCGGAGTACTTACGCCAAAGTGGACACCTTTTGTTCGACGAAGGAAAAATTTGAATCTTCCAGCTTCGAGTCCGTTAAGGATGGCAGTGTAGGCGACTCCATCTTGCGGAGTCGGAGATAAGGACGACCTCTTCATGAAACCTTCGGACATAGTCCTTAAGGGTCTCGTTTCTCCTTTGCTTAATTTTGGAGAGGTGGATGCTAGTCTTCTTACGCTTGCAACTTGCGATAAATTGCCCAATGAACTTCTCGCATAGCTCTTCAAAAAGAGATGCTCCCTTGCGGAAGATTGTTAAACCATTTTTGCGCGACTCCCTTCGAGTGTAGCGAGGAAGAATCGGCGATGAGGTTGCATCGTCCGCGTCCCGCACGTACATATGAGACTTATAGTATGCTAGGTGATCTTCACGATCGGTTGTGCCATTGTATGGGTCGATGTTTGGGACCTTTATCTTCTTCATTCAGGGAGCATTCATAATCTTCTTCGAAAATGGAGTGTTGAAAGTGTGTTGGGTCGGCCTTGAATCGGAGCCGAGAGACGAGAACGGCGCGGGGTTGGTGGTATGTAACTTCCACCGGGGAAGGACTCTTCCTCCTCTCGGATCGGGAGGAGTGCACCTGGTCCTCTCCGACTTCTTGGGACCCTTCGGATTTGATTGCTCATGACGCCTTTCTCTTGATCGCTCTCGCTCCCGAGCGTCGGATCGCTCTTGGTCGCGCCTTGGACCATTGTAGGCTCGCTAAGAATTGTGGCTACATGTAGCCGATCGCGCATGACTAGCGGACCTTCCGCTCCCCGGGGTCCTCGCTCCGTGTTTGGGGCAAAGGCTTCGCGATGATCCTTGAACCGAGCGAACGTCTATTGTGGGTTGCATAGGGGTCAAGGCCGTGTGTGAAGTTGCAATATTCTTGTTAGCTTTATGGAGAGCTTTCTTTGCCTCGATAATCCCTCGGGCATTGCCTTCTTCGTGACGCCTTGTCGGGAGGGCACTTGGTCGCTCAGGAGCAAGCGTAGTTGGTGCCTTAGTTGGTTGTTCTAGGGCTGCATGGGAGGGCATCCCGCCCGATAAGTAGCCAACGAGGCTAATCTCCCCAAGGTGTTGTGTCGTACCCATGAGTCCTCGTAGTGAAAGGGCATGATAGGCATACGTTGTTCCATAGTGGCTCGTACTTGTTGTGCGACAGCTTGTTTAAGGGTCTCTATTAAGTTTTGAAGAGCCCTTAGGGTGACGTACCCCTCCTAGCTGGGTGTGGCGGTTGTCGGTAGACCATTAAGATGATTCTCGCATCCTCCGCTTGAGGAGCGTCACGGGATTGGCCCCGTAGGCATTGAACGATGAGGGCGAGGGACCGGTGGGTTGGTCGTGCCGCGAGTCATCTTAGATCGAGATCGAGTGCCACTGGCTACCATATGCCACCTTCCTCCCCACGAGCAGCGCCAAACTATTTCCGGAGAAAACCGAGTTGATGATGTGGATGATGATTCGGAGAAAGGAAGGATTTACCGCTCCGGTCCCGAGGACGTGGCACGATCGATCCGATTTCGCGTGGTGACCGTTTGAACTCGCAAAAGGCAAAGCCCCGGGTGGTGGATCCCGGGAACGCCCTCTAACGCTCAAGTTAGTATTTAACTTGATTGAATGGATCGAGGAAATCTTCCTTGATGTGCGTGGGGGATTCCTTGGGAGTCGAGAAGTTTTCCAAAGATGGAAGTTCTTGGGATAAGTGTTGATGAACGTTGATGAATGTTGATAAATGTTGAGAGTTTTGGAAGCTTGGAGGTATAATTATGAGAAAGATGAGACTTTGTCAAATGTGAACATCATGCCCCATGGAGTTGGGAAATGATGTGTATTTATAGGAGATTTTAAAGGAGCAAAATAGTAATTTACCGTGGTTTAGGGGAAACCCTAGCCCTAATGAGTTTTGGGCTTTTATCGACCCGTTAAGGGTTGGCTTGGGCCGAGATCTCCCTTATCCGACCGATTAGGCACGGTTAGGCTGGTGACGTGGCGGGTGAGATGGAACTGTCCAGGAAATACCCGAATCACCTATGATTTGGTTAACCGAATTTTTCCAAGTTCCGATCCGTAGTTAATCCGTGAATCGAAAAAATCCGGTTCAATTAACCGAACCGATTTTCTTCAAAAATTTATTTGGTTTACCGATTTTTTATATCAATTTTACAATTTTCGAATCGATTTTTCGGTTTCGGTTCTTTCTACGCACCGGGTACACTAAGGCCTATGTATGCATATATACAATCTTGTAATTATAAGAAAATATAGATAATGAGATAATTTTATACAACATATATATGAACATAAATTAATTAATATCCTTTCATCATCTAATTTCATGGATTTTGTTTTTTATTTGGTGTATGTTATAATCATTTTTTGACTCAATTATATTAAGATGCAATTTTTTTAAAACAACGTATGTAAAAGCATCGTTTTTCTATTGCCTTCAGAAAATAATGCATCTGCTCATTTTCCTTTTTGGGGACAGAAAATTTAATTGTGCAGTTGTCCTGTAGTTGACAACTGCACAATTAGATTTTCTGTCCAAAAAAACGAGTACATTAACAGCTGCAGGACAACTGCTGCATTAGATTTTCTTGTCAAAAAAAAAAAACTACATAATTATGGTTCTGATCAACATTAGTGTTTGGACTAGTTTTTAGTGTTTTAACACCGACTAAATATTATTGTTTACTAAGGTAATGTTTCAAGTAACGTTTGTTGTACCTTATAATTTTTCAAGTAGTGTTTCTAAAAAGGTAAAAATATTAGATTTTCATATTTAAAAGTAGCGTTTCATTTTTTAACAAAAATATCCATTCATTAATTTAGATTTAATAAATTATCTATATTCTTTTACGCCAATTTACAATAATCATCTAACTCAACCAATAAATTAACAGAACATATTTATTTAACCACTCAATTGAACGATTATTTGCTAACGAGATAAAATCTAACAGTCTATCGATTACCTAAATAGTTATCGATTACACAAATAGCTATTCATTACTCAAACGAGTTCATTTCGTCGAATAGAAGATATGTCGGGACATAAGAATATCTTCCATGCCCTTCATTACAATTTACAAATAGTATGGTACTTCTAATTTTACTACTTTCTTTTTTATGAACTTATTTTACCAACTTAAAGATGGTTGACTATATTAACCATGTTTTGGTAATCTTAAGGGTATAATATTTATTAAAAGATAGGAAAAATTCTTTAAATGAATACCAAAAAGGACATTTTTGTAATTTTGTTATCCCGATAATCCTTACAAAACTCGTGTAATTACTACTCTTAATGAATGGTATAATGAGGGGTGCAGGTAATTTTGCCTTCCGTAGCTATGCTTTTAAAGGATAATTGGGACTAGCGTAAATTTTTTTAATTAAAAAAAGGTGCTCTAGAGTCTGAAGAACAAGCACTTGAAAAAGGGATGGGTCTGGAGAGATATGTATACAGTTGACTAATTACAAGAGTGTTTAATTGAATTTCAGGAATTAGGGCAGGGAAGGAACTCCATGTCAATGGCTTTAAAGATTTTCTAATACTGGAGGCAACAGATAGGATTGCTGGGCGGATTCACAAGACTGACTTTGCAGGGCATGTTGTTGAAAAGGGAGCCAATTGGCTTCATGGCGCCGGAGGTTCTCATAAAAATCCCCTCTATGAGATGGCTAAGCAAATCAGTCTCAAGTCCTTCTACTCTGACTTCGATAACATGACCTCCAACGCCTATAAACAAGAGTATATATATACATATCCCGAGCCTTCAGTTATCAATTTATAAGTTTTTGATTGAGTCGGTTTTTGTATATGATATGATATATCAAAACAGATCTGAAAACGAGAGGTTTTAGGTTCAAATAATTAAGCAACTAATGGATGTACATGCATACTGCTTTTGCGATGTAACAGTGGTGGATTGTACACGAAACAAGAGGTGGATGCTGCTCTGAAGATGGCCGAGGACAACGAAGACTACGGCACAAAGATCTCCAAACAGCTAGCACCTAACGATGATATGTCCCTTTTGGCTTTGGAGCGTCTCAACAAAAAGTACGTATATACATACAATCACGTTGATATCGTCAAATCGTTTTTCAATAGAAATACTGAATTAATTTGCACAAATTTTGCATAATATACGAAATGTTGGGGTTTAACGTGTGTATTTATACAGAGAGCCAAAAACTCCACTGGAGAAGATGATAGACTTCGTTGAATTTGACGGAGAACAAGCAGAGTCCCCAAGAGTGACGAGCCTAAAACACATACTGCCGAGGCCGGAGTTTACATTATACGGCGAGGCTGAGTACTTCGTGGCGGACTCCAGAGGGTTTGAGAGCCTTGTTCATATGGTTGCTAGATCATATCTCTCCTACAAAAATGACTCTGTCGTTGATCCCAGGGTTAAATTTAACCAGGTACTTATTTCTTGTTTGAAAGGGCTTAGCATCTGTTGATCGTTTCAGGTTAAGTTTGGATCTGTATCGTGTAGGTTTTTCATTGTTTCTAATTGGGTTATCGTTCAATACCAAACATTAGTAGTCCAAAATATTTGCAGGTTGTTACAGAGGTTGATTACACAAAAGATGTGGTGGCGCTCAAGACAGAAGATGGAAAAACATACCGAGCAAAGACTGTCATTCTCTCCCCCAGCGTTGGAGTTCTCCAAAGCGACCTCATCAAATTCAACCCTCGATTACCAGTACTATTAATCTCACCCCTTATGTTATTCTGTTGTTGAAACAATAATACATACCAAAATTTGACAATAATTGTATTACAGATGTGGAAAAGGCGTGCGATCGATGAATTCAGCTTAGGAGTATACACAAAGATATTCCTCAAGTTCCCCAAGACATTCTGGCCTACTGGAAAGGGAACTGAATTTTTCTACTATGTCCATGAAAGGCGTGGATACTATGCAATTTGGCAGGTATTTCATCAACATAACACCCAGTTATCACACTATTTGAGCAAAAAGACACTAAAAAATTTCAAAAATTAAACTGACCAGTGGGGAAAATATGTCTGAATTCATGATGCAGCACTTGGAGAATGAGCACCCAGGAGCACACATTCTATTTGTGACGGTAACCGACGAAGAATCGGATAGAATAGAGGCCCAACCAGATGAGGAGACCAAGGCAGAAGCCATGGAAGTTCTTAGGAAAATGTTTGGGAAAGGAATTCCAGAGGCAACTGATATTATGATTCCTAGGTGGAGATCTGATAGGTTTTACAAGGGCACATTCACTAACTGGCCTGCTGGCTATACTCAGCAGAAGCATGACTATTTGAGGGTCAGTCTTTGCTTTATATGTTTATTATTAATGTTCATGTTCGAGTTACACTTGAGACTGCAGACTATAATGAGTTTCCTTTATACGCAGGCTCCAATTGGTAGAGTGTACTTCACTGGGGAACATACTCACCCAGAACTCTTTGGATATGCAGATGGAGCTTATTTTGCAGGTAGAATTATATTTCTCCATATAATAAACCCGATCCAGCCAATATTGCCAAATTGGGATCATATGTACTATAACGAGTCTAAAACTCAAATAATATTGGTGAACTGATAACTAATAAGTGAGCAGGGTGTTGCCAGACCAAAACGTCTTTAACACATGGTTACGGTTTTCACGATCTTAAAACATGAATTTCAAACCCTGTGCATAAGCACATAAAAGAAAATATCCCTAACTCGAAAAGTGGATAACATGGCAGGTGCGACCACAGCGAAGGAGGTGATACACTGCCTGAAGAAAACTGCATGCAAAGGCGATTATTACAAGAAGCTCCATGTTTAATTAGCAGGGACATGCATGGTTCCATGGAAGCTGTATTAAGTGTGGAACTTGTATTAATTATCATGTAATCTTCATTAGGACTTTAATTATTCTTACGTACGTGTTTAAGTTGGCTGTGATGTTCAAAATTGTCATCGTGATCTGTCTTCAGTAATAATTGAATGGAAGCTTCCCGTGTTGTATTAGGGATTTGTTTTCTACGTTTAAATTTTCGATTTTTATTCTACGCTCTTCTAATGAGAAGAACGACGTATCTGAATGTTCGAGATTCGAACTTAAGACTATAAACTGTAAAAAAAAATGCTTAATTATATTTTTAACGAAATTTCAATGAAGACCTTCTTGTTGGACGATATGCATGTCACCTCTCATGGATAAATCAAATGTATATTCATTCCTTTCTAAAATAATTTATAAATTCTTTTAATGTACATTTTTTTTTCATGAATTCTATGCGAGAGAAGACTTACTAATGGTACTAGTATGTAGTAACTAATAACCATTAAGATAGGACTTTATTGAGATTATTATAATAAAATGAGAAAGGAATAATCTTCATAAAACATATTATTTCTATTATTATGTATTGAAGTAGCAATTATCTATATGTGTTCATGCCATTAGCTATGCATTTGCGTTACGAAATTAATTGATATTCTCTCCATTTCACAATATTTGTTATTTTTTGGCAGTAAAGAAATATCAAAAAACACAATTCATGATAAGATTTTTGTTAAAATATCAAGTTGTCCCAATGTTTCACTGAAAATGAAGAAAGTCAATGAAAAAAAAAGAGAGAAAAAAATTTATAAGAAAAGAATTGGTAAACTAGTAATTAATATGTAATTTAAATTGTAAAGTAACGAGATATTGTGAAACTAAATAGTCTCTTTGTTTGTTTTAAGATACTTATCACTTTAACTAACTTTTTTTATTTTATAATACTTATTACTTCATAATCCCTCCGACAAATAAGATTGATTTATCAATTTTGTCCTTATTAATTACTTTTTTTCTTTTTTCATTGACTTTTTAAATTTGTAAAAAATCTTGGCACAACTTGAGTCTTTTAATATAAATTTTGTATTTTCTTGGTATTTTCTTACAACCCAAAAATGATAAATATTGTGGAATACGAAATTTGGGCGTTAGTAATTGAGTGTTGAAAAAATTATTTTATTTTAAAATATATCATATGAGAGCTAAAAAAATACGCCATGGAAGGTAAAAGGTTCTTAAAGATGATGGAGCAATTTTGACTTCGGAAATTACAATTTTTTAATTCCAAATCAGGGTGATGATCACTAGGACAATCAAATTTTAATTAAGCTAGTTAATTTTCTAAAAATTTTAATTAAATGTGTGACCTTTTTTGAATTATAATTTTTGAGTTAAAAATTCTCGTAATAAATGCATTTTTAGATATTTAAATTTTCCTCGTAAGATTATTTTTATTTTTTAATTACTTGATATCCTTTACTAACCTGATTGGCCTATGTTTTCAAATTTTGATTAAAAAAAACCTCCAAAGAAGTTTATTAATCATCGAATATTATTCTTCATTTGATGGATATGAAGCCCATGTTTCAAGCTAAAAAAGGACATGATTAGGTCTCGAAGTAGTTTCCGGAACAAAAGGGTAAAAAATTAAAATTAAAAAAATTATGCGAAGACGCTATAAAAGGTAGTATAATACAATGTAAAGGAAGGAATCGAATTTGAGACTTAATATACTGAAGATCTTAATTCGACCACTAGATATAATGATCTTATTGGTTTAAAAAAAAAAAAAAAGTCATGACCTTATTGGTTAAAAAAAATTAATGAAGTTTAAAAAAGAAAGATAAAATTAATATTGGTGTATTCAATAGAGTTATTGACATTTATAAAAAAAAATAGAGTTATTAACATTTTATTATCGGTGTGGTATTAACAAATAATAAAAAAAGTCCCTCGAGTGCTATTTCTTAAATATAAATTATTGACATTTAATATCTTTAAAGCCGTTATTTTTTACATTCAAAAAAATATTTGAGAAAAAGGTTTTATTTTATTTACACCTTTACTAAGGTCGATGTTTAGTAAAATCGTTCTACTTAATAATTTATTTTTAAAAAACTTCAATATTATTTTGTAGATTATCTTAAGATTCTCACGCTATCTGAGTGAAATGTACATCATGATGCAACAAAATAAAGAAAGAGATAAAGCTGGAGTATACGTCCAACTATATATTTCTTTATATGAATTTTTTCCCAAAAGAAAAAAAACAAAGAAACTATCATTTTTTGTTTAATAAAACAAAGTATATATACTCTAACAGAGGCAATATTACAATCACATATGTATCGTAATCTTATATCAAAATGAAACATACAAATATAATGAAAGAAAGAGGGTAAATAAAATACATACGGTGTAGTTGAAAGCGTCTCGGGATGATCGACATCCTAAGAGGCCACTTAGCTTCTACACACAAGTAAAATGCAAGTGTAAGATACGACCGCTAATTAAATAGACATCAAATTTCATTCATCAACTGTTAATTATTTTTCTTTAAAAACTCCATGACCCAAAAATCATAAGATGAACAAGCCACTTTGAAGCCCTCAAATCCAGCTTGTTTTGCTAAGGTTTCAAATTCTTGCTCTGTCCTTCCTTTTCCACCCATGAAATTAGCCAGCATAATCGCATCAAGGAGAAAGACGGTCTTTGCAGCATGGCTAGTCTTCGGAGTCACAGGAAGGATGTAATCACAGACGATCACCTTACCATGGTCCGATAAGGCATCATAGCAGTTCTTCAACAGCTTGAGGCAATGATCGTCACTCCAATCGCACAACACCCACTAATAAAAATTTCATGTTACAGTTGTTTCATTAGCATAACTAAATTGGTCAATACTTTTTTCATATCACTAAATTAAATGTGGATAAAAATCGGTACTTGCCTTTATAAGCATAGTGTCCCCTTTTATCACACTTTCAAACATATTTCCTCCAACATGCTCTACTCCTGGCGAAAATTTTACTCGTAAATTGTATTCATTTGTTAAAAAACACTATTTTTTTTTTATTGCTACTAAAGAAGATATCATATTAAAAACATACAACACTGTACCTTGGTAAAAGGTGCACCATTGATGACATGAGGCAAATCAAAATTAATACCCTTAATAGTAGGGTATTTTGAAACGACCATATTAATGCTAGCTCCGATGCCGCCGCCTATGTCAATTAAGGTTGAAAGACCCTCAAATCCCTTGTAATGTTCGAGCATATCCCTCATAATAACAGTAGAATAGTTGGACATTCCACTATTGAAGATTTTATTGAATCTTGGATTTGTCTTTGGGTATTCATATATACTCATACCATGAGCCCTCTTGAATGGAATTTCTCCTTCAAGAACAGCATCTTTTAAGTGGTACCTGTAACAAATAAAATTACATCAAATATATTCATATATATATATATATTATTGCGTAGTATATTTATATATGCATGCAACGAGAAATCACCAGCTTTCAAGAACCAACTTCTCCTGGGTTAGGAGAACTATGGCACCCAAGGTAGCCCCATCTTGGTTCTTAGTAAAGAACTGGCAAACCGGGGCAAGCCCATATAACCTCTCGAGCCGGCCATCGGGAAGGGTGCGGGTCGAGCAGGTTAGGATCTCGTAGCTGGCCAGAAGCCGGAGCATCCGGTCCAACATGGCACCGGCGTCCGGGTTCTTAGTGGGCAGCTGATCCACGATCTGAGCCGGGGAGAGTTGAGCACCCGGCCCAGCTCGCTTGATGAGCTCGAGTATATCGAGCTCAATCACGGCTTTTAGCACCATGGCCGGGACTGAACCACTGGCTATGGTCATGGCCACAGAGCAGAGGCTGCCCTGATCATCTCCCTCCGTATTTTTATCGGTCGGACGCGAACCCATTTCAGATTTTGAAGTGAGGGAAGAAGAGAAGAGGGGGCTAGCAGAAGAGCTAATGAAGGAGAGAAGAATGAACGAAATATGAACAGAGAGACAGAGAGAGATGAGAAGACAGCAAAGAGCAGATGTTCAGTGGGGTTATATATATGTAAAAGTTAATGTCATATCGAGATTAATTAGGTAGATAAAATCAACCTTAAGGCAAAAAAATTATAATTATGATAATAAAATTTACGTAATGATTATATATATATAAGGCTATAATAATTAACTAATTGTATATTGTCATTGTACTATTACATTTAATTAAACGTTAATTAGGTGGAATTATACGCATCCTGCTACAAGATACTTAAGTCTTCTCTTGACTTGAAATTATAATATTATATATTGAATTAAAAATTAGATAATTAAAATATGCAACAATGTTATAATTTATAATTGGTACATAATATTATCTTTCTATATATGATTTTTTCACCATTGTAAAATCATATATAGAAAGAAAATATTTGTCATACATTTTCATGAATAGGGTTAAATCAATTAGATATTATTTTGTTCCCATTAATGCAGCCAGCGAATACTAAAACTTTATACTTTATAACTAAATATAATTATTAAAAATTTTATGATTTTGGACCATATAACATATTTTTCTGATCTGAAAACAGTAGAACATAATAATTTAAAATTAAACAAAAAATATAAGACATTTCTTACTGCAAAACATGTATCATCACTGATTTCGTAAAATGGATAATTTGCAACTTAATTAAGACTTAGTCTTTATTCAATTTTAAACCTTGGTTTTGAAATTTTTTATTGGTTGAGTGGTAATTTGGTAATAATTTTTTATCGATTAGGCATTTGTGATTGGTCACGTGAGATTCATCACAAGTTGATGAGCATGTTAACCTCAAAATTGGGCATAAATTGTAGCCAATTAAGAGCAACCAAAACACATCCATTGTCAAAATTGGCAGCTGTTTCTCTACTCTTTCAGATAGTAACTACTTCTTCGTAGTTTAGTAACATACCGTATTTATCGATACAATATTGGTTAAGGTGGTAGCAATTTCACCCTAATAATGAGAAAAATACAAATTTGAATTTCGATAAATGCATTTATTAGGACAATTTTTACGATATCAAACTCTCGCTCAAATAAAAAAAGTAGCATATTATGTTTAGTTTGTTACGATTAGCAATGGACTTGACTTACGTGCGATAATTTAATGTATCAAAACAATTAATTCAAACAACTTGACACTCGTTTTTTTAAAATAAAATATTAAATTCGAGCCTTATAAATTAATAAAGGACAAATACCCACACTGACAAAGACCTAAAAGGGTGTTGATACAATGTGAAACATGCAAATTGTAAAATGGGAGTCATGGTTATTAAACTTCGATCCGGATCTTACGATCTTACGATTCTACGATCTAATAACTCTCCATTGATTCAACTCCCATTAAAATCTTAAATGTATTAGAATCTTACGATTCTAATTTAATTCAAAAGATTTATGGTAGGATCGTAATACGATTCTATGATCCTAAAATTCGATCCATGATTCTAAATAAATTTTATAAATCGCTGACACATAATTTTATTCGATAATTCACCATAATAGTATGCTTTTGAAACAAAATATTTCACAAAGCATAGTTGAATTGGATTTTTATAAATCTTTATAAATATTTGCTAAGATTTTCATTCCTATAAGAAAAATTTCATCTGTTACAAACAAATATTAGAATCTTACAATCCTCGATCCAATTCTACAATTTCAATTCTTATCGCCCGATCGATTCTAATTAGGATCCTAATTCTAACAACTTGATAGATTGAAGGTTTCTGCTTATATAGTGGTGCGAGATGTACATAATTAGAGAATAGTCAAAATATCTACCACAAGATAACATAAATAAACAATACACCAATTTTTTATGTGAAATGTCTCATCTATTTTCTCTTTCACTCATTGTACATCAGAGAATAGTCAAAATATCTACCACAAGATAACATAAATAAACAATACACCAATTTTTTATGTGAAATGTCTCATCTATTTTCTCTTTCACTCCTTTGATTCGAATAATTTGATGTACCATCTATGGAAAAAAAGAAAATAGAATCTCAGAGGCCCTATTTGACGGAAGAAGTAATGACAATGAGAGACGGTATTTAATTCACTTTATAACAAATATATATTTGTATGATTTAATTTAGTAAAAAGTTATAATGGTTGTCGGTGTATTACAACCACAATAATTACTGTGATTGTCTTTAATATTAACCATACATGTGTATTGAATTAATCACAATTATTTATATTTTTTATTTTTATTAATATAATAAAATAAATTTTAAAAATTAAATAATTATTTAAAATTTTAATTAAAATAATTATTTATATTAGTGTTTGGTAGTATTCACTTACTTCTCTCCCTAAAAATATGATAAGAATTCATCGAGACCATGTCTCTCCCATGGACAACACCATTATTTCCAGCCGGCCATTATTTCAGGCCCATTATTTCGAGCTCGTTATCTCAACCTTCCCTGACCCCTACCAGTCACCATTATTTCCGACCGGCCACCGGCAACCTTGTCCGGCGTATTGATGTCTCCATCTCTCTCCCATGGACAATACCATGTCTCCCCGCAATCCTTCCCCTTTTCGGTCACGGTTGGACACCATTGGCGACTACGGCCCGTTCTTTGTCTGTTATGGCGATCGATGATGAGTTTTGTTGATAGGCATTTATGAAAACAGTTTGATTGGTGATTTCTTTTCGAACAACTTGAATGATGCCGGAATTTATGGATTACCGATGAGATTGGCCGAAAAAATGACTCGGGAAGACAGCGAGTTCTAGGGGATTGGAGACAACCAATGATTGATAGCTTCACTAATTTCCTTTTTTGCATAAACGGTTTTCAACCTTTGACGGCAAATTTCCAAACAAATCTTAACATAATTATTTTTTCCATTTATAAAATTTTTTCTAGTTTATAAAACATAATTTTGAAATTATTTTATTAAAAACAATTCAACGGTTAAGATCTATACATAACATATGTATGGTCCACATTTTTTCAATTATGGTGGTTGTCTTATTGTGACAATCAATATAACCGCATCCTTTAAATTAAAGAAGACACAATCCGAGATGTTAGAATTATAATTTTAAGTTGTGACTTTATATCATTAATATATATTTACCAAGATGGTAATTTATGACGGTAGAAAATAAAATACCCAATCCTCCATCACTTATCGCTTTCCTAAGGGAATAACTTAAAATCATATCAAAATATGGATGCGGTTATACTTGGTTGTCGCCATATTACAACCATCATAATTACTCAATCATACATGTGTCATATTTAACTCTTGATCATCCATTGTTTCTATATCAAAAAAATTATAATTATAATTCTATTAATTACATAAATATTTATAATTCTTAAGGAAATAGAATCTCATTTTCTACATTCTACTCTTTAGGAAGAGAGTAATTAAATACTACCAAACACCATTATAATCAATTATCTGAATCAATCCTAACCATACTTATATGTATTAAATCAATTACAACCATTCAATTTTCTTTACTTTTATTAAATTACGAAAATGAATGTTAGAAATGAAATAATTTTTAATAAATTTGATTAAGATAACTACTACAGTTATTGTGATTGTAGTTAGGGATGAGCGGGAATGGGTAAACGGTCATTTTGGTTGGAATCGAACTCGGTTAGAATCGGGTATAGAAATTCGGAACCGGTCCTGGATTCATTGGGACCGGGTACCCGGTTGTTTGATTCAAAATTTGAGTTTTTGTGATTTTTTACTTCTTCTTTTTTTGTAAAGTTTTAGCCTATAATTATTTAATATTTCCAATGTATTTAGTTTAATAATACGAATCATGCAACCTTGTAATTGTGAATATTACAAAAAGTTTCAAATCCAAGATCAACAATGAAATAAAATGTCTCGAATCCACATGCAATACAAATACCAAATTATAAGTTTAAATCTTAAAGAAAAATGTCTCAAATAATCCAACGTTAACAATCAAACAAAGATTCTCAAATTTTAAAAAATAGAGTAAATTTAATATATATATATATATATATATATATAAATTGGATACCCGAGTAGCAGTGCAGGTATAAGTCTACATTTTCACTACCACGTCTTGGACTCGGTTGTAATTGGTTCCTTAAAATTGAACCAAGTCCCGGACTCCAATTCAACAAGATCCGGATCCGGATTCGAGACCGGGACCGGACCGGATACCGATTTGTTTTGCTCACCCCTAATTGTAGTAAACTAACAGTAATATAAGGCATGTCTAGATCTATTTTTCACTTTGTTAGAATGTAAAAGTGACATTTGTCCCTTATTAATAAAGAAATTTTAGATTAAAATAAACTTAATTTTAAAAGAATTGAATAATTATATACTATATCGTGATCCAAATATTCCTATACTTGTATTTTAGAGCTATTTATTGTTTTTAAATTATATTGCTTTATAACAATTTCAAGGTAAAGTATGATATACAATTGTCCAAAAAGTAAAAATTATTAATCTATTTAGAGAAATTAATTCCAAATACCGAACCTAAAACAATAATTCCAACTTTTACTTGATCCGACTCTCAAACTAGAATACCTAATATGTGTCCAAAAAATTCTGAATCAATTAAAAATTTATGTGGAACGTCACTTTTCTCCCGGGCAAGTTTATCGAATCAAATTAAGAACACAATCCAAATCAAAACCAAATCATAATAAGTTTTAATACATTATGATTTTTACCCAAATCGAATCTCACCCTAAAAATATAAAAGTACTGTTCTTTTCGGTGGTAAATCACTCTATCTTACTCTTTCCTATTCTATCCAACTTTATGAAAAATCTCACTGTATCTCATTCCTTTTCACATTTACTCCAAACTTCCCGATTCTGGACGCCACTTAGAAAAATTTCACTCCATATCGCTTCTTCTAAATTCAAACTCTCAACAGCACTCGCCCACATGGGAGCCTTATTCCTTACCGAAAAGAAGAGGCCTAAGCCTAACCTAAGAGAAAACGAGGTGGGCCTCTTGAATGGTTATGACGCCAAAATGGAGACGGTTGACACACAATAAACCGGCGATGCTATCCACACGTAGAAGCTGTTCTTCCCCAAAACTCAATACACTCTCTCACCTTTACTCCCCACATTTCCCTCAGCAATCTCTCTCTCTCTCTCTCTACCTCTTGAAGATCCGCAGAGGTAAACAAACATGGCGGTGACCACTCCATTGGGGACGGGCAGGACAATTCCACTACCCCAAAGCGCCGGCACTTATTGTTACTCGTCTTCTTCTTCTGGGTGCTCCTTCAAGAAGGTGCTCAATAGTGGTACCAATAGCAGTATTAATCTGAAGCAATTTCTGGGTCACAAGAGACTTTTGTATAGAAATCGTAGGAGCTCCAATTTGTGTTGCCGTTGTAGCATCAGCAGTTACGGTAATGATTTCGATAATAACCCTAGCAATAGCAGCATCAGCAGCTCCTCTGACTGGGATTGGAGTCGATGGGTTCGTCACTTCTCGGAAATCGAGCAAGCTGAGAGCTTTTCTTCCGTTCTCAAGGTACCCCGCCTTCATACTTTCTCTCTCTTGTTTGAGTTCCTCAGGAAATTTGGACATCTGAGCAATTTGGCTGGCATGTTTTGGGATTGAATTCATACCCCCATACCCTTCCTCTATCTGTGCGTTCTTTTGATGAAATTGATCATTATTTAGGTAATTTGGTATTTTCCCCTTGTTTGCGGAGGGTTGATTGGGGGGAGGTGGATTTGAGGTATTGTTGAGGCAATATCCACAGGTTTTTAGTTTAATGTATTCCCTTTATGAATTTGTGAATGAGGGATTAGATAGGGATACTTATTTGGTTTAGCATACCCATTTGCTTCCTTATGGAGCCGCAGCTATTTCATTTCAAATAATTGCCTTATTATCTCCTGTGGAGTTATAAAGTTTGCAATTTTTGGGAAAATTTTCATATTGGAATTGTTATGATCATTGGTTCCTTTCGTTCTAACTTAGACAATAATTTCCCCAACTTCCCACCTCACCCCCTCCTCTTTCACAAAGAAAAAAAGGAGGGTATTTTTCACTTGTCAACCGGTTGAATGTTGAAGGAAGCTTGTTTGCCAACATAGAAATCAGGAGCAGGGTTGCCCTGTCTCAGGATTTTACGTTATAAAAGTTCACTTCCTAGTGTACCCTGATTTCGAGTGGATAATATTGCAATGAAGGCTGAAGCTTTTCTTATCTAGATTACATTTTAGGACTACATCTTCTTTTGGCTTTTGTCTAAATATTTTACATTAAGGGTCTTGTTCTTTCTTGGAAGAAGTATGGTCTTGCATACATCTTGGCTTTGCACTTTTAGCAGCCCCACCCCTAGGCTTCAGGAGTAATCTCAATGGGAGGTGGTTTTAATAAAGTTCCTATACCTTTTGCATTCATTGTCTGTGAAATGGAGACAGCTATGTAATCCACGAGTTTGTATATTCCTTGTGTAGACTCTTCTTTAAGGATCATGGTCTTCCTTGGTTCTATTTAGGTCTTATTGAATCCATAAATACTTTGGTAACTACTAGATGTGTGACTTCTGTACTTTTAGTTCAAGGCTTCAAGCCCTAAAGCTTTTCTGGGCTGTGAGTTTTGATCTTCATTTCTTGGTATAATTTTTTTTAAAAATTGGGTGGGGCAATGTGGCCCACCCCTCGGGCCCTTGTTGACTCAGGGACGCTGATTGGGCTGACGAGGCCATGATGGAGGCAGGAGACATCACAAGATCAGGGCTGGCGAGGAACTTGTTATTGCAGCCTGTGGAATTTCCACAAGGGAAATAAGCAATCGTGCTTGGGGAGGGGATGTGAGCGTCTATGCCGCTGTGCCTCTTGGGAAATGGGCTTATTCCTAGCTAGATGATTGATAAACTTTTTAGTTTAGTTCTGGTGTCCGTTTGATCATTGATCAATGCTTCCTGGATTCCTGTGTATCCGTTATTATGGAAGCTTAACTTTATGCCTAATAATAATAATACCTGAAGGTGACTTGTAGAATCAATTTGAGACATAAGATCTATGTCGCTGTGGCTGACCATTTTACGGTTATTGATAAATCTTTAGGCATTTCAATCCTTGGGATGATAATACTTTAGGTAAATTCATTAACAAAAAAGTAGGCTTGGAAAAACTTATGAAGTTCTCAGCTAATTCTTCCGAGTGTGAGATATATTTACCCTTGGCAAATGCATCATGTATAATGCAATAACCATTCAATTTCACATGCTCTTCACTTTTGCAGTTTCAACTTGAGGAAGCAGTTGAAAGGGAAGACTTTCAGGAAGCTGCCAAACTGAAATCTGCCATTGCAGAAGCTACCTCAAAGGATACTGTAGCTGAAATAATGTCTGAGTTAAAGGTTAAATGATTCACCAGCTGTGTCTTCCTCTAGTGAAAAGCATGCTGATCATTGTGCATTTGGCCTGAGATTTTTGTTATTTTGTTGCAGAAAGCAATTGGTGAAGAGCGTTACCATGACGCTTCAAGGTTGTCCAGAACTACAGGAAGTGGTTTGGTAATGTTTCCGAGCTTTCTGGACTGTTTTTCTTACTTCTGAATAGCTCTGTTCATGTGATATTGTAAAATTTCCTGCTCGAGAATTGGGCTATGATGAGATTACTTGATTACCATGTAGCTCAGGGCTTATATTCTTAGCATGTGGAAATAGGATAAATCTGTGGCATTTATGAGCAATAATACTTATCAATAGAAATTCGTAGCCCAAAGAAGATTTTCTGGCTGGAATGGAATTTGTCTTTTAGGAGAATGGTGAAGGATCCATGTTATGTGTGTTAGGCTGTACTCTTGTTGCTAACAAGCTCGCCATACTGTCAGTTTTGCTTGTTTTGTTGATTTTTCATCATTCTTTGCTGATGAAAGACCAAAGATGTGATATGAAGTTCTTATAATTGTCTTGAACTCGCCCCCTTGGGTTACCCTTTTTTTTCCTTCTGTTTTTGCTCCTTTTTTTTTTATTTTTGTGTTGTGAAATGGTGTAAGTAGGGTGCATCTTGGTGCCTTTTGGCATGACAGTTAGGTCTGTTTACTCTGGTAGCTGAGTGACTGTTGCAATGTCATGGAAGAAAACGAGATCTAGCCGTGTTTTTTTTTTTTTTAATGAGAAGTCAGCTTGAGTTGGAATGTTCATGGCTAATACATGCAAGAGAAGTAGGGACTAGAGAACAAAAGTTGGTTGATGGTAACATTCTCACATGGTACTGATACAATCCTGGTGCCCTAGGTACTCTTCTTATTTGCTTAGACCTTGCTATTTAGTTAGGCTTTATGAGGAATATGCATAGCCTGTAGCTACAGAGTTCATGGAATGTGTTTCAAAGTTTAAACCAACTTTGATAACATTTTGCTTCTTGAAAGTTTAAACCTTTGGACATCATACATAACAATTCAGTGGAGCATTTCTGGTGGTGGAAATGATGCTATAGTAAAAAATAAAAGCTGTTAATCTAGTTGTTTGACTTTGAGGCATATTATATGTGAACACTTAAATACTAAACTGTATTTTTTATGATTAATCCTTCTCTCACTTTTCACCCTGAAATATTCATTTACAGGTTGGGTGGTGGATAGGCTCTGCAAAAGATTCAGAAGACCCATTTGGCCGACTTATAAGAATAACACCTGGTGTGGGCAAGTTCATTGGCCGCAGTTACACTCCAAGGTTAGTGGACATACAATGTCTTCTCCTGCTGATCTATGGAAATGCTTGAGTTATGACGAAACATTTGATTTTAAATTGGTTACAGACAGCTTGTGACTGCCTCTCCTGGAACCACACTATTTGAGATATATGTTGTGAAGGATACTGATGGTACATATCTAATGCAGGTCAGATGCAATTACTTCCTCCGTATTGTTTCCCCTTTTTTCCTCCCTTACTTATCATTGTTTTACAAGGATGTGAAAGTCATCTCTACAGCTAGTTGGGATGGATTTACCCCTCCCACCCCCCCACCCTCCCAAAAAATAATAATAATAAAAGGAAAACTATTCCTCCACCTTTGGTTCTTCCCTCAAAGAGTTGGTTAATTTACAAGTGTAATATGTGTACTTGATAAGCATTTCATACTTGCGTCTACATATTGATTGGTTGAAAGCACGTGATGATAAAATCAGAGAACTCACTTTTAAATGAAGCAGATAAATAACATAAGGACAAAGAGCTCAAGCACTTTTTCTTCTTGAATATCATATCTTTTCAATTAATTTGGTTCATTTAGAAGTTAAAACTGTTGTCTTTCCATACGGGTGTGTTTGCTTCAGTAATCCAGCACTTTTTTTTTCTTTAATTGGTTGTTACTGAAAGTTGCCTGTATGTCTTCCATTTGTAGGTTGTGTATTTGCAGAGATCCAAAGGGACATCAACGAGCTCGGCGAATTTGCAACCAAAACCTGCAAGGGATTCACCAAGTGCTAAATCTGAAGATTCCCCAGCAGTGGATGTTCAGGCTAACAAAGATAAGACAGAGAAACAAGAAGAGAAGGTTCTCAACATCGAAGGAGCCACTGAGGAGGGAATAAAGAGTGTGATAAATTTTCTTAAAGATAAAATTCCTGGGTTGAAAGTCAAAGTCATGAATATTAGTGTAGGAGAGGAAGTCGTGGAGGATGATGCTGTGAAACAGTTGACTCAGGAAGATTCTGACGATGCTAGTGAAGATTCCGAAGACGAAGATGATAACTTGGATGAGGTTGAGAATGAGACCGACAGGCTTACAGTGGAAGGGAATGGTGAATCTATGGAAGATGGAAAGGACTTGGATATGAAAGTTTTTGTCGGTGGAATTGTCCACAATGAGGATTATGCTTCGTCAAAGGAGGAGTATATCCGGTTACCAGCTCAAATCAGAGATGCAGAGAAAGATTCTTTTATATTGCATATTCCTGGTATTGGGGGCAGTGAAGAAAGCGTGGCGTCTAATTATAAAGTAGCTGCTTTGGCAGCTCAAGGGATATCTGAGCTCATGCCTTCTGATGTCGCCAAGGCATTTCTGGGCAGTGATAAAATTTCTCCGAAGGTGTGCTTTAGACTCAATTTTTCAGTTTTTCTTTTGGAAGTTCAATCAGTTTCTATTTTTTCGAAATCACTAGGCAATGAGATTAGTTTGTGAATTACCTAATAATTTAGCTCTTTTGTACCAAATTCCTGTTTTTGTGTGTCATAGACTAACATATCATGCTGCATGTTTCAGATCTCAAGAGACGTGCGTGAAATTGTGAAACTTGCAGTCAGTCAGGCACAGAAGAGGAACAAACTTTCTGAATATACAAAATTCAGTAGAATAACAATACCCAGAGGCAAAACAGATCCTTTTGATGGTACATGTGCTATTTCCTTTCCCTTTTATGTTAGCTAATTTTGGCCAAAGGAATAGCTTTCTTATATACAAGTTGTGATGGCATGTAGGACTATATGTGGGTGCTTTTGGGCCTTATGGAACTGAGATAGTCCAGTTAAAGCGCAAATTTGGTCATTGGAGTAGTGGGGGTGAACTGAGCGAATCTTCAGATGTCGAGTTTTTGAATATGTAGAGGCTGTTAAGCTCACTGGCGATTTGAATGTTCCTGCTGGTCAGGTGCGTACTTCCCCATACATGGATTTGTTTTCGCCCAGTTCTATACTCCTTTTTGTTCATCAGTTTAAATGCTAAGTGGTTCTGTTTCTGCTATTCAGGTGACTTTTCGTGCTAAAATTGGGAGAGCGAATCGCCTCTCCAACCGGGGCATGTACCCTGATGAACTAGGAGTGGTAACTACTCATCAGTTTCATCTCTTCGTACAGGCTTCTGAACTTTGGTAAATTGCTGATTCCAGAAATTGTTTCGTGCAGGTTTCTAGCTACAAAGGGCAAGGGAGGATAGCGGAATTTGGTTTCAAAAATCCCAAGTGGGTTGAGGGCGAACTTCTGCAACTCAATGGCAAGGTAATGATAACAGCCCCTGTTCTATTTATCTCCTCAATAACAAGGTAATTAGTTATGTTTTTAACTTGCCGGTCATCTATCTATTCTCTCCTTTCTAAACCCTTTTCACTTCTTATGGGATTGATCATGCAGGGTATTGGACCTTATGTGAGAGGAGCAGACCTCGGTTTCCTCTACATTGTCCCTGATCATAGTTTCCTCGTGCTTTTCAACCGGCTAAATCTTCCAGAGTGAGATGTGCAGTTGCGCTATCTTCTCTCCTACAATACCCTAGAACAGAGACACGATAACTTCAAGAAACTTTAAGGGGGCTTCCTTGGTCACGCTTCTTTGAACAGACAAAATATTAACAGTTTTGCTATCAACTGCTTGCAACTTGCTGCTGTTGCTCCCCATCGAAGGGCTCTCATATGAATCGACTCCGCCGTTCCTCGAGCACTGGGGTTGCAGATTTGAAGCCTCTAGAGTTCACTTCTGTAAATTGATAAAAGTTGGCTTCTAACTAGATGTGAACATTTTTGACACGAGAGTCCCATTTGTAATATAACACGTTTTTGTTTCTTTTGTGGTTCTTATAGAGGTGTACTTACATAAAACAGAGAGCATTGCTTTTGAAGATTGAGTCATGCTTCATTGTCAGTTAATATTCGAATTTGAACCTAGATGGTGATATTCAATATTAAGCCTTTAGGAATTGGTTCAAATCTCTCTTTTAATTATCATTTTCATATTAAACATGAAATTTTGGTCGTGTTTCATTTAACTGTAAGTTGTAAGGCTGTATAGACTCTTGTAAGTTATAAGAAGTTGTAAGATAGTTTAAAGTTACTTACAAAAACTGTAAGCGATGGCGGGAAGGAGTCGTAAGATAAAGTTAAATTTTGCTATAGACTATCATAAACGAAGCCAAACAAATCACTAAAAGCAACTTTTTAGAGTCCAGAATGAAAATGACATTAGAAGTTTTTAAGGCAAGTATCTTTAGAGCTAAGCTGAGGTGATTACATGAAGTGGAAAGCAATTTAAAGCACACAAAACCCAAATTTGTTTTCCACTCGTCTTTGCCCTTTTTTTTTTCTCTATGCACCCTTTTCTTTGCTTTTTGGTTGTTGAAAAAAAAAGGCTGGCTCTGCTTTTCTTTCTTGTGCCCCCTTTTCAGTTTTCTGTATATACCCTTTCAAATTACATGTGGATCATCCAGGAATCTGGATTGGCAAAGACCACATTTTTAGGGTTTTTTCATAGAAAAAAAAACAATCTTTTTGATTTTTTTTCTAAAATATGTAAACATCGATGCAAGGAAAATTTTAATTTTAATTATACTATCTATTATCAGTCTAAATTAATTTTTATTTGTCTAACTTAATTTTTTTATAAAAAAAGTGTAAATCAACTCTCTTTCAAAAAGCTTCATACTTTCCTCACTTTCCCACTTCCCATCCCACTTCCCACTTCCCACTTCCACTCTCTGCTGAGGGCTGACTCACTCTCTCTCTCTCTCTCTCTGTGTGACATGCAGAACCACCAGCAGCAAGAACCGCCCCCATGGCCCGGAAACCGCCGCGCCCGCCACCCATATCCATTTCTCAGCCTTCCAACCCGAACCCCTCAGCCCCACCCGACCCCAGAACTCGCTCTTCCGACCCCGATTCATTCCACTCTCCCCAACAATACGAGTCGCCGGGGAAAAGAAGCCTGATTCGCCGTCCCTGAACTCCAAGAACGGCGGAGCTATCGTCGCCATCGAGAAGTTCTACTCTCCTCTCAACTCCCCTTTCGCTCTCCCCGTTACTCCTCCAATGGATGCCGCCACGCCCGATACCGTCCCCTCTCCTCACCGCCACCAGATCGTCCGTTTCAATACGAAGGAGGACGCGCCGCCGCAGTCTGGCGGAGGAGGAGGAGAGAGAAAGCGGAAAGTACGGTTTGGACATGGCGGGTTGGATGATATTGACACTGGGAAGCCCCCGTACAAGAAGGGGGATGCGATGAGCAAGCTTGGATTGGGAATTAGGGTTTTTGAGGTTGCGTTCTGCTTGGTCTCTTTCTCTGTCATGGCCACCGATAAGACGCAGGGCTGGACTGGGGATTCCTTCGGTCGCTATAAAGAATACAGGTCTGTTCTGTGTTCCTAGCTGCAATTTTAGTCTGAATTTGTGGAATTGACAATTGAAGTTAACTTATGATTTGGCCAAAGTTTTGATTTTTATGCTATTGCTATTGCTATTACCTTGGAGTTACAATTTGATTTCTGTGTAGAATTTGGCAATGAGATGTTGTCACTAGGAATTAGGATTATTATCTCCTAATTTGTTGAAATGGGCATCAGTTATCCTATGTTACTTCAACCCTTCAGTTTACCTCGAATACTAGCCTCGGACACTTGACACTCGGGCATCCCTACGGGCATTTGACCCTTCATTTTGATCAAAAGACGTACGAAAAGTTATTAAGCTTTTGGTGTTCACTGAGGTCAGTTGAAATGAGGCTTTTAGCAGCTTATAGAAATGGTACTTTCTTGATCTTGAGATTGACAAATTATTAAGCTTAAGGCGTTTAGAATGACTTGTAGGAACAATATAGACATAACTCACAAGTCACAACCTGTAGCTGTAGCAGGTTCCAATTTAGGATGTAACTTGGAAAACTGCACCTTCATTTTCTGTGTGTGATTACTCTACTGATGTGCTGATATTCACGCTGCTCATCAATTCCGTATAATTGATAGTGTAGACAGGATAGTTGCAGGAGTGGTTGATTATGTCCAAGCTTTTATAAGTAACATGGTTAATCAAGGTTTTAGGACTCAGTATAATGACGAACAGAAATTTATGTTATCGTTGATTTAGCAAAACTTGGAGTTGCAGATAGTGAGATAATCCTTGCCCGTGGATAGCATCTTATGGAAGTCATGATTGACCTGTCCATAAGCGATGGATTTGATATATTGAAGTATTTTGTCTCCATCCCACTTTGTATGACGCTATGAAAATTTCGCTTTTGCACTAATATTAGGATTTTCATCTAAAAGTGAAGTGATATCAACTTTTCAACCAATATACATCTTCGTAGAATGCGTTTTCATGGTTCCGAACTTATTGTATGATTGTATGGTGCTACTACAAGTTGTTGACACTTTTAGAGTTCTATTTAAGCAGATGGTAGTGGTGTGGTTATAGACTTACAGTTGAATAACTTAAGATCATTAAAATCCCATTGTCCCGATGAAATATAGGAGCATGCTGGCATCACTTTTCTAATGCTCCTGTTCATCAATCTCTTCAAGTCTATTGGCATTTTGATTTGCTAGCAATCTATTATGCATTACTATATTCAATAAATTCTACAAATGTTATACTTCCCTTCATAGTTAGTGCCTTGGATTCTGAATTATGTAAGAACAGAACCAAGCTTGAGCTGTGGCATTATCATTGATGTATGTATATTCAGATGGTGAAGGTTGAGGTCAGTGTGTTGACCTTCTATCTTATTTTCGTAACAAGATAGACATTGTTCTGGGATGGAGAGTGGAAACAAGTCCTGGAAACAAAAATTGATCTGCTCTTTTCCGAAATTTGCAAATTGAAAATCCTATTAAACAGATCTCCACTGTTTGAGCAATTAACTCTGCTGTGATCAATGAGTCATTCATGTTGCAGTGGAATATCTTTGATGTAAGCTTCCTTTGGCTGTGTCTGTACACATCAAAATTAGAGTTGAACCTGATGGTTCTGACCCTAAATTCTTCCTCCAAATTTGTTTTTATCTTTTATTTTTGCAAATTCATTGGATAAAACATTAATAGACCCGAATTCAACTCAAACAAAAAATGACTCGATCCAACCCCTGACTGAACCAGAAGCTGATCAACCCAGGAACATGACTTGACACAATAATATTAACCCAACCCAAAACCAAACCAAATATTCCGTTTGCCTGGCTGGTCTATGTAGACATAATTTCTTGCACTGCTTACACTTAATGCAGTAACTTGATGAACGTGGTTTTAACTTCTGTCTGTACACTTCGTTCGTTTTCTTTTTCTTTGTTTTTTTTTTTTTTGGGGGCGGGGGAAAGAGACATACTGATATCAGAGTTACCTGGCTGCAGGTTTTGCTTAACAGTGAACATTATTGGATTTGTATATGCTGGTTTTCAGGCATATGATCTAGCTTTCCTTTTGGCCACGGGAGATCATGTCATCAAACATACTCTGCGCTATCAGTTTGATTTTCTCATGGATCAGGCAAGAGTGACAGTTTTCTCTATTTCCACTTTCTGTTATACATTCATGAAAGTTCCTGTTGATCACAACCTTTGTCATGTCAGCTGAGCCTCTAAACATCTCCTTCATGAATCAGAAATAATTGTCGTCATCAACTTCTTACATTCCTTGCTAAACACTCAGACCTCTTATTCCCCCAACTTCATCATTTCTGTTTCCTTCTTTTCTCTACTTATTTGTTCTTTATTTTTTGTGGGCCTTTATAATTGAAATATGCAGATAATGGCATATCTTCTGATATCAGCGTCATCAGCAGCAGCCACAAGGGTAGTTGACTGGGAACTGAATTGGGGAAAAGATGCATTCACAGAGAAGGCGAGTGCTTCGGTCAGTATGGCCTTCTTAGCCTTCTTTGCCTTTGCCATGAGCTCCCTGGTCTCAGGTTACAACCTCTGCAATGGTGATTTATCTTGACAACCATGTCCAAGTGATTTTTCCTCGGCTCCAACCTTTGTCTTATGCTGTGTGCAAATGTTTAGATTTTATCTTTAGGGTTTTGTACATGAGAAATAGATGAAATAGTTTTATGCTAATGAACAAGCTTCTTCTTGTATTTCTCGTGGAAAGAAATGTATTTACACTTCGTTAAGTTCTTCCACCTGAGGGTATTTAGTTTTTTTATAAAAAAATAAATCAAGGGTGTAATCTTTATGGGGTCGTAAGTGTTTTTAAGATAAAAACTCTTCCAATACGTGATTACAAATCTTCAAAACTTTTCAAAACTCTACGATAAGTTGTTTCCATTGAATTCAGCCTCCTCTGCGCCTGTGTTCTTTATAAAGTGAGAATTTTATCATAGTCTCAAAATTATCTAGTAAAATAATCTCTATGAGCTACAATTTTTTTCTTTTCTTTTATTCTCGAAACTATTCCCTTATTTTTCTCGTTCATTCAGTCATCTATTAATTCATAGCTCGAGAGTACAATTCAGACATGAGCTACCTCTTTTATAATATGACGATTTTTCCTTTATACTCTACAATTTTTTTATTCGAGTAATTAATACAGTTTGCTTTGCCCATATTTGGCATACAACTTTTTGAAAAGCTTTCTGAACCCGGTATTTGGTAAACTAGTTTTTTAGGTCCAAAAGGCTAATTCAAAAGGTTGTATCATAAATAACTTACATAAACAGTTTACGCAAATGACAAATACAAACGGTTAACAGTTGATATTAACCGTCAACGGTAATGGCTAACAATTAATTGCCAAAGGCTATGATGAATTGAGAGAGTAGGCAGGGGGCCCTTGATGTTCTATCTCTCTCTCTCTCGTGTATTTGTTTGGGCTGGGCCCGTGAGACAGAGACAGAGACAGACAGCTAATGGTAGGAAGGGCTTGTTTTTTGGACATTAATAGTAAGTCTTTGAGATCTACTGGGCCACACACGTTTTTGCTTCACCCAAATCCTCTTGCCCCCTCTCATTTATTGGTATGTCCCCTCCCCCTCCCCTCCTATTACTATTCAACTCGTCTCTTTTCTTTTCTCTACTCTATCCCCATAAAAATCAAATTATGTTACATGATACACATGACTATCTAGAGTGATGTTGAGATGTGTTCGTACCAGTACGTTTCATATGTTTACTTAAGAATTTTGATTTATTTTTATTCAAGAAAAAACTTATATGTTATTATCCTGTATACACTTGTGTTGAAATGTTTTAACTATTTTTACGTAAAAATGATGAGATAAAATTTAAAATCTTATTAACTATTGACAATATTCTTAGGTATAGAGGTGACGTATAATACAAATTGAAATATATAAATTTTGACAATTGAAAGTTTTGCTATCAATGAGGTCATGGTTTAATGGTCAAAATTGAGGTCCGAAGTACATTAGATCTTACATTCGATTCTTCCTTGTCCATTATATTGTACTGCACTTTTGTGTCTCATCCGCAAAAAAATAAAAATAAAAATTATTATGTTGCTTGTAGTATTCATCTACTATAATTGGGTTGGGGGATATTGTGAGCCCTTAATGAACAAGTTTTAGAGGGACAAAATAGAAGCTATGGAATATGGAGTGTCCTTAAATGTAAATTATATTGTATAATATATGGTTTTGGAGTTAGATATAACATCTCTTTCATGCACAAAAATAATAAAGGCAGTTTCATGTGAGCCCAGATGTATTCATCTGTTGGATAATTAATGGCAATATAATTAATTACCATAATAATGTTTCTGGGCTTTACATGAGTTTTTGTTTGTGTATTTATAGATTTATTCCCCAACCACACAACCAGAATATACCAGTTTCCTCAAGAATTCAGATTTTATGCTACCATATAGGACTTCTCTGTCGAGTAGAATCGAGAGAGACCGTACTTTATTAAGGATCTATATCTGTATAGACAATAGTAAGTCTTGTGTGAGATCGTCTCATTTAAAAGTTATTGTAAGATGGAAACTTTTATATTAACTTTAAATACATAGAGGCTGACTAATAATTCATTTAGGAAAAACTCTAATAAAAGTCACATCTTGATAAATTATTAGTCACTCCCAGATTAAGAAGTCACTATAGTATAAATTATTAGTCATATTAAAACATTTATGTGAGACGATCTTATATAAAAATTTGTGTACTCTTAAAGACATAAATTTTACAAATATTTCATTTAATTGTAAGGAAGTATAAGGATTATTGTAAGAAAATGTAAGTAACTATAAGGAGTTGTAGACAATTGTAAGATAGTTATAAAATTCATCATAAAAGTTATAAGCAATCTGTAAGGAGTTGTAAGTATAAGAGTATAAGTTAAAACTAAATGAAACGGCACATTATAATTTATTTTTAAAAAAACCATCATCCATGGTCTTGAAATATAAATTTGACTTGAACCAAACTCTTATGACTAATCAAACCCTTATCCTTTTCTTTAGAGCAAAAAAAAAAAAGAAAGTTTGGGGATAATTTGGAAATTGTAATGGTTGGGAGGAAGAAGGCAAGGAAGCACGTGGTGATCTCCATCAGCCATGTTCATGTAATGTTCAAGTGGTATTCAAATTGAGACTAAGTGACAAACACTCTTGTGGCTAATTTTAGACACCAATGGGCCACTCCCCCACCTCCCTTTTTATTGTCTTTTCTCTTCATCCTTCCCTCATTTTTTCTGCCCTATTTAGATATACACCATTAATTATTACAGTCTTCAAAGTACGATATATTGTACTCTCAGGTCATATAAAATTAATATCCAATAAGGAAAAATGAAAACAAGTTTGGTGAATTTTTAAAACAAACAAGAAAAATAAACCGTAGAGAACGAGACTACTTTGTTTGATAGTCTCCAGACCATAATGAATTTTTCGCCCTCAAACCCTAATTTATCATATTTGTGTAATTATGTTATAATTGGGAGTTGTATTGTCCTAAATAGATACTCACATTACTTTTTTACACAAATTATTATATGAAACCGTCTCACAATTGATTTTTGAACGTTTTAATATGACTAATAACTTATACTATAGTGACTTTTTAATTCGGGAATAATTAATAATTTATCAAGAGGTGACTTTTATTAGAGTTACCCACTAAATGAGTTATTAGTCAGCCTCTATATAATTAAAGTTACTATGAAAATTTACGTCTTACAATAACTTTTAAATGAGACAATCTCATATAAAACTTACTATTCAAATGAGTATAATATGTCAATTGAACACTAGTGTGTCAAAATATAAACAACAAAATACAATTTTAATAGCCAATTACAATATTATATCGATACACATTAAAGTTTACTATATATTTTTAAAAACTTTATCGACTGGTATATAAAGTAGATAAATATTTTATACGAAAAGAAATTAAAATTAGATTTCACTTATATTGATACCTCTTATCGTACACATTAAAAAAGAGAGAGAGAGAAAAAATGCAAAAGCTAATATCCCACCGATATAGCAAATCAATTACATCGATGAATAGTTTTCGAAGAGATATGATTAATTACGAATATTAATTTTTATCGTGATTATGAATTATTAATGTTGATTTATATACAGATTGATTACACATGACGAATAATTTTTCCTAAGTTGACGAATTATATTTTTTTTTTTGCTTCTTATATTTAAAATGATCCTAATAATCCTAGACTATCACATTTTGGTAGTTTATGATTTGAAGGGAATAACACCATGTCAATCATGCCAACCAGGCACCATAGCTAGTTAATTAAACATACCATCACCATTAATAATCGTGATTAATAAGACAAAATCCATACAAATCTTGATTATAGAGCCAGCTAACTACAAGTACTACCAAATCATTTTTTCATGCCAAACCTTTGATGTACGGATTTTGTCGTAAAGTAAAATGCATCTAATTATTACTATATAATATGACTACTACAAATCTAATAAAAAATTCATCTAATTACTCTATTATTTTTAAATTTATTTTCTATAATCTATGGATAATTTTTTATTTTTAGTTCCTTTTTGATAGACATAAAATTTTAAAGAGAGACGGACCGAATAACAAATCTAAAATTACATATTTTCAATAGTTCTTGAAAAAAGTTATGTTATTAGAGTAAATATTAGTCTCAATATATATATAATTATTGCGAGAAATATCGAATAATTCCTCCCATCTAAATACGTATATCACACAATTTTTTATAGTTAGATACTTTATCGGTGAAATTAACTGTATATTACTATCTTAATATTGAAAGCATTGTGCTAAAATACACGTGGACGATCCGATAAAAAGTGAAAATGACTAGTAGTAGGCTTAGATCAACGATGAATCAAATGAAGTATCATAAAAAATCCCATTATATATATGATTTTGTTGTTGTATATATATTAAAATTGTTTGATTAACCACATTATTTTCCATATCAAAATCTCATAATTATTTGATTATAAAAAGACAATTTTCCATATCAAAAATCAAATCTCTGAGATACATTCATATGAGAGTTCACATGCAAGGCCCATTTCACCATTGCTACTAATAAATAATGATTAATTATTTTTAACTAAATTATTTTGTTTTATTTTTTTATTTATTTAATTCAGAGTAGGGTGAAACGATGAATAGGGTGAATAATAATATTATTGTGGCACCAACTGCCAGGTGGCGATGGATTTGTGATTAAGAAAATATGATTAGACGTAGGAGTGATTAACTTACTAATACGGGAACTTTCCAAGTACGAGTACGTATGTGATTAAAAAATTATGGAGATTTAATTACGGGGTTAATTCTGTCTTTTTATGTTTACGGGGATTGAGATTTTAGGAAGGGATTCAACTGCTGCTCCACCGGCCAAGGTGTCCTTTAACAGTACGGAAGTGTTGGGTTTACGTTGTCCTCCTCCTCCACGCGCCCTCTTCACGTGCATCTTCATCAACCTCAACATCAAATGCCACGTCACTACATTTCGTCTAAGTATTTCTTGACATATGCATTAAAATTATAAATTTACGAGCATATAATAGATATATGTTGTCTTTTACTACTCCCATTAATTCCAGACGCTATTAAGGCGAACATGAAATTATAAACTAAAAAGTATAAAATTACTTATGTAATACAATTTTATGAAATTTATAACAAAATTATGGTCGAGTAAAAATTGTTTAAGTAGTCGATTGTTATGAGATGAGTGGAGTAATAAATGTAGAAATCAAATGGAACGTTATTCTTCATATGTGCAATATGATTGCAATTGTTATGTTTATATATTTATGGAAACATATCGTACATAATTTTAATGTGGAAGTCTAACTAACTTTCATTTACAAAGTATACGGATCTCTTACCTCTTGTACTCGTATACTTTAATATTTTTCTTTACAGAAAGGAAAAGCTTGTATATTAATACAAGTATTGGTCAACTGTTTACTTAACATGTGTCCCATAAAGTATTTGTTACTACTTTTATAAGTTAGCTTAATTGATCGATATATATATATATATATATATATATATGTAATATATAAATTTTCCGTCTCCGATCTTTCGTATATATATTAATTTTTAAACATTTTACTGATTCAACTCATTGCATACTAATCATTTTATCTCCTCATTCTTTGTCCGTCATGGGTCAAACAAACATTAAGTACTTTTATCAACAAATATTATTCTTAAACGGAACGGAAACTAAGACCCTTTTCATGATATCATTAACTTATTACATAAGATTGAGAAGGAAGAAAATATATGTTTGGCTTTGGGTTTGAATTAAGTAGAGGTTTACTCGCGATAATGATGTAGCATCAATAATATTGTGTTTATATTATCCCGCTAATTACCTATGCTTAGCTTAACTACCGCATTGCAAACTTTTATGGATCCCGTCTTAATCTTTCATGTGAATATCAAACTATCTAATTTTAACCAATTAAAAAACTCAAAGTGAATCCATCCAAAACAACAAGAGATTTATAAATCAACTAGGTTAGGATAAAGTGGTGTAATGGCTATCTCTAAATTAATTATTTAAATGAAATATGTATAGAATATTCAACCCATCAAGTTGACATATAGAACAAAAATACTCTTAAAATATAATATATCTAAAAATATCTAGCTTGTAATTTTTATTAAATTAATAATAGTTAAATAAATAGACTGATTTTCAGCTTCATTTCACTTATAACAGCTTAATTATTTCAACTCATTGAAGTCTGTTTCAGCTCATTTCACATATAATAACTAACTAATTTATACTTATTTCAACTCATAACAGCTTATAATAAGTAATTATTTTAACTCTATTCATCTTATTTAAATTATAATGGATAATAATTAATTTTAACAGTTATTTTAAATAGATCTTGATTAAGCATGTGTATATAAGACAATATGGTTAGACCATAACATAATTTATACGATTTTAGTTATATATAGATAATTGTTTAATAACAAGAGATAAAAAGGGAAAATAAAAAAGAGGTTTAACTTTTAGCACGGGCGCATAGGGGATGGTGACGCTTTTTGTTCCGCTAACCTGATGTTGACGAGTGGAGGGATGAGGCCGTGGGGGCACGCGTTGACGAAGTGGGTTGGGATTCGGACGAGGAGTCAAACCCACAAAGACTTTAACTGCTTTGTAAAAATAAAAATAAAAGAAATGAAATGAAAAGCAGAGTAGCAGTAGAGAGAGAGAGAGAGAGAGAGAGAGAGAGAGAGAGAGGAGAGAGAAAGAGCGTGACCGTATACGGAATGACCATACGGCTCTGTCCGACAATTCCACGGATACCTCTAACTTTGTTGCCTCCGGAGGGTCCCCCACCCTCCTCTTCTCCCAATTCTCCCTCCCTAACGTTTTCTGTTACTCTTGTTTATTCCCCAGTTTACCCCTCTCACGTCGCCTACCATCTCATCCCCAAATGACCGAATCAGCCTTAACCTTTTTTTTTTTGTTTATCCGACTCTTTTATTCATTGATGAAGTTAATCCACGCATTGAAAAATAAACCGGCGCTGTTTGGCAATTAGTTGTTGGCTGATTGAGTTAACTATTAGTTTTTATTTAATTTGATTAACTGTTTACATTTAATTATTTTTAAAAAATATATTTAGTAAAATTAGGTATTTCTCAAAAAGATGTAAGACAAAAAGCTAATTTACAAAAAATTAATAATAAAAATTATGAAAATTAGATTTTTAAAAATATATTTTTAAGGGTAAAAAACTATTATAAAAAGATAATTTACAAAATACTTTAAATAACTTTTTACTAAAAAATTATTTAAAAAATCATTAGTCAAATATGACCACAATATTTTTACTCTCAAGAAAGGAAATATGTATTAGAGTACCACTTATATAAATATGGCAAAACGTTCATCGATCTTATTCCATTTTCATTTAATAGTGACTCGAAGTAATTACTTACACTATTAGTAATTTATATAATTAAAAAAATGTCTTATGTTATAATTAGAGATAAATCGAAGTTAAAAGGATCATGATTCGAGATAAATTTCATATATTACATTGAAATCACACTATTATCTCTCATGTGAATACTCTTTAAAGGTTTATCCATCGATGTGAATCTTAATTTAGCAACAATAAAGTTTTGAGTAGGCAGGGGTACTTGAGTAAAATCACAAATAGTAGGGGAGTTGGCACAAGGAAAGGGAGGGGCAGAAAGGGAAAAGGAGAAGTGTGGGGTGGGGGGGTCCCTAATGGAAAAGGAAAGGGGGTACCCACTGCCCAGTTTGTCTCCATATTAGAGGATCTTCGCACGTTATCATTGCCAGTACTCACCACCCCCAGCTAGCCGCTGCTCATATTTAACGCACCAGCAACTGAACCGCCATTACTCTCTCTCGCTACCTCCCTCCGTCCCTCCCCCTCTCCTCAGAACCCTAACAATTTCCCAATCCTCTCATTTCACTGATCCGCCATTGACGCCTCCTTTCTTACCACCTCCATTTCTCGCCGCCAAGGAATTGCACAAGAAAAGGAGCGGGAGAAAATATTCTGGAAAAATGACAGCTCGATTTGAGAAATTTTTCGAGCTGATTTTTTAGCCGCGACAGAGAAAAGTAGAGGCGATTTCAAAATGTAGGAATAATTTTTCCGCTGAATACTGCCGAGAGTGTTTTTCGTTGGAAGATTTTTGTTCTGGAATTGGATTTCCGATTGATCGATGAAGAATTTCTACTGGTTTAAGCCAATTTCGAGCGCGACGAACCCTAACGGGAGCTGCAATAATGGATACCGAAGCGGAAGTGGAAGCGGGAAGCTGAAGAGGAGGTTGTCGCTGGGGGAGTACAGAAGAGCGGTGTCATGGTCGAAGTATTTGGTGTCGTCGGGAGGAGAGATAAAGGGGGAAGGAGAGGAGCAGTGGAGCGCCGATATGTCGCAGCTCTTCATAGGCAACAAGTTTGCTACGGGAAGGCATAGCCGGATTTACAGAGGGATTTATAAGCGGAGAGAGGTTGCCATCAAGCTAATCAGCCAGCCTGAGGAGGATCCTGATTTGGCTTCTAAGATCGAGCATGAGTTCACCTCCGAGGTCGCCCTCTTGTTTCGCTTGCGCCACCCCAATATCATCACTGTAATCTCTCTCTCTCTCTCTCTCTCTCTCTCTCTCTCTCCCCTGTGATTACTGTTGTCTTTTCATACGCATGTAATGTTGTTATACCCAACTTTTATTAGATACTTGGATTTGAAATCTGCCTACATCGGTCTTATGGTCATTTGTAGCTAGTTGAATATAGGGAGAGAGGTGTTACTGGAATATTAGAGACCTAGGTTTAAAGTATAAACTTTGGTCCACAGAGGACTTTATGATGAATTTTGCTGTGTTATTGACAATGACATTGGTGGAGTGTTTGAACTTTTTGGAGAAATTGTCAGATAACTATTGCACTAAAAACCAGTAAGTAATCTTTCATGTGTAAACCTTTGTTTTCAAGGTGGGACATTGTCAATCTGGCCCGTCTTCGTAAATTGTTCAACGCGTGACTGTCTTAAGTGTGTTGTAATAACTCATAAGGTGGTGCACCAAGTTTGCGTGACACTGTGTTGAAAACTTAGGCTTGTTTGGTTTTCAAGTTAGATGAAGAGAAAGGAAGAGAAGTAAACAAAATTAAGACAGAAATGTTTGGTTTAATAAGAAAAATTGAAATTAAGTTGAATTGCATTCCTTTACTCTATGTTGTCTAATGAGACAGGAATAAAGGAAAAGAGACGAGCTTTTAGTTTTTAAGTAGCCCTTTCCGTCATAAATTTTTTCATTTCTTTCCAATTTGTTTGAGAATTTCTTTCCTTATTTTTCCACCATGTAATTCTGTTTCTGTAGCATGAATTTGTTCCAACCAAAGAAGGTGTTAATATCCTCATGGATCACGGTTTGTCCTTTTCTTCCCCTCCCCCTCTCATGGATCCATGCTCCAACTTGTTTCCGGCAGGGGAAGATTGTATCCGGTAGCACGTAGCGATTGCGGACCCCAGCTGCCGGTGGATGAAGGCTTGCATTGTTTGATTTACTAGTTTGGACTTAAATGGGGGTTGGTTCCCTTAAATGTCAAGGGTATGGATAATATGGTGCATGATAGCGAGGAAAACTATAGTGAAAGGGTGAAAGAATAGAAAAGTTTCTTCACCCTAGACAAATGTTGTAGTATTAAGGGCAGCCATCATTATCGGTTGACGTCCTGTAGGAAAGTGATGATGGTGATTGGTGGAGAGTAGAGATTCGGTCTAACACTTGTTATTTGTCTTTCAACACCTAAGGGACACCCATAATTGGGGATCCAATTTACGAACAGATGCAGACTGGACCCATGAGGAGATTTCTTTTTCTTATTTTATTTTTTGCGGACCTAAAATATTGAATTAAGAAAGTGAAATATGAAAGATTCTAATGTTTCTGTACACATCTGCATACAGGGCCTTTGTTTATGTAGCTTTTACTCAAGATTCCCAATTAACTATATATGGTGGTTCATTCACAAAGATTAAGAAAATAAATCCTGAGATGTCTCCTCTATTAAAAATCTTGGCTGCACTCCTGTTGATTCCTCCTTCGTCTGTAAAGGTTCAGTTTTAAGTGAACTATTGCCACACACTTGGCCATTTTAATGTCTGATATTCTAGAACCACTTTGCGCATGATATTCCAATAACATGATTCTTCTTTTTATCTGACGGATCCATAACATGTTAGCCTTGTCATTTAATAAGCACTTCACTTGGTTTATTCTTCTTTCCCTTTTTTTTGGGGGGTTCGGGCTACCAAACTACCGGTGTGATTTGAAGCCCTGATGGAAGAATTGCACTCTTGCTGGTCTTAAAACTTTGCTAGAAATAGGGGTTGCCTATTGTATACTTTGTTGTCTTCTACCTTGTCTGATCAGTGCTACTGCTTTTGACGGGCTCTTTCTTCCCGTCTCCACCATCCCTGCACTGAAAAAGCTTATAGAACGTCTGTGTAAGGCCATATTCCTCTGTAGATGCTTGGATGCATCACAATCCTTCAAAGCTTATTCCCATTTCCATTCACATATGATTGAATTTTTGGTCGGATTGTTATATGAAGAAATATGCTTTCTCTAGCTGCTGAAACCCTTCGTGTATATCCAAGATAGATCTCTTTTTTAAACCCTACAGTTGTGCGTGTGATGCAGCATGGTTCCATTCCTCTTTGTTGATGCCTCAGAACAATGTTATCCGATGAAATAATGAATATTTCTTTCCAACTACAATCAAGAATATAGACGATCGATTTAATATGTTTGTGAAGATACTGAATATGGACATACGTTTTATCAAGTAACTAATAAAATGGAATCCTTTCAATGTTTCATATAATTATGTATAAAAAAAACCTAAACTAGAATAATTGGTTGTTGCTTTGTGTTTTGTGGGAGGCAAAAGAGCATGATAATGATTAGCTTGAATTTCTCTTCTACAACATAACATGCAAAGACACCAAGAAGTCCAAAACTTCACATCAGTTGACATTAAAAAACACTTGAATCTACATGGCAGTATAAGGGTAAGCATGTCATAAATCAAATGATCTATTGTGCAATGGTGAACGTCATCCTTCATAGAACAATTTGCTCATCTTCCTGATTTTAACCTCTGAGCTATTTCTTTAACGCCCTATGCTTGGCTTTGCAGTTCTTCGCTGCTTGTAAAAAACCTCCTGTATTCTGTATCATCACAGAGTATATGTCCGGGGGCTCGCTTAGAAAATACCTTCATCAGCAGGAGCCACATTCAGTCCCACTTGATCTAGTTCTGAAGTTGGCTCTTGACATTGCACGTGGAATGCAGTATCTCCATTCTCAGGGGTACTTCACAGGGATTTGAAATCAGAAAATCTTCTTCTAGGAGAAGATATGTGTGTGAAGGTAGCTGATTTTGGTATCTCTTGCTTGGAATCTCAATGTGGCAGTGCCAAAGGATTCACTGGTACTTACCGTTGGATGGCTCCTGAAATGATCAAAGAAAAGCACCACACAAAGAAAGTTGATGTTTACAGTTTTGGCATAGTTTTGTGGGAGCTTCTGACTGCTTTGACACCATTTGACAACATGACACCTGAACAGGCTGCTTTTGCAGTTTGCCAGAAGGTATTTACTCTATGAAGAATTAAACTGCTGCTATTTGTCTGCTTCGTGTGATTTGCTTGATGTTTCACTGCAGTTCTTCACATGAGGGGTCTTTTCCCCCATCTCTTAGCTCTCTGTGTTTAGAGGTTAAAAAGTTGTTTACTGAGTCTACCACTTGATTTTACAATAGTTGGATGCACTACTTGCACTCAGCTTATGGCAAATCTTTCTTTGTTCCTGAACCAGAGATGCTGATCTTACACAATGCCTGCTTCTTGCTTGGTATGGTTAGTGTACCAGTATAGTTTTTCAGTTATAGAAATGCATTTGGTCAGTTAGACAATGTAGGGGTGATTAACATAGAAAATTATGGCCTTGATTCTTGATTGACAATCCCAAGACTGCACTGCTTAGGGCTGGGACTTCTGAGTATTTCTGTAAGCACTAGCAAGTTGATTAGCTATCCTTTTTACTGTTGTAACTCTCTCTTTACTGCTATTTCTCATTGGTTGAAAATATGGAGAGTAGGGATACTTTTTCTCCTTATTGACCGTAATTGTGACATGCATTGTCATAAACTATTTGGTGATCGGTATCTCGGTTAATGTTCTCTCAGCAATCACCAGCCCGTTCGTATTGAATAGGCTGTAAAAGATGTTTGCCTATACTGGCATTCAGTAACAGCTATCAAATTTTTTTTACTTCCTGAGATGTATAGCTTGCTTGATGTCCCAATTCATGCCCTTTATGAATTTGACTATCTGAAGGTTTGTTGACCAAATCGTATTTGAAAAAGGTTGCACTGCATTAGATGATACAATAGGACCTAGCATATGCACATGATTTTACAAGGTTTGAAGGCGAGCTGCTTGAGGTAATTGCATGCCACTTAAGCAGGGGAGCAAGTGATTTATTTGGATTTGAGATAAGTTTCATAGATACAATCTGCTGAGAGACTTTTGACTCGGGAGTCATAGCATTCTGTTGAGTGATACAAACTATAAGTCATGACCAGATGAGAGCTAACTGCTGTCCTTTTTACTTTCTCTTCCCTTAATAGAGGCCAGTTCCCATTCCCATTTTTCAAATTGATAAAATATTCTCTTTAGAGGCCAATAGTTGTGATTCATCACTTTTTTATAGGCTTCTTAAAACAATAGTATCGCATCACTTAAACTATCCGTGTATTTGAACATGTATTACAGGTTGTTTTAGAAGCATTGAAATTATATGTATGTTTTCTGATGCATTCAATAAATTGTCCAACTTCACATGTCTAGAATTGGTGGGATACCTAGCTCTGTCTTTTAGTCATTCCTTGTGGGTGGACCAGAACATTCTGGATGCTCAAGCATGTTCTCGTTCCATGTTATCAGCTTAGAAACGTTTAATGTCTGCAGTAGGCATTTCTTGTGGTTCTGCTTTCTTGTCCCCTTTTTTCCCTGAGTTATGTCGCTCTTCATGAGCATGTTCTACACAAAGCCACAGGCAACTCCCTCTTGTCTGCAATAGTCTTCGAGATTTTCATGTCTATTTTTGAGTTTATAGAACACGTATACTGAGTTTATTGGCTAGTCCTTCTCAGAACCATGGGCCAAAGGATTGCTTATGGCCCGGCCCTTTATTATGGTGACATAAATTGTTTCTGTATGCCTACATATGTGACTGGTCCCATGTGAAGTTTCTTAGTGTTCCACGTTATTAAGGATTGCATGTGAGTGCTTTGAATTGGGATGTAGAATATGACTAACATAGTAACATCCACTAGCAGAACTTTGAACACATTCAATGTAAATCCCATTGAAGTCAAGTTTGGAGAAAGTTAAGATTTATATTATAGGCTTTGCCACGTAGAGACGAGAGGCGTAAAAATCTCAGTTACCCTTTTTCTTGCTTTCTTTCTCCTGCTGTCTTCTCAACTAAATTCCTTAGTGTGAGATGAACCCAAGGTACAAGGATAACATGAAACATCACATTCTTCACATCAACCCCACCTATTGAAATGGTTGAATGTGTTAATAGTCTAGCACTTCAGGTCCTCCTCTATAATGGACTTAATTATCTTTGAAACTCTGATACCAGTTGGATCTCATGTGCAGAATGCAAGGCCTCCCCTGCCCACCGAGTGCCCTGCGCCACTGAATCGACTGATTAACCGATGCTGGTCGAGCAACCCAGATAAACGACCCCATTTTGACGAGATTGTGGGAGCTTTAGAGAGTTATGCGGAGTCATTCTATGAAGATCCTGAATTCTTTACATCATTTAAACCTTGTCACGACGGGAAATTATTGCGGTGCTTACCCAGGTGCATTGGTGCCCATAGGTGGCCTGCTTCTTTAAGTGATTAATGATTCTGTGTAAATCACGAGTGCATGGATATCTGAATTGTATCTAATATTCTATCAGATTATCATGAATGAATCGTGTTGGTGGTGAACATGTTGGGGGTTTTTAACATCTTTGAATGTTTCCTTTTTAATAATGTCTTTTGATTAAATATACTTTCCAGAAGTGGCTATGGAAGTTCTCATGGTGGCTCGTTTCCCTTTTTGAAAACGATATGGTTGAGATCATATAATTTTCTTGAAACTTCACCAAACCTACTCTTTTATGTTTTTTATTTTTAAAAAGCCACAATAAATTATGGCGAAGAGATACGATAAAATAATATATTAAGAATCCAAAATGTGAAGACTATCGAAACATTAAGTGATGCTGTGTATTAATGACGTGAGGTTAAGCCAAGCTCGACTTGACTCATGTTCGAGCTTCACTCACGATCACCCAAATAAACTCACATTGATGATCAATAACTCATTTAACGAAAAATTATAAATAAATTCACATCGATGATCAATAACTCAAATAACTAAAAATTATTAAAAAAATTCATATTATGATCAATAACTCAAATAACTAAAAATTATTAAAAAAATTCATATTATGATCAATAACTCATTTAACTAAAACTTATAAATAAGATTTAATTAGGGCAATTGTCAACAGAGGACAGTTTGGCCGAGTGGTCTAAGGCGCCAGATTTAGGCTCTGGTCCGTAAGGGCGTGGGTTCAAATCCCACAGCTGTCAATTATTTTTGCCCTCATTTTTGACGTTGGGCCACTCCAATCAAGATTTGGCCCACTATAGCTGGATCCAATACTCCTCAAATAGTAGACTCCACTTTTGTTTTTTTTTTTTTTTTGGATCAAACAAAAAAAAAAAAAACCCAGCCGTTTTCTTCCATTCTTTTTAACTCAGTATGTAAAGGGTTTGGTATTGACTGAAAATGTTGTTAGCTTAACCAACGACAAACTAATAGATCATTAACTTTTGATTAGTACTGCTAATTATCATTAGCATACTTGTGTTATGCTAATTACCATCTCAATCTTTGCTCATTCTCCATTTTATACCAATCAAATTAAAACTCTGTCTCTGTCTCTCCCTCTCTCTCTCTATGAAAGATGAATGTGAATCTCTATTGTTACTCTCTCTAATTACTCGCCATAATCGAAGCCAATGTATCTTTTTAATCCGAATTCCCAACTAAACCCTAAACAATGGTCATTTATAACTACATATTCTTTTTATACGATAAACTTTGTTCGAGTGACCAGTCGTACATGTGTCTTATTCAAATTTTGACCATCCATTATTTTTATTAATTAAAAAGGTGTTTATAATTATTAAGAAAACAGAATCTCAATTTCCATATTATGCTCTTTAGGAAGAGAGTGCTAATTAATACTACCAGACACCACTATAATTAATTATCTTAATTAAAATTTTTAAAAATTATTTTCTTAATTTAATAAAATTAAAAAAAATATGAATCTTTATGATTGATTTAATACAAATAAATAATTTCATAAAAAAATACATATAAATAATTAAAATTGAAGAAAATTATGGTGATTATTGTGGTTGAGTACATTAACAAACACTATAACTTTTTGAACGTAAATACTTGATGAAAATATCCGAACAAGTATTGTTGATTTGATTTGGACGAAGTGGAAATTCTCATATTTTTCCATTTTAAAGTAAGAGATTATGATGAAAATTTTGATGCTTACAATGGAACTTAATTGATAAACTCATAATTAATTACTAATCAAGAATATAATATGAGGTAATTAAGTAGTAGTGGTTGAATAATGACACTTGAAAATTATTCGATTATGTGTAAAAGTATTCGATTAGACCAAATGATCCCTCTCTCCAATATGTGTTGCCAGATAATTGCCAGTGTGTATATTGAAAATTCACTTTAAATGTTTAAAAAATGGAGAAATTCAAAGTAAATAGTAGTGTAAATAATGAGGCACGAGGGGCATATAATATTTTTGAATGAATTATCTATAAGAATTTTTATTAAATCTCGTTAAATCTTAAATATGTCTTAATTTTAATATGGTAGATGACGTCTAATCTAAATTTTTTACAACAAATAAACGATGAATTAATAATAATTAGTAAAAATATCAATACAAGTTGGTTCAAGTGTTTTAACATGTATTCCACTTAAATAATATATTAATCAAGTCCAAATCTTATAAATAATGAAAATGTACTATGAGAATGCTTTACCCCTACGTGGGTCCCGAGGATCAAAGAAAAATAATCAATAAAAACATATATATATAATTTATTTTAGACAAGATTAGTTTATTTGGGCATGGCAACTATGATTAATTCTCCTGGTCATTATATTCATAGTTTTCTAGTTGTCACCATGCATGCATGGATATTGTTCTCTAATGTTAAATTTCTACATTTTTATTATCTACGTAGATTTTCCTTTTTTTTTTTCTTTATTCACTTATTTGGTTAACGGAACATAAAGTAAATTATTTTTTATTTAAAAAAAAAGAACATATGAAATAATAAATGATCTTCTCATGTTTTTGAGATTAAATTCTAGATATTCTACATGTGAAAATTTTGTCTTAAAAGAAAAGAAAAATGAAAAAAATAATAATGCTCTAGATTATTAAAAAATGTTTTATTTATTTATGTATTTATTTTATTATGGGATTGGGGGTAGAGGTTGAAGCGTAAAGAAAGGGGTAAGGTTTGAGCATAACTAGATTACTTCATGTGCAATAGCAATGTTTCACTAAATGCACTCTCTCTCTCTCTCTCTCTCACTCACCCTCCACATATATTATACCCCAAACATTAAATTTAAAACATAACAACATAAATACATCCCTCAACCAACAATATTTGACATCAAAATTAATTTTAATTCTTTATACCGATTGTTTTTTTTTCCCGATAATTAGATGAATAAAAACCAATACAACATATATAAAATACAGTCGTTGACTAAAATTATAATCACTGGACAACAATACATTAGATATTTGATTCGTATATCGAGTATTAAACCTGCATGATGGGAGATGTTTGATTCGTATACCCTTAATATACTTTTTTAATTAATCCTAATTAATTGGAGTGTATTAGGTAAATCATCATGGATGGTGATTGATGCATGCATGGAATGTGTAATTCCCTATTTTTTTCCTCTTATGGTAAAAAATGTCTTGTTCTAATGACCTTGGTAATGGTCATTAGAAACTTCTAATTGTAAAAAGTTGAGAATGATTAATAGTATTTTAGATTTGCACCCTTTTATCATATAATAATAATGATTTTTTTTTTGTGGGATAATTATATTGTCATGATTAGAACATATTTCCCTTGATGACATCAATGGCTAATATATGTTTTATGAATCAATTAGGAGGGAAGTGAATTTCTATGATTATGACCCTCCCTCCAAAGCTCATCACAATATTTACACACTTTTTTTTTTGGCATTTTTTCAAGATGATATTTGTACTTGAATTATATGTGGCCATTGGAGAGCAATTATAGAATAAAAAAGAATACTTGTCCTATGTAAATTTTTAAATGCTCAGGAGCATATACTTATAGGAGAGAAAAGAGAGATTAAACCCACAAAATTTCTCGTTCGTCCAAGCATCTGTTGACATATGTCGAGGAACGGATACTCCTAAGAGCATATAAGACACTCTGCTTATCACGTGTGTTATATTGAGTTTAAAACCTTTATCGACAAGGAGTAGATAATACAAGAGATTTTATATTTTAAATAGTTAAAAATTAACGTTAATTGAGTACTGATAAAATAAACAATACATAAAATTTTAAATAAATTTAAATATCGAAAGTAATATATTAGTTTATAAATACGTACAAACCTACTAACGTTTTTAGTAGAGTTAAATCTATCTTTTAATATTGGATATTCATACTCAAGTAGCTCTAAAATATGAAAAGAAAATCAAAGCTTTAAACTTTTCTCTTTTTCTTTTGTCCTCTCAAGTCTCTCTAAACAGGTTTCATTTATCCAAATCCAATTTTTTAAGAAAATAAAAATCCAAATTTAAATGTAAGCAGTGAGTGTAGAGAATTAATATATATTTGTTTTATAACTGGAAAAACTGACATTAAATAAATAAAAAAAATAAAGAAAGAAGGAAGGAAATAAAGAAACAGAGAACAGATCGGCAGTTGCAGGGGCAATGTATTGGGTTGGGGGAGAAGTCGCCTTCTCTTTCCTCTGACATTCCACCTCTCTGGCTCTCTCTCTCTCTCTAAATAATCCCAATTTGCCCTTCTTCCCTCTTACCTCGATATTCCTCTCACTGTCTTCTTCCGTTAATCTATACACTTTTTAAATATCTCTCTCTTTACATTCTCTCTCCTATAAATCCCTCTCATTTCTCTCACTTCCTCTTCACCTTCTTTCCCCCAAAACTTATCAACCACTCAAATGACATTCTACTTCTATGGCTGATCTCTGAGGTATGCTGTTTTCTACCCCTTTTCCCCTTTTAAATCAATCTGCATTTTTCATCCCCTGCTGTTATTTCATATGTCTGGGGTCAACAAAAATGCATTTCTTTTCCTTGCATTTTTTTTGGCTCTGGATTTATCTGTTCCATTTTTGCAAAATATCGAAAACCCATTTGCTTGTTTTGTCAAAAAGACTGGTTCCTTTTGAGGTTTGCGGAGAATAGATCAGTTCTCGTGTTAATTGGATTAGACATTGGTTTGTTGTTCTTTGTGGTGATACATGGTTAGCCTATCAACTGTTTGTGTAAATGCCTGAACCAACTTTTTACTGGATCTGTACTGAAGTATATATTGCTTGCTTATACTTTTGACATGAAATTTCACTGGAAGTAAATGAGATGTTCTTTTGGAGAAATTCTGATTCTTTTTGTTTTGTCTTCCTTTCTTTGGAAATAATTGCAGATTGTACAGCTTTCTATTCGAAGTACTTTGTAGTTAAATTTAATTACTGCATTGACAAAGATGCCTGGAGTTATGGTCGATGGATTGAATGAAGATGGGCTGGAAGTAAATGCGACACCCTGTAAGGAAAATTCATTTCACAATATAAGGTCCCCCAAAAGCACTTTAAGCCCTCAGAGTCCTCGGAGTGTTCAAGAGGAAGAATTTCCAATGGATGGAACCCTTGACACGTCAATTGAGCAACTCTATGATAATGTATGTGATATGCAGAGTTCAGATCAGTCCCCATCGAGGCGTAGTTATCTGTCCGACGACAATGAGTCTCGAATTGATTCAGAGTTGAGGCATCTTGTGGGTGGGGGATGAGGGAAGTGGAGATAATGGAGGAGGAAATTGGGAATGAGAAGCTGGAGGAGAGTATTCATAGCGACTCTGATAAGAGGGAAAATGGTTCTGGTGGTGAAAGTTCTGGTCTGGTGAATAAGACCCAATCAAGCACCAAATCTGCCTCGTCAGGGAATTCCAAAAAGGGTTCTAGTTTGCAGCTGGAATCTGAGGAATACACGAAATCAACCCCTGATAAGAAAAGCCCTTCGGAAAATGAGAAGCAGAGTAGCAAAATCCCAAAGAAGAAAGCAACCCCTCCAAAGAAGCAGAGAAATTTTCCACTTGCAGGCCCTGAAGCTGCCTTGGATAACCCAGATCTTGGCCCCTTTTTACTCAAGCAAGCAAGGGAATTGATCTCATCAGGGGATAACCTCCACAAGGCTCTAGATTTGGCAGTTCGAGCAGCAAAGTCATTTGAAGTTTGTGCAAATGGGAAGCCTAGTTTGGAATTAGTCATGTCTCTCCATGTAACAGCTGCAGTACACTGTACCCTTGGCCAGTACAGCGAGGCAATTCCAGTACTTCAGCGCTCCATTGAGATTCCATCCGTTGAGGATGGCCAGGATCATGCACTTGCCAAATTTGCTGGGAACATGCAACTGGGTGATACTTATGCAATGCTCGGTCAGTTGGAGAACTCCATATCATGTTATAGAAAAGGTCTGGAGATACAGAAACAAATTCTAGGTGAAAATGATCCTCGAGTTGGTGAAACTTGCAGGTATTTGGCTGAGGCCCACGTGCAAGCAATGCAATTTGATGAGGCCGAGAAGCTTTGTCAGATGGCCCTCGATATTCATAGAGAAAATGGTTCACCAGCTTCCCTTGAAGAGGCAGCGGACAGAAGGCTTATGGGTCTTATCTGTGAAACAAAAGGTGACCATGAAAAGGCTCTAGAGCATCTAGTGTTAGCTAGTATGGCTATGGTGGCCAACGGTCAAGAAAAGAAGTGGCTGCTGTTGATTGCAGCATTGGTGACACGTACCTGTCTCTAACAAGGTACGATGAGGCTATTTTTGCCTATGAAAAAGCACTGACAAGTTTCAAGGTCACGAAAGGAGAGAACCATCCAGCTATCGCCTCAGTGTATGTTCGCCTTGCTGATTTGTACAATAAGACAGGTAAGCTTAGAGAGTCCAAGTCTTATTGTGAAAATGCTCTCCGGATCTATAGCAAGCCAGTTCCTGGGATTCCTTCAGAGGAGATTGCAAGTGGCCTAACTGATGTTTCTGCCATTTATGAGTCCATGAATGAGCTTGAGCAAGCAATCAAGCTGCTGAAAAAAGCATTGAAAATATATAGTGATGCACCTGGACAGCAAAATGCAATTGCTGGAATTGAAGCACAGATGGGTGTCATGTACTATATGATCGGCAATTATAATGAATCGTACAATTCTTTCAAGAGTGCTATTGTGAAACTTCGTGCTAGTGGGGAGAAGAAGTCTGCCTTCTTCGGAATAGCTCTTAACCAAATGGGGCTTGTCTGTGTCCAGCGTTATGCCATCAATGAGGCAATGGAGTTGTTTGAGGAAGCCAAGGGAATTCTGGAGCAAGAATATGGTCCATATCACCCGGATACACTTGGGGTATACAGTAATCTTGCTGGAACTTATGATGCAGTTGGCAGGTACTCCTTTTCCTGTGATTTCTTCTTCCAAAAACTTTGCTTTCGCATATATTTTGAACAGACCATCTAATCTACGTTCATTAGTACCGTCTTTTATTCAAAAATGATAACTTTTATGTGTTCCTGTTATATCAGTAGTTGAATCAATAAAATATTTAAGGTTATTAATACATTTTATGCAGTCCACCAGTGGAAATTTGGTAGTTCGCTAGGCAGATACTATGTTAGCATTTTTGTGCATAAACTACAGAATTTCATAATGATAAATTGCTGCCCAATATGTTACAGACTGGATGATGCCATAGAGTTATTGGAATATGTTGTGGGAATGAGAGAGGAGAAGTTGGGAACAGCCAATCCTGATGTGGATGATGAAAAAGGAGGTTGGCTGAGTTGCTTAAAGAAGCAGGCAGAAGTCGAAGCAGAAAAGCTCGATCTCTGGAAAACCTACTGGATGCCAATTCTCACCGTGCCAATGCTGATGATGCTAAGGTATGAATGTGTCACAAAGTAACGGATTTATTTATAAGAAAGCAAAAGAGTAGAAGGAAAAGGAGGCGTTGCGATGATTAGATTCTTGTTACAGGGATTTAAAAATAAGCTGCTGGGTGATGAGAGTGGTTGTAATATTGATGCTTATCATTCTAGTTGTTTAAAGATGTTTACTTTTCAATTAGATTACATCATAATTTGTGTAAATGGCAGTCCCTTTGTACCTACTAAATCTTCCATTTACTTAAAGAGGTGTTACTGACAAGTATTTTGTATATGCAATCTCCATGTTGCATTGTATTGATTCGGGCTAATGTGAATACTTTTACCCTGTCGTCTGTTTTAGCACTGGTCCCTTCTATCGTTACCATGTTGCCTTCTAGCAACATGGTAAAGACTGTGTATATCTAGACCGTCTCAAACTACAGGCATGATGGGGGTTGTTGGCGAAGAAAATGGAGAGAGAGAGAAAGAGAGAGATGAAAGCAACACTAAGAATGAGGCAAAACTGATTTGATTTGAAGAGTAAAAATCCAATGAGATTGTGATCTGGGTTTTTAAAGTGTAAGGTGGAAGTAGTTCCTGTGTCAATACAGACCCTACTTGGTTGTCTGTACAGAAACATATCACTATTATATTGACAGTTGGACAGCTGGTGCCAGTGGTCAGTTGCCTTAATAAACTAACTGTTTCAATGATTAGCATACTTCTCCTAATTGTATTTTTATTTTTTGTCAAAATTGTCCCAATTGTATATTTTTCCCTAGATTTTGCCAGAAGTTGGTAGTAATGAATTATCCTCCCCTGATTCTGAAATGGCACCTAATCCAATCTTCCTATGAAAATGGGTGTCCTTTGCATAGTTTACAGTTGGACACCTATCAAAATCAAATTATGACTATGAGCTGCCCTCTGTATTGTCTGATAGAATATTCATTTGGAATGTATTCTGTACTTTATTTGCTCCGTGATCGAATTAGATTCTTCATTTTCTCAGCAACAAATACATGTGAGGAACTGTTGTACCCTCAAAAATAAAAAGGACAGAAAATCAAACTTAAAATGATTCTATGACGAGCTAATTAGCAAAGATGTTTCCGTGATATCAGGAGAAGTTAATCAATTGATCAACAAAATATTTTGAAAATGTACAGTGAGAGGATAAGGATAACTAGATATGATAAAACTAATATTAAATTTGACACCCAAATTAAAACGACTTTTAAGTAGGCTAATTTAATTTACTCCCTACATTAATTGAACTGAATTGGACCAACTTTGATCCCATTTTCTTTTTCTAAAATAAGGATTTAATTTTAAATTAATTAATTATGAGTGAGTTGTCATTCTTAATTTCATAATTTTTGTTGGTATGATAGAGCTTTATCTTAATTTAACTAAATAGAGTAATTTACCATGATACTTATATCATAGATTTGAATTAGATTATGTATCATCGACTTTATTATAATTCAAATTAAAAGTGATTAAATCAAAATGATAAAAGACCATTGACCCCTTACGATCTAATATGAATAATTTGTATTGAAATTTATTACACCCCATCTTAACAACCTGGCATAAGGTTAAAGAAATTACCTTATGAATAAATGATTTTTTTTTCAATGAAGAGATGATATGGAATATGTATTCCACAATCAAGATTTTGCTCAACTACCCTAATAAGTCGAGTTATCATTTGGGCAATTAATTAAATTTAACAAGATAATGTTTATCAAAACACAGGTTTTTCAACTGTTTATTCCCCTCTATTAAAGGTAACGCAATTTTGATGTTTAGAAAATTTGGATGACATGCCAAAAAAATGGCCAAATGGGTGTGAATCGTGTGATCATGTGCTGATTTTCCCACAATTGGATTTTGGGAAGAAAATTGGATGACCTCCATTTTATATAAAAAAAAAAAAAGAAAGAAAGAAAGGCGAGGAATTTGATTTTGGCGTCTCCTTGCTTAACTGGGGGGATATTGCGAATTTCAATGCCACCGCAAGATCATCATCATCATCATCATCATCATCATCATTCATCAACGTCATAGTCGTCTCCTTCTTCCTGTATTGTAATCTCTCTCCTCACACCAACTGCTTCTTGATGAGAAGTAGCACCATGATTTGGGATTGAGTTCTGGTTGTTGTTTATTGACGATTTTATTTGATTTTCTGGGCAGTTGATTTGATGTATTAGGTGGGGTGTTAATGGCGACCCAATCAGCTCCTCCTAGTAATCCTGCCGCTGATGATGGCCCGCCCACTAATTCAGGTTCTTCTTTCTCTCTCTCCTCTCTTCTTTCTCCTTTCCGTGCAGTGCGTAGCATCAAGTTGAGAACTTGAACTCGTCGGTTTTCCCTTTCTTCATCTTTCAAGTTTGATTTTTTTTTTTTGGTGGGTCGCTCAAATGAACAACTGGGTATACTTAATTAGGATGAGTTTGCTAATTTTATTCCTTGCCCTCTTTGGAATCTTCGAAGTTTTGTTGGGTGCATAATACATGATTTGCATCATTTTTTGGGTACCTAAGCTTGATTATCTGCTGTGGTGTGAAACTTAGATTGCCTTTTAGTTCGCAAGGAAGCTAAGCAGCTGCGTAGGAGTATTACTTAAAATTGCTTTTTGAATCTTGTGTTGTAAGTTTGCTTCTAGACAACTGACGTAACTGAGCCTCCAGGATAACCGCAAGAGATGCTGATGTAAAGTTGGAAAATTTTCTTCTTTGGTTGTAATTCATTGGCAACTTGATGTGAGCACTAAAGCATTTCAATTCCTAGAAAATACCCCCTTGGTCCCTTTTAAACACATGTGATGTAGTGTGATGTTAAGGTGGAACTTGAAACCTCCTGTTATTACAAAAGGGATTGACCAGGGAGTCAAGAACCAGGCTTCTGTGGAGGGAAGGTGGAATTTTCAGAGGGGGTTTTTACAATAGAGAATAATGATTGAAAGCGGGATAGAGTGAATAGTCTTATGATTTGCTCTTTAACTTGTGAAAGTTATATAATTTCGGGAAAGTTGATCGATTCAGAAAGTCACAGTGGACTATGGCAAAATGTCTCGCTAAACTGTCCTCTATCTCCCTTTTGTGGAGTCGTATGTAGTTAACAAGCATAAATCTATGCCCTGATATGACCATTTTCTGTGTAATTCTTCTATTATGGGGTAATGATATTTCATCAGACCCCCAACCCTGCCTAAGCGGGACTCTCAAGGTATTGGTGTGGATTTGGAATTTCATGTTAGCAGTTGAGGTTCTGGCTCACACTTCTGGAAACTGAATGGGAGTAGCAATAATAGGGGAGAAGCATTCCATTGTTGAGGTAGAAATATTTTGGTTCTTTGGATAGTGTTCTCAATCACAGATGAATGACTCAGATGGATATGCTGCATACTTTTTTTATAAAAAAAATTTGTTTCCAGATTTTTCCATTGCTGTTACTTGTATAGAGAAGAATATGATTACTTCTAGCTTATTGTTTTTGTGGTATCTTTTGCTGAATTTATTCTATTTCAGATGAGAAAATGTGGCTACATGACATTGTATGCTCTGAGGCTTTCAATCTTCATGTTAAATTTGCAAATGTGTTTCAGTTCTTTGATCATCAGCATTGATTGCCAAACCCGTCTGTTTTTCCATGAGCTCCCTATCAGAGTGTGGTTGTTATAATTTCCGTTCACTTGCATGAAGACATGGAGCAATGATTGTGATTCATGTGCTTTCACTGTTGTGCTTTACTTTCAGAATTGTGCTTTAGATCAAACCTGCTATTTTCTGATTTGCTTTTTTATATCTACAGCTTCACAGCCCACAGAACAGGAAACAAGTGAGGGCCAAGCAACGGTGGAACCCCTGAAAGAAATTTCTCCAAAATCTGTGTTTGTCCAGTCACAACCTATTCGAGAAGAGCAGGTCCAGAATGCTGTAAATTTCCTCTCTCATCCAAGAGTTAGGGGGTCCCCAGTTGTTCACAGAAGAAATTTTCTTGAGAGGAAAGGGCTTACTAAAGAAGAGATTGACGAAGCCTTTCGTCGTGTACCTGTAAGTGACTTTATGGGCACTGAAAAAGACCTCGAAAGAGTAACTTCTAAAGGGATCTTTGAAATTTTTGTTTCTGGCTGATGATGAAATGTAATTTTGTTATCAATCTCTCAAAAAACTAACTTAAGGAATGTAGATTTGTGGGGAGCATATGTCCTAAACATTCAAGTCCTTGCTTTCATTTGTAAAAGAGACTCAACCCCCCAAACCCCAAAACTGTCTCATGATTCCTGCTTTCTCTCTGATAAATGATAATAATCACAGGATCCATCATCAGCTGTTGCCGATGGTCAAACCGGCACATACCAAGGTAATATACATTAAAGAAAAGATGACTGCTCTTGAAGTAGCTTGCAGTTTTACATAAGCTGAGGGTTGTTGCAAAAATGGTTTAAAATTTTGGCTACTGGAAATACTCATTATGTTATGTTTTTCAGATGCACAGTCTATAGCTTCTTCTAGTAGTCAAACACAAGCCCTGGCACAACCCATGCAGCCAGTGGCAGCTGCTCCATCTAGCGTCATGTCTACAACAGCAAGAAGATTTCACTGGTCACATGCAGTGCTTGCAGTTGGATTTTTGGCAGTTTCTGGCGCTGGAGCAGCTATAGTGTTTAAGGTATGGTCGTTAAAGCTGTTCTATGTGAATATCAGTAAATCTGAGCTCTGTGAATGATTTGCTTCGTGATCTCACTTCCCCTTTAACGTTCTCATCAGAGTTCCACACCAAAGAAATTACCCCCCAAAGATTAGCTTGAATGCTTGCGGTTTGGTGAACTGATAGAAGACATCTTTGTTTTGCAGAATTCAGTTATTCCCAGGATAAAATCTTGGATCCGCAGAGTTGTTCTGGATGAAGAGGATGCCATTGAGAAAAGGACTGCTGGAAAGCCAAGTTGGGCTGAAGAAGCGACAGCAGCTGCAAAGCAGCAGCCGCTGCCGCTGCCGATGTGGCGAAGGCCAGTCAGGAAATGTTGATCATGAAAAATGAAGGTGGGTTTTGCTTAAGCCTTGGTGCTGTATCTCATTAGCTACGTTTCACCTCTTTGATGATGTTTCTTTCAATCATTTCAGAAAAGAAATACTTTATGGAATTCATGAGCTTGTTGGACGTGCAACTTCAGGAGATCAAAATGATGAGAAATGCAATTACAAAATTGGAAGGTATGTTATAGATTACCTCAGTCAAGTTTCATTGCTTGGTTCTGAGTTGCCACTTTTTGCTCCAGTTATGCATTTCATGTTTAATCACATCCACTATGAGTGAATAGTTATGGAGAGGAGGCATATCTTTGTCAGGAACAACCAATGGCTGGCAAGGATGTCCTTTGATCAGAGTCCTTTAAGTTTTCGATTGACCTTAAAGTTCCCGTAGTAGGTGGTGTGTAGGTGAAGGCCCTTGAGGAATAGCATATTGACTTCCCCAGTTTTCTCTTACACACGTACAGCATGCTATCTTATCACCAGTGTTCCTGTGGAGTGGTTGTTCTTATAAGGCTTTTCATTGGAAAGACAGACATTGACAGACCTGCTCACAGCAATTAAGAACCAAGGGACAATTTTATCAGACATTTGATTTGGCCCTTTATAATCCTTAATTCAAAGAGTTTCCTGGTAAATAACTGTTTCAACTCAACTGGAAATAGATTAAACAGATAGATTTTAGTATTTCTTTAATGTTTTCTGAATATGTTGCTTATAATTTATTTAACAATTTTATTCTGGGAAGATATATGCAAGTAGAAAAAAGTTTGTATACTATGTAAAGAGAGGAGCTGGGGCTTCTTTGAGTACTGGGATTTAGTGAGGTACCCCTGCCAAATTTGAAGTCTGAAATTATGATCTAGATATCTAGGCATACTTTCTTGAGACCTAGAAAAATCACATTTGGGCAACTTTTCAGTTGGCATTATAGTGGACCAAGGTAAAATGCCTCTTTGAACTTGCTCCTACTTGCTTTTTGTGGAATAGTTGGCAGTCAATAGCTTTTAAATTTTAATATATGGTCAAATGGAACTTGTGCCTTTGCAATTCAGGAACAAGGCTACTACATCTGACCCCCCAAACAAAAAGGTAGGACTCTCGGGGTATGGATTTGGATTTGAAACAATGGTTAGATTTCAAAAATTGAATTGGGTTTCTGAGTTTTGTTCCTGTATGTGACTAGAGAAGTTTCAAGTAGATCTACTGATGGCTACAGATTGTGTGCCCTGCTTTCAATTGTATTAACCTATGTTACTGTTCACACCTCTCTGTATTTTGCCTGTCAATAATAAGGGCAATCATACGGTCCTGGGAGAAACCTTGTCAGAGAAGATTATATGGGTGGCTCTGTAGGTCGTTCAATGGTGGGTTGATACTAGACCTATATACTTTGTATTTGGCTTGTTTGTCCTCATAAATTTTTTCAATAACCCTTTGTTTTTCTACTTGTCTTAATCAGCAGCAGATGGTCAGCAAGTCAGAGTATGACATGCGATCAGGTTGGCATTAATAAATGATTTTCTTTTCCCCTGTCACTTAACCATTTACTAATATGCTATGTTATGGGAGTCATGTAATCGATGTCTTACTTGCAGTGAGGTCTGCCTCTCCACCTACCTTGGCTGAACCCCCTCATCCAAAATCATATATGGAGGTCTTCTACATTCCTCTCCCCTTGTTTTTTTTTCTTCATGAAATAGTATGGATATATCCATGTTTCCATCTGGCAAGTTGATAGTGATCTGTAAAATTTGTGTTGCAGATGGTGCAGAGAGGAGAGAGACCTTCTAACATCAGAGTAAGTGATACCCATTTGACTGTATAAACAACGACGGCAATATGGACACCGCTTCTGCGGTGGTGTGTGGAATGGGCAATATGTGCACAACCTTACCCCTGACATGAGTTGTCTAGGCTGTTGTTTCAAAAGACTCTCAATAGGATCTTTTAGCTACATTAATGCTGGAGTCTGGTAAATATTTTCTTGCCTTTTGATTGAAATTGAAAGCGTTGATGATCAACCCCTTTACCCCAACCAACCCATTTCGTATTCAAGCTCGGCCCCAAGAGCTAATGGATAAAATCTTGACATTCATGTCGAAGTTGCTAACAGTTTCATGAAATCACTTATTAACAGTATAAAAGAGTGAATATCAAGGTAAGACATGATTCTGATGTCAAGAGAGTAAATGGATTGCCAAGGTAACCAAAGAATGGGATTGACGTGAAACAAGTGTGGCTCTTGGCCAACAGGATTTGAGAACATGGGGCATGGGTCTGAACCATAGTTACTAGCAGTGTTCAACCCCCCAAAAAAAAGAACGACTTATCTGCATTCATGTTCCGGGTGATATAGTAATGTGTACCATGATTGACGATCCTATTTCCTGAAGCCTAAATTAGGCTAAAGTTAGAGAGACTAAATAGCAAAACCCAGGGTTCACAACCTGTTCAATCCATGATCTTTTATCCAAACAAACTAGGATGAACAGATATCATGTATAGGGAGATTTTGTCGGTTGGACATTGCGCCAGTGTAGAAGTATGATTCGCATCTGACCTATATATCTTACTTCTCTATGATTTTCCTTGGGAGCTTGGTCAGCCTGCAAGCTTTGTTCCGCAATCTCAAGCTACTGGTGAAGGCAGTAATCCCATGACCCAAGCTAATGGGGTGACTTACCAGTTCAACAACAATACTTCAACTCCTTGGTGGGAGCAAAAGAATCCAAGGATCACTAGAATAGAAAATGGGGATGGCCAAAAGACCAGTCCGGGGTCGAGTGGCAACGTGAACATTGATAACCCAATGCCCCGCAGGTGGGTTCCTCCCCAGTCTCCCTCGGTTTCAATGCCAGAAGCAGCTGTAGCCATACGAAAACCAAAATCAACAACTCCAAAGGATGTTGATGTCAGAGTTGAAAACTCAGCACAACCAGCCAATGAAATCGATGAATTGCAGAAAATCACAAAGATTGCTGAATCTGGCGGGCAACCAGAGATGAATGAAGGGAATGTGAACTCAGAGATAAACTCCAGCGAGATTCAAGAAGAATAAGTTACAGAGCTGGTGAAGTTTGAAGCAAGATGATGTACTATGAGTTCGCATTATTATATGCATATTAGTATTAATATATTTCTTAACAGAACAATAAATAGATAGATAGTTGTTCACACAGTTTCCAGGATAAAAGGAAAGGAGGTGTATAAGTGTGCATCTTCTATATCTAGGTTTGCAATTTTTGAGAATCTTGGATTATGCACAAAGCCACAAATGTCAAAACATGTTTCTGAATGAACCCAGGATTCAGATTACTTGAGTTGTAAGAGAATTATTTCATCAACGATAAGGGTGTTTTAGGTTTGCTAATTAAAATCGTTTTACTTTCGCACTTTGAAATGTTTACACTCATTTAGATATCTCATCAGCACAAAAATGTGTATTAATGGTACAATGGAATCAGATAAATTGTCCTTGAGTTATCAGAACATTTTTTTATGGCTCGAAGTGTACTATTCTAATTGAATAAAGTTTAGGAAAGTCGGATCTATATTTTTGGATTATAATTCCATCAATATGAATGTTTCTTAAACAGAAAAAGAAAAAGAAAAAAAGGGTGTGAGTTAGAGATGGATAATGGGTCGGATTAGATCGACATGTCAAACATAAAAATAGCTTAACTTTATTCAAAAATAGCAAATAACGTATTATGAGACTAAACGGTTGAATCGTGTCGACTTCAAATTAAAATCAGTTCGGTTCGCGTAAGGTTTGAGTTTCCCTCGATAACTTCAAGTTCAATCTGAGTCGTTCTATCGTGTCGGGGAGCTTGCCTGAGATCTAATGTTAGCCTAGTAGTTCCGAGTACCGAGAATGATTGAAATCGCAGATTCACAGTCAATAATAGCTCAATAATGTGTTGACGTCCCTTAAAATATTTAGTACTAGAATGTAAAATATTTAGTAAAGCATTAATGTGTGTGTGAGAGAGAGAGAGGATGCAAAATAGTCTGGCAAGGAGTAGAATAGAGAGTATAGTGTACATTGCATTATTGTGGGGCAGTGGGGGAGCCCATGCATTTGCAATTTGCAGGTTTTTTTAATTTTTTTAGTGACGTTTAAATATTTCCTTCGAAAAAAATTAATATTTAAGCCACCAAAGTTGCTGAGGAAGTTTGGTGGCCAAAAATGATTCAAGATTATTTTCGGTGATTTTGTTTATTATTGATATATAATTGTTTCTGTTATTTGATTCCACAGGTTCCCAATGGTATATGCCTTTCATGCTGTCTTCTTATTTTCTTCTTTTTTGGTAAAAGGGAGAATACCCCACAAATTTTTTTGTTAATCAATAATTTTTTATCATTATACACTTAATCATAGTTAAACTACCAGTCTAATGATTGAGATTGACACCCTAAAATTTAAATAGAGATATTAATATTTACCTCCCTCGAGATATTTGGAAATTATTTATAAATTCTTCGGGTATTGGTATTTATTTTTACCCACCTTGGATTTAGAGATAAAAAATATTTAAGATAAAAAAAACAGCAAGAGGCTAATCAGAAATATAAAAGGACAAGTTTGTCCCTAATTTTTAAAATAAAATGACTATGCTACTTCCCCATTAGTTATTGACGCCTTAAAATAAAAAATATTCAAATGCTCGAGTTTAACGCTTGGCATCACTTCTACTATGCAGAAAGATACCAAGTTACCCACTAATCTAATTAATAAAGAAAATTTAAAGAAAAACATATTAAAAATTAAAAGTCAAAAGAAATGATCTTTTGTGAAACTTTTAATGATAGCTTTATGTTTTTGAAGGGAATGATGATTTTATTGAAAGTTTTGAAGTTTATTTACAGATTTTAAATATCTTCAAAGATTTTAAAGTTCACGAAAATATGTTAAGGTTTTTTTGTTGATATGTGTTAAATTTAAAAATTGCATAAAAAATTAAACATATAGAAATTGTTAGAAACGATTATAAAAAAAAATCTAAAAATTGAAATGGAATCCCCTAAAAAATTTTAATAATTGACGATTAATAATTAATAATTAAACATTATTTGATGGGAAAAAAAAAAAAAAGAAGAAGAAGAAAGTAAGAAAGATGGTGTTCTACACTTAAAAACAGTCGTAGTAGTCACAATAATGCACTGACCGCATGAATATAGCCAAGAACAATTTATAACAACCCAGAAATATTGACCTCTGCCTCTGCCCCACTCAACTCAACCCTACCTTTCCTTTCCCTTTTTCCTCTCATTTTATTCATTTAATTTAATTTTTAATTGTTTTATTCTGTGTGTGTGTGTGGACGGACCAATTTGCTACCGAATTTGTGCTGCTACTGCTACTCGTGCTCTTATCCTTGGCATTTCTGATTCTGCCTCAACCTTCCATTATAATTAGTGGCATTGCTCTATCTCTCTCTCCCTCTCTCTCTCCATCCATCTCTATCAACCCATAAATTTAAATTTCCAGATTCTGTTGCCAAGTGATTTACAGTATCAAATTTGGGTGGGCAAAGGGCAATTTTGTTGGTCGAGTTTTTGGGTTTGAAGCAGAGCTGCTATGGCTGTGAGTTTCCCTTCAACCCCAGATATCAGAGCTATCTCCTTTTTGGATTCCAATAATTCTACTCAGCATCTCAAACTTAAAGGTGCCAACTTTTCTCTGTCTAACTTTCAAATGAGTTCTTGTAATTGTTGTGGCATTATCTGTTCTTGAATTGAATGAATTGAATATCTTGGTTTTTCTGTTGTTTGATCTGGGTATAGCCAATTTGTACTTACTTTTTGTTGTTATGGACTGATTTCGAGTCTACTTAAAGGGACGGGTATTAAAGGTAGTGAGATTATTTTCTTTTCCCCTTCATTTTTCTTTATATTTATTTATTGTTTTTAAACCTGAGACAATTTTTAGTTGATGAGTCAAGGATTCAATTTTGAAGGGTCAAAATTGGATCTCCAACAGATATTTTTATGGATACTTCGATGATTCTAATGGGTGGCTTTGTTCATTTTGCACTGTTAATTGCTCCAGTAGCAAAATAAAGGCTTCATTAACAGTTGGATACCATACTGTGGAAGAGTTGGATGCTCCAAATAACCAAAAATACTGAATCAGAGGTTATTAGGAATATGGAATTAGCAATTTGATTAAATTAAAGAATTTGTGGAAAGGTTCTTGGATTAAGCATATTACATAATAGGAGTAATGAAGAATCTTTCCAGCTATTACAGTTTTACACTTTGCTGTTTTGGGAAGGTTTGCACACAGCATTTTTCAAGCTTTCCAAACGGTAGCTTACAGGGTTTGGAGGGAAGAAGGAAACCTTTGGTGGGTTTCTTGGGAAAAACCACTATCGAGGGTAAGGGTGCATATATCTAGTTTCCTTGAGCCCTGGTTTCACAGAATTTACACATGGACTCTATTATTGTTGTTGTTATGTTGTTTTTTGTTTGTTGTGGTAGGAAGAAGGTAGGTGAAACCTATTGAACTCATGACATCTTGTCATTATGTGAAACAGTTGGTTATTGTGTATTTATGTTGTATGAAAATTATGGGAGGTTAAGCGTCTCAAGCGCTCCCAATGGATTCAATGTTGAGCGACTTAAACTTCTTAGCTCCACTATGGGCAATTTCTTGGTAGGTGTGTATGGAGTATCTTTCATAATGGAATAACTTCCAATGATATTGAGAGTTCCATTCTATGAAATTTCTTTTGGCATTTCATTTTAAGAACTTTGAACTACTGAGGCTTTATTTACTTGATTCAGCAGCTTAGGCCTATATCCTGAGATTAACAGAGCTAAAGATTGGGTTAAAATTGGCAATTACAAGTTACAATCGCCCTTTCTAAACTCTGAGATCTCATACACCCATGTTCAAGAAAAGAAGCTTGCACTTGAGCTCACCTTCTTCAATTTGCCAAGAAATGAGAGTTTACCAGAGTCTAGAATCATGAACAGCCAACAGGTTAAGCTCCTGTGCGCTGGCTGGCAAATCTCAAAAAGATGACAAAGGGAAATTATTAAAAAGTGAACAGAGTTTGTTTACTCCTCGTTCATTGGTTATTTTAGCAAGACATACTCTATTTGAGCATACACTTTATGCCCGAAGAGGCCTTAATAACTAGTGAATACTTCTAGTCATCAGCTGATCTATGTTTTAGGGTCTGGAATGAAGGGGCCTGTGATGTCGTTTGCGTTTGAACAGTACTGACATAACCTCTCCAACTCATGAATCTCCCTATAACTTTTTGAAATGGGTTCCTAATAAAACCCAGACAAGCCGCCCCAAAATTTGAGTTATCCCAAGTTGTAAATGACACCCCTTATGGCATTTTCTTTTCCAGGTTCAGCCACCCTGGTTTTGGTTGATCAATGTCATAGCACACTTTTTTCTTTTTTGAAATATCTCTCATGCATGGACACGCTCCAAATGTATCACTTTATTCATTCTTTTCTCATTGTAGACATTTCTCTTTTTGTGTTTTTAGGCGGATTTGCTTGGAAAAGAAAGGAGTTCATACAAACGTTTGGTAGGATCCGTTGTTCAGCTCAGCCACCACCTCCAGCCTGGCCTGGACGAGCTGTTGTAGAGCCTGATTATAAGCCCTGGGATGGTCCAAAGCCTATTTCTATAATCGGATCTACTGGTTCTATTGGTACTCAGGTGAAAAAATATGTTCTTCTTCAGGGTGAGGGTTGGCATATGAGTGTTTGTTCGTTTGCTGACTGCAAGAAAACATATTTTAGCCGAACATTAGAAAACCTATGGCATATTGCACCTCTAGAGTGCTGTTTATCATTCAGAATTGCTCTTTGGGATATTGCTATATTATCCTTGTGAGAGAAGAATGTTCTTGTATATTTTATGTTATTTTTATCTTTATTTTGCTTCTGAAATTGGATATACTACATTGCAGACATTAGATATTGTTGCAGAAAAGCCAGAAAAGTTCAGAGTTGTAGCTCTTGCTGCTGGTTCAAATGTGACTCTTCTTGCTGATCAGGTGATTAATCTGTCAATATTGTGGACTATCATCCTATGCCACAACTTTGTGCTGAAAATTCCCTTCGCTGAAGGATGGTAGGCTTCAGCTTTGTGTAATAAAGAATGGAAAAATAACCCTCTATTTTGCAACCAAATATGTGCTACAATCTAGATGGGCTTTGGATGCACTTTTATTTTGAGCATCAAATTTACATTTATCTCCTTCTATGTTTTAGCACATAATTTGTTTCAATAAGAGCAAATGGACCAAATTAATTGACTTAAAGCTCTGTCACGGACAATTAGATACTGATATAGCAGTTCCTCTTAACAGAAGAAATTATTCTATCACCCAGAAAAAAATAAAATAAATTAAACAGCTAGATTGCCTTCAGACGTCCAGCAGTAACCTCACAAGCAAACAGAAGTAGTGAAATTAACTCTTCTGAAGGCTTTGTCCTTTTCGGGATTGTTGTGCACACATGGCATCTCATTCTATGTAATGATTGTGTGTAAATATGCTTCAACAGTTCTGGTTTGTCCTGACTGGAAAATCACTTCATGAGAGTTGATCATATTGCTTGCAAACACCCTTCCATTGAGATGTCGTGATCCCTTATCATGCTGATTATGCAAACACTATGTTTCATTTGTCCTGTATGTCTTGATGTTCAGGTAAAGAGATTCAAACCTGAGCTAGTTTCAGTCAGGGATGAGTCCTTAATTGCTGAACTCAGAGAGGCTCTAGCGGGTTCTGATCACTTTCCTGAAATTATTCCTGGAGAGGAGGGTATAGTTGAGGTAGTCTCCTATTATATACTTCATATTATATATTTGTTAAGATATTTATTTTATATTGGTAGTTATATGAGTGCAATTTCAGGTTGCACGTCACCCAGATGCTGTCACAGTAGTCACAGGAATAGTGGGCTGTGCAGGGCTAAAAGTAAGCAAAACAGTTTTGTAATATGTGATATCTCGTATCTCTTAATATATTTCTTTTAACAAAATAAACATCATTTTATAAAATTGAAACTTTGCTGGTTCTGTTTTCTATAGCCCACAGTGGCTGCCATTGAAGCAGGCAAAGACATTGCTTTGGCCAATAAGGAGACCCTCATTGCCGGGGCCCATTTGTTCTTCCCCTTGCAGAAAAGCATAATGTTAAAATTCTCCCTGCAGATTCTGAACATTCTGCTATATTTCAGGTAAGTTTTATACCTATGTGGATTTGATTTTATCCTAAGTACCTTAAGTGGGCTGCTGATAAAAGATAGCTTTACTTAGGCTTTTTTTTTTTTAAATGCACTTTTAAAAAGCTGGTTTATGTAGCCCTAGAGTTTTCTTGTTCTGATTATATACTTGCTATTGTTAATGGCTTTAATTAGTTCAACTAAAAGGAGGTTTTTCTTGTTCAGTGCATTCAAGGCTTGCCAGAGGGAGGTCTAAGACGCATTATTTTGACTGCATCTGGTGGAGCTTTCAGGTTTGTCTTTAAAACTTTAGCCTGTAAACCTCACATTATGTCAGATTTTCCGGATTTGGCTGCAGCTTTTATTTTGTGTCATCTTCATTATTTTTCTCATAGTATCTTCAGTTTTCTGCGTCTGATGTTTTTTATTATGAGTTGTGATTACAATCTCATAAGTTTTCATGCATTTAAGGTTCAGATTGAGAAATTGTGTATGGGTGGTAATTGTAGATTCCTTTGATCTCATTGCGAATTACTTTCTTGAAAAGAAATAAAGTACGAGTTGATAACAAGTGTTCTACCTTACTTTTTCTCTGAAAGGGATTGGCCTGTTGAGAAACTAAAAGAAGTTAAAGTGGCTGATGCTTTGAAACATCCTAACTGGAACATGGGGAAGAAAATTACAGTGGATTCTGCTACATTATTCAATAAGGTTTGTACTCTTCTTTGTATAGAGCACTTTTCTATTTACATACTTTTTTGTTCATTTTTCCCAAAAACAAGGGAAACAACCAATGAGAAAGTCCATTACTTACTATTACTCTTCGCTGTGGACATTGGCAGGGTCTAGAAGTCATTGAGGCCCATTACTTATTTGGGGCTGACTACGATAACATTGAGATTGTTATTCATCCACAGTCTATCATCCATTCAATGGTTGAAACTCAGGTTTGGCTCTGATCTCACCAATTCTTTTTGGTTTTTAGGTCTGCCATCAGAGCTTTTTCGACATCATTAGCACTATACCATTCCCGTTCAGTTTCCCACTCCCTGCCAAAAAAAAAAAAAAAGAAACAAAAAGACCATTAAAAGTAGAAAAGAGCATATGGTAGCCACGCTGAAGTGAAAATACATTTATGTGATGTGGAGTCGGGCATAAATGTATGCCATTGGAACACCTGATGTTCCCTGTAAGTTTTAAGTCTAAGCTGTCCCTTTCAGCTGTTTCTGGAAGAGGCTAAGTAGGTGCATTTTCTAACTTCTTTCTTGTAGTGGAGGTGATTTAAAGTGAACTTCATTATCCTTCATTTTCCTGTTCACTTTGGCTTTACTAGGATTCATCAGTTCTTGCACAATTGGGGTGGCCCGATATGCGAATTCCTATCCTGTACACACTATCATGGCCCGATAGAATTAACTGCTCTGAGATAACTTGGCCACGCCTTGACCTCTGCAAGTAAGTTTCCTTTCTTTTCTTGATTATAGCAATTTAGAAGTGGCCAAATACTCCTATAGAAATTAATATTCTTGCTAGACCAAGTTTTTAAACCAATTTGACTGTACAATATGTCATAAAAATCTTTGGATGCCTTCTAGAATGTTTTCTGATATGTACATAGATGATGTGAGGACTGAGAAAGTGCTTCACTCACTAGGATGACTCCGGTGATCAAGGATCCAATACCGAAAGGGCTAGGACCAGTTTTCCACTTTTACAAGTTACACCCCCTCCCCCAATTTTTTTAAAACTTTTATTTAAAAAAGATCTCAAGACATGCCGTATGGAGTATTCAAACGTAATCATGTCACAAACGATGTACATATATTTCATGACTTATGAGGCACATGTGGAATTGCCTTTGCTTGAAATAAATTTGTAGGCCAGATGACAGCTCACAAGTTCATTTTTAGGACATTCTGATTTCTGATAGATGACCATTCATGTTCACCTAAATCTCTAGTTATTTTGCAAGTTGTGATATATTGAAAGCAATGGTGCAGGTTGGGCTCACTTACATTCAAAGCTCCGGACAATGAGAAGTACCCATCTATGAATCTGGCATATGCTGCAGGACGTGCTGGAGGGACCATGACAGGGGTCCTCAGCGCAGCTAATGAGAAAGCAGTCGAAATGTTCATAGATGAGAAGTATGTTTTCATTTCGAGATTATATTCCTCTTATATGCATTCTTTGATGATTAATTGGTCAGATGGTTAAAACTCAACTCTCTGTAGGCAAGGCTTTTACCTAGCTAAGCCAGTGAAGTCTTTTACGGTGGCACCCCCTCCTATTCCCCACCCCAAAACCACCCATCCGACTACATTGAACTCCTAAAAAGACTCCCGTACCAATCCTTCTCAAGACTTCTAATAGTCTACATTCATTGTGGGTTCTCTATGATGCAGGATAAGCTACCTAGATATCTTCAAGGTAGTGGAGCTAACCTGTGACAAGCACAGGAACGAGCTGGTAGCATCACCCTCCCTCGAAGAAATCGTGCATTATGACGTCTGGGCTCGGGATTATGCCGCCAGTTTGTTGCCTTCCTTGAGTCCTGTCCTTGTTTGACAGCCGCTCAACACTTCACTCTCCAATGTCATGAAGAAAACCGATTCATGCTCAGGAGATGCGTATCTCATTTGCCCTGAAGAGTTTGGTGAGGAAATTAATAGACAGATTCTGTTTTTCCTTCTGCCCTTTAATCTTCATTTCTTTGATCAACAGGGCATTTCATTTGTCTAGAAAATGTGTCATAGAGAAATAAACTTTCAGTTTAATGAGCCAATTCTTTACATTCTTGTGCTAGCACTGGCTTAATGGGTTATTCCCCCTTTTTTTCCTTTTTTTCTTTTGGATGTCCAAGCAAAGATATGGTTGTCCAAATTGGATGTGGATTGAAAAACTATGCAGCTTCTATTAGCTTGGCCCTTAATTTGTTTAAAGTAATTGGAAATTGTTATTGGAGAAATTGGCTAAAATCCCATTTACATCCATCTTTGTGTTATCTAATCTCACAGCCCTGTTATCTCCTCTTTAAAAAACCCTAAAACAACGATGGTACTTATCGCTGGATGATTGTTACAATATCATAAAAATAATGTCAGTAGTAAATTTTCCTGGTCTATACATAGAATCTATGAAATCGAAATTTATATATTGATCAATCCATTAAAGGGGCGTTATATAAATAAAACTTGCAATCTCAATTTGAAGATATGTGGGTAATCTCAATTGATGAATTATACTCCATTTAAATTTCATATTCAATCCAAATCCTATATTAACACGACAAATAAGAACTAACAGATTGAATCAAATGAGTTCTATCCAACTAAAAATTAAACTAAATTATAAGAATAACTTATCTAAGAAAATATAAATATAAGCGAGTCTTACTTTATTGTCGTGTTAATGTAGGATCGGTTATTCTTAGATCGACTTTATAAATTTATATTTTCTTAGATAAGTTATTCATATATTCTAGTCCAATTTTTAGTTGTCAAATTTTGTAAATCGAAATTCATCATAAATCTATAAATTTTTAGTTGTCAAATCCCTGCGTTTTATAAAAGTTGTCAAAAGTTTATATTTTAGATGTCCCTAAAATATTGTCAAAAATTCTATATGTAGTAAAAAAGTGATCCTTCATTTGAAATTTGTGAGCGATAAATGATTTAAATTTTTATATTTTTAAAGTTTGACAACTTTTTAAGGACAGAGGGAGTATACTTTATAAATTTATAAAATCGAAATTTTATCGTAAATCTATAAATTTTAAATTAAATTGGAATTTTGAATGAGCTAAGGAGGAGTGAGGGGGCATCTTTTTTCAGCTTTTAAGATTTGGCCTTGACCATTGCTTTGGTCCCTTTAGTGAGTAAAGCTATACTTGTAGGGTTCTTGAGCACATGGCCAGGCCAACCTTCAATTGGATCAATTATTGTTCAAATATTTTCAAATTACTAATACAACTCCAATAATCTTCATCTTTGTTTTTTAATCTCATTTGCTGTTTTTTTTTTTTAATTTAAAACATGAGGTGGTCAAAAGTCAAACCAATTAAATATTAATTTTGAAGAATTAATAATTGGATTAGTAATTTATTAAGAAACTTGTAGACAAAATGTGGATAATATGAGAAGGATTAATTAATGAAAGTTAATGTGGATTAGCATGTGCTGGAGAATAGTAATTGTAATTAGGCCTCAAATGATTGATATAATTATGATTAGACCAAAATATTGTACAATCAATTTTGAGATACACAACAGGATACTTGGCTTCCCTCTCCTTTGTTCTTCATCTTCTCTACCTCTCACTTGCTAATATTTCTACTCTATATTATAATTATTGGATATTGTGGTTTACGCCTTAAAACGGATATTTCGATCTTGTTGCAAAGCCTATATGTTGAAAAATTTCTTACAAATGTAAAACATATAGTAAACATGTCACAAATTACTATGAAATAGTCTTGACCATTAAGAACTCGTTTAAAATCCATGAACCTACAGACCAGCAAATCCGAATCCGAGTCCAATATTCACAAGTCCGACAGTGACGAATCTAGGTTCAAGTACAGAAAAAATAAATGGATCATTTAGATCCGATACATCGTCATCCCTATCAAAATCGCAGCTCAAATGACTTATCTTTTACCCAAAAAATTTATCTCTCTACCTATCGAGGGTGGGTCATGGTTCATACTAACCTAAATACAAGGTGATAGGATACATAATAAAAATGCGCTAATTATTAAATATTTATGGGAGCATATACTTTGAGGAGAGAGATATACAAGGCTTACAAAACTCCCCTTATTTTTATATTCGTTCAATCATCCGTTGATATTTGACAGGAAGGAGATATTACCAGTTACAAATAAAATGTTATGATAAAAACGAGTTTGAGAGTTTCCAGATGGTCAAGTCATTGACAATTTAAGTTTGGTTGGGAATTCTTCCAAGTTCACACTTTCCTCTCTTGTAGACTTCCAAATTTTGTAAAGTCCTCCTTCTAGAAAGGAGGGTGGGGTTAGGTCATCCTATTTATTCTACCTGTCAAAATATAACCTGGAATGGAAACTAATCTCTTTTGATTATTAATTATTCTATGTGGGTTATTATTATTATCTTTTTTTTTTTTTTGGGGGTCTTACTTCATCACTAATATAATCATGAACATGACATTTAGGTTTTAATAAAGTGGCCATAAATCCTTTTTCTCCAAGCAAATGTGAGATTTCTTGGAGACAAAGATTATTATACATTGACTTTGACCAATTCTAAATTATTCTTCTTCCTAAACTCACTCCATATTATTCCTAGCTAGCTGTCATGCAGCTATGTTTATATCTATATTATACATACTTTTTGTCTTTTTCATTATAAATTTTTTTACCTGATAAAAGAAAATAAAATTTTTAAAAAATATAGTTTTGTTCTAAAAAAAAATCATATTTACACCAATAACAAATACACTGATCGATTCATTCTAATTTTTCCTTTGTTTGCGTGACATCAAATTAAGGTGTTAATTTTATGGTTCAATATTTTTTAGATGAATTATGAATGGAAATTGAAAAATCATTTCTACTAATGAATTATTATATTTTCTTTTAATCATTGAGGAATATTATTTTTATTTAAATGTTATGAATTATTAACAGGGGAAAAAATGAAAGAGCAACAAGCTAATATTAGATCATACAGGTGTTAGGCCTGTGAGTTCACACGTGTCAATAAAAATAAAGTTTTGGAGTTAAAAGAAATTAAATACAGCGGCATAGAAGATTAATTACGTGTTGATATAAAAAAGGTAGCCCATATTTCACCGTCCATTAATATTCTTGCATTTGCTTCCTATTCATGGTTCATGCATTGTTGTTGAGCTGCAGCTGCTTGCCCATCCATCATCTCAAATTATTATTTATAATCATGAAAAAACATTAAAAAATTAATAATTAAAAATAAAATTTATATTAAAGGATTAAATTACCTCAAATTATTATTAAAAATAAAAAAATTTAATAAAATATAAAAAGTACAATTAATAAGGATAAAATTATAAATTAGTCATTAATATGTTATTCGTATTGTAAATTGACAGATTTTGTAAAATGAAAACAGTTAATTAAAAGGACTAGACGGAAGAAGTATCAATTTATTATGTATTTTGAAATTTTTGAAAAGCCTTTATATTTTAAGTATTTCTGTTTGAAAAAAATGATTAAATTATAGTTTCGTAGATATTTTATGAATATCTTGCAAAATGGAAAAGTACTCTCCTTTTCCTTTATAACATATGATATGTTTGAAGTTTTTAATACGCTAATCTATTATGAGTTGACGAGGCATTAATTTAATTGTTAAGTTGAAATTTTAGGTATATTAGATCTTTAATTTAATTTCCTCTTTATACATTATTTATAGGGACAAAAATTATTCATTCCGAATAAGAAAAATATAAGTTGAATATATATAGATTTACATTGGAAAACATTATCTAATTCATGAGATGAAAAAATTATGGTTGATTGAACAAATAATTAATTTTTTTATTAAAAAAAACTATCTATAATAGTTACTCCAACACTAATGGGGGATTTGTGCCAAGTGTCGATCGATTGACCTATGATGAAGGATGATGGCATTACTAATTAGATGGAAAAAAGAAATAGAAAGATGGCGTTTATGAAGTAAAAGCTTTTTATTTAGTTATTACATTATTTATTCTATTCGTTTTAAAATATATGTCATTTTAATTAACTTTTTTCGTTTTACAATACGTCATCAATTTACCAACTTTTTCCTTATATAACTTGATTTTTTAACACAAAATTTGTTATGAATTTTATATCTTTTGATATTTACTCATAAATTTAAAACGAAACGTATTTTGAAATTGAGGGATTATAAAGATTTAAATTTAAATATTATTTTAATGAAAAAATTATTAAATTAAAGAGAGAATAAATAGGAGCGAAAACAATAGCTATCCAACTACTACTTGCAATTGATAGAAATGTAAGGTCTACTTGCACTAAAATTAGTGACTATTTTTGCCACACGTGAGAATGATTATGGTTGTGATGATGTTAGTGATGACGTAAATCACCCCTCTAATCCCTAATTAATAACACAATTCCTTCCCACACCATTATATTGCTAATAATCTCCCCCATTTTTTAAACCACGTGTTTCCGTGTGAACAAGGATGATTAATGAAAAACACACCCCTCCCACCTCTCTCTCCAAAAAAAAAAAAAAAAAAGAAATATGATTTTAATGGTACTTATGTTGAATTATTTATATATAGCATTTATATTTTAGAAATTCCAAAGACATAGTCATTAAGAAGTACTTTTATAAATAAAATGAAGACACTAAACACCACTATTTAATATTTGGGATTTTTGGTAGTCAATGATTCTAAACTTTGAAAGTAGTAAAGTCAATGGTTTCTAAATAATACGAAACAATGAATAATGCTTCACACTTTGAATCATTCATTTTGTTTATACTGCTATCGAGTCAAGTATACTTTGGCTTAGTAATTTAAAGACACTGTAATTTTATTTATAATACGTAAATATAGTATATATTTTTTATTCAGTTTTTTTTATATTATTGTTCAAATGTGAATTTTAAACTTTACATATATTTATGTCGTTTATTTATATAAATATCAATTTGATTGGATTAAGGGTAGAGAAGAGGAGTCAAGGGAGGGGGAAAATTTTGATATGATGACTCAATTACTATGAATCTATGAATTAAAATAATTTGAACTGATAATATGATAAATATAAAATAAATACCTCTAAATATACATTATACTTAAAGTTACATATATTTTGAAATGGAGGACATATATAATTTGGTTAACTACTCTAAATATACTGGAAAAATGAATAATAAATTTATACTAATAGTATGATATAGCATAATTAATTACCAAAAAATGTTACAAAAAAGTTAATTAAAAAATAAAAAATAATCACTGAGAATGAGAGTGAGGCAAAGTTCGCAGTTGAAACAGCCATACAAGTTCCGGAAACTTTCCATATTTTGGCTTACTTCCAAATCCACCTCCCAAAAGCGCGTCCTCCATCTCCCCTCTCTCCTCTTTCGCTTTTAAATTGGAAGGTGCCGTCATTGATTTCGCTCAATCTCTCTCTTTGAGCCCCCTGCTCTTCCATCTACCCCCTATAAATCTCCCTCTTCACCCACCTCCTTCGTTTACCTTCACACCTCTCTCTCTCTCTCTCTCTCTCTCTCTCTCTCTCTCTCTGAAAGTCCCATCACCAGCAACCCCCAAATGGAAGTACACCATAGTAGCGCATCATCACTGTCGGCGCCATCGCCGACCTTCACCAGCTACTCCTCCGAAAACCTCGGCGACATCGCCGCTAGAGTCGTCGGCGAGCTCAATTTGTCCACCTCCGATCCTTACGATGACGACTTCTACGCTTCTCTCCACGTAAACAACGAGTTTCCTCCTCAGCAAGACGACGCCGTCCAAAAGGACGACCACCGCGACGAGGAGGAAGAAGACGATGACGATGACGACGACGATGATAGCGAATTTGAGTTCGCCGTGCTTTGCCGCGAGGACAATTCCTCGCCGATCTCCGCTGATGAGATCTTCTCCAACGGCCAAATTCGCCCTATGTTTCCGATTTTCAACACTGATTTGGTCTTCGGCGACGGGGAGAACGACGACGTCTCGCACGATCCGGAGCCTCAGGGGACAATTCGGTTGCCGCTGAGGAAGCTGCTGACGAAAGAGAGAGAAAACGCGTCGTGCTCGTCGTCGGAGGCCGACGATCTCGACGGAATTCCGGAGGGATCGTACTGCGTCTGGACTCCGAAGAAGAAGGACGACATGACCGGGAAGAAGAGCAACTCGACGGGGTCATGTTCGAAGCGGTTTCGGATCCGAGACTTACTTTATCGGAGCAACAGCGACGGTAAGGATGCTTTCGTCTTTTTGACTCCATCCAGCCACTACCATCACCACGGTGGCGATCACAAGAGGAGAGAAAAGGTGGCGGCAAAGAAGAAAGTAGGCGGGGAGGAGGCTTGGAAGGGAAGAAGAAGTCGTACCTGCCGTACCGGCGAGATCTGGTGGGGTTCTTCGCTAATGTGAACAGTATTAGCCGCAACGTCCGCCCTTTCTAATAAAAATTACGAGGAGTAACTGCCGACCGACGTTTAGATTAGCTTTAATTTTTGATTAATGTTCACAACTACTACTATCAAATTAAACTACTGTGTTTAATTTGCGGTGTAAATATCTGAAGGAGAGAGGGGGCAATCTTGTCATTTTTTTATTTTTACTTTGTTGTGATCATGAAGCAATTTTTGGAAGTGTGGATTAGTACATATGAGTGTAGAAATATCTTCCAGGGAAAAAAAAAAGTATATGGAAAAAGATTTCATCTACTTTACTATTTGATTGTATTTTTGTATATGCTTTCGTTTATTCATCTTCTGTAGATTTAGTATATGGAAAAGCTACGATATTATTTTTCTTTTTCATTTTTTTGTTCATACATGTATAAAAAGATTATATATAACTTGCCTTTTTCTCTATAGCTTTGCAATTGGGAACTTATACAATGGTAACGAAATCACGGACGGAGCAAATAGATATTGCTTTTTTAAAAAAATAAATAAATAAGATTTGGACTAAATTAGTTATCCAATATTCAAAATAGAAGGAGACCGATTACATGGCAACTAATAGTATACATTCTCAAGTGTATTATATTTTTTACCATTGATTTTACAAACAAAGTATCACCAAAAAAATTAAAATTATTTTTATTTCATTTTTAAGATTTTGGAATATATATTTTATATTTTATTGGTATAAGTCGGACCTTATTAATATGATTTTATTGATTTAGGATTAATGTAAAGCTCATCCCTCCCTTCGACGCAAATTCTTGAATGCGGCTCGGAGCTTATACTATCGGGAGGGAAAGATGGAGATTCCGATGAACACGATATCCTCCTATTTTCCTTTTCGAATTCTAATCAAAATATTTAATAGTAATTTTGATACATACAAATAATCACGTATCAACATGTATGAGAAACTTATTTAGTTATTTTATTATCTATTTGTAAGAGTTATATGATTTTACCAACTTTATTTTATACCTTGTGTCACATATTGTGTATTCTTCCTCTCACTCTCAATGCAAGATCAATATCAAATAATTAAAAAAAAAAATACATATTCAACCATTAGACCTTATCCAAAAGTATATATCCGTTTAATCCACGAGGTTGAGGGTTGAACCTGTTATTAAACTGGATTGTTGATCTTTGTCTTTGGAATAGAAATTTCAAAAGAACCGAGTTTTGAAGTTTTCCACAAGAACATTTCCATTTGATGCAAAAAAATACGACTAATAACCTTCTATATGGAAGGATATTCTTTAAGCATCACTCCTAGCAAATTGATTTACATTGTACGATAACGTTAATGATTTTTTATGAATAAATTAGGATACATGCATATAACTCAGAAAGAAGAGAATCGAACTTTAATCTTTCTTGTAAAACTCATCATTCGATCATTAAATTATCCCTAAAGGACCGATAATATTAATAACTTTATTAACCATATCAACTATTTTGCTTATATTTTTCTCGATAGACAAAAGTACCAATCAAAGTATAAAGTGTCAACTACTAAGTACCAACAAAAAACATACTTTTTTACCTACATGTTTGGTTTTCTAATAAAAAAGAAATTCGAGTCCTGTTGCATTTAACTTTAGCTTATAACCTTACGGTTTCTTACAAATCCTTACGGTTTCTTACAGATCCTTACGGTTTCTTACATATCCTTACGGTTTCTTACAGTTCGTTATACTTCCTTATAATTTTTCTTATACCTCACAACTCCTTACAGTCTTACATGTAAATGGAACAGTGCTAGATATTTGTGTGGTTCTACACATATATTAATTAAATAATTAAATAATTAATATTGATAATCTTGATGAGCAAATGAAAAAGATAGGGGTTCTTGGGTGTTAGTTTAGCTAATAAATTTGGATTATCATAAGGTATTCTAGATGTGCAAGCACAAGCACAAGAGTCAATGTCAATCAAGTTGCATATTTGATACTTCATCTAGAAAATGCACAAGCATCATGAAGTTGTAGCTTCGGTGGGAGGGAAACTCACAAGTCATAGTATCTACATTTTGATGGTGATGTAATAGTATCTATCAATTAGCTAACCTATTTAAAAAATTTTAAAAAGCCTCTAATACCAACAACGTATCGGTATATGTGACAGCGGTCTCACTTCGGAAAAAAAAATATAACTTTAAAACTCCAAAAACACAATTATTAGAACAACTTTTACCTCAAATGCTCATAACAGACATGAAACTTAAAGGAATTATATTTAGTAAAAAAAAAAGTACACAAACAAATTGGTAAATATAACTACTTCACTGAAAGAATGTTAAATATGTATATATATATATATATATATATACACACATCAACGCCTACAATTTTTGAATAATTAAAATGTCTAATCATTATTTAAAGGTTATAATTCACAAGGGAATGTCAAAAACATAAAAGAAACGTTTTTTCCTTGGTGAAGGAAAACCGGAAAGGGGTTACAAAAAGCGAAAGAAATAAATACAATACAAATTATTTTTTCATGGACAAAGTTATAATATAAAATACAATATATGTTATTTTTGCGCAAAATTATTTTTCATTTTCATTTTCATTTTTCATTGGTAGGTGCATATCTTTTCATGATCCACCAGCCAACCACAAAAATAAGGCCATATCTACATAGAGAAAAAAAAAATCACTGATTTTCATATATGAGAAAATTCAACCAGTTGTCGGTTCTGTTTTTTTTTTTTTTTTTTTGTGGGTGGTGGGAATTTAGGATCCTCATCAGGTATCAAATCACAAAAAAAAAAAAAAAGATGAAGGGTAGGGCCTATGTATTTTTTTAAAATTTAGGGTGACCCCTTCTAGAAACTTATGAGTCTTTACAATTTTACACCCAAACAAGACAAATAACAATTTTTTAAAAAAAAATACATATTAATTATTGGATGAATCTACAATCGGAATTAAAATTATTTAATTAATAAGCAATCAGTTTGATGTGTTATTTTTTTTTATTAATTAGAAAATCATGTACTCACAACGTATCAACTAACTTAATTAGTGATATATCCGATGTGTTAGGTCTCGGATTTAATTATCCGTTCTCTTATTATTATATTATACTGTTTTTTTATACCGCTAAAATAAAATGTACAAATGGCATCGATAACGATGTTAATTTATAGTTATCATTACCCAAAGATTAAGTATGAGATTGAGAGACGAGAGAGAATCTTAGTGGTAAAGTGCATTCACTATTGAGGAGGTAAACCCTAGAAAAAGAAAAGGGAAGTACATTAAAAATGTAACATGGAGGAAATGGGATGAGATGGAAACTTAAACCTAAACTATCATCGCTTTCAAACACCCTAAAAGTGCTTATTTCATAATATTATCCCCATTTTTTGTTTAAGATGTTGATTTATTCATCCTCCCTTTTGTCTCAACTAAAATAGATGCATGGATCTCCACTACCAAAAAGACCCTCCCAAGTTTGGGAAATAAATGGGGGAAAAAAAAAGTGGAAAATCTCTCCCAACAAAAAGAATATAATTAGTATATGTAGTGGGAAACCAAGACTTTTAATCAAATTCGTCATCATATGGCATGTTTTCAATTAGGATATCTCGAAAATTATACTGTAGTCTCTCGATTATTAAGTTTAGTGGCAGAGTAAAATATACGCATGTCAAAAGTTTTTGAAAATAATTTTCTATTAAAAACTGACAATTTCTTTTTTAGAAAAATATTTTAAATATCGTACTCGTGATACTTTGAATTGCATGGATGATGACATAGGAGAACATTAACAACGGTGTTTTCATTATTTTTAATTTAAAGTGGGAATAAAATTGCATAAAATTATCAGTTTTGAGCAAACTAGAGCACAAGACAAGTAAAATCAAGGTGCAAGGATATGCTGAGCTACTTATAAAATGGTTTATTGAGATTCCATAATATTTTAAAAAACATGTATGTACTTTATTACTCATATTGATCCTTATCCTCCATAGATTTTTTTATAAATTAAAATAGTTTAGTTAGTGTTATGTGACATATGTGCATTTAAGGTAGTTTATAAGTTTTTTTATTTAAAAAAAATCGTTAAAATTTAACGAATTTATATGATTATGATATTAGAATAATTTATACAATATTTCTTTAAAAAGAATATTTTTATCACTCTAAAGAACATAGTTATAAAATTAAATAATACTAAATTATTGAATAATATGTTTTTTTTAAATGTCAAGTCTTGTATTTAGTGCAAATTTTATACACAATACTCCATGTATGCTAAAATTTGTACCTTATTTTAACAAAAATGAAAAAGCTAAATTGTATTTAATTAGATTATCTAGAAGAAAGCCTTTATTTAATTATATATATATATATATATATATATATATATATATATATATATATATATATATATATATATATATATATATATATATGAGAGCTTCTAGAGAAAGGGCATTAACTCGGTGGCGGTCAACTTAAGACGTTCACAAGTCAATGTGATGTATTTGCAATGAATGTATAATGTGGTCAATGCAATTGACAAATTTGACCCCCAAGCAGCCAAAAATATTAGGTACTATACCAATACTACCCTCCAAAACACTATTTTTTTATAGCTAATTATAACCTAATATATACAGAAGAATTCATTATTAACATTGGTTTTCAATATAATGCTTGATTTTATAATATAGTTATATTAGTTTATGATATAAATCATGCTTTGTAAGTTAATTTTTAATATTATATATAAATATAATTCTATGACCTGATTGAGGATGTGTAGAATAAGTAGTCATGAGGGCAAAACTAGAAGAAAATGACAGCAAACACAAAGAAACATTAGATCTTGTAATTTTTACTCTGTTTGAAACAATATAGATCAGATCTTTTAATTTTTTACTATCATCATCTAAACATTGCTAAAATGATAGATAAATGCTGCTAATTGTAACTGTTGGTAAAAATTATGTGACATGCATGTTGATCTGGAAAGGAAAATTGGCTTAGAATAACGGGTTTGTATTCTGGGTCTTGCAGATTAGCTAGGATACTTCCATTGCATAATATGGATATGTAATGTTGAAGGATTATAGATGTTATTGGCATACTATTGTTAAAAACATCATTTTGGGCGTAACTTATGCATTAGCATACATAGGATCCAACTTATGTAAGAGTTCTTAGGCTCCTGGCAAATGGTAGTTGGGTTAATTTTTGGGTTGGATCATGTTTACCGTGAGGTGATTCAGTTCATGTTTGGGTTCAGCCTCGTTCATTTTCAATTCAGGTTGACTTTGGTTCATTTGATGTTCTGTACAACATTATCTTGCAAAGAAAAACGATTATCGAGTAAACTTTTTGTCGAGTTATTTCAGCCGTTTCTGGTCCAGTTTGCGTTAACTTGGTTTGATTAAGGTTTCATGTCACGGGTCAGTTTTTGGTTCACACCTTTTTTATTAGCCAGCATATGCCAAAGCTTTTTGTGACTGTGCAAATTCTTTGTATAGCAACTAAGGTTACCCTATTCACGAACAATAGTAAGCTCCTGTCTTCACATTCTGAATCCTAATATGCTCTATGATTATGGTGTGCCTGCCCAGTGCTCCATTCTGCCTATGTACACGCTTAATATGTCTAATTGGAATGACAATTTTAAATGCCAAAGAAAAGTTGTTAAATTGCTGAAGCAACCTCGCAAACACTGTATATCATGTCGTTTGTGGAAATTAAGGGTTTTAGAAACCCAAATCCTGATCCATTCATGGTTGTTGATATGTAAGGGAAGAGACATGCAATCTTTTCAAGCGAATTCAAGCTTCTTTTTGTGGCACTACTGTCATAATTTTTGAACACGTAGAACTCAGCCAGTTTCGAAACATGGGGGATGAGGGATTAGGATGAGATTAATATGTGCCATTTGTCATATTCTTAATACAGGCTCTGATCTGGCTTGCAGTTTTCTTTTCAAAGATATTTATGAAATGTTCCTAATTTACACAGTGCTATTGAAGAATTTAAGAGGTTCTTCGCTATTTTAGGTCCATTCTAGATGATTTTAACATTATTGTAAGCCACCAAAACACTCAAATCTTACTCATTCTTACTACTTTGGCATCACCTTCAAATATGGAAAAAAACAATGGCAATAGTACTAATTATCAAGATCATCTAAATGCATAAAGAGAATACGATAAACATCCCAAGGGATTTCGGAGACATTGTAGTCAAGATTTTCCAAGACCCAAAAATGAAGGCTATTATCCATGATTTTTGTAATTTTTGAAAAATTTTCGGAAAGTTTTCAAATAATATCTTAACAAACCTATTGACAATTTAAAAACTCTTGGCTATTTTAGGCCCATTCTAGATCTTTTCAACACCATTGTCCATGAGTAAAACATTCAAACGTTGCTTATTCTTGACTCCTTTGGGATCACCTTCTAAGATCTAAAATACAATTGTAATATTATAAATAGTAATCATCAAAATCATCTAACTTCATAACAAGGATACGCTGAACATCCTAAGGGGTCTCGGAGGTATTGTGGTCAAGTCCTTCCTAGACCCAAAAATAAAGGCTATTATCCATGATTTTTTGGAGTTTTGGGAAAATTTTCAGTAAAGTTGTCAAATAATATTTTAACAAACCTACTCGACAATTCAAGAGGTTTTTGGCTATTTTAGGCTTATTTTAGATGATATCAACACTATTGTAAGCAAGCAAAACACTTAAACATTGTTCATTCTTGGTTATGTTGGCATCACCTTCAAAGACCCAAAAAACAACAGCAATGTCATAAGTACTAATCATCAAGATCATCTAACTTCATAAAGAAAATACGAGTGAACATCCCAAGGGGTTTTAGAGGCATTGTGGCGAAGTCTTTCCAAGACCGAAAAATAAAGGATATTATCTATGTTTTTTGTACTTTTTGGGAAATTTTGGGAAAGTTGTCAAATAATATTTTGACAAACGTCTCGACAATTTAAGAGTTTATTAGCTATTTTAGGCTTATTCTAGATATTTTCCACACCATTGTACATGAGCAAAACACTCGAACCTTGCTCGTTATTGGCTCCGTTGGGATCACCTTCTAAGATCCGATATACAATGGTAATGTCGTAAGTAGTAATCATCAAGATCATCTAATTTCACAAAAAGAATACGGTGAATGTCCCAAGGGGTTTTAGAGGAAGATTGGTCAAGTTCTTCCAAGACCCAAAAATAAAAGTTACTATCCATGGTTTTTGTAGTTTTTGAAAATTTTCTGAAAGTTGTCAAATAATATCTTAACAAACCTAATGACGATTCAAGATTTTCTTAGCTATTTTAGAACTATTCTAGATCATTTTAAGACCATTGTACCCCGGCAAAACACTCAAACCTTGCTCATATTTGACACCTTTGGAATCACCTTATAAGATCCAAAATACAACGGTAATGTCATAAGTAGTGATCACCAATATCATTTAACTTCATAACAAGAATACGAGTGAACATCACAAGGGCTTTCAAAGGCACTCGTGGTCAAGTTCTTACGAGACCCAAAAATGAAGGCTATTATTCATGATTTTTTGAATTTTGGGAAAATTTTCGTAAAGTTGTCAAATAATATCTTAACGAAGCTACTGATAATTCAAGAGGTTATTGACTATTTTAGGCTCATTATAGATGATTCAACACTATTTAAGCAAGGAAAATACTAAAACCTTGCTCATTCTTGGCTACGTTGGCATCACCTTCAAAGACCTAAAAAACAACGGCAATGTCATAAGTACTAATTATCAAGATCCTATAACTTTATAAAGAGAATACACTTGAACATCTAAAGGGGTTTCAGAGGTATTGTGGTCAAGTATTTCCAATACCAAAAAATGAAAGCTATTATCCACGATTATTTTACAATTTTTGGAAAGTTGTCAAATAATATTTTGACAAACCTACTCGACAATTTAATTGGTTCTTGGCTATTTTAGGCCCATTCTAGATCTTTTTAACATCATTGTAAATGAGCAAAACACTCAAACCTTACTCATTATTGGCTCCATTGAGATCACCTTCTAAAATCCAAAATACAATGGTAATGTCATAAGTAGTAATCATCAAAATCATCTAACTTCATAACGAGAATACACTTGAACATCCCAAGGGATTTTGGAGGCATTGGCAAAACCCAAAAATGAAGGCTATATCTATGATTTTTTGCAATTTTTGAAAAATTGTCAAACAATATCTTAACGAACCCACTGATAATTCAAGTGATTTTTTTGCTATTTAAGGCTCATTTTAAATCATTTCAACACCATTGTATACTAGCAAAACACTCAAACCTTGCACATTATTGGTTGTTTTGGGATCACCTTCTAAGATCTAATATACCATGGCAATGTCATAAGTATTAATCATCAAGATCATCTAATATCACAAAGAGAATACGGTGGATGTCCCAAAGGGGTTTCAAAGGAAGAGTGGTGAAGTCCTTCCATGGTTTTTGCAATTTTTCGAAAATTTTCTGAAAGTTGTCAAATAATATGTTAACAAATCTACTAACAATTTAAGAGATTCTTGGCTATTTTAGATCATGTCAACACCGTTATATCTTGGAAAAACACTCAAACATTTCTTATTCTTGACTCCTTTAAGATCATCTTCTAAGATCCAAAATATAATGATAATGTCATAAGTAGTAATTATCAAGATCATCTAATTTCATAAAGAGAATACGATGAACAATCCAAGGGGTTTTAGAGACATTGTGGTCAAGTCTTTCTAAGACCACAATAGTAGTGGGCCGTCTCTGACCTGGCTGGGCTCGTTGCCCAGCTCGTGTTTTGAGGTTTAATTGCTCAAATTATGGTTCTCCGGACTTCATGTGTTGCTTAGTCTTCTTAGTCTCTGATATGATATCTCTATTGTTGATAGTGGGACTTTTATCTTTCAATTGGTCTTCTGTGTATCAATGAAGTTCAACTAAGAGTGAATATACATGCTCTAAATTTCAACTGAGAGCAAAAACGTTATGTGAAGCTCTTCTGGTATTCTTATGATTCCTCTCTTCCCTCCTCATCCTGCCTAACCCAGTGTTTTTTCGTTTATTCTATCTATAATTTCTAAACTTGTGTTTTTTCTACTTGAAGCTTCACAATGAATTATAATTAGTTTTATTCTCTGAAAAATTTTAATCTCTCCAAAGTTCTCAACATCAATTCAATTATAATTGTGCATGAATCCAAGTGTGGTTTCATTTGAAGGCATGTGCTGAGTTCAAAAATGAAATTTTTAATACTTTTTACATCCTATTTTGTCCGTAATAATTAATAAATTAATACTTTTAATTTAATTTATTTTATTTTCGTAGGTAATACGTGAAATCAGAAAAAAAAGAAAAAGAAAAAGGAGTAAAGACTAAAGAAATGGGCCTGAAATTATATTTTTCCCGGTCCAATTTCCACCTCTTCCTCTCCTTGCTGCCGCGGTCTTCCACCAGCCTTGAAGCCCAAAAGCAATTTCCCTTTTTTTCCCCCTTATTCGGCCCTCCTGCCACCGAAAACCCTAAACCTCCTTCACTCCTCTGTCACCAGCCTGCTACCCCCTCAACACCCCTTCCACCTCAGGCCTCTCTCGCTGCTGCCTTCCTCTAACCAGGTGGAACCCTAGCCACGCCAGTAACCATCTCCATCTCAACATCTTTCTCTCCTCACGCTAGCCTTCTCCGTCACGCCTCTATCTTCTTCCTTTCGGTCCCCACACCAGAACCGAACTCTATCCTCTTCCTCCCTTTCGACTGGGAAACCGAAGAATCCTTCATCCACGCCATCTCTAAACCAACTCAAACGTTATCAACAACCGAGCAAGCCGGGACCTGAACGAGGCGAGAAGACCACAGAGAGACTTTAAAAGGGACGAGGACGAGACAGAGCAAAGGAGTCTGGACGGAGGGGCGTCGGTGTGACAGGCCGGTAGCCACAAGTCCAGATTAGGTTTCGATTTTTTATCCTCAATTTAGTTCTTAGTCCCCAGATTCCTGTAGTTGCTTTGATGAAGTTCTGTTTGTTGAATACTGCAGTTGATTCTGCTGAATGTTTTGCTACTTTTGCTTCTGTTATATCTATAGGTTAATTTATTATCGTTATTCAAGTTTCTATTCACATCAGTTTAGGATAGTTTAAGTTTTATGTTTTAAGTCTTTGAGTCGTGTTTTGCAATCTGAATTCGATTTAGTTCCATCCCTGTGGTTCGACAAATCCCCGTGCTCCCTAAAATCACTCAAACAGCATGCTTGGTGCCTTAGGGTTTACAGGATGTATTTTTCAATCATATTGTTTGTGAAGTCAAGTTGCACATGGTTAATTTGTGGAATTGTACAATTTTACAGTTTAGGGTTTTGAACATATTGGGGGAAAGATGAAGAGAATGATAGCACTAGGGTTTGAGGGATCAGCAAACAAGATTGGCGTTGGTGTTGTAACCCTAGATGGAACCATCTTATCGAACCCGAGGCACACCTACATTACCCCTCCTGGCCATGGGTTCCTCCCTCGAGAAACCGCCCATCACCACCTTGAACACGTCTTGCCTCTGGTGAAATCTGCTCTTGAGACTGCCGGGGTAACGCCTGAAGAAATTGACTGCTTGTGCTATACTAAGGGCCCTGGAATGGGAGCTCCATTGCAAGTCTCTGCTGTTGTTGTGAGGGTCTTGTCCCAACTCTGGAAGAAGCCAATTGTGGCGGTGAATCACTGTGTTGCCCATATTGAGATGGGAAGGATTGTTACTGGAGCTGATGATCCAGTGGTGCTGTATGTCAGTGGGGGCAACACCCAAGTTATTGCATATAGCGAGGGCCGGTGCCGGATTTTTGGTGAGACCATTGATATTGCTGTTGGGAATTGCTTAGATCGCTTTGCTCGAGTGTTGAAGTTGTCTAATGATCCAAGTCCAGGATACAATATTGAGCAGGTAGACCAAACTCACGAGCTCTTTTATTTGCTGATTTTCTGCATTAAGACAATTTCAATTATAATTCTTCAGGCTTAGAAAATGTTGAAAGAGACTTTCTATATTTCCTTTATTTATGAGTTGCTTTTTCCTGAAAATGCCAATTGGGGATAGGATATCCAGGTTTTTCTTGCCTGATAGATTAGTAACATGTGATTAGAAATTAGATCGGGGAGATGGTGTGGCTGCTTGTTTTTGTTCGTGGCTTATCTCGCTACTCCTATATGCGCTTATGCAGCTCAGATTCCAGAACTGAATTCATTGTTTTTTCATTGGCCTTTTTTAGCATATCAATAAACATGCATTAGTGTTTGAACTTGTTATTATTCGTATTTGTGATATGGATGCTAGCAAAAGATGGTTACTATTGATCTAGAACTTCTCACGCAGCTGTTGTAATTCATGCTTTGAAAAATAAAATTTTTGTTATCGAAATCAAACTTGTGCTATTACGTCCCTAATTTCCTTTTCATGTGCTTCAGTTACCAACTGAACCATTTCCCTGGAGTTATCACCCTAGGAGAGGTTCTGAGGCGTGGCCTTTTTCTTTTTACCTGGGAAGAGAGAGGTGCTGTTGGGGGGGTTCAAATGCATGCAGCCTTCCCTTACAAATTTACTTGTAGGTAGGAATTTTCATTGGAACTTGGATTCATAAGATGATGATTTAAAATAAGTGAAGCAGAGAAAAATGTTGCTGTTATAATAATCAGTGCCTGTCAGTCATGAGTGCTTTTTCAATCCTATTACTCTGCATATACCAAGCACTTCATTTCCCTCCTCAAGAGTGTATATGACCAAAGCTTGTAATAACTTCCTGATGTCTGATTCTCAGCTTGCTAAGAAAGGGGAGAAATTCATAGATATTCCCTATGCTGTCAAGGGAATGGATGTTTCTTTTAGTGGCATATTGAGCTACATTGAAACTGCTGCTGAGGAGAAGCTCAAAAATAACGAGTGCACCCCTGCAGACTTGTGCTACTCCTTGCAAGTAAGTGCACATTTAGTCTTTCACGAGGTGGTGTTAAAGCTGTTCTTTGTATCTGTGAAGTTTTTGCTATTAAAAAAGCGAACAATTAGTTGATGTTAGTAATGGGGAAGGATTATCTCTGTTTCTTATAAATAGGGAAAACTGCTTACATTTGGATGTCTCCACCCTGTTAAAGTAGACCCACAGGGAGAGTTGATGTCTACACCTAGACGTCTTGAGATCCCAGACTTCGGCAGGACCCATTTTTGGTGAATTGATCAATTGTGTTTTTTATCGATAATGTTAGGAAACTATTTTTGCTATGCTCGTGGAAATTACCGAACGGGCCATGGCACATTGTGATACGAAAGATGTTCTCATAGTTGGGGCGTGGGTTGCAATGAAAGATTGCAAGAGATGATGAAGATCATGTGCTCAGAGAGGGGTGGGCGGCTATTCGCTACTGATGACAGGTACTGCATTGACAATGGGGCCATGATTGCATACACCGGCCTCCTTGCCTATGCCCATGGAGACACAACCCCATTGGAGGAATCAACATTTACACAGCGTTTCCGGACAGATGAAGTCCATGCAATATGGAGGGAGAAAGAACTATTGGCTAAAAAGAATGAGAGCAAGGGAGAATGGATGACCACCTGAGTTACCGATAACTGTAAAACCATGGTGAGATTCTGCCAGTGCAGTAACATTGGGCTTTACCTTACATGTTTGTATTAAACTCGAAACGATGTATGGTGATTCTTTCTTTTCATCTTGCAAACCCAAACTGAATGAGCTTGTAAATTAGAAATTCTTCAGCAGGTGAAGAAGGATCACATATGCTTGGTTGTATTATTAATTAGGGTTTTGACTATTGATTCATGTGAATCAAAGATCGTCTTTTTCCTTTGGCACTTTCTTGAGAATTTTGTGAACAAAAGAACATTTTAACATGCAAGTATGTCAGATATCAGTTCAACCACTAAAAAGCAGCATTCTCTCTCTTGACCATAAATTATGGAGTAATGTCAAGTGGGATATTATTTGCCGTTTTTGTGGTGGTAACTTGCCATGTAATACAAGTCACACAATCAAGATTCATATCGGCACTTCAGTGTATAATTTTGCTCTCGGTTTTAATACCGGGAGTGAAATTTTTGTTTCTCATCAATTGATTGTTATTAATATTTTGGATAGACTGTCTCTAGGGTTGTAATTAACATCTTTATACGATGTTTTTCTTACTTTTACAAATTTTATGAATAAATTACTACTCTCTCTTATTAGAAAAGTAATTTTTGTCAAAATTATTATGATACGTTCCAAAATATAGATATATTGATGCATCGTTATTTCTTTGGGTCATGCACTTACAATATTAGTTTATACAACAATGCACCACAGTACCTTTTTAAAATGAATTTATGACTAAATGAGTGACATATTGGATAATACGATACATAATTCATCATCCACTTTATTTTTTCGTACTTATCTTATTACTTATTCTCAGTTTAAAAAAAATATATAATCTGATAATCATATATGTGCAATATAGAAGTAAATTTACAGGCTTTCACTACACCATCTACATCCAAACTATTGTAAACCATTGAACAACTAGAGGAAGCCTTGCCTCCCATACACAAACCAAAATCCTCTTATTTTCACATGTTTATAAAAGGCGAGCCAATGGGGGTGTGACATGTGTAGATAGATGATTGAATGGCCTAACCTCAAAAAGATAAGTATTGGCATGAATAATTGGGCTAAAACCATTGGTGTGATGGCCTACATCAAAATAGGGCTTTGTTGAGCTAATAATCATGTGGTCCAATTTTGATATCCAAGATGATCATCTGATTTTGATGGATCATTAGTATGCCATTTTCTCTAAAGACATATAGTGGTAGTTTTGTTATGTGGACCAATTAATATTGTCAACCTCATAAGTTGGGGAGCTGTTGCATCATTCATCCACTCTTCTCCAAGAATGTCCAAAAGTTCCATGTTAGTATTCATAAAGTTTATGAAAATGATTGAAATTTTCAATGTGAAAAATGCATTTATTTACCTTTATTGTTTCATCTCCGAATTATATGTATCATACATACACACATATATATTTGTGATAATTATGTTCTCGTGTACAATTGATGTAGACGTTCTTTCATGTGGGTGCTCAAAAATATCTCTCGATACACAAATATATATTTGTGATAATTATGTTATCTTGTAGTACGATTGATGTAAACGTTCTTTCATGTGGGTGCTCAAAAATATCCCTCAACCTATGACTATCCTAATTTACACCTTCGGTTATTTTATATGTTTGTGTATGTATAGTATGATATTATTTGTAAAAACCATTTCAACCAAAATCTTTAGCTAATGCTCGAAGAATTCGGATAAGCTAGTGAATGGGGATCTTTAACTCTTAATCATGCACAATCCACAAGCTAGTCGTGAATGAGGACTGGTGATCATGGACAATGGAATGAATTTCTGAAAAACAGTGGATTATATGCTAAATATGTTCACATCTAAATTAGACCATCCACCACCGCCGCAGCCACCACCCACGGTTTAGAGTGGGTGGCCAACAGCTGGTTGTGTATGTGGGCTGATGTTTAAAATAGTGGGCTCGCCATTGTGGACGGCTTAAGCTTCTCCGCTTGTCACGCCTCCCCCACCCACCTCGCATGTGCTTTCCATAATTATATACTTATTTTATTTTATTTTTATTACATTGGAATACTCCTACGACTCTCTAGTCTCTATCTATTCAGAAAGGTCTACATACATCCTTTGATCTTTAAACATCCGCACCAAAAATAAAATAAAATCATATATATAATTGAAACTTTATGTTAAAATATTCAAGAATCATATGTAGCTAATTATAATTATAATTTATTAACATTTAGCTCATGTTATTAATTATCCTCTCCTTTTGGATAATTCGTACGACAAATAAAATAGCTAATGTTATATCATCGTCCTTGGATACAGGTGCATAATCAATAATTCATTTATAAATATCTACGGTTTAGTTTATAATTTATATTTAAATTTCTCTAAATCTTCCCCGTGTCAAAAAGAGTTTTCAAATACGTATATATCATTATTATTCATACAAAATAGTCAAGATCCAAATTCCAATTACTAGACAAGATTATAACAACCTTGACCCTCCAAGGACATATATATACTCTTTGAGCATTCGAGATGAACCCAAAATGTGTAGAAATTTTCATTTATTTTTTGATTGAGAATTAAAATTCAACAACAGATTTACAAACTTGCCACACAACAGAAAATCCTATAATATATTGTAACCTGTGTAACTTGTTTACCAAAAAATTTGCTATTTCCTCCTACTTCTCCTTACTTGTTAGCATTCCTATTGCGTAAGAAACCCATTGATGTCTTTAGTTCCTGAAATAATGAAAAATTCAAAAAAAAAATTAGAATATATTTTATAAATGTCGATTATTAACTACAATCAAATAGTGTTCTAACAACATTCTAATAAAAAACAAAACTAAAATGACTATGCGATGACAGTATCTCGAGTAGATGCTGTATACATCTTACATTATTATATGTGACAAATTTACTATCAGTAAGGTTTTGAAGCGTGGTATAACTTGTGAACGGTCTAAATTCATGACTCTTAATTTTTCTTCCCACGCGTACATGAACCCACTTATAAACCACAGAGGGTGTTATAACATCAAATTTGCTATCAGTAAGGTTTTAAAGCGTGGTATAATTTGTGAACGGTCTAAGTTCGATTCAAGACTCTTAATTATCCTTCCGACACATACATAAACCCGATTATAAGCCACAAAGAGTGTTATAGCATCTGAACGGTCTAAGTTCGATATAAGACTCCTAATTATCATTCCAACGCGTACAATAGACTCGGTTATAAACCATAAACACCAACGCCCCAAAATAACACCTGTTCATACAACAAAAACGTAATGGAGAAGGGATGGAATAGGCCAAAATCCCAAAAACAAGAAAAAGGCTACAAAATGGGCTTAGCCCCCAAGTTTGGCTTGAACTTGAGGATTATAAATAAGTAAATAAAATAAAATGAAATAAAATAAAATAATCTAAACCGCCATGAGTTAAATTTGGACTAGTTCTCTGTTTTATTTAATAATATTTTTAAACTACGCGCCTACACGGTTCCCAATTTTATTTAGATTAATTTAAAAATTAATACTAATATCTCTAAAAAAATAAATAATAAAAAAAGGGACTGACCTTAGCGCCTCTACAAGATTTGATTACAGCAATTAACAGCTTATCCCCTGCAATTTGTCTCACTCTTTGTATTAGCTCTGGCCTTGATATTCTCCTCTCCTGCCCAGAATTATACATAATCACATTAGATTTGTGCAAATTAAGCTTTATTAATCAAATATGGAGTGATTAGCAACTTAATTAATCAGAAATTGCTCTTACTTTGTAATCCTTGTGGAACTTGTTGATCAAGGCAATGGCATCTGTGGGTAAGAATCTCCCCAGGACTGAAATCAATGCTGGGAATGAAATCCATGGCGATGTGGGCATTTTTAACCCGTTTTCGAGCCTCGACTCGCCTGAACAGAACAACCCAGAAACCCAGAATTTAATCTTCAATTGCTTGGAACTCACAGAGGGGGAACAACTTGATCTGGTCAAAGAGGAATTTGTAGAAGAATTACCTCTTAAAGATGAATTGGTGGAAGCTCTGAAACTAATGACATATTCTGGTAAAATGTGGGTGTTCATGTTAGTGCTCCATACTATATACTGGGTCGGATTCTCGACCTCGTTTACTCCGGAATCGAACTCGTCGGAACTCGGCCGGGTCTGATCTGACCCGGGAGGGACTACCTCGAGTTTCCCGAGTATGACCCGGCAGAGTAACATATGCCGGACTCCATGTTCATCTGGGATCGAATCTTCCAGACTGAAAAATGAAATTAGGTTCTGATTAATCAAAACTGAAATTATGATTTGTCATGGGAGTTTGATTGATATTTTTGGATGAAGTTTACCTTTCAGCAGGGGAATCGTCAGGAGAGAGAAAAATGGCGCCGGTGTGGTTGTCTTGGAGCTCTCTGAAGCTAAACCCGTGAGATATTATCTCATGGATCCTCTCTCTTCGATGGCCATACCAAACGAACTTCACGTTAGGATTTCCGCCATTTTTGTTGGCCACAGCCCGGGAGTGAATATGGAAGGACTGGAGTTTCGCCTGAGCTGAAAACCCCGACCAATCCCTCCGGTGAATCGAGACAATCTTCGTCCTCTCTGCTATCGGACCCAAGCAGGACACAAATCTCCGGCGAATCACCTCGTAGATTCTCTCTCCTTCCCTCATTTCAACGAGACGACTATCCCGGAAACCACCTCCTCGCCGGCGAGCAGAGGAGGCCGACGAGGAAGTAGTGGTGGAAGATCCAGTAACGCTGCTCTCGCTGTCGGATACTTCTGACGAATCCTGCTCGTACCCAACAGGAGATCCCCGCCGGGAAGAACTTCCGGCGAATCTCCGGCGAAGAAGTTGTGAAACAGGGGATTCTTCATCGGGGTTGGTAGGACTTGCTGCTGGTAATAACCCTCCATTGTCGCGGGAGGCAAAAAACCTTAAAAGGAAGAGGAAACTGAAGCGACCCCTACGTGATGGGTTAGTGAAAATCAAATCAAAACAAACGAAACTGAGAAGAAATCGAAGGAAATCAGATCTGGGCAGAGAAGGGAAGAAGGAAGAAAGTCATCTCAGGTGGGATTCCTTTACGCAGAAGAAAGGGAGGAATCTGGGACTGGGGGTTTCTCTTCAGCTCATGCAAATTGAATTGACAGAGAGGCTGCGGTATTTGAAGGGAGAAGGGGGAGGAGAGAGAAAGAGGAACCGACTCGTTGGGAACGGTTTGTGTGTGTGAAGAAGATGGCCGATTTTTCGTCTTTTTATAAATAAAAATACAAAACTGGCGGTTCAAATCGCAAACTGTTTTCTCTCTCCTAAAATGCCCGTTGGTTTTGTTATTTTTTTTTTAAAATAATATTTTTTCTCTTTTTTTAAATATTTAATTATAATTCTGATTAAAAAACAAAAATACTCTCTGTAGATATCTAAAATTATAATTATGACGTTATTTTTTCGTGTCGAAAATTTCATACAGTACAAAGGTTGTTCAAACTTTATTATTGATGTATAATATAATATAAATAATTATTTATTTATTTATTTAATCTTATGTTGATATATAATTTTTTTATTAAAAAATAAGTATATGATATTGTTCTAATATAAATTGATATTATAAGTTGTTTTCTTTATGAAGAAAAATAATTGGTTTAAATTATATTAATCATCATTAATGTCTTCGTAAGTTAAGACAGAAATATTGACCGAATCATATATATTCAATTTTTCGAGAAAGTAATATAGTAACGAGATATTCATGTCTCCTCAAAAAGATAATCTCATGATTAAAATAAAAATCATAAATACATCGAATTCGGCTCTAACTTACTCTACCATGGATTATTATTTCCTTTTAATACGTTCTCTTTATAAACCTTTATAATTAAAGCTCTTTAATTATTTAATAATTATATCTTTTCATATTTTTTTAAAAATAAAAAAAAACCATGCCTAAAAAATAACTCTTTTTTATTATTTTTTAATAGTCTCAACAATAAGTTGACAAACAAAAATTTTCAAAAAAAAAAACAGAGGGTTGACAAAGAATAATTGAATTGGGAAGTGGTTGAAAATTTTGGGGGAAAGGCGGTACCCACAAAGATAGAACACACTATACACACGTACTTAGGTCATGGGTGGCCCCGCCAAGCCCGCTCCTGAAAAATTACTACTTTACCCTTGGGCCTTTTTTTATTTTATTTTTGGCAACTAATGTATATATATATATATATATATTCTTGTAGTCTTGCACAGGAAGTAATAATAATATCTCACTTTTTTTTTCCTTTTTTTGGGGCCCAAGTGGCTTGCTTGGGGAAAAATAAATGGGGGTTGCAACGGCTAATAACTTTTGGTTTGGTAATTTTTGTCAAAATTCTAATTAATTTGGGTTGGAATTTAGTGGAGCTTTTAATTAATTTTCTTTTTCTTTTTATCAATTATACGCTTTTTAACCTATTGCTTGTTATATATTTTTCTTCTATTTTTCTATCTTTGAGGAAATCGTGGTTTAGTTTCTTTATGCCTAAGAAATAATTTGTTGTCCTAATCAAATACCTTTAATTTGGAAGATTTTATAGTTTATTACCGGTAAAATTAGTTGTTTTAGTAGTAATTAGTTATTTCATTAGTTGTTCGCTATTTTATTAGCGATTATTTGTCACTTGGTTTATTTTTAGCGGTTAGTAGTGGTGTAAGATAAATGCGTATGATAATAATTGTTGTTTAAGCAGCAAATTTATATAAATTAACTTAAAAAGATATGATGAGTTGAAGTTTTTTAGAAAATAAAAAAATAAATTTAAAATATAAATGTAATGACTAGGCGATAAATAAACTTCTAATCACGATATGTTGACGAACACTTGTATTTTCCAAACCACTAACTACTGCCTTAAAAGTTATATCAAATACGTCTTATATCAATATCCGATATCACAATTCTAAGTACGTTATTGTAAAACCAATCCCACATAGGTGAGAATTATCCCGTGTATAATAAGATTAGGATCTCTCTCTCTCTCTCTCGACCCCTTATATAGTTTTGTTATATTCATTTCATGGTTACGATTATGAAATTATATACGCACACATCATTTTCACTTGTTGATTTCAACCAACAGACTTTAAATAGTTATAAAATTCAAATTCAATGAATAAGCAGATAAACAAAATAAATATTTTCGATGATACAATAATGAAACGGAGGGAGTAGTAAGACGACGTCGACCCGAGGAAGAGATAGGGGAAGCACATAAGCCTCAAGTGTCACGGCCAATGCAAATGCAAGCCACCAACAGCAAGTGTGCTGATGAAGATAAGGAAAAGGAAAACTCAATTACTTGCAACGAACAAAGTTTTCAATAATTTCATTACTCAGCAGCTCCCACGGTTTCTCCGCTGTTGTACACAAATCCAGGGATCCTTTCTCATCCAAATGAAAATCACATGGACCCTTCAAAATCAATGTTTATTTAATTGTGTTTGTTTAATTTTATTTTTATTTTTTGGGTATTTGTTAATGTAGTTAAACTATTGATTTATCAGGATATACACTATAAGAAAGTGCGTCAATTGAGATCGAAAAAACGGTCTCAAAAAGTTCGAAATTGGTTTCAAATATAGGTTATCGAACAGAGATCGAATAACGTCCGTTTCAAGAACCTTGGGCGCTATATAGCTCATCATGCATTTGTTATCGTCATTTATAAGTTAGTTTTAAATTTGAGGTATTATTTAAAGGAGAATAAGTATCGAACCAACTTAAGCTAATTTGTATTTGTATTATTTTTTCATTAATTTAGTCTTCTTCAAAGGATGACCGGACGAATAAATGGAGGTATTTAGTTTTTTGCCTTTAATTTTCTGTCAATTAGAGTTGAATTATTGTCGATTCATCTTATAAGACTTTTCATTAGATAGATTTTTATGATTTATGAGAATTTTTTTAAAAAGTTTGAGCAAAGTTGTTCTCTTTAATAGGATAAGACCGCTACCATCACAATTAATATTTTATCAGTAAAAATTACGAGATTTTACTTAAAGAAAAACAAATATTTAATGACTCGAGTATTGCTAGGTACTCCTTAGTAGCCTTAGAAGCTTCAAGAGGATGAGCCCGCCGTTTTATCATTTAGGATAATATTCAATATGTTTTTTTATCACGTAAGCTAACATTTATGATTACTACGTGAAGATATACATAAAACTTAAGCTTTAAGAAATATTTTCTCGGTAGTTAAGTTATATTAACATCTTAATCATCCACTATTAATCTAATATTTTGGCTAATTATGCTGTCGTATTAATACTTGAATCATGCTTATACGATACCGATATCTTCATTATCACAAGCCAAATCTCAATAAGTCAGCAAATAAAATGATTTTCTTCATATTTCAACGTATCTTAAAATAAAAAAGATATATATTTAAACATGTACACGATATCAATATTTATATGTCGGGTATTATCACAAATTATGATTTATTCCCCTTTAGGAGAAATTGAGGAGGTTGACTTCAATTTATAAACTATTTTGGCCATGTCTTGGAGAAAAAGAAAAATATCAAAATAAAAGAAAAATAATGAAAAACAGGGTTGCTTCATTAACCATCGATCATATCATTCATGGACTGACTGGTCATGAGTAGGTATATGTTAATGTCAAAATAGGGTTCACGAGAAAATTGTTCAAACATAGCAACTCATGCTATTTTCGTGCCAAGCATAATCCCTTACACATTGTTTGCTATTGATTCAAAAAACACAAAGTATTTTTTTAAAATTATTTTTAAAGACCTTATCAGTTATACCTATACTAACAATTTCTAAGACAATATAGTAGCAATAAAACTAATATCTAAAATTTAAATATCAAATTTTTTTTCGTTTACTACTATTTCTTCCTTTAAATCCCATGACACCCCTCCAAAAAAAAGGAAAAACACGTTCGCTCTCTCTCTCTTTTTCTCTCCCGATAAGCATCAAATATATTGTTTTTAGATCGGTAAGCGGACGCACCAATATTGACCATCAATCTTAGGGATACCCAACAAGCTTAACAGGCCGGGAGGGGCGTGATGTCAAGGCCACCAGATTTGAACCGGGGGATTAGGGTCGGTGGCCACTGCGCCCGCGACCCCCTCAACATGAGCATCAAATACATTGTTGGCAACTATTGCATTATTTTTACCAAACTATTTTTCGATTGACTAATACTTAACATTCTTAAAAAGTATGTTTTTATTATTCATGAATATAGATATAGAACAAAATGAGTATTATATAATATGTTGAAGAATATCCAACATAAATCTTCATATATATATATATATATATATATATATATATATATATATATATATATTCTAAATTTCAATAGCACATCCTCTTCCTCTCTTTCCCGAAAGAATAAAAATTAGGTTTTAGAATGTGCAAAATATAGCAAAACAATAACACCCTTAGTCTCTAAGAAAGAAATATGCTTATGTAATGAATTCCAAAAAGGTTCAAGAAGTTAAAACAACCCTACTAAGTATTTATTGGCTTAGCCCATTGGTGGATTCTTAGGATAGAAAGGGTATTCCAGGTGTAATGACTTTAACAAAAGCAAAAATGCAAAAAAGAAGACCAAATCTTCTTTTTTTTCCCCCTTTTTTAAGGACCCCTTATTGACATAATAATATTTTTATTTTCCAACTTTTGCCTTCTAAAACATAAACTTTTTTTGACCAAAATTCTATATATAATATTATTAAAGATGACTTGGATACTTCATCCCTAAGGTGCTTCTTTCTTCCATAAAAAAGATTTAAAAAGCATACTATATATTCTAAGCCCCCTTTTCTTTTTGTGTAGAATAGAATGTCTGTATAAGGTTGATCATAGTCATCAAAGTATCAAATTCTCCAAGAATATTTGTCACACCAATAACATAAGAATCTTCTTTTTGGAGGAAGATTCACATTCTTTGCATAATAATAATATGGGGAGATACAAATAGCGTCAAGTTTAAGGCCATCAAGGCTTTGGGATGTGCAAGGACAGAAGAAAAGTAGCTTAGGTTAGAGTTTCACTTACTAGAATATCATTACCTCTTTTCACTTTTGTTCGATCATTTATTGGACAAAACTTAAGATAAACAACTGACAGATAAGATATAAAAAACAACTAAATTACAGTTAGTTAGATAAATAAAAATATCGCTAAATCACAATAAACAACTCGCCTATAACTAGAAAATATGACCCGTAAGTAACTTTAGGCTGATAGTAAGATGTATTTTTATCAATAATTTATAATAATGCATATATAATTTAATCGTATGAGTTGTGTAGAGATATTTTTTAATGGCCCCCAAAAAATAATAGAAAATCTTAAACAGACGTCACAAAGGTGATAACTAATTTTAATTTACAATTTCAGTAACGTTGATTTGTGTGAGCATAATTGTCTCAATAGGGCTAACACCTTTTTGTTTGATCATTCATTAGATCACACAAGAGGTTAGGTCCAAGCCAACTTACTAGTCATTTGGTTGAGCTCATTTCAAGTTCATCGAGTATAATGTCATATTAAAATTTGCTATTGATTAATTTAATAAGCCAATTAAAAAGATAACAATTTATATCAAATTCAAAGTCGAGTTAACTTTGTATGTTTTAATTTAACTTCTAACGGGTCGACACAAATTATATTTACGTACCATTTGAATTGTATTCCATTCTATTTTAGACGATCGCAATCAGAGGCGCATCTGAAGGTTTTGACAAGAACTCATTAACTCAGTAGGGTTTTGACACAACACTTTCAGTCTTTATTAACCAATTCCTCAATTTGATTCCAGAGAACCCACACTCTTCAAGTGTTAAAGTCGATCTACTGCCCAGTGCCGACTACACTTTGACTCATTCCTGACTTCTTCACTCCCAGAGTGAAGCCTGAGACCGACTTGCGAATAATAGAAGTGCATCAACCACTTCAGAGAGAGAGAGAGAGAGAGAGAGAGAGAGAGATCAGATTTAGCTGAATCTGCGGATCCTGATGTATAGATAGACAATGGCCCATCTCACCTCACAGAGTTCAGCTAGATCCAAGACATCAAGTGGCATAAAAAAATCAATATGCTTAAATACTGACTAGAAAAGGACGAAATAGCCACTCCAAATACTTTAATCAAGGGCCCATAAAACGTCCATGGAGACGAAAAAAACAACAATAGGAAAGGTGAATAACCAAAAGAGTAGAAGCACAGGATTTTGGAATGTGAACTCAGCTTCTATGTAAAAAATAATAATAATAATATTGGTTTAACTTCTGAAAAAAAGTTTATACAAAAGAATGGACCTCACTGTACACTAGCCTCTAGTTAGTGAAACAGTATGCCGGTACACAACTATACAATATGCAACTCGGATTCATGTGCCCTTATAACCAAAAAGGATATACAAGGGAAGATAAGAAAACACGACCTAAACAAGTAACTAGCTATACAGATCTAATTGATGATCTTCAATTTGTTTTGTCTTCACATCCATGCACCCCATCCAGGGAACATGTGGCATAGTCGCTCGGTATCTATGGCATCTTGGATCAGCTGTTGAACCTACAAGTGGAACACAGGTGGTTAAGCTTTACTTAGAACAATACTTGCCTGATATGATCGCCAACAAACCAAGAAAGGTTTTCACAAGGTTAAGCTTTATCTTAGCAGAATACTTGCCTGATATGATTGCCAACAAACCAAGAAAGGTTTTCACATCATTTTTGGGGGCAAGAAATGTTTCACATAAACAAGTAGAATTGTTGATAAAGTAACAATATCCAAGTAGAAGGTTTTGATGCCATCTAATTTTTAATGAATTTTGAGTAATATCATGAAAGAGTTCATTTACGAAAAAGGTTAGTTAACTGTTTCATGAACATGTTCAGAGGCAGGCAGAAAGGAAAGGAAAGAAAGAAGTTACATAATTAACAAAATAATCGTCCAGAAAAGACCTGTTTTAACTGGAGGCTCAAGGTCATGGTCTTGATCATAAATGTCTAAACATTTCACATTTCATTTGATCTGCTACCAAATCAGTGATTGATTGTAATGATTTATGTAAACCAAACAAGATATAAAAGAATTTAGTCCTCTCATGATTCATCACATGGTACTAAAACATTTTCAAGCACATTGAAGTCAAATTGCTTGGGTGAAGAAAGACCTTTGACTGGTGGGTTTTTCTTAGATTTACCTGCCCATGGACACTCCTCATTTCACCATCTTCATATCCATCTAATTTCTGTTTGACACGCATTAGTGCACGTGCAGCATCCTTGTTCCCCTCACATTCATCTTGTGAGTCTTCCCAGCTAGTCTGCATATCATCCTCTGTCTCCTGTCGAAAAGGCACAAAAAGAAAGACCCATTGCTACATGTCACCATAGATTCTGGATCTACAAGCATTGCATACCAATCAACATTTTTATATACTGATTTCTTCTAGAAACGTACGAGCCATGAGGGATATAACAATGATACATAATGCAAATGAAGGCTGCTAACCCACCACCTCAATCAGGGTTAAACGTACTGCCAAAAGCCACAAGAAAAGCTTTTAATATTATTCTTGCTTCTACAATCCAAAGCCCATAACCCACCATGCATAACCTTGATAGAGAGCAAAGAAACTACACATGCATAGTAGATGAAGATATTCAGGGTCAGGGCTCCAGCCTGACTTCAATCAATTCAGGTGTGGGTTTCTCTTGATAATTTGGCAACCAAAATGTGTATGCAATTATGTTAGTTTACCTTTTGCCTTTGTAATGCCTTCAGTGGGGATAGAGCCCATTTGTAAAGGGGATCATGAATAAAAACCTGCGACAAAATCAGAATGTGAATGACCAAACAGTTCTAAAAGTTAGCATTGTGCTATGGAGCACAAAAGAAATTTATCAACTGAAGCACTACTTCTATTATAGTCAGGAGAGCTTCTTTGTTAGTCCGCATCACAGCAAGTGTTTCCTCGCAACATTTTCTGAAAACACCTTCAACTCCAGTAATGCCCATCCCATCAATGATGTCTCGTGTAAGCCTGAATGGTACCTGGAAAACATACAAGATACGTTAAAATATTAGAAACATGAGCGCCATTGGTAATATCCATAGAAAGACAAATGAAGAAGGTATATAGACAAACTCGCTCCGGTGTCTTAAGCATCAAGCCTTGCTCAAAAGCTACACCAAGATCAATATGGACAACTTCTGCAGTAGCTTGATCAATTAAAATATTCATGGAATGTCGATCTCCCAGTCCAACAATGTATCCTACCTGAAGAAGAGAGAGCACCCACTGGCAATAAGAACCTCGTTAGAGGTCACCATACAGAAAGCTGAAATGGGATATCAACAGCCTGAGTAACAGGAAATTCATGTAATACCCCATGTAAATGAATATGAAAGTCGTGTGTAACAAGATGAGCAGTTAATGGGAAAGAATACTCCTATTGGCCTCTTTTGACACTGAGATATATGTCATTCCATAACATAATTCTAGAACATCTAACACGGAAGTATTAGCAAGCTAGAAAACTGCAATTCAGCATGGAGCAATCATGCATACATAAAAAGACATTACCTATGTTGACTCAATTTCAATGCTGTTCCAATGGCCAATAGATTTGATCAGTTGTCATTTCACTAGAAAGACAGTGCAATGGGGCAGGTAGATTAGGAGAAAAGTTTGACTCAGCACGTAGGCGATACTAATTGAGCTTGTGCCCCCCAAAAAAAAGAGTAAACTCTCCTGAAACACTTGTTGTATGTTTAAATTTTAAAGAATAAAACACCACAGTAGGCAAAATTAGCCTTCATATATCAGGCATCATTTGCTTCCATGCTGTTTTATAAGAATGCGTCAGCAGCCAGCACACCATTCTTGTGCTAAAAATCAATCTGTGTGACAGGAGTAAGCTATTGAATCATTAATTTCAACTGTGGGATTAACCTTCTAATTTCAGTAGCAGTCTACTGATGCCTCTAGCACAAATAATGGCAACTTTTTAGCAGTTTTGAGTTATCAAGGATGGCTTAGCATGCCAGGAGAGCTGAGGACACAAACCATTGAGCTGGCTGCAACACTGCGAGTGTAAGCCAACCTTTTCTCAAACCATTCAGCAGGCTGCAAAAATCTTTCCAGAAAAAAGTGATGCATGACAGGCCTACATCAATATTCATCAGTCAGCAAAAAGAAAGCCTCGTTTAGAAAACTCATCTTGATATCACAGCAAACATGCACCTGAAATTTTGACAGACTTCTTGAAATGCCTTGCGTTTATCTTTTGCCTGTACGGTCAAGTGAATGACTTCAGCGATTAGAGAGCAACATCATGAAAAAAATTTTCTGGATATATATAAGAAATTCTCAAATCTAGTGGAGAGGTCACAATGAGAACACACATTCATCATCTGCTCTCGGCATTTAGAAAATGACCAGTCTCCCACACCATAGCAGCCATGTGCCCCTCCATTACGTGAGCTGCAAGTGAAACACTAAGCTTTTTATTATCCTAAACATGAAAATGTACAGGTTGACGACAATCCATTATCAACCAAGCTAACCTTCCTATAAGATATTCACCCAAGGGAATAGTACCATCTACCCATTCAATAACTCCAGCACTAGGGGTGAAAGGAACAACCTGCGCCAAATTTTGCCATTAGTTAACTGATACCTATCTCCTAAATTTAATAAAGAAAAAAAGAAATGATGAGCAAAAATCAAGGAAAAAAATACCTTGTATGTGCGCACACCTAATTTTCTTTTCCATGTATCTCGATTATTATGTAAAAAGGTATTAACCAACCCAAAGAATTGCTCCATGACCTATTAAGAATGCACCGATTAAACTTGCCACAATGAAATACTTGTCCAATGTTGCAATCAGAAAAATGCAAATTGAAAAAAATAAAAAAATTACTCAGGCACCTTTTGATTTTTCTGTTATTTTACAAAGATATCAAGGCTTAATTTCTCTAAACATTGGGCAATAAAAATTATTCACATATTTAGAACATTGACAAAGATGTGCATTGCACCCCATTCTGATTAATCCCATGTCAACCAAGCGTTTTAAGTCCCTTTTTCTCTCTCAGACGTAGAAAAAAAGGGCTCTACTTAGCAAGTTGCCGCACACTGTAAACCTCACACAGAGCACAACGCCCATAATACACTCAAACAGTTGAGTAGGCAATATGGGATTCCCGAGGTACAAAAGCACAACACACAGCTGCCACAAAACATTCAAGAATCACCCACCAACCCATTGCTGGAGGCCTCCTAATTTGGCCAGCTTTGTCAAGGAAATATGAATATAATTTTAAATTGCCCAAGGGTACCGGGCCTTCACCAACTATTCCTTGTAGCAGTTAAACTGCACTGTCATGTAACTAGTGTGGGATTAATAGGGGCGTCATGACGTCCACTACTAAACAAATTGTAGTTTAGTAGAAAACAAAAATGATGCTGTTTCTCCTTAAAATAGAGGAAAACGTAGAGGTTTCATAGACAAATTGTCAGCGAAGTGATCATATTTCAGAGAGAATCCAGAGATGTGTTTGACCAAGGTATTCCAAGCAATTCAGCTTATACAAGAGGTACACCACAGGGATCCGATGGACAATCAAATTTACAGCGACTAAGAGTGTGAAAAGTTGTTATATATGCTTTTCATTTACCTCACGTAAAATAGTAAACTTAGACTAAAAACACACAATTCTTTAAGAATATCAAGTACTTGAAACTCCAACATAGGCAAAGAAAACCTATAATAGATGCAGTGCAGTTAAGCTTAAACACCAATTTCATAAACCATAATCAAGCAGAGGAACTCAAGTCAGCTTTCTGGCTTGAACGGAACACTTTCAAACCATGCTAAAGTGAGCCTACTTTGTTTGAATGTGCTTGGTTCATGGCAAGTCCCAGCCAGACCAGCCGCCCAAGCCACTGCTCTTTTCAACTCCAATCTTCGTCGCCTGAGTTTCACCAATTTCTCTTCAAATTCAGATCTGCAATTGGTCTTGGTCTTGCTGATTATTTTAGGTATATATTACACCTCAAACTGACATTGTAAGATACCTACTGTAATTATCATCCTCAACATAACAACTCCCCCACCCCACCCCTGGGTGTGGACGGGAAGAATGAAGAATGGTGATACGGAAAGTAATGCTAAAAGCAAGGATTAGGGGAGCAAAATGTGTAACATCAACATCAATGTAGCCGTTATTGTTGATAACAACATCCAGATTATAAGAGATAACATAACATGGAACAGCAAAAAGAGATTATTAAAGTTCAACTTCAGTTAGAATATCATACTGCATCCTGTCTCAGATCATCATTTCCAGATTTTGCCAGTTGTCTATATATTTTACCATCAGAGCCGCAGCATTCAACCACTTTTGGAGCATTGATACCATTCATCACTCTGCAGAGCCATGAATACAATGATTAGAAGAGTTGATCAGATTTAAAACCAGAAAACACCCAGGTTGATATGGAACATACACTACTGAATCAGCTAATCCTTTGAAGTGAGGAAAGGTGCCTTCCTTGTATTGACAACTACGGTCAATGGGAAAATTGGAAGTCACCACAGGTACCTGAAGAGTCATTTTGAAAAAGAAAACCAATATTGTAATTAATAATAGACAAGGGACAACATAATCCAACACAATTTATTCAACGAGTAATTGAGTATTACATAAACATTATAGCAAAAGACAAGTCACATCATGAACTGGACATGAGCCCAAATTTGCGCTCAAACACCACCCCCCAACAAAAAAAAGGAACATCTTGCTTTCATGAGAAAAACTAGAAAAGCATATTAATTTTTTTTCTTCTTTTTCTTTTTGCATGACGAATTTCTTCTGTTGTTACCATTATCTGCTCACCTTCATTATTATAATCATTATATTCAGTTTTTAAGCACTGTTCTTAAATAAGAATAGAATCTGAAGGATAAGTTTTTAAATTGCAAAACTAATTAGTCAGGAAAAGTTTATCATAATGCAATTCAGTTCAAGAATCCTGTCTGTTACGGTAGTTGCAGCCTATACTGCTTGGACTCGGCCATACCCATGCTCAAGTCTTGAGTTGCCCGACATGGGAGTCATGCTGCGCTCAGCAAGAAAAATTCTACACAAATGAAGGTTGAGTGTCCATACTCATGTCCGAGTGTCAAGTGTTGGACATGGTACTTGAGGCAAAATAAAGAGTCGAAGTAAATTAGGTTGCAGCAATTGCATTATGCCACATGAAACTGAAGTGGATGATGACAACTCACTAAAAACACAACACACGGACAGAGAATTACATTGACTTCTGTAGATAATATAATTCACGAAAACGTGGGACATCATGACTTTTATAGTTATCTCCTTTTGTATATGGTAACGTCTCCTAGGTATCCTTTTAATATACTTTTTGTTGATCAACCCAAAAAATGGGGATGGCGACAGAGCATTACATTGCGCAAATGGCTTGAAGCCTTGGTCCAGGGTCCTGACCGTTTTCATTTTACTTTCATCTTTTCTCTTAATCTTTTCTTTTTTGGGGTGGAGGCGCCGGGGGGTTCTGGCTGGGAGAGACATGATAGGGGTTATCAGCACATCGAGCATAATGTTACATCTATGATCATGAAAATCTCAATCAGGAGGCCCCCATCTTGTGGTGAGGGGTATAGAACATGCTATGGCCACATTGAGTTTGCCAGTCACCCCAAGCGGCAATTCAGAAATAGATGTGGATGTAAACATTTAGAATTGAAAGTCTGAATATTTCATTCAGTGACAGGATCATTGTTCATGTATGAAGAAAGATGTCCAGATCTAAACTAATATTTGCAAGTCGGAGTCCACATTGGTCTTTGAAAAATTAACTCCTGTGCATCCAACAAACAGTATGGATATCAAAAGTCGAACTACTTTGAACAACTCATCCTTGGTGAAGGCACATATAGTATAATCATTTAAGACACTATGGAATCTATAATATGTATCATAATATAGAACATACAAGTTCAAGTTCTCGAACACTCCGAATATCCCTCGGAAGGCCAATTTTCCTGCTCGAATCCTGCCAAAACAATGTGCTTTAGTGTATTTTTCACCAAGGACAATTTTAGTTAATAATGTAGTTTAAAATTGAGATGTTCTGAACCAGAGAATCCAATCATATCAAGTAATATACAAGAATTCAGAGAAAAAAAGCAAAAGAAGCGAAGAAACAAAAGAATGAATGCACTCACCTCTCTTTTTGTCTCCAGTTCAGCAAGTCTAATGTAGATCTCCACCATTTGCTTCATCTATATATCATATAGAGGAACCCATCAATCACATAAACAAGTAAATACTAAAAAAAAAAAACCCACCCATAGCTTCTTTGAAGCCCACATATTTTTTTTGTGCTATTACAATTTGGTGGATGGTAGACCTCAAAAGTCAAGCTAAACCAGCATCAAATTGTTAGGTGTCACAGGTAAAATGTTAAATGATCACAACAAAGTTAGTAACTATTAATGACTATTACAGTCAAAATACTTCTCCAAAGAGCTCTTTGGAAGCTAAACTTCAGTTGCTTGGGTGTTTCCTAGGTTGTTTCAAACTCTATTTTTGTTGTTTTTTTTTTCTTTTTCCTCTTTTTTGGTAGAAAAGCTAAAAGAAGAATGTCATGTTGATCCTACATCCAAATCTTGGAGCAAACGGAAAGACAAACTGAAGAGGCTTATGGGATGCAGAGATGTCTATGATCAAGACTCTCCACTGTTAAGATAATGGAAACTTTTGCCAGTCTTATGTTGATTATGGAGATTATGTGGATAGTTTCTGTATTGGATGTATAGTCCTTTTGTAGGATGCTAGCTTACTTTTCTTGTAAAAGAATATGCAAGTACCTGTCTGATAATGGTCCCATGATATGCTGATAACTCTTCCAAAAGCTTTTCTGCTGCAAGCTTTTTATCTATATCCACCACAAATGAATTTCTACTGCGCTGCTTATCCTTTATCCGGTCACCATTTGCAAGAGCAAGAAGCTGGTACCAAGAAGAGTAGAATATAGAAAGAAGCAGAAAAAACAGAATTGTCAGTGGATTGACCATCACAGAGACTTCCAGAAAAGACAGAATGAACAAAAGAAAATTGAAGTAGAAACAAACAATAGTTGGAGGGGAGGGGGATTAAAAGAATTAGAGATGCATTGCTTCTCCCTGCTCAACAATATACAGGATACACATACATGTTTAAGTGGTCATGTCAGTTTATGCAAGTTTGATCGTACCTGCAATATGGTATGGTATGGGTGTTCAATGGCCAGTTTCTTCACAAGAGAAGCCAAAACAAACTGCATGATCCATTAAGGAGGGTCAGTAACCATTGCTGGAAATAGGAAGTACTCTCTCTTGTAGGCAATGTAAACCCAGACAAACTTTTAGTCGTGGAAAAACCTAGTGTCAGACTTGGCATTGACTTTAAACTTGGACATTGATGCACAGACAGGCACATGTAATGTATCTATCAATTTTTTCTTTTATTTTGTGTGTATTGGTGTATTTATGCTCCATAATTTGCTAGGCTGTTGTCTTTATTAGTATTCTAATTATGTGTAAAGACTAGTACTAGCACACTTCAACTTGGGCCCATTTTAATTGGCTTTTGAAGTATATGGACTATTTAAAGATTGTTTATATAAAAGAAACCTAAACTAGGTAGACAGCCCCAGAGGTGGTTTCTATATCTATTAGAGCTTATACACTGTAGCCTTGTTACTGTCTTTCCTCCCACTCTGTCTCTACTTTCTTCAAGAAGCAAACAGAATCCAGAAACCACTTCTACCCCCTCTTTCTAAAAAATTATACAACATTAAAATACCCCTCCCCCAAAAATAAAAAAACAAAAATTGAGAAATACAAGCTGTGCATTAGTGAGCCCAACATGTATACATTCGAACATACCTGAAAGCTATGGGGACCCTCAACGTCTTTAATGCTGCCCAATCTAGAAGCAATCTGGTAGACAAGTGGGATAAACTTGTATGATTGGACCTGCAAACATATTTTCCAAGACAAGACAGCCAACATTTTTGTTACTAAGAAAACCTTTGGCTTAAAATTGCAGTTAATCAGATTCCTTCAACAACTTGAAAAACAAGCCAGGAAATTTATCAAGTACATATAAGAAAGCACTACAAGAATGTATCTGCATGGATCAGATTCTTTCAGTCCCAGGATATATGCTCATTCCTTTCTGATAAAAAACATAAAACAGCAGACAGAGACAACATTTTGGAGAATCTCCTGTTCCTCATGCCTCTCAGAAATCCCTGTACCACCTGAAATGCTCCAAAACTGCTGTCCCAACAACAAGTTCAAACAATAATTTGCTCCAAGTATGCAACTTAATGACCAACACATTACCTTTACTTCCCTATTCAATTTCTCGTCCACGAAGAGAAACAAATCAAAGAATTAATTTATTTTTATTTACAGGTAAATTAATAAGTCTCATCAAAGAACTTAAATGAGAATTGCTTATGTTGCTAGCTTTTGAGCTTTCCAGGGCTGTGAAGGGCATCTAAGCAATCTAGAATCCAACCAAGAAACACCAATGGCACAGTATAGGTCCAACAGGCTAGAATTGATCTCAAGATTTTGTCATCTTCATGTACCTCCTTGACTGTACTAAGCATTGCACTTATGACATTTTGCCTGGAAGAAAGACTGAACCAGAGTGAAATGAGCCGAAATACCTGAAACAAAAATAGCTATTTGAGCAGGCATTTGAAAAATGAAACTTTTCAGATATCAAGATGAAAGTAAAACAACAGCATAACGGGCAAACCAATGCCCTAGCTTTCATTGACAAGATGTTATATACTAGTATGGTTAAAAGCCTAAAAACATGAGATAAAACCGAAACAAAGTTGTACTTTTGAGTCAGGATACAGAACAATATATGGCACCTAAGCTTTTCATACTCTAAATCTAAAATATGTTACTCAAATCGGATATAGATGCACATCCATATCAGACTCAAAATCAGATAGACAACTGCACAGGGACCGTCCTAAATCTACATAGAGGAGCACTGACAGAGCACCCAATATGTGAAAGTTAATTTTGTCTACCACAGCATTTCACCATTTTCTGCTCCCTATTTAATCGAATTGGTGGCTGGGTATTTTTTTCCTAGTCCAATTCTAGCATACTTCACAAGGGTCCATCTTGGCTTTAGAAGGACAAAACCATCGAAGTCAATTTATTATTTAGAAAAGAATAGGAAATGTTAACCAGGCCACCTTAAAAAGAAAGCACAATTGTAATTGGTAGCAGAACACAAGGAATTGGGTTCAAGCTTTCCCAGCAACTTCCCATCCAGAATTGTCCTTTTGTTTGTTTCCTCTCTATGTTCTCCTCTCCCTTCTTTATAGCAGAAGAGATGAAATTACTTAAATCATCTTCCTCATTATTCTTCTCTCTTCTGGACCTCCCCCCCAACAAAAAAAAAAAGAAGAAAAAGAAATATGAATAACTTGATTAATTGTCCTCACCCCTTCCACGGGGAAGGAGAGAGGCCGAATTATCCTTACAAGCCAGATATAAGAACAGAGGCCACATATGGTTTTGAGAAGGTTGAGTTGACATGTGTCTTGTGTCTATGTTAGATCATCAACGGTACTTTTAACAAAAGTGGCCTCTTGAGCACAAAGGGATAGCCTGCTTGAGTAGCAGAGGTCAGAGCAGTTAAACAAACTGAATGAACAACTAACCACTCTAACATCATATTTGTCCCCGATGACAAGGCAACGTTTATATCCCTCCAATGCCAAGTTGAGAAAATTGTCTCTGTCATCCTGAAACATACAATTAAGACTTTTTCAGAAGGTCTACATTTAGGAATGAAACAACAAATCTAAGATTGAACAGAAAGAAAGAACTTCTTAGTTACTAGTAGAGCATTTTTTTTTGGATGAGTAATCAAAACATTTGTAGAGCAATTTCATATAGTTAATACAGTAGAAACCACAAAAATGTGTTAAGACGTAATTGGATTAATTAAATAATACCATAAAAAAAAATCAATTTAGCAACCAGAACAACTCACAGGAAAGCTCAAAGACGCGGTGTAAGATAGCATTTCAACTTCAGCACAGACATACATAAGCTCATTAACTAGATAATAGAAAAACTGCATATAATCTATATAAAAATAGAAAAAACAACACCTAAAACTTCCAGTAATACCTGTAACTTTTCAGCCTCTTCTGTGTCCAAAGCTAGCTGCTTCTGCAATTCATGTATTTTCAACGAGTAGTCTGTTTTCTCCCCTGGAAATAAGATAACATACTCATGCTTTAAGGATGGGACATCTGAGAAAAATGCATATCTTATGTATTACAGTCCACGAGATCACAGAAGGCAGGCAATAGACCAATAAGAAACTATGCACTTGCCTTTGTAGAACTCCTCAATCGCTTGATGAGTGCTTCCAGCTCCATTTTCTGCATTGAAATAACTTTGACCAATTAACATCTGACTTCAAAATTCCTATTTCTTCCTACCTGAATAAAGTAGTACCTTGTGCTTCCTCAAACGCATAGCTGCTTGCCACTCGCTGGAATTGAGTCTTTCCTCATGATTCCTAAATAATGCATCTGCATAATGAGCAAGATGGAAATGAGTCTGACATTTTCTCTCCAAGGATTTTCTGTTGAGAGATTTGTGCTGCTCCGCAGATGACACTGCCCGTTTCAAATATCTCTCCAGGATTGTCCTTGAGCTGCATTAATTTCCATTCAAGATGTCATATAAATAAACATGACTAAATATGGATCAGAAATGAACCAGTTAAGAAGTCAGAGGACAAACTTGCTAGTTCGAGTTTCAGCCAGCCACTTGCCAACCAAGCGATGAACATCTGAGGACTCTTCATTTGAGTGAATCTGCTCAGCAATATATTTACCGAGGTTGATAGCCATAATTTGCTGACCTTGTGCTCGCAGAAGCTTTGCCTCTTCAAGCTGCAATAAAATTCAGAAAGAAGCTTCAAACATTTAATAATTTCTGTTGAAGAAGCAGTTAGGATAGCTATTACGTTAGCATAAGGAATTTGGAAGCTTGACGAATAGTTTTCCAAATCCACGGTAGGGAAGATCTGTGTCGGATCTTTGCATATGATCAAATGAGAAACAAGAAAGTAGGAATACTGCTCTTTCCAAACAGTTGTACAGTTGCTCCCATATCTCAGAGATTAGTTCCATTCTGCAAACCACGGATCAGTCAAGAATTTATATTTTTAACAAGCATATCCTGAGAACAAGTCCCATTTCTTTAAAACTGGAGTCACTAACAGAGAGAGCCAGTTCCTTGGTGCCTCACACGGTTCCTGCAGATATATCTAGGATCCAGGAAGACCGATTTCCAAGATTCTCTAATCTGTTTTCGTTCAAATGAATGTAGGTTGACTTGATTGCATTTCCTTACTTTAAGAGTGTTTTTGTGCACTAATCTCTCTGAGTGCTTTCTCAACATTTTTTATCACTCATAGAAAAGGGTATTCTTTAACCTTCTTATCTCCTCATTCTCTATTTCCCTCTCTTTTTATTTTTCTTTGTTCTATTCCTTCTTTGGTTGGGTGTTGCTTCCTTCCTGCACTATCAATCATTTCATTACACTAACAAAAGTGAGTATTACCCTTCCAAGCCAATACAAGCTCGTATGTTGGCCGCCCAATTCCACACACTTGGATTTAAATTCGTGCAGAGATGCAGCAGCTTGCGAGAACATGGAGCCCTATCAATAAATAAATAAATAGATAAATAAACTGGAAATGATTATAATAAGCACATAAGCCTTCGTAATCCTCCCTACTTGTTGGGGTAAGGCCGCCTACATCTAGATCTCTCCGAATCCCGCAAAAGCGGCACCAATATTAGGAGTTGTTGTTGTTGCATATAAGCCTTCATAATAAAAGTAGTACCTTGCGGAGAACAGATGAAGACTGCAAAAGATGCTGGAGTGTAGAATCCCTGCAACCTAAAATCCGAAGCAGGACTCTCCTGAATGCAACAAAAGGTTCTACAAGATTCATATGCAGTTGCGTCTGCTTCAATATGCAACTCCACTCCATATTCAACCTTGCTAACTAAATGCAACAAAGCGAAAACAGCATTAGTTTTTAACCATGTATGAGTAAGATATAAATATAATGATAGCCTGCTTCACATCCATTTACGAATCTCCATTTCATTTCCAGATAAAATCAACATGAGATAGATTCTCTCAGATTGAAACTTCTGGAAATTATAGCCAATGAAAATAGTCTTAAAAGCACATATAATATAAGGGGTTTCTCCCTAAGAATTTCTCTTGCTACAAATTAATAGCAGTGATAATGATATATTTGAACTTTTCTTCGCTTTTCTATGTTTTTTTAAAGGGGGGTTAGAGCCTTAAGAGGAGGTTATTATTCACAGTTCATCTAAAGTGAAGACATGTTATTGGTCTCAGAATCTCTCACAGAAACCAGCCAACCAGCTGATAATATAGGACTGAATTACCTGATATAATATAGGACTGAATTACCTGATCCAAGGTTGGCTCAGCAGGCTCAGAAAATGCATTATGTTTTTCTGTGCCGGGAGTCATAGTTGAGCACAAAGGTCTCCATCGTAAATCCCATGTCGCACCTAACTGATCTAGCATCTGCATAGAGGTTCACAAAGCTTATTGAAGATAGCAACAAAGAAAAAAATAAAGTTTACAGTTGCAATTTTGTGTTGAGTTTAAGAATTTAAGTCAAAGAAATATACTTTCACCAGGCTGATACCTGGAGTTTAACTATTGTTGAGTAGATATACTCTGTACGCTCCTCACTAGCATGATACAAAGATAACACAAGTCCCTAAAAAATTCAAGTGATTGGTTAGAGTATATTATATAAACTTTTACCTCTCAAAAGTGAGATTTAGGCACATTAATCACCTGTTTGGAACTTGTCAGTTGTTTGTAAAATTCGCTGGAATCTCCCTCTTCCAGAGCCCTCAAACAACTGGCAACATAAAATTGGAAAAATGTGAATTAATCGACATAGACGACCAATTTATGTGCCTGAAAGAGTACAATAACCTCTTTCTGTCTGGCCAGAGGTAGGTTTGCTTACATGTCTGACTCTGCAGACCCTGCTTTGGCAGGATCCTGCAGTTTGTTGGTGCTATGTTAGCACAAGAAGTAAAGGCAACGGCCACTAGACCTAAAGATTAATAGCGTAAATCTAGTGAAAACATTATGATGCATATTTAGACAAGTGTACGAATGAGAGAGAGAAGACCTATTGCTCACTGCCCCATAGCAGCCTTCGAACAAGGTTTTTTTTTGGCTTACCATAAAAATAGAATAAGAAGCGTCCAAGAACATTCACAACTTGGTCCCAAAATGGAGGACAGGGGTTTCAACAGTCTCTTGTGGATGAACAGAGGCATGCTAGGCACTTGAGGATAGTATAAGTCTGGATCAGACTAACTTCCATAAGAGATATGGTTCATGGAGACTTTCAATAATTATAGGGGTTACTAACAATTGATTTAGTGGTGAGCTGGTGACTTCAATAAACTATCCCTAAATGAAATAATTTATAAGTCACCCCTGACTAAAAAGTAACACTAAAATGAATTATTAGTTACATCAAAAAACTTTAAAAAGTCACTCCTGAAGTTGTTCGTTTCACCTTATTTCTCACATGAGACAGTCCCATCCAAGAATTTGAGCTTTGTGAATGCAAGTTACCTGTGCAAGTTATGATTGAAAGTGTCATTTCGAATATGCTGATCTGAAACAGAATTATCTCCCATGTAAAAGAAGAGAAGTCCCAATTGCCAGCACGCCAAGCAGCCTCATACTGGATTTTAATTTAAAATGGCAAAGTTGACAATAAATTAGCATGCAAAGGTTTAACCTGCAGTTCATTAAGTTCATCAAGTTCATATCCATAATAAGACAAACCTGCAGTTCCAGAAACTCTAAATCCTGTTGCAACTCCCCTTTCCGAGAAACCAATCCTTGACAATATAGATCAAGAATGTGAGCACAGCCAATTTTCTGCAGAGATCTGATCACTCCTTTGTATGGATTCCTCTGTTTCAACTCCAGTTCTTCCCCGTAGATGGATGAGCAAGATGTTGCTCCACAGTTTTGAAGAGATGAGTTCTGTTGGGTCTTCTCCACTCCCTTTGTTCTCACTTGCAAATCATAATATTCTAGAGCCTTGCCCCAACTACCCTCATGTTCAAAGGTCAGAATTTGTGAGGTAAGCTTCACAACAAATTGCACAACAGCAAGCGAAAACACAAGTCAGTCACCATGATAAAACTACTTCTACAACAGCAATCACAAAGGCATGTAGACAAACAAATAGAGTTCATTCAGGAGGAAGGCTGGATGAGTTTTGATCCACTCTTCCATCATGGAGTTTATTTCTTAATAGGCTCCTCAAATTAAGAATTTTATTGACAAACCTTGTGAGATTGAATAATCCCATACAAACTGTCTGGCTCATTGATTTGTGTGAGAGCTGAGAGCAATATTTCGATATGATTAGGAAGCTGCAAATGAGGGAAAAAAAAAGGAGAACATTAGATTCATTTTTTTTTCTTGTTCCTTCTCCCCCTTTTTGTTTATAGTAGGGGGTCCATGCAAGAACAGATACAAGATTGCAGGGTGGTACCCCAAACATCCATACTGAAAAAATTGTTAAACTTCTGTATAGAAGTTCTTAAAATTTTTAAAGTGGATGCCCATAGAAAATAATTGGTACTTCTAAATCCTGGGATGATCAAAAGGGAACACTCTTGATACTTAATTTCTGAATCCACCACTGGATTTAGGGAGGGTTTGACAAGCAATTTAAAATCGTCAATGCCTCGATATGTGTATTTGTCAGAATCCATATGTGCTGAAAAGTATTCCTCCCGAATTACATAAATCTTCTACCTAACATTCTATGAGCTCTACTTTTACAGTCTACAGTGAAATTTCCGAAAAATTGCTTCAGGATTCACCACATTCTGTATAAATGGACCACATTATGAGAATATATTACAAAGTACACACCATTTTAAGGAAACAATTATGAGGGTAGTTTCCAGTGAATAACATACAATTTTCTGATCAGATTCAGGATATTCATATTAGTTTATGCTTTTTGGTATGCTTAATGACAATTGGCGACAATTTGGTTTTCATTATAGTGATAATGAGGATTATCAGTAGGACATAAATATTCAACTTTTTGGGGTATTGGACGAAAATACACAGACCTTTTTCCTTGAATGTCAATAGTCTGACCTTTAATGGTAGTTTATTTTAACAAACCACCATCGATTTTTGAAAACTCTGAATTGCTCGGAGCTGATCTATTGGGTGGTTTAGACACATGTATATTAGTTACATAACTTGAAATTAATTTTGGGTTTAGATTGTTGTGACAATGTTCGTTAACTTTGGACGAAAAATAGGAATACAAAAAATTACAGAAGGGTATCCTAACTTTTGGTACAACTATATTGAGGACCCTGACTTATTAGATTAGATTATAACATATCTTAACATTTGGGGAAACAAATTTTTGGACCCTTGTTTCATGTCAGAAGACATAATTGCCCTTCATTAAAGGAAATAATCTTTAAAATAAAAACTGAATATATTGAAACAATTTGGCAAAGCGTAAATTTAAAAAAATTAGAAGAATTTAAAATTTTTCATATAAATGTTACGTATAATATGAAAAGATATATGAAATAATTTAGAAAAACTTATATAGTACACACTAAAGTCATAACCAATTTAAAAAATTATAATACAATGAAAAATAATTTATAAGAAAAATTACAACTCCTCCATGACCATCCAACTTCCACCACCATACATGTGTTCTAATCTTTTCTAATAAGCCAGGGTCCTCAAAATAGTTGCACCACAAGTTAGGGTATCCTTCTGTAATTTTTGGAAGGAGTTAGTTAATTAGTTCCACCACCATACATGTGTTCTAAAACACCTGACACCTAACCTTTTCAGTGAGGCACAGTATCTGAAAATTGATAGCACTTTGTTTAAAAAATTATCCTTAAAGGTCAGATTGTTGACATCCAAGAAAAAAAGTTGGTATATTTCTGTCCAGTACCCCCAAATATTGGATCATAACGTCCAAAACTCCTTTACAATAGTGGGTTTAGATGGTAAAGTTTAGGTGGTTAGAAAATCATAATAGTTAGATTTTTTCATTTCATCAGCATATTAATTGTGTACTTTTTTGAATTAAAGTTAGACACTTAGTGTTAATCTAGTAGTTTATTGGCCTTATTTTTATATCGCATCCCTACTAATTGACCCTCAAGTATTCCGATGAAATCATATGCTTGTGGTTAAACTTATTTACATTAAAAATTACAACAGCCTCCCCACTGACCATTTCGATGTGCGAAAAATCAGGCGTTCCAAGCGTAAGGTTACCAAAATGGTCTTCACACCAATGCTCCACATACATCATAGCGGTAAAATATGAGCCACAAAACTGGACATCAGAGGTATGGGCAGTGATGTCAGTTGGGAAAAAAATTGACAGATTAAAAAAAAAAAGATAGGAAAGGATATCATAAGCAGACAGCCATATATTGTAATAACAATACTCACAATGGCTGACTTGGCTAGAGTAAGGTAATCAATGGCAAGCCAGTAGACCTACAAAAAACACAGACCGCCATTCTTAAGCCAAAAGAGAGATGTGCAGAGCAAAGTATGCAAATAATAACATATCATCAGCAGTTCAAGAAAACAGCTTCACTCCAAATCATCCTAGCAAGAAAACCAGAAGTACTGTAAATTCTGAAATTGCAAGCCATGCCATATTTCACAAGCTGGTAAGAGTTCTATGTTTGGCCACCTTTAACTTCCAAGGATGTCAACCAAATCATACTAAAACCAAGCTTCCAATTAGTCAAAACAGGTATACAGATACTACACCTTATTCCATGATGAAGTGGAGATCACGTCCATGCTCTTTGAAGCAGCTGATTCTCTGGCCCTCACAGATGCACGAGATTTTGAGCTATGCCCAGAAGAAGACCGAGAAAGCTGCATATTTGAAAATTTTTTAGGCTTTTAGCATAATTCAAACATCAAGTTAATGAAACGCGTTATACTTCAAAAACAAATGTTAACAGTACATACTCACATCTCCTCCCCCCTTCTTCTCACATTAGTAACATTCAGGGATGCCAGATGCCCTACAAAAAATTGTTTCTCCAGATATCTATGTTTCATGCCTCAATAAGTCCTGTTGTACAGGCACTTCTTTCACGCTCTTCTTGTTCCTGGAGTATATCAAATAACCACTCAACGGTGCTATTTTCTTAAGGGTTGAGTATCTCAGAAACAAGAGGTTATCTGTTGTCAACGATCTGAAGAGTTTGAACATTAATATAGGTAAAACTTTCTGAAGGTATGTGATTCTTGCCGCCATCAATTGGCAAGTTTTTCTTGAGTGAAATACCCTTTTTTTTTTATCTCTATTAATAGGCTTGCATGCAATGCTTATTTGAGAGGCAAGAACGCCTTTAGAATTGGCAGAGTTAAAAGGGTAGCTATTTCAGGCATTAATGGTATCAAAGGATTTTCTTTGTAAATGTTTGTCTCCAAATTTGCTATCATTTAGTTTCAACTAGGCCTCGATCACAGCTCCCCACCGTCCCACGCAAAAAAAAAAAAAAAAAAAAAACTCACTCTCACACAGAAATTAAGATCAGTCCGTAAGAACTAATTAGATAGTTCCTGATGTTCACCTTTAAACTTTCTTGTTTGTTTGGCATTGTAGCTGTAGCAGCTCTCTCCATAACATGACACAGTCGAAGTTCATTTAGTGCATCTAACATCACCTGAATTGACTTAATCAGCCTATTTGTCTCGACAAGTATATGCTGCTCCACCTGTATGTTCAACCCAAGAACTTAGTCTAAGCAGATTACAGAGACTGAGAAGAGCTTCTTGCTCCAACAATGCCTAGCAATCTTGTACTAAAATAAGCAATATTATTCTAAATTTAGCAAACGAACAAAGAACCTGGGCAGATATAATTTTGCAGAAATCAATAGCTAAATCCTTTCGTCTCGCAAGATCAATCATGACACTTGGTAGTAATAGTTCAGCAATCTCAGCCTTCAGCAGCACAAGATCTTGACATAATCTGACAATCAGTTAAATCAGCTTCAAGTCAGACAGATTGTAAGGTCCTCAAAGGAAGGTGAAGTTACTTAGAGAAATACCTTAGAGTGACGTCATTGCAGTAACTAGTGAGCGAGTAGACAAGAGGACATATCCAGGACTCAAATGTTTTATCGCATGTACTCCACACAGATGGCTCCTCTAAGGATTTCCCTTCAGCTGGCAATAACTTGAAACGAGTAATCAGTTCTCTAGTAACAAATTAAAACTTCAAAGTTTCAGTGACTCCATCCATCCCAACAACAGTATCCCATTTAATACTTTTGGTTAATCATGCTATCGAGTAAACCTGGCAAAACTGACCGGAAACCCGAACCAAATTACCCAAATCCATACCTGACCCAACACCCAAAACAGCTAACCTGAAGTGGACTCAAAACCCAAATTGATCCGACCCATCTTCCAAAGTTATTTTTCTTTGCAAGACCAGCTTATTGAACCAAACATCAATCGACCTAAAGTCAACCCAAACCAAAAATGACTCAACCCAAAACCAAAACCTAACAGAATCTTGACTAACCCAAATACGACCAAACCGAAATCAGCCCCATCTGAAATTGAACTGACTGACCCATTTATAAGGTCTACTATCAAGTATCAATGTCCCTTGAAATTTGTATTAATTTACACTACAAAATATTATCATAATAATAATAAAGAGGTGTACAGCCCTATATACACTACAAAATGCTCTCTCTCTACACACACACACACACACACACACACATGTGAGTGAGTGCGCGCAAGTGTGTACACACACCCTGAAAGAACTGACAGAAACCCCTCAAACACAGGAAACTACAAAGCAAAGCAAAGAAAAGCAAGGACAACTCAGCACAGGAAATTGCACGCAATCCTATCCCTTATTTCCCTCCTAATCCAATCACAAGACCATTTTAAAATAAAAATGTCAGTGTGCTAAAGAGTGTTACAAATAGAATGTTAAAGCACAAAACCACAGCTTAACTAACACTGCAAACAGTGTCGACCACAAATTCACAGTGAATAGTTGCGGAAAAATGGATAGCCCAGGTAGCATAGGTCAAAAGAAGAGGTTTTTTATCTTAAAAGTAGAAAAATTGACAAGAGTCCAGTGATTCAACAAACTAGTATAATCTGTCATTTTGCAATATCTCAGAGGTTCTCTTTTAAGTGGAAAAAAGCAAGAAAGAGAATAATCCCCAACAATATAAAAGAAACATGGGCACTATCAAATGCAAATAGTCTATGAAAAAAAAAATTGACCAATGAAAAAAAAAAGGAGAGCAAACAATGAAGATAAACATTCAAGGACTTTTTGGGATTTTGTTGATATGATTACTATCGAGAGCTTGAGGGCATGATTTTATTTTGTCTTTGCCCCTTTTGTACATGGGTGACATCCCCTTGGTGTCTTTTTATACAAATTTTTTGATTACTCATCCCAAAAAGGGGACCATCACATCCATTGTCACGCTAAAAGAATGCAATCAGATACAAAGTTATAAAAAACCAAAACATCCCTCCTCTGTCGGCTCAATACATCTCCCAATAGAAGGCTCCCAGCTCACTAAAGCCCCATCTTCAGCCCATCCACCCCAAAAATGCAATTAAATACAAGACTATCAAAACCTTAAGAAGTTTAATGTTTAAATTTCATTCACTCAGCAATATCTGAATTTTACAAAGTAATCTAACCCTAGTTTAGCAAGCGCTTCCCTTCCTAACTAGAAAAAGAAAGCATTAAAATGACACTAGAAATTCAGAAATCCATAGACGCTCACAATTTTGCATTTTAATAGGACAGTATTTTGGGTGAGAATTCGTTTCTGGGCTCTTAGAACTGCCTATCTGCAAGTGTTGTATTGCCCAGTTAGGTAGTCATTATGAACCAGAATAGGCTCTTGATACTATCTCATTATAACACCTACCGTCTATCATATTCATTACTCGCGACAGATAAGCAGTAATCAGTAAGACATAAGACAGGCCTCCTCACTGTCCTCTCAACAGAAAAAGATTCCCCTGCCAGCCCAATCCAAAAAGTAGACAAATAAATGAATAAATAAGCTCCGCCACAAATTGAAGAAAAAGTGTAGTATCACAGCTAGCTAAGAGCATTCCAGCAAGAAGCATAAATCAACTTCAGACTACCTGTAAACCTCTTCTGCATATCAAATAGAATGCTTTCTACCAACTGCATATTAATGCCCTTAGAGTGAACCTATAGAGAAAATATAATCATCAAAAGGGCGTCAAATTATTTTGTCAGCTCATCGACTAAGGACAAAACCAGTGTATCCTAATATAGATATAATCATATAAGTCGCACTTAATAACCAAAATACAAGTATTTAAGTTCCAACACTAAATCCTCACACCGCATACCTCAACAAGTGACCTCTCATATTCGTCAAATGATCCTAAAACTCGATTGCCTCTTTCTGTCGAGAGAATACCCTAAGCAGCAGAAGAAAAGTACACATATGAAGCCCCAAAAAACAGACATAAAATTAAAACTAAAGAATGCGCTGAAGAAGAAACTTGAAATCATGAATTATGAAAAAGATATAATTCTCAAACGAGTCCAGAATTGTGGCTTCTGAGAAAAATATCTTATAGATCACTACTGGATGCCAAATTAATTCAATGACAGCAAAGCATAAAATTTAGGAATAATCAGACCAAAAGCCAAATTGAGTCAAGAATAAGATAGAGAATAAACTTACACGAAGAGTTTGAGATGCTAAATCTACTATTTTAACTGAATCATCCATCAGATATTTCTTCAAAATCTTTATTAGAGCAGCTAATAATTCATTGGAGGTAACTGTATCCAACTTAAAATTAGTCTCAGAAACACCACTTTGACCAAGTGCTCCACAAACATGTATGTGGCCTGAATCTCCAGGGAGATGGAAAACCACCGAACGTGGATCCCCAATCCCGACCTGCAATTAGATTACAAATATAAAATGATATAAGTGCAGGGAATAAAACAACAGCAATGGAATGAAGATGTGCAGTACCTTAGAAATGAAATCAGAGACCAACACTCGAGCATCATCAACATCCTCTGAACCACAGATACGAACAAGTGCCCAGACAGCTTGCACAAGTTCCGGGTCAGAGTGCCAGTAACTACTTGCAGCATGGTTCTTCTGATTATCCACAACGTGAAAAATTTCCCCACCAACTAACTTCCTATGAAGTGCTTGGAGACTACAAAAATGTGGATGGATTGGCAGTAGGCACAGAAGGTTTGTAATAAGGTAAAGAGATTGTTAGAACAAAGAAACAGAAAGTGAAGCACATTTTCTTCAAGAAAACACAGAACAGAAGTCCATTCCATTTCCTGTTTATGACCAAAAATCCTAATAACCAAATGGCACAATAGTTCTGTTAATCAAGGAAACAAGACAATTAAACAAACTAAGATATTATTGTTAAGACAACTAAACTAAAATATGACTAAAGTTATGCAAAGAGTGACCAACTACTCTGCTGCACTCCCACTAAACTAACTGTATATAACCTAGAAAGTTGTCAAACCTATCCATATCCATAAGTCTAAGGCAATCATTTCACTAAGACGAAAAAAGTACCTCCAGAGAAATAATCTTGGTGGAAGGTGACACGATCTCCTTGCAAACTGCAATATACTCATCATTTGAAAAAGTAGTAAAACAAGTTATAAAGTGAGCATGGGGATGCTTGAACTCGACTTAACAAATAAAAAAATCCAATGCATTCGCTACCTTCAAGAAGTGGTCCCTTGGCGAGTATGCACGGCATAATTCAAGATGGAATGTCCTTATCCTGTCAAATATATCTAACTCTGGGAAAGGCTCAAATTCCTAGCAAAGTCGATGAATAGAATAGAAGCTCAGTCACAATTCACAGATGACAATAACTTTTGAAATTTCCAAAACTTGTTTTTTTCCAGCCCTCAGGCAAGAAATTTCCGTTACATATGCATTAGTCATTCACCCCCCAAAAGAAAAAAAAAGTCCCTATGACCGGATAAGTTGCAAAACTTAATTGAAAGGATATCAAGTGGGTTGCAGCCTCCAGTTAGCAAAGAATATAAAAAACCAAATATGCCATCAACAAACTCCAAAGGGTTTATCCTCAGCATATCAATGTCAACATGCTAGGTCTATAGGAGTATCTCAAGACCATCTGAAGAGAACCATTTCCAAGTTTTTGGTTATTCACTTTTCAAATAACCCGCCAAAAGTCAAATGACACAGGCAAGAACGATAAGTAGGAATTCAAGCAAATCCAGATGAGATCATGTTACCAGAAAACCACGTTAATATCAATATAGGAATTCAGAGCTGCTTAAAGGTTGGGAATAACTAAATAGGAATGTTGTTAGTACTGCCCCAGGTTGGGAAAAGCTTACCCTGATATAGTCATGAAGACTTGGGTCAGAATCCACAGTGAGGAGGTGAAGTAATGACAAAACTTGGGGTGAAGGGGGCAGGAGTTTTCTTTATTAACCACCAAAGGAATGCAACACGCAACCAATTTCGATACCAAAAACTGCACAGTAACAAAAGTACCAAGACATATAATTTTTAATAGAGAACAATATTTTGTTAAGAAAACAGAGAAGACTTTTTCAACTGAAAGTGTCCATGATAGAAGAATGTGACTAAAAGAGAAACGACTTATTAGACATCAGTAAGAGAGAACCATAAGGAAAGGAAAAACACCCATGGCTAAGCTAAGGGAAACAAGAGTTAATAAAAAATTTAAAAAATAGCACAACATCTCTTAAAATAGGTGCACAATCATATAAAGAAATAAAGAAACCTGGAGCTGTTCACCAAGGACACGAGTGGTCTCTATGGAGGGATTACTCTTAAAAGTTTTGAGCAAAGTGGAAATCATACGACAACATTGTTCTTGTAAAGCCTGAGAACTGATAAACTGACCGATCAAGTTGAAAAGGTAACTGAAAATGAAACGGAAAAAAAAAATCATGTCAGACATAAACCCCGTGAAGGTGCGTAGTGAATCACGATCCAAAATGCAAGAAAACAAAAAACCAAAAAAAGGTAAAAAATTTGTGATTTAGTAAAGCCAGGAACACTAACCAAGAGGTGCTCGCAACTGCTACTCTATGCCCAAGGATACTTATAAGAACTTCAATTCCACCTAAACGGTGAGTCTTGTGCCTTGGATTAATTGCTGCAGTAACTTTGTAGTGCAACTCCACTAGAAGCTACAAATTTCGTGACACCAATAAAATAGATTTGTCATCACTTTGATATAATGTCCGTCACAAAAGGACCAAAGCAACTCTGAAGGATTTGACAGCAAGAAATGAAGAAATCACCATGAATACTCTATCAGAACGAAAAATGTTGATCTTGTCAATCACGCCCTCACTTGTTTGGTAGTTTTCCCTGGAAGAACTCAAGAAGAAGTTATCTCAGGCAATAAGTCAATGAAATTAAAAAAAAAAGCAAAGAACTAACACAGGAAAGATGTCATACGGCTCCAGAAAACCATCAACTACAGTTCGAACTGCAAGTTCAACTATCTCCCTGGTAAACAAGGGCATTGTAGTCTCTGAAGCAGATGAAGCAAGGCCGAGGATTTGGCAGACTATAGTAACCTGAAGACAAGGCAAAGAAAATATGTTTCCATTCAGCATAACCCTAATAAAGAAAAGGACAAACACAAACACCCCCATGTTGTCCCACAACAAAGGTGGCTTTAGATAAATTGGAGAGCGATTGGGAAAGGGGTTGTGAAGCCCACAATCTCCACAATGTATCTAAACTGAAGTTATTTCACAGATATAAAATTTGCAATCACACAGAAACATTATACTACCAAAAGATATTAATAGTTACTAGAACATGAATACATGATATGGAATAAATTCATAACACAATTGGAGGAGAAAGGCAAGCAAACTTAAATTTTAAAAAAAATAACACAAACCATGTGTTTTTTATAAGCTTGTCCCTTTCATCTTCAGAAATCTCAGCAAAGTGCAGAAATTTTCTCTGTAAAACAGCTGATCCCTTTTCCCATCCAGACTTCTTACTACAAAGCAACACCATACAGACTGAAAAAACTGGGACAAAGTGATTTCTGACCAAAACAGCTTGAGGTTGCCGAGTAACCTATCAGCATTTAAAAAAAGAGAGAGAGATGTCAGCCAAAAGAACTTGGAAGGAAGGTAAAATTGAAATTATACCCTGACCCGAAACAGCATGTATAAGAAGCTTCAAAATTTAAAAAATACTTTGATACAACCAAATCTAGGTCGGGGAGATGGGGGAGAAAAGATAGCAACAAACTTCCAGAGGCCATTGGTCACAATATTGGCCTAAAAGACAAGAAAAGGCATTCTACTGCACTGAATTACAAGAGCCAATGCAAGCTATGAGAAATTAGAAAGACAAGGGTTGCCTACCAACTATTACCTGAGATACTAATTGAAGGTTAGAGCTATCATCATGCAGCACAAGAGCAGGTAGAAGCCACTGGCAACAATAAAGCATAAAATGATTTGGCTCAACATCTGAAACAAAGAGGTCCCTTATCTGCAAAAGTATATTATACCCATGTTTAGACAAAGAGCTTCAAGCTTTAAGGAGAAATATGAACTAATCCAGCCAGTGGAATGTCATAAGGACAGCAGAATACTCAGTTTCTGGAAAAATTATAAACATCAAACCTAAAAACACACATTAAAGATGAAAATTTACAAGCCCCTAGTTTTCTTCACTAAAATGTGTATCTTTTTTCCTTTATTTTCCTCCTATATGAATCATGATGGAAAGGAGATATTTTTTCCCACTTGCTGCATCCTGTTCCATTAGACAGAATTCAGGAATAAAAGAAACTAGAAAATCAACTTGGTGCCAACAATGAACAATCCTCCCAAAACTGAATAGGTTAATACACTTTTGGCATTCAGAAAATAATATACTACTTGCAAATAGAGAGGTTAGGAAGCATCATATGTATAATTGCACGCCTAAGCCCTTTTTCATTCCTTGAATAATTTCAATGCCTTGTACAAAATATTAGTTGAGGACTTAAGGTTGAGCCTAGTACAAAATACTAGCTCGTTGAGGTGTCTTGGACAAATCTTGTGTTCATTTATTGAGTATCACCCCTCTCAGGTTTCCAATAAACTCGTTTATTGAGCCTCACCCATCTCAGATTTCCCATAAACTTGTAAAACAGAAGAGATCGCACAATAAAATTGAAAGGTAAAAGAATGTAACAGCCTCGATTGACTGAAAGTATGATAACAGTTTAAATTTACCTCAACAAGTGCAGTTAAGCTCACGCCACAAGCAACCCAACTGAACAAAAGGGGTCCCATAAGTTCTTCAAGGTACTGCCAAAAATTAAAAGTAGCTCTTATGATAGGATCATATTACAAGAAGATAAAAAGTAAAATAAAAAAGCAATCCAAATTCCAGTCTGTTTCTTGCTCATTTCTTTTTTTCTTTTTTTTTGGAACAAGTTCTTGCTCATTTCTGAGCATCTGTAATATAATACACAAAGTTCTGGGTGGATTAAAAACTTCTCTGAGCATTTCCATCTCTATCACAAATGAAAACAGCATCAACCAGTAACATGAAGCAGTATACTTAATAGATGCAAGGACATGAAATACTGATAAGAAACACCTACAACTATATGCATGTACGAGGTAAGGTCTAGGCAGTCATAATGTCTAAACCCTTCACCAATACCACAAATAATGGCTTCATGTGCAAAATACCACAAGAACAGATTCATCACCTTTGACCGACAATTGTACTGGAGCTGTCTGGCAAGATTATCTAAAACTGTTTTCACCAATTCCCTGAACAAAAACTGTCCTCATAAATGGCACAAACTACTATTTGTGAGGAAAAGAACGAGAACAAGATAGGAGAATCTACCTTTGACAGGGATCAATTGCAGAAATTACACATATCATGAAAACTGCCTGCCCTCACCATGATAATATGTTTCAAATTAATAACCAACAAAAAAGAGTTCGATCAAAGAAATCAAAAATACATCGTAATGGCATCACAAAATACCTCCAGCTCCACTTTCTCACTATGAAAACCAATATGCATAAGAGTGATAATAATGGTTTCCATTGATGGGCGTGGCTGAGAACCAGCAGCAAGTACCTCCTTTGCAGTAACAAGTTTTTCTTTTGCAGAGAATATCAATTTTGAACCAAAGTTGGAGCTGTTAAAGACAACAAAGGAAGAAGCCAATAACAATACAGAGAATTATTCCTTCAAACCAAAAGGCTCAAGAGACTGTATGTAATTTTCGCATTTTCATAAAATATTAGTTAAAAATAGAAAAGGGGCTTCCACCAAAGGAAGTGGTACTAATTTAGTAATTTTATGGGATGGGGAGTAATTATGTAACTTGAAAACAAGAACACATAGCATGGTAAGGTTATGTAACCACCAGAAGCATTAAAAGTACCCACCAGATATCCTGAAAAAGCTCATCGTGGCCATCCCATGTGAGGAAAAGAATCCCAATTCGTCTGGCCAAGGAAAACCTCACTCGGAAGTCCGGATCTCTGAGCAACATCAGCAACCTTTGAATCATTGTCTGTTAAAATGAAACCACATTAAAGGAACAAAGAACAAAGGGATTAGAGTCAACTAGGCACCTAAAATGGCACAAAGCAATCACAGCAACCTCACTGACATTGACACCATCATCAAAATAGCCCATAAAGCCAAACAGGCAACTATTTTTGCGCTGAATGCATTATCAATGTTCTTTCAACGAAGTCAAGTCATATGGAAACATGTATCATATTGCTAATTACCTGGCCAATCAGAGGATTAAGGCAAATAAAATCACATATGCAGTGGACCAGCTTTACACGCCCACTCCAATCAAGTAAGCTAGACTCAGAAAGTTTGTTCACGAGATCTCCAAGAATGGCCAAGCTCTGCAATTAAATTCAAGCAATATTCTCAAATCACGATGCCAATCATCTAAACAGCTACATTTCCAATAAACAGATTGGAATAAAAATCATCACACAATGACACTAGTCTCAAGAAAATTTTAATTGGAATAGGGGTTAATCTCGAAATTCAAGACATATCGAAGCAATTAAAGGTCACACAAGAAATAAGCAATCTCACAATATAGAAGAATACGCCAATCCAAACCTGCTCTATTTAGCGAATAAAGCCCAAGACCTTAAACCTTTTCTACAAGTTGTCACAAGGAACTCTCTCCAAGCAGCATCCCAAAGGGGCAGAATCCTTCCTTGTAACTTTCCACAACATCATTGATTTCTCAAAAATCAGACATCAAATCTCATCAGTCATCTGTTTTCTGTAAGTATCCTTCAAGCACACCAATCCACAATCATCTATGCATATTTCACAATTCATGCTACCCATTTGCCACCAGATGTTGCCTTTCTCATTCAAGAAATGTGACGGTCACTTGCATGGGAACAACCTTAATTAAGAAAGAGAAGTTTTCTATACCCAAAGCACTGCTTGGAATGAAAATCCCCACTAGATGGCCTAACATTTATTAGTTACCAAAATAAGGACAATAAGAAGCAGAAAGAATAAAGTTGAGATGCTTGAAAGATAACTTGAGAAGGGTTAGCCTGCCAAACAACGCCCCATGCCCCCCAAAAAAGGGGGGCATGCAAGTCAGCACAATACAAAGTATGGAGAAATCGTGTTTTGTAACTACCGCACCGTAACTTATGTCCAAGGAACCTTGAAAGGACATTTGTAAACAAACCCATTCCACAATGAAAGGTTAGGCTACCCACAAATCCAAAATAAATTGTTGCTAAATAGGAGATAGAACAAAATTAAGCTTAATGATCATACAAACTATTGATTCACACCAAGGGTCACCCGACTGCAAGGAACAAGTGGTCTAACTTGCGAACTACAAGAAAAGCTTCATGTAGTTGATATTTTCTCCAGATTCAAGGGCACTCCCACCTCACCTCAGAATGCATTGAAACCAAATATCTATGAAGTCAAGAGTCCAAGCTAAAAGGAGGTTTCCACATGAAAATTTGAATTCTCAAAAGATTGAATCAAACCAACTGTTATTATACACTAGAATCAGAGCCCACAATTAATTTTTCTACCCTTAATTTGCCATACGGACACATGCACACATAGACACGCCGGGAGGGGGTTCACAAGGATTGACCTTCAGATAACAATTCAGCAAGGCCTTTCACTTTTTAAACTTCAGTCCTTAACATTCATACAATCAAAAACTGACAAATTACTTAATAGAGATTCCACTATTTGTAATGTAATTATATATACAAAAATTAGTTATGCACTCACTGACTTTGCAGCTACCACAACACTAAGGCCAGGCCACACACAATGTCTCACCTACAATAGAAGCTGGTATGGCAATTATTAAAGACACTGAAGAGATGCTACATGACAGTTCCATCCATGATGCCCAGTCCTTTACTCTGATACAAAGGAGTTTTACATCCAATTTACACCGGAGAAACACAGACGGACAGAGAGAGATACAAGGAGACAACAAGATTCAAGGGGGAATTTTTGTAGACCACAAAGTTTCATATCACAATAATTGATATTATTTCTCAGATGATCATATCACAGAATCAAACACGATAGACACACAGACAGCAAGATTTCAACTAGAATTTTTGGAGACAGCAAAATATTCACATACCAATGATTGATCATTGATATCAATTCAGCTGTTCATATCATAGAGCCAAAACTTTACCTGCACGGCATCTCTTTGATTCAAAGATTGGTTTCCATCTTTATCCTTCCCGTTACATTGCAAGGACAATAAGGTTGACAATAAGCAACAGATTGAAGCAAGGACATCAAGACAATGCAATCTTAGCCTCACTTTCAGCTCAATCATTTCATCCATTAAACTAATCTGCATTATTTGCAAAACAAAGTTAGTCATCCTTCTTCCCAAAATAAATATTGCACTTCTTGACACATATTGAAGCATGCCCTCCTTCAAGCCCCCCGAAAAAAAAAAAAAGAAAAAATTCACACTATGTACAACTCTTTTAAGTTTATCTTTTCCCCCTTCAGGCGAGGAGGGGATCAACAAAACATACCTTTCGAAGCCAAGTATATTAAAATCAGATGAGAGTACTAAAAAACTGCATATAAATATTCCAGGGATAAATGAACAATATCAAGGAGGTTTAGAGTACCAGATCAGTCAGCTTCACCAATGACCACTGGAGATTTTGGCAAAGACTTCGCACAATATTTTCACGGATCTGGATAAATAAGCACCGTGATAGCTTTAAGAATTTAAAGAGCAAAAAACACAAAATGCTGGCCTTAAAACCATGTAAATAAAAATCCATGTACCTTAGCGTAATTTTCAGTACTTAGAATATCGAACAAAATATCCCATGTAACAACTGGCGAAACTGAGAAACAACCTGAGATTAGAGATAGTATGTCCATCTTCCATCTTGTGCCAGAAAAAGAAATCCCAGCTGCAGTTGTCCCACCAAGAACGGAATCAGTGGATTCATCAGCCACATCCAACTCCATGTCTATTAGCCTACTTTTGCTACTTCCTGATGGTGCGGAATCCGCCGCTGGGGAGACAGAAGCAGAAACCTCACAGAAGATTGTCTCACTTTGTGGATTTCTCTCACAATTGGAAAGTTCTGCGTATAAACTAGAGAGAGCCTTCAAAAGCCTCTCAAGACTAAGGGTAACTGCACTTTGGAGTGCAGGATCAATTTCATTGACTTTGTCACGATTAGTGAAAATTGCACAGCTGAGAAAGCTCTTAAAGGAGACAACAATAGACGAAGTTCCATCAAAACCGGAGTTTGAACCTAAGAGACCCTGACTTTTTACATCCTTCAATGATTCATGAATGGCTGAGATGGCGGATTCAAGTAAATCTAACAAGCAATTGCTGAGCTTGGTACGGAAAAGTGAAGTCTCTTCTTTCACCCTGTCAAAAGAACCACGAAATTACCCATAGAAGAATGTATGGGCATCTGGCAACATGTAACATAAAAATGATCATATTGGCTTAAAATAATGAACATGTTGGACATTTTTTCTTCTTTCATATAGAAGAAAATTTTTGTGAAGGGTTGACAGAGAGGCTAAGAAGAGCAGAAGTCATATTTGAGGAATAGAAACCATTACAACTAACCCAATTTTTCAAAAACTTCACCAAAGGGACACCATAGTTTCACAAGTCATTCATGCTTCCTCGTGACAAGACAAAATCATGTCAACAGTTGCTCCAACCAGCAAATAGAATAATTTCAGCTCCAAAAAGAATTTGACATAAAATGTTCAGACCTAAGCACCACAGAACATACTACCATAATTGTGTATTTTCTTTCCTCAGGTTTTGTCCGTAGCTTTTCTTCCATACATTCATTGCTAATCAAACAAAGCCCTGGTATTCCTTTCCTAATTTCAAATACATTGATTAAAAAAGTAGCAAGCAACCAAAAACATAAAAACCAGTGTATGTCTTGCAGCTGTCCAAAGATTTGAAATACGACCAACAATGTCAGCAGTAAGCAACTTATGCACTCTATGTGCTGTCCACAAATGAAGATTACAGCTATCCACGATTTCACTAAAAATCAGGGCATATCTGATAAATAAGCATCTACCAACAACCACCACCACCACTACTATTACTACTCAATTCCTAGTGTAAATCCTGTTGAGATAGGATATGGTACAAGGAAATCCAAATGTAGCAACCTCACTCCTACAAGCAAAGAGGTTTTTCTAAGAGACACCCAAACACCCACCCCCTTGAAAAAAAAAAATTACAAAAGTTGAGGGCACATTCAGGAGAGCTACAAAATGCTTCATGGAGGAGGACTAGAGTCTATTCCAATCAATTCACTAATAAAGTTGGCAAAAACTGCAGCTGAAAGACAGTTGAAGAAGCAACATCTGACACATTTTGAATCAAGATTCAAGGCAAGACAGTTTTTCTCAAATGCAAAATCAGAGTCTCAAGTATCTGCTTGCCAAAAGTATCAAATCTTTAGGTGCTTAATGAAGTCCTCCTACCATCATATAATACAGGAAATGACCACAAGAAAGAGGAATAATCCACAATATAAGAGCTAATAATGAGAAGTATCTGACCTTGCTATGAATGAACCATATAGGAAATTAGATAGCAGTGCACAATGAAGAAAAATATCAGGCAAAGATCTATTCTCTGTCTTTTTGTCCACCAGATCATAGAGAATGCAGTTCTCCATCTCCTGCAGCAATGGCTCTTGTAGCTGTCGTGGAAGTCGCACGCCTTGAATGTTGCGAGATAAAGGTTCCTTACAAAAGTCACAGAGCAAACCAGAAGAGCAACTGGCATCACATACAGGATACATGTACATCCTCATCATACAAAATGCCTCAATTTAACAATAACTGTTCTGGCTGATTGCATCATTTTCATTCATGATGGAGCCACCAACTGAAGACATTATCATGTGAGCCTTATTAGGAAACTCTTGACTGTAGGTAAGCAATTTTGTTTTTTATGATCCCTCCTATCATAATCTTCTTAACATTTGATTCACACCAGTCCACAGAATCGCTGTGTAAAGTAGTCATTTGTTGTGGAAGTTGAGATTTGAAACATCATAGTAAGAAACAATTTTTTGTAACATAAGCCCTCCCAAGTATGAAACAGAGGTTTTTACAAGTATGTCGACCAGAGTGTGAACAAACATATAAATAATAAATAACTAATTTTTTGAGGAAAAAAAGTAACCCTATTGAAACAATGGATAGCAATATTCTGGTACCTTATCCTGGGAACGAACATTGATTTCAGCAAGGACATTGACGAAACATTCAAAATGTTCATCAAACTCCTCATGCCTCAGCTGACCCCCTGCATGCATGGTCAGCATCAAATTTATCAATCAAAACTAACTGAAATCTTAAGGGTATTAAATTAAAGACCAAATCATCAGATAATATAACTTGTACAGGATTGGCTGTCGGAAGCCACAACTCTGCTTGCACAAGATCAGATCCTTACCTTTGTAGGCATCTCTACCCATAGACAGATCGATTCCAAGAGACGCACAAAAGATTTTGAGAAGACATTTTTTGAGTTGAAAGCATTTTGAAACAAGAAAGATAACATAAGCATTAAGAAATAATATTCATTAAAAATTACATAAATAAGAAAGGTAAGAACGAAACATAAAATGACATTTGGTTAGATAATACTATCAGGTGCCGAGAATAAAATACTACCAACATACAAAAATGCGAGAAACACACGAGAAAAATAATAACCAAAATAAAACATCACCATTCCATATGCATTCAGAACAAGCTACCTAAGGTCTATAACCCTAATCCTAGACCTCCCCATAATCATCCTGAGTCATGTCCTCTATTAGTCCTAAATACTTCAAATTGTGCTTCATTACTTTGTTCCAACTTTTCTTTGGTCTTCCTCGACCTCTTCTACCCTCAGGAAGGTTAATCCTTTCACATTTCCCCTCCTCTCGACATGACCAACCACTTAAGTCAAGTCGCTTAAATCTTGTCATCTATAGGTGTCACTCCTACTTTGTCTCTAATCACTTCATTCTTGATCCTATCTAATCGTGTATGTCCACACATCCACTGAATCAACCTCATCTGTACAACTAACAACATCTAAACTTGAACCTTCTTAATTGGCCAACACCCTACTTTATCCAACAATGTTGGTCTAACCTCTGATAAACTCTCCCCTTTAATCCTATTGGGATCTTCTTATCACACAACACTCCTAAAGAATTCTTCCATTATTGTCATCCCACCTTTATGCGCCAGTTAATGTCTTCGTCAAAACCCTTTTTCTTGAATGAGCGGGCCCAAGTATCTGAATTTCTCAACCCTTTGGTATTGTCACGCCAACAATGCATTGGCATTGCCAACTACCTGGCATTAATAATTCGGTGGCCATAACATCTCATGTTTTTTGACTTGAAGGTCTATGACTCAGGAAGCATCAATTAGTATTCTTCTTATGATTTAAAGGACGCTTGACCAAATGAAGATATATGGTTGAATGAAAAGAGAGCATGTGAACAATGTAATACACCAAATTCACCTAAATCGGCTTGCACCTTTTGTCTTTTAACAAGCACTAAGAAACATTGGGCCCACAAAAACAATGCAATGGCCTTGCCAACTAAGGGGGCAATAAGCCACCCAACTTCTCACCAAGAAAAGTTTGAATGTCAAAATTAATCAAATGATGGTGTTTGTAACCCAGGGGGTGGGCGGTACTTAAGATTCATAAATAAAGATACCTTGAGACCGCCAGCTCCAGCTACAGCAGCATCTACATTGGAATGGGATGCAAAAACTCCATGACAATTATCATGAATGGCAGAAACTCCTGCAGAGACCGCATAAACAGCAGCTGGCAACAATGTGACCAAGTCCTTATCCAAAATGAAGACCTCCTGTAGCTCAAAAAAGATTTTATCCAGTTTTAAAAACATCCAATAAAGTGACAAGGTATTAACTCACAACCTGATACTTCTCACAAGTAAACAGTGCCCAGATTTATTTAAAGGAAATATGAAGCCTAACAGCGATCAGTAGTAGAAGCCAAAGAAATGGTGGAGCACAGATAATACTAACCTTCATGTTGATAACACTCATAACTCCTCTCAGGATATTTCGTCTGAGATGCAAATTGTCCCGCAGATCACCCTACAAAAAGATGCCCGCATTACAACATGCTGAACAAGTTATACATGGTATCCCAATTCCCAAGTGCAAATTCTCATTCAAGTAAACTTTTTGAACTGCAGAAGTGTGAAACAACAATGAATCCCAATTCCAACCTGAAGGTTTTAGAAGCCAAACAGATGCATATATAGTTCGTTGTACATAAAAAGAATCTAGCAACATCCTCACAAAAACATGGTGAAGATATTATTAGTTTTGTCATCATTAGTTAACAAAAGTAAGATATCAAGCCTGCAGCAGAATACAGACCCTTTATTTCATGCAGTGAAGATTTCAGAATTCATCATTGTGATTACTCATTACAACCATAAAGTTAACACACACAGGTAGCCACATCCTACCCAGGTTAGATTCTGAGGAGAGTGTGCCTAACCATCAAAAAGAAAATGATGTTACTAAACATGAGTGTTTTGTCAGCAGTTAAAGAAGTAGAAAAACAAAGGACCAGATCATCTGCCTGCCACACAACAATCATCCCCAATACTCTTGGTTTCCAACGGTTGTCGAAGTAGAAAAATTGAAACTCGCTATAGAGATGATATCAAATAAACTGAAATAATCAACCAACAGAAAAGCATATTTTTTTTAAAAAAGGGAAAAACATGAAGCTGAGACAACTGTTTGGACTGGAAAACTTACTTGTGAGCCTTTTCTTGAGAAGTAACATGAAATGAAGTATAGAGAAGACCTGGATAGACATTAAGAATAATAAGTAAAAGGATTTAAGACGAGGCATTTGCCTTCTTTTTATCAAACAGACGAAAGAAGATGATACAGTTCACTCAAGTTTCAACATAATAAGTATATGGTTGTAAGGGTGGGCCATATCATGTGGTTTAAAGATGACTTTCCTTATAAGCACGAGATATGCCTAAGCATGAAATCCCTGAATAATCTATTACTCACTTGGATCGCATCACTTGTACATTGTTGATACTCTGGAATGCTTCCCAGTTCCAAAGCACAGAGAGTATAAACCAAATTCATGTCACACTTAACTAGATATTTCCATCTAAGAGGATCATATTTTTTGACTGGTAAACTCACAGGCTTCAGTACTGACAGGGTTCATCATATGAGATCTGCTTCAATTAGAATGCATCAGAAATAAACCTCACTAGGAGCTTAAGGAACTAGGATTAAGATTTCAGACACTAAATAGGGAATCTACCCACCTTTTTGGCTTTTTTCACTATCCTCTTCATATTACAGGTCTGATCCTTCATATCTGATGTGTCAGTTTGCTTTTTACACTATGCTAGGGTTATACCCCTTGCTATGCAAGAGCATTAATTAATTTTATTTTTATAAATTATTATTTTTAATTAATTTATAACAATAAAAACTAAGAATAAGAGTAAATTAATCATAATGCAGAGCACGGGCATGGCTCCTCTGAGCGTTTAGCGCTCCGCCATGGCAAGGAAGAGTAAAGCCCAGTCTCAAGCCTTATGCCTAGATCGAAAACGTCCCCCCTTCTTCTGCGCCCTCGCCGATCGCCACGGAAGGTCCATCGCAGGCAGCACCGTCTTGCCCCCTTCCTCTGCGCCCTCACCGATAGCCAAGGAAGTCACCGTACCTTCTTCCCCGAAATCAGACGGCGCAAATCCAGCCAATGGGTCAACCAAATCTGTCTGGGATAACTTCGATGTGAGTAAGCTTTCAAACGCTGGATCTAAACTGAATTTTATACCACCTGAGTGTATTGCTGGCCAATGTGTGGGAAAAATTGAGGCTAAAGATGTTAACCTAGAAATTGAATATTGGAATTCCTCCCTCATTTGCTATGTGTTGGGTGCGAACCCCCTTTTGTGATACTGAAGGGATATCTGGAACGAACATGGGGTAAATACTCGATTGAAAAAGTGCTCATGCTTGAAAATGGCATTATACTTGTGCGATTCAACTCCACTGCAGTTAGAGATGAGGTCTTGCAATCGGGTTTCTACCATTTTGACAGCAAGCCATTAGTAATGAAGCCATGGTGTCCTGACTATTCTACCATCAAGAATGAGATTCATAAGGTGCCAGTCTGGATACTGGATACAATTACCTGGATTGGACCTGAAGTATTGGAGTGCACAATCACTAAGCAAAATTGGAAGTTTAGTAGGATGTCCGATCATGACAGACAAAATTACGGAACAACGAACAAGGGCGAGCTATCCTAGACTTCTTGTTGAAGTTGAAATTTCTAACTCATTGAAGGAGAAGGTACTGTTTGAGAATGAGCATGGTGTCCTAATTGAGCAGAGGGTATATTTTGAATGGAAACCCATACAATGTACTTCATGCCATGGGTATGGTCATACAAATGAGCAATGCAAAAAGACAGAGGGGACATGGATATGGTGAGTAAAATCCAAAATTCCTAACCCCATCACCCAACCAGCTGAAGAACCCCAAAATCCAGCTGCAGCAGAAATTGGAAATACAGAATCTACACAGGTTCAAAGTAGTATGAGAAATGAAGAAGCTACGGAAAAGAGGCCTAATGATGCACCTCTCCCACAAAGGGGGATGGCTAGTCTGATTGTATGGAATGTAAGGGCGCTCAATAGCCCTAATAAGCAAAAGGCAGTGGCGAACCTTTGCAAGAAATATGGATGCCAAATATGGGGCCTACTTGAAACGAAAGTTAGGGAGCCTAACATTGATAGAGTGCACAAATCTATCAGCAAAGACTGGGGAACTGTGAACAACAACTCTGTTCATCCTAGGGGCAGGGTCTGGCTATTCTGGAACCAAGATAAGGTTGATATGGAGGTGATAACTATGACTGCTCAACTTATACACTGCAGGGTAACCATCCAAGGTATGACACCTATTCTCATCTCCTTTGTATATGCTTCGAATGATGATAACATGAGAATAGATCTCTGGAATACATTGATATCTGTGAGACCGCCAACTGGTACACCTTGGCTAGTATTGGGAGATTTTAACAATGTATGGTGCACTGAGGACAGAATAGGTGGCCTTGAAGTAGACCCTAGAGATTATACTGATTTTCATGAATGTATTGAAGCCTGTGAACTTGAGGAAATGAAATGGTTGGGACAACGATACACATGGTGCAACAATCATGTTGATGGGACCAGAATATACTCAAAAATTGATCGTGCTTTTGGCAACTCTGAATGGATTGAATTGTCTGGTGGCATTCCTGTTCAATTCCTAGCCCAAGGGTTCAGCTCAATCACCAATTCAGGATTAAACCTCGAAGGTTTATCCACCATAACATGTGGGGCTCATCTCCTGATTTTGTGGCTATCATAAATGATACATGGAGGAGGAAAATTTCAGGCTGCAAGATGTACCAAATCTGCAAGAAGCTACAGCTTATGAAAACTGATCTGAAAAGGATAAATAGAGAGGAGTTTTGGAACATTGGAGCACAAGCAAATGCAGCCAGAGATACGTTACGTCAGCTACAACAAACTCTCTTGACTGATCCCTTCAACACCACCTTACAAGAGCAGGAAAGACAAGCCTGCTTTGACTTCCATAAGAAACTAGATGCGGAGATAGACTTCTTGAACCAGAAAAGTAAGACACAATGGTTGATTCATGGAGATCAAAACACAAAGCTATTTTACAATGCAATCAAGCAAAGAGCCTACAGAAATACTATATTGGCTATCCATGATGAAAGAGGTTCCTTGCATACAAACTTTGAAGGAGTCAAGACTGCATTCACCAACTACTATACTGGACTCCTAGGTACTAAACCTCCCCGTGCAGCACCTATACGACTTAGTGTTGTTGAATTGGGAGATACCCTCTCAACTGAGCAGCAATTCTTGCTTATAAAGCCTATTACTCCAAGTGAGATCAAGGCAGCCATGTTTGCAATTGACAAAAACAAAAGCCCTGGCCCGGATGGCTACGGCAGTGGTTTCTATCAGAAATCTTGGAACATTATTGGGCCTGAAATTACCCAAGCCATACTCGAATTCTTTGAGAATGGGAAGTTATTAAGGGAAGTAAATGCTACTGCATTAACACTAGTGCCAAAGGTAGCAAATCCACTTTGGGTCACAGAATTCAGGCAATCGGCCTGCTGTACTACAATATACAAATGCATTGCAAAGGTATTGTGTGCTAGGCTGAGCAAAGTACTCCCTCACATCATTAACCCAAACCAAGGTGCTTTTGTACAAGGTAGAAGTATAGTTGAGAATGTCCTTATTACACCTGATACAACTATATCAAAGGAAGCAAACCTCACCAAGATGCCTCATGAAGATTGACCTACAGAAAGCTTATGACAGTGTAACATGGACTGCCCTTGAAGATATGATGTCTGCTCTTAAATTCCCACCCAAATTCATTCAATGGATCATGATGTGCATAACTACTGCATCTTATACAATCTCTGTAAATGGAGAAATGTTTGGATATATACAGGGAGCAAAGGGACTCAGACAGGGAGATCCATTATCTCCCCTTCTATTTGTCCTTCTCATGGAATATCTATCAAGAGTTCCTGCAGCCCAAGCACAACAAGAAGGTTTCAGGCATCATCCAAAGTGCAGAAGCTTAAAACTGGTGAACTTGTGTTTGCAGATGACTTAATGTTGTTCTGCAAAGGGAACCTTAGATCTGTAGAACTACTGATGCAGGGTTTTGAACATTTTACAAATGCAACAGAGCTAAGAGCAAACAAATCCAAATCCCAGCTCTACATTAATGGAGTCAATGATAAAGTACGGGGCTGAAATTGTGCAGAGAACGGGCTTTACTCTTGGAAACTTCCCAATGAAATATCTTGGCATGCCATTATCACCATCAAAATGGAGCATTAAAGACTGCCAGGGAGTAGTGGAGAAAATAAAAGCAAGACTACAAACTGTATGCACAAGGAACCTATCTTATGCTGCAAAGGTGCAAGTGATCAATACCTTAGTGATATCCTTACTGGATTACTGGTCAGCCATCTTCATCGTTCCTCAAACCATACTGAAACAAATAAAACAAATCTGTAGAGATTTTCTATGGGGAAATGAGGGAAAACGAGGTATATATCCCGTTGCATGGACTCAAATTTGCAGGCCAAAGCGAGAAGGTGGACTCAATATTAGAGACTGTGTTATCTGGAATCAGGCTGCAACTGGTAAACTTATCTGGGCCATATCCTCGAAAGCAGACACTTTATGGGTTAAATGGATCAATGAAATCTATCTCAAAGGGGGAGATTTTTGGTCCTACAGCCCCCCTCAACTGTAAGTTGGTATTGGAAAAGGTTGAACAAGCTGAAAGCAAAATTTAGAGCAGGGTATGAAGATGGATTATGGAATACTCAACAGCAACCAAAATACACCATCCAATCTGGATATATGTGGTTATTGGGGCAGCAGGAGGAATTCAAATTCTGGAAAATAGCTTGGTCCCCAGTAGCAATCCCAAAACATCGATTTGTCATGTGGCTATTGCTGCAAGATAGGCTTCTAACAAGAGAACGACTCAGTCACTTGAGCATCTCGATACAGGATTTAAATTGTGTGTTTTGTCAAACAAGCACGGAAACCACAAGGAATATTCTTCCAGTGTGGATACAGCCGGGCTATTATTTCTGCAATCTCAAAATGGGCAGGGGTTCAGGTCACTGGAGATGATTGGCAAGAGGAACTACTCCAAATTAGAGGATCAAAGACTAGAAAGCAAACTGTGTGGGCTATATTTACAGCATGCAGCTATCACATATGGACAGAAAGATGCAAGAATTTTTCACCAAACAAGACTCAGATACAGACAATGATTTTGCTCATCAAGAAGGAGATACAGGTCAGGACTCAGCATAGATTAGGAAAAAGAACACGGAATATAGATAGAAAGTGGATAGAGAAGATGCTATTATAATTCAATTGTTGATATACTAGCCCGACACCAAAGCTCCTATAGCAACCCTTCCTACAAGGTGGGTTATAGGTTCTTTATCTGTGTCTTTTATTTGCTGCTCATACAGAAACTATGCTTGTACAAAAAGGGTTGTATTCCTGCGCATATTAGCAATGAGAAGTAACTATTCCTATCAAAAAAAAAAAAAACTAAGAATAAGTTAAAAGAACATAAGTGGATATATTTTTCTATAAATAGTTAATATAAAATATTTCTTTTAATTTTTTATAAATTATTCTAATAACTTATTTTCATTATTTATATATTTAACTCATTATTTGTTTTTTCTCCTTTTTGCAGTTTTAAACTTTAAAATCCCAATTTCATTTGAAAAAAAATGTCCATAAGGTAAAGACAATATTTTATCTAAATTTACAATATTACACAATATTATTCACAAAATTAAAATAAATTAGTTTTAGAAATATACACATCTAACATAATAAATATATGATATGTAATTTTACAAAAAAATAGTCAAAATTAAACTTAATTAAATGCATGAACCATCTAAACATCCTAAAAGTTAGGTAGAATCAATGTATGATTGACATGTAGAATACTTATGTGGCATTGCAATAACTATCTTACGTTATTGCAATGCCACATAAGCATCCTACATGTCAATCATACATTGATTCTACCTAACTTTTAATATATATATATATATATATTATAGTAATCATATCTTTGGGATATATTTATCGTCCTCATTTTATTATCCAGTATATTTAACGTACTTTTGTGCACCATCATTTACTGCTATGATAACAGAATTTCCTATACTATTGACACTATTGTTAGCTTCTCAATATCCTGAAATATTTTACTATTAGTGCTTCACATAATTACTATCTTTAACAGCAGTTTTTGTGTTTTATCATTATTATCCTAATTAAATGTATTATTATCATCCTATCGCTCCAGCTATTGTGTATTCTGTCAAATAGCTTTTCTTTTTAGATCTTTCACAGACGATCTCTCTCAAGGTAGGTATTTACCTATACATAAACTGCCACAATGTGACTCAGTAAAGATGGCGTTGTGATGTCAGTGTGGAGGACGGGAAGATTCCGAGGACATATGCCTCTTTGACATCCATTCATGCATTGACTACAGCAGGCCAAGAACTTCAAAAAACAAGCACTTCCAGGAGCATCTGTTACAAACAAAGTTGTCTACTTATGTTCTCTTTGGGTGGCCACAACCAGAGCTTCCAAGATGCATCTTTCTGTGATATGCAAAAGGACTGGAAGCTTCTGTAATATCATTGGTTTTCAATTTTTGAAGATCCTGGTTTTATTGTCAATACATTCTTATCCTTATAAAGCTATCCCAAAAACAAATCAAACTAAAATCTACACGTGCTTTGTGAGAGAGGAGAGAGGGAGAGTTGCTGATCAATGACAATCCCAATAGTGGCCCAGAAAGGGAGTCAGAAATTGGGAAGGGGGCATTGGTACCATATAAAATGAGATGGAAGATTAAGGGGTTACGGTTCAAGCCTGTGGACGGGGACAATGGGTTCACCAGGCAGTATCGCAGTAGCGACCCAAACCAATGGTTTGATAGAGAAGAATAGCAGGGAGTAAGCAAAAAGAGAATAGGAAATGAATGTTAAGCAGGGGGTTGTTACAGGGCAACTTCAAGAAAAAGGGATCAGACCAAACAATTTCAGCGATTCACTGGACCATTGCCCAGTCCGGCAAAGGCCATCCCCCAAGTTGAACAATGAATCGTCAAGAACTGCTGGTTCAACCTGTTGATTCACCCATCTGTACCAACCAATTGAACCGGTTGTCTGCATGTTAAACAGCTAAAAGAAAATTATCCTTCGCACAAGCACTAACATGGATTCTCAATCCGAACCCATCTCACAGATTTAGGGTCACACCAATAAACCATTTGAAGGTACCTTCATAATATCTTTTAATTGCTATCTTTGATATGCTTTTGCTTTCCAGATGCTTAGGGTAGACAACTAACTTTATTTTATTTTATTTTTTTATTTATTTCTCTTTGTTATGCCAAGTAGAAAACTTTTATTAACATAGCATTTTTGTTCTCGTGTTTTCACTTATGTTTGTTAATTTTACAGGACTGTTATCCCTTTTTTTTTTGGGGGGTTAATGTTTTCTTCCAGTTTTCACAAAACACATAAAAATGCAGTATCTATTCTTTTCCATATGTCATTAATTTTGGATTTAAATATGATAGCACTTATTTAATTTCCTATAATGCATAAAATATACAATACTATATCCTCTGCCAAGAAGAAGCCCTTGAATTAGAATTTGGATCAACCAGTTCAACTCGAGCAAACTTGTCCAATTGTGTTGACCCATTGCCTTCATGCCCTTGATCAATTCTCTCACCAGGTCGATGGTGACAACCTTGGCTACCATCCTGGGTCCAACAACCTCTGGTCAGTCCTCCGATGACAATAAGCTAGCGCTCGTGAGAGGGGACCGCCTGGCCCAGTAAGTATCAGGAAGGATCCCTATGAAACAGCCCCTAAGAGGGTTGGGGAGGTTTCTTTTTTAAGGACTTGTTCTTTTAAACCTGAAAATAATGACCAACGCAGTGTCCATTCCGCTATAATGTGCCCAGGAGATCCCGATTTATGCAACTATAAGATTGCAAGCATAATCGTTTTCTAGAGACTTTTTCAAATAGTTTTTTCAAAATAAATTAAATGAAAGTTAATTTTTAAAAATAATTATCACATTGATGAAAAATAAATTTTATAGAAAAAAATGACTTTGCATTTTCTATGAAATGTAATGGAGTTTCACATAATTAATAGGAGTACAAAATTGTCATGGCAGCTCAAATTAGTCGCGAAGCTAGCCACATGTCACACTGTGATTGACCTATGTTAACAAACATATCATATACCTCCCTAACATTTTTGGCTTAATTTTTCTAACCCCCACCTTTTCGTAGTAATTTTTACCTCTTTTTACCTTTGTCAAAAATGATCTTGAACCCCCAAATTTATGAAAATGCCCTTGCCTTTGAACATTATAATTATGAATTGTTTTTATCTTTTAATTTTTGTTTTATGATCTTCATAGTTATATTAAAAATTTAGGATTTTATTTTTATTTATTTCTTATTATTTGATAATATTTTTAAAATTATTTGCATTTTGATTGTATTTCTCTTATTTTAATATCAAAATTAACCTTCATATTCACCATCATTTTGCATCATTTTATATTATTTTTGATAAAGTCATCCTAATTGTTTACAATCAGGAAAATAAGAGAGAGAGAAAGAGAGAGAGAGATAAAGTAAGACAACTAGGATGACTTTATTGAAAACAATATGAAATAAAACAAATAAATGTGAATTTTGATATTAAAATAAGAGAAATACAATCAAAATATAAATAATTTTAAAAACATTATAAACTAATAAGAAATAAATAAATATAATATCCTAACCTTTTACTAAAATTATGAAGGTCATAAAACAAAAAATTAAAAGATAAAATATTATACATCTTATAATTATAATTTCAAAGACAAAGGCATTTTCGTAAATTTGGGGGTTCAATATCATTTTTGACAAAGATGAAGGGAGGTAAACATTATTATGAAAAGATGGGGGTTTAAAAATTGAAGCCAAAAAATGTCAGGGAGGTCTATGTATATATCTCCAAGAACATGTATATCCATTTATTTTTTCAGAAACAAACTTCAAACAGTAAAAAGATTTCCCACCTGTTAACCATCCACCCACAAAAGCTCAAGCCATTAACATGGGTCTTAAGATACCCTATTTACATACCTACTTGCATTAATTCCCTTTTTTTTACCCCACTGCTGACACACAGACATCAAAAAGGCGGACAAAAAAAGAAGATTCATACAGAAAAGGATAACATAAGCATACACCTATGAAGGACAAGGCATCCTCAATGAAGAAGAGAATTAATGCAAGGGCAACAGCATATTGGTCAAAGACTAATACAAAAGTAGTGGGATGACCTACTAAAAGATTCAAGAAAGTTCAGGTTTTGTGTAAATTTATACTAGGAGAAGGCCCATCCGGGGGCGGCGGGGGAGTTAAACACTCACAGAGATGACACACGTTTAAAACATTGAAGATCCCACACATCCTGAGCTACTTCTGTCGTATTTAGTATGTCCTGAAATAGCAATGTCAAATGTCACTTTTAGAAGCTGAGTAATTATTTTTTAATCAGAAGGATGAAGATCCCTATCAAAGAAACAACTTCACACTGCGTCCAAAAGGCTTCCGGAAGCTCAACAAGATCATTAGAAAAAGATGTAGGAGTACGCACATGTGAGATCATGTCACCGAGCAGTCTAAAGGCAATATCTGCCTGCATAAAAAGCAGTGGATTAATGCGAGAATCTCAATGAGTCTAGTAAAATATAAAACGAACAAATGCAAAATTATAGTCACATTACAACAGTACTGTATAACCCATTTATTTTAACTTCAAATGTTTCATATGCTAGTACTACATGTCATTACACCATCCAAATCCAAATCTCATCCCGAAAGTACTGCCTGCAGGAATGGCATGGACATATGATTACACTATGAACCTTCAAATCCCACCAACAGCAAGATTACACACAATTGTAGTTGTCAATATACTCTCAGAACATTCTCCAATAATTATCATTATAAATCGCACATTTCAAAGGTGAGAACTTACAACTGATGATATGTTGCTGAACATAGGCAAACCATGGACAAGGCAGCTCCACACAGTTTGCCAACCCCATGCGATCTAACAATTGATGCAGCTAGTGTTAGCAATCATGAACAATGGATAGCAAGAAATAAGTGAAAGTAAACCATCACTCATTCTAGAGTCTCTAAAATATATATACTCATTTAAGGATTAGGGCTCAATTGGTGTAATCACAAACTTAACATCTTGATTGCAAGGAGGGCCTCATGCATCACAGAAACAGATTAGTTTGCATTTTTCCAATTGGGAATTTTATTTTTACATTGAAGCTTCTACATTGACAATTCTGTTACATACATTGACGATTATTCATACGTCCCTTCAAAGATAGGTCTATGGACATAATGGCCTCTATATGAAGTATAATTCATTTATGAAGAACAAACTCACCAGAAAGGCTAAGAAAAAGAACTGTACATAACAGTCTGAGGGCACTAAGGTTTTCGTTCTTATCCCTATCTTCACACGTAAATGGCACCCTTGTGACATTTCTTTTATGAGTTAACAAAACACAAATACTAGGATGGTATCACTCGTGTGGACAAGGATGTCCAAAATCAAAAATTGTACCCACTAGCTATTGTGAATAATTTATCCACAAAATCCAGAAAACATCACTTGTCGCTAACTATGAAGAACCTGAATCCAACTGTGCTTCAACGAAGCAAATCACAACTCCATAAGACAAAGCTGTGTCTCGCACCACACTCTTCCTTCTAGACATCAATACTTTCAAGGTAGCATGCCTATCCTAGACTTAGCACTGCTATATGTTCCATAAATACTAAACTCTTTTCATCTTCTCAAAACCCGGTGATCAGGTGCATAGCTCTTTTTCATCTTAATCTTAAAATTGTATAGGACGTCAACTTCCGCTTAGCTTTGCTTCCGAACATTTATGGACACAGAAAGAATCATTTTCCTTGTCCAAATGCGATCACTACAATATCCGCAAAAAGAAAAAGGGGAAACAAAAAGAGGCAGTGGCGAATTGTTTACCTTGTTCAAAGTAGATGATGACTTCAGTGACACCTTCTCTGTTGATAATATGGGCAGAAGAAGAAAAAAAGCTGCCGTAGGCTCCTTTAGACACAGGAAGACCAAAAGGAAAAGGTTGGATTAACACCAAAAATAAGAGACGAAATTGATATGATAATGTCCAGATTAAGAATTATAATTTTACAATTTTGAAAAATAGGCAAAGTTTCTATCAGATAAGCAAGCTATGCACCTAAGAAGATTCTTTCACATGTGAGAAAAGGATAGATTTGTATGCAACATACCGCAATGTCCATAATAAGCCACCATAAGAATGCTCCATATTTGCATCGGACAATATTCTAACACAAGTTAAAATTGTAAAAGAACAAACCATCAGTACGCTCATAATTGGTAGCAAAAGGATGTATAAAAAGAAAGCTGAATTAGCAGCGGATTGTATTTAAAACGTCTTATGTCCATCACATGAAACATACATAGCTTATAATATCCACCGCCATAATGCAAGCTGTGGTGCTAACGCTGGTGTGTATGTATACATGTGCGTACATGTAGGTGCAAACCACCATTTGAGGTGCACACTCATTCAGGACCATGAAATCAGCAAAATCTGATGGTTCACAATGTATATTACTGCATGTAATTAAAGGTATTTCGGTAAATAATGTGAAGGTTTTAACTTAGGGGAAACACCCCCCAACTACCAACAACCCACCTTTCAGCCCAAACCCTTGTCCAACAAGACATCCACGTAATTTGTCTTTTCGAATGAATTTGTTCATGCAAAAGCAGAGAAACGGAAGAGTTTGGGTTCAATTGGAGGGAGAACTGCAGCGGAGATTCCAGATCAGGACAAGAACAGTGGAGGAAGTGGCATCACCAATGTGAGAATGCTTTGAAGTCAGCAACAGTGGGTAAGGGTCTCGCTGAGTAGCACAGCGCCCCAGGAGAGTAGAAAGGGGGCAGAGCTACCATGATGGCTGTGGTGGGCATCGAAGGCATGGATCATTGAACTAGGGCAGAGGTGGACTTGATTATGATCACCAACCACAATGGTTGGGATGGGATGGTGGTTATAGGTGGTGAAAATGGTGGATGTGACAGTTAGTGTTTGGAGGGAAAGAGATGAGGGTGAAGGGATGACGGAGGCGATTCGGGAGGGGGAGGAAGCAATGAGCTCACAGGTCCACAATGGACATCCCCTGCAGATTCGCAGGCAATAGGGGATTTTGTTGATGATGATAGCGTGGTGGCTCAGTTTGGTGTGGGCAACTTCTTATAAAAAATTATCCAAAACTTGTGACATAAAAAAAGGAAATAATCAAAAAATAAATGAATGTTTAATTTTAAACACATATTATGCTTAACAAAAGGAACAAAACATTAGGAAAAAATGATTCAGTACTTATACTTTGGATATAATTTTATTTTAAGCAATTCTTAATTAATAACAACTATATTGACTTCTATGTAAAAATTGAATATTGCAAAGAAGGAATATAAATAGATCTCATTTTTGTAACTTAGATGAATATCACTCTATAAGAAAGTGAGTATTACTTTGTAAAAACTTAATATTGTAATTTCAAACAATGGTTAAACATATTTCAAAAAATGAATATGTCGTTGCAATAATCATTAAAATGCCATTTGGTGAACATAAATTGGCCATGTTGCTGCCATGTTGCACATTTCTATTGATTTTGTTACTTATAATGAAAAATTAAAGGCAAAATACACATGAATTATAAAATTGTCAAAAATTGACCTCATGGAAGATGAACATACCTGATCCCCCCCCAAACACACACGCACACACACAAAGATTGGCATATAACACACTGGTTCTTTGCTTTAGTTTGTAACCTTGTTTTTGTATCATATTAACCCCCCACTTTTGTATAAAATAAGTTTAATCCCCTCAAATTTTCCAAAATGTCCTTCACCTTCGTAAATTTGAAATTATAAATAAACAACAAAATGAAAAATCTGAATGAGAGAAAGACAGAAGGAAATGATAACAAGTAAACTAGACGAGTCATACCCAATTAAAGTTAAAAAGAAAAATTGAAATATCTAATCAAAAATACAAAATCAACTTAATCGAAATTATAGAAAATAAAATCAAAAGTTAAAAATAAAGATGAAACCATAAAAATTTTAACAGAATTACTAACATTACGGGTTTTTGGATATCACTAGTCCTTATTCGGGGATAGTTGATAAGCATAATCCGGCTTTTAAACTTGGCTCTCGGCATGTCAAACTTAAGGTTATTCAATATCATACCACTGCCAAGTCAAACAAATTTTGACTTGTGAATTTAATGATATGAGAGCTTCTCCATTAGATGTAGATGGTAGGGCTTGAAATGTATGTGACAAATAAGCTGCCTTGTGTTAAATCAGTGAGTAAAAGTGTTTATTACTCGATGGTGGTATAGATATAATTAAATACATCAAAACTTGAGATCTGGTGATATATCAACTAATTTATTGCATATGGGTTGTAATGTAAAAACAAACAAAGAAAAATGTATCATCCATATCTGATAAGTAAACAACCATATCATCAATCTGGAAAGTCAAAATTAGTTTCGTGCATTGATTTTATAACAATGTTAAATGCTCTCGAAGTTAGGCATGTTGAGAGGTAGCTTTAAAAGTTGAAGTACTCCTATCTTTTACCCACAAAATTAGGATTATTGGCATCCAAAAATCCTAATATCATAAAATAATAAGGAAAAGATAGAAAACAAAAAATTACTACAATTTTAAGAATAAAAATGTATTTAGTTTAAATATATTTGTTTGATAGTGTAATATTAAATATATATGCTTAAAATAAGCTACACTAAATTTAACAGCAGATGAAGAATCCATACGGCAAGCATTTTAGAAGTGGATTCTCTTTTCTTCTCTGTTTTGATAAGGAAAATGAAATATATCAATAATGATAAATCAAATAATCGGATGCACAACTAGCATCCTAAAAAGACTATACATCCAAAATACAAATTGGTCAAGTACTGTCAGTCACATCAAATGAAGAAGAGTAGAACTTCCCGCTATTCCAAAAATAAAGTCTTGATGCAAGTATTAGAACCTCATACTTCCACCCCCCAAAAAAAAAAAAAAAGCTCACTTGTTTAAAATTATATGCAAAGTTCAAAATATTTCTTGATCGACACATATAATCCTTAGATATTACATGCATTTGTAGCAATCCCAATACCAAAACATGGAAGCTAAAATAAATATGAAGACCTCTATAAATAAATATATCATTTGGAAAGACAGATGGATAGATAGATATATAAATACCTCCCCAAGTTGGAGCATATGCCATCAAACCAGTGTGTGAAAAGATCCTTAGTCAAACGCGTCCCATAGTTGCGACAGAGATAACAAAAGGCCGCATGCCTGTTTTAAAGTCGCACCCTGTTAGACAATCATATAAAAGTTCCTTTCTTGGAAAGTTAATTCCGTTGATAGAAAATGAAACAATTAACGAAGATGGTGGAACTCTGATCCACCATCGAGAATGGTTGGGTTAAAAGAACCCAAAGAAGCTATGCCACAGGGATGCTGCCGTCTCACTCTCACAACACAGGCTCCATGTCTCACTAGCCTTTATGACAACATAAACAAATAACACACATCTGGAACAGTAACTGTCCACAAATGCCGTTTGTCATCAGTGTAGAGTCTCCCCACTCAGCTGTCCAAGAGAAGCTCTCACCCTTTTGTTACTGATCTTCATGACATTTTGAGATCACCTTTTATTATGGCTTGTATGATATTTATCCATGCTAACCCACTCATTCCATTATGGAATTTTGCACAATTTCAGAGCGAACAGCTGCTTACGTAGTAATCTTACCACCTGAAATCCCAATTTGATGAAGTAAACTCGCATTCTTATGAATTTTAAATTTTTGTGGGCTTTGAAAGTGCTTGGTCCCTCCAGATGTTAAAACTCAGGAGAAGCAAAATCATTGAGAAGGTAGCTGACAAGTTTTCCACACTCACATCCTTGGACTTGAGCTACTCTAGTGAAGAACTGCCAACTGCTGTTACATGGGAGGGACCATGGGTTTTGGGAGTTTGCTAACCAAGAATTATCTCCTTGAGGAAAAAGGGCTATGTTGACACCCTTCTGAAACCTAACTTCCTCTGGCCCAAAGTTATCAACAGCATGCATAGCAAATAACGAATTTACAGGGTCTCCGGTAAGGAATGCATGCTTTATTGTAAGATCAACACATAAAACATAACAAACAATTACGACGACTAACTTCACAAAATTAGAACATGCAATGGCATATTAAGCCTAAAAATTATATTAATGAGAAAGCTACGAGTGACAACCATAAAAAAAAAAAAGGAAAGACAGAAAATAGCTCTCATGTGAAATTCTATCACCAAAATCCAAAAGAGACAACTTTAATCCGCAATTGAGTATCTAGCTCCTCAGAAAATAGAGCTTGAAATTCTATGAGCACAAAGCTTTGCTCTCAAAAATCCATTGGTTCCTTTCCTTCCATGTACACCACTAAAAAGCCAAAGGAATCAACTACGAAATTCCAAGAAGGCAAGAACCCAACGGTTCTTCATCCTTCTTCTCCACCCTAACACATCTTTGATATCTGAAGGCTGACCCAACTAACCAATGAACATGCCACACTAATTGTCTTCACCTAAGCATGTCTTAGTGAAATAAGCAGGAGACTTCAGCCAACAAAGTAATGGAGAAGATAAGAAAATCACAATCCCAAAAACTAATTCCCTCATCTAGTGGTTTCATAGAATAAGATTTGAGGATAAACCTACAACCATGAGATGATTGAAAACAAACAAAGAAAATTTGTTTAGAAGTAGGCAATGTAAATGCGAAAAAGCATTTGAAGAGAGGAAAAAAGAATGTGTCCTCCACAAGCCCCCAGAACCCACCCACCCCCTCCCTCAAAAAAACAAAAGATATCCCCAAATTGATCTTATATTTCACCAAGATCAAAGACTTATAACATCCAACTCCAAAAAGAAATAAATATAGGGAGGAAAATAAGCAATCCCCAACACCTGTAGAACATTCATGCTTTAGTAGATAACCATAAGCCAAAAGGTGTCTTGATTCAAAGGAACTCACTAGAACAATTTTTCCATTAAGGCAATTCATTTATAAACTATGTGAATATGACTAAAAACACTAAATTGTTAATATATAGTATATGATATATGTACAACTCTAAACTCTAAAGGCAACAGCAATATTGAAAGGAATCAATAAGTGATAAGTACCAAGAATGGTGTAAGTGAGAGCTAGCATTTGAGTTTACCATGAAGACTTTCCTCTCATTAACCCCTCTATTATGTAGGTTGCAGCATTTTCCTTCCTTGCTCGTTTTTCAGCAGATGACAACTTGTTCATACTAGAGCAAGCCTAAAAGTAGTACTGTGTCAGAAGCTTTGAGTTTGATATAACAAAGGACGATACTACTAGTTAGAAAACATGAAGTATCAGTAGAATTGGGAGGATGAAAAGCTACCCTTAAAGTATTTAAAAGAGTCATATGTGACAGACTAATTAGACAAATGAGGAATTCATTGGGAAATATGCCTATAAGAAGCATAAGATAGTGAAGTACAATGGGGCAGCGTGAAAAAGAAGATAATTTCCATCCCACACAATTTTTCTAAACCATTTCTTCCACCGCATAAAACTTGTTGAAATTTCCTCCCATAGATTTTCCAAAGTACTTGTCAAGATCAGACTACTAGGGAAAATAGTGAAATATTGATTAGCACACTCCCTATTCCCTCCTCCAAAGTTTAACAAGTTCTTGAACATAATGTAAGTTTGGTAGACAAACTGAGAAAGAGATGAAACAGTGACCCAGAATTTGCGTGTTGTTGAATGGACCTGGGAGCACATGCATTAATCTTGCATTCTTTTCTTTTTCCCCTTTTGATTCTTTTGTACCCCTTTTTCCTTTAAGAGTTTCTCCATCTCTTTTGTTCTAACTTAAAAAGAAAAGAAAAGAAGGACATAGATGGTTTAGATCTTACTATAATCCTTCTTCCAATTTTTTTTATTTTATGAGTAATGTAGTAACATAACACTAAGGGGAGGGATGTCATAAATGTACAACTGGGGCAATTGTGAAAATCATCATGCCACAAAATCCAAAGAAGGCAACTTTGCACCACAATCAAGAACTTGACTTCTAGAATACAAAATTCTCAAAAAAAAATAAAGCCTGAATTCTTATATGACACAGCCTTGCCCCCAAAAATCTGATGATTACTTTCCTCCCAAATACTCCTCCAAAAAGCCAAAGAAATTCATTTATTAATTCTATAACGTAATGTACTACAATAAAGATTAAAAAAAAAAGTAATACATAGTAAACCCAAAAAGAGTTCCAGATTTATAAACAATATGTTTAAATGAAATTTACAATAATGGTTCGTGACATTGAAAAGGAAAAAGAAAAAGATGTAATTCTATGTTTGTGACTTTGTGCCATGAATTTCTACATCTTAAGTCATGAACAACACATGTATATCATATACACATTTTAGACGAAAAAACATTTACATTTGGGGTGGAAACACTGTTGTCATGAATATTTACATTTTTCGGCAATAATGTTCATGTCTTGTATCAAGAATGTTTGGGTTATATGCCATGCACATGGATTTTGAGTCATGAACTATGTCCTATTTGTATTTTATGCAGGCGATAATCCATGAACATACACATAAAGAGTTAAAAACAAATAGGCATACAAATGCCATTTTTTATGAACATTTAAATTATATGGTATGAATACTTAAACTAGTCTCTGAACGTTTTTTATGCTACATGACCTGAACATTTATATTTGTATCATGAACATTTTAGTCATATGGCATGATCATGGACCAGTCATGATTCTTGAGCATTTGCTTCATACAACATGTAGCTGGAAGCGTGTGCCCTTGAGAGCATGGCATATGTTTCCCCCTCAACTAAAAGGCCCAAACTAAAAATCAAAGACCAAGTTTCAGTTAGAATCTTGGAAGTGAAAAAAGATTAATAAAAACATGCATATACTTGCAACGATTCACTTCATGCAAGTCTGGGACCTCTATGCTACTTGGTCCACTAGTCTATGTAACATGGTCGACAAGCTTCAAGCAGAATAAGAACAATACCAAAACACGACATTGATTAAAATGAACAGAAACAAACTAAGATCAGTTCTTTTCCACGAAAAGAGAAAACATTCAAAGAAAAGTAAAACACCTCATCCATGAGCATGCTCACACATCATTACAGAAAAAACATCACATACAGAAATATTTGCAATAAAAGGGAGTTTCAGGAGAGCTACCCGATAAAAAACAAGGGCTGCAAGCTCCAGCAGATTGTGATGTGAACTTGTTCCAAACCTTTCATCTTTTGCAGTGTCAGAACTGAGAGGACAACTAACAAGAATCACGATGATGGAATCAAATTCAGGAGCTCAAGCAATAATAAACAATTTTCCATTGACAGCTTTTGGCTAATATAAAGATTCAATTTGTCACCGACATGATGACTAAATTAGTTTCATCCAACCAAATTAATAAGTGTTTCTTCTCCTGGAACTTCACACCAGTAACGCAGCTTTGGTGGATCATCCTAAGAGAAAAATAACGATTGTGTTTTCACTCTTCTACAACACAATAAAATGTTTTTCATATTTTTTCTAGGAGAAAGGGAAGATAAACCAATATCCTATCCTTATTCAGTTCAAGTCAGGAAACCTGTTTCACCAGAATATCTCTGGAATTCATTTTATTCCATCAACTCCAGCCAACAGCCATCCTCCCCTCATATCCACTGTCAGAGTATCATCAAACCTCAAACAGCTTTACATGCGACGGGGAGAAGAGAAGACAGAAAACCAACCTGACAGAAAGCTTACCGAGAAGTATTAATGCATGGTACACTGCATTGATCTAGATCCCTGCTAACCACATCTAAAAGCTGCTCTATTAAGGGACCACCATCTTCACTGCCTCTACACAAATTTAATTGCAGCTTTGCATACAAAATAAGCGCATCCTACAAATAACAGATACATGTATGAATGCAGAAGTTTATCGCAAAAGTCAGCAAAAACATTGTATTCTAAACCACATAAATAAGAAACCTTGAGAGCCCGATCATGAGTTATAAGCCAAAAATGAGATACAAAATGCTGCAGTGAGTTATGAATTTCCAGGGATTGATAGCCCAAATTGGGACCGTCTTCCAACAAGTACGTATTGAGACACTCAATTAGTTTACGGAAATCTTTCCCTCCTCCCTGCAATTTGAAATGATGTATTAACAGAGATGCCAGCAAGAAATCTGAAAGAAACTGTAAATAAACAAGCAAATAAATTATTTATAAACCTAAAACTAAAAACTTTTGCTTCATACCTCATGGATGCAAAGAACCCTATAAAACCTTTCACGACATCTTCTCTAATATTTTCAGGAAAATCCCCAGGTGGATTTTCTAACAAAGAATGCAGAGTCAGAATACATCGAAACCCCTCTTCTTTGATATTAGAATGACTGCTTTGCTTCTCACTTAAGCTTGCTTCAACTTTTTCCATATACAGAAGCACAAGCCCTTCCAGTGAACAATAAGGAAATAAAGAAAATCCATAAGGAAACGGGCTAAAATATGTTTAAGATGGATAACTCAACTGTTGAATCGATAAGAACAACTCACCACAATACACCCATTTCCTCATGTGAAAACGATAATCTCTGACCGCCAACACATGCCTTAGGATAACACCATATTCAGAGTGAAAGGTTGGAACATCTTTTAAGACATCCCAAATGTGATTGAATAGTGATTTTGCAACCGTGATAAGCAGCAAAGGATTCCCTACAAAGGTATAAAACAACGCATCATTTATGAATGCAAATTCTATGTGATGTAATAACAAGACACCACCATATGGTCCATATGCATCTGTACCCTCCACTTAAATTGCTCACAGGAGGACAGGATTGCATACATTGTTCCATGATACATGTGTCAGACAATACTTCGTGAGTGAAGAAACTTTCATCAGTGAAACAGCAACTGTCTACTTATGCACAGTTTCCTTGTAGCTAATGCAAAGAAGGAGAATACCGAGGACAACAGGATTTTGGTTCAGAAAATCAAAAGAGAAAGGGTCAAATCCCTCTGAAAATCCCAATGGGATAGTGAAGCATGGGTTATGAGGTTTTGAGATCCATCAACTTCCTTCCTTCATCTTGCCCGCTTAATCTACAGGAGTAGACTTCCTCCTGAATGACCCCACCCCTTCCATCCACCATCACAAATCAACCAAACAAAACAAAACAAAACAAAAAGGAAAAAAAAAAAACTCGTAACAAATTGTGCGTCAGGGAAGTGAATCAGCAAAATTCAACTCATAAGCAAAGAGTGTCAGGACAACGTGTTTCACCATAATTCAAGAATAAACCCAAAAAAAGGTAGTACCCTTGGCATCCTCAGCCCGCTGGATCACAGTCCGAAGGGTTTTAGCAAACATTAACTTCGGCGCCCGTTTCTTACTCGCCGATATCTCCTTGCATGTGCAATCAATCAACAAGGAAATAAGAAACGGCCAAGTTTCAGCTGCACATTACAACGGTAGAAATTCGAAACACCAAAAAGATTATTAATCAATTCCGTCATTTATCAAATCAAAACTAGCAAAAATATCAACACAACCAACCCCATTGAAGATAAATGAGTCTTACATCCTGGGATTTGATCAGGTTTAAGCATTGCAGTTTTACGGCTGAGAAATTTACAGAAACTTATCGACCTTTCGCCTTCTAGCCATGTATTCAACAATTTTATCCCCTCCTACAAACAAATTTGATCCGACGACATAATACATCGGAATTAATGTGAATATAAAGTCAATTAAAAGCTTAATTGAAAGTTAAATGAGCTTGATGAACAGTTAGGTCATCCATACTTCTCGAGCCTTGGCTTTATCGGAAGATAACTTTGAGACGATCTCCTGTAAGTCTCTCGAAGTGACTGTCGTCATCGTCGACTCTAGGGGAAGAGAGAGAAAAGAGGAGGTTTTCAGAGCTCCGATGTAAATGGCTGTAGACAACGGAGGAGAATGGCGGGAACCACATGGGAGGGTTTTAGAGAGGGTTTGATGACAGAAATGGCATTTAGTTTTGTAGGGAGTAAACGACGAGCTTCTCTCTTTCCATCGGTGACAACCCCTCTCTTGTGGACCTCTAACATTTTGAAAAGCAACGGCGTGTTCGGTAAAATTAAGCTGTTTTAGTAATTGTTATCTATTTTATTAGTAATTAAGTTGTTAGTAATAAGTGGTTAGTGAGATAAGTGTGTTTGGTAATAATAGCTCGTTTAAATAGCAGATTTGTATAAAATAAAATTGATAGATTTTAGAAAATAAAAATGAGAATTTTGGAAATTATCGCAAACACTAGTTAGTGTTTTTGAAAATATTATTTTGAGTAACTTTTTGAAAACACTACCTAAAACTCTACTCACTATGTCAAACACTACTTTGCTGAACATTTACATTTTTAGATAAGTAGTGTTTTACATCCTCCAAAACACTAGTCACTACCTCAAACGTTACTACTGAACACATCCAATATATATATATATTATTAGTACGCTTCTTCATCGAATTTGACAAAACTATGTACATAGTGAGCACGAGTAAATAATATCTATTTTATTGGATAATAAAGATAAAAGATAATTACTTAAAATATAAATTAAATTCTCATACAATGAAATGAACGATAATTAAAAACAATCATCCTAAATTATGAAATCATCTAATAAGAAGGCCTCTTAAAAGGACTCATCACTACTTCGTCTCACATTGACAACTAATATTTATTCAATTAAATTACTAGTAATTAGCACCATCGTTGAACATATAGTCTATCATAAGCATTTTGATTATAAGTGGAAAATCAATCTTTCTTACTACTCACTAGGTACGCGTGATATTTGGTGATACTACTTAAGTAATATTTGATGTCCTCAAGTATTGGCCACTCACTACCAACAACTTTGAAACCCCACATTTAAAAGGATGACAAATACTATATCCTTATTTGATGTTTCCATCGTCACCTTGAATTTTCCTCGGAGTAAATTAGGGATTGGAAAATTTTTAATGAACTTACCCTTATTTCCGTCATATTCCTATACATTAAATCAAAACGAAGGCTTATCATATCCATTCCCTTTCCCTCCATATAATCCAAACAAATTGATAGGGATATGTTGTAATAGTTGCGACTTTGAGTCTCTTACTTTATTTTTGACATGTCTTTCTTTTCTTAAGGACATGTTCATTTCAACGGTTAGAAAAGGGTTATTGTCGATTAAAGGTTACCGGTGGTTATTAACGGTTACAATTAACATTTACCAATAGTTAACAATTATCAACAATTATGAGCGATTATCGGTAATACCAATTATTACAAATAATTGTTATTAGCAATTACATAGTAATTAATATTTCTCAGAATATACAATTAACGATTTTAAACGTGATCATACACGCTAAAACAAACTACTAAAATAACTTTTTGGTTTAGTTGGGATTTTATTTTCGTGTAAAATCGATTATAACATATTAAGTGATACTGGTCGCGGGTTCGAACTCTTTTATGCGCAAATTGTCTGTTTTTTGACTCCGTTTTCATTGCCCCCGTTCTTTCTCCTCCTCAATCCCAAACCCTAACGTTTTTTTAGATTCTCTTCTCTCTTCCGATTCCCTCCCTCCTCCCACTCCCAGTCGCCCACCACTGCCACAACGCATTCGACCGCCCGGCGCCGGCGCTGCCCCTAGACCACCGCCACCCGGTTCCCTCCAGTCAACGACGCTGCCCTCTTTCCCTTGACAGCTTGGTACGTATTGCAATTTTCTCATCTTCTTCTTAGTTCTTCTTTAATTCAAGTAATGGGTTGGATTTTGAGTATTTGACTGAATTTTCTTATCCTCTTCTTAGTACTCTGCCTCGCCCTCTCTCCTCCCTTGACCGCTGTCTGTGAGTTTCACCACCAACCAACCAACGCCTGCGGCCTGCCTGCTTGCTACTGCCCATCCCGGTGACTCATCTGCCTGTGCCGCCCGGCGCCCACCCAGCTCACTGTCCACAGTTTTCTCACAGAACATAGGTGCAATTTCTTCTCTTCGTTCTTTAATTCAAGTAATGGTTAGGACCGAGGATTTTGATTCACATTTTGTTTGGTATAAGAGTTCTCATTTTGATTCGTTAAAAAATCGTTCACATTTTTATTCAAATTTTGTTTGGTGTAAGAATTCACATTTTGATTCACATTTTGTTTGGTATAAGAATTCACATTTTGCTAATAATTCATTTTATCGATGCTTTTACCAAGCAAGGAGCTAGGAGGCAGAGGGAATTCTTGGCGTGCATGTGGTTTGGGGGTGTTTTTCCCTCTGCAAGAATTAACTAATTTTGGTAGCATACATTAATGTAGAAGTGAGTGTCGACTTATTGATTTGAGAATTTGATAATGGAATTTGGAAATTTAGAGATGAAATTTTGTAAATTTCGAAGTTTGTCGTATTATTTGGGATTTAGATAGATAATTGTATAAATTTAGCAAATCAAATAAAGATTAGAAAACATAAACCTATGACTCTAAAAGCAATTTTACTAATTATGAATAATTTTTCACTTCAAAAAGGAGTTACCCAACCATATGCATCCCAAAATTTAGTGTTGAATAAAGAAAATGACAAAGATGCTTCTTAATCACCATCTAATATTAACTTGATTCTGATCTCCCTCAATAAAAATTTTGGATCCGTTATTGCACATGATGAATACAATGTATACATTTTGTTACTAAAAGTTTGGCAAATGATTATTTTTTTATAGATAGCAAGTGATTATTAGCAAAGCATTAACAAAATTATCCAAATCCGGAAACCTAACAAAATTCGGAATCAAACGGGTAAGGTCTGGATTAAAATTTTAAATCACCGCTTATAATTCTGACCCAAGTCGGTTTGAGTTCTAGATCCGCCATTGCTCAACAGGAATTAAGTTCAACAAGTGGTGGGTTTACTCAGCGAGTTTCTTTTTATCTGATTGAAAAATGGCAAGATCTATGCGAAATGTTACTTTTGTATGGAGCTTGTGCAGAAGAATTTTATAAAAGAGAGAGATAAAAGAAACCGTCTTGAATTAGGTATTAATGTGTTAATGTGGGAAAAGGGTACTTTGAAACTAAGTTAATCTGAGAATAAATTTAAGCCCAGAAACTTGGTATTTGATGCATTTTCATTTTGGCTGACTTGGTGCAACCCATTTATCACTATCAGTTAAGCTATGTCAAGGTGGGTAATTCGTAATCCCCTCCTCATCCATTCCAAGGTTCATTGGTGTTTGAAATCATTTTTTAATTGCTAAATTAGTTGTAAATTTGTAGTTGAACTAAAAAGAAATTTATTTAAATTGGCAAGGTTTTATTTTTTAATTTTATTTGTATATAATACTGACCTTGCCTCATTCAATTGTTGGACCCTTCCCTCACTGATACCATGCATGGGGTCATCTGTGGTATCAGTAGGATCCTACCAATGTCATGTTGCTTTGGGAAATCCAATTTTACCCCTCCAGATTCTTTCCCTTTCTGACCTAGGGTTAGTTAGGGCCACTTATCGGTGAATTTTATTTCAATTATATCAGGGCGGAGCCAGGAATTTGAAACAAGGGTGTCCAATGTCTTTTGGGTCAAATTTAAGCGTGTCCAATTACCTATAGTTAGAAATTTTTGCTCCAAAAATAAACTGTTTTTTTAAAAACTTTTTGGCCAAGGGTATTATATATGGGTAATTGGCACAGTTACCACTTAACAGGAATGTTTCTCGGATCACTGAGTCATCAAAGAGGATCGCTAATTATTACACTAATTTAGTTTAATGTAGGCTTCAGATATTTGTTCCCAAAACGCAGATCATTGGGGTATGGAGCATTCCTGGTAAAATTAGGTGGGTAGGTGGAAATGTTAGCTTCAATGGGTATCAGGATTTGAAGCAGCTCAAGGGATGCCTTCCTAGAGGGGCTGGTTTAATAGTATTTCTAATATTTATTGTTTAATCGTTGACCTGATTTGAATTATATTGTCGGACACAGTTGGTTTCTGTTGTTTCTAATTTTATTGTTATTATTCTTTTGTTTTTGGAGAGTTGAGGGGATTGCCCTGGGGGGGCATTGTGAAAGAAAAGAACAGGCTGTCTCTGATCTTGAAACTCTAGGGCCTACAGTTTTTCAAGGTGCTGGACTGCCAAGCCTTTTTCTCGGAAATGCAGAGTTGGTTTGTTGATATTAACTTTTGTGCCATTTTTCTGCTGGGCTTGTGCTGCTGCCTTCTTATCTTCAGTTCTTGTCTTGCCAGGCAGTAGAACATTGGTCGAGATCAGCACAGTTCATAGTCTCAGGAAGCAACCTCTCTTACAGACAAGATAACTTGTCATTTGCGCTCCCTAAACGTAGTCTTTTGGTGAAATATGCATCTCACCAAGATTTTGAGAACCATTCATATTAGGCCTGTTTCCTTAGAAACAATTGTCCCATTGCAAACTCGTGGTCTCCAAACCAGTGTAGCTCAGAATACCAAACCTAAGAGGTACAAATACCCTCCTGTCTATGACCCATATGGCCCTAGACTGCCACCCTCAGAAAAGGTTACTCAACTAGCTGAAAGAATTGCATCTCTAACTCCTGAAGAACGAGCCCAAATTGGTCCTGCTCTTAGAGAGAGGCTCAACCATCCCAAGTTGGAGAAGATTTCGACTGAAGGTTTGGACTTGGTTGCCCAAGCAGGAGGGGCAGGGGCTGGAGCAGCTCAAGCCGAGGAGAAGAAAGCAGAGAAGACAGCATTCGACATCAAGTTGGAGAAGTTTGATGCAGCTGCCAAGATCAAGGTGATCAAGGAAGTGAGGGCTTTTACTAGTTTAGGGCTCAAGGAAGCCAAAGATCTGGTGGAGAAAACGCCTGTTGTACTTAAACAGGGTGTCACGAAAGAGGAAGCTGCTGAGATCATAGAGAAGATAAAGGCTGCTGGGGGAGTTGCAGTAATGGAGTGAGGATGGCTTTATGAACTTTATATTGCCTGCCGTGTGCTCAAGGAAAAGATTGACGACACTAGAAATGTAGAGATTACCGGTTTCATTTCATTTTTCAATCACGTGTTGGTGTTGTACTTGTTTTGTTCGGTCTGAGGTATTTTATGGAGCGATTGTAGTTTGACATAGGAAAATTTTGAAGCTGGCGAGACTGTTAATAAAGAATATTGAACTTACTCTCGAAACACAAAAATTATTAGGTAAACCCTTGGGTACCGGAGCTAGGTACACACCCAAGTCACGCTCTTCCATGTTGGTTTATTTTTTATACACCATCAGTCTATATATATATATATATTCTTAGCATAGAGTAGTGTATTGTTGTAGTTGGGCTGCTGCCAAGAGCGCTGGGCTGATAACCATAAGGTCCGGGGTTTGATTCCCCTTTTGAAATTTTGTGAAATATTTTTCTTACCCTTTTTGTGAAATATTTTTCTCACTTTTGAAATTACAATTTTGGAAACATATTATCTAGTAAATTAAATTAGTTTGAGTTAAAGTTGATTTATACATTAAAAACATATCTAATATTTACTAAATTAAATTAAATTAAATTAAATTAATTTGAGTTAAGGTTGATTTACATATTAAAAATATATATGTAATTTTAACTAAATTAAATTTAAATGTTTAGGATATGACATAACAAAGTTTAGTGTTAAACTTTTGATATGTGATTTTGGCTTTTAATTATTAGCGTATATTACAACATTATTTAGTGTTTGATAAATCAATATTTAGTGTTGAACTATAGATCAACATTATAATAGTTTTAGTTTTAAAATTTTACTTTTTAGTTTATATTAGAATGTCGTTTAGTGTATTATATATCAATGTTCGGTGTTGAACATTAAATCTAGAACATTGTCGATTTATTAGTTTTTAGTATAGTGTTTAATTTTTCTATCAAGCATTTTAATGTATGATAGAATAGTGTTTAGTGTTTAGTGTTTATCATGTAGTGATACATCTAATGTATTTTTAATGATCTTTAGTGCATTCTTGCACAATATTTAGTGTTTTTAGTACAATATTTAGTGTTTTTAGTACAATCTTTAGTGTTTTCTATCAACCATTTAGTGTACGGTATAATATTGTTTAGTGTTTGTCATTTAATGTTACACATATTATGTTTTTAATGATCTTTAGTGTATTGTTGCACAATATTTAGTATTTTTATTACAATATTTAGTATTTTTTATTACAATATTTAGTGTTTTTAGTATAATGTGTAGTGTTTTTATCGATCGTTTTAGTGTATGGTAGAATAATGTTTAGTGTTTGTCATTTAGTGTTACATCTATTATATTTTTAATGATCTTTAGTGTATTATTGCACAATATTTAGTATTTTTTAGTACAATATTAAGTGTTTTTAGTATAATGTTTAGTGTTTTCTATCAAACATTTTAGTGTACGATATAATATTGATTACTTGCTTGTTATTTAGCGTTACGCCTGTTTTGTTTTTAATGATCTTTAGTGTATGGTTGCACGAGTGTTTAGTATTTTTTAGTACAATGTTAGTGTTTTTTAGTATAATGTTTAGTGTTTTGTATCAAACAATTTAGTGTATGGTAAAATAGTGTTTAGTGTTTGCCATTTAGTATTACACCTATTATGTTTTTAATGATCTTTAGTGTATTGTTGCATAAAATTTAGTATTTTTAGCACAATGTTGAGTGTTTTTAGTATAATGTTTAGTGTTTGCCATTTAGTGTTACATCTATTATGTTTTTAATGATCTTTAGTGTATTGTTGCATAGTGTTTAGTATTTTTTAGTACAATGTTTAGTATTTTCTAGCAAACACTTTAGTGTTTGGTATAATAGTATTTAGTATTTGTCACTTAGTGTTACATCTATTATATTTTAACAATCTTTAGTGTAATGTTGCACATTGTTTAGTATTTTTAGTGCAGTGCTTAGCATTTTTAGTACAATATTTAGTGTTTTTTTATCAAGCATTTTAGTGTATGATATAATAATGTTTAATGTTTATCATTTAGTGTTACACTTATTATATTTTTAATGATATTTTAGTGTATTGTTGCAAAGTGTGTAGTGTTTTTAGTACACTCTTTAGTGTTTTCTATCGAGCAATTTAGTGTATGGTAGAATAGTGTTAATATTTGTCATTTAATGTTACACATATTATGTTTTTAATGATCTTTAGTGTATTATTGCACAATGTTTAGTGTTTTTTAATACAATATTTAGTGTTTTCTATCAAACATTTAATGTTAAGGTTTATATGAAAAATGATGTCATTAGTTTTAATTTTCTATTGCAGATTACAACGATGTTTTGTGTATAATACATTAGTTATTAGTGTATAATAGATTAGTGTTTAGTATATTTTTATGAATAATAAAGTAAATTTAAGAGAACATTAGTATGATTTTATTAAACATCAAACTAATTTTTAGTGAATATTAAATTTTTTAAAATAAATATTATATTTTTTCAGTGAATATTAAAATTTGAATAAGAGTAAATTCCTTTTTTTAAAGTGAAAACTAAAAAGTATTGTAAAAAAATCCATGTATCTATATAATAAAGAGTGCTAATTTTGGATCAGAGAGGTGTGTTGAATAATTGGCTTAATTTTCTGTTTAATGAGATTCTTAGCAGGGTTAGAATGTGCAGAGGATGAATATTTTGTTTGAAATTTCTGCTCAGCCATCCCATAGTACCGTCATCTGAATCTCTTCATTCCAGAAAAAAGGAATTGAAATGATGATCCAGAGGGGCATTCCGAGAATCGAACTCGGGACCTCTCGCACCCAAAGCGAGAATCATACCACTAGACCAAATGCCCTTTGTTCTTCTAAAAGAAAAGTTGCTAAAATATTTACTAGAATATTAAAATTTACAAGGGGAAAAATGCTTGTAAAGTTGTAGTGAGGATCTAATCAAAACCATTTATTCTGCTTTTGGAAGAGTGATGTCAAATTTAACACTGTGCCTGAACACAACCTATAAGAGAGAGAGATAGATTACAACTAGAACGAATCAACTAATTTGGAAAACATATAGCATTAGCACTTTTTATGTGACTTAGAGTATCTTTTTAAATGATTAGTTAGCTGCGATTTGGTATTAGCTTATCTATTTATACTCTGCCTCTTGACTAGGGGTGGAAATGAGCCGAGCCTGTTCGTGAGCGCTTGTGAGCTAGTTCGGTGGGAAACTCGGAAAAGCTCGAGCAAGCTTAGGCTCGAGCTCGTTATACAAACAAGTCGAGCCAAACATGAGAAAGCTCGACTCGCTAAGCTCGTGAGGCTCATAAAGAAGAGGGAGACATACATATTAGGCTCGACCTATAATACAATTTCAAAAATTAAATTATATATTTGACTAATAAAATTAGGAACCTCTTTCATCTATCATTCATTTTTTTCCTATACATATTATAAAGTAAAAATGACATATCGTACTCATTACCATTATGAACTATCTTATTTTTTATTATTATCATTCTCTAATCATAATTATTTTCAATCTTATATTATTATTAGTTATGATAACTTTTTTCTTCAATGTCAAGGATTTGAATTCAGTTTTGACCGTTTTGATTGTAATAATATATCTAATGAGAACACACGGAATATAGCCTCGAAAAGCTCGAGAGGGCTCGTGAGTTTAAGCGAGCTGAGCCGAGCCTTGAACCCAAATCTTCAGGCTCGGCAAGCTCGTGAGCCAACTCAAGCTTGAGCTCGGCTCGGCTCGTTTCCACCCCTACTCTTGACATTTATCTTGGGTTTTACCCAATTTAATCATTGAGAAAAATAAATATAGTATCAAAGTTTCATATGCCGAGAAAACATGTACACTACACATTCTAAGTCCATTGTTCTCAAAACTAGTAAATAGGGAGCTCTCATTTGAATTTGCATCTTCTAGTTCTAAGGTCCTTTGCTCTTTTACAAACATTCTATAATGGTGGAAGTGTGGAATCACTTACAAAACTTTAAAGTGAAGGTACAAGACCCCTAGTTATATATTTGGGTAGTTAGATGTATTAAATAGAGAAAAATTATAGTAGAGACAATTGATATGTATAATCATCAGACGATGCCTTTCAACATGAAGCTGGCTCAAATCTGCAAACGCAGTCGTATATGTTCCCCTTGAGCAAGTTTTCGGCTAATCTCTGGTTCTTCACCATTGCCAGCTGCCAAACATATTTGATCATGAGAAAGACAAGAAAATGAGGTTAGTGAAGAATGGAGGGAACGAAATAAAAAATAAGGCCATGTTACAGCTTCAAATGATGCCGATTCGGTATCGACAAGAACAACTTCCAGTGTGGAACCGCTTTCACGGGGTTTGAGAAGATCTAAATATAGACAATTTTATCTTCGCAAACACTCTTGCTATCAACAAAAAGTACTGCTATTTAAATCTAGTCGACCAAATTAAATCGATGATGTGATGTCGAAGAACTCACCTTCAGAGCATCGCATTTGAACTGGGCATTGAAATTAGTGTGAATAGCACGACCCATGCCTTCCAAGATTATCTGCACGTCACAAAATTGGTTTTATCTCTTACATTCAATTTGTTATGCACTTATACACAGTAAAGGCAGTACCAAAGAGTTGAGGAGGTCCTTGACTCGTTGGCACTAGAGGTAAAAGAGGGGAAGAAAATGTAAGAGCCACAGTATACGGTTTCTTGGAGTTTGCCTATCTTGAATCGATCAATTCACTAATGGCAGTCATCGACATTTTGTCAAAGTTGAGACTAATAAAAGGAGGACAGAAAAAAGCTTCAAAATCTACAATAACAATAGTCATTGTAGATCCTATTGACTGTTTTTGGCTCCTTGGTTAGTTGAAAGCCTTTACATCTTTATTTATGCCACAAATTCTATCCCGGTTTTCCCATATAGCCACAAAGGTAGTATGGCACTGACTAGCTGGGCTCAGGCCCAACCGTGAACCCCCACCCCCGGGTACCACGTCCACTCCTTACTGACTGCAACCCCTGCAGAGGGCTGAAAAGGTGAGCGAATTCCTACATAACTTTTTTTCCCGAGTTCTTGCCCAAAATCGGCACTAAACTTTTGAGAATATTAAAAAATGTCACTTATCTGTTTGCTATAAAAAACCAAACTTAAACCAAAAATGCTATTATGACAGGGTTATTTCTGAATATTTTGGAAAGTGGGTATTTTTGATTGTTTTGAGAAGTGCATTTATTTTACTAAAAAGGTTTAAATGGAAATTTTTGAATCTTTAAAAAATTTAATGGCACCTTCAGGTGAGAATTTCCTACTTTTTTCAGCTAAAATGCGTCTCTAATAAAATATTGGAAAAAATCAAGTCAACATACCAAATCAGCATCTTTCGCTGCAGCAGCTAGCTCTGAGCTGACCTGTCGTAAGTCTATGCAAGGACTACCGCACCCATTTTCAACAACCATAAGGGGTGGCACTGAAGGTGAATCTTGTTTAGACCCGTCCTGGATGTTTATCATAGCATCCACAAGAAGCCCGCCAGCTTCAGCTGCTCTTCTAAGAATATCGCAATTCTAGGCAACACAAATCACGTCTTTCCATGTTAAATGCCTTAGTCCATATAATGCCAGAATCCTAAATACAGGTATAAATACCTTTGCAGCCTCTGCAACAATGTCGGGAAGCTCCATAGCAGTGACATCATTTAAAGCGGGCAGTGAGTTTGCCACGAGGACTACCTGGAATTTTTTTAAATAAAAGAAACTTAGTGCTAATTGAGCATTTCAGATGAAGGTCAATTAAACAAAGATGTATTTAGGATAAGGGGTTATCTATCCATATTTTAGAGGATCTCATATGGCAAACTAGATTGTCATCCAGTTCTCTCCCATATGGCCATAAGTCAATTACAGGTAGACATAGAAGTTAGAACAGCTGATTTCGTATGGGAATCAATCGAACAAGGTGATTAGGGGGGTTCCTTTTGGTGGGGGTGGGGTTCCTTGGAAGGGAAGTTACCTCAGTACCACCGCGAAGAAGTTCTCTTGCAAGAGGAAGCATTCCCAAGACAACGTCAGCACCTGAGTTATCCACGAAAAGCAATGCTCTTCTGTAAGGTAGTGGCTTCCTACCATCAGATCCCAACATTCTCTCCTTAAACAGGTCAAAATCATCCACCTGAGGTATAAATGTCCAAGTCATATATGGTAAAGAATAGATGATAACAACCCCAAGGCTGATATAGTGATCATTTTAAATTGAAAAATAGGTGGTGGTGTATTATGTTAAATTGAAAAATGAATAAGAACCTAGAGACATCCTATAAGATTTACTTATCTTGGGAAGGACATCTGCTGACTACAAGCTATTAAGAAGTTTCCCCCAATAAAAAATCCAATTGTTTATCTTGGGTAGTTACTCAGATTTATTTATTTAAAGCAGGGTTCCACTTACTCGCCAAGGTCTTTGCATCTTCTTGCGACTCATTCTATAAATCTCGATAATTGTCCCTTTGTGATAAAGGTCCACACATGCACGGGATCCCCAGTCGAAAATGTTTGCTGCAAGTACACCTTCAATCAAGCTACACAGCCTCGCCTCCTGCCAAAATGAGTTAACTCATCAATGGGCTGATTGTCATTGAAAGAAAAATCTATGGTGCCACGGAAGCTAGAACTCACCTAGCTCATTAATTCAATCAACTCACATAGCAACTAAAAGCCCTTTTGGGGATATTTGATTGAAGATAAGGTGATAAAAAGAATAGGAGTCCTGGACCCATCTCCAAGATCATTTGAATCTGGATCGATTTGGGTCCAGCCCAAAAATTTAAATGGATCTGGGTCCAGTGGATCAGACCCCACCGATCCATTACCATTGCTAACTTTAAGAGAGGGAAAAATATCTGTAGTAATTATGATAAATTATAAAATAGGTTGATTATTAGCTTTTTAACAACAACATACCTCAGGCATACCATCGAGCTCCATCAGAAGGTCAGCTAACACTGCAAGAGAAGCCTCATTTTCCCTATAACACATGATTGCAAAAGAGTTCAGAATTGGGTCTCAGGATTCCTGTTACCCTGTAGGTTAGATTGATGAATAGTAGGGGTTAATGACATGATGCCCAGAAAACTGAGTTAATAAAATTGTCCACTGTCCTAACTCTTCTCCTCCCCCTCCCAGTCAACCCCCAAAAAAAAAAGCCATGCTCCCTAGATTTTTAAGATCCATAGATGTTCCAATGAATAAAGGGTTATGATATTAGAACTCAAATAGTAAAACAAAAAAAGGAAGGGGTGAAAAAAGAAATACTAATTTTTAAACAAGCCGGTCTCATGATTTGTTCTCATGAGACTATCCTCCTTTCTTACAGGGCGATTTATGTTTCACTTATGTCTCGCAACACTTTTAGATGAGATGGTCTTACACAAAACAGCCTCAAAAGGGGAATTTTTTAAAGAAAGTACCTTTGCTTTATGCTTCTGTATGCATCTGTAAACTGAAACTCCCTCAAGCACTCCTCCCTCAGTTCCAGAAGGTTGGCCAGTCCTAGCTTCCCATAAGCAGCAGGCTCCTCCATCAACCTAGTTAGAAGATAAATTTGCAGTTGTGTGTCCAATATGAATATAACACATTGAAAAAGAAGATATGAGAACGGAAGATGCTTGAAGAATCCAACACAAGTCAATAACGAGCTACTCAAGCTAAAGGCCAACACAACGAGGATAATCAAACATAAGTCGGAAGCACCGCCAAGCAATTGCTAGTCCTTACATGCAGTAGTATGGAAAGGAATGAGATCCACAAATGACCTTGAGAAAGTTGAGGCAAACCAAGGAGTCCCCGGAAAAAGGGTTAAAAAAAGAAAAAAATACACCAGGAGGACCCACAAACAGGTAAGAGGAATCCGTCATTGAAAAGTTTAATATGAATTCTTTTCTTGAAGTTGCAAGATGTAGCACCTTGTTTTGATCTTACTTGAATTTTCAATTATTTTGATGTCAGTCTGCTTTAGTCTGCTTCTCATATAAGTATATGAATAATTACCTAGCCAAGTGGGCGGAAAATGCACGAGCAAATGCATCTCCCCTCCTTTTAGCGTCATCTGTTCTTCCTTCACTTGCCACAGCCTGTGAAAAAGCAATAAAAACTCATTATGATGACTCAAAAATTAATTTGAACAATTAGACTACATATTCATCAACCTTTGACTAGTTGACATCATGTGAATCATGAAGAATGTAGACGGCAGAGTACATAAGGATGAACATTTACCTTGTCAACAAGATCTGGTAGATGCTCAGACAGCACAGTGAACCAATACCTACAACACAAACAATGAAAAAACAGTATAAGGAGAATGGCTGTGACCCATGCGTCAAGTGTTAAACAAATGGCGGGACAAATTCATAAGACAAAAGAGCCTTACTCTAGCTCACCGTGATCTGAAAGATCAATGGTATTGGGCTCATACCTGCATAGATTTGAGAGAACATTAATATAAGTCTAACAAAAGGTACATGTTCAGGAGTGACCCCCTTCCTAAATTATTAGAAGCAAGGGCCAGACCTGAAGTGAACCCCCCTTCCCAGAGCATAATCTACAGTTTGACACTGAAGAGAAGCAAGTCAATGACCACATTCATCTTGACAGGCCAGAGAATCACAGGGAGCGAGAACTGATGACAAGCGCCAAGTCTCAATACAACTAGCACAACATGACAGCACAAGAGATCACACTTCAAGAAGCTGACAGCAAACAATGAATAAAGATCACACATACGTCTTTGGGTCAGCCAGCAAGGGGAATACATCAAATGTAGGAACAAGGTGAAGGACCCCGACATTCAAGTTACTTGCATCAGAACGCAGTGTGTCTCCCCTTGACAAAGGAACTTCAAAGCCCCCAAGACCAGTTGTTCCAGGTTGAGTCATTGGAACAGGAGCAGTAATCTCTGTCCCTTTCTGCACAAATTTTTCCATCCATGATATCTGGATATTTGCACAAAGACTTGCGTCAGAAGTCATAAAGAGAATCTGTAAATTGCTAATTAGTACTCTTCTACTCTAGAAGATTAACATAGGATACATTCATATACAGCTGTTGGATTAATTAGAGTCATTGACCACTACCTGAAGGGCCCTCTTTTTTTTTTTTTTTTTGGGGGGAGAGGGAGGTGGGACTTGAGGATCTTATTTGATCAAGGAGAAACTTAGGTCTTTTGCTTCTGAACTAAACAGATGGTGGTTCAAGTTCAACTGCTCCTGCTTATGGTAGTAGATAAACAGGTGGACATGTATTCTTTCCTCTGCTGCTGGCACCAAATCTTTCAATTTGGCTCTTAGTCAGGTGATTTCATGTACAACCTTATCAGCCACTTGCAAGGTAGCCAACACCACCCCCCAAAAAAAAAAAAAAAGAAAAAAGAGAGGAGGAAGAAGAACTAGTTGTCATACACCAAAGCAGCTAACCATTTGAATTCTAATCTGGATAATGATTGATGGTATGCATACTTAAACTGGCTATGATTTGCCTGCAGGAAATAAAATTTCTCTCTTTAGCCTACCAGGATCTGCAACTCTATGATAGGAAGAAACTGAAGGAGAGGGAAGTCAGACGGCCATAACCAATTGATTTTACAAATTACAATGTGCATGACATGAACTCCAGAGTGTTTTCTTCCCCATAGAAACTACATTTAGATATTCAGCATGTTTACCTTCTCATTTAGATCTCCTAGAGGCGGACCATGTATCTTTCCTCCAACATATGGGGCACCCATAGGGAATCTTTCCACCAATTGGTGTACCATCAAGTCATCGAGACCATGTTTTTCATAACTCATAAATGCACCTAAAGCTCCAAGAAATCCTTCATGCCTCAAGAACATTGCTTTTGCATCACCCTTTGACCTAAATGGAAATCAAATGAACATGAATTGAAAAAGAATACATGTCTTCAACTTCCCTAAAATTCTTCCTTCTAATCACACAGGAGAGAAAAATGAATAGGGAAAGGCTTCAGAAGAATTGCCACATGCAAGATGCTTACAATCACCCCATGTTTCCCTACCACCAAAAGAAAAAGCGTTCATTGACTCCCCCAAGATAGCTCTTCGTCAAATATCTTGTGGGATTGTATGAATCGTTTTTTATCTTTCTTTTTCCTTTTTGCTTATGTATCCTTATATTGGTAATGTTCATGAGGTGAGCTTATCCTTCATGCCCATTCTTCCCTTTTAAGAATCTCCTTTCCAATCTAAAAGAAAGATGGACTGATACACGATTCACATACAGAATTGGTGAAGCAAAATCATCTCTCTTACCAGAAGTGAACAGCGAAGGAGATAGTATCCATTGTGTATGCATGCCCTCTAATGAAAAAGCCTCCAAAGAATATTCTTTTGAGACCAAACCGAAGAGCATTTAGATAAGATATCTGAAAGTTAGAAGACAAGGCAGTTGTAAAGCGGTATCAGACCCCGGCAAACTGCACCTTGAGTGACATCTACATAACATCTTCAGGAAAAGAAAGAGAAAATAAACAAAAAAGATGATTGAGGACTCCACAAATAACAAAGATGTGACAACAATTATAGACTAAAGTTAAACCAATAAACACAAATACGGAAATAACAGCATTAAATGAGATCTAAAATGCAGAAGTGAGCTCCAGCAATAAATCGAGCGCCCTGTCTAGAGCACCATCTTCACAAGCGGAGCAAACAATTGTCTCAGCAATATGTTGGATATTGTCCTTTTGCGTTGAACTGTCAGCTGCTCACTCATATTCTTTCTGGAGTTCGTGGGGTTACAAATAGACGTTCTCCCTTTTCTGGACATGGAATGAGTTGCCAGAACCCATTTACAATGTTTGAACAAGTAGAACGGGAAAATAGCAGCACTTAGATGCATAAGAGCTTTTTGGTAGCAAAATTTATCAAAGAGAAAAATCCCTTAAAGAGAATGGTCATGGATACCAAACATATTCTGCCCAATGCAAACAAAATACGTGCAACTTGAGAGTGTCAATTGTTTAATTTATCCAAAGGAGCTAGTTTGTGTCAGTTTTGGACTCTGCCTTCTATCATTCAACCACATCATTCACACGTATAAAATGGTTATTTTCCTAAAGTAAAAAACCCTTTTCTAACTGACCTGCCCAATGTTATAAGAAATCATTCTCAATAGGGAAAGGGAAATATCTTCCGATTTATAATCTTCAACTTCCTTAGTTTCAGAAATAGTCTTGCCAAAGCTAGAAGCAATGGTCGATGCAGAGAGACCAATCTGCAGATATTAGAAGTAAAACAATCAACTTCAATTATCATAGATATAATGCACACTATAATGTAATCATTTCATCCTAGACTGGAATCATGAAATTGTTAATCTTACATACCTTAGAATAATCCATACCACCATAAATGTCTCCAACAAGCATGTCTATAGTACTATTATCTCCACGCTGACTCAGCTCCAGAAGTTCATCAAAACTGGCATAAAGATTCCCAGCTAAAAACTCCAGTAAAGAAATGAAAATTAAATAAACAAAGCAAATTCACCAGGATACAATCTGACCTGTTGCACTTGGTCAACAGCTTCCCTAAACCCCAATATGTACCACCTCCAACATTTGTACCACTGACACGTTGGAATTTCCCGTCTCCATCAACCTAAAACGTTTCCAACTCACAAAAGATTGATCTTGCAAAGAATAATTGGATTAAGTAAATAAAAATTTGCTTTACCTTTATCATACTAACACCAGATCCAATGTTCACCAAGAGATAAGGGAATAAATCATTTTGATCTATTTGCACGAACTCTTTCTGACCCTCCATGTGAGTAAAAGCCTCATGACGAATAGCCTATTCAGATAATAATGAGAACATTCAGGGAACCTCCTCTATGATCTTGATAGAACTTTAGTAATCATCATAAATTTTAAGGCATTAAAAAGTCAGAAACTTCATCATGTCCTATTGCAACATAAGTAGACTTCAAAAATGTTGACTATATATTGGTTCATGTATACATTACAGGAAGATATAGACTGCCAAGGAATAATTGCCACGCAAATATCAAAGCTTTTCAGAAGGTATCCAGAAAGTGCTTTACTTTTTTTCTTCTTTTTCTATGGAACATAAAGTAGTGTTCATATGCACAGCATAACAAATATATTAATAAGAAAAGTCTTAAGGTTCATTAATCTCAAATTCAGATAAATTATTATTGATGAAAGAAACAGGCATCTCCATAGATCGTGATGCATTTCCACAATCTCCACTAACTACTATATCTTGACAAGTTCTCTTTAGTAATTTAGCGTAGTTCATAATCTCAAGGGCCACATTATCACTATTAACGACAAAACTAGAACCCTTGTGAACTTAACTATCAATAAAAATGGATGAAATTACAATTTCACCTTAAGCAAAAAGTTCGCCCCAGCTACAAGGCAATCCATTTCGTCCTCCTTGTCAAGACTGACCCCAAGTCTTTCCTTGAAAAGATCTGCAAATTTGTATGCTCCACCTCCTGTGGCCTATGTAGAAATGCAATGAAATCAGAGGGAATTATGTATGTAAATTAACAGCGTACTTGTGAAGAGCGAAATGGCTTTAAACTGTGAGGAAAGTGCTCGTTACCATTATAACATAAATGCACATGACAATATTATATTATTGGCATCTTAGTAACACTTAAAGCTAAAATGAAATTATTTGTGATTTATACATGACGAAATGTTGGAGTTTCACCCAATTCAGTCACAGTCCCAGTCCCAGTCCCAGTCCCCTAATCCACTCAACATCACACAGACAAAAAGAAAATGGTAGTAACGGCTAACAAGTGAAGCTTCAAAACATCAGACAGACAGCATCAAGTAACACTTACCTTGACTACGACATTTTCATTAGACAGAGAAGGAGAAGGCCAGCGACGAGGATTCATCCCTGCACGGTCAGGAAAAGAGGTTTTCCTGTAGTAAGTGCACTAACAAGAATGTATCCTCAACAGGTCAGACAAGACTAGATGGTGTGAGCATAATGTGTACAACTAAACTAAATTAATGAGCTCTTTTTTGTAAATTACTCTGACCCTTTTTAAGTCTAACAGCCAAACTTAGAAGAGCATTTTTGGTACCTCCACAGTGAAGTTGCTTCGATTTAATGAAGTCTAAGCACTCATTGATCTTGCTAGTTTCAAACTTCACAAAATGAAGTCTGCCACCGAGTATCGGATAGCTTCTCCTATTACTATTTGTAATTCCAAACCTCTGCTTCACCGACCATTTTCTTTTATCTTCAACTGGCTTGTCCTCGTGTCTCGAAAAATAGATAAGTTTGATGAGGGATCCTGGTAGGAACCATCCAAAAAAGAGAAAGGGGGAAAACAGAGTGTCAATGCAATCATTGTTCAACAGCAGATATTCAACCAGGAAGAATTACAAATGCCAGTGAAGCTGATTAGTGGATATGAGTAGTTCCACCACTAAAAATATAAGAACACATCCAATCTTCAAATTCATCTTTTTGTCATAAGCTACTTTCGACCCCTAGTCTGCACTCATATTTAGAAATGCACACATATTTATCATACTATAGAAATACAAGCATATGGAAGGAACCATTCCAGTGAACAAGATACAAGGTATTTGAGAACACAAAGGACCCCTTGACAGTTCACTTTTTTGGGTGCTTGAAAAGAACACTTTTGGACAATTTTTTCGGCTTTGAATTAAGGACTGAAGCAAAATGCCTCACAAAACTATCTTCTACAGTTCTACCTCATTGCCCATTAAGTAAAAGGCACTTAATTTTTTTTTTTAATGATCAATGGTCAAAAAGACAGAACCTCTCAGCAATTCAGCAATGTAGGAATAAGGCTGCATACATCTAACCCCCAGTGCTCTAGATATGTGGCATCCAAATCCACAGTACTAAATGGAATTGGAAAGAGCTTCCACACAATCCAACCATGAGGGCCAAGAAGTCAATGAGATGCTGCAAACTAGAGCTCCTGGATGAAAAATGTGTTCACCTACCATGATCCCTACTCTCTCTGGAATAAAGAAACATGCTTTAGAATCAATTCACCAACCAAAAGAACTTCAAATAGGATGGTATAGATTTGAAGTTTGAAAACAAGCATCCCCAACCAACTAAACCCCCTCCCACACCCACTCAACCCCTTAAAAAGAACAAAAAAAAAAGAGTCAAACATGCATAAACTTTATTTTTCAAAATCGAATAATCAAAGGAACAGAATCTCCAAGCTAGCTGAAATATTAGTATAACATAAATAAAAACAAGAATATATAGAAGCAATAGAAATGAGAGCCCACCTCCAATGTCAAGAGCCAGATGGGAAATATCATCAGATTGATTAGGGAGCAAAATTGTCGGGTCTCTCTCCTCAAAATTCCCTTGTATGGCAGCTCCACTGACATCAAGCTGCGGCCGGGAACCCGACCTGTGAATGGAATTTCCGGCGGCTGGTGCCATCTCGTTTTCTCTCTCCTCCCCTGTTCCTGACCTTGTTCCCTCTAATTTCCTCTCCTCATTTATTGCAGCTCCAACATCTCCTTTTAAATCGTCATTTCCAAGAACTGGGTTTCCTACTAAACCAGCCATTTAACTTCCCCAACCCCCAAGAATCTCTCTCTTACCAACCCCACCTCCCCTAACTCCCTACCTATATTTTCTGGGGGTCACACTCAAACCCTTTTCAGTTCACTGTATCTGTTCAACACCCCCATGATTTCAACGTGTGAAAGTCCAACGAAGATCTGATACTTTCTCATAAAATAAGCACGAAAAATTTTCCCAAATGAGCAGATCAATCAACACGATAGACTACGCATACTTGGGGGAGTTGCTTTTGTGGGGAAAAACAAAGAAGTGATTTTTAAAACTGGTTGTTTGAGAAAATAGCCAATTGGGAATTACACGAAAATTTTGACTGGGAAAGGGCAAGGAAAGCAAAGGAGGCATGCCCGACTGCCCACAATTGAGACAGATAAGGACACATCAAATTTAAAACGACTTGGTACACACAAAATGCAGGATCGAATGGGCAATGAAAAATTGGTGCTCTGAAATTGAATATGATGAATGATAGAGAAGGTAAAGCTTGGTTCAACAAAATTGGTCAAAAGTGTCAAATCCAACCAAGATCATAACTCTCTCTCTCTCTCTCCCCTATTGGGCTCCTAGTCATAGTTCTTGTTCTGCTTGCTCAAGTCAGATTACCATCAAAATTTACTATAAGATTACCGCAAAACTAGCACAATCTCTGCACTGAAAAATACTGAGATTGAGCTATGAGTTTCTCAGTAAAACACTATGCAACAAGAGCACAATCTTGTTAAAGTATCTGTTTTAAATGACACGTAAAATATTTTTTCTTGAACTGGTAAATAACGCGTAAAAGATTAACATTAAAAAACTGAACTCGAGTATATGTTTATTTTATATACTTAACTTTAATCTTCTATTGATGGATTATGAAATTGATCGTGGAAAATGTTGAGTATCCATTGATCAAATGTGTTGTAAGGATGAGTTTGATTACATTAACACAATTTGTCAAACGTAAATACGATGGATCTCTTATATTGTTCAATTTAATACATAACTCTCTAATGTGATTTCTAAAAATGTGTTTAAGAAAGAAAGAATTAACACTTTCTGTAAATAAGTGTTTCAATTTGTTATGTTTAGGAATCAAATATGAGTTATTTATATATTAGATTGATTAGGTTAACATTGAGTTCTAATTTATGTCTTACTACAAATCGGACGACTCACCGTATAATTTCAAATATGTGATTATTAGTGAATTGTATGTTTCAATCACATGAGTTTATTCATTTTATCGATTTCTTAATAATTTATTTGATAAAAGTATAACATACATATGTATTGCATATGATAACTTATTTTTATCTAACATGTAATACTTTACATTTCGGATTGTACACAATGTTTTACATTTTGGTCACATTATTTCTTTAAGTCAGAGTGCTATTATAACTTTGACAATAAAATAGTTATAGTTATAATTTTTCTTGTGTATACTACGTCCGTATCTAAGCAAAAGCGGTAATTGCTCTTCAGAAACATAAACGATCGTCAATATTATTTTTTCCATCTTTTTTGTTTCTTTCGTTGCATTTCAAAATCCCACACCACCAATGCCTACTACCATGCTCTATCTCCCTCTTCTTTTTTCCTTTTTGGTAGCATTCCAAAATCCTACACCACCACCATCCACAAAGTATATTATAAATCTAAGTTTATAAATCAAAATTATCATATATTGTATATCATTTTACTTTTTCAAAATACACTTCCTAGTTTTATGATCCTCTTTAAAAAATATTACCTTCCTTACCTCAAATAATACCATATTATCGAATTTATGGTACAATTTTTTACTACCATCACCTTCGCCACCTCCTCCTCCTGGTGTTGGATCGAACTAAGATCAAGGTGTTGCGAGACAATACAACCAAGCAATCATCACATTAGGTTAATAACCGTAGGCAAATGCCCCTCATATGGGCTAGCGATGATGTATTTAAAACCTAAGTGATGACTAATGGACAATATTGAGATCTTCAAGAATGATTCAACAGTTGTAGAAGGTTCAGTGCAAGAACAGAAAAGGGCAATTCCCCATCTTGGTTATTCAGATGGGAATGTTACTATTAACCTATTCGAAAATGCATGCATAATTCAAACCAATTCCAACAGGGATTTTATCAACATAATTACACATAAAATACACCTGACTAGAATATAATACACAAAGTATAACTCCGGATAGGCTTCATTCTTTTTCGTCACCGTCACTATGAGACTGAAAGCGGCATGAACAGCAGCTCAATAGTCGAGACAGCTAAATTACAATAGAACTTTCGTAAGTGTAGGGAAACAAGCTCAACAGAAGAGCTCTGCCCAGAAGTATGTTATACAACTACTAATACCGGGCAACCCCATTATTGGTAAAAGATGCTAGTTAGTACATATACTAGTAAATGTTTGTTCCATGTTTCAGCTCCGTTTTCCCCCTTCCCTTCCTTCCAGCTTTTTGGGCAAATTGATTATTCAAGCCTCAGCCGCCTTATCTCCAGATGCAGCTTCTGAGCTACCATCGGCTTTTGCACGTTTTAATTCGTAGTCTTTAACAGCAGCTTTGATTGCATCTTCAGCAAGCATACTGCAATGCAGTTTCACCGGGGGCAGGGACAAATGTTTTGCGATTTCCCTGTACTCATAGAGAAAACAAACAAATCAATAGACTGCTCTTAAGAAGTTACAATGTCACAGGGAATGTTGCTCATTGTAGTTCTTCATGCTCATTGTAATTGAGAATTGAGGATACTATAACGCAGCCTAGGGAACAGGTGAAGCCCAACTTACGTGTTTTTGATTGATAACAACTCCTCCATTTGTCTTCCTTTCACCCACTCGGTAGCTGGAAGGGACAAGGAGGGACAAAAATACCAGTCAGAATAGCCATTGAGATTCACACGTCTAAAAACCAAAAACTAGCCTCTTTCCATGGATACAAGATAAAGAAGACAGATGAAGACAGATATTGCTCATAAATACTTTGGTGAAACATAACTACATGATGAGATTGTATCAATGCCTCTACTTGCATAGAAGACTACAGGAAAACCAGCACACTGTAACAAAGAATACTTCTCTTCAAATCTCCTGAGCCTCAACACAGACAAAAGGAAAGGGGGGTCCTGGAAGTTTGCCAATCAGTGCCAGCAGAAAAAGAAAGAAGAACAGCCCAGGAAATTTAAAGCTTAAGACTAGCCTATCTAGAATAAATAGAACAAGCAGGACAAAAGAACATACATGCCCCTATCAACATAGATTAAACTGTAACAGATGCAAAACAATGCTAGAAAAGGATTGAATATGCCACCTAATATATCAGTTCTCATAACTTATCTTGAGTGGAATAGGTTGCCAGTATAATCATAACACACATAGACAGAAAGAGAGGGAAAGGCCGGGGGGGACCTTATAACATCCTTGCCAACTTTCAACCAATAAACAAAAATTTCAACAGGTTCAACATGATGAGGAACTTTAATAATAAGTAAGCAACTTCCTATCTGCTTCCCTAGATAAATAACAAACCAAAAGTCACAATAAACATTAGTATATCATAGTTCAAGTTCTAGTAATATCACATCTCTGTAGGCTTTTCAAAGTTCACAAGTATAAATGACAAAAAGGCCTCCACACCACTCTCTACATCCCACTAAAGAGTTGCTGCGCTGCAAATCAAACAAACTAGACTCCCAGATACCCACTGCACAGGATGATTTGGTTTTCACGTTCCACCAACCCGATATCTTCACACCAAAATCCATTTTAATGATATTCCTCCATGACCTCCTCATCTTAGTCAGACCCCTAATGCCACTTCGTGTTAAAAGCTCTATTCATTGTACAAATACTCCTGTGGGGAAGACTTTTATTTTGCTTCAAACCCATTTTCTTAATTGAACAATCAAAACAATACTGGTATTATCTCCCAACCAGAAGTGTTTCTTAATTTAACCAACTAAGGGTTTGTGGACAAACTCCACACAAAACACCAACAAACCTTCCAACCCCCGTGAAAAGTCTTGAGGAACAACATTTGGCCTAACTTAAGATCTGATGCGCATTAACATCAACACTCCTAAAAGAAGCTTTTGCACGAGTGGCTGCAGATCTCCTCCACATGGCCAAAGAATACACTCATGACATGCAGAATTGAGACACATAGCAGCAAAATAGTTTCCCTTTTTAGCTGAGGATGAACAAAAACATTCTCGAGATACCCAAGTATAGGCTTACGAATTGTGCATGTAGCACTAGAGAATCATATAGACAAAAACACATTTTGGTCCGAGCTAAGGTTGTGTCATTTTAAATGTGATAGTACTTTGCACATTCATTCTGTAGTCGCCAGCCACTGTGCTCATGTACCGGATCCACATTAAATGGTTGAAGGAGGAATTGTCACTAGAGGCCTACACAACATTCACTCAGTCGCTCTGGATTTTAATAAATCCGATGTTCTATATCCGCTGTTCGTAAAAATGCAACAACTAGCAATGTCATTACTGGAAAAGCCAGATGTATAAATTTATGTAGTTAACATACACAAGTCACTGTCATTCAAATCCTTTGTGAAGAATCCAGCACTATGACCATACTATTTTTGACTTTTGGTTTGAACATGCATTTATCGGTCCAAAGAATGGGATGACCTTGGATGTTGCTTTCGAAAAGATGTGAATGTCAACTATGCCATTTGATGAATGGCAAGGTAGAGAACATTTTGCAGGCCTTTTTACTCTTTTTTGGGTGTTTGTAAATTGCTAGGAGAGCCACACAAATATTCAGGAAAACAACTCACTGGAACAAGGAAATGATAACAAATCTCACCTCTAAATCCATTTTTTTTCACCAGCTCATTAATGATATCAGAGGACTTCCAGGAAAATATAAACCAAGTTCTAACCCAACTCATCAAAACATTATGTCCCAGCAATCATCTTCAAGAATCAAGACAGCACCAAAGCTGTGAACACGAATTCCTATTGACAGGACCCATCAACTCATCACAAGGTCCACAACAGAACCCAACAAAATTAGCTCAGCTTTATTACACTAGTACCTACTACCTAGATTCACATCAACAATGCATACTTTCCTTATTCAAATCCACTTAAACATAGAACTTAACACAGATGAGATAAAATCGAAACAAATAATCTCCTCAAACCATCACATATTAAACCCAAAGAAGTTGAACCACAGAATTCCGCACCATTTACCCACAGAAACTATCATACAGCATCATATTAGTCTCAAATCCTAATCAAAACAAGGATGTATGGATCACTTAAAGCCAACATATTTTGACAAGTCATAATACATGTTGACTGCAAATTATATGAGCAAGTAAAATTGACAAGTTATCAATTCCAAAAACTATTCCACTCCATTTATCCTGTAAAGAAAGTATAAACAAAATTAACTTAACCAAATCCAGAACCCAAACACATCATCACTATACCAAAGCCTGATCACCCCACAAAGAGCTCAAAAGCTCCAACTTGAGCGGAAATAAAATCAAGACCAAGATTACTCAACCTCGTCTACTTCCAACGCAGTCACAAAAAGTGAAATTAACCACACCCAGAGCAAAAAAAAGGCGTCATTAATCAAACTACAATCCAATACTCCTCTCATATTCAACATCACACAACTCAAAAGGGATAGAGAGAGAGAAATCAATTGAATACCAACAGAAGAAGAAGCGATGGCAGAGCCACATCCAAAGGTCTTGAAAACAGCATCAACAACCTTGCCTTTGTCATCGACCTTAATCTGAAGCTTCATCACATCCCCACAAGCTGGGGCGCCCACCAGACCCGTTCCCACATCCGGGTCGTTCTTGTCAAAAGACCCGACATTTCTCGGGTTGTTGTAGTGGTCCACCACCCGCTCATGGTACTGGCGGATCAGACCCAAATGACCAACCCGAAACTGGGTTTGTGTTTGTGATTGGGCGAACCCAACCAACCTCCTACAGCCATGTCGCAGCATAATCGTTGAGATAATTAATTTCAAATCAAGGGTCACTCCAAGAATTTAGGTTTCTGAGTTCGTAAACCTTTCAGAGTTATATAGCAATGGGGGTTTGCGTTTTCTTATAAGGGTTTTGGGGGGCTCCAAAGGCGGTTTGTCTCGAGGAAGGGTCGTAGACACGTATCGGTGGTGGAAAAGAGAGATGCTTTGTTGTGGGCAACTGAACACATGGCCCAGATACTTGCAAATTACATACTGTCACACGAGTTTAGATATTCAAATTATGCAGATTTTTTCATCCAAAAAAAAACAAATGTAGATTTTTTGGTCAAAAAATATATTATTTTATTTTATATTGCGTTATGTCATTAAAGTTTTATTTTTTAATAATTACAATTAATAAATTTTTAAAAATGGTCTCCAATATTCTGAATTTTATACCTATATTTTTTGAAACAAATTTTATATTTATTTATTAGTAATTATTTAAACTCTAAAACAGTAATTAACGATGAATTATCATGTAATACCTAAAAGTAAAAACGAATTCATGAGATGAAAATAAACTCTTTTATCATATGTTTATAGAAGATTGGTTGTTAGAAACGAGCTTATTTCTTGGCTAATTTATAGTAAAATAATCTCATGTATTATGTAAACTTTAGTTTAAATTATTTTTTTTGAAACATTTAGTTTAGATTGTTTGATGAACTTATAATATGATATTTTCATATATAATAACGGTCAGATATTTTAAACATTTTTACTTGTTGATTTAATAATTATTTAATAATTTTAATTAAATTTAATTAATATAAAAATTTTTCAAAGATAAGATTATTCACATCAAATAACAAGTAAAAATATTTAAAAAGGTAGGTTTTTTTTTCAATCCCAAATCCACCCCTTCATTAAAAAATAAAATAAGATATGAAACAAAAAAAGGGAGACACACTCTGGCACAAACAAACGCAACAAGATCGAGTCTTTTTGTTGAAGTTCCAAAGACCCCTCCCTCTTGCTTTAGAGCTTCAAGTAACTTGAGAAAAATTATGGGGGCAGTGAGGCCGCAGATCATATTGTTTGGAGACTCCATAACCCAGCAATCCTTCAGACCCGGTGGATGGGGTGCTGCTCTTGCCGATGATTACTCTCGCAAGGTTTCTCTGCCCATTTTCTTTCTGTTCACATTCACTTCCCTTCTTCTCTGAATGGGTAATTCACACTTATGGTTTCTTGGACTCTTTTGAATACTTGCAGGCTGATATAGTCAACCGAGGCTATGGTGGGTACACTTCCAGATGGGCATTGTTCCTCTTACATCAGATCTTCCCTCTGGTAATTTCATTGCCCATTTCGCTACTTTCCCATTTTATTTTTTTATTTTTCTTGGTCGGAGTGGCTACATCATACTTTCTTTTGGCTTATGGGTAGCTGTTAAAATTAAAGATTTGATCTTGAACTTTTTGGTGTCTCATCTTACCAAGTCTAGAGCTAGCTTGTTTTCCGTTGATTTGAGGACAAGGCAAAGAATCCTATTCGGGCGTAGATCAGAGGGCTTGATCGAGCTATTTGGTAGGAGCCTCATGCTTTAGGTCTAATTTGAAGTTGCTAAGTTTCAGAATCCGGGTCGGACGTGGGTACATCCAGTTTGGGTGAAGTGTCCAAGTGAGATAGTGTTTGCTATTTTATTCCCCAGCTTTTTGGGTGGGGAGAGGGGAATCCATCTTATGGAACGAATTGACTAAAGGAGTAGTTTTGAGAAGATAAAATTGTTTGAGAAGTTCATTTACATCATGGTGCAGCAGAATAGGATATTTCTAGACAGCCCAATTGAGGAAATTGGGAAATATAATCCAAGAAATTGGAATATATATATTCGCAACGTAAGTATATGCCTAAATTTTCGGAATTTGAGCATCTTCTTATGCACTTGTTGTTATGCATCAATTGTTGACTTCAGTGACTTGATTTATGAGGAAGTTGATATATGACAAATATAGTTTCCTGAGATAGGAAATAAGATGACAAGATGGGAGAACAGATTGAATATATAATCTATCTTGAGTCTTGACTGGCCAGGGTGAAGGCATGAGGCTACATACATCTTTATCTCCTATACCTTGCTAACGATGTATATACTGGATGGTTATTAATTGTTACATTGGAATTTCAGACCTCATTCATAAGCTGCTTGAAATATTATCCAGCAGGGTTTGGCTAAACCTCCTGTTGCTGTCACCATTTTCTTTGGAGCTAATGATGCAGCTCTGCCTGGGAGGACTAGTGATCGACAACATGTTCCTATTGAGGAGTACAAGGAGAATCTCAGAAAAATTGTTCAGCACTTGAAGGTTGTAATTTCTTTCTTGTGTTTTGAAAATTTATATCTTTGTTGCACATGCCCATAAAATCATATTTGGAGGATCAGGGGCCAACCAGTCTTGGCAAGTAATATTCTCCCCGATTTTTTATTATTATTTTTTCTGTTTTTCAGTTTTAGGACGTTCCAGAATTGTGGCCTGTCAACTTCCTTACATAAGAATAGTCAATTTCTCATCCAATCCGTCTTGGAGAGCTTTTGTAAAATCCACACATTTTGAAACGATTCAATTAATTTGAAAAAGAAAAAGAAAATTCATGGGAGGGTTGTGTTATTTTGTACAGTATCTGGACCTATTAAACCAGATCAGTTTTATGCTTACTTTCCTTTCTCCTATATAGTGACTGCAAGTGGCTCCAACTCAAAGCTATTCTCACTTTGAAATCAAGCTCATCACAACTTTCTGTTCCTTATATTTGAACTTCTTGCCTTTAACACATTACAGATATTTTTTTTACTTACCTGTCACTTATCATCTTCGTCAAAATTCTATTCTCCTGCTTTTAGAGTTCAGTTCTTTTCTCTTTTGCTCTTGCTTTCAGCTTGTTTTTGTCCTCTTACTAATTTCATGTTCCTTGCTACTTTAACATCTCTGTGGTTTCCGTGATTGCAGGAATGCTCCCCCAACATGTTAGTGGTGCTTATAACTCTACCTCCTGTCGATGAAGAAGGTCGTATGGAATATGCTCGGTAAATTGACTTTTTGATCACTGTTGAGCTTTATGTGTTTTATTTATTTGTAGACCTGTCAGAGTGCAATGCTGGTCGATAACATTGGCAAAATTATCATATTAATTAGTATCCACTTGGAAATCTTTTGGCTTGTTGGTGATGACTTTGATGGTTTGATTTCAAAAATGCCAAATGTTGGCTACTCAAGGCATGTAGTGTGGATTTTCTTTGCTTGCTCAACGAACTTTCTTGTAGGAAAATGCCTAAACAGGCAGGTAGCCAGCTATGTATTATTTCTAGTCAAATAATCCTCAAATGATAAACACCATGTGCACCCAGTGGCCGAGGCCTCTATGACATGGTGCTTAATAATAACATTATTAGCCGTTTTTCTCTTATCGACCTATTCTTGTTCTTCCTTGTCAGCGGCCTCTTCTGGCTCCCCTCTGTCTTAGCACTGCAAAGTTAGATGCATGTTAGCGTGGCACATCTAAATGTACCCAGTTAGTGATTTGGGTGCACTTCTATCTTTCTCTCAAACCTTTCATACACTAATCCTTCGGGCATGTCTCAAATTAGTCACAATCATTGTGCTTAACCGTGTTTTTTATTGGCTCCTTGCTTTCCTTAGGTTCTACCCCAGTTTGAATTCCTTACATGGTCTTTGTTGTGAAAGCTTAACATATAGGGGCCACTCTCACTCATTGTTTTCCTCCCACTCTCCCAATGACATTATACATGGTGTTTCCTTGTATTCCCCATAGATTATTAGATTGGGTGACTCTGTAGTTCAAAGACAGGCTGAAGTTTGTATATATTCTGCAAGTCACTCATGAATTCAAAAGTTTTTTCCCCGGATGAGGATATTATGCTATTTTTGAACTGTCATTGTTTGCCATTGCCTAAGAGATTGTGTCATGATATGACTGTAGGTGTTACCATACTTCCTAAGTTGTTTGATATTGCCAAAAGCATTTTCCCTAATGGGAGTAAACTATGTGGATAAGGTACTTGTTTAGTTGTTTACATTTAAACCTTCAGTTGGAGACGGCAGTAATCAAATCTACCTGACTGTACTGGAAAGGACCAAGTATATGAGTCTGATAGTTCCAAACCAAGTATATAAGTCTCATAGTTCCAAAGTAAAAGCTTTGAACCATGGGGTAAATCCTTTGTTAGAGCTTAGTGGAGTGGCAAAAGCCTCTCAGGCGGCAAAAAAAAAGGGGTGTACTCTTGCTATGTGTCCATTTCACCTTTGTAGTGGGGAAGACCATTTGGTTCAGGATGATGCCCTATTGGATATCTTTAGGGTATGGGTATGGGTATTGCTATTATTTCTTCTCATCTGCAACTTTCTTTTCTTTTCTGAAATGGGCCCCACCGTGTGAGTCTCAGTTGGTTAGGAGGTGGGGACAGTGAGGTACAGGATTTGGGAGAGCAAAAACCAATACCTTTGAACATGTGAGGCAGTTGGATGTAACCTTACCTTAGTGACCTTACTGGTGAATGGCATTCAGGTCGTTTCTGCTCAATTCTAGATTCAAATAGTGTTGATTGCTTATTGCTCCATTAAAAAGAAGGGATATATAGATTAAAGGCTCTGAAGTCTCCGTGCCAGGTTCAAAATCCAGTTTGCTAGCATAGTTACCCAACACCTATGTAGGTCGAGCTATGAATTTGTCTAGCTATTGTGTTGCTGTTCTCTGTCTTATTATGAAATTCTGTTGTAACTGCCATGTTAGTAGTTGATCGGCTCAAATTGGGGCTTCTACTTTTGTGTTAGGTCTGTATATGGCGACAAAGCAATGAAAGAACCAGAACGGACGAATGAAACAGCGGGAATTTATGCAAAACAATGTGTAGCTCTGGCTGAGGAACTGGGTATTCCCTTCATTAATCTATGGTCCAAGATGCAGGAAACTGAGGGCTGGCAAAAAAATACTTGAGGTTTGTGTTGTATTTGTGACTTACTTTTACATTCCTAAGTAAAATTCCTGCCAAAGCTCACTGGCATCACCGGTGAACTTTCATCCACCAATATGAGTACCATATGTTTTGACCTTTGTTAATGGTCAAATTTGGATCAATGCCATTATATATAGCTCAATTTTGTTTTAGAGTAAAATATTTTTCAAAATTTTAAAAATTCAAACATTATACGTTACAGACCTGCAGAACTGATATGTGATACACCCCATTTCAGTCTAAAACCGCTATGATTTTCTTAACTCAGTTTCCATCCAAGGCAAATCCAGAGTTCCAACCTGGAGATTCAACACCCCCCTCCCGAAACACACACAAATATACCCAGCTTGGATTTACATCTTATCCCTGCCACTTTGGACCCACTCCACCAACCTTGGGCCCCACACTGGCAGGCTCCCTCAACCCCCCTAAAAAAATAAAAGTCCTTATGAAATTTCTTTTGTTGACAGTGATGGGTTGCACCTGACGCCAGAAGGCAATGCAGTGGTACAAAAAGAGGTGGTTCGAGTATTCAACCAAGCAGGGCTCTCTGCTCCGAAAATGCCCTATGATTTCCCCCACCACTCGGAGATTGACCCAAAGAACCCCGAGCAAGCTTTCAGGATACAATGTTCATAACTCGACCGTTCCATTTGCATTGATGTTCATCGTTTACTTTTGTATAGAGTTTTTTCATGAGGTTCTTGATTTTTTCCACCTGAACTGAGGCTGGTGTTGATGGTTGTTGGAATACTGACAATGATCAAAGACTCAAACGAGGGCGGTTTCAAATACAGTTGTTGCTCCCCCTGCTTTACTGCCTTTATTGTCTTTTGGTTGATCTCTAATTAATAGATCTTGTCTATTTCTGATGCTTTTTCTCCTGATAAACCCCCGTAAACGGTCAGTTTTGAAGATTGAATGCACATTATTATTGTGATTCTCTTTGACGTAGGGTCCACTTTTTCACACACAGAGGGAGATGATTTTGTTAGTCAGTCTTGCATAAATCTGTTTCACGGTATGTTACATATATTTGGATATACATGGACTACATATGGTCCAATCATCCAATGAAATGAGTCTTGTTGAAATATTCTCGAGCTTGTCTTACATAAAAATTTTAAAATTTTCAGTTTAGGTAACGTGAATGAGATTAATTTATGTCACATGCTTCGAGATTAATCTCATCAAAGCATTATAAAAGGCAAAAACATTTGATATGATCAGAAATAAAACATTTTCAATATTAAAATGAATTTTTATTTAGGCATTATGTGTTTTCCCCTTGCATCTAGCTTGACCATTTTGACCTCCATGAACCATACCTTAATGAGCCACCTATCTCAAAAATTAACGGTTAACTATATATACTTAAGGCATCTATATTAACATCAAACCCTAATTAATTAATTGCAATCCTTGACTTTGTTGGGTCCCTTTTTTTTTTTTTTAAATCCCCTCATAAAAATAAAAAAACAGAGAGAGGTAATTCCCTCACGTTTTAATTTTTATAAGGAGTCATTTAAGAGCATTGGTCAAAAATATTGAAGGTCTGTAAATTAAAAAATTTGTAACTGAAAAATCTCCAAATAAGATGTAATGACACATTAACTCTTGATGAGGAAAAAAGACGACATACTAATTACACATTAAGCTAATTTGCCCATTTTAATTGCTCTAATTAATCTCAAGACAATTTTAAAAAATAACTGTCTTTTTTTTCTTAATTTGTTGGCAAATAAGTGCCCTATAAGCTTGATTATTTGCGCCAATTATGAGCCACATGCTGAATTCCTCCCAACCAAGAGGCTTCGCGTGGGAGTGAGACGGGGTAAATATGCGATTTCTACACACTATTTTTTATATTAAAAAAAAAGATAAAAAGACTTTTTATAAAAAAAGAAAAAAATTATGAAAAAAATACGCTACAAAGGAAATATATTAATCCCATTTTTATGATTTAATTTTGGAGTAAAATTATCATTTAATTTAATAGTTAAGTATTCTATTTAACCGTTTAATTTAATAGATGCGAAAAAATAAAAAATAGGAATCCAATGTTAATGTATGAGTTTTATATTTTTGAATTAAAAATTTTTGTGGCTATTGGAGGAGTGACCCCTTTTTTGGGTACAAATTGGAAGGGTAATTTTGGTATTAAAGTTTTTTTAATCAGAATTTTGGTATTAAAGTTGAGAACTACAAAACTGCACTAAAATCAGGTCAAAAGACCCATTTACCCCGCTGAGAAGCTTCTGCATTGTTTTCATGCTACGTAGCCAAACCCAACGTGAAGAAACTTGGACAAACCCTGTTTTTTTTTTAAAAAAAATATATATTTAGGGAGGGGGCATCTATAAATATGTAATTAATCAATTTTTCAAAGTAATTATTGGTTCAAAGTTTCTCACTTTGACCCTATTTTCTTTTGAGTTAATATACATAGAAAATTTTGACATTATAACCGCAACTACGTTTAATGACGCATTAAATTTATATGAGAGTAATTGTTAAAATCTAAACCTAAATAAAGAGCTTCCTAATTTTTAACCTATGTCAAGTAACATGACAAATAAGGCTTAAATTACATACAGACAAAATAACGAGTGGGTTTAATCGACATTACTGGACTACTTTTAATATCTCGGAAAATTTATGATATTTGAAGGGCAATCTCAGCCAGTATGACAAATAAATACCTATGTGCACCCCCGATTCTGTGCTGAAAAGGGTGAGAAAATAAGAACACATAGTGAAAAAGAGCTTGGAATTAAACCACCCAACCCAATTTTCTCCTATTTGCTCTTTCCTTTTTTCCTCCTTCCCTCTCATCCTCCGACCCCTTTTATCCCATCTTTGATGGATTTTGATGCAAAGAACAGGGAAAAGCTTTCTTCTCATGATCTTCCATTGTTCTTCCCTGAGAATTTCTCGAAACCTCGAGACGAATCCTCCTCCTGGGAGGGATCTCTCTCGTCGAAAGGCACAAGTAGTCCTCTTCACTTCCAAGATCTTCACAGCCTCGACAAATTCAATCTGAATGGATCATCATCTTCATCGCCAAACCCTAACTGGTTTTCCATGCAGCCAACCTATTTGGGTTTGGACCCCTTTGAAAACTCCACGTTTGGGTGCTTACCAAACGTTGATTTCTATGAGACAAAGCCCTTTGAAAGCCATGCAGGAAACTACAGTACTAGTGGGGGTGCATTCATCCCTCTCATGGATAGCTTCAACCAGACTGGAGGGGTAGGAGGAGGAGTCGGGTTTTAGGGCACTCTCAAATGATCACCCCCATCAACATGACAAGTCCAAGCTCCCACCAAACCCATCATAACCCCTTTAGCTTCCGCGATTTTGGCTTGACCATGAGCACAGGATACCCGCCACCTGATGAGGGCTCGTCGACATTCTCACCTACAAGCGACACTGTCATGGTTGCCAACAACTCTCCATCCACCAAAACCATGCCGAAAAAAGAAGGGAGGGGCCAAAAGAAGAAGACCAATGTTGTCAAGGGTCAATGGACCATTGAAGAAGATAGGTCATATATCCTACATTCCAATTTCTCTTGTTAAAAAAATTGAGCAATTTTTATTAAAAAAATCAGAAAGAGGGTTTTTTTTTTCTTTTTTCTTGATCCTTTTTTGATATCGTTTCATGCAAATTTTTAGGCTGTTGATTCAACTGGTAGAGCGTTTTGGAGTGCGAAAATGGTCTCATATTGCTCAATTGCTGAACGGAAGGATTGGAAAACAGTGTAGAGAGAGATGGCATAACCATTTAAAGCCAAATATTAAGGTAAATTATTTCTCATTCTTTTTTTTTTTACTCCCCTCCCCCTCCCCCAACCTCAATTTTATTTTTCAAAATTTTGCCGAGTATTTTTCTTTTACAACAAATATCATATCCTTCTCTTTCTGGTCCAACAAACCCACATACATTTGCACAACTGTCTAAAATGGCATAGGGAAGGATCTAAGTTTGTTGCATGAGAAAGAGCGAAAATCAGGGAAAAGAAAGGCTTAGAGTCCAAAAAAAGTTCCATCCATGCAATTTCTTCCTTCCTTCATTTTGGTATCATGGGTTGATGGTGCCTTGGATGCCCGCATCTTGTAATCCAATCGAGAAATTAGAGGACAAAGTAAATTTGAATAGTTACTAATAACACGTGTCAGATAGTCATACATACGTTACTCGACTTAAAAAAAAAAAAGTGACAACCGTCCAAATTTAGCAGTTGTAGTAGTGTCACAACTCATGAGTCGTATGCTATCCATGATTGTGTCATTCCCGACATAAAGAATTACCTTAATTAGATAAGACAATATCCTTTTCTCTCTTTTTTTTTCAGAAAGACGTGTGGAGTGAAGAGGAGGACAGGATCCTCATTAAAGCCCATCAAGAAATAGGTAACAAATGGGCAGAAATTGCAAAGAGCCTACCAGGAAGGACAGAAAACTCCATCAAAAACCATTGGAATGCTACTAAAAGAAGGCAATTCTCCAAGAGAAAATGCAGATCAAAGTACCCAAGACAGAGCTCTCTCTTGCAAGAATACATCCAGAGCTTGGACCCCGAAATCATCAATGCTGGTTGTAGGAAAAAGCCCACCCATGCCCTTTCCAACAAAAACAACAATCCCAAATCTTCAAACATCCAAACTGGGTCCTCGGATTCTAGCTCGAGTGATCAATTAGGGCATGAATATCATGACTTCAGTGAGGTTCCCGACTTCAATTTCGATGCTCAAATGCTCGAAGAGAGTAGCATCGATTCACTGCTCGATGGCACACACAACAAAGAGAACGAAAATGCTGTTGGTGCATATGATCATCATCAAGGAAACAGGTCATGTGAATCTTTGGATGATCCCCAAATTGAGTTTGTTCCGATGATAAAAGTGCAGTATGGGGTGAAAAAGGAGCTTGATTTGGTGGAGATGATCAACCAAGTTAATCTCTAAAGGAGTACATTTGGGGTAAAAGCCTTGTTTTTTGCTTGTTTTTGTGCAAAGGGTATGTGGGGTTTCATTTTTTTTAAGTACTTTAAGTTGGAAGTTTGTTGCAGGATTGAGAATGAATGGACATATATATCTCCATGTTTTGGGGGTGTTCTTGACTTGTCTTGTGTACTCTTTTGTGGAGAACTCTTGGAATGATCGTATAAGTTTGTTACTTTTGTTATATGGTTCATGATTTTTTATATATCTTTTATGATTATCTTTGAGTAAATAATTAAATAAATGTTCATTTATTTGAGAAGGCAAACGATATCTACAAAGAAATCAAATTTATTAAGTAGCAATATCAAAGAAAATTTATACAAATACACAATTTATTGGAAATTGATGTAATGATTCCCCCTTGGGCCTTGTTCAATGCTCCACCTCATTTTATGAAAACCAATGGGGCTACGGCCCACAAAAGGGTAAGTTTACTGAAGCCCAAGCCCACAATGTGGTTTTTCCTCGTCAATTCCGACTCGGGGAATTATTTTTGCAAGTTGTAGGTTTTGTACCCGCGACCCCGAGTTTGGGAGGAAACAGCCATGCTTATCATTATTGACTATCATCTTAATTTGGACAATTTTTACACTTGTTGGATGTACTTACGTATTTGAAAATGAGTTTTTGGATGATATTAATCCGAACTTTTATATATTAAACATTATTAATATAACATTTAAAATTAGTCCCAATATTCTAATCTTTCACTTTATTTCTTGTTATTAGTACACCACCTTAGGGTAATTATAACTCAATGACATGATGACATAGCCGCAGAGCAGTCGAGATTCTGAAATTAACGGTCAAACATCTTTTTTGTTTTTTTTTTATTTTTACACAACCCTTACATCAACTCAACTCAGTCTGTTAATAAATAAGGTTAGAGGTCAGATTAACAGTGTTCAAGGTGAAAGGTCGAATTAACAGTTTCCAATCTCTCCAAAGGTTGGATTAATATCGTCAAAAAAATCTACTCGTGTTTTTACTAAAGAATGGTAAAGAATGAAAACTGCAAGATCAGAACACACAGGTCGAGGGATGATGAATTTTGTAAAAGTCAGTTTAATTTTGAATCGAGGGAAATTAGTTAGTTAGGTTGTGGAATTCCGATATGTCGTCAATTTCTCCAATAAACTTGAATGTTTATACTAGCTAAGAAAATCTCAGGATAAAAATTCGGAATCCTGTCTAGATTTTGCATCACAGGAGCAGTTTCGGGCTAGTCTGAGTAATAAAGTATGAAATACACTCCCCTCACAGCCAATGCAGGGGGCGAGGGGGTCGGTCCACCACCCCGCCGCCTTTTTGGAATATGCGTGACTGTGCAGGGGTAAAACATCTGGACAATACAAAGGTACAAGCATATCCATGTTTAATCCCGACCTTGCTTGGTTTGAATTCTGTATCCGCGTTGAGTAGCATCCCAGAATAAATGTGGAAGGATATAATAGAATACCCATAATAAGATGTCAAAATGTAGATTCTAATTTCTACATAGAAAGCTACTCGCAGAACAAAAACGGAACACTACTTTCGGAACTATGGATGAAAATCAGAAAAGAATAGCAGGATCCATAAGTATTTGGATTCAAAAAAGAGAAATTCAAATTCCCGACCTGACCTACAAATTTGTTCTTCCAACTCCAAGCTCTTTGCTCGTCACCTTTTGTATGTTCAAAACTCAAGCTTCCTTTGCCTTTGGCTTAATGCGCTTTACCTGGGAGTAGAAGAAAACTCCAGCAAGTGCTATTCCGGTTCCTGCAAAATAGCAAAAGAAAAAAGGGGTTGAGTGTAATGTCGATCACTATATGCTATAAGAGAGTGCAGGTTTTACAGCTAAGAGATTGAAAGGAGATGGTCATTATGTGCTTATGTTTCTTTATAGGATTCACGTTTCAACTATAAACCTGGCAAATGGGTCACTATCCAGTTTCAGGCAGGGTCAATTTTGGGTGGGGTCATGTTCGAGTCAGTAAGATGGTCCTGCTATTCTTTTCTGATTCAGTTTCAGTTTCAGTTTGGGTCATCTTCATTTCAGTTGATGTTAGGTCCAATATGTCTTACAAAGAAAAATAACTTTTGACAGAAAATGGTTAGGCTAGGTCAGGGTCAATTCGGATCCATTTCAGCTTGGTTGTTTCGGCTAGGTCTAGTTTCAACTAGCCTAGACAACCCTTTGAAGAAATGGCATGAGGACCACCTTTCAACTAGGAGGTTCAAAGTTCGTCTTAGGGCACACTTTTTCTTCCCCAAGGACCCCAATAGTGTGGTCAACAGATTGAATTCAGTACAAACCAAATCCCTCTCCTTCTCTCCCCTAGCCTGAGGGCTCAGGCCTAGAACCTACCTTACCCTCATTGGTCTGTTGAGAGCACAGTAGAAAAAGAAAGAGGGAATTCCGTGTAAGGAAAGGAAACTTTACCCAGTGCATTGATAGGAGAAACAGGAGTACGGAAGAAAAGAACGGAGCTGACAATCACCACCACCCGCTTCACACAGTTGCCAACAGAATGAGTAATTGGGGATACCCTTTGCAATATCATGTAAGAGACCTAAAAATAATCAAACAGAATGTGAGATAATGCAAAAAATTACATGCAAGACAAAGTGCCAGTCTGCCACTCTCCAAAAGGAAGATGATGGATTGTTTAATATAAACTGATCATAGTTCTAGTTTGACTAGTTATTGGAATCTCAGCATTCTAACAGCTGTCTCATACAGAAAAGCAGAGAAAATAATGCCTTCTGAGTTCCCATTCTATTTTCTTTTTGTAAAAATGAAAATCAGTGCAGACAAAACATTTAGCAAACAGACATCATAATACATTACAAGGGATATAGTAGCTACCCCACTTGACTAACAATAGCAAAGCCAGAAGAGTGAAGAACTACTGGCAAGCTCAGCAGCCACTGTGTCAGGTCGATAATACCTTGCAATTCTACAATCATTTTTCAGGTTCTTGGGCTCACTTCAAAAATACTCCAGCATACAAGATAGAAGTAACAGAACTATAACACAGGATAATTCTCAAGTACCAAGTAGGACCAGCAAGAGCCTTGGATTTTATATGCAGTGGCTAGGGCCAGATAACCTCAGATATAATTACCCAAAAAGTTATGTTGTTTGATTAAAGCCTAATCAACAATACAGGAGGGAAGATTCTCCTGAGGATTATACAAAACTATGATAAACAATAGATACATCGCTGAGAACACCATTTGAATTTTCACCTGCTCAATAATTTTTACTTTCATGAGCTAAGAACCACCACAACTTTCTTGATTATAAGGATGACAAAGGCTGTAGATCTTGTCTGGGAGTATATCCTCCTAAAAAACAGCATTCTATAGGACCCCATTCAGAAAGAAGATGTATCATACCCTCCCCCCAAATTCTTCAATAAGCACATATAGCAACTCTACCTCTGGTTAGTAAAATAAACCAGAATGCTACACTGTGACAACTAGAAGTTAAGCTGACTCACAACATCTACCCTTTTGAGGCCTTGCAGCCAGTAACACACTTAAGATGACACTGTATGCAATATTTTCCTATACCTCTTATGCAGTTCAGGATCTAGGCCAGATTCCTTCCTGTCCCTCAGCCCAAATTTACACCAAGCTTTCTCGCATATTTTGTCCTCATTCACTTGTTTTGTAAAAGTTATCCAAAAAGTCACCCACCATCCCAACCTTGATCATGCAATGCCTAGGGCTGCAAATGGACTCAGCAATTACTTTTACTATCTTTCGTACTCATTATACTCCATTGAGTCATATGCTTTTTGCTGTTGACTTGTAGTCAGGAGATGTAGGATTTGATTTTAGACTTACGATATTTACTCTTGTATTCCTCCACTCTTACATTCCCCTATTTCCCAAATCCATGCCGTATCTAGAATGTAAATTTGAATTGAATGTTAGTCTGCACTTTTTCTGGGACAAAAAGAGAAAAATCAAGTTCTGAGTTTACAAATGCATACCCAAGTCTGAGTCTGAGCCTAAGATTTTCAAGCTCAGTGAACTTTGAGTCTAACCTAAGCTTGGCTCATATCTAAGCGAGCATAGAAGAATCGAAGACATCTTTAACATGCTAAGCAGACTTAGCCATTCCTAAAAAGAAAGATGGATCTTCCAATTTTTCTACAACATCTTTAACATGCTCTAAGACGACACTTCTAACATCACTCGAAGAACAAACCATCCTCATTGGGATGACCTTGAACTTCAGTCCACACATAATTTCATATTAGATGTCCAGTAGGAATCTCCTATACATGGAACCTCTCGTCCAAGGCATAAATCAATATTGTGGGATCATTAGAGCAAGTAAAATATGATAGAGCTTCAAAGGCATTTGAAATTTCCCACAAAATTGAGAGCATTACAACCCCCCAAGGGAAAAAAAAAGGATCCTTTTTTCTTCTTCTTTTGCAATGTGAGGAGAAGCAAGTCAGTGGTCAGAAGGAATCACATATTAACAAATGCTGTTAAATGGCATAGGCATAGCTTATGACTTGTTCAAACATGCTTTGATTCAGAAATTACAAGAAGAAAAACAACAAAGAAGAGACAGCAATCAAGCAGACAAACAAGCAATATGGCAAAGAAACAACACCACCAATACATTAAGGGAAATGATGAGATGATAGAAATTTCAAAACACAGAATGGCAATAGAACAATTCGAGGAAAAAAGAGACTACATTACCTGTTGGTAGGCGTGGAAGCACAATGCAGCGATCAGAGATCTTGTGTATAATTGCTTAAGATTCAATCCCTGGAACAAAAAAGGAAAAAGTTACAAACTCACATAATAAGCATTGGTTTATTAAATTCAATAGTCGAAAAGAACGGCACAGTAGTCTACTTACAGCAGCTTCAATATATGCAGGGGTAAACTTGACACCTTCAGTGAAAAGAGCCACTGGGGCTAAAAGTATGAAGGACATTATTGTTATTATGGAGAAAAGGGTGATATTGTCCAGTGATTCCTGTCAAATGACATGTTGCAATCAACTTGACATTAAAATCATACATAAACAAATTAAATATAGTATACATACAAAGAAACAACATTTATACAATCAAACCTGGTGCAAACAAGCAAAAATGTAAAAGCTAGCCCATTAAAGCTTTCCATAGAAGAAGCAATTTACAGCAACAACTAAATAATATACAACAGCTCTTGACAATATGCATTACCTCTTTTTTCACCATGAGCTTCTTGCTAAGAACATTACGAGACTGAAATGTCAAGTTAGAAGCCATTGCACTCCAAAACCCAGCCCTTCATATAGACCATTAAAATAAATCAGACAAGTAATCCAGAATAGGCCCATGTTGAAAAGCCTCCCATGTTCATGGCATACTAATATAAGCAAATAATTTCACTAACCAGTTAAAAGAGGCCTCGGTTACAGAAGCAAGAGCCACACCCCGACTATGGGTAGAAGTGACAGAACTACCCACGGTGTAGGCCTCTAAAGAGAATGATCATAACAATTAACATAGAAATCCTCGTCAGTGACTTGCATAAATCAAATATACACCAACCTTGAGTGGGCAGTAGTTTATACATAATTTATGGGATTAGCAACATGTAATGATAGGCATGATATCATACCTCTCCGAGAAAGAGGACAGAAAGGAGAACAGAGAAAAATGGTTCCATAGCTTTAATTGTGTGAGTAAATGAAACTGCCACTTTACCGAGACTCATGTTCGTGAAGAGGTTTCCCATGGTGTGCACAGCTGCTAATGGCAAGATGGCAGCCAGCTGCAAAACCGCTATTAGAATGAATACATGTCCAGAAATGAGTAACAAGGTACAATTATAAATGGACCAATAAATTACCTGGGCAGCACTAATTTTGGGCCTCTTGTAGATGTTGAGTGTCCACATAAGGAGGACAAACACTGATCCAACAGCAAATTGGACGACAGTGATGGTCATAGGGTGAGGAAATACCTTCAAAACCTGTGGATGAATCACCATTCACATTATTCAATCACAATGTTCTCACATGCTGCTGCAGCAACTACCTAATAAACGAGAGAGAGAGAGAGAGAGAGAGAGAGAGAGCAAGGCAGCGTTATGAAGTCTGAAGAACATGACAATTCAGGATCTACCCACTTGGTATCAATATATTTTCAAATGAAATAATAGTTTAACCAAATATTTGTCCTCTGTTAATACAAGCTTCTGATCCTCACTTATTATGCTTTTAAGATACCATTCAAAGCCTCAGTCTTGACTCTTCACTCTAAAACAAATACGCTGATGCTCAATTCAGGCCCTCAAAACTTAGAAATGATACCACACTGAAGCATCTCAAATTTGAAAATTAAACAGAGAAGATCCGTGTCTCATAGTCCAGGTAACAAAGCCAAAATAACTTGATAATTCAGAGATCCACAAATCATACTAACTGATAACAATAATCCAAATAATTCTAAAAAACCAACCATCACCACCAGCAAAAACTACCCCCTTACCCAATTTTAAAAGGGAAAAAGAGAGTTCTTTTTTCAAAAAAGACATAATACCCTTGTTTTGGACATAAAATGAATGCTCACCCTATTTTCAGCGCCAAAACGAAAGTGAAGAATACTTTCACTGGCATACTTCGCCAGAAAAACTTTGTAATTTGTTCCCCAGTGTCAATATTCTCCACTTCTTAGCATCCAAAAACAAAGATCGCGCTTTCTAGAGCATAACTAAATTAACAAATCAAGATATGGAACAAAGAAACGACACAAAACCTGCTTATTGTAAATGTTGAAGTAGATATTGAACAGGTACCAAAGTCCGAACAAACTCCCGAGGGCCAATGTCCGGCCCAAGGCGCTAGTTCCGGCGGCATCGCCGGCTTCGGATTTCTCCGGGACCGAAGCAGCTCTAACGACGAAATCATCGCCGGACCTTTTTCCGGAACTCAACGACGAACTGAAAGGCGACGGCTGAAACACAGAAGGCGATCGATGGCTCAAACTGAAGCTGGAGTGATCACTGGAGGAGCTGAGAACCGTTAGGCGCCTGGAGGAAGGTGAAGGAGAGAGACGGAAGGGATCGAATTTGACAGCCGGAAAACATCGATTAGGGTTTTGGCGAGTTTTGAGGAGGGGAATCGAAGGGGAGATTGAGATTGCAGTGCTCTGCATTTTGAGATTTGGAGACTGAGCGAGAGAGAGAGAGAGAGAGGGAGGGGAAGAGGGGTTGGTAACGTTGGAGGCTCCGCTCAAAGGGCCAGCGAAGCGGAGTGAACTGAATAACGAGAGACTGCTCAAATGTGGGATATTCCCTTTTATAAGGCCGAGCGTGGATTATTTTTCCTATTTTTCTTTTTTGTTTTTTTCTATTGTTTGTTGGGTTTTTGTTTTTCCTTTTTTTCGGGGGGATTTGGGCTTATTTAGACTCAAATGTAGTACACAATTATGGTCAAAGCTGCCCCTTATGATTGAGATCTCGATTTTTCGGTACCGATGAGTTATAAAGGAAAGTAAAATATAACGAGGAAGAGGAATCAAACTTGAAACTTAATATATCCGAACCTTAATCTTAATCACTAAGTTAAAATCTCATAAATCTTCATTTTTAAAAAATAAAACAGAAAGTATATGTACAAACTTAAATATTACCCATATAATTATATAAGAATTAAACATGTACGTTAAAATTGAAAAAATATTTATGTCTTAATTCAAAAAATATGTATTTTTCATCATGTTTTTATGAATTTTAGTATAATAATTATTAAATATACTTTTATGCACAATCTTGATGGCTTTTTTTTATTAGATAGTCAATTTGAAGTATTTTTTAGTCTTTTTTTTTTTGCTCTCTTAGTGAATTTGGATATTAAAATTCTTTTTTAAATGGATGGATATTAAAATATTTGTCTCATATTAATTATCATAGAGGAAAGATTTCAATAGCAAAACCAAAGTTGTCCTTGAATTTTGGTGCTAATCAAGAAAAAAAAAAGTGAAATGAAATATTTATTTTGCAAACTTTGTTTGGTAGGGATTTGATGACAAGTGGTAGAAAATTGAAAGTTTGGTGGGGAAGGTAAAAGGAAGGGGAGAAGTAGGAATTGGGCCAATCGGCCTTGTAAAATAATCATTGTCAATGAAAGCTTAACATATATTTTTTTTCCCTAAAAAATGTTTTGAAGCATGCTATTAAAAAAATTAGTATAAAGTTGGAAGTTTTTATCATTTTCAACATTTAAGGAAATTAAGTGGTTGCAATCTCACAATGTTATAGGATTAAGAATTTAAATTTTAAATCATAATATTACATTTTTAAAAATAATTACAAAAATTATGGGGCTTGAAACTATTAATATTTTTTAAAAAAATTATTGATGTTACAAGAGTTTAGTTAATAATATATTGTTTCTTTTTTTGCATTTTGTTTGTTAATATACTGTTATAATCAACATAGGTAAGTTTAAATTATTCAACACTTACTCCTATTTTCCTCGATTAATATTTTAAATTTTAGTATTATAAATAGGAAAATCCGTAATAATAAAAGTATAAAATTCTAATCCATATATATCGATAATGGCTTGATTAGAATTAAGAGATAATTTTTCTTTTATGGAATTAAAAGAGAATTAAAGACCATCCAAAATTATATTATTGTTAAGAAATACGAAATTGTACATATATATTTTGGGAGGCGGGGTATAGTGGGTTCAATTGGAAGTATGCATTGACATCGATTGATTCCCTTAGAAAGCTTCGTTCTCTGGGGACAAAACGTTCACCTTTCATTGTTCAAAGTCCATTGAAACAAATGACAATTTAATTCATAAGATGCCTATGTTTTTGGAACCATTGTAAAGATCTTCCTCTCTTAGTTAAGACGGGGAAATTAACTTACACCAAAATAAATAAATAACGCTACGAGAGACTCTAATCTCTGTATAATTGTATGAGATGTTCTAACAAAGTATTTTGGATTTTTGCATACCATATATATATATATATATTTGACCGAAAATTACAAACAACGGAGAGCGAGGATCAAATTTAAAATCTAAAAATCTAAAACAGCTATAACCGCAGTCCAAAGCAAATTTTTTACTTATTGAGTCTTGTTTCATGTTTGTGTCTCACTCAAGACTTTCTCATTCAAAAATTTAGATTTTAAAAAATGAATAAGATATTAGGAAGGATCTTACTCACTCAAATCTAACCAAAATGGATAGGGAACTTCAAATGAGACAGATATGTGAGGAAAAACTTCATTAGCATAGTCCTCAGGCTCCATCACCCACGAAGCTTCATAATTGTAGACAGAGAAAGAGAGACAGTTCTGGCTGGCATCCCTGAACACATTACATCACATCCGGGAACCAAAATCTCCACAGAAAAACATCCCAACCCAAGAAACAAACACAAACAAATCGAACACAAAAACCAGTGAACAGCTGTAGCAACCACTGATAAATAACTTAGGTAATCACCAATTCATCAAAACAGGGGCAAAGATCATTGCAAGTGCTTAAAAACAACTATTCCTCAGACGCCTTTTTCGGCATTCAAGCCATGTATACTTGAAGACTTCCGTCCTTTTAACGTGGCAAACAGGGCAAACCTCGATGAAAATATCACAATCTATACAAAGGCACAAGTGCCTACAGGGCAAAAACAGGACCGAAACCTCTTTACCTTTGCATGCTTTGCAGTTCATCATAGACTCTTTCACAGACCCGGGGCTGGCCAAAGGACCTAAAATGTTCTGATTACAGGAAGAAATGGCATCATCTACCATGCTCTCCCCACAACCTTCCTTCAAGCAGGGAGCAGCACCTCTTAACAGTATCTGATTGATGTTGCTCTTCAAGAGGTTTATCAGTGACTCATTCTCTTTAGCTTTGTAGTGCCAAGACTGCGATTCTGCCTCTATCTGCCTTATTTTCACGGCCAACTCCTTGTTCTTGCAATTCAGGTTTTCAATCTCTACGTCCTTCTCATGTAATTTTCTGCTCACTTCTTTTTCCAAAGCATTCAAGATGGAAATTGTGTGCTGATGCTTCAGCTGTTTAATGCCTTTCCTGATAGTTTCTTCCTGTTTGAAATCACAAAATTGGGAAATGGTTTTTGAAGATTACCAACTCTCAGCATATTGTACTCACAGGCTAGTTTTACATTTTAAAATTAAATAGAGGGGCTGATGACATCCTAAAAATGTTGAGTATAATCCCTTCTAGCAATTTTTGTACCATTTTTAGTACCCCCCATGCTCATCATGATGATGAAACAAAGAATGAAAACGAGGATGCCAATAAGAATGGTTTCACAAATATATGCTCAAACATATCATGGTTTCACCTAATGGGTTACTATATAAATATGAACATATCAAATGACAAGTACTACACAGAAGAGCATTAACTATCAACCCTGAACATGAGTATCTAATTGTCTCATCACATAGAACACATTATTCAAAAAATGAAACTCTTTTAATTAAGCAAAATAGACTATAACATCCAGCATCAACAAGATAAGTTAAGAAAACAAAAAATGGGATCCACAGGTAATGCAAACATGCACAACCCATATGCAGTGTCATTTGATGCAACATACAACTGCAATTCATGCATCATGACCCTAGGTGTACACTTACTCCCGCATTTCTGTAGTTTTGCAGGAGAAGTATGGTGCAAAGTTTGGAAAGAATAATAACATGCAGTCACGAGTTAGACATGGAACAAAACGAAAAATGCAAAATGCAAAATGCAAGCACAGAATCAAGTTGGTCAATGTTCCACAAATCAACGAATACATTGTTTTATGTCAGACTCCAAGAGAAGATGATTTATTTGAGCTATCTCAGTTCAGGGCATCTCACGCCATGAGGCAGTGAAACACTGTATGTTAAACCTAAGTTGCTCAGACTCTTTATTCACCTCAAGAACTTGATAATGCTTCTCACCTGGACTCTAATGTACTGATCAAATTCATCATTCTGCCGAATAAGCTCAGTCTGAAGGCTATCACTGTGAGGCATCATAGATGAGAGGTTGACTATTTTGCTTTCACCAGCAGATGAGATGGAAGAATTGTGCTCCTCTTCTCCATATGAAAGTCTAAGTCCAGTTGATACAGGGATCTGCTTCAGCCTGCTCCTCGGCCGCCCAGATTCCTCCAGGCAAACCTTATCATGCAGCGTGACAGGAAGCTTATGCTGACTAAAAGCAGGCACATTCCGGCCTAACTTCATAGGTAGATTGACCACTGATGTATTCCTCACCCCAGACATGTTCATTATGCCAGGATTACAACCAACAAGAACTGCCATATATGTCCAAGCATCTAAGTGTGAGTCGCAATATTACATAACAACAGCAATAACAATAAGGGGCTGCAATTTATATCCCAAGAATAAGTAAAGAGTAGTTGAGCAACTGAAATAAAAAATCAACATAGGCACAGTCTAGTAAGTTTGATGCATCAAAAAAATGGGACAACTGTTTCTCATAGCAAGTTACAAAGTATAGGCTATTTCATGATCAATCATCAACTATGGTCTTCATTGACTGGAAACAGATATTAAAGTCCATACATGAATGAAAGCATCAGATCTATATCAAAGCACAAACTGCCAGAAAGCAAATCGATATTAGAAAAAAAAAGATAGACATGGTCTCAAATCCCTTTACTACTCATATTAGGGATCAATGACCAAAAGAAACCAGAAATCAGATTATTAAACTGCAACTCCAGAAATATGCATTTAGAAGGAAATCGACTGAAAAGGACTAACCATCTAATTGCATTGCCGACACTGTGTTGGCATTGTGATGTAACCTGACATTGTCCATAGAAACAGGAAACAGTAAATTGGCATCATCACCTCCAAACATGCTCCTGCGGGAAGTAAGAAACCAGCCAAGCTTCAGCAAGCTCTATTTTTAAATCTGGAATATTGCAAAACCTCAAATGTTCCCAACACATCATAATTCAAAAATTAAACTATGGCAAGATGAAATAGATGTGTCTCTGCAGCATGCGACCACCTATTTCCTTTGCTTTAAAGAACATTAGACATGAAATTAAATTGCATAACAGTCATCACTATGCGAGAAATAAACATACTGAGAATAGACAAATCATACATGCCCCACGACAAAAACATAAACAAATGAAGCATTCTACAAGGACAACAATTGCAAAGCATACCATATCATCATCTCAACCCCTCACAAGGCTTCCTTTTATGGCAGCTTACGTAACTATGTATAGAGGATTCGACAAACATAATGTCACCTAGCATTGCGAAAAAACTAACCCTTGAACCCCTGATAGGAAAGATGAAGTAAATCTGCTACTTTTCGGCAGACTAGAATTCAGTCAGACATTTGATTTTATTACTATAATCCAGTGATAAAATGTTGCCAATAGTGGCTCTTTGCCTCTCTTAGCTAAGAGATGACATGGATGCCATCAGAAGCAAACTTAAACTTCAAAAACCCCGCAAGGGGGAGGGGTTCAGATTTGTATCAAAGCAAATAAGCCCAGAGTGCTTCTTCCTCGAAAGTTTCATCTCAGAAGAGAAAAAGAACTGATAGATGAAACGTAACCATCATCTCTACTCAGAGTAGATGCAATGTCATTCATTATCCATATGAATTGCACTTCAGAACATTAAGCAAAGACCGAATGCCAACAACTAAATTGATGAAGGAAAGAGCAATGGCCATTGGGCCATCGTAACAACAGTGAAAATCACCAAGCCTTCAACTTCAGATTAAGGTCCCAAAAAATGGCAAGATTTGAGGATTCCCTTAAAACCTGTCATTTATTAGTGCCCATGAGAGTAAATGAAACCACAATCAACCTTTTGAATCATATTACACAAGTCAAGTAGTCTATGCAGAGTAGGCACCCAGGAACTCGTGCTCTCTAAACCATCCGGGTGAAACTGAGCAATGTCTGACCAGGGATTGACAAATAAGAACCCAGAATAACATAGTATCCACAACTGCATAGTAAAACACAGAAGACCAAGATAGCAATCCCATCGCATCTCTACAATGATTCATGGTATTTTTCAGTACCCAGAAGAGAAAATGAAAGATCTCATTCAATGATAAAAATGCACAATGTTACAGCACAATCAGCTCTCCCAATCAGTTTCAAGATAGGAAAACCAAACATCCAAATATCCAACAAGCAGCATTAAGAAAACACCCTTTGCCCACCACATCAAATCGAGAAAAAAAAGTTAAAAAGAATAAAAACCCACCGATTGCCCAGGAAAGTTCGTGTGATTTCTGGGTACCCAGATGAGAAAAACGACGAAACGATGAAAGGGAGATAAAAGGGATTACCTTGACATACCGATGACGATGACAATAATGATGAGAAAGTGGGTGTATGGGGAAGGTTAGGGGTCAGTCAGGCAGGAAGAGGAGAGAGAAATGAGGGGAGAGAGGGAGAGAAGCATTGGAATTTTGTGGGAAGGTTTAGTTTGTTGAGAAGTGATGAAAATGATCTGGGCACTGCTACAAGCACAGCAACGGAAGGGGCAGCAAAGGTGGGGAAGGGGTGGGGGAAAGAGAGAAGATGAGGAAGTGGCTTCGGTTATCAAAACCGATTCCAGTTGTACGAACAAGAAGGGAGAGGGCAGGGCACTTGAATTCTCCATCCCACCTTCTCTCTCTCTCTCTCGTGCAGGTTTCTTTTCCTTTTCTCAATTCTCACCAGTGCTTTGATTTCTTTCTTTATTTTGGTTTTTACCACCTTTCCTTTTGAATGATAACACTTTCTCTCCCCCTCTTTTTCTTTTCTTTTTCGAATTTGAAGGAAACCACAAAAATATTTATTATGTTTTTTATGGATAATTTATGACATTTTGAATCTACTGGATAAATACATTCATATAGTATATTTTCCTATTTTTATCCTCTTTTTCCCTCTCCCTCTTTATTTCTTCTTCAACAATTTGAATATATATATATATATATATAAAGAGAGAGAGACATATTTAATAATAAAAAAGGCTCGATAACCTCTTACTCATTCAATAAATATATTTTTGTGATTAATGTAATTCATATAATACTTGTTATTGTTTCAACTTTTAAAAAAAATAATGTTCGTCGAATGTCATATTATAATCTATATGATCTGAAAATTTTAATACGATTTTATTTAACAAAGTCAAATTTTATAACGACATGCATTATCTCGCTTGAGTTTTCAAATTTTATAAGGGATATTGAATTTTTTATGAGCCTTTTTTATATCCTTAAAATCCATAGAATTTTAAAATTGTTCATGTAAATATCATTTTGAGTCCCCGTACAAGCTTTAAATGTACACATTAAAAATACTTTTTCTCATCTATTATTACCAATCACATGTATTTTACTACCTTGACTACTATTTCCATTTCCTTTTACCAATATAATGATATTATTTACTATAATTCAACAACTAAAAGCAGAAGTAAACATTTTTATTTGAACAAAAAGTTTAATTTTCTTGGTAACTATAGGCACAAGATGAATATAACGACGACAAGCAACTCTCATTGTGATTTCCGCTTATCCGGGGTTTGGGGAGATTTAGATATATGCAATCTTATCTATAAACGTAGCAGATATAATAAGTAATTAAGTATTGTATTGGGAAGCACGTCAAAACACCATAATTCAAAAAAAAAAAAAATGGTGGACATCCAGCTCTAATGGTTGAAGAGTAAGCAACCACCTAACAATTTGTCCATACATTTTTCATGTCATATATGAATTTTCACCTAACCCAACACAAACTTACTTCATGTAATATTGTAATGGAAGTTTTGTGGATTGTTGATGAGTGATGGATACTCCCCCAAAATAGAAAATATAATTTTGATGAAGTGAATTCCATACAATGTTTTTTTAATTTTATTTTTAAAAAAGACATGTATTTGTATATTTCATGTTCATAAGGTGGGAGGAATAATGGTTGTCGGTTGTGAGGTGCCAACCAAATCAATCATTTTAGAAAATATAAAAGGAAAAGGGGAAGATAAAGATTACATAGCTACATAGAAAACATAGAGAATAGAATTAATACCGAGTGAGTGTTGGTATATCGATAAATAATTCACACTTTCATCCTCTTCACTATGTTTTAAATTTTGGAGGGAATAAGTTAATTACAAGTTGTCCAAAGACGTTTGAGTGAGTTATGGACTTGAATTTTAAGTTTGGATTTTGTACGGAGGACATTTATAAATACAATATAAATTACATATGCTTATGATATAACCACGTCAGTCTCTTTAAAAACATCTATAATATGTTTTAAAATGGGACCATAATAATAATAATAAATACTTTAAATAATAAATAAAAAAAATGAAGACAAATATATATATTATTGTTAGGGCGGTGGGTTGTTTAGGTTTATGGGTAGTAGTGATGTATTTGTTGGATAAATTTGGGGATCCATCTTTGGTGGTTGCAAGCAAAAGTGGGGAAAAAACATATGGAAAAAGTAATTGGAACCATGTTTGGTGGTTGACAAGGCAATTTTGGAATTTTATTTTTATTTTATTTTTGTACTATGCTTAATTGGTGATGCTTCTCCCATTCAATTAGCTTCCTTCCTTTACTTTTATGCTTTGTACTATGGTCGTGCTTCTTTATCCTTTTATTATCTAATAATCTATAAATTAATAACGAACACTCCTCTCATGTTATAATATCTGACGTTTTATAATTTTAATGATGTATTATAATTAGTTTACCAATATTTTTCTTATTAATTATTGTTTTTCTGTTTTCTTCATTGACATTCCCTATTTTCAATAAAACCTTGGGACAATTTGGAGCATGTTTGACGTTAAATGAAAAACATAATTTATTTATATTTTACATTTATTTATGTTCCTTTATGTTCATTTATGTTTGTTAAAAGTCGTTTGTTTATATTCGTTTCTTATTTAACAACTCATTTATGCTCGTTTCTTATTTAACAACTCATTTATATTTGTTAAACCATAATTTTATACCTTCTATTCTTTTCACCTTTTTAGATTGTTGGGGCATGCTACTGATCTATTTTCAGCTAATGGTAAGCCACTTTTACTCAATTTCTTTAGTCGAATTAAGATCCAAAGGTATTGTTATTTTCTTTCCAATAAATTTACTCTCCTTTTTGTGAGAGTTAGGATTTCTCTCCTTTTTGTGAGAGTTAGGATTTCTCTCCTTTTTGTGAGAGTTAGAATTTCTCTCATTCTTGTAAGAACCTTATTTATTGTCTTTGTTTGAGTTATTTTTCTTACCAATACGTGCAAGTTTTATTAGGATTGTTGATTCGATCGGATAATAAATTTTTTATAACTTTATCAATTAGTTTCATTGATCTTGATTGAGAATGATTAAACAATGGAATTTCATATGACTCGATTGAAGTGATATTTCTTTCGATTGGATCTATTATATCATACAAATAGTCTATTTTATGAAGTTATAAAATAACTCACCGATGTTCGGGAAATACATATTGAAGTTGAATAATACAAGTTGTGGCCAAATTGATACTACAAGTATAGAGCCAAGCGGAAGTACATTTACCATTAACTTTGTCGAAATAGAGATCTGTTTTGTTATTTTAGATTTATTCTTGTTGAATAATTATCTTTATAGATGTCTTATGGTTTTTTATTAATGAAACTTCTCTTTCTATTTATGTTTCTATTTATATGTATTTTGTATGTAAATTCGAACAGACCCGTGGTTCTTTAACACAAATTTTATCATGATTTTTTATTTCCTTATTGAATTGACAAAATTTTTAAAAGGAAGGGAGCAGGTGTTTGTCAAACTAGTGAAATGGATATGAGAAAAGTGTTACAATTCATACAAAATTAGTAGTATTGATTACAAAAACAATAATTTCTACTGGTGCGCCACACTTGCATGAGGTATGGAAAGATCTAAATATAGACGGTATTAGGATTGTACCCTTGCTATGCAAGGTTATTAATTAATTTTATTTTTATAATTATTTATTTTTTAATTTTATTATTTTTAATTAATTTATACCAATAAAAACCAATAATATGTTAAAAAATATAAGTGAATATACTTATCTTTAAATAGTTAATATAAAAATATTTCTTTTAATTTTTTATAACTCGCTTTATTGTATGGGAATAGGGATAGCCATTGCTAGTAGGAGTAAATCGGTTATGGTGCATTAATGACATTGTAAATAAGTATTATTATTAATAAATTACACAATAAATTGAATTAAAAACATATAACGTATACACCCATTGAAAGTACAAAAATTGAAGAGTTCAAGGGAGGAAATATATTTATAATATTTTAAAAGTAATAATTCATATTAGTCATGCTAATAATATTTATATTAATCATGTTTGAGTATAATATTGAAGTATAAGCATTAATATAATGCAATTTATTATTATCAAATTTCATCACTAAATTAGTATATCACAATTGAAATAGTTTAATATTTTTGGATTATGTAAGTGGTTAGATAAATTTAAATCAAAATAAATTTGAAAAAATTACATTATATACTCTAATTTTATTATTAAATTATATTATTTTTAAAGTTATTCTTTTAAAGTCGGTTACATAACTTAAATATTGAAATGAATTTAGAAAATTACATGTTATACTCTACTTTAATTTTTTTAAATTAGTATAGTATTGTCATATTATTGTAATTTTTATCATCAAATTTTATTACTAAGTTAGTTAAATTATTTTAAAATAATTTAATTTTGCAAATATTGAAGTATAATATCAATGTATTTTTTATCATCAAATTTCATGTCTAAATTAGTTTATCATAATTAAAAATCTATAATATTTTTTTATTATATAATGGGTCACATAAATTACATATTAAAATAATTTTTAAAAAATTAGATTGTATACTCTGCTTTAATTATTAAAATAGTATAATATTGAAGTATAGAATTAATGTAATTTTTATGTAAAATTTCATTACTAAATTAGTATATCATTATTGAAAAAGTAAAATATTAATGTTATTTTTACTAAATTAGTAAAGTTCTTTAAAGATAATCTAATTTTGTCATTAATGGTATCGCCAAATAAGCATCATATGTGTCACTATTGCATCACTTAAACTCAACTCTTAATATTATATATATATATATATATATGATATATGATTACCGTATAAACATTTGCAATCTATATTTATATAAAAAAAAGGTTGTCTCAACACCCAAAAAAAAGAGTTTTTTATAATCTTAAAATTTATATTAAATGGGAATGATATATCATATCAAATACTTTTTTAAAAATTTATTACCATAGATTCAAGTTCATCCATATATCCTCTAAAAAAAATTTTTTAAGTTCATCCCTCTCTCCCTAACATCAATTTTTTTACATCATCATTAATAAAAAAATAAATAAAATCAAAGTACATAGCATATGCTTGTTGGATATCGATTTAAAAAAAAAATAGATTAATGATTTTAAATATTATATAGTATTAATCAACCTACACGACAAGAACGATTACTTCAACAATAACATTGTCAACATATTTATAATATGCTCTAATTTTTTTTTTAAATGAACCGACTTTAAAGTGCTTAAAATAAAAAAATGATTCGTGATTAAATAACCCCACTTTTGTTAGGCTGTCTATACCTTGAATCTGGTTCTTTCTGCCTGTAAATTTCTTGTGAGGATCAATACTTAAAAGATTTATTCTTTAAAATATTTTTAATTTGTTTGTATGATGAGAGTAGGTTGAATTTGACATGTATAAATGAGGCCCAAATAAGCCCAAGAAAGTGGAATTCCGGGCCTAAAGAGCTCAAATTGGGGCCCAATCTATAGGCCCGTCATTGACCAGCGGGAAAAACACATTAATTTTCCCTACATTTGTGAGCGTCTCTCCATACACTCTTCGAATGAATGATATTATTTTTTATTTTTAAAGCGATTCTGTTAATTTGTTTTCACAATATTATACTTGCATGTGGTTGAATTGTTGATTGATAGTCAAAGTGATATACAACAAGCATTAATATTTAAATTCGGACTATTGCGACAAATAAATCTATTCGACTAAAAAGGTATATAAGATTTGTGGATATTCTTATTAGATATTGTATAATGAAATAATGATTAAGTGGAAGAAGAGCGTTCAGAACAATTTCAATTAATTATTTCAATCGAAATATTTATTTTGTTATCTTATTTATGAATTTGTTTGAGTTTAATTTTTATTAGAAATACCAAATGACTTTCGGTTAGTGAAATTTATCCATTATTCTAAAAAATAATTAATTAATAGATTTTCATGGACGGTTTTTTAGAGTGTTTTTTTTTATAAAAACACTAAATAGTACTAGAAATATTATTGCCATACATAAGCTGAAATACTTCCATTTAGTCCATCTAAATTAGATTAAATTACTTTGAGTTTAAAGAAAATTTGCTTGAGATTCGAATAAAATTCAAAACACACATATATTTTTTTAAAATTATAATTTAAACTAGGTAAAATGTGTTTAATAATTGTCCATTTCGCCTCATTCAATATAAATCTTTTAAATATAACATGGACGAAAACTTTATCAATAGAGCACATTTCGTAGATTTGTTTTTGAACACATTTTTATATGGAACGGAAAAGATGTTGAACCTTCAATGGATTCCAATCATTTTTAAATTTAAGACCCCAAGGTAGATGCTATTTTTATAATTTAAAACTCTAATAAAAAAGAGAATAATAGTAAGGACACGAATTATACACAATATTGCCTTTTTTTAAATAAAAAAATTACCATCCAACATCCTTAATCCCATCCTTTTTATGTGGCTGGCATCTAAAGAGACCAAAAAATATCCAAAAAAATATCAAGCAAAATTAGACAAAAAATATCTGAGTTTGCTATATTGACAAAATGATGGAAAGTCATTATCATTCCATCCAATAAATTTACGTTTTTATAATCCAAAATATGAATCTATCATACATTCATAAATTAATTCGATTAAATTAAATTACTAATAAATTAAACTTAATTTCATTTATATAATTTTAAATAGATCAAAATCTATAATTTTATTCTTACGATATCACAAAGATTATGAGGTTATAGGATTCACCTCATGAGGTAATTTTAATACTTCTATGATTTTGTTTCAATTGGTTAAATTTTGAATTCAAGTTTTCGGGAAAATTTAAAAAATGTGTGAATTAACTATTGTTTTCAAAAAATTCAACCATATAAACCTTTATGGACATTGATGATAATAAGATGAATTTTTTACTGGCACTAAAAAATTTCTAATTTTGTCAATTAAATTATTTTTGTTGATAAATAAGTTAAATTAATTAACTTCACTTTTTACTAATTATAGACATGTTTATTTTAGTCATTAAAAATAATTAATATTAACGATTAATAATTAGAAGTAATATGAAACGATTGGATCCCAAACTACACATATAAATAATAATAATAAATAATTAGACATAATGATTAATGATTTCAAAATATTAAAATAAACATACCCAAAACTAAAATATCTATCTTACTATTGTTTTTTTTACTCTTTTATATTGTATCGCTTTAAAAAATTTCATCATGCAAATACCCTTCAATTCATTTTCCCCTGCATTTCCGTTTTCTCTTCTTTCTCCTTTGATCAGAAACCCTCCTCTCTCCTCCCCGCAAAATACCCCAAACCTGAAAAACCCGGAGGGGGCAGAATCGCAGATTCTTCTTGAAGTAAAATATTGACGGAAAACAGAGAGGGACTGAAGAGAGAAAGAAAAAGATGCAATCTTTGGGCCTCAAAGTGTTCAATGATTTCGGAGTTGGGGCAAGAGGAAAAGGGTCGGGTTGCCGGAGTAACCCAAATGGTTTGCCCGAATTCGAGGTGGGTTGCCGCAAAAATTGGTGTTGCTCCATGGTAAGCGGCAATGGTGTGAGAATTTGCAAAATTGTGGCTTGTTCTTCTCAGAGGAAGGCTGGGGGCGAGAGCCCAGGCCCGAGCCCGACTCCAAGCCCGAGCTCGGGTCCAGATGGGCGCCTGTCTCGGACCCAGAATTATGCCATGCTTAAGCAGCAAATGGAAGTGGCTGCCAAAGCTGAGGTAATATTTTGTTTTACTTTTTCAATTTTTACTGACTTAAAGCATTTGTTTTTTTTTTTTTTTTGGGTTGGTTTGTTTATCTGATAGTTAATCAGTCATAGTGTTTGTGTTTATGGAGTTAACTATATGCCCAGTTTTGGTAATTTTGGACCCTTTTGTGTTATGTGGGAATATGAGTAATTAATGCAAAATCTTAGCTTAGAATGTTATGAGCTTGTACAGAATAACAATTTCTAGAAATAGTATGGATTTTTCGTTTTTTGTGGATGTTTGAGGTGTTTATATCTCTTCCCAGGAGAGGCTTTAGACAAAATTCTGTTTCATAGTACAAATTCAGTGATGACTGCGACGTTCTGGTTGCTTAATGGGCAGTAGGTAAATTTGAAATAGTAGTGCTTTTACCATGTTACTTCACAGCTTTTGGTGGAGGACATTGAGAAATGGTATATGGAGTCTATGTTGGTTTGTATGTGTTCTAACTAGTGCATCAAAATGTATCTTGGAAGCTGTAACAGCATCACCTGATTAGCGTCATCCAGTTTGTTAATGGAAAAATGTTATAGGAGTTGTTACATGCATATTTTCCTGGGTTTTTATTGTTTGAGCTGGAACTTCCGCAGTTTGGTTTGATTGATGATTGATTACATGTATGGCTTGGCAGTTGGAGCAACCCCCCTCCCAAAAAAAAAAAACAAAAAAAGGTCCATAGTTTCCTTTTTCTTGAATAAATGTCTTGCATCATAACGTGTAAATTTAAAGAAATGGTTATGAGTAAAGGATATCCAAGACATCCAAAATAATAAGTGACGCTTTTTAGTTGGTCGAAGAATTAATGGTCTGTACTAAGATTCCAGAAGATTTCCTCCCAGCGTTAAATTTTGATAGGTGATGGGTGCTCGGTTTGTAGGATTATAAAGAAGCTGCCAGAATACGAGATTCGCTGAGATCATTTGAAGAAGAGGAGCCAATTTTGCGATTGAAGAGACTTCTCAAGGAGGCTATTGCTGAGGAGAGGTTTCAGGTATCCCCCCGGTTCCTCTAGCTGCCATTCCTTAAGGGAAGTAGGGGTTTGAATTAATGAGGCTAGAGGGTTCTCAACGTCTCAGCACCTGCATGGCTGTATATATTGCTTTACCTTCTACACGTTATGACCAGCCTGGATAGGTGAACTTGCATGTTTGTTAGCTTGACATGTTGGGAATTGAAATATAGGTTCAATTTATTGCATTATTGCCTTAAGAGATCAAGCTTGAACTTGTATTATCAACAGGGCTGTAAGTTAATCTGTTAATGAGATTGAGGTGGGAATTGACTGCAAAAATACTCACTCATTGCATTCTGACTTGCTGCTTGTGCAAGCTTACTGTGCTTTCATGGTGCCTTAGATGGTGGTTCCGAAAGATGTAGTGCTGAAAGAAGAAGAGGATAGCAGTTATGATAGTTAATGACAAAAATCATGAAAATCTAGACTTGCTTGTCCAATATCTTCCTCTTGCTCTCTCCATTTCTAATTCTGCCTAGCTTTCTGAGTTGAGTGAATGACGTGGAGAGAGAAAGCATCTTATGGGACATGGCTTGATATACTCTTTATCTGGGTACTCCTTGGTCTGCAAGATAGATAATATATGCTTCAGAACTAGAGCTTTCAGTCTGCTGTACAATACTGTGCAGGCAAACACGACTTTTTGGTCCTATAATCTCTTAGAGGCATAAGCCCAGCTTAGGTAATGAGGTTCTTTTTGATAGGAAAGACGCCACCTGGTCAGGTCAGTGTATAAATTATAATGTACCCCTTTCATTTCCCACGGATCCTTCTTCGTTGAAGAGTTGTTGGATCCTCCTGGTGCTTGAACTTGAGCTCTTAGGTTTGATTGGATTTTCCATCCTAAGGTTCTCTCATCAAATTGTGTATTGGAATATGGATGGCTTTTGATCGTTTGTGACTCAATTCATTGCTGTCGATAGAAAAATTTGGTGGTTACTCCATTTCAATTCTATCCCTTAATTGATATTTCCTAATGTGTACCTGGGGAAAGTATAGTTCAGTGCTTTGGTTCGCAGAATTTAAATTTTCGTATTATATCTATTTTGTGCAAGTTCTGTTTATAACTTATCATCTGGATTGGCTAATATCTCTGTTCACATCCTTTGCTCTTTCACTGTTACTAGGATGCAGCGAGATATAGGGATGAACTGAATGAGATCTCGCCTCATTCTCTTTTGAAGTGTTCAAGTGATGCTACTACCTTGGTATGTGATGAAGCCTTTTTGTTCCTTAACAATTTTAGCTCTTACGCACCAATCTGCTTTTCTTACCCATGTCATTGTTGTCATCTTATCATATTATACCAATTGTGTATTGATTTCATTTCTGTTTAATTTAGGTGTTCACCATAGTCGTTCTTATCTATGTTGTTACATATTAAAATTACTATGTATCTCCTAGTATATGCCGTAATTTATTAAGCTTTCTTCTTTAACATCCTCTAATAAGGGAAATCTGTGAAATGCTCAGAAAAGCCCTCTTCTGTTTAACCTGGCAAACTAACCCATGCATAATCCCTGAACCAAAGTACCAAACAACCTTAAAATAAGTGTCCGAACAAGGCAGTTTGATTTTGATTTGAACTCTGTTTGATCAGTATTGCTTGTATGTTTTTAACAAGTTATTTGACAAACCGAAAATGGAACTGAATTTGATCCAATCCTGGTATCACTCAACCAGAACCATTCCAATCAATCCTCTCTGACCTAGTGGAAAATTAACTGATGCACTTAGTGTGTATCATGTAAACCTAAACCAGACCTGAATATCTAATCTTTTGTAGGTTAAGATGAGGAATGGTTTAGCCTTTGCTGTCCTTGATATTGGTGGTGCTCCAAAATATGATGTCAATTACGGTCAGCTTATACTTTTCCACTGTTTCCTAGCCAGTACCTTAAAAAGTTTGACATTCAGTGTTTTTGTGAATCTTGCTTTCGAAAGAAGAAAAGCCTATGTCCTGGTTTTATCACAAGCGAGCCTCATGCAAATTGCTCAGCACAAAGCTTTATGTATTTCAGGGGATCCGTGTTCAAGTTAGGAGTGTATACATTGAGGGGCGTAGTGAGCCTTCAAAAGGCCAGTACTTTTTTGCATATAGGATCAGGATAACCAACAATTCAGATCGTCCGGTACAACTTCTAAGGCGGCATTGGATAATAACTGATGCCAATGGGAAAACAGAAAACCTTTGGTGAGTTCCCTTCTTCGATGAGAAATTCCAACCTTCCCTTATTGTCTTTTATCATCTTTGTTCTTGTGGTGACGGAAGTTCAAATCTCCCTTATTCTTGCTTCTCTCATCTGCTGCCAGGGGCATAGGAGTTATTGGTGAACAGCCAGTCATACTCCCAAAGACTGGCTTTGAATATTCTTCTGCATGTCCTTTATTCACTTCTAGTGGAAGAATGGTGAGATTTTCTCTTTGCTTTTCGTTCCTCTCATTTCTTACACTCCTACATATGAAACGACGTTCTCTGTTGTAATTTTTTCACCTCATTTGAGATGTGGCCGGGCTCAATAGCCACAGTTTAACCCATTATTTTCTATTCTTTTTTTTTGGGGGGAATTGGATCCATGTTCATCAGAGTGATCAAAATCGACCCTATTTTTCATTTTTGTTGTGTTTTGCAGGAGGGTGAATATGAGATGAAGCACATAGATAAAGCAGGATCAAGGTCGTTCAATGTGGCCATTGCTCCCTTTTCGCTCTCTACACTCGATGATGATAGCGATCCTTTCTCAAGCATCTAATATGCAAAGTGTAGTGTGCTGATAAAACTTGCCCGCGCAGTTGTTAAAAGTTGATGAAGCATGTGTATAAATTGCCAAAATCTGGCAATTGTTTCGCGTCTTTGGTGTTGTATATGCAGGATGCACTTGCTTGTAATATTTTGAAAAACTGTGTGTGACCAAAAATCAAACGAGTTATCTGGGAAATTGTACAAAACAAGACCAAAGCCTTGAATGAAATGAGACAGCTTGGTTTCTCTTCCACCAAACCAAACCAAACAAAAAACCGGACGTTTCTTGGGCCAATGTTGTTAGAAGAGTCCATAATGGTCCAAACATTTACTCGCTTTCAAAATAACTTGACCCGATTTGGACTCGAAATTTTGTTGTCATCAGAACAAATTTTATTATCAGCAATACACACTAATAAGGCCCTATGTTTTTTCCAAATTCCAAAAGTATTATCCTAGGTTAAAAACTCTCTCTCTCTCACAGACACACATAGTACTGCATATGCTTTGCGTGAACCTGTAAATTGTAGCTGAAGGTACCTTTCCTCGATCAAAAAACAATCCCCACCTTTGGGTTCAGATAGAATCTGTAGAAATCTAGGGTCTTCCAATCCAAAGTTTTACCCTTTATTCTAAATACTATTTCATACATGGCGCTATATAAACTTATACTTACCTTAAAAAGTCGCATTGATTACATATTCTTTTTAGAAAAAAACTGTAATTATTAATCAATTGATTACTGCATTTATAGCTTCTAACGTCACTTGGCACAGCACGGGATTAAACAAACGGGTTATTTAGTTTAGTTTTGAGGGTTGTGTTTAAGTTGATAAGAATATGAGAAGTAATTTCGAATGAAATAAAAACTTCCACCGAGGATGATTTAGGTCGGATCATTTAAGATGTAAGGCCGACTAATTCGACAATACTAATTCCGAATATGGGGATTGAATCAAATAAAGCTTTTGAGAAAACATAATATAATTGTCTACCCAAAACACACCCTTGTTCCTCAATCCTCCTGTCTCTCTCTCTTAATTTCGAAGAAAACGAACTAAAGGCTGGTCATCTTAAGAGAGAGAAAATTGAAGAGCAAGAAACGTCTGATTCTTAGTATGCCCTCCTCAGCCCCCGCATTTATATATATAGCTAATGATCATCTCACTCATAAAACAAAATTAATCTGAACAAAACCTATTAAAATTCTTCTTCACCATTCTGATCGATCATCCTTGATGATCATCTCGCTCATTATATTATGGTGTTCTGAGGAGCAGCAGAATATATGAAGACTTGTAACAGAAACTCCAGGGTTTGGCCTTTCCTAGGCTTGCTAATCATCTTAGGACTATCCAGTCATCTGGTGTGCACGAGTGCACGAGTAGTACAAGTACTCAACAAACAAGCAGTGACAGGTGGCATTAACCCACTGCTTGGCCCCGGCCCCCGCCCCACAATCACCACGACAACCACTCCCTCTCCTCCTCCTCCAGAGGGAAACACGACCTTTCTGGAAGGCACAACCTGGTGTGTGGCCCTGCCGGGAGCCTCCCAGGTCGATCTCGAGATCGCCCTGAACTGGGCATGCGGTCCGGGTCAGGCTGACTGCGGCCCGATCCAGGCCGGAGGACCGTGCTTCCGGCCCGACACGCTGGTAAACCATGCATCATATGCCTTCAACAGCTACTACCAGCAGAATGGGAACAATGAGATTGCATGTTATTTTGGGGGAACCGCCACGTTAACCAAGCGGAACCCTAGCTATGGAAAATGCCGGTACGATGTTACGGAAAATATTACGAGCTCAGCAATGGCAGAGATGATTAACAGTGGATTCAGGGTAATTAACACAACTGTTTTGATCATAATCTTCACTATTTATTGCCTTTTTTAGTACGGTGAAATAATTAGGGTTACGTTGGAAAATGTAATTTGGCAGAAGATGAAGGATTTTGAGTTGTAATTTTTATTTTTGGATGCCTTTTGGTTTTTAATTGTAGCTTTTTTCCAAGTTAAATATTTGAGATTTACTTAATCAAAAAAATCAACCGAGTGTTAGTTTAGGCGGTATAACTCAATAAAAAGAAGAACACAAGTTCGAATTCTCGGAAACACATTTATTGGAAGGACTTTCAACTTAAACACTTAAAGCCCGAAAGAGATTATATCCTTTTTTAAATTATAAAAATAATACTTAATCGAAAATTTTTTAATTCTGAGGACGTTGGCATCACTCCATATTAGTTGATTAAAAAGCCTTTCAAAGAAGGCTAATGGTATGTCCCATTATAAGTACACTTTTGGTTAACTAGTTTTTGAAACTACGATTTTGCAGGGCAGATGCTTTGCTTTGTAGCTAATTCAAGAATATATAGTGGTGTAATTGCTTTAGTCTTTGTCTTGTATAGAGATCTTTTATCGAAAATAAAAGAAAAGGTGACAAGACAATTTATCATAAATTTTAGGATAATAATAATAATAATAATAATAATAATAATAATAATAATAATAATTATTATTATTATTATAATAATAATAATAATAATAATAATAATAATAATAATATAATTGAAAATAAAAATTGGTCTTATTACATCAATATATACCAAAAACTCTTGATATACCTATAAATTATCGTAACGTTTACTGAATTGGGGAAAAACAAAGTGGGACTATTATGGTCTTTATAGATAGTGAAACGGCAATTTGCCTTGTTTTCCCTTCAGCCTTCCCTCCTCAGTGCCTTCCCTCACTTATGAGATATACACGATAAATTATGTCATACATATGAGAGTATATGCTCTCAAATGACCTATTTTAGTTGAAAATTTTTGATATTACACATTTGATAAGAAAGATAAAATTTGATGTTCCTATTTCTTATTACGGAAAACTATATCATACAATTAGGACTATGTGTTCTCATCTGACACATATTTATTTAATTTTTCTGTGTATTTGGCATATAAGACATTGGAGTATGTACTCAATCTCAAAAAAGTATGATATAGGAATTGTGAATAAAGAAACTAAAAACATTTCATCAAATTGCTCCAAGAAAGTGCTGCTATGTATTTTCAGAAATAAATTTTTTTTTCTTTTGTAATTGGGTAAATAAAAAGTACACCGCAAAAGCTATGCAGTTATTTTTAAAAGGGTTATATCTAAAATATTATTTGTCAGGAGTAATGAGAGTAGAGAAGAGGGGCAACTAAATAGTCGTAGAGCAAACCGAATGTCCAAAATGTGTCGATCAGTCTGGTCACACCAAATTGGGCTATTGAACCCATGCGAAGATCGGAAGAGACAATAAGGCTCTCGCTAGCTTTCTTATGATTAATTAGGCTTGATTATGAGCAATGCTGTGTACTGAGTCTTGATGATTAGCATGGGCCAATTGCATAACTATGAAAACAAATCAAGCCCAATAGTAATGGTTCAAAATAGGTTTTCAAGTATAAAAAACATGAAAAAAACTATTTTTTTATGTGTCTAAGTTCAATTTACATTGACTTTTATATATCATGTACTAAGGTTTTTGTAAGGATTTATATATATACTTCTTAAAAAATGGACTTTTATAATTATGTAAAAGAAATATAAGTACATCCTAGTAACACTTGTGAGGAGTATTAAATACTTTTTTTTTTTATCCGTAAGCGGGTTCGTCCTTGTGAGTCCCCTATTTCAGGGAAAGTTTATAAGTTTGACTGGATTGGGGGAATAGAGGGTGTTAAAGGCCAACTATCTCCCCACGTATTTCCTCAAATAAGAAAATTGTTCTTCCTCAAAATCGACTGGGGGTGCAAATAGAGTGAACCACTCATTACTTCGACAAAGAGTACAAGTAGTTAAAAAGCAAGATTTGAGGATGTTCTTGGTCAAGCTATACTATGAAAGAACGATTGAGTATATGATGAATGTTCAAAAGGTTTATTTTATTATATTTTAATTTTAAATTTATTTGGATATTATATTTGTTATAGATATCGTATCAACTTCAATTAATATATTTATCTTTAAAAAACTATTGTATAATAAAAATCATAAAATTAAAGTTATAAACGTATAAAAAATAGACTCAAGATGCTGTATTATATTTCTACTCTATTTCACTCATACTCCCATTCTATCGCACTCCTACTCTTTCTCAATCCTTTTAGAAAAAAGACTCATTTCATCTCATTCTAAACTTCTCATATTTCAGTCGTATTTTCTGTCGAAAAAAGTAAACAAGTTTCATGTTCATCCCTATAAATTATAATTAATGTGTAGCTTGCAAGGAAAGGCTCCAATTGGAGGGGTGGAAGACGAAGATTGACAGAATGTACAGGTCGGGGGTCCAGTCAATTTAGTTCGGGTCAATAATTACCGACATTATGGGGGAATACATCCTCGGATAATGACATTACTTACGTACAATTTTGCATGGGCCTATCTATAATCTTTCCCTTCACGTTTCATTACACAGAATTTCATCTAATAATATATTAATCTAATAAAGGCTACGGTGTTATTTTATTTAGTTGTAATCAGTTATAAGACTCGTAAAAATTTATAATGAACTATAAGAAAAACTATAAGGAGATGTAAGCGGGTAAAAAGAGCCGTAAAATAGTTATAATTTAGTCATAAAAAAGACGTAAGAAAATGTAAGGAGTTGCAAGGAATCGTAAGAAGGTGTAAGAAGTTGTAAAATTATAACGTAAAGTTAAATGGAACAGGGCCTACATCTTATAATTCTCCATATTTATTCATGTAAGGGTTAGGTTGTTAGGATCGATGTAAGCCGAGTTAAAACCATCTATAACAAAATAATGAGTGCTTCTAGACATTATTAGCTAAAAAATATATATAAACTTTTATAAAAAAATTAAAAAATTATATAATAAACACCCATAAAAAATAGTAGTAAGTATAATGAAATTGAAGGAAAAACAATTTTACTTTTAGTGCAAGTACGTCCAAATTTAGAGTACGGCATATAATCGTTTAATCCTTAAAATATAATTTATTTTAATTTAAAGTATATTGAAATTGTAGAAAGAACAGTCTTACTTCTACTTTTAGTGTGATCTTTGCTTTCACAAGGTCTAAAAACAATCAAATGTATTTCGTCTTATCTTTGCAAAACATATATGTCACTAAAAAGACTCTTTAGTTTTAATTTTATTCACATTTTTCAAATATTTTATCTTATTTCAAAAGAAGAAAAGGTCTCTTAATGCTTATTATTTTTTTAAAAAAGGAAGAAAAACAGCACGCATATATGAATGATGCATGGAAGTACCTAATGCCTGGGGTGAAGCAGTAAACAGCAGCTGGACTGGAGGTACCATCTCTACAGTTGTCTCCCATTCAGCGTTTACACTTTAGACCCTTGACCACATAATAATGATAATCTCACCTATCCCCTTCATGCAAGAGTAAAAGCTCAAAAAAGCTGTGACCTTTCCTCCATCACAGCCCAATCCCCACCTTTGGATCAAATCAATCCCATCCCCATCCCCAAACATGTAGGTCCTGGTTTCAGATACTGTATGATATAAGCTCATCTCAGAATGGCATTGAAAAGTTGCATTGATTACACATTTTTATTTTTATTTTTTTAAAAATAAATTCTAATTATTAATTTATTGATTGCTGCATTTATAGGCCCCTGAGATTATATAAAGCATTTGATTTGACCAAATAGTTTTATTTATTTTAATTTTTTTTATGGCAGGCTTGGAATTGATCTTTGCTTTATTGTGATTTGTGGGCACTCAAAAAACTTCATAGGGCAATTTTCTTTCTTTTTTTTTTTTTCTTTTGGGAGGGGAAGACATCTTCTCATGAAAGGCTTTCCCTACCCTACACAAAATCCAAATGGGAAACAGAATATTGTCTCCCCAAACAGACCCTTATTTATTTCTCTCTCCTCTCCCTCTTTCCAAAGGCTGGTAAGTCTTGAGAGAGAAAAGGTGACAAGACATGCATAAATTTGAGGATTTTATTAATGATATTATTATAATTGGCATAGACGTACATATGTAGATCGTAGATTGTAGATTGCAGATTGCGACAAGAGACTGTTATTGTTTGTTGGTATCTTTAAAATTTAAATATTTTTTTTTTTTTTTGGGACATGCAAGAAAGAAGATGCTTGAGCCCCAAGTACATTTTTACCATCTTCGTAGTGAATTTTATGTATGAATTGACTGTTAAAATGAGTTGTTATAATTGTTATAAATAAAATGAAATGATTAGTTGTATAATCATTATAATTGTTAAGAGTTGAAATAGTTAATTGTTATAAGTGAAATGAAGTGAAATGGTTAAGCTGTTACACCTAAAATGAGTTAAAAGCTGTTATAAATGTTGATATAAACGTCATTTCGAACATGCCATAAATACATTTGGTGAATGACTTTGATCCTTAAGAAAAGAAAAAAAAATCAAACTAATTACTACATTAATAGAGAGTATTCTTATTCGATTTTACTTGATTTACTAAAAGTTTAAAATAAAGAGCTCGGTAACACTTGTGAATGTTGAGTATAAAATCTAACAATAATTAGATTTCAATCTAAGAATTTAATTAGCTTGTCTCTAATTAATTTCACTTGATTCACCTATTACTTTAATGAGTCCCTTTTTTTTTTTTTTATTGTTTTGTACTTTTAAGATTGCAATAAAATTATGAATGTAAATAATAAATTATATGAACTAGAAAACTTAGTTCAAAAATTGTCTAATCTAGTTTTAAGCTAGAGTCCCGTGCAACTCGTAATCGAATTCTTTTTTTCTTTTTACGAAGGGGACATCCGTAAAAATAAGCAGTATGTATGTAATTTTACGAAGTCCAAATTCTTCCAATGTGCATTGATATATTGCATATGTATTAAACCTGATCTAGGCATAAAGGCCTAATCCTAATGCCCTACATAACCTAAAGCTTAAACATGTTTTTTCATGATCTTGTATGTTTTATGCACTTTTTAAATATAAAACGAGGGAGAAGCTCTGCCAAAAGCGGATTCAGCACACCACCACTATCCTCTCCTCCTCCTACCCTGCTTTTATTTTCCCTCTCTCTCCTCACATGATTTGCCATTTTTCTTCTTCTATTTGTATAATTGTATTGTATTTCCCCTCCAAAGCAACGAAAAAGAAGCAAGGCATCTCCCTCCTACTCTGCTTCACAGTAAGCCTCACCACCTTTGCCTTTGCTTTTCCCTCACGAGTGTCTAACCCTTTCCTTTGCATACAATTTAGAGCTTTTTGGTCACACTTTAAATCTTCTTCCTCTTCTTCTCTATCATAATATATAAACTAAAACTATGCCTAGAAATAGGTCTCATTCTGCAAGTGCTTAATCTTTGTGTCAAAAAAGAAAACCCACTTGAAGTTTCGAATCTTTGCTGTGTTTCACCAAATTAAATGAATGTGGGTTTTTCAGTAGAGAATTGATTCGTTTAAACTCGCATTTTGGAGAAAAACCCATGTTTTTTTTTCTGGGGGTGTTTGCGCTAATGGAACTTTGAGTTTCAGAAGTTATACATTAGTACGTTCTGATGATTGTTGCAGATTTCCCAAGTTAAGATCTTTCTGGGTTTAATTTTGTGGGGGTTTTCTAAGCTTCTCAAGAACTTTTCTCTCTCCATTCATGGTATTGTGTGGGTGTTGAATGTTGGTCTGAAACTTTTTCACCATTGAATGTTATCCATCTCTCTCTCCTTTACATCTTCATGGCATTGAAACTCTCCCAATTTTTAACCCTCTGCTTTTGCAATCTTCTTCTGGGCACTTGGATTTTGTTTTAGTTTCCCTAAAATTTGATCTGTGGCTTGATTCTTTTCTGGGTATTAGCTAATTTCCCCATTATCAAAGCAAAATCCCATTTTAAAAATCATTTCTTCTCACTCGTGGTGGGTTATCGAAAACATAGATTTCTCTTGGTCCTCTCAAAACCTCACTTGCATTATCATTTTTGTTCAACATCAAGTATTTTTGTTCTCTCGATTTTGCTTCCCCTTTGCCCTTTGTCTTTGGACTAATCCACATAAATTTGTTTCTATCCAGAATCACAAAAAGGCCACAAATTTAAGAGCCCTTTCATCATATCTCTACGGACATCAAACTAGGTAGAGAGAGGAGAGAGAAAGTTGAGCGAAGATGGGTCCTTTTAGTTCAGCAAGAACAACAACAAGAGTAACTTGGCAGCCACAGACAACAGGTGATACAGCAATCCCAAGCTACTGGCTGAATTGGAGGGTTTTGCTGTGTGCTCTATGGGTTTTGTTGTCCATGATTTTTGCCTCATTTCTTATATCAAGATATGAAGGTTCTAGAAATTCAAGGGCTACTAACAGTAATGGTGCTCAAAATGGTAGAGAAGTAGAATCAAGGAAAGAGGACAATCCTGGAAATCTGTACCAAGATGAAGTTTGGAGGCCTTGCCTTAAAGGGATTCACCCTGCTTGGCTATTGGCTTTTAGGGTTTGTGCATTTTTGGTCCTCTTGATTCTCCTCATTGTCAATGCCATTGTTGATGGTGCCTCAATTTTCTACTATTACACCCAGTAAGTTCCCTATTTTTTGCCCTCCTAAGTTTTGCGAGAAAGTTCCTACCTTTCTCTTTCTATTGCATTGTTTTTGCCAAAATCAACTACCTTGAGCTCAAACACATAAATTAACTTAATCTTGGTGATCTTGTGGTGTTTTACAGGTGGACTTTTACCCTAGTGACCATATATTTTGGGGTAGGCAATCCAAATTAAATGCATCCCTTTTTGAATTTCTGCCTATTTTCAAGATGAAATACTTCTATTTTTCACCATATATGATTTTTTCCTAATGGGTTTTTATTTCTCATTTTAGCTAGGGTCCTTCCTCTCAATGTATGGCTGTTATGATTATCACAAGAAAGTCAGTGGTGATAGGGTGGGTAATTTGGAGATTGATGAAGAAAGAGGGGTTTATCCTTCCTTCAGCAATGGTGGAACTCCAAATGCAACTAAAACTAGTTTGAGCTCTCATCAAATACTTGATCGTCCTCGGCCCATTGCCGGGTTCTGGAGCTATGTCTTCCAAGTTATCTTTCAGGTAATCATCAATCTAAGAAACTGCATTGTTCTTGAGGGTTACTCTGTCCCCAAAACAGGGGAAATTGCAAAATTAAACAATCCTCTGTTTTTCATTGGGTCTTTTTCAACATTTCAGTTGCCATTTTTTTTGCTGCAAATTTTCTTATGTTCTTCTGTTGAACAGATGAATGCAGGGGCTGTTTTGCTCACAGATTGTGTCTTTTGGTTCATAATTGTTCCATTCCTCGCGTCAAAAAACTATGATCTCAACTTTGTAAGCCCTAAAATTTCTGGCTAAAAATTTTCCATTCAAGTTCCTATGGAGAAACTACCAGTTGGGTTATGATTTATAACTATATTACTTTTATGGGCAGTTCATCATAAACATGCATACCATCAACCTTGTCTTCTTGCTTGGTGATACTGCTTTGAATTGCCTGGTAAGTTTCCTCATATTTTGATTTGATCACCATTTCTGCATATAATTCTGGATTATTAATTGTTGATTTTTTGCTTTCAGAGGTTCCCTTGGTTTAGAATCTCATATTTCATCCTATGGACATCATTCTATGTCATTTTCCAGTGGGTTCTACATGCTTGTATATCCATTTGGTAAGCCATTTTCCTCTGTTTCTTCATTAAAACATAAATTTGTCTTTTTTTCCCCCGTTTTCTATGATAAGTCCTTGATTGATTTTCTTTCCAAAATATGTGAACAGGTGGCCATACCCATTCTTGGACTTGTCTTCCTCTTTTGCACCTTTATGGTAAGTAGAAATTGATCTTTAACCTCTTTGGATGTGCTACTTGAGTTTAGGTAAGAGGATCCAATATGGTTGTTCATTCAGGGCCAGACTTGGCTATTAATAACATTTGCCTGACAAACATTCAGTGCATTTTCTTGAGACTCACGAGTCACGAGTAACAATAGATCCAAATATGACCCAAGCCTTAATAGTCATACTTGACTTGAATATTTCATCGACCTATTATAACCTGAAAATTAAACAAACACGACCCATTTCCCAGGTCTATCTGTATGTTTCGCCATCATATGGGGTGTTCGAGTGTGAATCACATCCAAGGCCGAAAAGAACAATTTACATAATAATTTGTGTATGCATGCAGGTATTCTTCGGTGGCAGCCATGCATATTCCATGTTATGGCATCTTCTTCCTAATAACAAAGCTCAAGCATATGCTCTTGTCAAAATACTTTCCTCAATCTTACCTGTGCTCCAACTCCAAGTGATCTAAACAAGAAACTCGTCTGATTCCGAAGATGAAGATCATTTGATGATTTTTGAACAGATTCATTGAGGATTTGATGAAGTAGAGACCCCAGGCTAATTAGACAGTTGATGATATGTATGTAAAAATTTCAAGTATTGGCAAGTTTTGTTTTCAGAAGTGGTGCTGTAGTGATGAGGACACCTAAAGCATTCTTTTAGGTTCTTCATATAAAATACTCTCATGAGAAAAGAACAGCAAAGTTGTAAGTTGTAACTACCATACAGGTTTTGTATAAAGATTATCAAAAGATGATTTTACAAGTATATATACTTTCATTATTACATGGCAAAAGACACGGGATCACTAATCCGTTTAGCTTCAATTTGAAAGCCTTTTTTAAAGGAATTAATCTGAAGTCACTCTATATCTATACCATACTTATATCTCGAGTCTCCTGTAGATACAGTCGGTAAGGCTCAATATATCTATTTGAGACTATTTTGATGGCTCCATTAGATTCGATTTTTGAACTAGCTCAATAAATCTATCTTTATAAAAGTTGTAAGTAGCACAGGATCAATTTGTTCTTTGGAGCTTGGAGATGTATAATTATTCCATAATTTTCCTGACAATGAGGTGTGGAACTGTGGATCATTGGAAGCATAGAATAATTTTTCAAAAGTGGATAGAATAAAGCAGAATCAGATTCTTTTTTCTTTTTTTTTTTTTTAATCTGCCATTTTGTAGACCTACCTGTTAGTTTAAAGGCTTGAGAAGATGTACTTTGCCCCACTTAATTTGATGGTGTTTTCTATTGATGTGACAAAATTAAGATTTTTAGGTGCTTCAAGGTTTGTGAATTGTGACCTGGAAACCAGGAAAATCTTGTCAAATCATCATCATGTGCCCAAAAAGGCGAATTGTTATGGGCAGTAATTTCTATCCATTATTGTATGTTCTAGAAGGAAAATTCCATTTTCTACTATACATTGCTTAAAACATGCATGCTCTCGTTTACCTAATTATTAACCATTTAAATTGACCCATCCAACACAAAAAGATCCGATCTTAATAGACAGTTAAATTAATTAAATCTAAACTTAATGTATCGGAAATATTGTTCAACTATTAAATGATTTTACTCCGTATTTTCTCAAAACTTATGTTTTTAAATCGACGATCATCACAGGGAAGCTCACAAGACATAACAACTACGCAATTTTCAGCCTTGGCAAGGTAAAGAAGTTGTTTGCGAGATTAAAAAGAATGCAAAAGAAACTCACAGGTTAAAAAATATCCCAATGAGTGTAAATGTTGCTGACAATCAAAGGTGTAAAGCTAAGGTAAATGGGGCCATAATAGCCTGTAAGTTCGGCTTTATGACAAGGGCATATTTATATCATATAAATAAGCTCTGGAGATAAAAAGAAGGGGTCAAAGAAGGTAAAAAGAGCACAGTAACAAGCTTTATGAAAAGTGGCTGGTCTGGACTCAGAGAGAGAGAGAGAGAGAGAGAGTAGTGGAAGAAGAAGAAGAGAAGCATAAAATTCAAATGTAACTATCACCGACAGCTTTCTTGTATTTTGTACGTGAGGGTCCATGCTTGGCCTTGAGGTTTTTAGGACCATTTGGGGATCCAAAATTTGCCATATGGTTTTCAGCTGCAGAATCTGTACAAGAATGGACAAGGATGGGACTGATAAGCGTGAAGGATTTCGCTTTCGAGTGTCTATTGTGCTTACATTCAAATACTGCATATGCATTGGGAGAGCCGTACTCTGTATATATGGATCAACAATAACTCGACTTTATCTGTTTGTCAAAAATGACATAAGAGAAAAAGAAAAAAGAAAACAAACAAACACTAAGGGTTGGCCTGAATTGGCTTTGGGTTATTATTAGTAACCCAGTGAGGGATATAACTATAAGGTGCTGGGAATTGTGCATTTTACGTACTGATGGTAAATCTGGTATGAGTTTCGAGGCGTAGAGTGTCAAAAAGAGTCGAGGATGAACGTTGGTGCTCCTTTCTGGTGTTGTGGTCTCAATTTCATGGGCTGCACGCTTTAGCAATGCTATATGTTCTTCAAGGTGAGCAAAGAAATACTTCGTTAGTTTTCATCAGCATGGAGAGATATCAACAGCTATGACATCCATGAGATGGTTTCCCGTTATCACAGTGCAACTTATATCGAAACTTAATTATGTGGAGATCGAGCTTGGTTTGGAGCGAATGGCTGCCCCTGGCCACCGAACCCTGTTGCAGATGAGGCCATGAAGTGAAGACCTATGAGCACATTGAAAATTCTCGTGGATGCTCTAAGTTGCCTGCTATGAACTATTGCTATTTTTTTGGTGCATAGTTACTGTTTTAAGTCATGACTAAGGACATCAAGTGCATGTGAATCCTAGGTTCAACAAAGTAGACTTGTTGCCATGGTAATTAGTCCGGGAATTCATATTCGACGAGTTTTACAAGATCCCTTAAGAAAGATGGAAAATCTACAATGTCATGAAGTCTTGCACAACAAAGCAGAAAAAAAAAACAAGGTGAGGAAAGGAGTGTACACAACTATGGCTTTACATGCTCTCTAATGAACTCCTCGACCTGAGATATGTTGCCTGTGAGGGCCGAGGCTTCAGCAAAGGTTACTTTATTTTGGCACTGGGAGAATGCAAATTGTTGTCCAGACACACCAAGAGTATATTCACTCGTAATATCAGCGTCTGACATTCCTGTTCTTGATGCCCGCAATTTGTCACTGTAATTAGACAAGATTAAGCAAAATATGAAATGTTTACTGCTCATAAAGTATAAACATATTGAAAGAGAAGGTCATTGCGCAGGTATCAAGTCAGCAATATAAGCTGAAAAACATGTAAACTCACATTTCTTTCTCAAGTTGTTTGCGGATAAATTCCTTGGAGTGAGCAGTCACTTTCTCAGATTTATTGCAAACTATCAATAAAGGAATTTTTCTCTTAACAACACTGGCCTTGGTCAAGATGTCATACAAGTACCTTCAGCGTAACAAGTTACAAGTCAGTAGTCGCAATAATTAAATGAAAGAAGAAAAAGAAAGCAGAGAAAGAGATAGATGCGATTACTCAGATGCTGCTCGGAAGTTAGGTAAGAACTCTAAAGCATCAACCACGAAAATAAGACCAGCAGCCTGGGGTAGATACTCATCAAGCTTAGGTCGAAGACGTGAGTGTCCAGGAACATCAATCAAATTAACTGGTTTGAATTTGCCCCTCTGTTAAAACAGAAAGAAGAGTTCATTATAACTAGCTTTCATTTGAATATTGGTTTTAGAGGCAGGTTTGAGGGGAAAAAGGGGGGTACTCATTCTTGGGACACAAATACTAATATGTGATTTAACAGTTCCCAACCTACAATCAAGCCTCCACCCCACGGCCAAAAATAAATATAAAAATAATTTCAAGCTCTCATGGCCATTTTGGGGCAGTAACATAGAAGAATAGGCTTACACCAGAGGTCTACCCTCTCAGATTCATCTGACACCATAATCATGCTTTTTAACAAGGTATAGCATGAAATGTCCAGTAATGTGGAAATCTAACCAAGCTTTACAAGCAATGTGATGATGTCAAGCAAGGCGCACCTTCTAATTCAAATGATACTTGAATAAACCCAAGAAAAAGCTCCATCAAGACAAGTATAAGAAAAGGCAAAGCAGTAGAGGAGATCAAAGCATCAATCGGGGCACTGAATGTAACAAAGACAGTTGAGGTAAGTAATCCATGAACTTGAACTGTACCACAAACCATTAATGAGAATAGCTCTGTTTTCACCTTTTTCTTTCATTTTTTGAAAACATCACCAAGAAATTTTGAGTTTAACCATAATAAAACTGCAGATAACTGAAGATTTTATCATAAAGACCTTATAATAATACAACATGAGATGAGTTCACAAAACTGCACCCTTGGTGTGAATATGGAGCACAATTCATAACAGATTTACAGTACCTTTGTGTTTTCGGAATGGAGCACAAATGTATTTTCATTTGGATCCATTGATGTCACAGTTCCCTGATGCGAGGATCCATCTCGAAGCTGACAATCAAAATATGAAAAGTGTGTCATTCATATGCAAAACCTTGAGAATGACCATAAAGCCAAACTACAAATGCACTCAAACAAACCAGCAAATCCAAATTGAAATGGTAACTTCCTAACTTGGTCCTAAATGATGTATCAAAAACATCTGCAAAGATGAACACTTTCAGCAGATAAATATCGCATGCAGATAGAATTGTCTCACCTGGTAGAATAGAACTGTTTTCCCACTCCCAGGCAGTCCAGCAAGCACAATTCTGTTAGTTTTTTTGTGCTTGAATAAACGTACTGCCATAAACCAAAGCAACAAAGACAAAGGAGTTATAATTTTCCGTTACCAACAAATTGATTAAGCCAGCAAGTCAATAGTTAGTCACAAAATGGTTGACAGATGAAAGAAAGAGATCAGATCAACATTATGGTCCAGATCCATCAAAACGCTTTGGGGGAGACAAGCCTTAGACCTAGACATTCCCATTCAGCAGAGAATATCCAGATTAAGAATCGAAATGCAGAAGAAAGAAAGTAATAAATAAATCCACATTCAGTTAGGTGAACAACATCAAGGATTTATATTCTCATCTTTAGACCAGAGTACAGATGCATACAGAAGGGCGATAGTAAACCCTCATCATGCTCATAGCAGAGAACTGAATAGACATTATACTGGCAATTGAAAGGCCAAAAATAAAAAAGATACAGGATTAAATTTAATAAGGACAATCACCTTAGACATATAATCGATAAAGCATATAATTTGAAAAAGTGAGAACCCCAATCACAAATGACCCATTTTCTATAATTTAGCTTCTAGCTTATTCCCTGAAAATCTGAGAAAACAAGCACAAACTTACCAACCAATGAAAGAAGAATTGTTGCTACTAGAACACCAAACGCAGTATACAGTTGAACATCGGGTGTCTCTCGGATTTTCTCCTGTGCTTGGATTAGAAATTGCTGCAGCCTGACCTTCCCTAGCTCAAACCCATCTAGCAGCTTAATCTTCAACTGATCCACTTCATCCATTCTGCAATCAGCTCTAAAATGACAAAAATACATCAAGAAATGTGAGGCTTGGAGTGGAACTATTCAGGATGCATGCAAAAAGTAAAATAAAGCACGAATATGGTACTATGTCACTCTCCACAATTGGCCTTCCGTTTTAGAGAAATTGTGCAAAAGAATCAAACTAAGTAGCAACACAACGGGATTATGGGAATTAAGACGCCAAGGCTCACAGCATTCAAGTTTAAAGATCCAAATACGATTTCTTCCATTGATACCTCTAGAAATAAACAACAAAGGAATAAAATCTTCCCATTTTCAATTTCAACGGGTTGTACAAATTTTGAACTGAATTGTTGGAAAAGACATTCTCTTTTCTGAAAACTTTAAACACTCTCGGGTCCACGGAAGTTCAATGAAAACGTTGAAGAACATTCAATACATGAAATTAAGCCCCACGTTTTATGCTTTATGAACAAAGAACAGTAGTATCCTCATTTCAAACCACAAAGATGGATCCTTTTTCAGGCAATCAGCAGAGCGAAATGAACGAACATTAACAGAGATAAATTTGGTCATAATTTCAAAAGGCACAGAACCCCTAAACTCCAATCAGCACAAATAAGAAGCTTTGCATCGATTAGATCATGAATTACACAAATCATTTGAACGCAGCACATCAAGAAAAGGCACATTTCCAGACAAGATTTTCCATCTTGAAATACATGCAAAGCGGGAGAAAAAAATTTGAAATATCTAAAACCCTAATCCCCACGAAATCTCCCGGAAAAAAAAATCGACAAGAAGCGAAAGTATATTGCAATTCAGATTCACCATAGAGAGAGAGAGAGAGAGAGAGAGAGGGAGAGAGAGACTGACGAGGAGGCAGAGGAGAGGGAAAATCGCCCGGAAATTTGCAGTGAAACTGAAAGCTTCTCTTCCTCTAACCACACACACAAACACACAAATCTCACTCATTTGACTTTTGTATGGATTTGACTTGGATTAATCGATCACTTTTCTAGGCCCAGATAGATGGGCCTTGATCCATTTGAACTCTACTCGAAACTCCCCCGCCAAAAAAAAATATTTAATTTTTTGTCTATCTCAGCTTTTATTTTTTTATGCATTTATCTCATTTAATGCTGACAAAAATTTTGTTTTGGGTTAAATCGGGTTGAAAAGTCAAAATAATAGGATAAAGTTTTTTGTTTGATATTCGATTTTTTCAGATCGGACAATTCGGACAAGTGTAAATTAAAGTTAAAATCGATTTAAAACAATAAAAATAGGAAAATTTTATATTAAAATTTAAAATTCGGACAAAAAGTCATACTCACGTCCAATTTTTTCGGATCGAAAAATTTTAAATAATCGGATAGGCAAAATTTTACCATCACCAATCTCAGTCATTATTATGACTAAAAACTCTACATCGAGTAACATAATTGGTTTTTTTATTTCTTCTATATCGTGGGTCATTTTTTTATATCCTCTCTTTCTTTCTATAATGATAAAGAACAATATAAGTAAAATTTTTGAAGAAAGGATTGTTTACTCGTCGTATTATTTATTGAGTTTTTAAAAATATCTCTTTATCGATTTTGTTAGTCACCACTAACGTTACCTCATAGTCAATTAACAAAATTAGAGCACGGCCCCGAGGGATTAAATGGGATAATAAGTCATCTAAATTCAAATGTTGTACGCCCTTTAAAAACATATAGAAGTATGTTTTTAGGGACTAATGGTGAAATAATTTAGGGGACTAATGGTGAAATAATTTTGGAGAATGCAAGTCGAGGAGGTTAAAGATGTGAGTGAATACAACAAAATTGTTACAGCTTTCTACAGCAAATGATCAAATTCCAATGTTACAAGCAAATACAATAATCTTTCGTTTATTCGTCAATTTTGTACGCCAGCCAACATATATTGTACAAATGAATCGCCAAAAATTTGGTAACTGTACAACAATACAAGTAGACTTGGCAAATGGAACAGGTTGATGGGTATTCGATCTTGTTATGGTCATTTTAAGTTCGGGTTGACTCTAATTTGCAGGAGCATCAAAGCGAGTCATTGGGCAGAGATCCCATTAAGATCACATTGTCACTTTTTTTCTTCTCTAGTTTGGCTACTGAGAAGAGATTAGAAAGAAATCTCGATGACGATGATCTTAAGACTGGTTGCTTAGCCAGCAACGATGAGGATATATCTGAATTATCATTAGCATACCCAAGCCCCAACTTAGTTTGACCTGGTTTGAGAACTGCTTCACATGGGCACTCGGTGAGCTTGTTGAAGCAATGCTTGTGGAAGACTGATTTACATGACTTGCACCTTTGAATCTCGTCGTCCTCCTCCTGAGGTATGCATGTAAGATAATAAAGAGTAACCACATTGGAACAAACAAGTGCACTCAAAGTGAGGAAATAGAGATGTTCTAAATCAATTATGCAAGACATAGATAGAAATGACACTAACGTCGGTGTTTGTACAAGTATAGCAACCAAAAGGGAGATGGTACAACTCCATATCACTCAGACTTGGCCATACCCATGTAACTATGTGTGAAGTAGCTTTTAAAAGGGAGCCCTTAGGTGCTTTGTGTTCGTTATATGGTCTATCAGATAATTAAATTGAAGAAAACATTCATACCTGAAAAGGAAAAATAAGAGAGGATAGATTATCGCAGGCCTGCCGAGCACCACAAGGAACGCCATTGTCACAACACTCGAGACAAAGCTCTGTAATATGCTCTTGTATTTTCTTCAAAATAGAGTCTAGGATTGGTGGAAGTGCTGAATAAACGTGAAATCAAATATTGCATCAGTACATACGATCAATTAACTAAAGAGTAGTACAACGGATTCTATATCTGCTTAACATACTATAACGCCCGATTCCCCGGGTTAGATACTTTTAAGGTTTAAAACTTCGATGAAGATAAAAGGAAATAAAAGGAAAGCTATTTTTTTTTTTAGTTCTTTACTTTATTTCCTCCGAAAATTTTGGCAAGTTCTACCTAAAACTCAACTATTACCTTAGGCTCGTAGCCTACACCTGCACAAGATGCTACAGAAGAAACAATAGAAACTCAATGGCTACATGCCGGAGTATAACACAACTCAAAGTATATGATTCTCACCACCAAACAATTGAATTATAAATAATTAAAATCACAACTCAATGGGACCCACGTCCGAAGCAAAAGGGCTTTCACATCCCTCAATTTCCAACTCAAACTATAGATAGCATGAATATAACTCAATCTCCTAAACTACCAGATAGTTGGCTCACAGCCATTTAGAGCGACTAAACGATATGCAATACAAGTAATATGAATACAAATCCTTCAAAATAATGATTTAACTCACATTACACCATTTAACTTACATACTGTAGCTCACATTACACCATCTTTTAATATCATGGAACTTTGTGAAAAGTTTTGGGCCATTCACGATACCCAAGAAGCAATCCAGAACTAAAAGCATTTTAATGAACCAGATCTTAAGCAAGATTTTTCCCTTTTAAACCTAACTTATAAGCAACTTCTAGGACTACAATATAGAGAGCGAATAGGGAGAAGATTGAAACTGAGAAGTATACCTGCAAATGCCCCTTTGGAGAGATCAATAAGGTCTCTTAGTGCAAAAAAGTCCTTAGTTTCAAGAAGATATTTTCTATATCCCAGTCTCCTATAGATAGACCTACGAAAGGAGCAGCGAATATATGGAAGCATTGCCCCAATTTTTCTTCTCACACCCACAATGTGAAGCAGAGTTGGGACTTTGGAGATAAGAAAGGGATTTGCCGCACTTACACAAAGCATAGGCTGCCAAAAGAGACAAAATATCAGGCCCCAAGACATGACATGATTTACAAATCCGCAAGTTCCTTACCAACAAAGCAACATAGCCTTAGGTCATAAGGAAAATACAAAAGCTTCCAAGTTTCATATCATAACAACCATCTTTATCATTCATACTTAACTAGAAGTATCAAGTGTAGTATATATCAAGGTGTCAGATCAGGTTTATTTCTAAAAAGTTCTGCATGTTTTTGATATAAAATGAAGTGTCAAGTTTTGAATTTCACAATGCAAGGTTCAAGGATATGACATGGGTACTTGACCTAAATGCACAGTCAAAACAACATATACAACTATGTGACAGTGAAACATAATTTTAGATTTAATTATGGCTCCAAATGCCCGCCATCATTTCTAAAACTATCAAATTACTTCATGACATATTCAGCAGAGAATTTACACCCAAAAAACATAATGGAAAAATTCAACACCTGATCAATAATTGAATCCAGATAAGACTTGGCCAGTTGGGAAACTGGATATGGAGTAAAATCCCACTGATGCAAAACTCTAGCAGGCAGGACCGCTGTATCATTTGAATGGCATGAAGAACAAAAAAGCTGACCAGTGTATTCACAAAAACGTGGTTTACCCCATCCAAATGTCAACGCAATTTCTTGCATCCGAGTCTTACCATAGTCAAAACTTTTATGGCACCCAGCACATGTATAATGTTGTCTATCAAGGACCTCCTTCAAAGATTTTTGTGATCGAATTTCAACTATTAGTGATATTGTCTTCCCTAAGCTGGGAATTCTTTCAGTGTCTGTACCAACAGTGGATCGATCCACATCCACTGCAACATTCGACTCGGGAGGATAGAGAAGAGTTTCTGGTGGAGACAAAAACCAAATGACAGCACTGGGAAGACTGGAGTAATAGCTGGATTGGAGAATGGAACACAAACATTCTTGAATAAGATTACTTCTCTCGGCTATGACTACTGGAGAACCATTACCAAAGAATTTACGGGATTCACGTTCAACAGATGACCATGAAGGAGGAAGAATCCACCCTTTAGCAGCAAAGAGTGTTTTCAACTGACGGTAAAGTGAGAAAAAGTCACGATATCGACGCTCAACCTCCCACTGATTATCACTGCTCCAAACACGTATCACATACACAGTATATTCCTTCACCCCAACCAATCTTTCACTAAGCGATACATCATCCCTTTTCTGCTTTGCACCCACTACTTCAATCCCATCAATGCCTAGAGGATGATGAACTGAGGGGTAGCCATTATCCAGGCCAGAGGTAGATGCAGTGGATCCACCATCTCTTAAAGGGGACGACTGTTCAGGATGGAAAACAACATTCCTTTCCTTCAACCTCTCCACACGGGAATCACATGAATCTAGCAAGATTTCTTCCATTTCATGTACAAAGTCGTCATAAAGTGTATTCAGCTCCAAATCTTTACCCTATAAAACAAGGTGGAAAAGGTATTATGTTGGAGTCTTGAATTTGCAGTTTGAAAAGTAATCATTATGAAATTCTATTGCTAATACTACATACGAAAGTTGGCGTAATTAACACAGCTCATGTCAACAAGTACGGCACTTGCAATATATGATGTCAAACTAAGAGTGAAATCACAAGTCACAACATGCAAATGGCCTTCTATAAAAGCAATGAAAATAACCACATAGATGGCAGCTTTACAAGCCTAAAACTCTACGACTTCAGATATTTGCATTCAGAATCACCAGTGAGTCTCTAGATAATAATTTGCAGTTATTCAAGAAATCTGTTCAGAAATGAAGTTCACACTGTTTAAGTGTTAACACTTAACATACTTGCTTAATTCAAGCTTTTAACATGTAGAAGGTCCACCACATTTCATTACGTGCATCTTAAGTTCGAGGGCTGCCCAAATAAACCCAATGGCTAGATGTGTCAGAAACCCTGGGGGAGGGGTGGAGGGAGGGGTTGAGCCGTTGAGATCATATCTGCTGAAAGATTCGGATAAACTCATAAGACCACTCCCTACCCCCTTTGAAAAAATAAAATAAAATAAAGAGAGAATTACTCAGATAGCTTCCATGATTAGCCCTCTGTTAATAATTAATTTGACCTTGCCATTCTGCTGATATATTAAGAGTCATCCAACAATATGGTGATTTATTTAGAAGTTAGTACTTCATTTTTCTACAACCACACAAAATCTCAAAAGCAGAGATGAGTATAAACATGGGATTACACATTTATCAAACTTGCTAAAGTCAAATTGCAGTGTTGCTAGCATTGCAATCACAAATCTGGAGGTTGATACATGTTATCACACATTTGCAAACAAACTTCAACTTCTCTTTGTGATATTGACACAAGAATCAAGTAGTAACAAAGTCCTCATTTCTTCAATTAGGGATTATTGCTACTTTAGCAACTGTACCTTAAGATTCATCGTATGCTCTTCCTGATAAACTAAAATCCTGGAAGTGAAGAAGCTCCTCACAGAGAACAATGTGCAAACCAAGAGCAAAGAGCTACGACATCAATGCAAATGGACATCACAGCTCATCACAATAAAATTTTACACGCAAACAATCACAACTACATGTCATATAAGTTCACAAGTCTCAAAAATGTTAGGTTAAGGTGGCTAAAAGTACAGCAAACACCATATGATTCTGTTAAAAAATGTGGGTGACAATTCATATGAAACTGGAACCCAGAACCTCTGTCTATGTGCGGGTAACTTAAGATGCTAGTAAGCTTCTAATTGAACAAAATCCATTGATAATAACATAATAACAGCAACTTTTAATCTTCATTAGTAGTCAAGTAAACAACTTCCTTGTTAAGTCTCATTCTTGAAACAAAAGTAGAATTAAAAAGCAATTGATTAACTCCACAGTTGACCTACCTTGCTTGCTGTGGCCTCGTCTTCATAGACATTCGAGTCATTGCAGACACTACACTTGTCCTTTCCAAGCCACGACGAGACTGAATTTCTTGCATATCTGATAGGGGATTCCATTTTGTCACCTTCAAGAACATCCAATTCAAGATCTCTATGAACGTCCATTGCAGGACTAGAATCTTTGCCAACCCCAATAACAGGTAGAGGATCCAAGAAATGGTTGTAATGATCACTGGCTCCGACACTTGTTGTAGCTCTGCAATCTCTCTCCTCATCACCTTCTATGGAGCCCAACTCTGATGGAACATAAGTTGCAGGATTTGGCTTTTCAAATATGTTGTACACTGAACAACTGTCAAGGTACTCATCAGATCCATCATTACCAGAAACTTTTGGGCATGTTCCTGATGAGTCCTCAGTATCCTTCAGAACCTCTTCTTCCTTGAACTTGAAAGGATGAATATTGGGAGTTGAATTTGAAGGATACTCGAATGAATTACCAACTCCTAGATGATGAATGCCGTCTGCACTGAGATCAAGTTCATTTCTTTCTTGCTCATGCTGCTGAAAGTTTCCACCAGAAGTTGCCTTCATTGAACTGAAATCAGACTGACCATTTACATTTTCATCACTGGATTCCTGCCTCTCCCAAAGACTATCATGAACTTGTGATGATAACGGATTTTCTCCTCCATCTAATTCGAAGTCTTCCCAGTCCTTTGAGCCAAAAGCCACAGATGCATTCATGAGTACCAAATTCCCACTCGCTGCATCCTTATCATGGGGATACTCCATGTTTCTCACATAATATGCACTAGAATGAGGTTCAGCATCTGAACCATAGTTAAACATCGAATCCTCACCTTCTGAATGCTCGTACTTTGAGGAGGTTTCATCTTGTTCTTTGCATCTCTCATCCTCCATTTCATCAGCATGGCTACAGTCAAACAAGGTTTCAGCTGCGTTTCTTGCAGCAACAGCTCCTTGCAGTAGTACATTCTCAACATTTTTCAAAAGTACCACCAAATCTTCCTTTTTCTCAGATTCATTATTCAAAGCCTCAACCCCTTTAAGCTCCACTTTGCTATCTAATACTGGTGTAGCTCTGTCAACAGAAATAATTTGAGCCGATGAGGAACTCCCCAAGTGATCAACAACTTCCATTCTCCCCTCAAAAGACCAACCGGACTTAATCCTTCCTCCTCATCATTCAACCCATAAAACGCATCGTTTACACCATCATCAAACCCAGTCCTTTTCCCAGATAATAGTGAATGGGGTCTCTCCTCAAACCTCCTCGGAAATCTCTCACCACCTAAGCTAAAACGCTCAGGGCTGTTCAGTGACCCGGAATCAGAATCCACAAAATCATGATAAAATCCCATTGAACTGCACAAACTAGGAGTGCCCATCACTGAATTTGCGCTACAATAGCGCTCAAACTCCGATTCCCCACATGATGAGTACTGAGAAGAAACTGGGGATAACCCATTCCCACCTTCAGATTTCTGGAATTCTCCTTCCAGATGATCTAGAGAGGTTATATTTGATGGGACTGCCTCACCCTCACTTGTTCGGTGTCTCTCCATCTTTTCATTGGTTTCATTCACTATAAATTACGAAATACAGAATTTCAATAAATCCTTCCCACAAAGTCGACAACTTCAACTATTTATGAAACATATATTCAAATTAAGTTCATGACCCAGATGAAATTTCGAATTAAAAAGTTCGATTTGACAGTATTAGTTGCCAAAAAGAAACGGAGAGAGAGGAGCGAGAGATAAAAACCTGGATATGCCCAGATGGAGTTGAGGGACTTGAAGGACGACCGATGATGAGGAGGGATAGTGGAAATCTTGCAAAGCTTATGATTTGCTTAGTCCCCTTGGGATGAATTTTACACTCGATTTGTTTGATCAGGAATTTGGTTGCGGGGATTGGAAGTGTTGTTGATTTCAACGTTGTTGCACGTCTCTTTCAACATTCCCCCATCTCGCTCTCAAGCCTCAACTCTCAACGAACGATAAGGATCGTAATGTTTGGAACAAACAAGTTTTGTTTTGGTGAAGAGAGAGAGAGACAGAGAGAGAGAGAGAGAGAGTGCCAAATCTGAGCTACCGGTTTTAATTTTTGACCGCGCTGGCCAGTCGCCATGAATGACATTTTCCTTTTTCTTTTTAAATTGGTATTGAAGGTTCGAATGAAGGCATGGGAAACTATAGCTGTTTTTTTTCTCGATTATTAGTTAGACAAATTTTATAAAAAAGACATAATTTAACTTAGCTATATTAATTTTTTTTATAGAACTTAGCTATATTAATAGTCCACTAAGTTTTACTACTATCATTTTGTCTAATTTATCCACTTTTTTTATATAATATAATAAGAAAACATTTCACGTTTGATATTTAATATATATGTTTTTGTAATTAGAATCACATTTCTCATAAATAATTCAAACATTTAGATATAAATTTGAATAAACTATTTTTCTCCTTGGATATTTATGTATATTCATACCCTTAAAATCAAATTTTATCATTTATGGAGTGATTTAATTATATAATTCATATTTTTATATATATAGTTTAACTCTGAAACTCTCTATATAAGATAATTTAATAAATTTAGTAATAAATAAATGAAAAAAATAACCGTAAAAAATCTTTAAATAAGAAAAAAATTATTACATATTTACATAACACAAAACTTATTCTCTGTGCCTCCTTCAGACCAAGGAAAAAAACACAGATCTAGCATTTTCTTTATTTCTAAAAGGGTAAAACTGGAAATTGGCTATCTCTGTTTAAGTATTTTTTTAAAAAGGAAAAAAGGAATTTGAGATTTCTAAAACCATCCCACTCGCTTGCCTTGCCCTCAGCTACGGCGAAGTGCGGAGGCGCATAAACCCTAAACCCTCACACCCAATTTCCCCCACCAAAAATTTCTCAAGTGCAGAAGAAGAACATAATAGAAGCATTTAAACCCTTGAAATAACACAAGAATGTGTAATCCAGGGGATGAGAAAGCAGGCATGGAAGCCATAACCAAGCTTAAATCGACAGACCCGCCATTGTTCCTCTCTCCAAACACCGACCTTTCTCTCTCCTCCCGGGTAGCCTCACAGTACCTTTTCGCATCCCTTAAGCCACACACACCCAAGTCACCTTTTGATCAACTCCTCACAGATGGGTTCGATGCCGAGCAAATTTGGCAGCAAATTGACCTTCAGTCCCAGCCTTTGATTTCCTCTCTCAAGCGCGAAATCAGGCGGTTTGAGAAGAATCCAGATCAAATTTCGAGTCTTTTGCGAAATCTCAGTTAGAGAGGGAAGTTAAGGAAAATGGGGAAGTGGGGTTGGAGGAAATAGTGATGAATTTGAGGAGTTGAGCGATGAGGACGAAGAGGAGGAAGAGGAAGATGAAGTGGCCGAGGAGATAGAAATGGGGGAGGGGAGGAAGAGGAAGATGAAGAGGTGGAGGAGGAGGAAGAAGGCGAGGAAGATGAAACCGAAGATGAGATAGATGATGGTGATGGGGTGCCGGAGGTCGAAGATGAGTTTTTGAAGATTAAGGAGTTGGAGAAGTATTTAGCTAGAGAGGAAGAGAGAGAATATGGGTCGGAAGAGATACAGAATAAGAAGAAGAAGAAAGGGAAAAATGATGTTAAGGCTCCCAGGGAGGATACTGATGAGGAGGAGGACATGGATGATGATGAAGAAGATGAAGAGGAGGCAGATGATGAGGTGAGGGGCCTTTACTTATCCGTTGACATGTACAAATTAAAGTCTATGATAAGTTGATCATTCTGTTGACTTATCATTCTAATGTTGGTCTCTCTGTGTTGCTTGGTTTAGTTTGAGATTGTTTAACTGACTTTTCCATTCCTCAGCTTCTCATGTATGGGGAAGAAGATGAAGATGAAGATGGTTCAGGCGCAAACATCAGGTGCTTTTCTTTACTCAGTTAACCTTTTAGCTGTGAGATCATGTAGGTATAGGATAATGTTAGGAATATTAGCATCTAAATTGTGGAGGAATAGACTTACTGATGATCACATCCCTTTCAATAGTGTGATTAAATAGCACCACTTATTGCTGAGTTTTATACTCTTAACAAATGGTGATGTAGAATCACCGAAAATTCTGCATGGTTGCTCTTTTGGCTTTTTTTGGGGGGGATGTTTTGAGAGTAATATTTGCTTTTGCTCGTAAATTGATGGGTATGGAAAGAGTTCCATGAAAATGGTGAATATTCAATGGTAATTCTGTATTATGAACTGGTTACTGAGTTGAGGACATTGTAATCTTATATAGTAGTGTGATTTAGTTCTGAGAATAATTGTATAAGGTAATTCTTCTCTCCCCTCCACTGTTTCTTTTCCATCCTTCTTGAAGACAGAGCTGTTTGGCTTATGGCGGTCTCATCTTGCATTAATATCGAATGTACCCGCTGTATGTAGCTTCAGCATGACTGCTAATCTTTACTATTTTGTTCATGCATTCAATCTTTTACAATTTCTACAGATATGAAGATTTCTTTGTGCCCGATAAGAAAAGGCCAAAAAGGAAGAGGAAGCAAGCTGAATCAGATGGGTCAGAGACAGACAATGAGGATGACAAGCATGTAAGTGAATCATTTTCGTTTTCTATACATCTAGGATAGCCGCCTTCTTTATCACTATTAATGCTATTCGATTGCCGTTCCTCTTACAGAATAAGGGAAATCTTTCTACTTATGAAAAGGAGCGTCAAAAGCTTGAAGCCAAAATAAAGGAGATGGAGGAAGAAAATTTGGGTCCAAAAGATTGGACCATGCAGGGCGAGGTAACTGTCCTGCATTTCAATCATGTCTACATAGATGGATTGCACAAAGACCGAGCCATGTCATTGCATTTGCTAAGTTTTTGCTAAATGCCACTCCTTTTTATCACTTTGAATAGGTAACTGCTGCAAAAAGGCCAAAAGATAGTGCTTTGGAAGTTGACCTAGATTTTGAGCATAATGTGAGGCCTGCTCCTGTTATCACAGAAGAAGTGACAATGTCTCTTGAAGAAATAATAAAGAAAAGAATACTTGAGGTAAAAGTTGCTATCTGGCATATGGAGGATTGCTGCCAATATCAAAATTTTGCTATCTGTGTGTGATACCACTAGATTGTTCTTTAGCATTCTTGTGAAACTTTTCCAAATTCCAAATCAATCTGTCATTCGAGTTTTATGTTTCAGTATCCTTTCTTAATTTTGTTAAGTCCCATCCTCGTTCTTTCATATGTTCTTAATTGGTTAAGTTTCAAATGTTCTTTCATATGTTTGCTATTTAATGCACTTATGCAAGCATACTCACCGAACTATCCTAAACATTAAATTGCATAATCTCAGGGAATTTTGATGATGTTCAAAAGGCTCCTAAACTGCCATCTGCAGCGCCCAAAGTAACTAAAGAGTTGGTGAGTTTTTCTCTATCTTATATTAATGTTGTTTTGCTGGCTTGTAACTTTCTCAAACCTAGTATTCAATGATTCAAGGCCATTTGATGAAGCTGCACTTTTTCCCTGGATCTTATTTACAGGATGATAATAAGAGCAAGAAAGGACTTGCAGAAGTTTATGAGGTGAGATAATTTTCAGGAATCCATTCTCGCCCCATTATTTAGTTTATCAGTCAATATTTAGTGAGATAAGTAAGAAAGGATTTGCAGAAGTTTATGAGGTGACGTCTTGTTAACTAAATTCTTGCAGGAAGAATATGCTCAGCAGACAGGCCTTGCCTCCACTCCTGTGTCATTTAATGATGAACTGAAGACACAGGTATGCTATTGTAACTTGTCTTTCTTAATGAAGTTATTTTGTTTGACTGAGACTTGGCATGTAGAATATGAGTCTATTGATGAGGCTATTATTATTTCCTTGTTATCTGTGTCTTATGTCAGTTTTCTTCTTATTTGTCTGTCGGACCTTGTTGTGCAAAAAGGTAAAAGTTACTTGGGGATACATTTTGAGATGATGTGAAAAGTTCTGGTCAAGATTATCATAATTTCATAGTTTTCCCTTGTGGAGAAGTTTCATGCTCCCCCTTTTGCCGGGGAGGGGTGATGAAGAATATGGTGGGTCATAGGATATGACGATGTGTTATTTATGTAGGACGGTGAAGAATGGATTTTTTTTTATATAGGTTGAAGTCTAGGGGCTGGGGAGTAAATGGGTGGAGACTTGGGGAGTAAATGCCAGACTTGGGGAGAATCATTCTATAACAGTCCTGTGTAATGTTTGCTGAGATTAAATGTTGGATGTACTTTGTTTCTGTTGCTAATATGGTTGCCCCTTTTATCCAGCTTCTGACTTATCTGGCATCAAACTCACCCGATTTGCATTTTGTTGTTGTCAGGCAACCAAATTATTCAAAACCTTGTGCTTGAAGCTGGATGCACTTTCCCACTTCCATTTTGCTCCAAAACCGGTATGATTCGTTCATGTCTGGTCATGTGTTATTTATGTGAAGCTAAATTCATCATTTTTTTGGACCCTCTTTGTGCGTTGTGCTCATTGGCATATTGGCTTTACAGGTTGTGGAGGACATGTCTGTTCAAGCTAATGTTCCTGCCTTAGCCATGGAAGAGGTAAGATTCCTGTGCTTGGTGTGCCTTTTGAGTACATGCCCTGCCTTTTAGTCTCATAGAAATGATTTTTGTTTGATCCGAGGTCTGAGCTCACTTTCTGGTTTTGGTTGTGATTATGAGAGCAGATTGCACCAGTGGCAGTATCAGATGCAGCTATGCTTGCCCCTGAGGAAATATTTGCTGGTAAAGGAGATATTAAAGAGGAAACTGAGCTAAACAAGGAGGACAGGAAGAGGAGAAGAGCACGGAAGAAGAGAAAATTGAAAGGTAATCTACATTTGAATTGATATCTGGTGTATTGTTGCATGCCAAGTGACTTGATCTGAACTGTGAAGTGTGTAACTGGTCTGTCCCCTCTCTCTCTCTTCTTCTTCTTTCTTTTTTTTTTTTTTTTTTTGGAAGGGGGTGGGATTGAGTTTATCAAATTATGTTCAATTCATCAGAATGCTCATGGAAATTGCGTTGCCCTTTTAAAACTGACCCTCAACTGATCACCCGATCTAACCAACCTGAAATAGACCTAAATGGGACCTGAAATGAGGTTAACTTTTTTATATATTTTTTATTGAGCTCATTGGACCAATCAGTAATGTACCAAATACAAACTTCAATGAGCTAAAGCAAACTGTATGTGTCAATAACCTTTCTGTCCTAATCTGAAGTCAACCCGACCCAAACTACTTGTTTGCTAGAGCTACATTGGGTTGGGATCACACTTGGATGGTTTAGAAATCTCTTATCGGCGCTCTCTTTCCATGTTACAGCCAAAAACACAAAAACAACAGGAGCGCGAGCATCGGATAAGCCAGTGGAAGCTAATAGTGAAGGTAAGGCTATAGTGTAGTTGTACAAGGAGTTATTTTGATTTTGCAGAAAAACCGTTCCTTGACGTCACTAACTGAAATCTAGGATCGAAGCAAGTGCAAGCTCAAATGGTCCATCAGGCAAAGAAGCCTTTGTCATCGCATTACAAGTTGTGATGTTGATCTGCAACACAGAAAAAAATACTCGCTTCTTCAAAGTCTTTAATAGTAGGTGAGATATACATAGTTTGAATTTTTTTGTAGATCTCATGCATCGCATGGCATTCATCACAATCAAAGTCTATGATGATCGACTAAGTTTTTCTGAAATGTGCAGGCAAAGAGCGGTAATACGGCCCTATCAGCATATTTTATTGGTATAAAGAGCCAGAAAGTTTGATACTAAAGTCTTGTGTACATGTATCTTATCTAGCTGACAGCCAAAGAAGAGCACGCTTTGCTATCCTCTGTATGATAGCACAAGCACAATCCACTGAAAGATTAACCGTGATCTAGAGTTACCAGGAGCTCCATGCACAATTTTGTCTTCTTTTTCTCTTTTTTTTGATACTCTTGGATGTATGATTTTTACCAAGTTAGATTTATTTGTAGCCTGTAATCTATGCATTCATAACTTTGAAGTTTCTGTTATCAGCGCAGATTTGACAGTTTTGACTTCAGAAATTACAGAAGCTCCATGATTTTTACACAGCAACTTGTCAGACTCCACAACCTTACATTCATCCGGGCAGCCAAAACATTAGGCAACAAACCCCCCCAAAAAAATAAAAATAAAGAACATTAACTGTCTGTAATTATACTAAGCTTTGAGCCATGACGTTCTTTAATTGGGTAAAGTACAAACGTTTCTGCAGAAGCGAGACCCACAAATTTGTAACAACTGTCTTGTTTGTAATATTGTCATACAAATTTACAGGGGAAAAAATAACTATACAAACTCTTGAATGCCCCCAAAAACAGAACCTTCTCCTTTGCCGTTGTATCATATAGAGAGGAAGATGAAGATCCACCAGATCTATTTATCAATTTTCCGGTTTCATGACTACTATAATAGTGTTGATTAAGAACCAACTCAATTTAAAGTTTAAATTGATGGTTGAAGGCACGGAAATAAATTTATAATCTAACAAGTCCACTCATGCTAATGCCCTTTGGGCTTAAAGCATAGATGCAGCAAATACTCTTTACCTTTGTGTAGTAATCAATATGCCCGCTCCTTCTTACCTTTGTGCAATAATCAATATGAGAGCTGTAGAGATTTAAACTTGAGAGACACGTTGCTTAGAAATGCTCCGATATCATGTTTAAAAATCAACTCAACTAAAAGTTTAAGTTGATGGTTGAAAGCACGAAAATAAATTTATACTCTAACAAGTATTGTCATTCATTTATTTTCGGAGTCCACAACAGAGAAAAGTTAAGAGTACGATGTTCTTTATTTGTTGGTACGATGAAGAGTTTAGCCAAAAGTGAAAGGAAAAGAAGGTATGTTATGTGCTTATAATTGAGAGTGCCTTAGCTCACTTGGTATGGTGGCCTTGTGGTGTTCCTCACCCGTCCCCCCTACTATTTTCAAGGGAGCATATTGTTTCTTTTGTGTGAGGGCACATGCTGGCTACAACGAGCTTCCCTATACCGCTGAATTATATTGGGTATTTCTGAGATAGAGCTTGTACTTACCCAAAAAGACATGAAATGCTTATAGACACTTATCAAGCTTTCAATTAGACAAGAAAGAAAAGGCAAAGAATACAATCTTAAAAATAAGCCAAGTGCTTTTTACAATGGAGAAGGGAGATGGGAGAAGAAAAATCGTTAGTGTACTCAACAAGTAGTAGTTCATTCAAAGGAAAACCCATCAACAATTCACCATAGATTCCTTAGAACACTAAACTCAAGGGAATAAAGTCACTCCCTCACCTCCTCAAGCAAAGTATCCCATCACACACCACTATACTACTAACACCAACCCACTCATTCCACTTTGCTATTCTCACACTTCACACCTCAAAGCTCACTCCTCTCTCTCTCTCTCTCTCTCTCTCTCTCTCTCTCTCTCTCTCTCTCTCTACTTTCTCTCTCCTCAATCAACCACCCATGAATCCTCTCCTAGCAACCACTCTCTTTGTAACCCTATTTCCTTCTATTTTGTTCTCACTAAGTGAAAGTACTAGCCATGCTAATACATGTAGGTCTTATTGTGGCAACTTAACCATTGACTACCCATTTGGGCTCAAATACGGGTGTGGGCACCCAGGTTATAGGGACCTCTTATATTGCATTAACGACGTCCTTATGCTCCATATAAGTTCCGGGTCATATAGAGTCCTGGACATAGACTATGCCTTTCAAGCCCTCACATTGCACGACCCCCATCTATCTACATGTGACTCGATTGTGCTTGGGTCCCGCGGGAATGGGTTTGTCGTCGAGCCATGGCGGGCCCCATATTTAACCCCGACGCCCGAGAACGCATTCTTGCTAATCGGGTGCTCCTCCAAGTCCTCCCTCTTCCAAGGGTTCCCTTCCAAGCACATACCTTGTCGGAACGTTTCGGGCCTGGGCTGTGAGGACTACTATAAGTGCCCAGCTTGGGGGTTCGTTGAACCCACTCAAGTGGGCCTAGTATACGGGTCAGGCCCACCCGAGTGTTGTGCCGTGGGCTTTGAGGAAATTGGGCGGACCCAAGGCATAAACCTTACCAAATTGGACTGCCAAGGGTATAGTAGTGCTTATACCCTGGCCCCACTCAAGGTTGATGGGCCACACGAGTGGTCTTATGGCATACGTGTGAAGTACTCTGTTCAGGGACACGATGCGTTTTGCAAAGCGTGTGAAGCCACCGGTGGCACGTGCGGGTATAGTGGTGATGATCACAGTGGAATTACAGAGTTGTGCTTTTGTGGGACTTGGAATTCCACCTCAAATTGTGATTCAATTCAAGGTAATAAGACTTGTCAACCTTAACTTAAATAAAATAATATTAGTTTAATCAATAAAATTTTTAAAATTATTACTAAAAATTTAGATTTATGTTAATATTTGTACTTTTTTCATTTAAAAAAATTAAAAAGATAAACTGAATATTTAATATGCCTGTATTTTTTTTCAAAAAGATCCATAGCCCCTCAAAAAAAGGTAAAGAAGAGAAATTTATGGCAAAATTTTTTTTTTTGTCATCACCCTAAAAATTGAAAAAATATTTTTTCATTTTTTTAATGTGATAAAAGTTAAGCTCATAATTTCGCCCATTTTTGCAGTTGAATCAATGACATCAGGAGGCATTATTTTAAGTTCCTCAGTGAATGTCATAATCTTAGCAGGTGAATCCTCCCTCTTAAATGACTATTTATGAAGATTTTATTACCTTAAATTTCATTTATTTATTTATTTGTTTATTTATTTTTACATTATAATTTTACCTGACAGATGAGTAAATCTTCAAAATCTGCAGGTTTATTAATGTGTTTGGGTATATGGGCAACACGTTGACAAGAAGGCAAAAATTAAATCCAAGCTGGCTCAGGAAAAATACTTGTAATATTTTATTTTTGAGGATATTTTGAAAATTTTGTAAAAAAAAACAATTTTTGGTCTCTATTGCATTCTCAGTTTTAGATTTTCTTTTTTGAAAAATAAAAATAAAAGATAAATTTAGTAATCAAAAGTCCTATGCTATAATGAATCTCAAATTCAAACAAACATAGCATTAAAATTACAAAATAAATCCTCTTTACAAGAAAACTATTGATTCGCTTTTGAACGCTTCTTTTTATTTAATTGTTGTTTCATAATATAACATTTTACGAGAAAATCCGTCAAACTTATATAATTTTCTTATTGAAATAATTTACTTGCTATCATAGTCCAAATTTAAATAATTGATATCCTTTGCAAATCTGTATTATAATTCATTAATAATTTGGCGCCAGTAAAATAAAAGAAGTGGACTTAAAATAAATTGACAGATTCTCCCCAAGAGCAAAAAACAGTGACAAAACTGTCATAAAAATAGAAAAAAATTATTTGGCATAAAAATATAAAGAAAAGCATAAACTATAAAAGTAATATCTGGTTACGATTAAAGGGGCTTATTAGTGACAAAACTGCCAATGACAACCATTAAAATTACAAACTTAATTTCGATTTTCTAGAAAGAAAGGAGGAGGAAGAGATTGTGGCGAGGGTTAGCTCTCTATTTTAGATTAATTTCATGAAATTCAATGATTATCTAAATGTGGATTTTTTTTTGTAATTTTATTATTCTTGTAAATTATCACCCAGGAGGAATATCATGGAAATATTTATTCTTATTGTGGTTTCTTATACCTTATATTTAAAATTAAAAATTAAAATTTATAGTACTAATTACAAATTAATTAGTTAAAACAAATTTTCAAGTGGGGTTACCAAAATTAATGTTATGCTCATGTTCACCAAGATGGATGGGCATGGGTAGGTTTGGGAGTGGTTGGAAGGAATGAAAAGGGTGAGGTGGTGATTGCGACATGGAGACAAACAAGGGCTACTTAGATAGTAACTATGGCCGAAGCGAAAGCGACATTTTTGGGGTAAAATTAGCACGAATATTTCATTATAACGTTCGAAAAATAGAAAAAGATTTCAGTATAAAAAGATCGTAATTGAATCTGATTGTCTTCCTCCTATTTAAAGAGTGAATAACTTATTTGTATATCTTCGCGAGTTTGATCACATTTAGATAAATTGTCTTTTTTAAGTACTAATTTTATTTTTTTAATTAGACACACATTAGAAGGGATGGAAATCATCTAGTTAGATTTATCCCCGAGTCGGAGTAGGATTGGCTGGGAGTATGTTTGCGCCCAATTACCAGTTTATGTATCGATAGATGTATTATTTATAAATTAAAAAGCCTGCTTTGAAAATAAAAATAAAAATCAAACACACGTACATATAATGAAATATATCAGAAGATTTTATTCTCGTTGAGAGAATAAGACAAAGTTGAAAATGATTATAAATAAATTTGGCCAACCAAAATCTTAAAGCATTTAAGACCTTGTTTTTTTCCCCACGTATAGTATTGACTGACCTTGTGTATCTTATTTGCTGTTTTTTTTTTTTTTTTGAACAAGTATTTGCTGAATTTATTATAAATACAATTTGCAATGAATAAGTTGAAGAAACAATACGTGCCATTTCCTTTCAGCTCAAGGAAAGGACAGCTAGGAGTGAGCGGGACCGGGTATCCGGTCATTTTGGCCGGACCCGGTCCTGGTCCGGGTTGCAACCGGTCCGGGACCGGATGCCGATTCGTTGTCCCCTTTTTTTTTAATTTTATTTTTAGTTTTCAATTGATTTTTGGACCCGGAAGAAACGACCACCAACAACAACAACCGGGGGCACGGGCTACCTACAATCGCACAAAAAATTGAACAAATCAAGAACTTGTTTGTTTTTTAACATATAAAATCAACAAAAACTAAATACTCACAGCTTAGGTGCCCGGAAAATAGCCGGAGGAAAAGAGCGAGGGCGAGGGCAAGACCGCCGGCGAGAGCACCGAGGTACTGCGGCAATGGAAGCGAGTCGGTGAGAGAGCAAGAGTAGCCGCAATAACCGAGTGAGTGAGAGAGAGCAGCGGCGAGGGCAGGGGCAACATGCCGGCAATGGCGAACTTTGGGGCAAACGCCGCGACGGCGACGGATCGGAGAAGAGAGAAAGAGAAGGGAGCGAGAGGAGGGCGGACGGGGAAGGAGACACGGGAGAGAAGGGAGCGAGAGGAGAGCGGATCGGGGCGAACGCACGGAAAAGAAGGCAAACAAAGCCTCAAGGCAATTAGTTAGGGTTTGATTTTCTTTTCTTTTTCTTTTTTTTATAAAGCTGAGTAACCGGGTCCGGGTCCAAGATATTACTACCCGGTCCCGAACCCGGTTACAAGCTGGGTCCTACAATTTGGATCCGGTACCGATCCCAATTCAACCGGGTCCGGTTCGAACCCGTGGGTCCGAGACCGGTTCCGGATCCGAAACCGAGTACCCGGAATTTTTGCTCACCCCTAAGGACAACTACTCCCTCTGTGTTGACAAGTTGTTATTTTTGTTTTTTTTCTTTTAAATTTTTTTAAGACCAATTGCAAGTTAAGCATTAATGGAAGAGGCCTGAGAACCAGAAAATTATTTTTTATATTTTAAAAAATAAAAAAGCACTAATTTATTTATTGACTAATTAGTGTAGTAAATGCTGGTCCAAGGGGCTGGGCTACCTGAGCTCCACGATCTGAAACCACTTGTACTAAAAAAAAAAACAATTTGAAGGTTGATTAATTTGATGATTTATTGCCTAATACTGCGATTCTTCATTTTCTTTTTGAATGTCAAAGAAAAACAAAGTTGAGTACTTGTCTTAAAAAAGAGGAGGGAAAATTAACTCCTGATTATTTGATTTTGAAGAAATCCTACCCAATTTTAGTGGTAGATTTACAAACTTTAATAAATGAGATTTTTTTCCTTTTTTATTCTATAATTTAATAACATAAATTAATTCTTATGAATGTTCTGGATCAAATTTTTTTAATCAATTTATGCAAGACTATAAACTTTTCTTTAACTAATGATTGCTCGGGACATTATAGCTAAAGGTAAAGCGTACGTTGGCCCCTATTTTAGTTGATTAAACTATATGATGTTGTTGATTCGGGTTAGTTTACAATAGGACCCTATAAATACAAAATGTACGATATTTTAAACATAATTGAGCACTAGTTACTTTGCATCCAAAGTTAAGTTTTTGTTTTTAATTTGTACTCGACCAATATAAGTCAAAATATGACCTAAATCAATTAATCCATTAATTCAACATAGGTTTAATTATAAATTAATCTAACGAATTAGCTCTAGTGGTTCATTACTTAATCTTTTTAAATAAGATTTCAATTCCAAAATTCAAGTAGTCCGTATTTTAAATAGGAAAAATTTTACAGTGGAAGAATTATTTATATCGATAATGAAAAAAATTATCTTGTATGAGTTAATAGTAACTAAATTCAATTAATGGAGGATTAAAAAGAAATTACTCCTAACCACTTTCTTGCTTTTCCTATCCACAATTATTGTTATCACCCTATTTCTTCAAATGCATGCCAAACTCGTGTTGCACTGAATTTTCATCAGAAATTCAGAAACTCAAAACCTCTGATCTCTTCTAAAAATTCTGACTTTTGCAAGGACCTGGCATTCCCCTGCTATTACAATAGATATATCCCCTCTCCCTCTCTCTCCCTCTCTCTCATACACACACTTCGGTTATCAATTTGGGAAAGTTTTCACAGACGTCGAAGATGACAGCAACAATGGCTCTGCTTGGTTGCTACAATCCCAACCCAGTTTCCCTTTCTTTCTCCTCCGCGAAAATGGCGGCATTTGCTTCCCAACGCCGATTTCTCCCCGCCGGAATCGGCCAAACGGCGCCGTATTGTCCGAAGCTGAACTCCCCCATTTTCGCCGCGTCGAATGGTATTGGCGCCTCGTCCTCTTCTCTCTCCTGCTTCAGCGAGGTCAGTTGGGTGCCATGCTTGTTGGGTATTTATTATTGGGTTTTGGGTTTTTGTATTTGAATTTAATGGCCTCTGCTCTGAGAATTTATCACATTTATTGATTCTAATTTGAGGGTTTTTGTTTTTGTTTTTTTTTTTTTGTTTCGGGTAAACAGTTGATTGAGCGTTTGATTAATCGAACTGATTTGTCGGAATCTGAGGCTGAGGCTTCGTTGGACTTCCTGCTAAATGATCCAAATGAAGCCCTCATTAGCGCTTTTCTTGTACTGTTGAGAGCAAAAGGTGAAACCTTTGAAGAAGTAAGTTCCCGTTCTCTCTCCCCTCAGCTTGTGAAGATGATTGGCTTAACCCCAAAATTCCAAATTTCTGACAGTTTATGGTTTTGAGTTCGAGCTATGTCATTTTTCGGCATTTCAGAAAGATGACCGATACTCAACGCCATGAATTTCTGATAGATTCTGGCTGTTGAGATTGGAATGGATCTTTGTTAGTATTTCAAAGTATCAACAGAATTCGAAACCCAGAATCATCTATGGCTTTTGCCATCTATGGCTTTTGACATTCTGAGATAGATTGCCCACCAGAATTTCAAATGATGGGTTAAACCCAAAACAACATGTGTCAATGGATTATAGTTTATGACATTGGAATTTCTTTTATTAAATTTTGATGGGCAAAAGCCAGACTCCCAAAGTTCCGAAGAGTTCTGATTTTGCGGGTTGTGATTTCGAAAATATTGAAAACATTGAGCGAGATCAAGAATATGGGTTTGAAATGGTTGTGATTTTTGAGATTGGAAATGGTAGATAATGTCTGATTTATTTTTAAAATGGAAGCAGATTGTTGGCCTGGCAAATGCAATGATGAAACATTGTAAGAGTGTGGATGGCCTGGAGGATGTTGTTGACATTGTTGGTACCGGAGGAGATGGTGCAAACACTGTGAATATTTCGACTGGTGCCTCTATACTGGCTTCTGCTTGTGGTGCTAAAGTAGCCAAGGTTGTATCTCATTCCATTCTTTGCATCAATAGAATTGTACACTCAAAATGAAAGGGGAGGGGGTTTATCTTGAGTTGAAAACGCAATATAAACCACTGACCCCAATTTGGTGCTGTTGGGTTTGTTTTGCAGCAAGGGAACAGATCAAGCTCTTCAGCCTGCGGGAGTGCAGATGTGCTTGAAGAATTGGGGGTTGCAATTGGGTTAGAGCCAGAGGTCTGTGTGTGATTTATATATCAGTTTATGATTGGAAAATGTACTTTGTGTTTGCTCCATGACCTCTATAAATACCCACTAGGAAGAATTTATGAATGAACAGAGTTTGGTATTGGCTGTAGTGTGCTACTTCCCTGCATTACTGCCCCCCTCCTCTTTCTTTTTCCAGAAATTGCATCAGCTGAAAAAGGACACTGTAAATTCTCTGAGCACAGCCTATTTTTGCCTGTTTCTTATATGTTAAAATTAGGTATTAAATCTTTTGTCCTGGTCATTTTAACTACATATCCTTTCCATTCAGGGAATAAGAAGCTGTGTGAGGGATGCAGGGATTGGTTTCATGATGTCTCCAATTTACCATCCTGCCATGAAGATTGTTAGACCAATAAGGAAGCAGCTGAGGGTGAAAACAGTGTTTAATATTCTGGGCCCCATGTTAAATCCTGCCCGTGTGCCTTTTGCCGTTGTTGGGGTCTACACAGAAGATCTCGTACGTGATAGTACTCTAAATTCCTTATTTCTTCAGTGCAGAAATTTTTTCATTGTTTGGTGCTTAAGGAGTATCTGCTTCGAAATGTGTACTAGGTAACTAAAATGGCAAATGCGCTTCAAAGATTTGGCATGAAAAGGGCATTGGTGGTGCACTCTGAAGGATTAGATGAAATGAGTCCCTTAGGTAAGCCTTACTCGAACTTGGCCATAGTCATGTCAGAGTATCAGTATCAGCTACCCAGCAAGAGTCCTGATACGTCAATTTTCTTGTTTCTCGTAGATGCTGATTCCTCTATAACTATGCCAATGTTGTGGTAATAACAGGACCTGGAACAGTTCTCGATGTGACTCCCCAAAGGATAGAGAAGTTTAATTTTGACCCATGTAAGGTTCCTGTGAAACCAATCTCCTTTGTTCTCTGATTCTAGTGAAAGTTGGTTTTAAGTGCTATTTTTCCAATTTATGACGAATCAATGCTTATGACCATACCAAATGTTAATTGACAGTGGACTATGGGATTCCTCGCTGCACTCTGAAAGATTTGCGAGGAGGTGGACCAGAATACAATGCTGAGGTCTTGAAGCGCGTACTATCAGGGGAGAGAGGATCTATAGCAGATGCATTTGTAAGTGTCCCTTTATTGTTTGACATAACTCAATGGCAGTCTTTAGGATGGCCATGTACTATCTAACTCGGGCTGGTAGGCTTTGCGGCTTCTAGCTCATCTTTGGAAATGTGCTATTTGCTTTTTTTGGTGCCTTTTATTGAAGTTTTAAAAACCATCAGCTTTGGCTACCCTTTAGGCTCATGTTTGACCATAAATTGGAATCCAAGAAATGATGTGTGGCTACTTTGAGCAAGTGGGATACACTGAAAAGATGGTAGTCTGCAAAAAGTCTTGACGGAACCCGATAACACCAGAAAGTGCATAATTTGAACCTTCAACAAATAGACGCCACCATATTACCAGGATTATAGTTACCATTGGAACTACTTTTTACCATTGGAACTTCTTCAATGTGTTTGATCATAGTTACCAGGATCGGTACACAAACCATGGAGTAAGATTACCAGAACATGAAACACCACCAAAGTTAAGAATCATGAGGGATTTTAGTGATTGGATTATTCTACATAGTTTCTGTACTACAGTGCACACAGGGGAGTGAAAGGATCGTTGTAACTATGCTCTTAAGATCAGGAAAATGCTCAGTCTTGTGGAATATGAAACTTCAAACTATTCTATCATATGAAACATCCATAGATAGGTGTAAACTTGAAATTAAGGTGAGATGTTAATTGTTCTCTTCCATGATGGATCAGGTCTTGAACGCTGCAGCTGCCCTATTGGTCTGTGGACATGTCAAAAGCCTAGGTGATGGGGTAGCCCTAGCTCGGGAAACCCAAGAATCGGGAGAGCTGTAAAGACATTAGAGTCATGGGTTAAGATATCCAACGTGAGCAAAATTATAACTAAATTCATTCCTACATTATCATTAAACTTCCAACCTTATTTTGCTGACTAGTTTTTGTATGCTTCGGGTTGCAGAAAATGAAAGAAGCTCCAGCAGTTGCAATTTGATCCCTGCAGGTTTCCTGCTGTATAGACTTCGCTGTTATTTGTGACTTTAGCCAGAGGGTGCACTCAATCGGCATTTGATGACTCCGAAAGTTTAAAAAAGCCCACAATTTTTTTTTTACTGTGTTCGGAAAATTGCCTGATGGACCGGAGTAAGTTCTGGTCATTTAAGTTCATTATTAGGAAAAAGGCATACAGATGGCCATGAACATGTACAGTGCTGTCATCACCTTAGTTTTTCTCTCCAATTTGTCTGTAGCCACAGTTTTTGGAAGTTGAATAGGCTTGAAATGCTTCTCTTAGCCTGACTGATGTTTTATGTAGTCAATGCATTTCTCTATCTCGAGCTTATTTTGGTCTCTCTTCCCCATCCCTCTGATCCCTACGTGGTATGGTTAGGGATGGCAGTGGTAACCTTATCACTTACTGCTGCTAAGCGTTCTGTGAGATTTAGTGAAATAATGGCTCACCTAATTCTTCACATATATTTAAAACCTGTTCTCGTTAAATCTTAACCGCTTTTTGCACCTGCAACTGGTTCTTATTGTTGAAAAGAACTGTTATAGTTCAACATTCAAAAAAATGTTCCTTTGTCGATGGTAAATTCTGAAATTTTGGTCAATGATCTTCCTTGTGTAAGCATCTTATGATTTGATAATGTTAATTAATTTTTTTGTATGTCCAATTTCATGAATTTTTTTAATAAAAAATATACGTAATTTTGAAACAATTTTCTAATTAATGGATGCGTATGTCAATTTGGATGGACAAGGGTTCAATACTTGTACCCTGGACCAAGGTCTATGAAGGGTAAAAAATTTAATTTTATTTGGGAAGAGATATCATGAAAAATAGGAGTGAGTTTTAAAAACTTAAAACAAACTATGATATATAGTAACTTGGATTTATAGACTCATGTCTATGATATAATTTATAACACGGTTCATCCTTACTTATGCTGGACTTTTGGGTGGATAATTAAAAATAAAAATTATTTGATAGACTTGGTAAAATGTTAAGACTTGGTGTAGCCATTTGGTTGAATATGACAACATGTATATTATAAAGTACGTTTCGCTAGGTAGTACTTGGAGATATTCAATTCTAACAAGTCTTACTCCAACAAAAAGAAAGATACGTGATTGAATAATTAAATAAGAATTTTTGAAATAAATATAAAACTGTACAAAAAGCCATTATATTTATTAAAAAAATACGGAAAAATTAGTCGAGGACTTTTGAAAAAATAATTTAAAAAAGTACCTTGAAACTTTATAATCACCAATGCACCATTACCAATTCCAAAAATACTTACCAATACATTAACATTGCAGAAGTATTTTTACACCTACATGGCGAATAAATATAATGGAGCAAGGAAACTATACAAGTAGAACAGAAGCAAAACCATAAGATCAAAACAGAGCCAGATGTGCACACAACATCACCCATCAATGGTATTATTACTTTCGTGTCTGATTCTGTTGTGGCTGCAATAAATTTTGTAGGGACTGAGACAGTAACTTCAGAAAAGAATAGTTGCTGAAGAATTTTGGGTGGGGGTTTTGGCTTGAATGACTCAGGCTCGGTTCGAACTCAGCTCGTTTTTTTAATTTGCTTAAAAGTTTCTAAATCATAGTTGTAATGAAAGTTAAATTCTATATTTTTGTATTATATTTTCTACTCTTCACACAAGTATTTTTTAAAAAATAAACTACATAGCCTAAACTGAACTAAACCAAGCCAATCCGAGCTGAGCTTTGACCGAGCAGGGCTCGAAAGCTAGGCGAGCCGGCTCAGTCCCGTCAGAACCCTACGAGGAACCATCTGATGCAGATCATTTGTTTTGTGGATTACGAACTTTCAACACCATCTTGTAACAGCAGATAAAATTAACAGTTAAAAACTTAATACTTAGAACAGCAGATCTCTCTGGAGAAATCAAGAAATACTCAAAATCATAAAAAGCGCTGCGTGTCAGCTTTTAACCTTCATAACTCTGCTAAACACACCCGCCCGGGGGGTGTAAGCCTAACATCTTTCCAAGTTATCAATGTCGTTGTACACAAGGGGTTCCATTCCACTTAAGGTTTTAAAACAAGAGCTCGATGTTAGAATCCATACATGGCATCCGGAGCCAATCCACTGGATGCTCAAGCATTTTGCTTCATTTCCATGGATATTGCTTTGGCATCAACGAGCAAGGGTACAAGCTGCCCTTTTTGGTGTTTTTCCATAACCGCTGCCAACAAAAATCTCAAGACAATTAGACCCTCTTAGTGGTCCCCAGGGGGCGTGGGGGTTTAGAATCAAGAATTCAACATCATAGTTCTGAAAGCCGCCTTTGAAGATGAGTGGATCGGGAATCTAACCCAGCAAAGAAAAGGCCTACAACTAAGTCAGGGAGTGCCGATTAGAACCAGATGAGGGGATTTTCCTCGTGGTCTGTTCACCTTACGCTATTATTTTGCTCTTTTCCCCCTTGATGTCGACTCATCACATCTTGGGGTTGAAGAAGGTCACCTTATGGCAGATTGCATAAAGTTTCATCTTCAAAATCTCTCTCCACTCAATCGTCTTCCGGGAAGCCCAAAGAGGATGGACGATAAAGTCCCCAAAGAGCATTCGCGCTGATCATAGCACTCTCAAACTAGTTACCCTAGCTTTGAACTTCGGAGAGCTGTGACTGTCCTAATTCTTGTCGTCAAACAAAATGTAGTTGAGGGGAGAAAGAATGCACAGAAGATTTAGGATTTTACCATCACATCCGCCAATGTGCTTCCCTCCTATAAATACATTGGGCACAGTTCTCTGTCCTGTCCACTCATAAAGGGCAGCTTGAATAGCTCCTCCGTCCACTGCAAAGCCACAAAGGAAATACTTCAATCACAATCACCTTCTGAAATCCTTTTTCCCTTCAAGATTTATATTCAAAATTGAACATGCTTGATGATCATTATGGCATGTTTGCTAAGCTGCAATTCAAATTATTCTGTGCAATGGCCAATGAAAGAAAATTACTACAGTTCCACTATCAGTTACAATGCATTGCGTTGCATTACCCCCTACCAATTACCAAATATGACACTACTGTTAAAAGAAAAAGGAAATAAAAGATGACAGCGAAATTAGAGAAGCATGATGGATATGAATTTGCTAACGTTCTTGGTCTAGTTCAATCGCCTGATACGTTGCACCAAGCTGTTTGAGCAGCTGCTTCACTCTATTGCAGTAACCACAGTACGTTTTACTGGAAATCAACAGAACACGAATCAAAGTGGATTCAATAAGTTCCATAAACTAAATACAAGGATGCCATTTCAAAGGTAAAGAACACAGGGTAAGGTAAAATGAAGAACTTTCATCATTTCTTAATGTACTTTGGGTGTCCTCCATCTGCGATGGTGATAAAGGTTTTGTCCAATGGGTTTATCATCAGGCAATTTTCTAGTTTGTCAACATAGTTCGCCAAAGCAAAATGTCTCGTTAAATTGGTATTTACTCATCTTGTCGTGCAGTAACACAAAATCAACGTCTTTCAAACCTAGAATCCAACTGAAACATCATCTCTGCAAATTCGAACGTAATTGAGGGGGCAAAAAAAAAAGAAAAAAGAACTATCTAGGGAGAAATCTCCTCAACAGTCGAGACATATAAACCCCCAGATCAAAGCTAACTGGAAAAAAATTTCTAAATTTTTTTGTTCCAACAGTAGCAAGATACACAGCAGATTAATCAGAACGAAATAATCAAAGAAAGAACAGAAAACAAGATACAAACCTAATAATTTCGTTTCCCAAACAAGCATTATGAATCAAGACCCACTTCACTCAAAGAAAATGTCTTTAATATCTATTTCATCTTTTCTCTATTCACATACCCAAAAGTGCAATTAAAAGCAAACTGTCATCAAAACCCTGATGATAAATGCATATTTGATCCTAGTATGAGACAGGTTCCACACAATTTTCAGCCAAAACTTTCTGTTTCTTCAACTACCCCTTCAAGATTTCTTATTTTCCTCAGCTATTCTCTAAATTAAAATCTAAACTAAGACGAGTAGACCTGGTGATTGACGATTATTTTCTAGAATTGAAGTCATTGACCAGAATTTGATCACACAGGAATCCCAGCTATCGAAAAATAAAAACCAAAATCAATCACACTTGCGGATGAAATCAAATCTCAGATAGAGTGAGAGAGACAGAGAGAGAGACCTGAAGACGAAGAGAGGGGTGGAAGATACGAGGCGCTTGGCCTTGTCCGAGGCCATTTGTAGATCGGCTTCATTGATGTTTGAGCTGAATAACCCTCCCATTTCCTTCCAACCTCCATTGGATCATTTCATTTCGCAGTATTTATATGAGCCCGCTAACTTTTCGCTTATTTTTCTTTTTTCTTTTAATTAGTTGGTGATTTGGATAATTAAATAAGCAAAATATAGACTTTTAATCTTGTACAAAGTAATATCAATTCCACATGCACCGGTTGGTTGAGGTAGTAGTAGCTTGATTTGATAGAGAAGAAAACACTAGTTCAAATGCTTGAAAACACACTTGTTGGAAGGACTTTTACGGTAAAAGCTCGCAATCCGAAAGAGATTACACTCGGAATCAAATCAAACACTTTTTATACAAGCCAAGACCTTCAATCACTTATTCTTCATACATATATTTATTTTGTATCAGCACACCTTATTTAAATTAACAAGAAATCTATGTGATAATCCTAACATATATACATAAGTTGTTGAGATGTAATTCATATTGAAAGATACTGATGTCGCGCTTACACATATGTATGTTATAGAGCAAGTAAACAGTACATGAACCAAACATATCTATGGACGAGATAACCAAATTAAAAGGATTGAAGGTCGCATTTTACAGATAAGCATATGACAGGAGATCATAGGCCATTTTTTAATCAAGTTTAATTTGGCCCCTTTATTTTTGGGTGGGAGGGGTCACGGTGAGGGTCTTCAAGGAGCTTATGGCGAGGGATGTTAATATTTTCATCCTCGAAATTCTTGTTGTCTGTGTTTTGCTCTCCTTGGTTGTTGTAAAGCATGTTCGGCCTTATGGCTTTCGTGTTAGCAGCCAGGAAAATGGTTGCAATCAACACTAATGCGACGAGGCTCTCTGTCTTCACTCTAGTAGTTTCCATCTTTTCTATTGAACTCCTGAATAAACTGAACATACACATAGTAAAATAAATAAATATACAAATATATATAAGATCATATAATGTATGATCACAAACGTACATCTAGTTTCTTCGAGCCAAATCAATTGAACTCATACAGATCTATTTACCACTTTTCGCGAACAATTTAAGCGATTTTATGAGCAGTCCATACAATCATTCGGACTAAAATAAATAGCAAGTCTAGTAAACATCACATATAATAATTCTCACATATATGTCTTATTATAGATCATGAACATTAGTGAACGACATGAGTAATAAGATTATAAACACATTCACTTCACGTAAAAAAAATAATAATCAACCTTCTTACTTCTTATGAATAATAATCTCCTTTGGGATCATGAACAACGACAGATGCGAACATTAATGGAATCACAAAACAAACTAATTATATATTGAAACATGCAAAAGTATTTACAAAAATAAAACTAGTTAGGCAATTGATCGGAAAAGGGTAGGGTGTTATATTAAGTTACTGCAAGTGTGAGCATATATATCATCTTCAGAAATGTCAGTTTTTCAAAATTTGCTCTTTAGATATAACGGTTATCAGTGGAGTAAATCATAGACTACCCCCTCTTTTGACAAAAGACCAAGAACTCGAGAGCTATGAAAATGGTTGCTTAAAATGTCACAGCCATGGGAGAAAATTGAAGAACTAATTATAAGAACATAAATTGAGGTTACAATGGAAACTTACAAGGCAAAGAAGAGAAGATAGATGATTTGTGACTAAGTCTTTAATCAAAGGACCAACCTTTATATAGGCAGCTAGCTAGCAATTGTAGCAAAATAATGGAGTCACCACCAAGGGAGGCAAACTTAAGTGGTTTAGCTAGCAATTGTAGCAAAATAATTTAAGGGTATAATTAGGAATGAAGAATCTTTCATCTGCTTTACTACAACAAAGCTCAAATTGCTTCTGTATAAATCTCTGAAATTGACTTTATACATAGATACAAAAATAAGACAACCTACATTTACGATATTTATGGATATTATTATGACAAATCTACATTGGGTGTTATTTTTGCTGTTGAGGTAACAATTGTCATTCGACATATATGTGTAAAATTCATGCATATTAGTATTTTTTTTTTAGGTTTGATGATGAGTGCAGCCCTTTTCGAGTCATGAGCATTAACATAAAATCTTCCCAATAAATGTGTTTCGAAGAATCGAACCGACGTTTTTTTCTGATCAAGGTGAGACGGCTATCACTCAACCAATTGTTTATTAGTATATTAGTAAATTACACATGTATTATTTTATAATTTTTTGCATTTAAACCTACTTAAATGCTTAATACGAGATTATGCAATCATGACTCTCCAATTGATGTTGTGTTGCTAATAATGAAAAGTTTGGAGGAAATGTAAAGTGCGTCTATAACTTCAATATAGGGCGTCTGTAACTTCAATAAAAAATCAAAGGAGGATTGTGGTATCCATAACAAGGAGTTTAGTCAGAATGTAGAAGAGGTTGGCAATCAGTTATTACAATTATTTTATTATCGTTTCGTATTTATGTTGTTTGATTTCTTTATTAGTAACTGCAACTGTTATTATGGTTGTATGTTTACTTTGGTATTTTTCCAACAAATTATCGAAAAAAAGGGCCCAAATTCTAGAAGTGGAATGTTTTCTTGACACTCAAACAGGACCATATTTACCGCATAAACCTACTACTTGCACATGAATTCAACCACATTGAAGTAATAATTTTGAAATCCAGTTAATTTATTAATTAATCTCCAGTAAAACGGGTATTACCAATGCTCTTTGATGTCAAAGCACAAAGGCAACGTGTATCAAGTTGCGTTGAGGGAGTAAATGAGTGGAGATTAAATTCTTAATATCATCATGAGTTTTTGAATTGCAAATTAATCAAAAATAATTGTTAGATTGTAATCCTAAAAGTACCACACATTATATTTCGGATCCTACGTCAATTGAGTATAACAGGATTTTCAACAACTTAGATAGGGGCGATTAGTAAATTGGTGCCTTATTGCCTAGATTGTAGACTCTAGACCCTAAAGTTAGCCAATAGATACTATGAATTTAGAGCTGACCTTTATATATTTAGTATATTAGTTATGAGCTCACAATTTCAACATATCCAGAGTTAAAGTCATCTCTTTTTATTTATTTAATTTTTTTGGAAAAACGTCTTGACAAACTTCATGTACATTCAAAATTGTGGGTTGCGCACATTACTGCTTCATGTAATCCTGTTGATCACCATTAGAGATAATCTTTCATTTAGAGACATAGCTTATTTAATGAAAATTCATTATAGAGATTTCCCAAAGACCCATTCTGTAAAATTGGATGAACCTTCCAACGGCTCGTTACTTAAATTAACAGGTATGTCAAATTTATGACTGCTATTGGTGGGGTGCGCCAGGCCCAAGCAGTAGTGCAACGCTTAGGCGACGCTCGAAGTCCCAGGCAGCAAGCTACCTTAATGGGCCTTCCCCTTAAAAATTAATTTAATATCGTTGTGGGCCATTGGCCCACGTATCAGATATTAAACTGATAAGAACAGATACTACACTTGATCTTAGCCAAAAGGCCGAGAAAGGTATGATTTGTCCCTCGTTTGGCCGTCGTTTTTATACGTTGTCTATGCATCCTGTACCGACGATATTTCGATGTGGGACTTTAAACCATAATTTTGATTGCTTACTAATTAGTAGTAATAATTGCTATCATGGAGATGAATATTTTGTTGAAAGTTTGTATACGTAGCGAAACATCTAAGACTAATTCATCTTGCAAATCAAGTTTACCTTTTTTTTTTTTTTTTAATTTGTATATATGTGAAGGGAGATATAAAAGTGAACATTAAATAACACATATAGACATAAAAAGTATTTTCTTAAACAAACATTCATACTGATTTCAAACTTTTTATACAAATACGAGTCATATAGCCTTCAATCACTTATTCTTCTGCAGCTTACTTTTCAAGAAAACTACAATATTTAAGCTCACATCATACAAAGATATATACAAGGACCAACTTATATATTTATAAACAAAAAATAAGCTTATTAAGGCTAAACCACTCGACAATAAAACAACCCAATATTGACTAATAGTTTGGTATAAGTCGACACCAACGATTATTTGATCAACATGAAATAGAATATGACTCGAAACCGGTTTTATTGTACTAGAATATTATAGACAATATAAAATTTATAACACTAATTGAAGGCCACATATATGAATATAAAAGGTGTATTTATGTATCAATTCTTACTAAAGTCCGACTTTACTAGGGGTTTCCTGCCTGATGGTGGAAGCATCTAGAGGTAGTGCCATCACCACAGTCATCAGTTTTTTTGAGCGTTCAGGGAAGAAATTGGGAGTGCTTGGGTCTGCATGGTTCTCCAGAGCCCTGGCCTCGGCACCCAAGCAAATGGTCGCAATCAAAACAATCACAAGGAGGCTTTGAAGCTTCATCATCTCTCTCTCTCTCTATCCTGCCAAACAAAGTTTTGCCACCTTAATTGCAAACCTTAATGAGCCAATCTCTTAACTTTAGCAACATTAATTGATGCATCCCTCATCTCATCGTTAAGAAAATTTGACGTGTTTAAGAACATATGCACAGTCTCAAAGCTAAATAAATAAATATTAGAAAATTCATTGTTAGTGATCGAAATTTGTAGTGAGAACTTATAAAAATGCTTAGTAGGGATGAAAATCCCAATTGGATTACTTCGTGAAACTGTAAATCTATCATTAACGGTTGTATTTAAATTAAGTGGCACAACCATAAGACATAATAGAACTCGATGTATATGATTATTTATGAAAAAGAAATACAGAAATTGAAGAAAAGAGAAATGGAACTCACTAATACTTTGCAGTAATAGGCAGACAATGATGAAAATATATTTAAATATGTGATTTTAATTAGGGTTTGAGTGAGGGGGTTTAATATTTAATCCTTTATATAGGCAGGCTAGGAAGCTAAACCCATATCGTGGCAAATTAATGGAGTCACCACCAAATGAGGCAAAGTTAAGTGGTTTCTATTTTGGGTGCGTGATTAGAAACGAATCAAATGATTAATAAGTGATAAGACCCAAATTTATCCTTCAAAACTAATTAGAAAAATATCATTTAGAGGGCATTCCAAAAGTGAATTTACACATCACGTATAAGTTAAACTACTTTATATACTAAATTCATTTTGTAAATTTACTTTACCATAGAAAATTACTTAACCTAATTGCTAATGAAATTCCTCTATCTTTGTGGTATAAACAAATTTGTGTTGTGTTTTTGAAATAATTGCTGACTTTATTACTTCTGCTCTGATTAAGCATGTATTCATCATTTTTTACTATAATTTATAATCTAATTTCAAGTTTAAACGATCAAGTCACATTTTATTTAAAAAATAAGATTTGCAAATATAATGAAGTTTCCTCTTTTTCCTATATATATGCTAATTTTATTTTCATGATTAATTGCTTATGTAAATTTGTTTTTCCCCTTTTTCAATCTTTATTGTAACTTTTACTACGTAGAGATTGTTAAGGCTCCAAATTGAATTTCAGCTTAATTCTTAGACTATTTTACAATACAAATTATATATTATAGATCTATATTATCATATATGGTTTGCTTTACAATACTCTACACTATCATATATAATTTGCTTTACAATATAAATTATATTATGACTGATGAGTAGATCTAAATTATTAGATATGACACTTTATTTTAAATTTTTACACTCTTATTTTCTTCATCCCTTATTAAAAAAATAAATTATCTCACTAAATTAATATTATATATACTACAAGTTTTTACTTTTTCTACTCAGCCCTCCCCTCAATTCATCTTGTTCCTTCCGGCAACCGGCAACCAGCAACAAAGAATCCATAAATAACTTTCGTTTGTATTAGTGGGGTGCGCCAGGCCCAAGCAGCAGTGCAACGCATGGGCAACGCTCGAAGACTCGGGCAGCAAGCTACCTTGATGGGCCTTCTCCCTCAAAAAATTAATTTAATATCATTGTGGGCCATGGCCCACGTATCAGATATTAAACTGATAAGAACAGATACTACACTTGATCTTAGCCAAAAGGCCGAGAAAGGTATGATTTGCTTGGGCCTTGGCCTTTCAGTTTTGTACGATCTTGCCGCTTCATCTTACAATTCCTCTTCAATGTGGGACTCCCCAATATTTTACCCCTCCTCGGCCCCTCCTCTTTCTGGTTTATGGTTGAGCCTTAATGCCTTGTCTTGATGAACTTATGAAGATTTAACATGTTCTTGTACCCTGTGTTTGTGGATCCTGGGTCCAACCTTTCTCATAACACCGTTTGAATTCACTGATTTTAAAATTATATCTTCACGTGAAGTTATACGTCGAGAATAAGTCTTTTAAATTTCAAAAAAGTACGTCCATCCATCTTGAAAATGATAGATTTGTTGTTTGAGAAGGTCTTAATATATTTGCATTCATCCACATTAAGGTCTCATTTTGTTCTCACCCAATAATGGGAAAATATGTGGTGTTTTTTTTTCTTATTATGAAAAATTAAAGTAAGAAATAAGAACCCAAGTAAAACTAAAAGTAAGACTTGCCCAAATTGAATGGAGGAGAGAGAAGGTGGGGCTGTACAATGTTAAAAATTGTCCTCCTTATTGTGGAATTGGGTGCATTTTTTTGTACCAAATATACTTTCATTTGTTTATTGTTATATTTGTTGATGTGGAATAAGTGGGACTAAAGTGAACCCCTTCTTATTGTGGACGCTCTCAAAGATCATCTTACCTTTGACTTCCCCTTGGTACTGTCCCCTTTCAACAAAGGTTGTTTATGCCCTTCTACAGTGAAAAATGTTCCACTACATGGATGCATAACTTGACAAGTGAGTTACACGGTTTGGTTTTCAAAAAAGTTAAATTTGGGTCAACAAGATTCAATTTAGTATTAGGTCGATTCATTTTTGCTTTGTATCACTAAATTTTGCAAAGATAACTAAGTTTTGGTAAAAAATGTTTTGATTTAGGTTAGACTTTGGGTCTACTTTGGCTAGTTGTTTCGAGTGTTAGATTAGGTAGGGATTCAGGTTATTTAATTTGGGTTAGTTTTTCCATGTAAGAAAAGTAGTCATTGATTTTTAAATATAAAAATATTTTAGTTGAGAAGTTTTTCTGCATCTGTAGTAAACCTGAGCTGAGCAATATTATGCATTACATTTTCAAAAAACACAAAACATTGCCTCAGGCTAACCCTTTGAGCCAGTGATCAAAATACACAAGTTAAGAAAACCGTATATGTTACAGCAACGAAGTATTAAGTATTAACTGGGTGGCTTAAGGTACTCATAATTAATCATCAATTACATTGCAAACAAATACATTAGACTTTCACCTATTGGATGCAAAAATGGCTTCCAAATCTGTATACAAACTCCTCGGCCTAGGCTTGAAATCACTTGATGAGGCTTTTGATGAACTCCCACTTCCCTTTCCGTGCCAAAAGCCACTCCATCTGGTGGTGCTACTTGAGGGGTCATTTCCATTACTCGAACTTCCTTCTTTAAAGCTGGCCTTAGCCATTTCTCTCAGTTGTTTTAACCACGGTTTATTTTCAGATATGCTCGAGCTCCTACTTCCGGAGCTCCTGTCCCTGTTGATTGGTGCTGCATAGAGTCGACTTACTTCCCCATTCTGTTTCTCCCTTTTATCTTCAGGCAGCCATCTTTCAAGGTTTTTCATCAACTTTTCGGGTAGAAATAGGAGGAGGAAGCCTACTGCAGCTGTTCTGAGACCTACTCGAAATGAGTTTTGTGAAGTGTCGAGCTTCCTTACTTGCTTGAACAAAGCATACCACTCATTGGCCATAAGTGAAAGGAACCCAAGAATGAAGAGACAAAGCATGAAAATCCCAACTCCTCTTTCACCCTCAATTGAGAATTCCCTGTCCAAGAGGGTTAAGCAAGTTGCAAATAAACCCACTTCACAAGCAATTGATATGATCTCCACTAACTGCACCTTTTTCTTGATGAAGGGCTTCTTTAAAACCAGGAAGAACAGCTGGAAAGAAGTGATACACAGCAAAATTAAAGTTGGACCCCTTGATGGTGATGAGCTCTCAAAGTATAACCCAGCAAGGATTCCTAGTATAAACCGCCTCATGGACTCGAGAAAAGTGTAGTATATTCTTAAGATGCCAAACAGTTTCTGAATGAAGGGCGCCTCAGCATCTTCAGTTTCATCATCAGAAGCAATGATGCGATCAAGGGGCAAGCGGCCCCCACCAGAAATCATTGAGAGCATGTATTTTGGGGGTCCTCTGAGGTCTTCAAACAAGGGGCCAAACATAGTCAAGTACTTGGAGTATGGTTCGTTTTTCCATGTCCATTGGCCTCTCTTGCCTGGACCAAGGGTTACACGGATGAGTTCTTGGTACCAATGGTACTTCTGGCCCACTCTATGAATTTCCTTGTATTGCAGTAGCTTCCCCAGTGTGATCCCAAATGAAAGGAACAAAAATAGGGCGAATTGCAGAGATGACGTGAGAATCAACAATAGAATACCAATTATACTCCCCACTGTTGCTCTCCCTTTAATGGTGCACAAGAAACAAGAAGGAAAAGTGGATTCAGTAACTCGAAAACAGAGCCAAGATTTTAGCCCAAGTAAAAAAAAAAAAAAAACCCAAAGAAAGGGTCCATTAATTTATACATATGCACACCTATGGATATTGAACTAAAACTAGCAGAGTTGAGTAACCCCTCTCCACATGCTAGGTCCACCCCTTGATCAGAGAGTGATCACACTCGAGAAAATATGACGGACGTTGGAAAAACGTACCTTTGATTATGGCAGCTGAAGCTAAACAGAGGCACGGTATGGCAACAATTATAAGATAAATCTCAAATCGGGGTAAAATGAGGGCACCATAACTCTTTCCTTTAGTGGAGCTCTTCCTGAATCTGAGTACCAGAAGAAGGAAAGCATGCAGCAGAATCAAGCTGCCACCAATCACAGCTAACCAGAACGTGCATCTCTTGAAAGTTCTCCATCTAAGATGTATTAGAGAGACAATAAGCATTTAACTCTCCACCAAAAGAATTCACTTCAATGGATTTTGAAGATTATGTCATTGGTCTTAAGAAATAGAGACATACCCTGTTGAACTTTCACGGTCCAAAATATATTCGGCTTCTGGGATAAAATTTTGGTTCTAAAAACACGGAACAGCACATGTTAAATAGCAAATGAAAAGAAAACAAAACTGACCCAAGATGAAGGGTATTAACCTCAAAGAATGATTGGTATTCCAATGGAGTAAGAGGTGCTCCATAAACAACCCCGGCCTTGTTGGAGTTGCCTTTGTCAAATTGCACTGTTTGAACAAAAGAGGAATCAATCATTCCCATTATAGATGAACGTGAGCTTGTTGAGGTATTTGGGCTGAACAATGCAGGTTGAACACGATTGATTTCACAGGGAAGATTGAAGTAGGGAACACTCCACTCAATACATCTGGTGAATTCATAATACTCAACAGGCAGGGTCACCGCCAACCACCTCGAAAAAGCAAACACTTGAATGTAGCATGCAATTCTCTGTAACAGAAAGAAGTACTGCTTCAGGTTTTGCAAATAAATGTATGATGGGACACTAGCCAAATGATAATCAAATAAGTCAATCCTACAAAAATGTCATAAAAATTGCAGGAGAAATGCGGTTCAATAACCGTATTCAGATTGATGATTTTGGGAAATCCTATACTAGTACAGAAAAAAATTCAGATTAATGGAAAAAAGTGATTTTCAAGAACTGTCGTTGAAATAAAGAGAAGAAAATGAACTTGTACTGCACCAAAAAGAAAATGTATTTCTAATTCTCATGTTTAATACACAAATACACAGTGAAATGAAGCGATCAGCATTCGAACTTGTCTTTCCCTCTTTTTGTTTTCTCACTTTCCAATATAGAAAGTCTTCTTGGTTCATATAACCGACTTAGAAATCTGGAACAGACAATTGTATGCAAAAAGATTGTCATGCCATTAGTTGCTGTATAATTTCCCCAAACAAGGGTGATAGATGAATTGTTATAAGATATTACAATCATGTAAGATGGCTATATTTCCTTACAAAGAGGTTTTTGGTAGGGTTCGATGTCAGAGTAGCTGATGATCTTGGAAATGCCCCAGCAGATTGTAAACTTGCTGCGGATATAGTGAGCAGGCCAGCCACCAAGCATGTTGCCACGAACAATGCTGTTACAAAGATGCAAAAACTGTAGAAATCATAGGCAAAGAATCTGCAACAAAAATGATCATCAGAATCATAATAGAAGTAAAAACAAAGAGGAGATAATAATATGAAATCCAAAATAAAAGGGATTAATATTATTGTTGTTATATCCTTACAGTGTCTCACTTGCAAGGTTTTAGAAGCCAAATTTGGATTACCCGCAACATCTGCAGTCACATTTTCTGGAATACTGACTGATACAATGCCCTCATAGGCCTGTATGATCGCAATATACAAGTTCCTCGATATTTCTTCAAAGCTGCAAAGAGTTTAAAGGACGAATCATTCCTATATAATGCTTTGAGGCCATTTGTCTCACATGCAAGCATCTATGTTGACAAAATGCCTACCTCTCTAGATGCCCTCCAGAGACAGCTACATGAGTGGAATTGAAACCAAATACGGGCTTCAGGAACTTAACAGATACTATGATACTACTTTCTCTTGTTCTCATTTTCGAGCCTGTGCTCAACTTCACTGCTGGCCTGGCTGAATCTGAAGAATCACTACTTTCTTTGAGCAAAAAGCAACAGATGTGAAATAATTTATTTATTGCCAGATAATAACACTCGTCATGAAGCAGTAGGCTCAATGCCCTCAGCAATTCATTATAGGGATAATGATGCTTACATCTAACCCCTCCACACGTAACCCCAGGTGGGTCTCCAAGGTAATGGTTTGGTTTGGTGTGGTGTTGTTACCGAACAGGATCATCTTGTAGTAAAATATAATTCTCATTTCTGGAAAGGAATATTTTCTTCTTTGGGAGAGTAAAATTGGAAGGGCAATATTTATCTGTGTTTGAGGGAGTATGAAGCTTATAAAGGAACTTCTTGCTTACCATAAAGAAAGGTAGCTGGAGCCACTGGAGAAACAGCCATCCCTTGTCTGCTGATGACAAAACTTGAGTTAAGGGCCACTGTGATGATGGTAGATCCAGATATATCTTCAATCTGCTACGATGCATTGACACAAAGAAAGAAAGCAAGGATTGTAAGAAAAACCAGCTGATACACACTCCTACAAACCTGAAACAAATTTACAAACCTGATATCCGTATCTTCTGTTGGCAAGAGTACTGCTGTTGATAGGGCGAAGTGATCCCTGACTTATATGGATAGACTTCAGAATTTCCATTGATGTGTTCAAAACAGGTTCTGTGAAGTAAAGATAGACCTTGAGATTCTTGAAATCATTGGTTGCCTGTACAGTTCTAGTTTCACCATAAAGCTGGAGCAGTCTTTCAGGAACATGGGTTCTTAAGCTAACAAGGACGCTTCTTCTATCTGCAATAAGATAATCATGACTCCATTTTCAATCATTTGTGTAATCAGTAATGAATTTTAGAACAAAATCAGGAATGCCAGAGGGCAAAACTATCTTTGTACAGAAGTACTCACCAAAATGTACAACGAAGCTTGAATTTTTGGTCTGATAAATCGATTTCCTGCTTTGTCAGTGCAGAAACCTTTATCCATTACAAGTATAGCCCTTCCATACTGAACTTCAGTGGATAGCCCGACTACAATTGAGTATTTAAGATTAGGATGGATAGTTTGAAGTGTATTCGGTAGAACTTGCCCGGCACCATATACAAGAAGCTGCATCAAGATTCAGGTAAGAGAATATGAACAAAACCAACAGGGAGCCATGAAGTTTAGAAAAGCAATATTGCTATATCACATAGCGAAGAACCGAAGATTAAAAGAAGACAAAGTTTTATATGCATTGGTGCAATGACATTTAGCTGGCACCTACTCACGTTGCAGGCATTGACTGATGAACATCTGAAGCCACCTCCACAAGGTTCGCTGAATGAAATATATACAGAAACATTGGGAGCATTTGTAAAAGATGTCGAAGCTGATACGTACGCTGTTGGATGAACAGTATCTGCACAAAGAATGAAAAGATAAGCAAATTGGGCTTGCAAATTATCATCATATATTTTGAATAGCATCATTATTTAGCTAGTCAATAGCAAATGAAGGTTACAAATTCAAGCTCGTTACTCAAAATTGGCTACGAGTACCCCCGAGGTAAGAACTAATATGTTCAAGTGTCAGTCTAGGCCAGATAGACGTCAAAGTTTTGGGTGTCAAACATGGGCACTTGAAGTCAAATGAAAAGTTCGAGTAACAGAGCTTCAAGCTACCACAACAATGGGGACTTTTCACCAGATAGGAGAATTGTCTCGAATTAAAATTAACCGAAAAGGAAATACAAGAGAAGGAAAAAGGGAGAGGTTCTTAACCAATAGTCCAGTTATAGCTAGCACAACCAGTTCCTTGAGGTGCATCAGTACAGACCTCCAACCTATGATTTCCATCCTGCAAGCCCTCAAAAGAAACATTCTTTCCCCCACACTCTGAAGAGATGCCATCATCCAACTGCAGGGAAATTTTATGGTACCAAGGACAAAAGGTTAATTAACACCTCCTTCTCTTTAACCTATAGAGTTTGCAATCATATCAAAATTATGTAAAGGCCATTCAATTGTTTTAAAAGGGCATGCACTGCAGCTAGTGTTGTGGGGATGGGGGTTCATCCAGAGTAACTAGAGCACCATCATTCCTTGGAAATTTTTTTAAAAAAAAGGAAAGAGAAGAGGACAGTAAATTCATCAAACCTTGCAATTGAAGCTACAATTGGAGCAAGTTTTTCTGGGGGTTGCTACCAATGCATCAAAAACAAATGTGGCTGAATTGTGATGTGAGAACTGAGGAGGAGCCTGTAAAAACTTCACAGAGACCTCTGGAACATCACAAAGAGCTTTAAAACACAAAATGGAGAAAACCCAACAAAGCAGAAAACCTCCACAGTGCATCTTCGTCAGACCCATTTCAAGTAATCAAATTTGGGGTCTGAACAGCCTGAAAGAATTAGATAACTAGGACAAAAATTCTATCAAAATGTACTCATGACTATGAGTTAGCTTAGCGCCAAAATTTGAGGATAGTTTCTGCAGAGTTTTCTGCATGGAGTGAGATGGGCATATTTTGGAGTAATGATTGCTGAGATAAAAGAGGAAAATACATGTGGAGCAGAGAGACAGAGAGTGCTGATAATTGAAATGAAATGGAATATCTATTTAAAAATAAAAGGAAAATGGGCATGGGATTGGAAATTCAGAGGTATATGGGGTAGGAAAATTCAGGATAAATAGCATGAGTAGCAGTGGTCAAGCTCAGGCCCGGTGTATGGTTTGCAGATAAGAGAGAGAGAGAGAGAGAGAGAGAGAGAGAGAGGAGGCCAAAGACTACAAACGAATTAGAAAGAAGCAGACAGCAGAGGGAAACAATCACTGGTGAATCACGACTATTGACACTGAGAATGACTTTTGTTTGTATTAGCATATTGATTGCATATTGATTGGCCTCTCCTCTAATCTCTACAGGGTCTCTCTCCCTTGAAGGAATATTAACAACCACTAGCTAGTTGTAGTATTTAATATCTCCTAGGCATCGCCATCTTTAAGTCCCATCAACTTGTTTGAAAATTGAAATCCTAAAGGTTGCCCTCCACATTCAAACTCAATTTTTAATATATTGTCTGTTTAAACAAGTTACATCTCATTGTAATGCTATATTACTTGAACTTAATTATATCACCATGTTGGACTGTTGAGTATTTAACAAGGATTTAGGTGTTTGTCAAAACCTTTTCTCAAAAATTCTCTCTGTTCAAAGTGGTAGGTCAAGTAACTATACCCATATCAGAATAGTAACTACTCAAGTAATTTAACAATTTTATTCCAATCCATTCAAGTCATTACTAAATGTACACTAATCTATATCAACAAACTACAACAGTTAGCAGAATATCTAAATGAATAACTGATACATACCAATCCAATAGAAAACAGCTACAATAAGAGGTACATGATGAGCCATATATGAGACAAGCCCAGCTAAAGGTACCTAGTAGGCCACCATTTATCCCCTTATGTCTAATTTGCACGTTAGGTCTAAGGTCATGTTTGAAGGACAATATGTGAAAGAAGCATTTAAAGTCCAGTGATCTCATTTCTCCAGCTTGAGCTTTACTGTGTGGCTCCATGTAAAGAAGTAATTTTAAGGTCCACCACAGACCACAGTTAATGTACTCAGACATCATTGTCCATGGTTCACTTCCCATTGATTTTTCATGAATTTAGCAGTAAACCCAGAAATAGCTTTTTTTACTGAACTGGGACATAATAAAGTTAGCAACACTCAGTGGTGAAATGCAGGAGCCAGAAACCTTTGTTTTCCCCCGTTTTTTTCCCACAGTAGGGTGAATATATAGAGCTTAAACTGTAAAATTGGATGAATTTTCATAGAGGTCCACCAAATTCACAGATAATTAAGGAAATGAGAATCTTCTGCCTTACTCATATGTATTATAACCTCCATTTTCTTTCATGAGTCCAGAATAATAGTTCAAAGCTTTTACATATGTTTTTGTTGGTTGTCAATTAAATTTTGAAATTTTTTTGACTTTTGAGTAATACATACATGAAGTAGCATGTCCTATTAAATTATCATCTAAATCTTTTTTATTTATCTTTTGGATCAAATAGTAGGCAATCAATTTTCCCCCAAAAACAAATGAAAAAATTACCCCCCAAAAAAAAAACCCAAAAAAATGCACAGGTAGGATTTCTAACATTGGTTGGCTTGTTTTGCTACATACCTTTATTTTAAATACGGTGTTGATTCTAAAAGTGCAGCCATCGACCAGTAAGAGACAGTGGTAAAATTTCTGTTACACCATGGTTGTGAAAAGGATATGCTCTTGAGAGGAGTGAAGTACACTGGTGTTTAATTTCAAGTGTGTTACTCGGACTAAAGAATGAAGACTACAAGATTCAAGAGCACAGTAGGCTATTTCTATGACCATGGGTTATGTATTTCTTATTCTAATTAAAAGTGCCCGAGTTTTTTCAATAGTGTTCAGACCAGAGGCACAAGGTTAAAATGATTAGTCCAATTGCAATAGTTTCGAAACACAAGAATAATAGGTTAGGAGGAGCAAAAGATAAAACAAAAAGGATAGGTGCTATCAGCTGTCCCCCATATGCTCCATGCATTGAAAAGGAGTGACCATAGCAACATGGACTTACCTTTAAGACACAGCCTCAAAAACATTATCTTCCTACTGCTTCACTTAAATTGTCAGCTTCTGAGTTATGGTGTGAACATATCAGCATATCTTCCACTGAACTAATGAGCAATTGCAAAATGGCATAAAGTAAACCTATCAAATTAGATGAAGATATGTTCAATCTTTGTTATCAGTGTTCGTGGCTTCACAGTCTAATATATTCGATAAAGTTACTCCACATTTCTCATCAAGTTGTGATCCTCAGGATAAACACAGATCAAAGCAAATTTGTCGTTCCCAAAACAGACCACAAGGCAACTGAAAAAATCAAAATACATTGAAAGAAATAATGAAAGAGAAGTTAGTTCCAATAATCTTACCTTTTCTGAGATTAATTTTAATTTCTGATAAGCCAATTAAGAACAGAGCCGCCATGTCAAATGAGAAATAATGTATGGAATCCAAACTGAAAGGAGCTGATCATAAAATTCTCATCTGACCTGCAGAACCTTTACCAATTTGCTCTTCTGATATGTCTTGATCCACTGGGAGTTCAATGTTTATCTTGAAAATGATCATGCATACAAGCTTCCAAGAGAAGGCCCGTAATAATGATATTTTAGCCTCCATAACCCCACTGGGTAAACAGAAGTTCCACTCATAGGAATTGATATTTCTCACGTCTGACACGCTCAGTGGGTAGTTCTGGCTAATTTAACATCAGGTTGTATCTTGATTTAATTGATGGGATTCAGTTCACGGTCATGGGGTATCTTGTTAGATGATCCAATAGATTTGTCGTATGAAACAAGGAATATTGACAGAAACTTTCCAGGAAAATTTCAGGGAGGTCAATCTGGTTCAGTGTAGATGGGGCTTCCAATATTTTGGGTCTCAGCTTGGCTATAATTCAAGGTTATTCGGGTTAGTAGCTGGGTACAGGTCAACTTTGCCAGTGTCTACCTGCCCCAAACACTCAAGTGCTCGTTGTAGTACGAGCAAAGCATGTGGCCCTTTCAAATGATTCTGAAATTCTGGCATCAAAGATCCATTTAACAAATCCCAGCCACTGAATTTGCTGTTATAACCCTCTCTGTATGACACCCCTTGCTGGTCAGTGCCAAAGGAAGCTGTCCAGAGCCTAGATCCATGACCTTTCCATTGTTGATCTCCATTGGGTTGGCATTTGACAAGATATATGCCAAAGAACTATCAGAAAGCCCAACTGCTATGTAATACGGATAGTATAAATCTTGGTGCACCCTTCAGCCCTGTCAAGCGTCATGTTTAGACCCTCAAGCTCAAGTGCTTCATGATTACCGCCCCCCTTCAAAATAAAACAAAAATAACAAATAAAAAATACCTCATGGTTTGTATCACCTGTGGAGATTCTGGGATGCCAACCTTAATTGTAATTTGTAACCATGATCTATTGATCACCGGAAATAGGACAAAATCCATCTTGAAACAATTAATTTCTAATTTCACATACATCAAAAGTCAATGCTAATTTTCTACAATTTCCACAACCAAACACTATCAACCTGGATAAAAACAATAACTAAGTCAAACAATTATTCTGCAGTACAGTGAATATTTAGCAAAAGCTCATTAATTTCCATTTGTACAGAAGCCGGAGGAGAAACTTCTGCACAAGAAAGCATACATTTCTGACGCAGCAAAATTGCAAAGAAGCAACCAGAACACCCGTTAAGCAATGAATAAAATATCTGAATGCTGTTTTCACATCTCATTCAATTGACGTATATAGAGTCTAAGCATATGAACTGGAACTATATGGAATATTTTTCTATCTCAAGGTTTAAAGCATAGACAGTGAACACGAATTAAATGTACCAACCGGCAGACTGGGTAAGTAATTTCTGTTATACCTGAAAGAGATAAAACTCCAAGAGATGTAAATGCTGGTGAAGATTGCCCGAAGTCTCAGATATTACTAACTCAGCCTAAAAGCCTCAGCAGCATTTCGCAATAGCAATAAGGGGTCGGTAGGAACATCTCACCTGTCAAATTAGGTACACCTGAAGAGCACTCAAGGGTACAATCCATGTGAATCATCAAGCACGCATCAGCTTCAGATTAAACAAGCTAAGGACTGACGACATCCTAACTTCCAAGACACAAATGGTTACAGCAGGATGATTAAACCGATACCACAGTAATCAGCATCAATGTCAAATGAAAGCATGCTCCTTCACGATTTCCGTAGATTGCCTTCTTCAATGTTCTGAAACAAGGCACAGGGGAGGTCCTCTAACATCATTTGCATTACCCTCTAGACTGAAAGTGCGCGAAGATCAACGTCCATGTTGATTCCAAAAACTATCAAAAGGCATCCAACTCGCAGATTCTTGTAAAAGACAACTAAAAACTAAAACAGACATTTTCTCAAACAGTTGATGTGCATTACGTGTTATATTACCCAATAGAACTCACATAACTCTACCGACAATAAGTGAAAGGCCCACCAGATGAAATCAACAATGAATTCCTCCAGCGACTCCTAACTTTGATTAAATTAAAGTTAAAGACTTCAGAACTTCTATCAGATGAAGCGTCATACATAAATATATATATATATATATATATATATGCACTAATATTTCATCAGAAATGGCGTCATGTCTTTGATTTCATATAATTAGATATTACAATTGATGACTAATATTGTTGGAAGCCCCTTATAAGGAACTCCCTCCAAAATTAACGTATGCCACTTAAATGCAGCAAACACACGGTATTCTTTAGTAAAAGGCGAAAGAATAGTTCGCTTTGTGCTTACTGCGTAGCTGCGTGAGTACAGTTGGAAAATAGCAAGTATTTTTATATTACTTAGAATTCAACCTTTCAGTAAGTTTGTTCATGTGGGACTACTTTTAAATACAGAAAAGCAGCCTTCGTCCGAGCTTATCACAGGACAACAATCTCACCCTGCCTTTTTGTGTGCATAATTAGGAGAGTTATCCCTTTACTCGATGAATATTCTCAACGCCAAATCCCCGTCCCGGTTTTCTGGGGATGAAGGCAAAATCGCAGGAACAATTTTAAAAATTATAAAAAGAAATACAAGTAAATGCTTAGTCTCTGCCGCTCTTGTTGCCAGACAGAGAGCTGGAGCCTCAGCAAAAGTAAATCCCTCCATAAAGTCTGCTAGAATTTGTTGTATCTCACCTAGCGACTTCTTTGTTGAACATTGTCATAAAACATGTCAGATGTCATATAAAGAAATAACTATGAGTATGAAGATGAAATTTTGAAGACCATAAAACCTTAAATCCTAGAATAAAATTTCTGATAATGAAAGGATAATAAAAAAGAAACTGAAGTGTGAGTCAGTATCAATTATGATTCAACATATTAGAAATTACTATATGAAGTAAAAGAATTAGAAGGCTAATAAGTAATTGAAATGTGCGTTTCTAGACATAAGCAAAGTTCATTATGCATAGAAGGCTAATCCACAACTTGGACATACCTGGTTCATGCAAGTTGCTGCAGCTTGAGCTGACACAATATGAGCACAGATAAAAGAAGATTCGACAACATGGCCAATGCTGACTTTGAGGAGAAAATACCCCATAACCAATTGACAGAAAAAGGGAAGAAACAAGGAGTCATTTGAGATAACTAAACCAGCTCTGGGGCAAGTTAAGCTCCTCGGAATCAGCAGAAATCTTTTTCATTTGCACAAATAAACCAATAAATTCGAAATCACTGTGGAAAGCATAACATAGAATGACCCGGCAGCCACCACACCAGTCTATGTATTCCTTGCATTCCTGAACTGACATGCATCCCTACCAATTGGCTCCATAAGCATTTGATTCCATCACCCAATGCTTGCTGTATGTTTCAATCAACTGCAAATTTTGTGTGATTTTTCTTAGCATCGAATCTGTTATGTATACAAGCTGCCTAGACAAGGCCCTCCACATAACAAGGACACCAAACCCTCCAATATCCAGACCTCACACCCAGGACAAACAAAAGGTTTAACTCACAAGCTTCAACATTGATCTCACATCCCTTCCCTAGTCCTTGTTGACTTATACAAGCTACCAGTTAGCAAAGCATGCAGATTATTAGGAATCTCTAAAATGCACACAAAAAATATCTTCAAGACCTTTCAATTCTAAAATGCTGGCATCAAAGAACCAGCTCTTGAATCCCAGACCAGTGAATTTGCAGTCAACTGACAGTCTTATGTATCTCATGATTAGCTACCCGTAGAAACCATTGTAGTTAACTTGTGCATTCTTACACATTCTCGATTTATACACTAATTATATGCATGACATATTGTCAGGGGAAAAAGAACAGAAGCCTCTCATGTAAAAATAATTAATTTCTCTCCCAAAATACATCAAAGTGTAAAAATAATTAATTTCTCTCCCAAAATACATCAAAGAGCATGCTAATTTCGTCTCGCAAATGCTCATTCAATCTATTTGCACACCAGGTCTGACCAAAAATTTCGGCACAAGAAAGTGACCGTGCAATTTTAAGAGCACATGAATGTAAAGAAGCAATCAGCTTGAGCAAGCAGAGGACTCACCACTTGCCAGACTATGTTTCACTTGATATCAATGGTATAATATGAACCAAACTGAAATACCAGTGGTTAAGCTTCATGCCAAACAAGGAGATCCTTCTTCAACATGGACGTACCCTCTTTCAGGGTGTATGTAGAAGCAGCTATAATATTGTGAAACCCGTCGAAGGGGCAGAACTCTACAACATTATGACTATCCCTGAACTGCAATAGTCAACTACACAAACCATATAATAATCCCATCGCCTAAAACTGTAGAACTGCATAGAACACCAAACACAGTTACATGGGCATTTTGTCGAACAGGTGATGTGCACCGCGCATTAGGCGTGAATATAAGATTGCAGTGCCAATAAAAAGCTGAATTCATAAGATTCCAGTACCAATAAAGTTGAATTCATTCTCTCAACAAATGTACAGCAGCAATACAGCTGAGATTAGTTCTTCAATTTCATCCAAAATATATACATAAAAATGGTGGAACGTCCAAAATTCAACCTAATTAGGAATCTCAGAAATTATGTAAATCAAGGTTTTGCTTCCAGATATGTTGGAAGTCCTTACAAAGAGAACTCCCTCCAAAAATTAACGTATGCCACTCAATGCAGCGAGCACACGGTATTCTTTAGTAAAAGGCGAAAGAATAGTTCGCTTTGTGCTCACTGCATGGCTGCGTGAGAGGAACTGAGGAAGAGCAAAACTATTCATACTACGCAGAACTTGACTCCTTGTTTATTATTTTGATGTGGGACTATTTTTAAAACCAGAAAAGTAGGCATGCTCCTGTTTCTACTAGTGTTCCAATAATTTCAGTGCTTTTTATTTCCCCTTTTCTTTGGTTGCATAACCAGAACTATATCCATACTAATGCGTACAATTAGTACCCCAAAAAGATTCAAGTAAATGATCAAGGCTACGTAACTTCTGCCATTCTCACTGACAACAGGAAATAGGAGTCTAAGGTAGAACAGAAGAGACGGGTACATTCAATCCAAAAGAGTCATTTTTCTTGTTCTCATTGCTAAGTCACTGCCTTTGTGAAGCCTTCGTGGCCAGCAAATGGAATGGACATGCTTGGTTGAACACCAGGCACATGTGCAGCGTACATTAGTGGAGTCAGTGTCCCTGCCACTACTACATGAACCCAGATAAAAGCATGCTTTCTGTACTGCATACAGATCGTAAAGAGGTGATATTTTCTAATAAATTGATACAAAAGAATGAAGACCAATAGACTAGTTCCGATAATCATACCGGTTTTTGAGTGAGCCAAATTATTGACAACCAAAAAATTTCAGTTGAATTGAGCGTATTAGCCATAGCCAATAAGTTGAAAAGCACCATGACAAGCAGGATAATCAAACCCAAAATAGCATGTTGAAAAATGAGCAAGCAGCCACGGCATCAATTCACCTAAATTCTGGACTCCTCTTCCTCAACCACCAGAAGTCACATTTATAGGCTTCAAGATTTGCCTCGCATATCCATAATTAGGATACAACACAACTGTAGTCTATATTAGTCAAGATTAGGATTGTATACAACACAACGAAATCCCATTTTTATGAACCTTTGAACTCTGTAATCCTTGATCAAAGAATCATCTCTGAGATCCTAGCTCACCAAGTTTGCCGTCCGAATCTGAAAATAACACATCTAGATGGTGAAGGTCAAAGGAAACACCCCCCCAAAAAAAAAAAAAAAAGATTCTGCCTTCTATTGCTGATCTTCAGTAAGTTGGAACAAAGAAGCAATGAGTAACAAAATCATCAAAGGTCCAAAGGTTATAACAGATGGGAATGCAATTCAAGCAAAGACACATAGAAAATCGACAGAATTCTGCTTCTCCATTCTCCGACTAATGGCCAAGAGATGTCTAAGCTCTCTACATTATCGATCCAGATTTAACATGCAAAAAGTGCAAAGCTCAACGTAGAATACAATTTGCTTTTGTCAGAAAGCATAAAGCTCCGACAAAAATCCTTGCAATGCTAGTCAAATCCATTGCTTTAAAGCCCACATTTCACATAACCAGTAAAGTACGAAACATCAAACCCTACAAATATGGCCACTCTGAAGAGAATTCTTGGGTAAAAAAAAATTCTCAGCTAACCATCAACATCGATTTGAGCAAGTAAACACCTGTAATTAGCTCGAACACGATGAAACAAAGACTAAGGCTATGCTGCAAAGTTTGGCCTGAAACAAAAATATGGTCCTTGAACCAACTTGCATCATCATCCTTTTCAGCGAGTACAGAAGGCAATTAACAGCCTGGAGATAACGTGATTTAATAATAATTCAGAGATCATAGGATTCACATGTATTATTTTGTATGTCAATACCCAAATCTACATCAGTCCATTTTTCATCACTATGCACCAAAGACTCAATCTTACCAAATCAATGGAACACTAGTTTCACCAAAGCATCTCAATATTTTAACTAAGAATTTGTAGGACTTTACCCTCTTTCAAAGGAGCCCTTCCAATAATTAAACCGTGTCCATTTAACTTCACTAATGAAAAAATGAACCATATTCACTAAAAAAACTTAGGGCTTATTTGTTTCAACTGTTAAAACTAACGTTTATAGTGTTTATAGCGTTATGAGTTGTTATGAGTTGTTATAATTAGCGGTTATAATTGTTATGAGTTGTATAGCGGTTATAAGTCTGCTATAGCGATTATAAGCGGTTATAAGTCTGTTATAATAGTAATAATCATATTAATAATTAACTTTTTCATAATAATGACAATAATAATAATTATGAAGTATTGAGAGAAATAATGAAAATAATAATAATAACAATAAAATGATGATAATAATAATAATTATTATTATTATTATTATTTTATTATTATTATTATTATTATTATTATGAAATTGTCGAAAGAGTACTATAACGATGACAATGACGATCATTATAATAACAAGTTACAACGACGATAATGATAATAACAATAATAATTATAGTAATGATATTACTAGAATTTTTAAATATAATAATATTTTTAGCAATAACAATAATAATAATAATTATTATTATTATTATTTTATTATTATTATTATTATTATTATTATTATTATTATTATTATTATTATTATTATGAAATTGTCGAAAAAGTACTATAACGATGACAATGACGATCATTATAATAACAAGTTACAACGACGATAATGATAATAACAATAATAATTATAGTAATGATATTACTAAAATTTTTAAATATAATAATATTTTTTAGCAATAAAAATAATAATAATAATTATTATTATTATTTCATTTTATTATTATTATTATTATTATTATTATTATTATTATTATTATTATTATTATTATTATTATTATGAAATTGTCGAAAGAGTACTATAACGATGACAATGACGATCATTATAATAATAAGTTACAACGACGACAATGATAATAACAATAATAATTATATTAATGATATTACTAAAATTTTTAAATATAATAATATTTTTTAGCAATAGCAATATTATAATAATAATAATAATTATTATTATTATTATAACAATAATCATAGTAATAATAGTAGTAGTAATAATAATAATACTAATATACACACAAACAATGAATGCACTTAGGGATGAAATAGCTAATATGATTAGTGGCGTAGTAGAGAATGTTGCGCAATAGTTAGTCATTTGTTTGTAAATCAATTCATTACTATTTTTAATATTTTCAAGTCAATTGATGTGTGCGTGCTACAAAAATATTATTGAAAAATATTATCAAATAATAATAATAATAATAATAATAATAACAATAATAATTATCATCATAAATAATAATCATCACAATAATAATAATAATATGAGTTTATTAGCTGTTATAATTAGTCTGTTATGAGCTGCTATAGCGTTTATGAGCGGTTATTAGCGTTTATAAACAATTATGAGCATTTATAAGCGGTTATTAGCGGTTAGCGATTATAAACACTTTTATAAACGCTAATTCGAACAAGACCTTAATTAAAATCAATTATTGGTTTTTGTCAACTAGAGTATCATTATAATTTGCCTCTAGTTCTTAAATTCAAATACTTTTTCTAAAACAAATAATATATTATACTATATGATTAATCTCAACAATAAAGTATAACTTTTATTCATTCTTGTGTCCTTACATACAAAATTTCACTCTTTCGATGTTATTATCCCTATTTTACGTTTTGTTTTTCACTAGTAACTAATGTTATCGCCCTTTTTTTTGTTTGATGAGATCCCTATTTTGATGTAGGATACCCGGTATATGCTCCCACCCGTATATAAGAATTTTCAACATATAAAACAAGTAGTAAAATCAATTTTTAGCCTAGCTAGCCATAAGTCCATATAACCCATAAACCATACTCTTCAAATTTTATTGGGCCTCATGTGCCATACCGTAGCTTACAAAGGGAAGGTCAAGCAGACTAGGCTGCATATTGCCGACTTGGCCCAAGATTGAGACTACCTTAGAGTGGGCGGCCCGACTCCACCAACCATTTTCAAGATAAGAATAATTATAAAATATCTATAATATAATTCTTCTGTTTTTAAATTCTCTAAATACTTTTTAAATTTTTTTAAAATTTAATTATTAATTAACATGCAATTTGAATTTATAGATTTGATTCACATTATAAGTTTTTTAAATCAAAGTCTATGTTAAAAAATCAACCAGATTGACATGATATTTTACACCATGATTCATGAGAATCGTTGAATTATTACAATATCGTGTATTAATTATGGCATAAATAGGATTATTTTCCTTTCAAAAGCAAAACAAAAATGGAATCTGACAAGCCATGAATGGGATATGCTCAAAGACAGGCAAGTTGCCCGTTCTTTAATTAATTTACAGAGTACAGTGATTTGGGCACCACAATCAATGCCTGCCCGAATCAACAACTTGCCATTTTCTTCCAGACTGCCCTCCTACCCGCTGCCCAAAACCCTCTCCATGAGGGTTTTCTGCCCTACCCTACCCTTGTGTTCTCTTCTGGTGGCCTCCCTTGAATCTTCAACTTTCTATATATCTCTCCATCCTTCCACAAGCTGTCTGTACCAAACCCTTTTTCTTCCCCCCTCTCTCTCTCCCCATTCTGCAGGTAAATGACTCTGATTTCTGTGTTTTTGCATTCTTCTGTTGTCCCCCTGTTTCTTTCCTCGCGTGCCCCTGCTGGGCTTTGTGTGCAGGAAGGTAACGAGCGCATGAAAAAAGAAGCAAAAGCAGCATATCTTGCAGTGTGTTTTGAGTCTTCTGGTTTATAGAAATGATGTGCAAAAGACTTCCATCCGCATGTGACATGCATGAATGAGCATAGCGGCCATATTTTTGCACAAATTAAAATGTATGAAACCACATAATATAATGTGTTTTTCTGGCTACTTCTCTAAGACTTTGGTGTGCAAATGATTTACACCAAAATATTCTTGGATATCATAGCATACATTTCTTTCTTAAATTCTTATATTTATAAAATATATTTTGATCTCTCTCTGTTTTTTTTTTTTCCAATCCTAAGATCTGTTTTTTACTAGGATGATACACCTTAAAATGTAAAAATTTTTATTAGAAATGTGTGGATGAAATGTGTTATTTTAGAGATCTTGAATCTACCCATTTTTCAAGATTTACTATATATTTCACATATCTTTTAAAAAAAATTATATTATATTTAGAATAGCTAAGATTTTTGAATAAAATTATTTTTTAATTAATTTATTAAATTTAGAATATTATTTTTATGACCTCTATTAGGGTTTAGAGTTTCCATATTTTGGAGGCCACTTTCTCCCCTCTTCTTGCTTATCCGCTTGTGGATGTAGTGGTTGAGTCTTTGTGGATTGGGAATTGTGGGCCTACCAGCCCATCTTCAACACTTCTTTTCTGGTCATTATAACTAATTTTAATTTTTAGTCACAGAGACCGGGGGGAGGATCCCAAAGGCCATTATATCATCATTAATCCATGATGTGACAAAGTAAGATATGTACAATTTAGGGGTTTCAGGTGGAGAACTTTCTAAAATTTTCACTTTGGGAGGTTCTAATAAGATGAGCGCGTAAAAATTTTGGAGAATGCTAACTGTGCGCGTAAAAATTTTGGAGAATGCTAACTGTCTATTTAAAATAGCTGAATATAAATAGCGGAAATGAATAGAAATAATTATTAAAATGAACAAAAATAAATGTAAGGGAGTAAAAACGAGAAGAACTGAATATACATAAGTAGAAATGAATACAAAATAAAAATATATGTTGATATATATGTCAATTAAAATAGGCCTCAATATTTTGAGAGAAAAAAGTGTTTTATGTTTTGTCCCAATCAGTTTTTTAAAAGATGATTTAAAAATTTAAATAATACAAAAGTTCATATTTTTTTAATGAGAATGATCTATTTAAATTAAAATTAAAAATATATGTATATATAAATGAGATGACCTATTTAAAATGAAAACAAGCAATATGCATAAACGGATTAAAGATGAGTTCAAATTATTTAGTTTCATGTGAACCCATTTGATCGGCACTGGGGTTTTGCCCTCCGTGGCCTCCCCTAGCTTGGGTCTGGGTTCCCTCCCCACCCCCCTTCCCTGGGCTGTTCGTACTATTGGTTTTTTTTTTTCATAGATAGGCCCAATAGCATAGGCCAGCTATCATAAATTTTTTAAAAAAACTTATAAAAAATATTTAAAAACTTCTACATTGTCCCGGCTTTGAATTTCCCAACCAAACATTTACAAGAATAAGAGCAGTTTCAAGAGGAAGGATATTTGAGAAAGTAGGATCAATTAGGAGTGAGGCTAAAAAATGACATGAAAAGTGAAAACAGTATGTATGTGCCCATGGGCCATGACTACTAGTTAAAGATTGGACACAAACAAGAGTACATATTATGATATTATAACCTCAAGCTTTTATACTAAATGAGGACTCGGGGGACAAGGTCATCAAGTCCGCAAAAAATTATGGTCAACCTCTTGTGTTGTATTTGTATACATCTTTTAACGTTTGTTTTTTAAATATACACCACGACTAGAATTTAGTATGCTCAAAACAAAACACCTTAATACAATATTTTTTTTAAAGTCTATCACTTGGTGTCTAAAACAAATAAAGGAAAATAAGGTGTGACTACGGTACTTAAAGATAAATGAGTGTCAACCATTATAGCAGTGTAGCAAAGATTGGAGGAGAAATGGGGAATATATTTTGGACCAACACTATAAAGGCATCCCCCATTCCACCTAATTTTCCACCATTCTTTAGCTTTACTTCTCATTCAGCTTTTCTACTAGAGAGAACGAACCCTACAATCACTTGTGACTTTAATTTCGAACGAAAGAAAGTCATGAAAGGGAAAGTGGTAAAACTAATCGAAAATCAAACTAGACCAAAACGCTAACCAAATAATCCCAAATCTGAACCAAATAACTCAACAAAGACTCGAATAATCTCAAACCAAATAGACCAAAATGCAAACCGAATAATCTCCAACTTGCAAAACTCAACAACCTCGAACTGTATAACTTGAACCTAGACCAAGACAAACCAACAAGACCACAACAACCTCGAACCTAGATATCATATAACTTGAACCTAAATGCGAAGCCAAGACAAGCTAACTTAGACCTAAATGCGAAGTGAATAAATATCCAACGTGTGAAACTCAACGACCTATCCAACGTGAAACTAAACAATGTGAAACTCAACAAACTCGTGTAAAACTGAAGAACCTCGAACCGTATAACTCGAACTTAGACCAAAATAGAAACTCAACAATGTGAAACTTAACAATCTTGCGTAAAACTCAAGAACCTTGAACCGTATAACTCATACCAAAACACAAACCACGACACTAAAACATGGTCGCCAAAAACAATCCAAAAAACAAACCAAATGACCTTAAAGACTCTAGACTCAAACACATGCTGATTGAAAATAGAAAACTCCTGGAACTTCTAAGTTCGTTACTTCACTCTTTTTTGAGATAATAGTAACTGACCAAATTTCAGAGTTTCAGTAATCCACCGATCAATTGTTGTAAGAATTCAAGTTAACCCTATAGCTTGTTTATTAAATTACTGAGACATACTGGAGTTGGTGGGGTGCGCCAGGCCCAAGCAGCAGTGCAACGCATGGGCGACGCTCGAAGACTCGGGCAGCAAGCTACCTTGATGGGCCTTCCCCCTCAAAGAATTAATTTAATATCATTGTGGGCCATGGCCCACGTATCAGATATTAAACTGATAAGAACAGATACTACACTTGATCTTAGCCAAAAGGCCGAGAAAGGTATGAGGTGAGACAAACTTGACCATTTCAATTTATATGCCTTCTCTTCTACTCTTCTTATGACATCTGTCGATGTGGGTCTCCTATTTTTCTTTTTCTTTTTTTTTGTATTAGACTATTAGTATTATTATTCTAAGAGGTGGATTTAATTTTACAGTAGTAACTATTATTTATTATTATTATTGATGTGGACTATTATTCTAAGAGATAATGTTATAAGTTTTTAATGAGTTCTTTTGTAACTTATGAATAATGTTGAATCATCAATTTCAAAATCCATTGTACAATTGAGATTAGTATTATTTACTTTTATGAGAATTATGACTCCATTCATGTACAACACGGGGTGTTTGAATTTAGTAACTCTACCTTCATTCACACAATTGAATAAGACGAGCTAAAAAGGGGGAAAAAAGAGAAATGAGGAAGTTTACACATCTAAAAGGAACCTCCAAAAATTTTTGAATGTTGAACATAAATACAGTTTCAAGCAAAAAGTTGCTTATCTGGTGAAGGCGGCATGTTCTTGTTGTTCATTTTCCAATACCCACCTTTCCTTTTCTCATGCCCATATCCCAACCATTTCTCCTGATCTTGACCTTTGATTTCATTTCCAATCCCCTCACTGCTCGACACAGCAACTTTTCTCCAAGTTGACCATATCCTTAACATGATATAAATCATCACCAAGCATATAACAGCTGTGGTGAAAACAATGGCAAATATGATCACATCAACTTCAGCTTTTGATAGCCATTTCCCCCTCTCCGTTGATGAACCCGAGCATTGTGATAGTGGGGCCCCACATAGCCTTTTGTTACCCACAAAGGCACTCAGGGGAAAGCCGAGAAACTTGATGGGAGTTGGCCTTGGAGAAGGTTGTGAGAGAGGTTTAGGCTGTGAAGACTAGAGAGTTTACCTAGTGAGGGAGGGACTCGCCCTTGGAGATGATTGTTTGAGAGGTTTAATCTCTCTAGTTTCATGAGATCACCTAATGACTGAGGGATTTCTCCTGAGAGATTATTGTGACTTAAGTCTAATATGACTTGAAGTTCACTTAGTTTCCCTAACTCAGCTGGTATATGACCTGTTAGAGAGTTGTTGGAGAGTCTGAGCTCAAACAGTTTCTGACATTGCTGGATCTCTATGGGGATTGGACCAGATAGGTTGTTTCCTTGAAGATTGAGCACATTCAGAGAGGAAAGATCACCAATCTCAGGAGGAATTTGCCCTGAAAATTTGTTGGTATGGAGAGAAAGTTTGAGCAAATTTGAACAGTTTCCAATCTCTTTTGGTACTATTCCATTGAAGTTGTTGGAAGACAGGTCAAGCTCTCCTAGCCCTTTTAAGGTCCCTATCCAAGGAGGAATTTCACCACTGAATTGGTTGTTCTTAAGCAAGAGGTGCTCAAGTTTTCTGCATCTGGAAAGACCATTGACTAGCTCTCCTGTCAAATTGTTGGATGATAAATCAAGGAAAATGAGCTCTGTGAGTTGAGAAAATTCTGGGGGAATGCTGCCATTTAGGGAATTTCTTGCTAGGCGAAGGCGGGTGAAATTTTTAGACAAGGCTAACCTAGGAGGGATTGGACCTGAAAAGCTGTTATTAGTCAAATCCAATGCAGTAAGAGAAGTTGAACCTGTTAAAGGGTAAATGCTCCCGGAGAATCTGTTATTTGACAGGTTGATGATTTTAAGGTTCTTTAGAAAGAATAAAGATTTGGGTAATGGACCTTCAAGAGAGTTATTGTAGAGAGTTATGAGACTTAACTCGGACAGATATCTGAATGTTGGTGGTAATGAGCCAGATAATTTGTTATCAGCCAAGGTAAGCATCTGGAGCTTCTTGCAGTACCCTAAGCCAGAAGGTATTTTCCCAGATAGCTCATTTTGCCTTAACTGAAGCAGAACCAAATTTTCGAGCATCCCAATTGAGTCAGGAATAGAGCCAGAAAAATGGTTCCCGAAGAAATCAATGTATGTCAAGCTGGTGCAATTTGTCAGCTCACTTGGAATCAAACCTGACATATGGTTGTCATAAAGATAGATGACACTTAACTTGCTTAGCTTCCCTATTTCCACTGGAATTTTCCCTGTGATTTGATTGTCATAAAGGGAAAGAAATTCCAAGTTGCTCAAATTACCAATTTCAGGAGGCAAAATCCCACTGAAGCTGTTGTTGTTGAGGTAAAGATCAGTTAGGTTTCCCAACTGATCAATCTCAGAGGGCAAATCTCCATGGAAGTTATTGTCAGATAGGTCTAACTGCTGAAGAGACCTACATTTTTCAGCTCCAAGGGGAACTTTCCAGAGAAAGCATTTCTCGAAAGAGAGAGAATTTTCAGGCTTGAAGAATCGCTACAGAAGTTCTTGGGAATGCTGCCTGCCAGGAGATTTTCTGACAGAACAAGAGTCTCAAGGCTCTTCAGCTGTGAACCAAGGATTTTGACAGAGCCCGATAGTTTATTTCCTGACAAGTCCAGTTTTCCTAGCTGACTTAACTGGTTGAGCTCCAAGGGTATCTCCCCACTTAACTTGTTCCCAAGCAAATTCAAGTACTTCAAGTTTTGCAAGCCCCCAACTCAGAAGGAATGCCATTAGAAAGAGTGTTGTTAGCCAAGTTTAGGATTAGTAATGACTGAAGATTACCAATTGATGAAGGGATTTCTCCTTGCAGCATATTGTTAGAGGCTGCAAAATTCTGTAGCTCTGAGCACTCACCAATCTCTTTCGGGATGGATCCCACAAGCGCGTTCTGCTGCAAATCGAGAGTTACCAACTTCTTCAACGTGCCAATCTCAGACGGAATACTTCCATTCAGTTGGCAGTAAGCAATGGCCAGAACACTCAATTGAGTCAAATTACCAATACTTTTTGGAATTTGCCCAGAGAGCATATTGTCCCCAATCCTAAGAATCTCCAACTTATGCAAAAGACCAATCTCATCTGGGATTTTACCAGAGAGTGAATTTGAGTAAAGCAGGAGCTCCCGCAGATTTTGAAGCTGGCCAAGCTCACTCGGAATAGAGCCAGTGAGATCATTTGATGACAAGTCAAGGCTCTGAAGTGAAGTGAGCTGAGAAAGCTGAGGTGGGATTGGACCCGAAAGCCCTGATCCCGAGAGATTTAAGGCAATAACATGAGCTCGATCATCAGAACATGTAAGCCCATTCCAGTCGCAGATGTCAGTAGCCGAAGACCAGCTACTAAGAGCACCTCCAGGATCAACAAAGCTGGATTTGATCTTCAAAAGCCAATCAGAATCACTGGGATTTCCAGCAAAAGTGACAGAAAAAAAAATTTGAATGTAAGATAGAATAGGAGGGTCAAATGGGACATCCTAGAAGTGCCCATTTTGAGTAATATGCTTGGGAAGGATTAAAATAGGAAATTTTGGATCATCGTGTATAGAAAACTACAGGATGATGGAGGAGGTGAGAGACTATATATACATATATGAGACAGTGGTTAGTTGAGAAGCATGTAGCCTTATAGGCGTGGCATGGAAACTATAGCACTGAAAATGAGGGGCCTATTCATAGAGACCCTTTTTGGGTTGTTAAAGAATATGGGGTAGGTTCTGTTTCTCTTGTGCCAAGTTGGAATTGGAATTTTGCATCCTGCATGTTTCTGAAAGTTAATATATCTTTATCATGCAACATGTATATATATAGAGAGAGGATAGATAGGTTGGAGAATACAAGAATTGATTAATATTGACAAAAAACTTAGGTAAAGGCCCACTCTAACACCCAAATGGATGATGGGATGTTTCTGAGCTATATTTGTTTTGGTGCACAATAGATATATTACATGGACCTTGAAAAATATATTGTTCGGGTCATTCGAATAGGGTTAATTTCATTTCTAGTTAAAATGGACTGATGATATTTATTTATTTTGCTTTAAGTTGGATTAATTTAAATTTTTATCAACACTTGGTTTCTGCCAATTTTTAGAAAGAGTAAATATAATTTTGGATTTGTTTGAATCAAGTAATCGAATATAAAGACAATTTTACTTAATCTTTATGCCATTTTCCAGTTTATTGTCAATAAATCAATCATCATACGATAATTCTTTTACTTCAAATTAAATGAGGTCATCTGCAAGGTTTGACTTGTGTTGAAGCATAAGATATCTTGAAAAATATTATTCTCCTCCACCATAACCAATACCCACCTAATGCTACTCTAAAATAACATGAAGAAAAAAAGCAGAGAAGCTAAACAACCGCCCTTAATTGATTGCTTAAGAAAGACTTCTCTACTAGATAATAAGGCCAATAAGGAGGACCATGTGAAAATGTTCAGATAATTTTTGTTATTAAGGAACCCACAAGATGCTTCTTTCCTTGTACAAGGCACTAGCAAATAACAGGAATATGGACAAACTAAATTCATTAGTTGCACGCCAAATGAGCTCGATTTAACAAATGGGTCATCGGAATAAAATCAGTCATTCAATATCGAAATTGATTCAAGCAGTTCAATACTTAAATTTAAGTTATAATAACTGTATTGCTTTAGGACGAAGTCGACTTCAATTCATTTGTTTTGGGTGATCAATTTTTCTGTGTTTATTGGTATGATAAGCGTTAGTGAAAGTAGTAGGCCTTATATCAAATCTCCCCTCCCAACCTACATGTATAAAATTTTATTGTGCTAACTTTTATGACTCTCATATCCTCCCTTGTCCGACAAAAAGAAATTGTTTCGAATACGATATTTGGAGAGGAGGGATAAGAAAATATAGATGAAATGAAACTTCAATGGAATATGAGTGACTTAAGCTTTTGACAATTTAAGCTATATTGCTATATTATATTTATGTGTACATTGACCTTAGAAAATATAAAATTTTCTTGTTTATTATGCCATTTTTGTTTATGATTATGATTTTTGACAATTCAGAAAATAACAAAATTTGATGATGCAGCTGGGGAATTATATAAATTCTCCTTATCACAAATGATTTTTGTTCAACATACCTATGAGACACTTGTACTGTGTCATGTTATGGGGGTATTTAAAATAAATAAATTCAAATTAGGAGATTCCAAAATATGCAACTGCTCTTTCAATATCTTGTTCATTTTATTCTTGTAGTTGAAGAAAACAAGAGAGTATCAACAAATAACAACCAAACCCAGGATTTAAGAATTCAAGTTGACTGACATTATTGAAATTAGGGTTTTGACTTTAGGTTTTGAAATTTAGGAAAATAAATATAAGAGATAATGGAGAAGGTATGAAGTTCAGGAAACTTCAATGCTTAAAAATACTGCTAATACTTTAAATATGAAATAACAACTAATTTAAGATATTAAAAAAGAGAAAAATAAGTATCCTGATGGCATACTCAATTATCACAATTTTTTTTTTGGGGGTGGAGTGGGGTTTTAGATGGCAACACTTCCATCCTATATTTCAGAGACAACACTTATATTGTAAGTCCGGATTTATAAATTTAAGTATACCGACATATCTTTCGGAAGATATTAACTATTATTTTTCAAAACGTCAATTATACACCTGGGAGGAGTATATACTCCTAGGATATATGTCACCAAATGGTTAGACGAAAAGAAAAATATCGAGATTTTATAGGTCTAACATAATGATATGTCATCTAAGAGTATATGCCCTAAATAGATATAAGAATTTACAATTATTTTTGGAAAGGGATCATAAAAAAGGAAGAGTGTTAAATAATAATAAAAAAATTACCGCATATGATAACTCAATTTATGCACTCAGAAGTACATATTAACATGTAAAAGCCTTGGTCCATAAATATATATAAAGTAGGGTTATAAGGGTATTAATTAATTTTATTTTATAATTTTATTATTTTTAATTAATTTATACCAATAAAAATTAATAATAAGTTAAAAGAATATAAGTAGACATACATATCTTTAAATAGTTAATATAAAAATATTTCTTTTAATTTCTTTATAATTTACTTTATTGTGTGGAAATAGGGATAGCCATTGCTAGTGGGAGTAAATCGATTATGAGTGCATTAATGATATTGTAAATAAGTATTACTATTAATAAATTACACAATAAATTGAATATAAGAACATTGAACTCATTAAAAACATGTAACTTATACATCCATTGAAGGTATAGAAATTCAAGAGTTCAAGAGAGAAAATATTAATAATAATTTTAAAAGTAATAATTTATATTAGTCATGCCAATAATATTTATATTAATCATATTTGAGTACAATATTGATGTATAAGTATTAATATAATGTAATTTATTATTATCAAATTTTATCACTAAATTAGTATATCACAATTGAAATATTTTAATATTTTTGGATTATGTACGTGGTTAGATAAATTTCAAACCAAAACAAATTTGTAAAAATTACATTATACACTCTAATTTTATTATTAAATTATATTATTTTTAAAGTTATTCTTTTAAATTTTTTTGATTATGTAGTCGGTTACATAACTTACATATTGAAATAAATTTAGAAAATTACATTTTATACTCTACTTTAATTGTTTTAAATTAGTACATTATTATAATATTATCTTAATTTTTATCATCAAATTTCATTACTAAGTTAGTTAAATTATTTTAAAATAATTTAATTTTTCAAATATTGAAGTATAATATCAATGTATTTTTTTATCATCAAATTTTATGTCTGAATTAGTATATCATAATTAAAAATCTATAACAATTTTTATTATGTAGTTGGTTACATAAATTATATATTAAAATAATTTTAAAGGAATTAAATTATTAAAATAGTATAATATTGAAGTATAATATTAATGTAATTGTTATCGTAAAATTTCATTACTAAATTAGTATATCATTATTGAAAAAGTATAATATTAATGTTACTTTTACTAAATTAGTAAAGTTGTTTAAAGATAATCTAATTTTACAATTAATGTTATCGTCAAATAAGCATCCTACGTGTCGCTCCTACATCGCTTAGACCCAACTTTTAATATTATATATATATATATATATTATACTAGTGTGAATCCCGTACTTCGATACGGGTATGTGCTATTATTTAAATAGTTGATATATTTTATATATTTTTGATGAAAAAAAGTAAGGGATTAATCATAATTTATTTTAATGTCATATTGTGTAATTTTTACCCTTTTATAAAACAAATAATAAAATCTTGAATAAATATATTCAATAAACATGACATAGATAATAGTTTTGATCGAAATTATTCATCATAATAACAAAAAAGTTAAAGATAATCAACATAATTTCCCCTACTGATTGCTAATTACATACAATAAATATTATTTTTATGAAGTATTTTTTCAAAAAATTTTAATTTTATAAGTATTGAAGTAATGAAATAATAAGTGTAATAAAATATAATATTGATTATGACTATAATTAAAATTTATAGGTAATAAAGGATAATGATGATTATAGTCATTAAAGAGTAGTCAATGGACTTAATTTCACTTATAATTAAAATTTATATGTAATAATGTGGGTATTACAAAAATAATTTGATAATATAAAAAAAAAGAAAATGATAAAATAAAAAGAGTCAATGGTAATGTGCCAAATGTCTAATCCACATCAAAGGACTTAGTTTTAAGTATATATATATATATATATGAATGATATAAACATAAATATAAAGATTTTAAAAGAAAATCAGGGCATGATGGTGCTCTCTTGAAGAGAAGCAAACCTGGATTTTTGATAAAGAAATTCACAGAAGATGTTTGCATGCCTATCATCATCAGTAGCTACAGTTGAGCACTCTCCAAGCCAAGATGGGACTAATGTCTTCCACATTAATTTATATATGGACAGAAATAATGTGCCTGCAAAATTGAATCAATCACCTGCAACAAAAATGTGAAATCCACCTCTTTCCTACCATATCACATGTTCCCCTTGTTTTTCAAGCAAACAAGATGCATGCAAAAAGTTAGGTGTTCCATCATTTGCATTTTTACGATTTTTTTATAAATTTTGTTTAGAGAGGGGGCAAAATATATCATAGATTTGGGTCCCACATACAAGTTACAGTATGTGTCATTTTATTTTAATTTTTAAAAATCGTCTGTAAGTTGTGTAATATCATTGAGTTGACAGACCCAAACCCGTGATCTAAGTGAGAAGAGTATATCTAAAGGAGGCACCAAGATCGATATACTACAACGAACTGAACTGAACACAACAACAAATTCTAATTGAATATGGGTTGTTGTATACATCAATTTAAAAGTGGTTACCACAAGGCCAGAACTACCAAGGTTAGGTTTGATCGTCCAACCATTTCCATCCGCCAACTAAGGCTTCTTCCACAAAATTGGGCCTATCTAAGCTAAGGCTTCTTCCACAAAATTGGGCCTATCTAAGCTTCTTTACACCCGTGGCGCTAGCATGCTGAGAAATGGGCAGTAACATCTCTGTTGGGACACAAAAACCGATAAAACACAATGGAGATATGGGAATCAATTTCGAACTTAAAGTCTTAACCAATAAGCAAAAGCCTCATTTCAGTGCCGAGCATTTCTGTTCACAGTGAGGTTCAAACTCACATTGGGCTTATGGCAAGGGACATACAGAAAATATAGTGTAATGTGATAATCAGTTTGAGCATTTAAACTACACGTTTAACTGTAGTCAGCAATGCAGATGCCTAAAGCAATGATGAAAGTTTCTTTGTAGTCCCGGGACAACCTAACAAGGTAGTCACAACTTTTTCTGAACTCGTAGGATGGCATGGGCTTCAGCAGCACATTCGCTCATTCAGTAAATAGGCGAGCATGGGAGGGAACAAAAATAATATTCCAGAGAGAACTGATAGACAGGATCATAAATTTCTTTCTACAGGATAATCAGAGAACGATATGCCCTAATCCATACTGGCCATTCCTCGTCATTTACGCATCAAGAACAAGGGCTCCCAGCCAAAAATACTAAAAACACAATCAAATCTGTCCTGGTTAAGATTGTTGATTAGGACACATGCCAACGCAACCAAAAAAAAGAAAAAAAGAACCTAACCCGAATAGCACTAGTAAAAGCACCTTCAGGCTCGAGCTGACCCAGATGAATCATTTCCGCAACTTCTACAGTCCCCGCTCATCCTAGACGAGGCTGCCATCAATCGCCAATTGCCAATCACCAATCAATCATTGCTATCAAGGGTAGACTTCGATGGACATTTCTTGAACATAGGATAGTTCTACCTGCAGAGGAGGCAGGATGAAATTATGCCTTGATTTCTGAAGGAACAGAAATCGTCAAAGAGAATTCTTGTACATGGGACTAGGCTGTTCTTTCCATCATTCATCAATAACCGGTATCAGAAGGATTGCTGCTTTGCCTTCCATAAAAGTTGCCCCTGCCACGCCTGGAGTAATTGTTTCCCCTCTCCCTGAACCTCTGTCCTCCGGGTTGAATATCTTTTTGCGACCCAGAGTCATTTGATCTTCCAGTGTTATTGTTATATGGACCCACAGGCTGGTATTCATAGTGTGAATTCTGCCTCTGCCTCTCCCGGTTTGAAGAAGAATAATGCTGCTTATTTTCTTGTGATGTTGAGCTCCAATCTCCACGAGATTCGTGTCCTCTATTGAAACGACCTCCATAGTTTGCATTATTGCGGTGCCCTGAAGAGGGACGCTGCTCATTTGGACCATCGGCTGCTCCAGTTGAAGCAGATTCAGCCTCAATAACAGATCCCTGATTAGGACGTCCTTTGACAGGATTGGCCTTCTTCTCCCGCTTAGAATCTTCATTTCCCAAACTTGGCAGTCCTCCGACGACATGTTTACCTTCAGAAGTAAATTCCTCGCCATTATGACCAGTCCCCCTTTTGAGCCCCTACTATCCTCACCAACGACATCCTGACCACCATGCGGCTTGTTTCCTTGTAGAACCTGAGATTTCGGTTGCCATTGGGAAGTAGAGCGGTCCCCAACTGCTCGGTTCTCTTTTGAAGATGTTATCTTCTCTGCTCGACTTGTCTCGACAGGTGGACCTTGTGAATCGGCCAGGGAGTATCTGAATCTCTGCGGTCAAAATTCTGATTATACCCACTGCCTTTGTACCCCTTAAAAGGATGCCTTTTCCCCTTCCCTGATGGAGCATGAACCTTCATGCCAGAAGAAGCTGACAAAGTGGAGGTGGAATCGTTTGCACTGTTTGACCCGTCACACATACTAGCCTGAGGGGCTTTATCTGAATGCTCATCAGGTCTAGAAGGTATTCTTCCCACCAGGTATTCATCAGACTTGATAGTCTCCTGTGACCCATCAGATGGTTGAGCATTACTGCTCATGTTAGCAGCAGAAGAGGAATCGTCTTGTGAAGACTGAATAGGGTTTGATTGTGAAGAAACACGTTGACGCCATGATCCTTGGGCCTTTTGCTGTTTGTGTTTGCCATCTGCATGTTTATTTTCAGCAACTGACCCAGCCTTTGCCACATAGTCAGAAGACAGAGAATCCTGAGGAGTCTTCAATCTCCCACCAGTTCCATCAGTTCCTTCTTGCTCAATTGAAGGAGAAGCGTAATGTTGAATACTTCCTTGCTGCGCAAGTTCTTTGGCTACAGGCTTAGGAACATATCTTTCCATCTCTGCTCTTTTGGTTTTGGAACTACTATGTGGCACAACACTTCCTACTTCTGAAGGAACTGAAGGTTCAGCCGCCTTCTGGCTAGTTTGCTCAGCTGCATCAACTTTGTTATTAGACCGAACTGGGGCCCAGACAACAGCATCATTGCTGTGCGATTTTTCAGATACTCTGTTGTTTTGAGAGTTTCTGGGCTTGCGAGAATGATGAGGTTTCCAGGCATTATTTTGTCTACCATGAGCATCTTCACGAGACAATGAAGAGTGGTAGTCCAAAGATGGAACAGCATCTTTAGCATCTGCTGAAGAATGCATAGAGGAAGGATTAATGTTTAAGTCAGAAGTTATTTTTTTAGTACCATCAGGGCAATCTTGAGCAACTCTAGAATCCTTTGGCATGTCTTCACACGATGAAATAGCATTTGACGATTCCTCTACCTTATACTTGTTTTTCCCACTCTTGTTATTCTTCTTTTTCTGATGGACCGGTGAATCAGGTGTCAGGGGTGCCTCCATCAGCTCTGTACCAGCAGCCAATGCAACTGAATTACCAGAGGCTTCTTCAGCTGAAACAATGCTATCTTGATCTTTCAGTACATCTGCTCGGACAGCAGGAGTAGATTCCTGCATGGAACCCTTCTGTGAAGGAATATTTTGCCTCTGCTTGTGAGGAACACGCTTCGGCTTAGAAGCTTCTCGAACTTGGGGTGCAACTCTGTGGCCAGGAGCATCATTTAACTTGGGATCAGCTACTTCCAATTGCTTTTGCGACGAAACATAATCCTTGTCAGAATTTTTCTTGGTTACTGCATCCTCATACGTGTATGAAACAGCAGAGTCCACAATATCACTTGTATGTCTTTCATTTGTCTGACCAATATTGTTGGAAGAAACTGAGCTTGACTGAGTGCTTTGATTTGCATCCATACTTGGCTCAGGCTGCTTTTTAGAATCTTCCGCCTTGTGTGACACAACACTGTGAGTTGGAACACTTTCCACCTTCTGACTGCGATTTTCCATACCCTGGTTAACACTACGCCTGTTCAACTCTTCAAGTTTCACAAGTGCCTTTGCCTTCTGCTCTCTTGTTCGTTCTTCCTCTTCCTTTTGTAGCTGGATTGCACGTTGCTTGGCTATCTCTCTCATCTTGGCACGCTGAAACATACACGTACTAGCAAATTAAGCTCTATAACACTGAAATAGACTTAAGTCAAAGGCATGACTTCACACACAAATACAAACCTGCGTATCACTGTGATCGATGGTGGATACAACTGATGCTCTGTCACCCTTCCTCTCAACATCTGGCTTTGGAACTTCAGCAGGCGGTACAATAGCATGATGCTCTTTCACTTCATCATTAGTGATTGAACCAGAAACTGCTGCTGAAACAACAGTATGAGGCTCTGATTTCTTTATCCTTCCATCAACTTCATGCCCATTAAACCTCCCTCTCCCTTGATGATCACCTCTACTTTGCACTCCACGTGTAGGTCTACTGCAGATCTGGAAATCAGACTAAGAAAAAGAATAAAACTAGAAAGAACAAAACAAGGAAACCTGGTCAAACCTGGTTGTAATCATCACATTAGAAGCTGCTGGTTCACGATTTTTCTCGATAGTGGCATTATTAATGTCATGGGAAACAGGGACAACTCCAGCTCGATAATGCCGCTCTGGAAGAACATTGGAATTAGTGTCATTTGCAGACCGATTTCCTTTAGCATTGACAATATGCACCTTGTCATGTGGCTGCTCTCTATGAAAACCCTCTTGTCTTCCACCTGAGGCGCGGGCCTTAGCATTTAAACCCTCTATCTTCTGTATCAAAGAATGATCTTTAGGAGAAGCTGCATTATCCATGACAGGACTCACATCAGTTTCATTTACATTACTTCCAGGGAGCCTCACATTAGCAGGTTCAGCAGAGCCAAAGTTTATTTCAAATGTTTGAGAAGGAACTTCTTCAGCAGGAGCACTTTCTCCATAATGCACATCCTTATCCTTCTTATAATCACCTGCCCAGGCATTCTCCTGCATAGAAGACTTTGATAAAATCCCCTTCTCACGACTTGATGCACCAGCAGGCATTCTGTGGCTCCACCTCTCTTCGTCATTATGATTCCTACCATCATTCTGTTTCATTAAAACCTTGTAATTCCCACGAGGATCATTCAGACCAGGTTCTACTTGATCTGGCCCTCTATGTTCACGTGACCTAGGACGGGAATTGTTTGGATCAGGACCATTCTGGTTTACAGGTCTATTGTAAATAGGATGGCCAGGAGCCATCCCCATAAATGACAAATCTCTTTCATTGGGATTGCAAAATCCCATTGGAGGCCCATAGTATCCTTCATAAGGAACAGGACCAGGGTAAAACCCAGGCCTGATAGGCATACCCGGACGCATGTAAGAGTCTGGCATAGGAGGCCTGTACATATCTCCATTCTTTGGATGATGTCCATGAGGACCAGCTCCCGGAGGAATTGGTTGTGAGTTGGCTAGACCAGGTGGAGGAACCTGTGGACGATAATAAGGAAATGGCTCCATAGGAAACCCACCAGGAGCACCCGCAGCACCATAAGGAGGTCCAGGTGGCCCTCTAAACCAAACCCCACCAGGAGGGTTAACTGGCGGAGCACCACGCCAAGATTCATAATGAGGAGGACCCATATTATGATTTGGGTATGGATGAGGCTCCCCACGCCACCTTTCCATGCCAGGTCGAGGCCCATCTTCAAGATGTGGAGGACCATCTTTCCTCCAAGAATTACCCTTGAAATCAGCAGTTCTGGAAATCTCATCTAGTACAGGAAAGAAAATATTCCTCCATTAAATAGGTGGTAAAACGTAAAGAGCATGGCTGATGAGATAACATCTTCCAATCATATAAGATGATTTAAATGCACATTAACTAACCACCATGAGCAGTTCCCATGTCTGCTGTGGCTGTCAGTCGACCAGAAGATGAACCAGGACGCCCATGTGAGACGCAATCTGTCACATAATTTAATTTCAAAGTCAGGATCAAGCTGCATTGTCTTGTCAACTGAAAAAGGAATCTTTGATCACTTAACACCAAAAGAAAAGGTATCTTCAATCATCAGATAGATTGCAAAGCATAAGGTCTATTGAACTCTTGAAGAAACTAGTTTCTTCTAAGACTTGAAAGCCCACAAATGTTGCAAAACAGATACATCCAGGAAAGTAACAAAGCAGATATTCTTTCCCAAAAGTGCAGGATGCAGGAAGTAATCCATAATCAGTAAGTAAAGAGATCTACCGACCATAGTAGCTAGTGTATATGCATAATACAGAATTCAAAACCAAAAGGGTTAACTAGTGAAGTGAAGGGATGTATCTTGTTTCAATTGTTCTACAGTGGAAGCACCATGCAAGCCCATGAAATAACAGAACCTTTCTCTGAGATAAAGTTCTGTCTGCTTTCCAAGCAGCTGAAAAGCATTATTGTCCAAGATTTTCAGATTTGGACTATAGTGGAGAAAAGAAAATTGTTTCTCTAAATTGTTCTCTATTGCTTTTATTCTAATTTAGTAGTGCTCAACCAAGTTCTTATAAATCGGGGCTCCAATAGGAACAGCCTCACTGCAATTCTAAGAGGTACGGCAGCACACATCTAACACCCCCACCCCCCCAAAAATAAAAGAAGAAGCTACAGGCAAGACATGCAGGCATGCACTTAGTTTGGTCTTCTCTGTGTTAAGTATTGATTAACACATATTAGTAACATACGCTACTGCCCACTCTGTAAGAATGAGCTCAAAAGCTCTATAGCTTCTTGAAATGAGAACAGAATTCAACTCAAGGAGCCAAAACTCCATGCCCTTCCTAGTGTAATCTGCCTTCATGATATAGAAAAAGAATAGTAGTTTATAACGATAAGAGTACAGATCTTCTATGCAAACATGAGCTACCTAGGGGCTCTGTGTTCTTTCTAGATTCGTCTTTCTCTGAGCCAAGGGTAGGAAAATCTCCAGAACTCAAAGAGAACCCATCATTTCCGGCAGTAACACTTCCCTGCATAAAAACGAAACACAAAAGCAAGTCAGCCAATTAAGCAAACATAAACAGCAAAGAAATCTGCAATACCCTACAGAATAAAGTTTTATATCATTTTAATTCAACAGGGGAAAAGGGCACAACACAAATTGGTCATTATTAAAAATAATCAATGCGAGGCTAGTCTTTACATCAGCATACCATTCGCTCAGAAGTTGCATTTGAAGCCCGAGGTGCAGAGCTTTCAGATGAAGCCTCAGCAAACCGTGATAACTGTGAGCTACCAGGCCTAGTCTCAGCACTGCGAGGGCGTAATGATGTCAAGGAAGAATTGTTTGATGCCAAGACTCCAGAAGCTGATGAAGGCCTTGAGTTGGAACCCCAAGCGCTGACATTAGATTCACATGCTCTTTCACTTCCAGCGGTTGATGGCCGAGTACCACCACCAGATGAAGGGCGTCCAGCCAAATGACTGGGTGAGGAACTACTACCATCCGTACGTGGTGACAACGATGAAGTACCCCATGCATTGGACCCAGAAGATGATGGTCTGCTCCCCAACTGAGAGTCCCCCTTCATTATAATCATGGAACAAAGATAATTCATTCCATTTGCTAAATTTACAATTGCAAGATGAAAAATGGATGCAAGGTGCAACCCCATCTCCAAGAGAATCAGATACATCTTCTGATACTACAAACTTAGAACAGATGAGTAGATGCAACTGGAATTACTTACTTAGGAACAATTTCAACGTTGGGGTCCAGACCATGATTCTCCAACCTTGACCATCACAAACAATACACAAGAAGACTTCAGTTTGGAATTGGATCCCACTGTCTCAACTCTCAAGCTTAATGAAGTCAAAACAAGCTTCAGAGCACTGAGCATGAGATCAATACCTTTGACTGGGTAGATTTATGGGCTTTGGAACAGCAACCTTTCCCAATACAGTCATGCCGCCCCTTCTTGCGGAAGCCCACCTGTATAAACAACCCAAAAAGTCAGAATGCACGAGAAAAATAAGTACGGCCAAGAGCCCATGTGCTATTTACCCACCAATTGTGCCCTATTCATAATAAGCAATAAGATAATCAATGAACAGGAGGTTTAGAAAGACTCAATTTTCCGGACCCCAATTCCCATGGATCAGCTATTGCTAAGAGTACTTTGACACAACAGGGATGCTGTGTAGGCAAGATTAGACCTGAACCCATATTAGAGATTTCATCCCATCATAGATTCCATTCTCCAATAGCATTGAAAATTTTACATCATGCCTCCATGATCATTGGAACCCTCTTCTGAACTCCAAGGTTGTGATTTTTATGAATTTTCTCTGCCACACATCGATATAAAAAATCTTCCACAATCCTTACATCTGTGATCCACCTTACCAATACAATCACTATTCCTAAAACATAAGGTGATAACAATTTTACTGAAAGAGTTCTCCCCAGCCCATCCCACCCTAAAAAGGGATAGGGTCTGGTAGAGTTCATAGTTATCCAGAAAAGGGAAAAAAACAAAAAAGGGATTTGAAACCAGTTGCATATGACAGAAGTTCTGCAGAGACATTCCATTGCTGCAGACAATTTCATGGATCACCTATTCACATTCAATTGCAGGAACACAAAATCTGAGTTGTGTACATCTCTTTATCTAAATACAGTTCCATGCTTTCATCATAAGGAAATAAAACAGTTGTAGCAACATGTACACATATTACTTCCTAAACCTGCATACCTCCGCTCTCCGGTTATCATACTTGATGTCATAGGGTACCAGCAGCAAGGTCATCCAACCTGTCATAACAAAGTGTAAAGTAATTTTATGCACTTAAAGATGGAGGGAAAAGCAATCACTAAATTAGAGTTTCTTCAGAAAGAATACTGTACACCGCAATATTAACAAGCAAATCGAGATAAACATTTGCCCAAAAGATAGTAGAACGAGAAATCCTTCAGGAGAGTATTTCAAAGATACAATACATATTCATCAAGTCACATTGCATGAAGTTTCCAACTTCAAAGAAGTATAACAATATGTAACTAGTTGTGACTATTGAAATGCAAAAGCAAAAACCTGAAGCTAAAATCCAACTTCATACAAATGCAAATGACAAGCTTGGTTTGCAGTTCAAAAAAGTGCAGAAATATCTAACTCCTTGTTAGTTTTCTTTTTGTGATGTAAAGTCAATATAAGAGATCCAAAGCTAAGCCAGCAAGATGATGGTTGAGATCAAAATTTTTACATAAGCTTCCAGCCACTTAATCAACTATTTAAACCCCCCTCTTCAAAAAAATAAAATCCAACCAGGCTTCTACTAGGCATACCCAGAAATCACCAACCACCACGTCACAGATATGCTGATTAATGTCGAATCCTTGATAAGTAGCAGAATCTACAACTCAACCGCATCGCTCAAAGTGCTTTCCTATCCTAATATGAATAATTGAATATGCACAATCGCAAACTGATAGCACCTTCAGTTTAGCAAAATTATACAGAAAATTAACAACCCCCCAAAAAAAAAAACCACTCAGGCACTAACCCCCTTTTTTAAAAACAAAATCCAAATTCCTTATTAACAAGTTTAATAAGACTGAGCTGCATCCAAAGTAACTCTAGGGTTTAGCAGTACAACATTCAAGTGCCCTCGCAAATTAGACAGGTTTCACATAGCAATCAAAAGCTCCGTAAATCAAACCTAAGCAACCTAACGACCAATTTTTCATCACCCAAAAAACAAAAAAAGGGAGAAATTCAACCATAAAGAAAACAACACACCAGCAAAAATGTAACCAACACCGTTACGTAGCTACGAAAGAGATTTTCATTCGGAACTTCCATACAACAAAGTAAACATTTTTTACCAAAAAAACCAAAAAATGGTACATTTCCACAAGTTCGATTAAATTCAACACTATTTTGCTGAGAGATTTGCGAAAAAATGACCTCAATTTTTACCTTTTCGCGTGTTCCTTCAACTTCTGCGGCTTCGAAATATTGATCTCCCGTCCGACTTTGATCTTCGAATACTAACCAAAAACCCTAAATAAAAACGAATTGGGACCAGAGTCGAGGAAGGAGATCGATCGACGCAAAATTCGTTAAAGCTTCGGTGTCGACTCGTGGCCGTACAACCAGACCGTTACAACCTTCCGACGGCTATATGCCGGTGGGCGGATATCGATGCCTTAGGATTTCCGATCGATTAGGTCTCCGTTGAGGTACGCGAGCACAGAAATGGTTGAGAAGAGAGAGAAATGGAGAGAGAGAAACTGCAGGCGGAAGCCCTAGAACGCTAGAGAGAGAATAAGAGAGGGGGAAGAAGAGGAGAGAGACAGGGGAAGCAAACTTCTTCTTCACCCTTTGATTTTTTCTTCTTTTTTTTCCTTTTTTTTTTTTTGTTCTCTCTTTTAGCCCCTCTTTTTACTTCAGATGGTCTATTACTCAATCCAAAACTATAGGGTTTGACCCAAAAGTCTGATGCTGGATTTATTAGGATAAGTTGCCGAATTGGGCCTATTCTCAATATCTCCATGAGCAATCTTTCATCTTGGTGTAGCCCATTGGTCATTCTATTTTCTATTCAATACCCTTTTGTTTTTGGGTATTTAATCTTTTTATCGAGTTATTATGATTCATAAATTTTCTCCATTTGTAAAATTTAAACTTGATATAAGTGTCAACCACTTGAACTAATCTGTATTGATTCTTAAAATATATTTGACATTAAATTGAAAGAGGTTTAGATGATATTCAAGTTTAAAGAAAAGAAGATGATGTTTGAAAATGATCAATATTTCAATAGTGATTACACGTGACATTTAAAAATTGGAACCAACTAGTGCTTTCAATCAACTGCTTGGATTAAAATGTCACTAAATTATCCACTTTTGTTAAAAATATCACCCATTTTTTCGTTCATATGGATGCCACTAAACTTTGTTATAAAGGTAACAAATAGTGGGTGCCTTATCTCTTGCCAAGTCACTCACACTCACAATAACAAAAACCCAAAAGAGCTCATCAAAATTCAAACCTCTCAACAATGATGACTTTCACATCAAGTATACCCACAAAGCTCCTCTAGTCCATGGTCACTAACACTAAGTTTATAAGAGAAAATTGCACCCAAGAGAGAAAGAGATATTAAGCCCACAAAATTTTCCTATTTTTTATTCATCCAACCATCTGTTAACATATAACAAAGAATAGATACTTTTAAGTGCATGTAAGACTTTCTAGAGAAAACCACTCCTCCAAGCCTCAAAGCACTATTGATGTTGTCCAATGCACCGACGACAATGAACTCTGGCCCAACGATGGCTTGCTTCTCCTACTCTCGGACTCCAAAAACTCTATCTATATTTCTATTGTTTGCTTTCTTATCAACGAGAGAGAAGAGAAGAGAGTGTGAGTGAAAAATTGGTGTTCCAATGGAGGATGAAAGGGGAAGTGAGCAGGAATATTTTAAGGGGAAATCAGCTCATAGTTCACCAATCATTTTTTTTAAAAAGGAAAAGCCTACTTATACATATGCAATCGGTCAAAATTTCACATAGAGACATTTTTTTATTGTAATACCAAGTTTAATAGTAATTTTAGGGAGTGACATTTTTTATAATTTGGGATAATACAGTAGCATTTTAATCGGAGTACTCGCTATCAACCTAGTAATAACTGAACAAGCCAACTCGTGACCTAGTAGTAACTGGACATGCTAACTCAAGTCTTTCAAACCCGACTATGTTAAAATGTAGAACTCGATTTTTGATAGCATTCATAATGTGTTTACTTATACATACAGGGAGACACCGAGAAAAGCTAGACCAACACATAACACACAATCCCCCAGCAACATCAAGCTGTACAATTAATAGGAGGAAAAGCTTCCACAAATACACAGGCTTTTCAGTATGTAGCTATTGCACTCGACCTGCAGTTATTTGATTCAGAACCATCAATATCAACCCATACTTCATTAACACGTCCAACCAGTCGGAATGGAGAATTGTACTGAGCAATTGAGTAGGCATATTTGCTGTCAGCAGAGGTTGAGTTGGCCCATGGCGACCTTCCCAAGCTGATAGCCAGTTTGTCAGCCTCCTTCACAACATTGCCATCCCTTGCAAACCCTGAAAACTTTCTGACTGCAACACAGTGACTTGGCCTAGAGACGGGTTCCAAGTTGAGTTCAGGGAGTGGCAGTGGTGGGGAGCCTTGGAACTTTGTGGGCAAGTAGAAGTGAACAACATATGCCGATGAATGAAGTGGTCCAGCTCCCACGACTAGGCTTGTCAATACAGGCTTTGTCATGGGGATTCTGGAGAAGTTCAGATTGGCACCTTGAATGTACTGGAAAAGCCTGTGAAGTGAACAGAGCAGAAAATTTTAAAAACGACACCATATCTTCAAATGTTTGAAAATGCTCAGGTCACCAGTTAGTCCACAGTGATTGAGCACTACAAAGAATGGGATTTCTGCAGCCATAATTACATGGAGAGAGCGAGTAAGAAACCATCATAATCTTAATCCAACCATTGAATTTTTTGTTCATAAATCTCTGCCATGAACACAAAGCCTTGAATTTGAGGAAGCTCTAAGAAAATGTTTTCGTGTTCTATACTTACTGTTCTGCGAGCTCAACAAAGTAATACTGTAAGGAGACAACTTGGACATAGTCTCAAAACCTATTGACCAAATAATTTCATGATTTATACATCACATAAAAGCAAAATCCTTCCAAATACTTGGTTTAAGGATCTGAACTTATTCCTTGGGTTTTATGGTTTTCACTACTGCATAATTAAAAGAATTGAAGTCCTTATTCCCTAAGTCTAACATTATGTTTCCTTGGATGTAATTTAGTGATGTTTGGTTGGACGTAATGTAATACAATCAATGTTGTAATACAATCCTGATTACATAGTTTGGTGATAATCATAATTAAAGGTAGTTTTTTAAATTGCACTACTCTTGTGCAACCAAACAAGCATAATCAAAACACAATCACAAATTTATGTGCATTTTAAGTTGATTACATCCAACCAAACATTACATTGGAGTTAAGATTCTTGTTTCAAGAGATCAGATTCTGTTTTGATATTAAACTTGGTGGTTCTGACCATAAACCAATAATTCTGTAAAGTACTAAGATTAGATAAGGCCACCAAAAAAATAAAAAATAATGCTGCATAAATAAATTCAAACACAAACTGATACATAAAAATCAACTTTGATTGATCAAAATCATCTTCAGCAGCAGCGGGAGGATTCGTGATTAGAGGTTGGGACGGAAAATTTATTCACGCTGGAACAACTAATTTGGGACCAGCTTCGGTGTTGGTAGCCGAAGCTTCTGCTATGCGGAATGGGGTAAGAGCGGCAGTACAAGCAGGTTTTCGATCAATTGAATTGGAAGGAGATAATCATGTTGTGATTAAAAGTATTAAAGAAGAGATGCGGATACCCTGGGAAATTCAAACACTCATCGAGGACACACGTCATTATCTTCAAAGATGTGATCATGTGGTCATCCGTCGTACATTTAGAGAAAGAAATAGGGCCGCTGACAACTTGGGTAGAAACCTTGCGAGAAGGGCTAACTGTTAGTTGTTGTACTTACCCTTTCAAAAAAAAAAAAAAATTGCCCAAGTTTTCCTCAATTCCTCCAGCAAATCACTTAACTACTCAAACTACTCTAGATTACGATCATCCTCGTCATGTTCTCAGATCATCAGCAGAAACTATCCTTGTCAATTTTATAAACAGAAAAAGGCGAATTCGGATTCAACAACTAAACTTAATAGGCATACAATACATTTCGGAGTCAAATTATGCTAAACGAATCAGAAAAGCAAAACCCTAGATTACGATCATATACTTGTTGCATTCTCGAATCATTAACAGTAAAGATCCTTATCAATTTAATAAACAGAACAAAGCGAACTCGGATTCAAAATCTGAACTTGATACGCATAAATTAGGGAGTCAAATTATGCGAAGCGAATCAGAACAAAAACAATCAATGAAGACGAAGAAATGAAATTTCAAGGGAGACAGAGAGAGGGAGAGAGAGAGAGAGGGAAACCTGTGGAAGCCGAATTTGGTGGCTTGGTGGAAGGAGAGATCTTCAAGAGGGGCGGACATCCAAACAGAGTCCCTGTAAAACCTGATTTCGAACTCCGATTCCGAGTGAACCACCGTGTACTGCGGCGAATCAATCGCCTCACTCGGTACGATCAAGCTCAGCAGGTTCACTGGGATTGCCAGAGCTACCAGTGTCGTCAACCATGGTTTCTCCATCTCTCTCTCTCTCTCTCTCTCTCTCTCTCTCTTTCTCTCTCAAATAACTGGTATCTAGATTCCAGACCCGGACCTGCTTAAGGAAGCTCATAGTTCAAAGTGGGGTCGGAAGAGTAAGAAGGCCATGAACCAAGCCCACATGAGGAGAACCGGGCTTGGCACAGATGGCCCAGTAGTCAATTTATTTCTTTAGAAAAATCTGGAGGGAGAATACCATCATGATTTTAAATTATTTTTAATGAAGCATCATGATATTTTATTCAACCCCATTTCGTTTTAAAGGCATTATTAATATTTTTAATATTTGGATTAATAATCTTGATTATAAATTAACAATTCAATCTAAAACATAAATTTCAATTTGAGGACAACACTTTAATCGAAAACAGTAGACACAAAATATTTTAAGAAAGTTTAGCTTTAAATTTACAACCCCGGACAATGGTAAGTAATGCCTATCCAATGGGCTTAATCACCGGACTAAACCTGAAGAAGGCTTTGCCCTGACCATGCCCCATAAAAGACCTGATAGCTTAGGCAAATTCCTCAATCGAAGAAATTGCCACTCGCTCCCAGGCGTTGAATAGGACTAGGCCGAACTACATTCTCGATCAGCTCACTCGAAGCACAGTATGGCAATTAGTCTGATCTGAATGCATCATCAGAAGGGCCTGTACAGAAATGCAGAAAGCATGAGATAATGTCAGCACCACATAAGCAACGGAATGTGGTTTTTTTTTTTCTTTTAATCAGCAACTGTCAAAGTTTGACAAATTCATAGACCAATACAGCTATTGTCATCGGAGAACTCATATAACTATCAACTCAAGATTTGTGTTACATGTAATTCAATGTCAGGACAGGGGAGATATCGTGCATATGACAATGTTTCGGTTTGATAATGCAGCAAATAAGCACCTCAAAGAATCAACATTGCAATGCTACATGTGCACTACTCTTAAGTCCGGATGTATCATGAGCATCTGACAAGATGGTTAAATGGACCAAAATTAACGACCAAATGATAAGTTCAGGGCTAATATATTGAATAAATTTGGTAGAGAAGGCATAGATTTTTGTAAACACGAGTGTGGTAAGGGCACTATTACAAGAACAGGACTTTTTTCGACATCAAGAGAGTCATACAAATAGGCTTTGCCTGTTTCAGCTAGAATTGTCACCGAGTCTTCAGAAAGGTCACACACTCTGAATTCTAAAAACCATTTCTATGTAAATATGAAAGGAATGTCAACAATACACACACACAAAACATAAAACCATGGGTACAAAGCCAGCGTAATCTCAATTCTTCGAAATGAGTATACGTAAGCACCTTGAATTGAATGTCATCTTCTGAAGCTCTCTCTCTTTTTCTTATTATTTTTTTTTTGTTTTCTGATATGCAGTTTTAAGTTCTGAATTTTCTTCCACTGCTCCAACAGTTGAGACTCCAGAGCCCCCTAGCCCAAATTCCATCAACTTTCAGATGGGCCTTTGGATCCTAAATTAGAAGCCATCATCCCATAAAGCACAGTTCACAAGTTTTGCAGCTCATTTAAAGCCTAGGAAGTTAATTAGGCTGTAATCCATGGTCCAATTTTTGGGTCGGTATATATACATCAAATGCGATAACATGTAAACGTAAGCTAGAAAACCGGGGTATAGGGATATGTAAATGTAAGCAATCTTTTAACTGACAAAGCTTCGGCTAGCTTCTGGAGAGCCAAGAAAACATGTTTCATTTTAAAAAAGTACACATCACATACTTAGAGATAAACTCATTATGTAAGGTGATCATTTTTAGGTGTGGAAGCAGAAAACCTCCATCGCTTCTTGGGGGAGATTCAATGGTTCCACTAGTGTTTTTCAAAGTATGCACGCAATGAACGAAAATATAGACAAGAAAATATAAACATCGAGAATTGTTGCATACTTGCATCTTTGATGGTGAAAATTCTGTAGCTAATTTTTGAAAAGCATGGTTCTCCTACGTTTCTGATTTTAGGATAAGTTTAAAAACACTTTGGTCATGGACAATATTATTACTTAGCCATCACCTCTTTCTAATGCTTTTGAAAGCCTTTCCGAAAATTTGCTGCTTTTGGGGTGGTTGGTTGCCGTCAAAACTCATGATAATTATGGTATATATCCTAAACTGTGCAATCAAAGAATTTAGCAACAGCCTTGAATAGTATAGTAATGATGCTTTAAATCATGATCTTTTTGGATTATCTACCAAATAACAAAAGACTAGGTAAGCATGGGATAAGACTGGGTTCGAGAAAATTGGCTCCCTTGTCGAACTCAGAGTACTTCGGAACTGGCGCTGCCTGATTTTCTGACAGTGGAAAGATGTACATTTTAGCAGAAATTATGGCATTTGACATAAGATAATAGTGTACTATTATACAACAGACATGACATTTGCATAGTAGATGGGGACATTCAGTTGCCTAATGGGTTGCATGAGTCCTGACGGAACCAAACTGTGACAAACCAGGGTTCGTAACAACTAGCTCAAGGCACAAGGACAAACCAATGCTCTCATGAGTGATGACAATAAGCACCCTAATTTACTGGTTAACGCGGTACACCTTTTCTATATTAAGATCAACACAAAGAGGATTACGAAAGGTATTTCTATATAGTGCACCCTTTTGGGGGAATCTTGCCTGAATTCTAGCCAAAACGATAAAAGAGCGAGTAAAACTATTGATTTTCTAAATCCAGCACACGTCTTTATGACACGAACCCATAAATCAAGTCCAGTATATCGCGATAGGATCAGTATCGTCTTGTTGGTTCATGGACAAAACATGCTTGAAAACTATCCAAGAATTGGCCTAAGTGCTGATACTTTCACCAGTCCATTTATCTCTCTTTGAGTTGGAAGTGCACAATACAGGTCCCTGGACAAAGATACTTCCTGCAAAAGTCATCTTCTTCTCGAACTACTTCTTTGAAAGAATAAAAGCAGAAAGCCAACAGTTCTTAAACACGGAAAGTACATATTACACCTGTGGACACGGTTGAAATCTAGTAGTCTACCAACAAAAGAGAAGCTTAAAGATCCAAGATTGAATTATAAGCTTTCTCTTCTAATTCAAAAGCAGAAAATGATTACATGCCAAATTCTCTAGTGAAGGATTCAAACCCGAGTGCTTTTTTTTTTACAGCTTCCCTTATACCAACTGCTAACACTACTCAACAATAAGCTACTCGATTTTTACATGAAGATAAAGACATTTGGGAAGTGTCATGTAGCAAGACATTTATTTATCGTTTTTCTTTTAGCATAATTAATAACATTTATTCACAGGTTATAAGAACAAAATCATCTGAAGCATTCCAGAAAAGAGAAGTTTTAGCCCATGTTGAACCAATTTGTACGTGGGCTTTTGGTTCCTTGGAAGTTTTTGAATGTCATTGAAGTAACAATCCATTTATCCTATAAAACATTTTTTCACAAATTCTGATAAACATTTTACCTAAAAGCAAAAAGCAAAATAATAATTGGGTTATAAATTTGTAATCTTCATATGAATTACAGGGAAAAAAATTAAAAAAACCCCTCATAGAAGTCGATGAAGAAGAATTTTCAAGATAACGTTTGAAAAGTTCATCAAGAAAAATGAGCCTTAAATATATATATATATATTATTATAACATAGTTCACAGAGTTTTCTTTTGAAGTTCAACCTAGTGTTACTCTTCTAATCATCAGTATGATACAAATAAATTAATTTATATTAGTTTCAATATTTACCTCAAAACTGGTAGATATAAGTCGACCTCGTAAAAGTGATATGGTAAATCTTTTTGGACTTAGATGCATTTGTAAAAGTAGTTTTTAACTTTTAATAGTGATAGTTTTCAAACAAATTATACAGTGCAATTGCAAGCAATAATAATCACTATCATATGGGAAAACAATAATTTTTTTAATGTTAGGAAATTTTAACTTTGTTTTATTAGGTACTTGCTTCCTTTGTGTGTTTTTTTTAAAAGAATAAGTATAACAATTAGCAGGTAGCCCTTCTCGTAGGGTTCTACTTAATTTGTCTTTCATAAGAATGGAGAGAAAGGAAGATGAGGAGATAGAAGACCAAACTAAAGTAGAAGAAATATAAAGATTAAACTTGGTCACCCGAGTCAACAACCCTATTTCCTTCTCTATATGTGTGGTAAATAAAGACTTGATTACACCTCTTGAGAAAATAACGAGTATCTTGAAGAAGCGTATGAATTTCCCAAGGGACTTGCTTTCTTTGTTAACAAATGGTAGCTTTCGTAGGATTTATGTCGATAAATATCAACACAAAAGTTACAATCTGTCTCCGATAGGGCTTGTTCTATTTAATTGTAAGAAGTTGTAACAAGCTGTAAGCTAAAGTCAAATGGAACAAAATTATAGTGGGATAAAAAGAATAACAAAAAAACAGTAATAGAAATGGAATATATTAATTTTTTAAGAAAAGAAACCCAGAAATTAAAAGCTAGTTTACCAGTGTACAACTTTAGCTTTCCCTTTGCAGACAAGTTTTATGAGTCATGGACAGTATTATTACTTAGCCATTACCTCTTCATCATACTGTATATACTTTTCAAAAGCCTTTAAGAAATTCCCAGTTTTCCTGGGATTTACTGTCAAAAACCATAAGTAGGGTCACTTAATCTGTGTTAACAAAGAAATTAATTAGCATGAGCCATTGATAGGATTGCAATGATGAAAGAGATGATATCTTTTGGGTAAATGACCAAATGGCATAAGACTAGGCTGGTAAACATGGGGTTAGGGTTAGGGTTAGACTGAGATTGAGAAATTGGTTCCCCCTTGAAAACTTTCAAAGTGTGTATGGGGGAGGGGTGGGGGGGTTATGATTTTGGAACGGTATAAAGAAAATAAGTTGAAGCAATTATGAAGTTTGAAATGGTGAGATCATACCAAAGCTAATGATGTTTGACATGATGGTGGGGTAAGGAGGGGTAGGGGCTTAACCAAACAGTGATAAACATGAGTTTTGGTGATTTAGTTCCTTTGAAAAAGCAAATTGTCAAAGTTTAAAAAAGCTAGATCTGTAGCTCAAATTGTGACTTTGTGTCAAATCAACAAAACACGTTTATTTCGCAATAAGCGGTTAGCTGTTTGCTATTGGTTGTTAGCCGATCGGATTAACTGTTTGTGTTAGCTGCTTACATTCAATTGTACTTGTTTTTCAATAAGATGTGAGACAAAAGGTTAATTTACAACAAATAAATGACAAAAAGCTATTGAAATTAATTTTTAGAAATGACTTTTTGAGAGTAAAAAGTTATTACAAAAAGTCAACTTACTAAACATATTAAATAGCTTTTTGACTGAACAAAAGGTCAAAATCCCATCACAAAATCTTTTTTACTAAAAAGTCATTTGAAAAAACAATTAATCAAACGTGACCCAACTCCATATTGGATAAAAACTTGAGCACCTTTTTTGGGGCGCGGAATACCCCCTCCCCTTCTCGAGTTCATTTACAAGGATTCGGGGGAGGGCAGGATACCATTACGATCCAGGCACACAAGTGGCTTCTTCTGTTGTTGACATGGTTTTTCTATCCGCTGAGGAAAATAGGAAATTGCCTGACTCCTGGGAATGGAATTCCAGAGGTAGAGAATCCAAGCAACACGGTTGTCGGTTGCCATATGAGCTCATACAAACAACTATAAAAACAACTAATAGAGAACAACTGATACAAACAATTACCGGTTAATAACTGTTTGCCAAACACCCTCTAGCTACAGCCTCCGAAACAAAGGTTCTATGTTCTGAACTTTGATGTCAGTTGATATAGAGTATAACATTAAAGGTCTCAAGTTTAGACATCGAGTTTATCTGTCATCATATGCCAGACAAACTGAAGAAATGAAGAAGATAGTAAATTTGGGAAAAAAACACAATTAAATAGTCAAGTTTGTTGTATTAGTTGCAATCATTTTCCATTATGCAATTACACATAGAATTGCCTAATTCTTATGGAATTGATGTTTTAGTGTGTCTTTTTCCATATGTCAGTATCTCCAATTGACTTAATAGCTGGCTGAGACCATCAACAACTTGAAATTGAAAGAACTTGGGTGGAGGATATGGAAAAATAGAGAAAAGACTAAAAAGCCAATTAGTAGAACTGAATTGACAGATGCTCTTTTGCAACTACTGTCAGAATCATTAATGTCATTGCATAATTCTGTTTTTGCATTTTGAAAACAAAATTCAGACGCTTCAACAGATGGAATACTTTTTTCCATTACAATTTTGGGGTTAAAGAAGCTCCAAGAACAAGCTAGCTCTAGGTTGAAGTCCAGCATCCTTCAAAGTCATGCCCATCTGCTCAGTTTCGTAGATTTTTCTAGGGAAACTCGATATCAATCTATATTTCTCGATCCCAGGTAAGCCCAGCGAGTCAATGTAACTGTAAATTGCCTCCACTTTGTCTGTTGATGAGAAAGTATGCTCCCTTCGCTCCCCGTTTGGAAACCTTACCAATATCTGCACAACAAACAGATGTTTTGAGCCTGGCATACAATAAATTTGTTTACTCAGAAAATCTAAAGCAAACGCTTTAGACCACATAGGTATGGCCAAGCACAGATAATACTAGTTAAGCATGTTGCTGTGACAATAAATTTGAACGTTTTCCTTGATCAAAGATAATTACTGATTTATAATCTGAAACTCAGACTCAAATAAAAACAGGAAACTAAGAAATAAGTCTGTTATACAATACCTGCGTGCCGTGATTGTCCTGTCCCCTACTGCCACTATCCTTGGACAATTTCCCTCTTTCACTTCGGCTGCGCCCTGGCAAACCACCATCTCCTGTGTATGATGCTGCTGCAGGAGCAGGACCTACTGGATTCACAGCTGTTTGTTCTGGATGCGATTTCTTAAGCTCTTCCCTTTCCTGGAAATAGATAAATTTTGATAAGAACATAGACAACTAAGCGAAATCAAAAGATCGTTCTCGAATCAGTGCCTTACAGATACCCATTACGGAAAAATTTTTGCATGACAGAGCATGCTATTTGTGAATATGATACAGACCTGGTCTAAAGTAAGGGCTGCAAGATATGCTATATCTTGTTCCTCTCTCAACTCGCGATCCGCCCTCCGTTTCTCTTCATCTTTTGCTCTTGCACTACCAAAGGCAACTCCTTGTTCCTCCAATGTCGATTGTAATATTTCCAGTAAATCGACCGGTGAGACTGGCCCTTCCATCTGATTATTTGTGCAGAAAAGAAAGACAGAAAAAAGATCAATGCTATTCACCATTACTTGGACACTAGAATTTGGACAAATTGCCCTGAAATGAAGCATATATGCGTTTGGTAATCAAATAAATTTCATTCACCTACCAAATGTCAAAAACCACAAGGTACAATGAATCAATTCAAAAGAAGAAATCAATGCTCAAACTGAACCATAATGAGAAACATAGTTCCCAGGATTATGGATCCGAGCATAGTAGATAACAGAACAACAAGCATAGTCAAACTTAAGCCTCCAGATCAAAGATTACAGTCATGTCACCCAGAATAGAAATACAAAAGACTGGGTCTTGAAATATTCCCAATAACCATGTTCATAACCATACATCTGTTAAAATCTCACCATTAGATCTCAAACAATAGTTCTTCGTTTGTAAACTAGCAATTTACACATTTCCATGTCAGTAACAAAAAAATTAGGGAAGTAAACACAGATTTCTTGCAGGGAAGTATAATTCAGTGATATGAGAAAAGCTAAGCGGTAGGCATCTGCACTAACACTAATTTCAGAAAAGTTAACAAAGTTTAAACCCTAATTACCTGTTGAAGCACAGCAATGTTATCATCAGATGCAGGAGCAATAACAGCACAAAAGGGGAAGCTATCAGGCTTTAAGAGCCCACTAATCTGAGAACCATCTCCTCTGTCAGTAATTGCTCCCCAGCTAACAAAGTTAGCATCAAGAAACTGAACAATCACCTCAGAGCACAGAGTCTCCCTACAGAACTCTGCTGCAAAGGGGTGATTAGGAGAGTGTAAATACAGGAACAAGAGTTTTTCTCATCTTGGGCAATTTTCAAAGCTTGAGTGAACCTGCAAACATAGAAAAAGGGTGTGTTGCCCCATAACTCTGCTCAAAGTTGTTCAAAAATGCCCATTCATCATTATTGACCACAGTTTGGGGTACATAATGAGGAGGGAATACTGGATACTGAGGTGGTACTAGTGTCGTTGGCGGTAGCGGTGGAGGTGGAGACGAAAACATTTGGTTTCTTCTCTCACCTATGCCCATAAGATCAATTCCTTGTCCCACAGCCCTAGAGACCCCTCCCAGAATGTTTCTAGGGATATTTACCATTCTTCTGACAACCCCATTGAAATTTGGATAATCTCCCCTTGATCTTGAATTCTGTCTCATCATTGAGGACATTTTTTATTTTTAGAGCACTGAGACGGTGAAGATTTGGTGCTGGTTCAGCGGGAAAGTGAAAATTTTGCCTAAGGATGAATCTTTTTGGGGGCGGATAGTCCCAAAAGGACAAAAGATGATTGTTTCTCTAGTATTCTAAGTCAAAATCAGCTTTGGATTCCTCTAGCCTAAACTGCTTCCAGCTAAAAGAAACATCGAGTATGAACACTCATTACACAGCTTTACTTCAGTTCCTCTTTTCCTACAAGATGTGTCACAGGATTGTTTTTAGCAGCTTGTTGGAGGCTAAGTTAAACTTATGTGCTGATTTTAGGAATGAGTTACAAAGCTATCTGTGTGTTCATACACAGAGTTTTGTCCTTTCTCGTTCCACAGTATGTTATGCTTCTGTGAATACTAGCACAGAACTAGACTGCTAGAGTACAGCATAATTATTAGCTGTGACACATAAAGATTGCTATATAGATAGAAATGGCAAACATGACTTACTAACGTACATCAAATATTATATAGAGCTGACTCTAGTTAGTGGGTTAAGGTTTGTTTTATTGTTATTAATTTGCCACATTTGTGATGATATTTGGAAAAAGTTTACAAAAACACGTGTCATTTGAGTAAGTTTCAACATATTAGTTCAAATTGCATACCTCACAATGGATTTTCCTTTAATCGTTACTACTTTTTTCCCAAGTATGCTTAAAGATTTCAACATATGTCTTTGGTTCAAGCATGTTATACTTCAAAAACACACAAAATCACTAATGTTTGGTTCTACCAAAAGTTAGGAGTGTGGCATGATTCTTCAAAAAGCATGCTACATGCCAAACTAGTAGCAAATCCAAAAGAAACCTCATTAGTAAGACTTGTAAGAACCTACTTGTTCTAAATACACAAAGTGGGAGGATTGTCAACTAATGAATTGAAAATGAATGACTCGAAACTAAAATCGTAATTATTGACCCAAAGATCTGACCAAAATTAACCCAATATGAAACAAACCGAAGGCTCCATTTGTCAAATCTATTAAGAAGTAAAAACATACTTGTTCTTACAGAAAAATTAAAACTGGAGGACAATCAATTACTGAAGTTGAATGACAAATATACATTCAAAAAAAGAGAGGGGGGTGGTTCTTGTATAATAGACTACTACAAAGTACTTGGTAAAATAACACCAACCACAATTCAACTGGTGACCACAGTTACAAGATTGCAACTAGTTTGAATATATGTCCATCATATGTTTTATATATGATTTAATCACTCTAGAATCTATAAGCATTTCTGCTTTACAGACCTTTTGACATTCAGAGCCCTGAGGAATCTTCCTTCAATCTCAGCAGAAATAAAAGTTAGAATAACAATTTTAAGATAATTAAATTCCAGTTTTTTGTCCTCTTCAATAGAATTCCCTTAGCAGCTGGCTTATGCTTAGCTGAAGGCCATTCTTTTTGGTGACACTTTCTGTAAAGCAATGGCATCCTCAGCTTTCCCTCTATAAAGAAATTACAGAAAAAAAATGGAAGAAAAGGGAAATTATTTCATATACTCATAATTGATACTGTCACATGGCTTCACATCAAACAATCAGATGAACTATCTCCATCTTCTGCCATACAAAGGACAATGGAAAGATAGTGGTCATCTAACTAAGTATCATCATTTTCTACAGAATTAGTATAGTACCTTTTTGAGCTAGAAAAATAGGACAATTTTTCCTTCCTACTACTGTTTGTGCTAAAACCATGGGAAGTTGGGGACCTATATTTGATTGCTCACTTGTGGTTACATACTAAAGTGATGTTGATCAGTTTATCAGTTCGAGATTTGTTTCAGTATCAATAAAAATCAGACTTTTGTGATATATCTATTACTTAAAATCAATTACAAGTGTCTGATATGAGTATATTGAAAATTCGCATGCTTTTAGTCTAACATGAAATGTCAAAGAGCCAGTGTTCATATCGTAATCTTGAGTACCCAAATTGGGTACTTGAGATAAAATGAAAGTTTGAGCAATACTCGTAAAGTTCTTGTCTAATGTTATTGTGTGATAAATGACAAATGAAAAAATCTATAATGTTATTGCATAATGAATGACAAATGCAAAAATCTATAGATCAACATGTGTAAGTTTGAACATTACACCTAGACCCAAATATTAAGGTTAGTACCTTTTCAAATCTCATCCACCTTATTTTTTCCCCTTCTAAGAGACACAGTACACTGCTATTAATCTCTCCAAAACCCTTTTGTAATTTGTCTTTTGCCACAGAAATTTGCTATCACACAATTGCATAAAATCACTTAAATACATTAATAAGTCTCCTCAACAAGAGGAAAAATGGTAAACTGAAATGACACTTTCTCAATACATAGAAACTTGTCTTTCATGATTTAGTGCTTATAGATAGTCTACTTTCTTTTGCCAACCATCAACATCCATCTATCAAAGGATCAAAAAAAGTGGGAGGAAAAATTTCAGAAATTAATTAACATTATAGATACTGCGTAACTCTTGAGGAGATGTCCTTTTCTTTTCATACAGGAGATGCAGTTCCAGCAACAAGAAAAAACACCTTATTTATTTCTTTTTCTAGGCAGATAAATGTCATCTATGTCTAAGTTGAAGAATAGAAAATGAAAACTTTTTAGGCATTCACATCTTAAAGTATCATTAAATAAGTGACACCTTCTACCAAACAAAATCCCATCACATAAAGTTTTTGTTTATGAAATGGAACTAGTGGTTTTTAATAGAGAGGTACGGTTTGTAGAAAATCTATAATTCATTAAGTTTAGAGTGAGTTGTTGGATCAATTGATGCCAACAAAAATTGGTTTCTTATAACTCAAATAACGTTGTAAGTGGTTTTCATTGCATCAATAAACAAGATTAAAAATTATATCATTTTATCGCTCCCTCTAAAATTTATTTAATAATAAAAAAATCTCTCCTATCGAAACCCTCTCCCGGGGAATTAAATGAAGGCCCTTCATTTCAAAGTTTGATTTTTCTTCAAGAAATTGACTGCTTTGAAATTGACACCATTGTACTACCACATATCTATCTTTGTGTTCTTCATTTCCTTTTCTCCATATATGACTCTTTTCTTAAGTGGTGTCGCCCAATATTTCACTATCTTACATTCTTGGTGACATTGCAACTAATTAATGCTACTATAATCACAAACTTCAAGAAGATTAGTCAGCATTAATTTCCAATTAAACAACACATAATAGTAGCATATAAAAATTAGGTTAAATTCCAGGGGCATAATCCATAATCCTGAAACTAGCTTTATGGAGACAGGCATGCTTTCACAACTTAGAGAAACTTTAATCTAAATGTGGGCCAACATTCTTTTTATCAGCATTTCTCCATTTAATATATTTTCTCAGAGGTAGTGGGGGAATGTGGTTGAGGCCTTGTTTTTCCTTTTTTTTTTTTGGTGTGTGTGAAAAGAAATGACTCTGTTAAACAAATATCAAGTAAAGAGGAGCCTTTTGTAGTGGCAAGCAAACCATACCCAAAACCCTAAAAAGAGCAACCCAGAAGCCAGAAGGGTAGGTCCATAACTTTCTGCCCCTCAACCTCCCCCAAAAAAAAAGCCACGTTGATGCCACTTTCACCAGGATCCCTACTGGGTGAATTATGATAAATTTATTTTCATTATATGATTATTATACTAATAGAGTAATAGCTGTACTTTTTATATTTATCAAGAATATCTGTCCATACCACTTTATGAAAAATCTATATATCTAGCACAAGGTTATCAAGAGCGTTTAAACCCCGTTCCCCATAGTATGTGTGACCAGTCCAAATAACCAAAGTTACTATGATCTCGATCCCGGAGTCTAACTTAGGCTAAATTAGGGTGGCTAAATGTCGAAGCATATGTCTGTGATCTATTATAAGGATTAAGAATAATCTTCGTAGAATGGTAGAGAAAACAACAGTCCAGACATAAGTTCTGAATTCTGTAATGTAAAGTCACTAAAAATTACCCCTTTAGCATAAAAGGGCATACCTGAAGCAAGAGGGAAATGTTGATCCTGTGTAACTAGCTGAAGATTGTACAGATTAGGTGCAGAAGAGTAATAAATGACAAGAAACCTAAACCATCCAACTATACATCACTTTCTAGCAAATGGCTGTGGGCCTCAACTTTACTGCAAGGACAACATCTAAATTTTAGAGTATGTACAAAGGTTTATTGTAACATTTTCTTAACAAATCAAGGCACTGTTACTTTCTTCAAAAGTCAAGTGATATTTTTAGGAGACGAACAGTAAAATCTGGTCCTAAATGTGTCAAAACAAGAGGATTTAGAATAAAAGCTCTCTTTTTGATTTCAATTCTGAACCACTATCAAGAAAATTCCTTTATTCAAAAGGTGTTAGTCTCTGTGTTTTTGGGATATTTAAGAAGGTATTGATGAATAATTAATATTTTATTTACTGATAAGGTTTTGTTATTTTTTAATATACTTTACATTTCACTTAACCAGTCTCCCGTACCCGTTACTCCAATAAAGACAAAGATACGTAACACTTCATTTTACAGTAGAAACGCACCAAGTTTTCAAATTAGACAAATTATTGGACCATATCTTTTAGTTGACACTTCGACATGAGTATGATATAAGTATTCACAATATCGTTAAAAAGTTAAAATTCCAAGATAATCTAACTTTTCTACCTTGATTAGTATACGTGGTATTCATACAACATGGATGGTGACAACAGAGAGCAGGACTTTTGATAAGTACATGCTTGACTTCCCCTAAAAACTAGAACATCAATTGACATAGCAACAGTATAATTTATATGACACTTCCTTTTTCTTTCCTTTCTTTCTTTTCTTCCCTTCCATTCATTCCAAAGTGAGCTAGAGAGCCTAGAATAGATTAGCAGATTTTGGATAATTGGACAGGTAACCCAATCCTAGTCTCAAAATTCTAATAATTTCCCTGATATCCAATGACTATTTTCTGACAAAAAAAAATAGTAACTTGCCTGCCTAGAAAACAAACAGGAGCCTCTGCTGCTGTGCACATAAATGTTATAGGTAAGAGCAAAATCTGCACATGCTGCACATTTCAGCTGTCAAAATTAAGATAATTATCCTGTCTCATCATCCTAAACCCCTAAAATAATCAAGGGTTTAATAAGAATTAACTATCATAATTAGTCAAGTGTATAATAGAATAAGCCCATTTAGCCATTAGAATTTGGACACCAACTAAATAATTAGGCTTGAAAAACAGCTCAAGAAAATACAAGGACAATAAGAGTTTGAAGTCATTATTATTCAGATATGATCTGGGATAATATGGCCCCATTTTTGAAATTTCCAGCCATGCTTTTAACCCCACTAAAATACCACTACCTTTCATAGTGGCATCAACATAATGATCCTAATGTGTACTATAGTTTCACAAGACATAATAATGCTGAGAGATGGAAAAAAAAAAGCAGGGTAACAGATGAGGTAGTGGAAGGAGAATTCAGTCAGCATTAGATTCAGCATTCAAGGCAGATATAAAGAACATCTCTGAAGTAAATTTCTCATTTAACTCAAGTGACAGAACCAAAAAACTGACAGAATTATCAATACTCTTAATTGCTCTTTCCTTCTCCCAACCAAGATGGTTGAGAGCCAAGATGAATATTAGAGGTTCAATGGGATAAATCTAATTCACTGCTGACAGTACATATGATTGTTCTTTTCTGCCAGATTCTAGGGTAGGTTAGGTGAAGCCTTGATATTTATTGGTGTCTTAATCTTTGTTCTCCAATTTTAAAATGATCAAAAAACAAAGAAGAAAATGCCCATGCAAAGTTCAAATAACAATGAGCAAAGCCCACATCCCGGGCACCAGAGTAGATTCGGTAAATGGATAATTTATTTCAAGGTAATTTCGAGTGTTGTAAGAACAGAATGGACCATATATAGAATATAGGCATTGGGTTGTCTGAGTTGGGTGAATTAAGGTCAATTCGTCCAATAACATTATCAATAAAGTACAATCACTGTTGATCTCAAATTTTCTGGTCTGGTTGGTATATTGGTTAAAAACAAGTCCCTTCTTTCAAGTTGGCCTTTGGTCAAATAATCGAATATGAGTTAGTTTTTACCAACGCTATAGTAAATTTTACTCATAAAGAATTAAACCCTTAACTCTAAATTCTAATTGGGTTTTTACCAACCTTCATCATCAGTCATTTCACACACGCGCACGCGCACATGAAAAAAATTCCTCTTACTTTCTTTCCTTACTGCCGTCAACGCATTATGGGTAAAGTTAAAGTAAACACAACTATCCAAACGGTTTGTTTTAAATAGGCTTAGGGGACCTTATATATAATAGGTGATGGAGTGTCAGATCAGAAACCAAGGCAGAAGAATCTATTAAAGACAGAGCTAGCTGTCTATTTCAGTTGGGTATGGGGGAGAGAGGGAGGGGCTTCTAATTCTTTGGAAATGGTGAGGCAATAAGATTAATTCTGCTTCTCAAATTTGATTTTGGAAGGACTAGGACAAAATATTGGAATAATAGGCCCTGGGGCTGAGGTTCATCACAGAAGACAAGGGCAATACTTACAAAATACATACAACACGCCACAGCCACTATAGCAGAAGAAACAAGCACAAGACGTAGACTTGAAAGTTCAAACCTACATGGCTCCAAGCAGTTGTTCTTCCTCTCCAATTATTGTCAAATTTGTTGTTTTCCTGTTTGTTGCCTTCATTGTTAGTCCTGCCATCTCGCTACCGAGCAACCAGACTTTCCAACCACAGAAAGAGCTGCACAAGTTGAGGAAGATCAGAGCTCATCTCAGGAAAATCAACAAGTCTGCTGTCAAGACAATTCAGGCATGCCCATTTGCCTCAAAAGAAAAAATAAATAAATAAATTGTTTTTTTCTTTTTTTTTTGTTGGGGGGAGGTTTCCTTGTTGATTGAGGGAATTTAGTCATGAGGGTATTTGTTCTCTTTCAACAGAGTCCTGATGGAGATGTGATTGATTGCGTTTCAACCCATCTTCAACCAGCTTTTGACCATCCTCAGCTCAAAGGACAAAGGCCATTGGTACGAAACAATGTCTATGCAGAAAGATAGCATATTGTCATCATGTATCGGAATTTGTGATGAATGGTCACCTCTTCTGATCACAGGATTCACCAGAGAGGCCAAAGGGCTCTGAACCTGTAGATGAAATGTTGGAGAGCCTTCAGCTATGGACAAAATCAGGAGAGTCGTGCCCAGAAGGAACTATTCCAATCAGAAGAACCACAGAAGATGATGTCTTGAGAGCCCGTAAAGCCGGGAGATTTGGCAGGAAACCTGTAAGAATCGCGAGGCGGGACTCAACAGGCAGCGGTCATGAGGTTAGAATGAGATAACTGATCACTCGATATCAAAAACCCATATTGGAGAACACAATGAATAAGCAAACAAGGCATATGAGCATATCTATTTACATTTGCTCCATTTCTCATCGAGATATAACATGTTTTCTGGGTTACAGCATGCAGTGGCATATGTAAATGGAGATCAATTTTATGGAGCCAAAGCAAGCATGAATGTTTGGACACCCCAAGTCACAGATGCATATGAATTCAGCTTGTCACAAATTTGGGTCATCTCTGGTTCATTTGGCAATGACCTCAATACCATTGAAGCTGGATGGCAGGCAAGTATTACACAAACGAATGCTCATATCCTATAATAACAACAAAGAAATTTCCTTTCAGAAAAGAAAGTTTCTTGGTGGGTCATTCAAGATAGCCTCTCTGCTTGCTGGGGGCAAGGTTACGTACATTTGGTTTTGAATCTCCTTAGACCCCGCTTAGGCAGGATCAACATCCCACATTTGGGCTCTTGTTATTTTATGTTTCAACCACAATGAGTTTCCATTTTCATGATCATTGATCTACAATTAAACAAGCTATTCCATTCTTAAAATTTCCTTTTCAGGTAAATCCAGCACTGTATGGTGACCAGAATCCTAGGTTCTTCACCTACTGGACAGTAAGTTTCTGGCAAAGTCCTTTCAAGTGACTGCATCCTGTTTGTGTTTCTTCCTATCCTAAGGATAGCACTTACAGTCCAATCATAGGTAATTGACTGAAATATTGTTATTTGCGTGTCTATTTACAGACCGATGCATACCAAACAACCGGATGCTACAACCTACTCTGTTCAGGTTTTGTTCAGACAACCACCAAAATTGCCATTGGAGCCGCAATATCCCCCAAATCAACCTTCAGAGGCAGACAATATGATATCAGTCTAACAGTTTGGAAGGCAAGTTTTCCACTTTAGTCTCCACCACCTAACTTTCAAATTTGTAAAGAAATATGCATAAACTATTCTGAAAAGAAACAACAAATTGAAAAGGAAAAGAAAAGGGAAAAGGAAGAATTTCTGTAGCTTGAGATTTAAGCAAAGCACTTCGTATTATAACTTAAGTTTGATCTTGACTACCAAATCAGGCTAGTCCAAGAGCTTTCTTCATACTTTATCCCATCATTAGTACAATATTGGATTGCCCCCTAGTCAAAGTTTCAATGTGATATACGTCAACTATATGCATTTCCACCCTAATTTCTGACCCGGGGGTGTCATTGATGTCTAGAGATGTGATGTGGAAACCAAAAGATTAAAGCCAGCTCCATCAAATTCCTTCTCTAACTTGCATAAACAGGTCTTCAATCACACACTTCTATAGCTTACCAATCTGATTAATGTAACCAATTGGTGTTCTAGTTTGTTTTGATATATCAAGAATGTGCAAAAACCTGCTCAAAGTCGTGTCAAAATCAAGTTATATGTTTCTTGTCATGTAATTTGCATAGATAATGACGCTGTAAATTGTGGAAACCTTTTTTCTGATTGCTGTCTAATTGCATGTTCTTGCTATGCCATCACTCAGTAATTTCATGTTGTGTTACGACAAAGTCCTCATGTTTGCTCCAAGATTACTAGCTCATATAATTTTTTTTCTAAAATGAACAAAAAAAAACACAAGAAAAAGGCAAGACATAGATGTTAACCAACATCTTCATCATTTTGTATACAGGACCCAAAGCATGGACACTGGTGGCTCGAATTTGGATCAGGGTTACTAGTAGGGTACTGGCCAGCATTCTTGTTCAGTCACTTAAGGTCTCATGCAAATATGATTCAGTTTGGAGGAGAAATTGTTAACAGCAGATCCCATGGCTTCCACACGTCAACTCAAATGGGCAGTGGTCATTTCGCGGAAGAAGGCTTTGAAAGAGCAGCATACTTTAGGAACCTACAGGCGGTTGATTGGGATAACAACTTGGTCCCTTTGTCAAATATTCGTCTTCTGGCTGATCATTCTAATTGCTATGATATAAGACAGGGAAGAAACAATGTGTGGGGTAATTACTTCTACTATGGAGGTCCGGGAAGAAATGTAAGATGTCCTTAAAAGAGATACAAGTAAAAACACACTTCCATTTTTCTTTTCTTTTCTTTTCTTTTTGTGAGGCCTGTATTCAGGTTAGGTTATTAGCGATTGATTTCTGCAGTAGGTTTTAAAAAAGATATCCCAAAGTCCCGCTTAGTGCAGGATAAGGGCGGGGGATTTCAGATTCATACAGCTTCGCCCCTACAATTGAATTGCAGAGTGCAGTGTAAATCTCAGAAAAATGAGTTGTTAATATATTATGCATTGAGTTTGGCATCCCAATGTTTTTCTCCTTCTGTTTTTTGAGAAGAAAATTCCAAAATTTTAGAAGACAACTGGACTAGAGCAGGACCAAAACAAACACATGCAAGAAAGTATTGACCTCCTTTTTAAAAAAACAAAAAAAACCTAGGTCCGTGAAATAGGGAGACAAAATGAAACTTCTTAAACTCTGAAGGAGAAGAAAAAACATGAGCAAATTGACATATCTAGGGATTGGACTCTGCAGAAGAAGGGGTTATAATATGTGTTTGGCTCAGCTGTGACTGACTATCCATCAAAATAAAATAGTAAATGTATACCAACAGACAACTTTCAGTTCATCAAAATGAACAAAACCTGGTGTGTTAAATGCTTATCAATGTCTAATTCTAGCACAGATACCTGCATTTACCGGGTGCAAAGCTCGTCAACTTTCCAAATGTTCTGGATATTTTTGGTCTAAAAGAAGTGTCAAATGTTCAATACGGGTACCCAATACAGAATGAAGGTACGGGAAAACACCCTCTGTAGGGAGTCTCTTCAGGAGGCAATCCAATGTTTCTCCAACGCACAAGATTGTTCTAGCTAAATACCACAAGCATTTCACGAATTAACCTTTGGACATCTACATCTAGTACAGGTTAAACTGTTGCTGCTCTTTGCAAACAACCGCAGTAGCCTTGTTCATTCCAAATCGAGCTTATTTGCTTGAATCCCTCCTATGGCTGGGTGCCCTATGTTTTTTTTTGGGGGGGCATATGTGCGACCTTATCACTTTCTCTATGATAGAATTACATGGAGACAGAGGTTGTCTTTTTGACCTAGATTTAGAAGGTATTGACTATGTACCTCTCATATCACAACAACTGAAGCAAAGGAAAATCTATTAAGACATTCTGTTTTAACTATTAAAGCAAAAAAACATGCCTAATAGTGTCTCTTTTAGCCTCTATGAGTTGAATGCCAACAAGAGTACCTATTATTTAAGTTCTGGACATAATTAGGTTCAGAAACTGAAATATGTACCAAGGCTACCAGCTGTAAACCAAACCTGAGTTTACCAAGGTATAGGGTTGGGAAAACCCAAAACACTTCATATTCTGGGAGAAGAAAAGACCAAAAAATTTGGTAGCTTCTTTAATGAATGAACTTCCCCCATGCAAGGGCTTAATTTGCATTTTGAATGCAGTAGTCAAAGATTGGGAGAGCCATGACCGGCAAGTTTTCCGTCCAACGGTACAAAATTCTATGATATGCCACATAAAATACAGCTCCCGAGAATTTGAAATGAACTAAAATAAGGAATCAGATAAGGTGGCGAAAGAGATGAAGTCTAGTCAACCAAATAAATATAATAGAACCCTAAAGACAAATGAGATTAGTTGTCATATTAGGACAGGAACTTCACTGAAATAGTTAAGCATTCAGACCAAAATCTATTTCTTTTCTAACTCTATAACACATGAAACTGCTAAATGGTGCAATTTCTTTCACATCATGACAACATTGTTCATGAAATGCATGCGAAACTCCCTGAAAATAGGTGGTCTGACTCTTGCTATACCCGATCTTTGTCCTTCATCCCCCAATTCAAGGGATATAGACAAGTTTTGATGAATCGAAAAATTTAGAAGTCACTCTTAATATGATGAGATCCTCGATCTTACTAAAAGCCTCTGACCACCATCAAAATGCAAAGACATCATCCGTCACTAATAGAGTAATATGTTGTGAACAGTTTTTGTGCATTAAGAAAACCTCAATACATAGTGTAGTCACTATAACTAGTCTATAGGAGAGACGGTATCCTAAAAAATGATTGCAACATAAACATACAGCAGACAGACTGAGGAGAACTAATTAACCTCCTCCAACTGCAGATCTCCCAGCAGAGTGGAACCACGAGAAACCAAGCAGATGATTCATCAAAGTCCAGAAAAACTGCATTTCCTATCACAGAGTGCACAGTAGGAAATAATGAATAATATTGGAATATAACAGCAACAGCAGCAATAGCCATCACCACGAGCACCATCCCCCGCTGAAGTAGGGTTTGGCAGGATACGTAGGTGCACATATGGCATATACTACCAACACGGCTGATTCAAAATACAACATTACTGCCAAGTGACATCAAGGGTTTTAGAGATAACTTACATTGTGTACAATGCAAGGAAATGAATCCTCACTGGAGCACCACTCATCTACTCCAGTAAATTCTCAATTAGAGCCCCGTACATTTCACCCTGTAACTACCTGTTAAATTTATCTTCAACCAGGTACCATTTTGTGGATATGAAATCAAGGTACAAGCCAAAGCCAAAATTAGGCAATTTGATTTTGAGTGGAACCCAAGTTATAAGCCAAGAAACCAAGTTTCAAAAATGTTAGTATTATTCTTTGTTTTTTCTTTTCCAATGTGCCACTATACCTGCAATCGGGTCATTCGGTTCGGGTTCGGTTCGGGTTAGTTCGGTTCGGGTTAACTTGGGTCAATCTTGTTCGGGTTCGGTTCGGTTTCGGGTTCGAGTCAACTTCGGTTCGGGTAAACTTCGGGTCGATCTCGTTCGGGTTCGTTCGGTTTCGGTTCGGGTCAACTTCGGTTCGGTTCAACTTCGGGTCAATCTCATTTGGGTTCGATTCGGGTTAATTTCGGATCTAGTCGTAATCGGATCACTTTTTGGGTCAAAATCGATTCAAAATTGTACTCACTATAGGCACAAAAGTACATCCCGAGAGACCCAACAAAAAAAATGTGGGTTGGGTCACTTTTATTGGGGTTAAATTGATTCGGATCCGATTCGGTTCGGGTCATTTTGGGTTCGGTTCGGTTTCGGTTCGGGTCATTTTGCATTCGGGTCGGTTTCGGTTCGGGTCATTTCGGGTCGGTTCAGTTCGGTCGGTTCATTTCGGTTTTCGGGTCAAAATCGGTTCAACTGCTTTCGGATGTCGGTTCGGTTTGGGTTTCGGGTCGTTCGGGTTGGCCGTTCGGTTCGAGTCAATTTTGCCGAGTCTATGTGCCACTATGCTTTGATCTTTTATCCACATTACTGCCATTGGGTGACATGTTAGTATTCTGTAAAGCCTGAGGATTTATTTCTTGGGCATCCAAAAATAAATTAAAAAAGAAACAAAATTGAAAAATCTCTCCTGTAATCGGCGTCTCTCGGGCCAAAGATGCGTGTGGAAAAATTTAATTTTGATATAAAACGGTAAAAAGATCTTTTAAGATTAAAAAAAAAAATCCCAAAGCACTCTCACTTCTCATTCCCGAACCCTGGCACCACCGCGCAAACCCAGGACGTCCGGCAGCCTCCGCCGCCGCGATCCCCGGCCAATTCTCGGCCTCGAACTGTCACACCCTCCAATTCCGTCGCCCGCCATCCAATTCACGGAAGCCGAAGAAAACTCAGGAAAGGACGTGAGGAGAGAGAATGGAAGAGAGGAGCCACCGACGATTTGGTTTCTGGGTTGGAGGGTGGTCAACGGCGGTGGCTGCTAAGGTTGAGGACAGGGTTCGAGGGCGGTGGGCTGGTGGCTGTGATGGTGGAGTTTACGAGGATAATAAGGGATTTTTTTTTCTAAATTATTAAATCTGGCCCTTGGATCTAAATCTAAGGGCCTACAATAAGCCCCTAATTTTAAAAAATTTACATTCGTATTTCTTTAGATTAGATTATAAATGTAAGGAATTTTCTTTTTTATTTGATTTAAAATCTAATTTATTATTCTAAAAGTTTTTTTCGATTATCAAAAAGAAAAGGTTTTCTTTTTCAATTTAAAATTTTAAGTGAAAAATGTAAATGTTTTTGAAATTATTAAGGAACTCTTTTTTGGATAATATGTGAGTTTTTTTTTTTTTTTGAAGTAAACGAAGCCTTAGATGGACATATCTCTCCTCCCTGGCGAATTTCTAGCGGCACCCTTAGTAAACCCTAGCTTTCCGTTATAGCAGTACAGAGTTTCCTACCCTCTTTGTAGGGTCTTTTTCACCTCCAAATAAGTATTGCGTTACTCCAGGTACTTGCTACCCCCATGCAGATTCCCTCACAATTTGCGTAAAGGACAAGTTCTCGTGGGCGTGGTCATGAAATCGCCATTGGAATAAGAATTGAACAAACTGAGATTAACAGTGGACGAAGAGGAAGTTTTGGAATTTGAAGAACTTCATGATACTGAGATAGATCAACAAATATCCTTATGCTTAGTAGGCAAATTGTGGACGACGAATAATTTTAACCCAGAGGCCCTAAAGACGAATGTGATGAACATATGGAAGCCCCCAAGGGAGTGATGATCAAGAACTTGGATAGAAATTTGTTTGCTTTCCAATTCTTCTCACAATCTGATAAGGAAATGGTTCTCAATGAAGGCCCTTGGACCTTTGATGGTCACGTCTTATTGCTCAGGCCAATGGATGGCAATGAGGCCCCTCGGATATGACCTTTACGACTGCCCAGTTCTGGATAAAAGTGTGTGACTTACCCATGAAAAGAAAGACACATGCTTTTGCTGAATTTTTTGGGGCAAAACTGGGGAATTTAGTGGAAGTGGATGAAGAGGACGTGTTGGCTCCCTCTAAATACCTTAAACTTAAGGTAGATATTGACATAACGAAACCTTTACGAAGAGGTCTGAGAATTATGATGGATGGGAAACAAAAGTGGATTGCTCTACAATATGTACGCCTCCCAGATTACTGTTATGGCTGCGGGTTAATTGGTCACGTCTACAGAGGCTGCCACACGTATGAGGAAGAGGTACTAGAGGAGGAACTACAATATGGTCCTTCCTTAAGGGCCTTGCCCCTAAAACGCAAACGTAGGAATGGTGGAAATGAGTGGAAAGAGGAAAAGAAAAATCTACTGGCGCTAAGGAGAGGTGCTAGTGCTTCCCAGGTCAAGACCAAACTGCAACTTGAGGATGAGAAACGAGGAGTTGCTGACAAACTAATAATGGAAATTGAGGATATGGTTGTAGACCAAAAATTACACAAAGTTACTCCTCATGTTTGATGTAACTATTTTAGGCGCCCGAGGTATGAATAATTACTCTTAGGTGCACTCGACTTTTACTGTAATATTCTTTTTAACCCTTTTCCGGCCCAAAAGTTACCGGAATGATAAAAAGTCTCTTTTAGCCTTAATAAGGCCTCCAAAATTTAACCAAACAAACTTAGAATATTTTATTTTAATTGTAATTTTTCAAAATCCCTAATCATCTATTCGCTCAATCAGTTTTTCATATCCTTCCTTCACTCTGTTCTCATCTCTCCCCTTCGAAACAAAACCCTAGAATTCAATCGATTGATTGATATGAGTGAAAATGTTCAACGGTATGATGGATCCTGAGTTGATGAGGCTTGCCCAGGAGCAGATAGGTCGCATGTCCCCCGATGAATTAACCAATATCCAACGCCAAGTTTGTTCTCCAATCTTCTCAAATGATTGCGCAATTTAGAAATTCGTTTCTTCATGGGGTAAATTTTTATGTGTTGGTTTGCTATTCACAGTTGTGATTGCAATTGCAATTGCAATTAATGTCGGCATGTGATTACCATGATCTAATGTTGAGTTTTTATGTGTTGGTTTGCTATTCACAGTTGTGATTGCAATTGCAATTAAGGCATGTGATTAGCATGATTAATGTTACAAAGCACATCGTCAAATTTGGAGGTTTATACTCAAATTGGTTTATTGGTTTTACCAATTAAAAACTCCCCTTTGCTAATCTGATTAATTGGTTTATTATTTTACCAATTAAAAAACCATTTGTAGTGAATGTCGATGCTCCTGTTAATTTAGAATTGATTGCTTTCGATACTCTGTTAATTTAGATACCATGTGTTTTAGTTGTGAGAATCATTACAGTCACATATCAGTTTCGATGCTTCTTTTTGTTAATTTAGATATCATCTGTTGTAGTTGTCAGAATCATTACACTTATATATCAATTATACTGGGGTCAAGAAACTACAGATTGGAAAATAAAGACCTTAATATAACGTTGAAATTTTTTGTCCTCCCCTCTAATCCAATGTACATTGCATTCCAATCATGCCTTATTCGTGCACACTCCAGCAATAGGATTCATTTTCCATCTACTTTTCTCCTCACAATAGTACAATATCATTCCTAGAAGATAACACACCAGAAGTTTCTGGTGAGTTGGACTAAGCAACCACAACAGTATAAGATATACCTATTAATGTTTATATTGACTTTATACTGGCAGGAACAGTTGCACTAGTGTAGTTAATAGATTGATAAAGGAAGGTAGATATCTTACTAGTGCAGTTAATAGATTGTTTTTATTGCGTGTCAGTATACTTATTAATATTTACAAGGAAAGCTATGTTTTTGTTGAGTGTCAGTATAACTCTTACTCTTATACATATCCTCATCCAAGTATGCAAAACATGAGTTATATATTGTTTCCAATTATGGAGGAAATATACTATAAAAAAATAATTATTCAATATGTAGGATCGATATATCTCTGTTTTTTAATGATGATGTTTGACTTGCATGCATCTTAACAATTACTAGTAACGCATGTTTGTCTCTTATTATTGCTATCTTGTTCATTCACTTTTTCAATCCTTTGCTTATTAATGTTAAAATATAACTTCTAGTACATACTTTCATAAAAAGTTATCTAATATACTATCTGTCTTGTGATTGCACAGGGTATGAAAACGATAGTTGTTCATTATAAAGGGAATACAATACGTATTCCTGATGTTGATATGGATAAATATCAACCGATTGATTTATACAGGATGTGAGGGGTTGGCTCCTAAAGCAAGTTCCAAAATTTTTTGAATTTAAGTGGCACCCACATAAGAGAGAGAACCAAAGATGGTGTTTAGATTGTGATGATGATTGGCTTAAGTTGACTAGTTACTGGGAGGGAAGGGATGATCATTGTATTTCCTTTTATATGGTTGATTTTAAAAGGGCTTCCAATATTCAACTTACGGTGGAGAGTATTGATAGAGGTAATGATAATGTACCTTTAGCTGAAGAGGAAACTGACTTAACTTTGGGTGAAGGAAAAAATTTGCCAGAGTCACTGATATCCCAGTCCTTTCCAAACCCAAGAACTCTTGTATCTCCAATTTCACATGTTGGATTAAACCAAAATTCCCATCACCTTGATGATTTGTTAGGTTTTGATATTGAAGTGCTATTTAGAGAACCTAAAAATTATGTTGATGAATTGGGTGACTTAGGTGGTGAATTCTTACAAGAGGGGAATCATGTTGAAAATTCTAATGCATCTGAATACAGTACAGATAAGGATTTTATTGAGGCAAGTGAAGAGTCAGATGAATTTGATAGGGTCTCACTTGATGAAGAAAATTATAGTTCTGATTCAGATGATGACCTTGAGTTGGAGTCTCATACACAAGACAAAATGGTTTTTGGGAGGGAGATTATGGACAATGTTGGAGATGAAAATCTTGTGATTAACAAAATGAGCAAAGTCTTGAACAAAGGAGTGTTGTGGACTAGGAACAGGGATGGTAGTGTTAGTGTACAGCCAGGACATATTTTCACTTGCAAGAAGGACTTATTGGATGCGATGAAGGATTTGTGTATTCAAAATGGATTTCACTTGCAAAAGATTAGGAATGAAAAGACCAGATACACACAAATGTGTTCAGACCCTAGATGCACTTGGAGAATACATTGCAGTGTTCTTGTGGACAAAATGACTTGGATGATTAAGTCAATAACAGGAAAGCATTCATGTTGTAGGCCTGAAATTAATAGGATGACAACTACTGCTTGGGTTGCTGATCGACTAATGCCATTGTTTAGAGCATGCCCGGGAATGAAAGTGCAAGAGATGCAAGATTACCTAATGAAGAAGTATTCCATTGAAGTCCTACATCATACCTGTTGGAGGGCAAGGAAATTGATGAAGCAAATTCTTGAAGGGAAACATGAAGAGGGCTACAAGGTTCTAGCACATTACGGTTGTTATCTCTATCATTTATTCACATATGTATTTAGTAAATTGTTTCATGAGGCCCAAAGTCATATTTCAAAGTCTTAGACTCGTTTCTCGATACAAAATACAAAGTGTACAAGCATCACGGGACAAAACCCTCGGGTTGTGGGGTCCAAAATTGCTTTGGAGGTTTCCATGGACCTTCCCACAGCCAATGGAGGTCAATGGATGGCTTTAGAGGTCATCAACGGCTTTCCCACGGGTCAATGGAAACTTCTGGTGGCCACCACGGGCTACCCCACGGCCTGTGGGAGCACCCGCGGTGGGTGTTTTAGGTTAATTAACTTGCTGCTGGCCACCACGGCGTGCCCCACAGCCTGTGGGGAAACCCGTGGTGGGTGGCAGTGGCCCCCAAACTCCCTTTTCTTATCTTCTACATATTTTGTCTTTGTGAGATATCTATGAAAGATTTATTTTATAAATATTCAGCATTCTAAGTATCATATTAGCTCAATAAAACGCATTAAAATGCACATGCAAGATACATTCTTCTCATACCAAGTTTTTGGCAAACCCACATTTCCCATCCTCGATCCTTAAGAACATTATACCAAGTATATTCTCTGACAAGTGTCAAACCCAAACTTCAACAAAACCAAGTACATGATGATGATCATGTTTCTACTCCTTTTTCTTTCTAATATCCTCCTAGCATATTTATATCAATGAACCACTCCGAAACACATGCATGCAACAATTTCTTGAAGTTTTGGGCATTCAAGGTTGGTCTACAAGCACACTTATGAAATTCATTTTAGTTGGAAAATAATATACAGTGGGAAGGAGAAGGAAACCCACCTTAATGAAGATGTTTAGAGCTAAGTTCTTGTTGGTTGTTGTATTCTTGAACCTTCCTTCTATCCCCTTACCTTTGTTCTTGACTCTACTCTTTCTTAGTGAAGATGTTTAGCAATAGAAGTTGAAGTTTGAAGTGAATGAGATTGAAGAAGATGAAGTTTCCTTTATTATCTCTCTCTCTCTCTCTCTCTCTCTCTTTTGGAGCTGCTGGATTTTACATGAGGAAATGAGCTAGAATTCAACATCATATTTGACTTATGTATCAGATTTGGAGGGTTGTAATTATTATTTGGAGTACGGAATAGATAGGTTGAGTGTGTCAAATTTGAGGAGGGGAGTGGTGTTGCAATGATGGTTGGAGCATGATGATAGAGGTGGAGTGTAGTAATAGATAAAGGTGGAAGGAGAAGCAATTAGATTTTTTTGCCTAAATACTGCGGTTTTGGAATGAAAGGAATATGTTTTAAATGTTTAGACATTAGCAAGATAATCAAGTTTCAAGATTTATTTAATCCAAACAACTAACAAACCAAATGAATATTTTCTAAACTTACTTCTAATATTATTTCCAACTAAGTTAACCGTTAACTAACAAATTTGTAAATAAATACATATATATAAGTTAACTAGCATATTATGAACTTTATTATAACCAACTATTAAATTAAGTTGCTTAGAGAATAAATCATATATTTTTTTCTTAATTTTTTTAGGGCGTTACAGCATCCCAACCCCGCCAGTCATCATGAAAATCCTTTGTTGGAACGGTAGGGGATGTGGCAACCCCTAGTAGTTCGGGCGCTCCATTACTAGAGCAAAAATATTGCCCTGACATTATCTTCCTCTCTGAGACAATGTCAGATGCTTGCAAAATAGAGAGGTTAGGCTGGAAGTTTGGACTGAAACATGGCTACGGTGTTAGTAGTAGAGGCCGTTCTAGTGGTCTAGTCATTTATTGGAGAGAGAGTAAATTTCAGTTTACGCTCGGCTAATAACAACCACATTATTGGAGATATCATCGAAGACAACGAGGTTCATACCCGCTTCATGGGTATTTATGGTTGGCCAGAGGTCCAAAATAAGTGGCAAATTTGGGATTTGCTCCGTGAAAAGGTCGGTGAGGACTTTATCCCGACTATTGTAGGGGAGACTTCAATGAGATCCTCTCCTTAGATGAGAAGAATGGAGGTGCAACTAGAGCTCAATGTCTAATGGGAAATTTTAGAGATGCTTTGGCAGATTGTGATCTTCATGATTTGGGTTCCACAGGTCCTTGGTACACTTGGCAAAGAGGAAACGATGAAAATAACTGTGTCCGAGGGCGACTTGATCGTTATGTTGCCAACAACATCTGGTACACCCAGTTTTCCTTTGCCATATCTTCCATTCTAACAAGTTACAAATTAGATCACTCCCGTATTTTACTTGACACTAATCCGACACACCATGATCAACGGAAGGGCAGGAGAAATTTCAGGTTTGAGAAATTATAGGCCGAGGACGAAGACTATGAACAGGTTGTCAAAATAGCATGGGATCAAAGCAACTTGCCACCTATTCAAAAAATTGCAAATTGTGCTGGACATCTTCAGTGGTGGGGCAATCAAAAGTTTGGGAATTTAGAAAAAGAGATTACCAAGACAGAACGTCAACTTCAACAGCTCCAAGGTAATGATGCTACTCAACTTAATTTAGACGCAAGTGCTACTTTGGAAGCAACATTAGATGAGTTACTTGCACAGAAAGAAAAATATTGGTTCATGAGGGCAAGAGTTTCTGAAATTAAGGATGGAGACCAAAATACCACCTACTTTCACCACAAGGTTGCACAAAGAAAAAGTCGCAACACCATCCGTCAACTGGTAAATGCTAACGGGGAATGGGTGAAAGATAGAGAAGGCATCACCAATATGATTGCTGACTTCTACTCCAACCTATTCACATCAGAAGCTAATAATGACTTTGGGATTGCTCTCCAGGGGATTGAAAAAGTGATATCAGAATCTATGAAACAGTTTCTAAGGCAGCCGTATACAGGAGAGGAGATTATGAACGCGTTATTCCAGATGCACCCACATAAGGCACCAAGACCAGACGGTATGCATGGCCTTTTTTCCAAAAATTTTGGCGTATCGTGGGCGAAGATGTTGTAAGATATGTGAAATCTATTTTGTCTGGCTGTGTTATTCCACATGATATTAATGCGACTCTAATTAACCTCATTCCCAAAGTTCAGTCACCAACCCAACTGTCTGAATTTAGACCCATTAGTCTTTGCAACATGATCTATAAAATTGCTTCGAAACGTTGGCCAACAGACTTAAGACCCTTCTTCCCCAAATAGTGTCCACCAACCAAAGTGGTTTTGTGCCAGGTCGACTAATAACAGACAATGTTTTAGTAGCTTTAGGACTTTTTCATTCGATGAAGACCAAGTCTAAAGGGAAAAGGGGGTACAATGGCTGTCAAATTAGACATGAGCAAAGCCTACGACCGTATGGAATGGGGTTTTTTGGAGGCGGTTTTACTAAAGATGGGTTTTCCGGATGACTGGGTTCAAGTACTAATGAATTGTGTTTCATCGGTAACTTACAAATTTGTGGTTAATGGTGTGGTTTGCGGTGAAATAGCTCCCACTAGAGGCCTCCGTCAAGGAGACCCTATATCACCGTACCATTTCATCCTAGTGGTGGAGGCCTTTTCAGGCCTTATTCGAAGAGCAGTTTTGGATAGTAGTATTCATGGAGCAAAAGCTAGCCATAGAGGTCCTGTAATTTCTCATTTATTTTTTGCAGATAACAGTTTACTCTTCACAAGGGCGACGAGATAGGAATGCTTGAAATTAGTTGAAATTATCAACCAATATGAACAAGCATTGGGCCAAAAAGTCAATTTCGACTAGTCAGAAGTCTCCTTCAGTAAGGGGGTCATCTTATCTAGGAGAGAGGAATTGGCAAACCTCTTGGCAATGAAGTTAGTGGAGAAACACAACAATTACCTTGGAGCCTCAACAGTTATAGGACGCAGCAAAAGGCAGTATTCAACATTCTAAAAGATCGAATGTGGAAAAAGCTTAATGGATGGAAAGAGAAACTGCTCTCTAAAGCGGGTAAGGAAATCCTCATTAGGTCAGTATTTGAAGCTATGCCAACATACCTAATGAGTATTTCAAATTTCCATCGACCCTTGTATACGATTTCCATAGGCTTTGTGCTTGTTTTTGGTGGGGTTCTGGAGATGGCAAGAAAAAGGTCCACTGGGTAGCTTGGGAGAAATTATGCAAACCAAAATGTTTGGGAGGTTTGGGGTTCCGCAAACTAGATGTGTTCAATGACACTCTCTTAACAAAGCAAGGTTGGAGAATTCTCCAAAATAGTGACTCCCTCCTTAGCCGAGTCTTAAAGGCTAAGTATTTCCCTCATGGAAATTTCTTGGAATCTTCTTTGGGTCCAACACCTAGCTACTCTTGGAGAGGTATACAGTCAGCAAAGTCAATCCTCAAAGAAGACCTTATTTGGAGAGTAGGAAATGGGGATAGCATCAACATCTGGGAGGACTCCTGGTTAGTTGACAGGGAGGGAAAAAAGGCAACAACTGAAAGGCCCATACATGCGATTATCTAGAAGGTAAGTGATTTAATTATCAGGGAGGGGCCAACTTGGGATCACACACTTATGGGTGAGCTCTTCGGTGACATAGACAAATAGATTATCCTAGCTACACCTCTCAGCCCACGTCTTCCACCAGACACTCTCACTTGGTGTTTCACCGATAATGGTATTTTTTCCGTTAGGTCTGTATGTCTATTGGGTGCCTCGGTAAGGCTGGAAGAGTTTGTAAGTTTCTGGCCCACAATATGGCAAGCTAATATCACACCCAAGGTGAAATTTTGTTGGTGGAATTTATGCTCAAATAATATGCCCACGAGAGACCTTCTTCGTCATCGCCATATCATACAAGATGAAAAGTGTCCAAGGTGTTCGATGGATAAGGAAGACTTGTGGCACGCTATTTTTGAGTGTGAAGCTATCAAGAGGACTTGGGATGTAGTGGAAGACACGATAAAACTCCTTAGACAAAATGTTGTGTCCCCAGGAGACCTAATCATAGCATGGAAAAAGGATCTTGATGAGGTAAGTTTCTTGGAAAAACGACTATGTATTCAATAACAAAAACACCCCAATTGCTATTATCCAGATAAGAGCTTGGCAATTAGTGGAAGAAACGCGGAGACTCCAGGCTTTGGATGCCCAAAATGCGTCGAGACATAGACCAGTACTGTCTACAACTTGGAGCGCACCTACAACTGGAGTGTTGAAGATTAATGTTGATGCATCAATCCAAGAGGGTGGATGGGTGGGACTAGGTGCGGTGGTCAGAAATGAGCATGGTGAGGTGGTGCTAGCGGGTGTAAAGCGTGTAAAAGCCTCCTGGTCTGCAAGTGTAGCTGAAGCAAAAGTGGCTTATTATAGTGCTCAACTGGCCAAGCGTTTCCAGTACTTGAAGATCATAATAGAGTCGGATTGCCTCTCCCCCCATCCAAAGAGTAACCAAGCCTAATAGCTTCCTGAGTGAGTTTGATCTCGTCCTAGATGATTTATTATTCTTTTCCAGTAATTTTAATTTTTGTAAGTGGTCTCATGTCAAAAGGAACGGAAATATGGCGACTCACCACTTAACCAAAGTTATTCCGTCGGACATAGAGAATGTTTGGGTGGGAACTGTCCTACTCAAATATCTCACTATGTATTCTTGGATGTTTTATCATTGGAATGAGATCATGTTTTCCTTTCAAAAAAAAAAAAATTAAACGGAGCCTTATATTGAATCAAATCAAGTTTCGCTAGCCTAACTAAACTAGTTCCAACCATACAAACTCATCACCCATAGAAGGTGAGTATCTTGCAGTCAAATGAGCAATAATATTTTCCGCACATTTTACATGATTCACTAAAAGATAATCAAAATAAGGAATGAAACTTTTAATATCATCAAACATCACAAAATATACGTACTAAAGTCTTTGGGCGTAACCAACGCTAGAGAAGAACTATATCATAACCTGTAAATATTTCCTTTTTTATTGACAAGATAAACTTCTAAATTTATCTAATTATTCATGTAACTAAGAGCCCATTTGTTTCATCATTTGATGATCGTTAATTGATCCTAACATACAAGAAACTGAACCAAATATGTTGAGGAATTGAAGCAGTCATGTGTTAATAAGAAACTTGGACCCCTCAAGCCAAAGCAACTGCAGAATGTTCCAAAACTTGAACTAATTCCATCATGGACTATATGTAACTGTCTAATTCTCACTGCTGTAGGCACCTTTAAGCAAGATGTACACTTAACACGAGGATTTCTCACATATATTCAAGAGTCATGAATGATTCTTTACTCGAAGGGGGAAAGAAATTGAAACATCTGAAATACATTACGAGAAGCACAATTTATCTGTGCATAGACTTGAGAGGTTATATTGAAGATGCCAGCAGAGATCTCAGTCTCTGAGTGCACAGAACATCCTAGCATAAGGATGAAACAAGACGTGTGCGTTCAAGGACGATAAAAGTATATGATTCAGGCTTAATGCATGTTTGACATGCTTTGAGCACTTCTCAATGAAGACATTTTAGCGGCCTCCTGTGGAAAGGTCATCACATCATTTGAACTTGAGTCCACAATACTGGAAGATGAAGCTGTCTCAGATGGTGCTTTCTTGGAAATGAAGGCTGGTTGCTTTGGAGGTGGAAGACTCGCGTTTTCACTTCCGAGCATCAGGACTACAGATGACATGGTGGGACGATCACTGGGGTCCTCTTGCACACAGAGCAGCCCAATATGAATGCACTTCAAAGCTTCAGACTGGTTGCACGATTCTCTCAGGGCTTGATCCATCAGGTCTAGTCCTTTGTCTTCATTCCACAATTTCCAGGCCTAATTATGCATATTTTAATCAGTGATCTAGAATGATGCCTATGAATAACACGCATGGAAAATACCTGTGAAACTAACAACTATGAATATCATCTGTCACACAGACAATGCACACGAATAAAACCCCAGAAAACAGGAGTGGATGCACGTCTCTGGGAGAGGGTCACACAACCTCACTACTTCTGTGCAATACTCTTTAGCTTCTTAGGAATGCATGAGTCTAGTCCCCAAACATGAAAAGAAAAAAAAAGGGATCAGTTATCTACGAAAAGGGTCAGCCTGCAGGTTAGGCTCACATTTAAAATAGTTTAATTTGCCAAAATCCTGTACCCGCATTGCTAAAGGATCGCTAACGTGCTAGATCTGGACCAAATTTTCCATTCACCCATTCAGACGTGATCCAAAAATTTCATCGAGCATGATCCTAAACAACTCATTCGCTAAGTCTAAAAGACTGATACTTACATATCCCTGTAGATTCAGACCAAACTCAAGCTGAAAAAGTTTCGAGTTTCTTCTGCCACTTATGGTCTCCAGCATAACCACGCCGAAGCTGAACACGTCAGACTTCACTGAAAAGAGTCCTTCGTATGCATACTCTGGGGACATGTAACCACTGCATCAAAGGTCCAAATTAGACATTACCAATCTGATATGATTGAATACCAGAAATTTGGCTAATGGAGCTAGTGCTTCTACTCACTATGTCCCGACTACTCTTTTAGTACTTCCTTCTGTTTCTTTTCCTCCAACAATCCTTGCTATGCCAAAGTCTGAAATTTTTGGATTCATCTCCTCATCAAGTAAAATGTTGCTTGGTTTTAGATCTCGATGGATTATTCTAAGCCTTGAGTCTTGGTGAAGATAAAGAAGGCCTCGAGCTATCCCAAAGATGACGTCAAAACGCTTCTCCCAGTCCAAGAATGCACGACGAGTTTGATCTTTGAGCCAGATATCATATGTAAGTCACATCTCTATCAAAGAATGAACAAATACTAGTTCTATGCATACATAGGAAACATATCTGGGGACTTACCAAACAAACAAGAATCCAAACTTCCATTAGGCATGAATTCATACACTAAAATCCTCTCATCAGTTTTCACACCATATCCAACAAGTCTAACAAGGTTACGGTGCTGAAGTTTGGCGATCAACACAACCTCAGTCCTAAATTCCTCAATACCTTGTTCCGATACACTTGAGAGCCTCTTAACAGCAATTTCCTTTCCATCTGGAAGCTTTCCCTGTGTCCCAAGCAATGAGGGTTATTATCTGTCAAACTCTCAAAGCACATTGGATTCACTAAACAGAATCAAGAATGATTACCTTGTACACGGCACCAAATCCCCCTGTTCCAAGCTTATTATCGTCTGCAAAGTTGTTTGTGGCAGCTACTATGCTTCCCCAATCAAAAAACGGTACATCTATGCCTCCAGTATCATCTCCTGGGAACTCAAAAGAGTCTGTACCGTTATCAGCATAATTCAGGGTTAACAGTTGGGCACGCATCATTATCGGAGATTTTGCTGCTTTTTGACATTCCATATGAAACATGTCGAGATAAATGGTAAACACCACATACCTTTCTTTTTAGCTATCCTCCTTTTTTGTACATAATGAATAAAGAGCATGCCGCACAAAAGAATAATAGCCAGTGCACCAGATATACAAGAAGCCACAACCTTGAGATGATATTTCACTTTTTTGTGCAACAAAAGCAAAACACTGTTAGCAATATCCTTGCTTGCAAAAAGAAATCTTGATTTTGGAACCTTTTTGTGGCATAAACATTACTAGTGCCAGACCTTGAGTGGCATCAACTTCAAGTAACTGGATGACGTTAAAGTGAGATCGGATATATATTTAGCAAGTGAATTGGTGGTTGAGATATGTAAGACAATAATAAGTATCTTACCTCCCAATGCTCTCATACATTTCAAATTTTCGGCATCCCATCGAAATTTAGATCCACAAATGCACCTCATATAACCGTCTCCTGCTGCTTTGCAAGTAGTATGGGTCCAATAACGACAATTTAATGATGTTTTACAGGCAGGTCCCGGTGGTGGTTTCCAAGCCATTTCAACTTCAACTCGACGAACCCCAGCAAATGATTGATTCACTAAACTGCAGTTTATAACACTGAAAAGCAATGAAGAGTTGGTAGATAAAATGTGTGATTCTATGTATGTTCTGTCATAATGACTGGCATTCCTGATTTGGACAGTAAATCTTCTTTCCTCTCGGCTTACTGCAACGACTTTGAAAGTGCGATCAGAAGTTAAGAAGTCCAGCTGGCCTGTTGATGTATTGCATCGAAAATAGGAGTAAGAGGGATCCCCACAATTGGCTTCATAGCTCAGGGGATAGGGAATAATATTTGTTCCGCAAGGATTGCAACCCACTGGAGTTAATGCTGTCATAAAGGAATAGATGCCATGTGAGCAGGGTATTGATATTAAACACAAATCTGAGACTGACTGACTATCCAGATTACTTGCAATTAACATGTAAAGCTATCTATTGGAGTATTTCTTTTTCATTTACTGTTCTTTGCATTTCCACAACATGACAGTTTTGAGCATGGCATTCATCAAGAGCACAACTGAGTTCAAGTCTCGTTGGCATTAATAAGCGCCAAAAGCGCCTCTAGCGCCCTACAGCCCACGTCGAGCGCGCGTGTGCAGTTCAATGCTCCGCATTAAACCTTAATGCAAGCACATATTATCCCACTCTATAGCTTATTTATTTATAAGCTCACATTACTCTTCAATTAATAAAGAGCGAGAGAATATTATATTCTCTCCATGTGGGACATAAATTAAGAGCTACCTATTTATTTCCTTCAAAAGCTAGAAGCTTTAGTAATCTATCCATGTGGGACACTAGTCAAATTCACCAACTTTGATTAACTATTCAACAGAATCTACATTGCAGCACATAGGCATGTCTTTATACAACAAATATATAGTGAATTATCCCCTCAAAATGTATATCGACTTTTGCATGTCCAAATTGAGCCTTTCTGTACAGTTTTGCCTTCAGAAATGGGGCTTCCACGGCAAAAACCGAAGCTGAATATAAGACGCGAGATTTTTAATGAACTGAATTTGAAAAACAAGTTTGGCTCTATTTCAAAACCTTTGCGATGCAGCTATTTAGTCTCAGAATATCAAATCCATGATAGACACCTTTACCCTGATGTTTCCATCAGAGCCCAAAAAAAAATTGAAAATTGTTTCAGAAGGGTTAAAAGCATTTTGAAAATAAACTGAAAAGAAGATAGGAGAAAGAAAAGAAGAAGAAAGAGGCGATCATAGACAAATGAAGGTAATAATGTTAAGAAAGCATGAAATGCATGATATGGGCTATATGACACTAAAAAAGTCAAAGAACGTTTGTATGTTTTAGTTATACATGGAAATGGGAAAAAGATTGAGACCTCAATTATATGGTCACAAGAAATTTTGTGTAATACTTACAATTACATTCCTGGGTGCACATGAGCAATAATTAAATAACTTCATAATGGCTTTTCAGTCTTAATAATTTTTAAATCCAAATTAATTGATTCCTGATAATCTCAACCTTATTTTGAACCAATTATTTCAGAAATTTTCTCCATTACTTTCCTAAATTCTGTAACCTTTAACATTAAGAAATATTCCAACTTTCCGGAGATGGAGAGAGATCTTAAAGTTGCAGTGAAGAGGGCTAGCTACCTATATCAGAACGAGTTGTGCGGATAAAAATCGTCACCCCTCTGGAATACTCCTCTTGTAAGTTAGTAAGCTTTGTCGACGTCCACATTGAGCAACCAGAAGCACCTTTTTCTTTGCAATCAGTGCGGCCACAAGAATAAGCCACACAATCACAGCTTTCTTGGCATTTAGTTTCGCAGTCCTGAGCAGCAGTATTTCCGTTTTGTTCTCTTTCTTGTCCCACTTTCATCATGGGTAATCTCAACCAGAAAGGTTTCATGGATCCCTGATTACAGGGCTCAGATATTGGAGAACAACCATCAGAAAGGTCTCCTGGGTTCCACTTGTCTGCTGCACTATGCTCAAAGCCTGGCAAGCATTTGCACGACCACACGTTGTTACTGTTGCAACTGCCAAAACCCCCACAAGAATTGTACAGGCTACAATTATCTTTTGGCTCTGTCCAGATCAAAGACCAGCCACTTTTCACTTCCAATTTCCAAAATTGAAGCTCTCCGGTGAAGTTCATCACCAATCTTGTCGTGCTATTAATTTCCAATCCAGAGGTGCTCCTAAACAATAATTCAGATAAGGCTGGTGGTATCTCATCAAAAATGTCTTCTTTCTTCCAGTGTATTGATCCATTACTATTATAAATGCTGAGACCGACTAGTGTTTGATCTAGTTGAGAACTCGGCGGTAGTAGCCACTTCCCTGCTGCGGGATTGTCACGACTTTGCCAAGATGTCAGGGGGACCAAGATATCACGTAAATTCATCCCTGGAAGAAATGTATCAGTTGGATAATGAAAGCTTTGCCACGAGAATAATCCTCTGTGGCTGAAAATTAAGTTACCAGTGTCAGTTAACTGTAATATTCCAGGATCAGGGTGAGACGCGTTTTTTAATTCCTCATAGCTAAACAATTCTCTCACATTTCTCCCTCAGATAATCATAATCAGTTGTCCAGTAAATATTACCTTTTGCATCCAACATCTTAGCATTTCCATCTCTAATGGCAAGGCAGCCATTGGATTCCAGCAAAGGTTTACCTCTATTCGCCACCCACACCACCACCTTTGGATTGGACTGGTAATACCATATGCCCAAGAATCTCCTTAAGTTAACGCTTCCATCAGGAGTGAAGAATCCAAGCTCAAACGTTTTACCAGGAGAGATTATGGTGTCATTGCCACCATCTTTGATCAATACATCATTTGAGCAATCGCTGCCACTCCTATATACTATGGAAAGCAACAGCACAATTAATATGAAGAAGATATTATAACAAGGGCACATAGTGGATGAAGAGGATTGACTGCTAATGATGAATATGCCATCAGCAAAGAAGCATAACCCTAAGCATCAAGTATTGTATAGCTAGTATAAATAAAAATATCTTCATTTAGATACTGGGCACTTCAGTAACAAAGGAAGCAAGCCATCAAAGCTGAATGTGTACCATGTTTGTTTTACTTTTGTAAGGAAGAAAGCCACACATTTTTCCATCACAAAAGAAGCTCTACTTCTTACTTATTAACTAAAATGCCACTGCTAAGACCAAGACAGTCAAAATTTAGCTGCATTAATGCTATCATTGTTTCTATTTGGTGTCTACCACAGAATGCAACACCACAAACAGTCTAAATTTTCTTTCCTGTACTCGTATATGTCATATTTTCTCCACTATATACTAGTGCTATTTTGTTCTGGAATACATCTAATGAGGAAGTTCGATTTTGACTAGAACAAGAGAAGCCAGAAACATGGAGGTGAACTAAGGAATGTAAATATTTAAGTAGCACAAACAGCAGTACAATGTCCATAATCTGGATAGCAGAAAAGGGAATGTAAATATTTTTCAAGCTTGAATAACAGTGGACTAAAGCAAAAAGACTCTCTAAACTTTCTCTACTTCCTTTACATGGAGTAGTAGGTAGTTAACAATTTTTTAATCTAGGGTCTAACAAGACTAGTCTTTCTATAATCTTGCAATTCAAGGGTAAGACCACTACACCAGACCCCATCCTCCCAACACCCTGCCTGGTGGAGGAACTTTCAGGGTATGGATTTAGATTTTAAACTGTGGTACAAACAATCTGTCTTGGCATGATAAAGTTTGTCTCACAAGAACATATTCCAGTAACACATGACTTTGCATCTGTATCACTTGTATATCAGATATTTCACATTTGGTAAAGTTTTGAATGGCAATTCTGCAAAAATGCACTGATTAGGATGGCTTTTAAGTCATACAATCACGCTGACTTAAGCACGAGAGTCAAGCCATGAAGCATATTGATTTACATGTCAACATCAGCGGTTAAAGAAAGAAAGAAAGAAAGAGCAAAGTCACCTAACTTTTTATTATTGGCTCATTATTAAAAGGAAAGAAAGGAATTCTATGACCACATGTGATGGTGGGGTTACAAGACTTCATCTTTATTAGCTGACTTAAGGGTCTACTTATACAGCCAAAAATCAACTGGAATTCCAACAAGAAAATCGACAAGCAGCTCATAATAATCTTCATCCTTGATAAAATCACAGTTACATAGGATTATTTGCTGCAGATTTTATAGACCTCCCAATATACTTGCCTCACTTTCCATCTTGGGATGTCTCAATGTACATACAAAAATTCAAAAAGAAAAAGAAGAAGAAGATGATGATGATGATGATGCCAACTCTTTACTCTTTGCATATCTTCTTTAAAATTGGTAACTTTTTTATTAACAAAAAATTTATTAAAATAAATCTACTATTTTCTGAATGAGATAAGATGCGCTGACATCAAAGATTTTTCAATAGCAAGACTAATGCAATGATGTTTTTTAGTTATTTTTTTAAATAATTATTTTATTGTAGATGTTGTATGGTTTTTATTACTGAAAAAAAAAAAAAAAGAATTCTCCTTTTCCATTCAAAAATATATACAGGTGTGGTTTTCATTTCATCTGTGAGTCTTCAAGTGTACTGAGATTCAGCTCCAAATACAATGCAGTCTTTAACAGTCAAGGACAGAAAGAAATAATGTTCATTGCTGTCAAATAGAAAAGATAAAAAATGTACGACCACTATTTACTTATTAGTTAGTTTCGAACGTAACTTATAATTGGGTGTGAGATATCTCAGTCATTGCAGAAAATGTCACTAGGATTGTTTGGTTCAAAAGGTTTTAGGGGTGTTTGGCCTGGATTTTAGAAGTGTTTTTAGAACTAAAAATAAAAACCGGGCCAACAATTATTTTCCAAAATCTCAAAACTGTTTTCAAAAACTGAATTGTCAAAAAGAAGCCCCAAAATCAGAAACACCAATTTGGTGCTTCGTTTCTGGTTTCTCGTGAAACAACTCGACCATTTAATGAAAGTTTTTGATTGGACCCAAATGCCCCCAATTAAACTACATAATTCCTCTTTACTTCTTATAAAGTAACATGTATCTTCTCTCTCCTCCTCCATAAAATACAGGCAATTCTTCCATCAAAAACTAAAAACCTCCACATTGCCATTGCTACATTCTTTATACCTTGATAACAATTTGATCCTTAATTTAGCCTTCAAAATTTTCTTGGGTGCTTTGAACTTCTTGAATATCCGATGATTGCACATATATAATTGTGTCTAGATTTACAATCCTAATCATTGAGCTTGTCATTAGCCACCAAAATCGAAAAACTACAATGTCCAGATTCAAGTTAGGCAAACAGCTATAATATTTTATACCTTTTCCTTCTCTATTAGAGTAATTTATGAGATTATAATTGATGCATCATTAAATGTTATCTATTGCTTCAAGTTCTGTAATAATAAGGAGTTCTGGGTATCAATACTTTTTTATAAGAATTTTCCATGAAAAAGTTGGGTGCAGAGGAGGGCGGGAGAGAGAGGGTTGGGGGTGGGGGAGGAAGCTATTATGAAAAATATGAAATTTTATGTACAGATGAGTAGAGCAGTTCTCCCATAATTTTGATACTATTGAATCATCCATCAAATCTAATTAATAAATATTAAAAAAATACTAAGTCTGAATTATTAGAAAATGCAAAGAAAAAAAAAGAAGTTAAAAAAAATTAGGTCAAACAACTTGAATTGAAATAAGCGCTTAACTATAAGTTAGGCCAAACACTTTGTAATTACTTCAAAAATAGTTTTGGAAAAATTACTTCTAAAAAACAAAAACATAATTTTAAAAATTAGGCCAAACAAAGCACCTTAATAGAACAGGATCAGAAATGAAACCAACGGGTGTGAGAGTGATTTTTATTCCTAACCTTAATTACATGTTTGGGTCAACCCATACATGATAAATTTTGATTCTAGGAGGTATGGTTTTACAATTTCATATAAATCAGTGGAAAAATGAGAGGTTTACTCAAACCCGTACCTAAAGATTGAGTAATCCCTCCACAATGTAATTCCAATTAAAAATACGCAAATCAATGATTCCATTCACTACCAAGATTAAAAAGTGGATGAACCAAACAGCCCCAAGTTCAGGTTTAAATGGAGCTCAATAATACCCCAAGTTCAAGTCATCTTTTATCACGTACATCTCAAAAACAAGAAAATAAAAGGGGGAAAAAAGAGGAACATTTAGCATGAAGGTTTGCTAGGAGAGAAACAAGCACTTCATTCACTTAAATCTTTCTAATTCTGAGGAAGACTCGAATCAAGGATAGGCCCAAGCAGGGCAAGAGAAAGTGGGTGAGAATTTATGCACAAAACAACCAAAATGATAGGTGAAAGGTAAAGGGGAGTATCCATTTTTTAGGAAGGCTGACTAAAATACTTGTATTGTATGTGATATGACTCTGAAGGAAACTCTCCAGACCAGCATATTTGACACCTTCAGTGACCTAAAACAATTTGAACTTAAGAGTACATTGTGCTAACTGAGGCAGCCCAGAGGCCCCAGACATATTCACAGGTAAATTTTCCAAGCTTGTGAGCAAAGCTCGGTTACCTATTGCAGAAAAAGTTGCGTCTTAAGCTCAACTCTGATCTGATAGAGTGGAAGACACTTCTGTCTCAGAGGGTTGTCCACTGGTAAAGAAAGCCGGTTCTTTTGGAACTGGAAGACTCGGGTTTTCACTGCTAAGCATCAGAAGTACAGCTGACATTGTGGGACGGAAAACAGGTATCCCTTGCACACATAGCAAACCTATGTGGATACATTTCAGAACTTCAGTTTGATTGCATGATTCTTTGAGTGTTTGGTCCATCAGGTCCAGTGCCCTATCTTCACTCCATAGTCTCCAGGCCTGATTAAACCACATAAAATCAGAATCCACAATAATGAGTTTTCGGGGTTTGGGAGGGGGGAACCATTAGGTGACCATGAGGTTCAGCTGCATGAAATCTACACTAGAGAAGAAAAGGCTCCAGCATGATCTTTCTTTCTGCTGCAAACCTTCTTTAGAGAAATTACAAAACGAATCCACAATTCTACACATTTAATTTAAAATAATGAAGGAACAATCTGTTACACCTAAGTTGAGGAAGATCAGTGCTTACATGCCCTAACAAACTGAAGCCATGCTCGATGAGAGACTCTCTCGAATTTCTTCTACCACTTATTGTCTCCAGTACAACCACACCAAAGCTGAAGACATCAGATTTCACTGAAAAGATTCCCTCATAAGCATACTCTGGGGAAATGTAACCACTACATAAAAACGGTATTGTTAACAATTAGTTCCTTAGTAATATGCCTGTATTAGTGTGGCTAATGGGAAAAAAATTAGTAATAAATAATATGGACAAAATAGGTAAAATAAAATAAAATTTTGATTATAATCATTTACGTTATTGCTATTTCCAACGTACCATGTCCCAACTACTCTGTTTGTGCTAGACTCTGATTCTTTCCCTCCAACTATTCTTGCGGTGCCGAAGTCCGAAATTTTTGGATTCAACTCGTCATCAAGTAGAACGTTGCTTGGTTTAAGATCTCGATGGATAATTCTTAATCTTGAGTCTTGGTGAAGATAAAGAAGGCCTCTAGCTATTCCCAAGATGATGTCAAAACGCTTCTTCCAGTCAAGAAAGACAGAACAAGTTTGATCTTCTTGCAAGAGATCAATACAAGTTATAGCAGTTTCAGAAAGAATAAATATTTAATTTATATGCATCAAAGGTAACTATATGAATTTGAGGACTCACCAAATAAACAAGAGTACAAGCTTCCATTAGGCATGTATTCATATATTAAGATCTTCTCATCGGCTTTCACACAATATCCCAGAAGTCTGACAAGGTTACGGTGCTGAAGTTTGGCAATCAACACAACCTCAGTCCTAAATTCCTCAAAACCTTGTACAGAGACACTTGAAAGTCTCTTGACAGCAATATTCTTTCCATCAGGAAGCTTCCCTGCATCACAGCATCCCCCAATTTCAAAGGTTATCAAACTCAGGTCACAGAGAAAATATGATCCACTTTGATTGCATCAGTGATTATCACCTTGTATACCGGGCCAAATCCCCCTGTTCCAAGCTTATTTTCATTTGCAAAGTTGTCTGTAGCTTCTAGTATGTTTTCCCAAGTGAAAAATGGTACATCTATGCCTTCACTATCATCTTTGTTCGATATAGCTGAACCTGCGAGACTTGTCTGGATTACTCAATGTTGCCCATAATCGCTGCTGTCTGCGAATGCAGCCTAGGTCTACTGACGTTGAACTCTATCTTTGTTGTTTTATCCAGTTTATGATGTTGCCTAGTTGCAAAAAATACAAGTGATATCTTTTTCCCCTTTTCAACAGTTAAGAAGGGAGCCTATCAGGATTCAGGAACCCTGCTATGCAAGGCCCCCAGCAGGATTGCCCTCCTCAAACAAACATCCCCGGGGTGGGGGAGGTTAAGGAACCCAGAAATAGGAGCTTGGAAGCTCCTTAATCTCCAACTGGAGACAGAATGAAACATGGGAAGCCCCTGCAGGAAGCACTCCAAATATCTTTGACCAGTAAGCTCATAGGCATCAAACGTACGTAGTATTCTATATCTTTAAGTTATGTCACTTCAAAATGAATGCAAGATGTTGAGGTAACTAGTACAGACTACTTACGTTGTCTCTGAGTGATCCTTCTTTTCTGGATATGATGAATAAAGAATACAACAAACAGAAGAACAAAGACAAATGCCCCGCTAAACTAGCAATCAATACCTTGAAAGGCAATCGCATTTTATCTGCAGTAGAAGTGAGACATTGTTAACAAATACGCAGTAACATCTTAGCATCTCGATCACACTGCTATTAGAGACAAGAAGTGCTGAATTGAAGATTATTACAAATGGAGGGGAAAAACCATGTATAGTATACTGCTGGAATCGAGTTTGCTTTCAACTAGAAACCATAGAAAAATGTTGATATATATAGTTAAAAAAAGGAAGAATATGCTGAAAAATGCAAATCTAGAAGAATCTCACCTCTCATACAGGTCAATTTCTGTCCATCCCAAAAAAATTTGATCCACAAACGCACCTCATTTGACCTCCTTTTGCAGCTTTGCAAGTGGTATGATGCCAACCAAGACAATCTGAAGAGACATTACAGGCTGGTTCTGGTGGTGGTTTCCACTCTACCTCAACTTCAATAAAGGATTGCTTTACTCCAACAAGATATTGATCGTCAACAATATTACAGCCAGTAACACTGAATGGCAAGGGAAACTTGGGAGACAGAACGAATGACTCCAGATAACTACTGTCACAACTGTTAGTATGTGGGACTTGGATGGAAAAAATTTTCACATCTGGATCAATTGAAGTTACTCTGAAGGTGCCACTAGAAGTTGAAAAGTTAACTTGACCTGTTGCTGCATTACAGTGGAAGTTGTAGTACGAGGCATCCCCACAATTTGCAGCAGTGCTTAGAGGGTAGGGGATGGCATAAGCTCCACAAGGTTTGCAGCTTCTTGAAGTTGGCTCTGCCATGGGAATGAATCGTCAGCGAGAGGGTTTGGCCCATATATTAAAAGTACTGTTTTCACCAAGATTACAACGGATTCTAGGATATGTATGTTTCACAATTAAGTCATCTTTTTGTCATTCCATCTGCTTTGGTGCAAATGTCAATGTAATGGTACATTGTCCTATATATAATGCACACCTCTAAGCACACATGTGGAAAGGTGGAAAATTACACTAGTTCTTTTTGTCCTACCACAATCAATTAGACTTTGATCTAAATAAGTAATTCACTATGTTGATTACAAAACAGAAGAAGGGCATGTTCTTTATTGTTGAAAGCACATGTAAGAATTTATAAACAACTGTAAGGTAAGTGTAAGAAAGTTTTCAGGAGTTGTAAAAAATTGTAAGGTTAGTGTAAGATAGTTGTAAGAAGCTATTAGGAGCTGTAAGAAGTTGTACAGTTAGTGTAAGATAGCAGTAAGAAGCTATTAGGAGCAAGAGGAGCTGTAAGGAGCTATAATTTAAAGAGGGCTATAAGCTGTAAAGCTTAACTTGCTTAAAGCAAAAAGAACAAAGCCGAAGTCACACAATTAATAAAATCATTTCCTTTTTTTCTTCTTTTAGCAAATAGCTTCAATTTTCCATAGCAATAGCGAACATGTTTTGTCATGTAAAACATGTTTTGGTAGGTAATGGCCATGGTATAAGCAGATCCTTACTACCAAAAAAAAAAAAAAACAGGATCAGGGGCCAGAGGCAGAATTTGAAAGATAGAATCAAAAATAAAAAGATCAGGAATTACTCTTACAAATGCATCTTAAATTTTCCATATGTAAACATTCAGATATTTGTGTAAGCCACTCATCTCCGCATGGAGGACGCTTTTCAAGTAGCAGTAGAGAAGGAAAATACCTATATCAGATAGTGCAGTGCGGAAGAAAATTGTTAGGCCATCGGAATACTCCTCCTGTAAGCCAGTAAGATCCCTAGACCACATTAAGCATTTCTTCTTGGTAGAAGTACCTGTCTGCCGGCACATAGCAGACTTGCCACAAGAGTATGCTACACAAGTGCAGTCCTTAAGGCATTTTAATTCGCAGTCCTCTTCAGTCGACTCATTATAACTCGATTTTCCCACTTCCATCATTGATAAGCTCAAGAATTTGTCATTCATATAATCATTCCTCGAACAAGAAGGTTCTGATTTTGGCACACACCCACCCGAAAAACATCCCTCATTCCATGCCTCTGGCAGACTTGAGCTTGTATCCTGGCAAGCACTTGCATGGTAGCTTGTTGTTACTATTGCAACTACCAAAATTCCCACATGAATCACGCAAACTACATCTGCTTTTGGGCTGCCACCACATCAAGGACCATGCTACTCCACTGTGTGATGTCCAAAACTGAACTTGTCCGGTGAAGTTCACTACCAATCGAGAATACTTATATTGAGAGGTGTTGTGACCCTTATCATGGATCAATTCAGAAAGCGCTGATGGCATTTTATCAGAAGAGCTAACATCGCTATCCCAGTAATGTGGCCATCCTGTTCTGGAAATAAGCAATTCCTTCTCTGCTCCTGGTTGTAGTAGCAGCGTAAAGTTGCCTACTGCTGGGTTTTTCGAGTTTCCCAAGCTGTCAGATTCAAACTTATATCTACACTCATCCCAGGAAGAAATGTGTCAGTTGGCTGATCAAAGCTTTGCCACAAGGTCTGAAGTCCTTGACCTTTTCTTCCCTCCAAAATTAAGTTCCCATTGTTGCTTAGACATAGTCTTGTCGCATTAGAGCTGTTGGATAAACTTGCAGTCCCAACGGGCTCTGAAGATCCAGAAGAATCAATGGACCAGTAGGATCTACCATTCCCATCCAACAACTTGGCATCAAGATCCTTTATGACAAGGAAGCCAGTGGCTTCTAACAGTGTCTTATCTCTATTAGCTACCCAAACAACTATCTTTGGATTGGACCTGTAATACCATATCCCCAAGTATCTGCTTTTCTCCGAATTCCCCTCGGGAGTGAAGAATCCAAGCTCAAATATTCTTCCGGGAGATATCAAGGTACTATTATTATCATCAGTGATCTTTTCGTCTTCTCCCAAGCAATCAAAAGCACTGCAACGTAGTTGAGGAATAATGGAAAACATGTATAAGAAGAATAACAGGGGATAATATAGCCACATGATGGACCTAGGAGATCTACTCTTACTATTCACTACAGCAACCGAGCATGAGCCTGAACACAAGTTTTTTAGGAGGAAAGTAAGATTTAGCCATCAAAATGAAAAAGTGCAAGGATATATTACTTACTAAGTGAAGAAAACCCCACAATCTCTCTCTTTCTCTCTCTTTCTCTCTGTCTCTCGCGCATGCACAGGAAGAGTTCTACTTCTTTGCCTGTCAAGCAAATGCAATCCTTCTTCTTCTTTTAGAGGACACGCGGCATTATCTTCAAAGATGCAATCATATGGTCATCAGTCATTCATTTAGAGAAGGAAATAGAGCAGGTGATTGGGTGGCCAAATGTGATCTCTGTATTTCTTCTTCCTTATTTTGGTCGGATTTTTCTTTTCTTCTTTTTCTCCATTTTAACAGAGAGACAACTTGGATAGAGCACCTGCGAGAAGCGGCTACTACTAGTTGCTGTACTTATCATTTAAAAAAAAAAAAAAGCAAATGCAATCCTTGGTCAGATGAGTCAAATGTTTAACTTTCAACCAAAGCATAATTGCATGAGCATCAATGTATCTTTATGCCGTTGCTTTTCAATTGACCAAGTCAATAGAGCTCACAAGTTAGAATAGTCAAGTTTTAACATTATGCTAACAAGTAATGGACCACATAACAAATTTTCCAATTCAACACAGAGATTTAGACTGATAAGTTGAGTCTTCCTGGGCTATTGACCTCTAATTAATACCCAACTCCCAAGGGCAATCGCAATGATTTCTTCTTTTAAGGGTTCCTTTATGTGGACCTCCCTCCAATAAGAGCCTCATCGAAGTTTCCTTTGCATTGAGTTGCTACTTTCGGATCATATTCTGTTCACAATTACCTAATGGCTCAAGCACAAAATTATTTTGACCAAAATTATAGTACTCAAGCTGTAGGAACAAACATTAGCCATCCAGAACAGTAAATTATTGGCCAAAATTATAGTATACTAACTAAGGAGGGCAGAAGAGGGGGAAATCAACGTTGATAAGAAGATCAGTGGTTAGCTCAATAGATCTTAATTATGATTGTCAAATGAGAACAAACTAACTTGCATATAAATGCTAGTTAACTATTTCTGCAATGTTTTGTGGGTTCCTATTTCTTTTTACAAGTTCATTCCATTATATTAGACACACGTTAATTATGAATGAACTATAACTAGTTTTATTTCCGTTGGCTTATTGTCATTTTTCTGCTTATAGTGATTCTAATTTGGATTCCCTTTGTGGAAATTCTACATACAAATACAATATCTTACAGAATTTTCTTTAGAAGAAATGCATTTTGATTGCTGAACATATAGTTAGAGAAACAAAAAACAGGGAAAAGAAAACGTGAAAATGGCCCATTACAGCAGCATAAAAGTCATATGCACACTGAGAGAAGTTGAATATTATCAATAAATAGCCCAATTGCAATGGCATTGAAGTCATATGTCACATCAATTTTTAACTAAATAGAGACTTTGTGCCCATATTATTGATAGCCCCTGTGGCGAAGATGGAATGTTTACCTAGTCTGAACCATGCTAATGAAGTTACCACCTTATTTTTTAATGGGAAAATCAAGGTCTTACCAGATTGCACCACTATCAGGGTTACACGTTGGGATTTCAAGAAAACCTTATCACAAACAATTGTTATTACTTGCTTTTCTCGGCAGTTTGCTTTCATCGTTACTACCACCTTTGTTATTAGGACCGGCCATACCCATATTGAATAGTCGAGTGTTTGACATGGGTTTTGTGTCAAAATTGTCAATTTTTTGAAAAAACTTGCCCATTTTAATCTTAAAGGAAATGTCAAGTGTCAACACCTATGTGATTAAGTCTGATTGTCAATCTTCCAATTTGGACATTTGAAGCGAAATGAAGTCTAAACAGCATAGTTTACCACTATTAAATCAGGGCTGGGATTTCAAGAAAACCGGTATCACAAGCAATGGTTACTACCTGACTTCAACAAAACCTTACCACAAGAAACCCCAGCATAAATATGACAAGGCCCCTATGATTAAAAAAAAATTAACACGCAAAAACACATTCATGGACTAAAAACAGTCGCTGCTTTAATTTTGTCAATTACCTCCACTTAGCGCGGGTCTCAGTCTATCACCTTCCTGGAGGCCAAAACTATCCTGTAGGCAATGATCTCGACCCAACAGCATTGTGTCGTTGACGCATTTAATCGAACAGCTGGTGCTCATATTCTTTTCAGTTTCAACTTTAAAGCGTCTCCCCAATCGATAGGGATTTCTGAAGCTCATCAACAATGTGTCACACCACAAAAACCTTCCCCCGTTGCATTATAATAAAAAGCGTCATTGTTTAAACGCTTCTTACATAGTAGCCCATAAAAGTAAAGAGATCATCTTAATTACACTAGCTTTGAATTACACGTAATGTGTAACAACCCGACTCTAAATCACATTATTTATTTTAAATCATATTATTTATTTTATTAATTACACTATTTATATAATTGGGCGCGTGCACTGCGATTCGATATTTTGTATTTACATTATCCCTATACATGTGTTATGCAGCTAAGGTGACGAAGTGACCCTAATAAAAATCTCATAATGAGATTTTAATTTGTGAACATCATTATTAAAACAAAATTAAAAGTAACGAAAATAACAAATAAATAAATAAATACACAAAAATAAACATAAAAATAAAATAAAATAAAATAAAAAAATAATAATAATCATTAATTAGATTTTTTCTCGGAAAAATCCAGAGTCATCCGGAACTGAAAAAAAAAAAAAAAAAAAAAAAGAGGCGGTTAAGATCAATTAATCGGGCAATGCAAATTAAAACCCCCTCGGTTGCTCTGCTATTCCCGTTCCTCCCTTCCTCCCCTGCTTCCCCTTCCTCTCGCTCTTCCTTCCCTCGCTCGCTGCTACCTTCTCCGGCCACCGGCGCCAATGACGCCGGCGGGAGACCGGCGTCGGCCGCCTCTCGGCTCTCCCTGTCTCGCTTCCTCCCTATCTCGCGCCCGCTACCTCCTTCTCCCTCTCTTATCGCGCGCCTCTGCTCCTTCCCCGCCTCCACTCGCGGCCTGCTCCCGGCCATCGGGCGCCACCAACGCCGGCCGAGGCCGACGCCGGCGTCGTCGGGAGATGCCTGCCGCCTCCTCGCCACCGCACTCTCACAGGTGCACGCTCCGCCTCACCTCGTCGCGAGCCACCCGTCGACCACCCACAAACAGCGGCGGCCGTCGGAGCCAGCCGTCGGAGCCAGCCGCCGTCCTCGCCCAGCGGTCGCCGGGCAGCTACTACGCACCACCGTCTCTGCCGCTCCTCCTCGGCTTCCTCAATGTGTACTTGAAGGTAAAACTCTAAACCCTAAATTATCAATTTTATTATCTATTTGAGCAATTGTAACTGTAAATTGAAGTATGATTAGAAATATATTTGTGGAGTGAATTCAAAGATTAATTTGGGAAAATTCGAATTGGTGTGAATAATCGAGTTGTGGCATCTCAATGGATTGGTTGTGTATTGTATGAATGAGAACGAATGTGATTCTCGTGGGGAGATTATGAATTAGTGAATGAGTTTGGGAGATGTTTATTATAGAATTGGGTAAATTGATGGATTTATTATATGTTGGAAATGATTATATTGAGCAAACGAAGGAGAATGCGTGCGTAGAAGTTGAAATTCGGTAATGTACAAGTGTACAGATATGGAAAATAATTGAGTATTGAGTGTACCTAATTGTGGTTGTGAATGTGAAGTTGTCGGGAAACAATGCTTATGACCTTAAAATGGGGCATGCATGAGTTTGAGCAATTCGGTAGATTATGGAACCTTCTTAGGGAAGGCATTTGACGGGTTAACTAATTACCTAACTATAGGTTTTGAATGTAATGAAGGGAGAAGGACGGAATAAACTAGAAACAAGTGTTTGATCTTATATATATACATATACCATTTTCAATCCAAGTTAACTAACGAATTGAATTACATGAATGTCACTGACCGTCCGACCAGCCTAATCAACTCCTTAATATGCGTTGTAATCAATGTTCGAAATGGAAACAATGCAATAAAGTTATGTAAGGAACGTAGTTTAATTGATTACGTAGCAAATGCGAGAAAATGACATAATTATCAATGCTTATACAAATTCAATTATTGAAACTCAAGAGAAACATTATTAACAACAAAATCTATCGAAACAGTAAATGAGGCCACTTCATTGCCGAGCAACTGCGACTCAAATTTCTATAAAAGGGAGAAACAAATATTCTCGGTTCAGTGCACGTTCATTACCTGTACCTTTCGAAAACTCACATGTTTCATCAAATCTCAACATTTCTTATATATATAACTAATAATGAATCATTTGTAAATCAAGTTTTGCCACCTAAGCAAGTGATCCCCGCCCAATTATCAATTATCGGGGCTTATGCCCATCAATTATCAATAATTAGGGCTTATGCCCAACCGGCGCGGCTTCAACTCGGGTTCTCGGTTGGCCCGGGAGGTGTGCACCTTACTAAGATCGTATCAATTATCAAGGGGTTCCACTTTCGGATAATAACCGGCAAGCAAGTTTTACTTATATTCTCTCCCCCGATTTCAAACTAAAATGAATTGAAATGCGCGCGCTCAATCAATATATTCTTCAAAGTTATTTTACGAGTGCAGGAATGTTCGTACTCGAGTTTCGACTCACTCTTCCAAATATTTTACTGTTTTTGTTTTAGGAAGAAGCATTGGTGAACAATCAACCATTTACTAAGTCCGACGAAGGCAAACCCTAGCCAGCCACGTGACACTCGCAAATCGAAGGTACATAGACGCTCACGGTGATTTTACCCTCAACCGGGGTTTAGGTATGACCTTGGGTATTGTTATACATTGTACATTATCTTGTGGATTAGACACAAGTCTAGGATGTATAAATATTATATTGCTAAATCCGTAAACCGTATTTTGGGATGACATAGTTACTTGGGTAATCAGTAGTTACTCCTAACAAGCATTTTTAAAATAGAACCGTGGATGCCCAAACCGTACTTCATTTTATTTCAATTATTTAGCCTTGTCCTATTTTTAGGACGGCGGTAACGTCTTCAATCGGTACCTTCCGCTGCGACCTTACGTATTAGTCCCTAATGAAGGGATTACTAAGTAATGGTGATTGGGGGCGTTACACAATGCGTGTACGACTCGATATATAATAATTTTTATTGTATTTGAACTTATATTGTGGTAAATATTAATAAATTAAATAAAAGAGAACAACGACAGTTTAAGTTAATTAAAATAATATTTACGTAATAACTAACAAAGAATTAAATCTTAAAAGGATAAGCGTTGCATGACTATAATAATATTTAGAAGATGAAAAAAGAACACAAAATTAAATAAATCAAGTATGAACTTTTATTTTTATTATGAAAAAACAAAATCAATAAGACTTGAAGTTCATGACAATATATCAAACATTCTTTCTCTAAGTATATGATTTTTCTAGTACCACATATTAATTGCTAGAGTCATGTTTGTCTTTTTTTTTTTTCTCAAGCACCTTGTAATCTGGTATTTTTATGATGACTAAGACAATAATATATAATTATTAAATTGATAAGTGAGCATACTTAAAATGGCTAATATTAATGTAAATTTAGGATGTATTGTTTGTGTATTTTGAATGATTTTACAAAAGATTGAACAAATGTATAAAATTTTACAGGTGTTAGGAAGCAAACATTTAATAAAGAGGATAACGAAGTTTGAGTAGGGAGCAATGGTATATTGATAAAATAAAATAAAAGACTGCCATCAAATCACAAAGTAACTTATATTAATTGAAAAAAATTATACTAATTTTAAGATCAATGTAATAATTGTTTACCGTCCATAAAAAATAAAGAAATTTAGTAATTATATTACAATAATTTAAATTTAATAATCGAATGGTTAAGATATAACAAAGGCTACATCATAGCTTTCTATTTAAAAAGCATATATCACAACATGAAAAAATCATACAATCCTCATGCAGTTAACAATTTAGAAAAATATTCATTGCAATTGGAATCTAATAAATATAAAAAAATATTTTATAGTTGAAATCTAATAAACAATTTAGAGAAAGGGGGCATAGGTGGGTAACTGCAGAGAGGGAAAGAGAAAAAGGGAAAAGGGGGAAAGTAGTTGCATAGAGAGAGAGGTAACCTGGAGAAAAAGGATAGGAGAAGAGAGAAAAATAAAATAATATTTTTTTTTTTGACAAATGAAAATAAAATAATTATAAGAGACAATTTTGACCCTATAATTTAAATTGAAAAAGGGTAAATGTGATATATCAAAATTTATACAACACTATTAATCCATCTTCCCTTTATATGTAACATAGATGATAACTTTTTTTCTCGATGAATTATACTTTATATTCCAACACTTTTTAGTTCTATAATATAATTTCTTTAAGTAGGATTTTATTTTACTCTAGATACATTTGGACAATTTCAATAATGTTCTTTTAGTTATACTTAGTTTTATAACATGCACACAAATTCTATAAAAATACTCATAATTTTATAAAAAAATATTTTTAAAATTTTCAGGCCACTTATATATCGACAAGTGTTAAAATCATTTATTTTATAGTGTAGTGATTCTATTAGGTTATTTTTAAGTCCACATGTATTGTGTGTAAATCTAGCATGATTTTAAAAGATGAATTTTAAACTATTATATTTTATTCATATTTATTACGTTTTTATCAAGTATTAATTAGATATAAAATTACCAATATTGTTATTTATCCTTCATAATTATATTTGTTGCACGTATAGCGTGTAAATCCAAACTAGTACTCTTAAACGAAACATAATTGAAAGGGTGTTATCACAATTATAAATTGTCATATCTGCACAATAAAAAGTTAAAATATGACACAATAAATAAATACTCTTGAGCAAGTTAAAGACAATATATTTCATATTTGAAGATCATATAAAATTAACTACCACAATGCAAATATCCAAACTTTCATAATATCCAAAGCATGTTGTATCTCAATATTTAAATATATTTGTTTTAAAAATAAACATATACATAGATACATTATATGTGTGTATATAGAATCAAACAAAAATTACAATTATTCAGTTTCTCTTTTAATTAATTTGTGAATGAGACGAAAGTACACCACAATAATATGAATAGTGAAAGTCATAAATGGTACCATTTAAATATTTGTTATTTATAATAACACCTATTGTGTTTTTATGTAAAATATTTTATTTATATTTGAATTAAAAAATATGAAAAAATTAATTAGATTTTAGAGTTAAATGTTATGATGACTTATCAGCATATATATAATACACTTTAGGCTATAATTTGATCATACTAAAGAAAACATTAATAGTTGATAAAATAATGAGCAAAAAATACTAACATGAAGAATTTTGATTAAAATACTTTAATTTGATCATATTAAAGAAAACGTTGATACTTGATAAAATAATGAGCAAAAACCACTAAGATGTAGAATTTTGGCTACAAAATAACGATGAAACTTGTATAATTTTATAATATTTATATTTTAGATAAAATCAATCACAGTTAAAATAAACTATATTTCAAATTTAGAATTCTAGTAAAAACAGAAAAGTATTCTCAGAAACAACAAATATATCATGAGCAATTCAATTTAACAACTCATTGGAGATATAATTTTTCTAAATTTATATGGGGACTTTTCTCAACTATTGTACAACTAAGAGGGGATACCGAGGGAAGGGATGAATAATATAGTGTAGCGTATAACATCAATATTTTCTCATATTAAGTGGATTGAATTCGTGGAAGATCAAATTGTAACCGCTTAAAGAGAATTTTATCACAACATCCGTTTGTTGGTTATCAATTCTTCACATCAAATATCATGGAACATGGAGTTGGAAGTTGGAAGTTATTAGAAATGTCTAATTGAGTAGACAAATCTATCCTTACATATGAGTATATAATAGGGATAAATTGGGTACTTCAAAAGTTATACAACCATAAAAGGGTCTTCCCTTTATATATAACATAGATTAGGTGTCGGGTTTAATTCTTCAATAATTTTCGAATTTCATCACATTGAGATGTCTTTGTAGCTAATAAAAAACAACCTTTCAATGTAATATATAGCCATATTATTAACAACTAAAATCTAACAGCTTATCAACTATCTAAACAGCTTATCAACTACATAAACAGACTATCTGTTTCTCAAACGACTCATTATACCGAACAGTAAGACCAAGTTTTTTCCCTAAATTTTCAGTGTGGTTTCTTGCTTAAGCATCTCATATTATTATCATAAATTAAATCAAGGTATTTTATCAAATTGAAACCAGTAAATTCAATTAAAATTAGATTATAATTCACAACCTACTTAACAAAAGTTTTTTGATCCAGGGGTATATTATTTATTAATAGGCTCAAAAAATACAAGTCTTTAGCAGCCAAGTCAATAATTAGAGAGGGACTATCCCAACCCACATCTACCACTTAAATAACTACCTTTATTAAATATGTTTATCTTAAATCATTAATTCAATAACTAATTACTAAACACACAACTAATAATAATTAATCACTAATAAAATAATTAACAGTTAATAAAATAATAAACTATTATTAAAATAACTAATTTTATCGAATACATTCATAATTATTCATAATTATGCTCGCTGTAGGATGAAGGATCATCAGTTACATCTACTTAGTTAAATATCACTTTCAATCTCTTGTCCCCCTAATCCACTTACAAGCTTTGGGCTCAGCCTCAAGAAAAGGTGTGGCCCAAACCCTAGAAAGTGGACTGCTTCAAGTCCAATTTAGTCCATAAAATAATAAACGATAAATCAAATCACCTGTTGGGCTAAGTTTGGTATAGTCTTCTCTTTCAAAAATTAACCCAAAAAAAAAAAAAAAAAGGTTTGATAAGCTCACAAAAATTTGGGTTCGAGTTAAAATCGGATTAATCATCGGACAAAATCTTTTATCTAATACCTGATTTTTTCGGGTCAGACAATTCGGACAAATTTAAATTCGGGTTAAAATTGAATTCGAACAACGTAAGTAGGAAAATTTCGTGTTTGAACTTAAAATTCAGATAAAAAAATCATGACCGGACCCAATTTTCTTCGGGACGTTCAAATTTAGGTAATTGAGTCGGACCAATTTTTGCAAGCGCCAATAGAGTCAATTTATACTTATTTAAAAAGAAGTTAAGTACTCGTATAGGGTTAGGTCATTAACAGTTATGTAATGTTAATAAGCAGGTACAATATTAACATATTTCTATTTTAACTTATCTACTTCGTATTTATTTTAAAGTAATACCTTACCATTGAAATTTAATTATGAAAAAATTACAATAAGTAATTCATATTTTATATAGATTAATTGTTTCAAATAATTTAAAGTTTGTTTCGCTTAATTCATTAAGTACGGTCTCAAGTTTCAATCTTATGAACAAAAATGATTTACCGTAAGGGTAATTAGGAGCAAGCAACTACTTTGACTCCAATTATCAAATAGTCAAACATTTTAAAGAATATTTTTCATGGTCATATACCATAATTTATTCTGCTAAAAAGGAAAATTAATAAATTTGAAGGAAAGCATGAAGAATTTACCAGAAGTCAGATTTCTAAATATAAAAAGAAAAAAGGTCTAGAACTTGTAAATTTCACCATTTTCATTTGACCTTTTGTTTTTCCCCCTAAAAATTTCATTTTTCTTTTAAAAGTCACCCACTTTTCATTTATTCCTTGATCACGTGCCCCTCACGTCCATGCATGTTAGCCTGACCTTATGATCTAAGTTCGGAATCTTCACTTAATTATTGGCAATTTGTTTTATTATTAAGCAAATTTTATTAAGTTTAGCTTCGATTTTTTTTTAAACCTAACATTGAAATATTTATTTTAAAATTTGCTATCTTAATATTGTACATACATTCACGTACAATTTGGATTTAGTCTTTAAAATATGACATCGATTATTTTTAATTATTTTATATTGATCATATTTATTGCGTGATACATACAATCAGTGAATCTTGTGTGAAATCATCTCACATAAGACATATTATGAGATATACGTTTTTTTTTTTTTTTTGAGTGACAGACATATCATTAGCCACCCCTCAATTAAAAAGTTACTCTAAAACATATTATTAGTCATTTTAAAACTTTTAAAAAGTGACACTTAAAAAAGTATATCTCACAATAACACTTACATCAGACGATCTCACCTAAAAATTTATAATTTAACTTTACATATTCTAAGGTCCTATTCATTCTTCGCATCTAAAAATATGTCCTTAAAACAATATAGTTTAATATATAATTTTAGTATATTTTACTATTAACTTGTTTTTTTTTTTTTGAATTTTTCTTGTGGATAGTTGGGTAAGGTCTTGATGATTTATTTAAGATATGTCTCATTAATTTTAATTCAATTTTTTTGTTTCCCAAATTATGGGTTTATTTATGCAAATATATCCAAATACTACTCAATTTATCTCAATTTATTTATCTAAATAATAATTTATATCATAGATTCCCCAAGATCTACAGATTTCCCATGTGGGGTCCAATGAATTTGGGGTAGGCCCCACAGTGTACTTTGTGGTCTTTTGCATGTGCAGTCACGTGAGGCAGCTAAACAGTAAAAGGCCAGTTGTCTGATTTTTTTTTAAAAAAATAAATTATCTTCCTAATGGCCTCCCTAATTTATTTTACTTCAATTGTATATATTACTAGTAGTGCTTAATATAAAAAGGGGTGAAAATTTATGGAGGGAAATGGGAAAGTAGTTGTTGATTGCACAAAATGTTATGGGTCTCCATCTCATTTAAGATCTCATTAAATTCAACATTGATGTCCATTTTTTGTTAATATAAAAAAAAGTTAAATATTTTTTCAATCTCAATTTCAAATCTTTAAAATAAACTATGTTATGTTGTTATCAAATTACATAGATTTATTAAATTTTATCAGTACTAAAATTCAAATGATTGATTTGAGTTTTTCTCTTCTGCACCGAAGTGATATCACTATCAAATTAGATGATTAAGTTTTCGTTTTCAGATAAAATAAGCTCAAACTCATATAAAACTCGCAACTCTCACGAATCGGACAATTACAGAAACTTAAGTACTTGTACATAATTGAAGCATTTAACGGAAAACCACGAAGTATATGCCATCATTGTCAAACGACTAATATTAAATAATTAGTTTTCAAAATCACCTAAAAATCTATTGAACGACCATAACACGAGTCACATGCAAGTCCATAAAGGAAGGTCTATGATTTTGCATATAATGGTTCATTGAGCTAAATATAGCACTTGCCTATCATCCTAAAGTTGAAAGTGCTCATATTGTTAATGCCTATTGCCTAAGGGTAGCATACAAAAGATAGGCCCCCAACATTCTTTTGTGTCCATTAGCACATGGTAGGGGCCCTAAGATTGAAGCAAGAACAAGGAAACTTCACCTTATCTTATAATTATAATCCAAATTATGGACAGGGAAATTAGAAGCAATTTGATCATTCAACCAATCATTTTTTTTCCCCAAAATTCCCAAGGCCACATACATCCACCCCTTCCCCACCCTAACCCCTCAATTTGTACAATCCCAAGGACAAAGAGATCCTCTTGGGGGACAAATTTAACATGGGCCAAACACTACATGAACAAACACACTAATCAATACATCCATTCCTTAGCCCCCCTCCCCCCCAAATGCTCTCTTTTGGAATGGAAGGATAGATCATGACTTGACAATGACGTCACAAAGTTGAATGAATCTCTCCTTCCCTATCATGCCAACAACAACCATGGGGTTATGGGATAAAGAATATGTGTGCTCTTAATCTCTTGGACAATAATTCTTAAGCCATGGATGGGTGGCTTTCATCTTTTCAATTTTTTGTCTATTGAAGTGGACAATAAGAACTAATCATATGAAATTACTATACAAGTGATATTATTTATATTTGTGCTAAAATCTTGTCAGTAACTAACTCTTTACAATTCTAATCGGATGTCCTAATATGCCTGCCTACATAGTAAAATCTAAATTAAATTGAATCTAATACACGATACCGTTATTGATTTTGCGAGGGATAAGTTGTCGAGGAAGATGAATAATTGAGTGAGCAATTCAACGATCCTTGTAGAAGCAATAACTGGGATGGGGTCATTGATGTAGAGGTTGATAATGATTTGTTTTCTTGTTGTTTTGAGAGGTTGGTAGTCGACTTTTGGGCCTCGCTGCCATTTGGAGGTTCGTGTTTAATCTCTTTTAGTAACACGGCAACATCTTTCATTGTTGGCCGATCCTCTGCACGATTACTAGTGCACAAGAGAGCGATGCCCAAGGCTTGGAGCATTTCTTGAATCTGCATATCCGGATGGCCTTGGAGTTCGGAGTCAATAACTTCAACAGGGTCCCTTTTACTCTTCAAATGTTCCCGAACCCACTGAATAACATGTTGTTCCTTCCGGAAATGACGGATCGACTGGCGTCTTTCCCGTTATAATCTCTAACGTAACTACTCCATAACTAAACACATCGCTTTTCTCGGTGATCTTCAGCATGCATGCATGTTCTGAAAAACAAGAAACAAAAACACTCACATTTGTAAATTTGTATAATTACTAAATACACTTAAAGGAGAGAGTCACATAAAACTCATAAAGAATAAAGACGAAGTTCAAACATAATACTTACCGGGAGCCATATACCCATAAGATCCAGCAAATTGTGGACTCGATAACGATCCACCTTGATCGTCCGCTAGCCTAGCGAGGCCGAAATCAGCCAAACAAGCCTCATACCTATCACCCAACAATATGTTATGCACCTTGACATCTCGGTGAACAATTGGTGGCACACAATCATGATGTAAGTAAGCAAGTCCCTCAGCAACCCCTAATGCAATTTTGAACCTAGTTTCCCACTCTACCACTGCAGTGCTAGCACCACCATCATGTAGTAACGCCCCAAGTGTGCCATTGGGTAGATAGTCATAGAACAAGAGTTTGGTCTTCCGGTTGGTTGCCCATCCCAATAGCCTCACAATGTTCCGATGGCGAGTCGAGCCAATGTGGCTATTTCGGAGGTGAAGAACGCCACTGAGGTCTTGTCAGATGACCGGAACTTTTTAACTGCGATAATAGGGCCCGATGACAATGATACTCGGTACACGGCTCCGGATTGACCTCGACCAATGATATTGTCCACGGTTAGACGTCGCGCCACGTCAGCAATTGAGAGGTCGAGCTTTTGGTATAGTGTCACCTCCCACGGTGGACCCATCTCCACATCATCCTCGGGGCATTCCAAATCATCCTTACCGCGGTGGACCCCACGCAACTGTCTAGCCCCACTTATGATGATGTAGAGGGCCGTTAGGAAGAGAGTTGAGGCCACCGAGAGAAGCACCACCATTGCCACCTTCGCCCCCGCCGTTCGTCGGATACCCTTCCAGGAGCGGCACTGGCTGCCGCCGACGGGGAATAGATCAGGGTTTCCGGCGAGCATGGCCGGCGGGAGATTGGAGAAGAGCGGCGTGTTTGGCACGCGCCCTGAGAAGTTGTTGTCGGAGATGTTGAGCACCACGAGGTTTTGTAAGGCTGCAAGAAAATGGAGGTCCCCGGACAACTCGTTGTGGGAGAGGTCGAGCACCCCGAGCTTGCTCAATGACGAGAACCCCGGAGGGATCTCGCCGGAAAGTTGGTTCCAGCTCAGATTTAGAGCGATCTCTAGCCCCTGAATCTTGCCGATGGTGCTCGGAATCTCGGCGGAAAATTGATTTTTGCTAAGATCGATTAATTGGAGTTTCGAACAAGACCCAATCTGGCTTGGGATCGACCCATTAAACTTGTTGTTTCCCAGGATAAGTTTCGTGAGTGAACTCAGCGACCCAATACTTGGGCTCAACTCCCCTTCAATCAGATTATCAGACACATCGACAAACTGGAGAGAGAACAGAGTGCTCAAACTCACGGGCAAAGCTCCAGAGATAGAGTTTGAATGGAGGTCGAGAAAGGTGAGATTCTGGCAGCCGGAGATTTCTTCTGGTATAACTCCTGTAAGCCGATTAGAACCCAGATCGAAGAAGTTCAGATTTTTGAGCCCACCAACTGCTCGAGGAATTGCTCCAGTGAGTTTATTGTTGTTTGCCCTGAATCTGATCAACGATGTGCATTGCCCAATCTCCGGCGGAATAGGGCCGGACAAATTGTTAGATAACAGGAGCAATTTATTGAGTTTTGGAAGCTGAAAAATGCCTTTTGGGATGGCCCCTGTTAAGCTGTTCGATGAGAAATCAATAGCTTCCAAGTTCTTGCAATCAGCCAAGCTTGGTGGGATGTTTCCCTCGAGGCTGTTCTGCCACAAGAAGAGGAGAGAGAGATTGCCTAACTGCCCCAACTCTGATGGGATGGCACCACTCAACTGATTGTTGTCAAGTTCAATGTGGGTGAGGCTACTGCAAGAACCCAAAGAAGAAGGTATTGGCCCAGAAAGTTGGTTCATACTTAGTTGAAACTCTTGCAAGTTTTTCAAATTCCCAAATGATTCAGGTATACCACCCGTCAAGGAATTCATTGAGATATCAACTAGCACCAAATTTGTGCACCTCCCCAACTCTGGGGGAATCATGCCCACAAGCGTATTCTGCCATAGGAGAAGATTCTGGAGGTTCTTGAGGTTCCCTAAATGGCTGGGGATCGAACCCGAGAGAGAATTCTCATAAAGGTAGATGCTTTGCAGATTAGTGCAGTCCCCTATCTCAGGAGGAATCTCCCCAGAGAGGAGGGCTGTGTAAATGGCAATTGTCTCGAGCTTCTTGAGGTTGCCAATGGTGGAGGGCAGAGAGCCAGAGATGCTTGTTTCTGCTAATCCTAGCAATAGTAGATTGGTACAGTTGCCAAACTCTGAAGGCAAAGGCCCTTCAAGGTTCTTATTGCCACCAGCTCTTATCACTGCTAAGTTCTTGAGGTTTCCTATGGTGCTTGGGATTGACCCACCAAGCTGATTATCGTATAAGATCAACCAACCCAAGCTAGTTAAGTTTCCAATTTCTATTGGTATTGACCCCTCAAGGTGGTTCGAGTTGAGGTAAAGTTCTTCTAACTTGGGCAAGAAGCATATGTCACCTGGGATTTCACCATTCAAGGCATTTTCACTCAAATCTAGGGACTTGAGCTCATGGAGCATGCCTATTTCTTTGGGGATCAAACCCGTGAGGTTCGTCCCCACCAGGGCAAGCTTTGTCAAGGTCGGTGCTAACGAGCTGAAATTTGAGGGTATACTACCATGTAAATCGACATACCTCAAGCTCAGCTCGATCACCTCATTTTTGAAGTTGCAAGTTACGCCGAACCACCTACAAGGGGTTTGATCAACCGGGTTCCAGTTATTCAATGCCTCGATGGACCCATTTAGAATCCGCTTCCACGAAAGGAGCGCCTCGCCCTGTGGGTTGACGGCAAAGGCTGAGGAGGAGAGAGAAAGGGTTAGTAGGAGGAGGAGGAGGCGGTGGCATGGATTATTAACAGGCATTACAACCAAGAAGTGAAAAGAACAACTTAATTAAGGTGGTTATGAGGCTAGAAAATGCTGTTGCTACTCCTCCCTAGAAGCTACAAACCCCAATGAAAAGAACAGCACCCAAAAGGGGGCGGGGGAGAGAGAGAGAGAGAGAGAGAGAGGAGAGTTGTGTGTGTTTGCAGCCTAGGGAGGGAGGGAGGGAGGGACAAAGTATTTTTGAAGTTGGAGAAAAGAAGTTCCAAAAATCATGTGCTGTGAGCCAAGGAAGTTAAATACCAAGGGATTAATAAATTGGAAGGAGTAGGAGACCCAGAATCTCCGGATCCAAGAACAGCTAAGTCCATGATATGTTGGGTTGGTGCAGAGAGTGATGGAATTTTAGATGGCTCTTCTTTTCTGCATTTCTTTATGCTCTCAGTCTCAGATCAGAACTCACACCAGAAGCAGAGTGACTGAAGAAACATGGGGTGCAAAAAGACGGGGGAAAATCCCACTTCTTTTATTTACTTCAAACTTAAAAAGTGGTTGAGCTGTGCAGCTCATTTTCTGTGTTCCTCTTTCGTAATCAGTCTCTGTCTCCACTAATTATCAGAAAGTTGTATTACATTACAGTGTTTATTTTGTATAATATGGGAAAATTAATTCTGTTCATGAGCATCATTTTATTCCTTAAAAAATTTTAAATTACCATTTTCTAAGTTCAGTATATGTATTTTTTTCCCTTGCAGTTTGTGTAAATTTTATTTCTGAGAAAAATTTGTACAGCTCTTTTTTCCCTTTCAGATGATGCTTTCTGCTCTGCAGAGCAAGAGGAGTTGATGGGGTAAAAAATTATGAGCAAATTTGGTGGAGTATTGTCAGTTCAATTGGATGGCAAATTTCCTGCCTTAGCAATGAGGGATCTGAGTCAGCCTATTCTTCTTGGTTCTTTAAATATTTTTTTTTTTTGTTGTTTGAGTATCTGGTCATAAATTTTCGTCTCTTAACTCATACATTCGAACTATCAAATCCAAAATTTTACAAATAAAAATCGTGAAGATGTAAACCATTTGAACCAAATTACATCGATTGTTTCGTTAAAATTTCATTGATCTAAAATTGTTATGAATTCTTTATTATTTTAAGTTAGGGGTTAAAAAGTTCAGATTTTTCCATAACTTTTAACTTTTTCTATGTAGTTCTTATTTTGATCATGCAAAATAGACAATATATACTACATTCTTCAATTAAAGAAAGCAACACCCCCCCAAAACACACACACACACACAAAGGAGAATAAAGTAAAAAGTAATTAATGGTTTACATGATAGGACACCAACCCTACCCATATTTATTATCTAATAATCAAATGGCTTTCGACTATGCAATGAAGTACAAAATAATAAAATCTACTTCATTAAGCTTTTGGCTATGATTAAAATCATTGTACATCTTTCCATAATTTAACCTTCCATAAACCACCTTCAAATCATGATTTGGTAAATATTTTACACTTAATTCTCTCAACATCAGTCAAAAGTTAATTACGTTTTAAAACTGTTAATTCCAATCGTACAGGTAATATATAATTTTCAAATAAGTAATTTATATATCTATTAATATGGCTGATATCCTAAAATATAAGTACAATAAAAGCGTATTTTTAATCTCGCTTGCTTTCTCTAAATAATGATAAAATACGTCACCAAATATAAATTGATTTTATAAAATTATTTATAACCATAATTATACAATCGCTTCTTGTTAAAATCCATATTGAGTTGTTATTATCATTGAATATCACAATATAATATTCAGTGGTTCTAATTTAATTAAAATATAGTCCAATGATAATAATAAATATATAGTAAAAAACGATATTATCCATGAAAAAAATTTATAGTAAAAAATAAAAGGAAAAAGAAAAGAAAAGAGGAGATTAAAAAATATTTAGCCTGTAATAAGATCTGTCAACAAGCACTAAGCTACCACTAAAAGGTTGGTCAGAAGACTTAGCAGCTACTGCATTAGATCCATCTCCCATTATTAATTCTTTATTTTATTTTTTGGCTAAAAAGTGTATTGTTAATTAATTTTTAAAATTAAAAAAATGTAAGGGAGCCTTACTATTTTTTAAATATTTTTAGTTTGATTAACACAAAATATTTTCATTTTTGCAGTGGTAAATCACAGGTACAAAATAATGAAGCAGATGTAGCCAAAAACAAAAATAAATAAATGTGATATTAAATCCAGATCTGATCTGATGATGGTAAGTAAGAATGAGAAAATGTGAATTAATGTTCCAATCTTTCTATAAGTGACAAAATTTATCAATTTCCTTGTTTGCTTGGAATTAATAAAATATATGGATTTCAAATGTCGTAACTTATTGTTTAATTGATATTTTTCATTTCATAATATCCGTCACTTTATAATTTTATTAATATATTAATCACTAGTTTATCAATTTTTTCTTTATTAATTACTTTTTCTCTTTTTTCCGTTGACTTTTTTCATTTCCAATAAAATATTGGGGTAACTTGGGCTTTTAACATAATTTTTGTCATGAATTTAATGTTTTGTTGATATTCCTTATAAAAACAACAAGGATTGTGAAACAAAAAGAGTATCAATTTTTCTGTTAATTTCAAAAACTTTTCCTTTGTTGGTTTCAGGTCAAGTCATATCAAATAGCATATTGTCTAATATGTATATTGAAAAGGTTGTTCTTTTAATACTTGGTCGATTTTTGTATCGACTAACTCATTTAATTATGTTGGTATACATTTCGCTTTTAGTTGCATTTGATAAAGTTGAACGTACACACCATCTAAGGTCAATCTCCACGGGGACAAAGTCAATCTATCGGGTTATATTCTATTTAAGTTTGCATTCTAAACTCATATTAAGCATACAGACTATCACAATTTCTCTTCCGAATGGTGTGACTTTCTCAAGATTCCATATAACCGGGTCTAATTCTACTTTTTATGTTGTCAAACTTCATCTTTCAGTACTTCATCTAATAAAAAACTGTCAAAAAACTATTCAGAATTTTCGCATGCATATATTAATTAGAAAAAATTAATCGTGTGCCAACAAATTCATTCTCAATCTCATTATATTTTATTTCTGTTTGACAAAGTCAACCATCTACAATAATTGAGCGCCAAATTTATGAAGCAAATTGTGTTATTTTTTTATGACTGTATTCAAATTAATTACTCCCTCCGTTTCAAAATACATGTCACGTTAATTAACTTTTCTCGTTTCATAATACTTGTTACTTTATAATTCTAATGACATATTAATTACTAATTTACCAACTTTGTCTTTATTAATTGCTTTGTTTCTCTTCTTTCTTTATTGATTTTTTCATTTTCAATAAAATAAGGGGCAATTTTGTCTTTTAACATAAAATTCGTCATAAATTTTGTATTTTCTTGATATTTTCGTATAAATTTAAAACGAGATGTATTTTGAAACGGAGAGAGTATATCTTAAAGTTAAAAAATTAATTAAGAAATAATTAATGATAATTGAGGAATTTTTTTCAACCTTAATTTGTAATAGAGCATGATCATTTATGGAGATCTACTGCATGCGAGACAAGATTTCAGGTTCTCATAATTCAACAAAATCATATCCCAATTTTTTTTTTTAATTAACAGATTACAAAATTAATTCCACACAAAATTGAGATGACTTTGACCCCCTCTAAATCTGACCTAATTCTTGCCTATCACGTGACCTGCCTTTTCCCTTTTTTTTCTTTTTTTTTTTTTTTTTTGGATTGGGTCTGATTATCATAAACTTGCATGTTCATCAATGATGTCAATTATATACACCCACCAAAAAAAAAATTCATTTATGAAAACTCATACATTATTTATGACTAAGATTACTCAATAAAAATTGGAAAAAGAAGTTCTCAACAAAAAATAATATAAAAGTCAAATCAAGTCATAACCTAGCACACCTTCAACTTTATGTTCATTGTGTGAGAACTTTTTGAGAATTTGGGTTGAGGATGCTCCGAAGACGGTTTTGAATTGGCTTTATTAAACTCTTGTACTGAAGTCGTTTTCGAGTAATATTATTATCCTACTTTCTATCAAAAAAAAGTTTTATCGTCAGAATTTTCGCTACAAACTGCATCATTTCAACATCGATATAGCTTTAATTTATTGGCTTTAGGAAGTTACTCTCTCCGTTGCACAATATATGTCAATTTAATTAACTTTTCGTTTCATAATATCTCGTTGTTTTACAATTCCATTGATATATTAATAACTAATTTACTAATTTTATCCTTATTAATTATTTTTTTCCTCTTCTTTTTTAGACTTTCTACATTTCTAATGAAACCTTAGGATAACTTGGTCTTTTAATATAAATTTTATCATAATTTTTGTATTTTCTTAATATTCTCTCACAACTCAAAAACGACATAATATTGTGAAATAAAGGGAGTATACGATAATTTTAATAAGAGAAGATGGATTTGACATGATGATTATGTATGCAAATAAGTTTAATTAGTTCATAATTTTCATAAAGAAATTGTTAATTACCACATTAATTACGGTCAGGAATCTTTACCTGCTGACATGAATATTATAGGTGAAGGTTGGCACATGATCCAGTGAGAGAGAGAGAGAGAGAGAGAGAGATTAATATAAGTAATTTTGTAAATGAAGTCTTAATTTTAAAAACTTTTGTCTGAGAAGACAGCGAGGAAGATAAAAAGAGACAAAGCACCCACTGAGCATGAAAAGGAGAGCAAGCAAAGGGTTGGATTTGTTAAAAAATTACTATAATTTCCTAAAATTAATTTATTAAAAAATAATTCCATAAAAATAAAAACAAATTTATAACTTGAAAAAGAAGTTTAAAATTTTTATTTTGACGTAGACAATAAGCTTTGCACTTTATTTAATTTAATCGCTAAAAACATACACATATTATATACCCTTCTCATTATTACTTCTCCACCATGCATGGTAATAATCTCACTTTCTTCTATGTTAGACATAAATGCTTAAAAAATTATTTATTAATTTTATTATTATAAATATAAGAGAATTAGGCAACGATATTATGCATTTAATTATCTTTAAAAATGTCTCAAATTATCACTCTTTTTAAAAAAAAAAAATGTCCTAATCATTTCCTTACATGCATGTTTTAATTTATTCATCCTACTTTCTTTTATATTCTACATTTTAAATCCATATTTTTTATTTTTTCCTCCTTAATCTATAAGCTCAATAAAATTCTCACAACATTGACTTGCAATGATTCTTGAAATTGTAAAACTAAAAAAAAAAAAGGATAATAAAGTGAATTAATGGATGTTATTAGTTAAAGGCTTAAAGTATGATGAAAAGCGGGTATATTCAGTTGTAGCCTTCTTACCGAGTGAGCCAAACACTCTGGACTTCCAAACTTTACTTAAGGGCTCGAATTTTAGAAGAGACAATTTTCTTACAAGTTGTACAGAGAAGTCGGGATGGGTTGGAAGTCCGGGTTTGATATTTATAACTTTTTCGAACCTTCAAATCCAACTGAAATTTTCTCTAATATAAGAGCTGGTATCGTAGATTTACCCTTGAAAAAAAAAGAAGAAGTTGTAGCCTTCCCTCCACTATTATTCTTAATGGCTATCATTGAATAGACAAGAAGATTTTGGTGACTTGACATGTTAATGATAATTAGAAGGAACCAACAAAATTAGAAAATGACTTATAATTGATGATGTGTTTATAATTATTCATAAATACAAAAAATATATCAAATATGTATGATGGCATATAAAACACACAAGATCTAGCACATAAATTATTGAGGGTCCTACATAAATTACTTGCCATTGCTACAATTAAATGCATTTTGCCAATAAAAACATTCTCAATTAAATATAATTGTATTATCTGAAAACAATAATTATATGTAATTGGGATTTTTTAAAAAACAAAAACACTAATAACTAAGAATTTTAACTCTAGTGTGGCAAATACAAGCAAGTCATGTGTTTAATGGCCCAAGCAGTTCTCCTTTGGAATATAATCATCTTTTTTAGAACCTAAAGTCCATCATCAACACCTTAATCTGTAAAACCGGCAGGCATTTTAATTAAAATTATACTCTATTTTTTTAAATAGTGGTTAATTAGTAAAAGGATTATGTGTTTCACACTCAATAATTGACTTTTCATTTTGCCTTATTTTTTAAAAAATTGGGATTTATTAAGCTACATAAAAATTACGGCTTATTTCCGACAATTTTTTAACTTCAGATTAATAGTTTCCAAATGTGCCAAAGTTTGAATTATTAAACTCCAAAAATCCTATAAATATATTCAATTTTTGATAAGATGATTTAACTTTAGGCAAGTATTTTCCAAAAAGAAAAATATAAATTGAAGTGGAATGCAAAGTATATACTTGAAGCATACCTTACCTACAAAGTTGAAGGTTTTTTTTTTTTTTTTTTAATTTAATTTTTCCAATTCAGAGATGTGTATGATGAGGGCTAAAAGGAGGTCCAATAAAGTGAAAATAAGTGTCCTAAAAAAGGGGGCGATAATGAATTTGAGGGATGGTACTATTACTACTATGTGGAGAGTGCCCATAAGAATAAAATACCTATAGTTGTTGATTTCCCATCAAAAAATTCAAGGCCCCCACCCCACGCCTCCCACACTACACCATTTAGCCTTATTAGCCATTCCACCAAGTATGTACGTGTGGAAAAGACACCCTACAACTCCTTTAAATTTTTGTGCTAATAATAAAAAGGGGCCAACATAGCTAACTGCCTAACACTTTGCCACCCATAGTACATAATTTTTCATGAGTTCATCATGACCGACCTTAGCAATAAAAATAAAAATAATCATCATGACAAAATGGATGAAAGTGAGGCATAAATTGTACCATGGACCTGTTCTTTAAACCCCGAGGTATCATATATAAATCCTGGTCCATTTTTTAAAAAATAAATTATCTCTTTCAAATTGGATTATGTCATTAAATCTGTAAACTCGTGAGTCGATATTATAGTTATTGTCAATAATAAGACTCTTTTTTTGATGGAAGAGATGGAAGAAGCCCGTTTAAATTAGTAGCTAATTACAAATATAACTCTATGCTCTCAATTATAACTATTTAAATTGAGACTTGATTCTTTGTCATAACCTGATTTCTCCTACCATTATTATTGGTTCTCAATAATAATAATAATAATAATTATTATTATTATTAATGACTATGTGTCACTATACGGATATTTTCAATCGAGTATATCGTATATATTTTATCGACCAGTCTATATATCTAGTCATGCATGCAAGAAGCGTATAAAGCAAGTATCAAGAGTCAATCTATATATGTTATAAAAAACCTTTTAAGTTTTTAATATCGAGTGATATATATTTTACCGATAGTAATTATGAAATCTTTATAAACTCAAAAGCGACATATATTTATATGAAATTTCCTCGTCCGTGGCTCATTAATGAAAAATAAGTTTAATTTGTGTTGGCATTATAGAAAAGGAAAAGGAGTGATGCACAAAAAGAGTATTCCAATGCTAAAAAGAGTAATGAATATTGCACTTCACATTAGTTATCTAATTTAAGATAATTTAAACTATTATTATGCCATAATGATGAAGTTAATTACAAAGTGACCTGGTCACACACATACACGTCCGTGGGGGCGACCTTTAAGCGGCTACAAAATGCCAACATAATTATTTGATTTAAGTTTGTAAATTAAAGTTGATTAATGATGATTAATTATATATATTATATATAGTAAAATGGTATATGCTTAATGGGATCTTAGACTAGTCAATTATAAGCTAATTGTAATTTTAAATACTTTATTAGTGATTCATTGCTCTCTTTTGTTCATGATTGGATCATTTATATACCTTAATTTGTTACACATGCCCAACTAATGTTTGTCAACAAGAAAACAATTCAAATTGGGGCCACTTTATTTTTTAAAAAATAATTAGATGCTCCATCCGTTTTAAAATATTTTTAACTTTAAGGTTACGGAAAAATACAAAGAAAATACAAAATTATGATAAAATTTGTGTTAAAAAACAAAGTTGCCCCATAATTTTATTTAAAAAAAGAAAATTCATAAAAAAATGACAAAATTAGTAAACTAATCATTAATACGTTATTAAAATTATAAAATAACTAATATTATTAGTTAAAATGACATATATTTTTTAATAGAGAGAGTATAAATACTCAATCTGTTTCAAAATACTTGTCGCTTTAAAGTTTTGAAGTATAAAAAATACAAAATGCATGATAAAATTTGTATTATAATCATTTAATTTTAATATATCTCAGGTGTTTTGTTTCTAAGTAGTGATTGAATTTTTCAATTATGATATGATTTCTTTTTTGTTGACGACAGCTAATCTATTTAATGTTAATTATAATATTTTCTCCTGTAGAGAAAAAAAATTGATACTGTGATTTCTTTCATTACAAAATAATAATTGGGGGTTCATGTAGGGCATTACATAATTAGAGCAATCCTGAAGCGCAAAACAAAAAAATTATATATAAAAAACTCTTTTTCTTTAATTAATTGAGCTATTTTTTACTAAGCCAACACTTTGTTCAGCCCCAATTTGATGCTTTTATTATATATATATATATATATATATATATGTATATATATATATATATGTATATATATATATGGGGACGGTTCACAACTTGAGGAGTTATTTATTTGTATGGGGGCTCCATTGAATATTACTATAATAGGTTAAGAAATTAAGGGGTTTTTTTTATATAGAAAGTTAACAAAATAATTCAATCAGACTGTTCTTTAATTTAATTTGTTTGTTTTTATTGATTTTTTATTTTTTAAAAAATTGATGCTGGGTATGTACCTATTATTCTTTTAATATATGGGAGATATATACATATGATACGTTTTGTCACTCGTGTAAATGCGAAAGTGTATTTGAGGGTCATAATATTATAAAGTATGGTGAAGGAGGTTTTTTTTTTTTTTTTCCTAGGGAGAAATAATATAATTGATCAAATTATTGTTTTCAATCTCCAATTATTATCGAGCAAAATTTAAATTATATTTAGATTATTATGAATTGAAAGAGGTTCATATATTACAACATATATTTTTGTCTAAAAACTCGTTTAAGATTTTTATTTTCCTTATATTTTATAATGTATTTGTTGGGATCAATTGATGCTAATTAAGCGATCTTTTTTCTTGTAATCTTTGTACTATATGATTCTGAATTAATCATAAGAAAAAAAAATTTTTAAATATTTTTGATAAAATTGATTCACTTGGTAAGATTTTAGATTTTAATTTCACCTGTATCGATTATTTATTTTTTTAAAAAAAGAAATTGTCAAGTTCAAATATATATAAGATTGTGATGTATCCTTCAATTGGAAGAAAATTGTAGGCAGTCCAAATTGGTCCTTACCTTTTTAGGTGGCATTATTATAAACTAATATGGCTTTACTCTTTCGGCTTCTCTATCAAAAAGCCATTCAACATGTGCTTCTGTGGCAATTCTTGAAAGCGACCACATTGAGCTTTCACTATCTAATTTTTAAAAAAAAACCAAAAAAAAAAAAAAAACAAGAAAGCAAAGAGAACAGAAAAGGGCAAAAGAACATTAGAAAAAGAAAACTCGATTCGAGTATAAATTTATTCCTAGATCTTCAACTATTAATTTAAAATTTTTGATTAAGTTGGTTTCGAATATGATATTAGAACTCTTCTAAGTCGAGAGTTCTAAGATTTGAATATCAACAATCCTCGTATTGGTTATTGTAGAAGGTAAAGAAGAACTTTTATCGCATCCATACTTCAAGCTCAAAAAGCATTTTGTATGAGGCGTGTTAGAGTATAAATCTATTCCCAGTCTTCAACCATTAGTTTGAGTTTTTTGGTTGAGAGTTGGTTCCTAAAATAGAGCCTATATTGGAATGGATGATCTTATTCGAATAGTTTTGTTGCCTAATGGAGAATTATGATCATATGAGGGTGTGTTTTCATAATCATCTAATGGAGAAATTTGTGTTCGAAAAATGAGTGAATTGTTTAGAAAATAAGCTTTACGAAATTGTCGCAAATAGAACATACCAATGAATTTCGATTTGATAAAACTTCAATAATCTTACTATGCTTTACTGAAATTCTTCATTTTAAAATACATGTCAATTTAACTAACTTTTTTGTTTCGTAATACTTGTCACTTTATAATTTCATTGACTTATTAATGACTAGTTTACCAATTTGCCCTTATTAATTGCATTATTTCTTTCCTTTTCTCATTGATTTTCTTCATTTCCAATAAAATCTTGGATAACTTGATCTTTTAACACAAATTTTGTTATAAATTTATTATTTCCTCGATACTCCTTATAACCTTAAAACGATATGTATTTTGAAATAGTGAGTAAAAATGATCCCGTATATATGGTCAAACAAGATGCAAAAAATAAAAACTAATAAAACATATGGTTTGTGAATTGTGATTATTAATTAGTCGGTCGATAGTAATTGGTTCCATTAAAAACAAAATAAAAAACTGTAGTAAATCACATCAAAATTTATGTTTTAGAGTTTGAAGGCCTTATAATTGAGGACCATCATGTTTTTGTTTGTAAAATGATGACACTTATAGATCCATTAATTGTGGCCCATACCATTTCCGACTGATGTGAAAGAAGATCGTTAGGAGGCCCAGTATTAGTATAAAGACAATGTCACGTCTCCGTTGGTTTACGCGTCGTTTCATAACACTTATATTAAAGACTCGGAAATATAGATTACAAAACGTGGAAAGGTATTAAGTTTAAAAAGAATATTTTGAAAATAGAATTTTAAAAAACTTATAACTTGAGATAATTTACTAACTCGGGTAGCCTATACACGCAGAACTACCATATAATTTGTAGTCATTTCATCCGTTCCCTATGATCTCTTGCAAACTTTAAGTTTCTAATTTTTTGATTTTTATTATTTTTTTACGATAAACAGGCCCACTAAATTTCTCATACAAGAGGAATTCGTGCCCTCAAATTTGAACCTGGGAAGGGGAGGCTGGACGATAGGGTGACTCGCCACCTCTGAGCTTCTAACACTTTGCTTGGATTGAGAATAGAGAGGGAGAAAACAATGTAAGAGAGGTTATTTAACTCAATTTTGCTTGAAAATTTTTAAGGGATGGCAAAGGAGGAAAATGCTTCATCTTCTTGGCAATTTGATTAATCTCTTCGTCTCATAATATTTGTAAGGGAATATGAAAGAAACACAAATTTTTAACAAAAAGTTTTCATTGAAAATAAATAAATAAATAAAAAATTATAAAAAAATAATTTATAAAAATAAAAAAAAAAATTAATTATTAATATGTTATTAGAGATACATCATGGGGTGTGTTAGACAGCCCATAAATGAGGCCCATCCTAAATCAAAATTCTGTGACCCAGGTAAGTACAAGGCAGCCCACTATCTCTCTCTCTCTCTCATTTTTTAACCTTCATTTGATTGGATGGAACTATTATCGGTTTATAAAAAGTAGAACTTTATCATCATAAATTATTTTACATAGAAATTGTAAATACGAGACCTTATTTAAGGAAAATAGGTGTCAAATCAATTAACGAATATGTGTTAATAATTTTGAAGAAATCAGGAATAAAATGAGGAATAATTTTGAAGAAAAATGCTCAAATACTGAATGTATTATATTATATCACATTCATATACATAGGCAATACATACAATATAAAACATGCATATTTTTATTGTTTTCAATGTGGTGTTTCACCATTTTTATGTACAAGTAATTAACATATAATCTGAAAATCAACTAGTGGGTATACAGGTTACAATGAGTAATTCACCCTATATGAAATTTTAAAAAAATTAAATGAGAATATATTTATGCTAATTAACAAAAATTAATAATGAGGAATAATATAATTGAGTTATTATTGTTATAGAGCTGGGTGGTGTAATCTCCTGTGAATGAGAGTATGGGTTTGATTCCAAAGCCTCTGGGCTTGAACCTCATCAGCTGCCAAAGATGAGCAGTAAGCCTCATTACAATCTGCAAAGTATTTCCCACTCACACCTTCTGTTTTTCTGCTCAGAGCTACATAACATGTTGTTGCTGCTCCCTGCATTTTCATCGATCCCTCAATCAGTTTTTATTCGAGTTGCAAAAATGGACCGATCTATATTCACTCGGGTCCGGTCGTGTTTCTCTCAATAAGTTCGGGTCGGGTTCTTTTAAGATGGGTGTAAGGGATGGATACATTACATTACCTGTGATGTTGACTTGAGCAACTTGCCTGCTAGAAAGTACAGAGAATCTGAAAAAAGAAGGGAAAAAAATACATGATGATTAGGGTTAGTGCTGGTGAAGATTTCCCATTTAAAAAAATTATTTGGAAGCATAATGGAAGGGGATGAAAGCGATGGTATGTATGGAAAAGGGAGATAAAGCAAGGCATGCCTGTGATAAAGCCTTTGTGAGCCCTGATAATTCCTGTCTTCACTATCCCTGGATGTACTGCATTCATTGTTACTCTTGCATTTTTTTCCTGTATTTTCACAAAGTTAAAAAAAAAAGAGAAAATATTTAAAAAAGGGTAATTAAGATGTAGAAAGAGGCAGTGCTCTTATAATCATAACTTGTCCCTCTTTATCCATAATTTCCTTCTTTTTACTCATCTTCCTATATCAGTATTTTTCAAGTGAAGATTCGACCAACATGACATATATATCTAGAACTTTTGCACTTCTTTCACAATGTCCTTGTCTTTGGTCGGTTTCTTTTTATGGGCTTACGTTGATGTAACAAGTGAAATTACAACAAATCATAGTGTCAGATACGTAAAATTTTACTGATCGAGTAGGGTTTTTGAATTTTACTTGATTAAATCATCTTTAGGGTCAGACCTTACCTTTAATTGTCTTGCAATTTCCTTGGCATGCAAAATATTAGCCAGCTTTGATTGAGCATATGCACGTGTCCCATTATAACTACATTTAAAAAAAAACACAAATTAATAACTTTGGAAAGCCTTTTTTTTTTCTAAAAAAGGATAAATTAAAAATAGAAAAAGAATTAATGGAAATAAAAGGTATATAGGTAGGTAATAATAAGGATGTATTTACTTGTTTGGAGAGAGAATTTTAGGAAGGGAGAAGGTATCTTTCTTCACCCAGTTGTGAACTAAAGAGGAGACATTAATTATTCTTCCGTCAATCCCTGTTTTTGATGCTGTCTCCACCATCTTTTCTAACAGTAGCTCTGTTAGCAGAAAATGTCCTGCCCATTCAGTCAGGCCAAAATCTCCAAGTTAGACACAGACAGATGGTCCTTCTACTGTTATGTCAAGATAGAACACAATGTCAAATTTTGGATGCTAACAGTGTCCCGGGACACCGTCGGGTTACATGTAGCTCCACCATCAAGTGTAATGCTTATCGTGCCTATCATATTTGTTTAAGTGTGATGCTTATTATTAATATTTTATGTATTAGTAATGAATGACGTGACTATAGTTTTTATTTCTTATTAAAACTAACGCGATATCAACATTTTATAATAGTAAACTTTTCTTATATAATCACACTCAAGATAAGACCTTTTTGTGTGTTGTAAGAATCTAGCTTGGTCTATGTTTCGGTTTTTTTTTTCTTTGTGCAGAGGGGAAAATACTTCTAAAACTTCCTCCTTATATTTGACGTTTCTCTGCTTGTCTTTTAGTTATAAATTAAAATCATAATCATATCAGCAATATTTTTCAATTGAAATTTACTAGCTACTTGATTTATCTTTTCCCATTTGTTTTGTGGAAATTATGTCTTGAATTTAATATCCATTCTTGATTTGATATGAGATAATCATGTCATCTATATATATGGCTTTAAAAAGACAAATGCATCTGGCTTTAAAAACATTGCTAAATTTTTAGGCATTTTCCAAAACCTGGTAAATTTTGTGTAGCTAATTTGTTTTAAGTGCGAGGAAATGGAAAAAAAGCACTTTTTTAATAAATAAAGCAAAGTAATATAAGTAAAAAAATAATATGAATTAATATTACAAGAATTCGCATAATTTAAGACGAAAAATTAGAGACTCGACGTTAAAATTTGTTCAAGAAAGTGAAAAATAAACTTTACCTAAGTAGTTAGTGGCCATTGTCATCTCAAATTTGTCCTCAGAAAACTCCAGCTTTTGGGAGAACACTCCAGCATTGTTTCTGCATTTTTTCAAAAATTTTCCTTCCACTCATCAGCACTTTGTACAGTTCTGTAAAGTTACTATCCCCCACCTCCACAAACCAAAGAAAAAGCTGTATACCCTAAAACAAAAAATCCCATCTAATCTAATTCTCAATGTTGATACACAATTTGGAAAACTTATTATCAATCACACAGGATTGACAGCAAATACTGTATTACGTTTGAATGTATCGATTTTTCTGTCTCCCTTTATAACCGACCAACCAACCCGGAAAAAAAAAAAGGGCAAGTAAGAGAGATTCGAAACAGTAACTTACATGAGAATGTTGAGAGGTAAATCGAGGGACAAGAACTCAGAACAAAATCTGGAAACAGAAGCCAATGAACTGAGATCAATCTCCAGAATGATGATCTCAGCCTGTGGAGTCTCCTTCAAAATTGCCTCTTTTACTTCTGAAGCCTTCTTCATATTTCTTGCTGCAATTACCACCCTCACTCCTCTCTTTGCCAATACTCTTGCTGTTTCCGCCCCAATTCCAGACGTCGCCCCTATTTTTTTAATAAAAATACCCAAAAAATAATTAAAATTTATTGAAAAAATTCATGAGAATAAAAAAATACCCTGATGGAAAAAGCTGAAACATTATGTTATAAATATATATATATACTAGTCAGAAATGTACAAAAAGCTGATATGGTATGATCCAAGGAAAGATATTCTTTCCTGCTACAACCTAATAAAGAAGATAAAAATACTAAAATCATGGAAGATAATGAGATATGCATTGCATGGGGTGACACTAACAATCGTAGCAAAGGTATCTTCCTGAAATATATGGGTTTTTTTTTCCTGATACATTAATTCATGCGGCTCAATTATTGGAAGCTTCCTATCACATCCAATATTGCTCAAAAAAATTTGTCATCTATTCAAGTTGACCAATGGTATCATGTAGGAACTGAGTGAGCTGAGCCCGGTATAAGAATGGACGATGATTATAGGTTGGGGGATTAGTCGGTTCACTAATTTGAATATTCAGAAGTAAATTTGGAGTATTTACGAAAGGTTTAAAAGAAATGTGCAGATAGAATAAAGCAGAAAGATAGTTAGATTCATAACTAGACAAGTGTATATATACGTGGACCAATATCAAGGAGCGCACACAGGGCAAGAGGTTCCTTGTCGAAGCTTGACCCCCACTAGGGATCCTTGGGGTCTCCTCTTATCCCCCCACCCCCCACTCCCCACCCCAAAAGATATAAAACTACTAGCGTACAGATACGATAACAACAATAATAACAACAATCAATGTGAATTTCGTTTTGAGAACTGAGCAGTAATATTACCGGTTACAATAGCGGTGAGGTGAGAAGGGCAACAGCAGTCTTGAGTGACTTGATCAGCAGTAGATTTGGAGCCAAACCCACTTGGCCCTGCAATTCCTGCCAAATACTTCAATGTTGCCTTCATAATGTCTATGATGTCTTCCAGAATAAGTCTCTCCCAATTTCCAAAAACACACTCTCTCTCTCTCTCTCTCTACTTAGCTCTTTCTCTCTCTACTGGATTTTTTTAAAACTGAAATTTTGGTGTTGCAAAGTTTTCAACAAGGGCATATATATAAAGGGTGATATATGAATATGAATAAAATTTTTTGAAAAAAAAAAAAAATTGGCCAAAAGTTGGAAAATTTTTGGGTGGGTGGGACCCAGGGATGAATTTATAATGCTTCATAGACCACCAGATGCTGGATGGTCCAGCCCCAATCATAGGGCCTTCTTGTGTCAGTCTGTGTTGTGTTGGATTCCATGCACTGATTCTGACATTTGTCAGTCTCTGGTTGGCTCTCACTATCATTCTTGGTTGCCTCCTGGATTACATTACATCGACATTTTTCTCAATTTTTTTAAAAAATAAAAAATAAGAATTGGCTTATTCAAATGCATGAAATATCAATTTGGGTATAGTTAAATTAGCTAATAATTTTTTCAAAAACTACATACTTGATATAATTAGCTATCAGTGCATGAAATTTGCATCCTTTCAATAAATTCCAGAGAGTTCTTAATATACTAGCACCATTATTTGATCTAAATTTCTTTAAATAATTTTAATAAATATGGATTAATTTAGGGCCGGTTTAAATTAACATATATATCATCTGTTTTTTTTATTCATTTCTATTCCTTCTGTTAATTTCATTTCGTTTTTGGTCATTTATATTCACTTTTTGTTTATTTCGTTATATCTCGTTATTTACGTTCATTTTATTTGTCATTTTGAACAGGCCATTATTTCATTTAAAAAGCTTATTATTTAGAACAAGTATAGACAAATTAACAATAAAATAATATGTCTTGTTTATTGACCTCTAGAAAACGAATTATCTATGACATTTTCTATACATGTAAAGGGATTAGTGTATATATTTAGTAAGAAAAAAATCATATTTAAATAAAATATTCTTTTTTCCGAGTAATTAAAGGAAGAGATATTGAGTATTTCTTGTTTTTCTACCCCTCTTTGAAGGCAGAAATATAGATTATAAAATTAGTTTGAAATTAATGTGATGGTCACTATTTATACTTATTAGGTTTCATTTCTTTCATCCCCTTTTTTTCCTTAGAGAGCAATTGAGATTACTTGCTACTTTCCATCCTTTTTCCTCTTGGGAGTATTCGATTTGGAGTTTAATGGGTTTAAAGGGGGGAAAATTATGACTAGACATAAAGATGTTTTACTTGGAGGGGTAAAAGTATGGAAAGCATTTATATATGTTCCACTCAATCTTATAATTGCATCTTAATTATGAACTTCTTGGTTTCTAGAGGCCTTGTATAGACATAAGTGAAGTTCAAGTCATTAATGTTCAATACTTCCTAATTAGTCTTTCATCATCAATCTAATAAAGTTTTAATCACAATACATAGTTTGAATAAAAATTAACCCTAAAGGTTTATTACGTAATTTATTCACAAAATTTTGAATTATTTTTTTCATTAATGAGTGTCTAGGATGAGTACAAGTCTTAGAATAATTGTCGATTTGTTATTCAGATTAACCTTAATGATATCAACATGAGAAAAAGATACTCAAACCTAATATTTCATAATTATCTATTAATTTTTGCAATGCGACCGAGTCTAAAAGTCCATAACTGCTGTTTTTATGCGAATGAGGTATAAAGGCCGACACACACACACACACACACACACATATATATGTAGGTGGAATTTGAACCAATGTCTCTAAGACCAGTTGGGTGAACTAACTTTAGCAGACCGACGAGCATTATTGAGCTTATTATGTTTTGTTGATATTTTGTTTTTAAATTAATTTATGATCTTTAGTCGCTTGGCTTAATAATAACTGGAAAAAAATATATAACGATAGTGGAAAGATTTTCACAAGATAGATACAAACTAGTTTCAACATATCTTGTGTTCAAACTCAAAAATGGGAAAGTTAAAAAAGTATGGGAATTTGTTGACCAAAACCCAATCTTTGTGAGAGGCTAAAAATGTGGATTTTGCAAAGGGTAATCAAATAGAGACAAAGGGAAAACCCAATGTTAATGGTGTCTCAAAGGGATGCAAAGGGGGAATCTTCCTCCTGAATTAATTCAGCAATTAGTATCAAATTCAAAGACATGACACATCATGTTAGGAAAATGCCTGGCTTACTTAGCGTTTCATTTTTTCTGTTTTTCCCCCTAAAAGTTGCGTGGATAAATGGTCGAAATCAAGGGCTAATAATGCTAATCAACTTTTAAGGGTCATTAATCATCTAACTACACACTCTTAATTCTTCGAATTTTAGTTAATTCGAAATCCAGATTAATTTTGGTTTTGCTAATTTTGTATGTCGAATGTTTTTTGGATTCTTTTCTTATCTTGGGTTTTACTTTTACTATATCAAAGATACGTCTATTGTCACGGTACGAGATATTTTACCCTCTAGGTTCATGTCTTAGGAAGTATAGTAATTTCTTTTTATAGCACACAGCTTTTGAACTCATATGAAGTTATTTTTATTTACCCAGCAAACTCAACGCATCTACGGTGTGTTTATACAAGGAGTCGAAGTATAAACTAGAAGGAGTTTGTTTAAAGATAAAATTTGTTGAGCCCATACATTCAAATAAAATTTTATCAATTTAATTTATATTTTCAACAATTTCTCTTCAGGGTAAATGCCCCAGGTATGTCACTATTGAAACCATGACTAAAGCCTTGTTCCACTTAATTTGAACTTACAGCTTTACAACTCCTTATAAATACTTATAGCTTTTTATAACTAAGTTCGCTACTATGTTACACATTCATACAACCTTACAGCTTACCACTCCATTTATCAATAGTATTTGAGGATGAGGCAGGAACAAAAACCACATGATTGGTGAGTGTAGTATATTTGTGCTCCCTAGCTAGCTCATAGTATCAAGCTAAAACGACAATAAGATTAGGCCTATAAAAATAGTGTATTATTGAAAAACATAGCTTCTGTTCAAAATAACCCAAACAATGGCAAATCTTTCCTAATAGACTTGCCTTTCTTCAAGCTTAATCATTCACCATTTTGCTCTCCATCCATTTATTTGGTTACATAAAGTGAACACACTAGCCAAGCTAAGCTACACCATATTATTAAGTATTATATATATATTTGAATTAATCCATGCTACACTATATTAAAAGTGCAAGTAATTTCCTTTTTGATGGAAAAAAGTGTAAATAATTTATTGTATCTAGCAATGGGATTTGATATACTTATTTATATATATTGTGTATTGAAGTCAATTTTACGGGGCAAAAAGTCGTATCTAACTAGAGATCACTTTTTGTAAATTATTGAAATTTAAAAGAGAGAGTTGTCACATAATTCCTTATTAAATTTTGTGGGAGGAGTAAATCTTGAAACATGTTAATTTGAAAAGTTTGTCATCTTATGCACAAATGAATGGATATTTGAACAATTATTTTAAATTATTTATAATAATTAGTTCAACTACTTTAGTAATTGTTATTATCTATGTGTTTGTTGTCAGACATAAATTTTAATTAGTAGCTTAATATATATAAATGTCCAAAAAGGATGTATTAGAAGCCTCACTTTTTGACCCTGATAATCCTCTTTTTAAAAGTGTTCCATGTAAGTGTTGTCCTCACATTTTAATTATACATCGTCTAGTACTCGAGTTAACCAATACGGACTAATAAGATGCTTTTCGACCCTAATCATCCTATTTTCTGAAGCTCATTTCACCCCTAACAGCTAACCATTTTAGCTCATGACGATTATATCGGGTATAACAACTAATCATTTCAATCTGTTTTCAACTATAACAACTTATTTTAACCGTCATTTCTATTTAACATATATCATTTAAACAATTAGTGGAATCAAACTCGGTAAGTTTAGCAAGGGGGCTATTTTGTTTACTTGTGTATGGATACAATCACATTGTCATAATCACATTAACTTCAAATATACATTCATATATATATATATATATAGAGAGAGAGAGAGAGAGAAATCTAGAGAGATAGAGGATGCATATATGGGTAAACTTTACAATTATGAGTAGGAAGAAGCTTGAATAACAAACACATTCACAAACTTTCCATCATCAACCAAACAAACATGCAAGCAAGCAAAAATATTGAATATAAAGCAACAAAAAAAAAAGCCATGAAAGTGTTTTCGAGTGTTCATTAACTTCATTCCACACACGTGTACACACATACACGAACGAAACTAGAGAGAGAGAGAGAGAGAGTCTGAAATTAGAGACAAGGGGTGCTTTCATGCGTGCAACCGTGTCATTTACGTCTACTTTGTCCTTGCATTTTCCCCTCCTCTTTTCTCTTTGACAAATAATGGCTAGTGCTGGATTTTCACCTCTGATCTAGAGAGAGAAAGAGAGGGAGAAAGAGGTGAGGTTGACCCATCAACAATGGAGGGGAGAGAGGGAGGGAGGGAGGGATACCCCACACCCCACAAAAATAAAGGGAAAAAAGGGACCCAAAAGGGAGAATTTGGTCCCCTTACCCTCGAACATCTTCCATAAGCATGCCTCTCATTTTTGGGGCACTTTTTATTTTACTTGTAGTTGTATAGTTTCACATGTGAATGCGAATGTGATCCATCCAATCCAACCCCTCTCATTTCATTTCCTAGCTATAGCTCTTTCATTCAATTTGGGTATTATTGTTTATATGTTATGCCCACAAGGGTAAAAAGTGGGAAAAACTTTTGTTGGACAAACTTTTTAATACAATTTAATGAAAGAACTATAATAATAAAGCATCTATTACTACAGTTTTTCACTAAATTGTAGTAAAAAGTGGACAAATTGACCTATTATTACGATTCACTGAAAGAAACATAATAATAAAGCATCTATTATTACGATTTTTCACTAAACCGTAATAAAAAGTGCACATATTGACCTATTACTACGATTCAGTGAAAGAACCGTTGTAATAGGTCTAATAAAAGACTCGCTTATTTACAAAAATATCACTGCCTCATTTTTTAGGATGATTTTTGTTTTTAACCGTCAGTAAAACGCCCGTAATAAAAAGTCATATCTATAGTATTGGTAATATGTAATGGATATATCTAATTTTAATAAAAAAACTAATTTTGATGATGAGATTTTAAAAAATTCGTACGGTCTAAGAATAAAGAGTTTATGATATCAATAAAGATACATAAATGTGATAATATTTTACATAAAAAGGATAAATTTTATACCGAATAAAATTTAAACTTTTAACCTATCTTTAAGAAAATATAATATATTTACCGTTCCAAATTAAGTGGTGTTTTAATGAGGAAAAAAATGACATAATTCTAGATACGAGGAGAAGAAATCTTGTAAATTAGGTTGACTTAATATATATATATATATATATATATATATATATATATATATATATATATATATATATATATATATATGAGCATGGACATCAAATAATGAAGTCTCAAATTTTGGATTGAAAATGTTGCACAATTCTTAAATGAATCATATTCATCCACATGTTTTTCTTAATTGTTTTAGAAGTTAAGAAAAAATTATATACTCATGGATAAATATTCATTATTTTCTACTTGCCCTTGTCTTTATATATATATATATATATATATATATATATATATATATATATATATATATATATATATATATATATATATATATATATATATATATATATGTGTGAGAATTGTTAACATAATGATCATAGACATTTTATTTGGATACAAAATCAAGGGTAGATCATGGTGACATAATCAATGATGTCATATTGCATTGATGGAAATATGAAATTTAGAATCTTATAGCCATATGGGGTCAACTTATATATTTTATGTAAATATAACATAGAAAAAGTTTTCAATTATTATTTGTTGGTTATTTTTTTATTTTTTAAAAAAATTACAAATATAATTGTGGAATACTAAATTTGTATACATGGGTGTGGGATCAACTTAATCTCAAGTTATGTATGTACACTTAAACTTGCATTAGAGAAAGTTAAGCTTTTTGCATGCTATCATTGTTCAAATAAACTTATCACTTCTTGATCTTATGATTGATTAATCAAAAAAGATTTGGATTATTTTTCCCATGGGAAGTGATATTCTGATTAATTAAGCTTCTTAATTAAATGCTTAATCACCAATATAACTAACTAACTAATTAATTAATTATTCATCAACCCTTTTTTATTTAGCCAATTTTAGCCTCAAAATGTTTTCATTTTTACCAATAAAAATTTTCTAATAGTAAGTGATCCCATTTTCACTTTTAAGTAAATTTCCTAGTAACTTCTCACCTTTACATGACAATGAAGCATTACCCACCATGCCATACTAGAGAAATGTAGGAATTTTTTTGGTAATTGTAACGATACTTTGAAAAAAATCTATTCTTACCAACAAAAAGCATATTAAAAATATACCGATTCATTATGATAGATTGATTTTAATTTTTCAATCAAAAATTTTCTATTTTTATAGCGATATTTTTCATCTAATTTACGCCACGCCATGTCAATAAAAATTTTGTATATATTTAACTAATATATCTAGAACAGTTGACTTTAAAAATATGAAAGTTAAAAAAAAAAAAAAGGCACTATAATAATGGTTTGACTAATATAATTATTTGATTATTAAGGAGACAAGAGGCACCAAATTTCAAGCCCGACATCTCTAGTGTCCTATTTATATTTTTTGAGAGATCAATGTGGGAAATAATTTTTAGTTTCTGTAATTGTAAAGGTGCATAAAGAATATAAAAGGGTTTTTATTTTTATTTTTAGAAAAGGCAATAAAGTAGTGACTAGTAATTTAATAACATAATTATTTGATAATTAAGGAGACATGAGGTGCCAAATTTCAAGCCCAACATATTTAATTTCATACCCAACATGTCTTGTGACATCTTTACATTTTTTTGACCAAAAAAAAAAAAAGAAGACATGTTTATACATTGATTTGACCATTCTATTTTCTAACCTCACTCTTTCCTAACAACTCCTACTATTTCTTTCACTAACTATGTCATTTTCTACCAACTCCTCAATAATATAATACAATTATATATTTCATTTAAAAGCTCGAAAATTTATATAACAACAACTTTTATTGTAGGTTTTATTTATGCGGGATCTGAGATGATCCAGTTATAGGCAATTTTACTTCTATATGTATCTTTGCCCACGAAAAACCGATTTCGTTTGATTTTTGGAACTTTTTTTTTTTTTTTAATTTTTAGTTTGCTCCCAACAACCCAAATGGGGTGGATAACGTAAACAATTGGGAAACATTATGGGACTTTAACCACAAGAAAATGTCTCAAAATAACTTTCACCAAAAGGCCTTAATTAGTGGTGGGAAATTGTAGATTTTTGTTCCCCACATCAATGGATGCACCGCCATTAAATTAAATCAAAATTAAAATCAGAAAAATTTAACCTTTTACCGACAAACCCTAAAATTTTCTCACCTCAAATGATTTTGATTTTTCAAAGCCATTAATTAATTAATTACCTTTTGTGCACAGTAAAAACCTCATGTAATGTTTACTTAAGAACAGCAACAGCACTAAGTCTGAATAGTTTCATCATTCTCAATCAATGCTAACCTCACGTGCTATCGACGAATCGTAGGACGCCATGTGGCCCCGATGGCCTACATGGCACGAGTCTATGGAGCTAATCACGGGGAGAGTGGGGCACAACCCCATTATGATTTGTCTATCATTATACCACCTTCGATTAATTTTTAATTAGTGGTAGATAATGCATTATTATAATGAGTTTATGTGCTAATTAATCTGGGGTGTGTGTGGTCTGAGTTGAGTTGAACTAATTAACTCAGTAAGTGATTTGAGTTCTGCTCATTGGTTAGAGATTTTGATTCAAGTCGAGTTTCAGAATAGATAGATATAAGTCGAGGTTTAGAATGGACATTTGTTTACAAGTTTTTATCCGTGACTAATATATATTTTTATCCCTATATAATTTTTTTAGTGTTAGTGTAAGACTTATTAAAGCACAAATGAATAAATGTACACTTTTTTGTTTACAAGTTTTATTTATGAATAATGTATATAAACTTTATCCGTATATAATTTTGTATATTTTTTTAGTGTAAGACTGATTAAAGTATGCATGAATAACCATACACTTCTTTTGACAAGCAGTAGTAGACTTATAGTAAAATGAATTGAGAGCAAAATAAACTTTATCGACCTTTAGTTATATAACAAGTTGTAATAGACCGATCAAGATCAACCGATCCATAACCCAACTCGACCCACCCCGACCCTTTGTAATGAAGGGGCAATCCTAACCCGACTTGGTCCGATTCGTTGTCCAGCTCTGGAAAAAACAATCAAAGCAAGTGAAGACTCAAGCAAACCATTATATGACATGAGGTCAAAGGCATGTGAGGTAGACCCTAATTTAATTGATAATTTACATATAATATTGCATGATAATGATATATAAATTGCTTGCATTATATTATACTTTCTAATTATTTATATAGATTTTGTTTGCATGAATTTCCTGCGTAAGAAGATTATGCAAAAAGTTAAATTGTCTTCATCTTCTTCCACCATGTCTGACCATGAATTGTTTTTAAAAAATAAAATAAAATAAAATAAAATAAGAGGAGGATCAAGGAATAGAATTAATGTACAAGATATAGAAAAGATATTGCATATGTAATTAGTGGGTTATTTTAATAATTAATTTGAGTCAAATTGCGTGGAATTTTGTCACTTAGTTTCTGGCTCCAAGGGATATACCACCTCTACACCAGCACCATAATCTCCTTTAATTAATTAATGTAATGTAATTACTCACTCAAAAAATAATGATGTAATGTAATTAATTACTTTTTCCATTTTAAAATATTTTTCGTGAGGGAATATAAAGAAAATATAAAATTTGTAATAAAATTTATATTAAAAGATCAAGTTGTCCTAAGGTTTTATTGAAAATGAAGAAAGTCGATGAAAAAAAGAGGAAAAAATAATTAATAAGGACAAAATTGATAAATTAGTCGTTAATATATTATTAGAATTGTAAAGTGACAGATTTAAAGTGATGTATTGTGAAACGAAAGGAGTAATTAATTTTATTAAAGCACCATATTTATTTAATTGTGTGTGAGAATACAAACTCATAAAAAGTATACTAAAATTAAAGTATATTGATACATTGTGATTGGTTGATTTTAATTTGATTATTAAATCCCCTCTATTTTTATCTGTTTAGTTACACCACATTATATTAGTATTTAATTAAAAATTTAATATATATTTTGTTAACATAGTCGTATCTTCTTATGAAATAAAATTTTAAGGGTGTATAATTTAATGCACTATTTTCTATTTATTTTAGAAGAAATAAAGGATTTTATCAGATAATATTGGTAAGAAGAAGACTTTATTTTACGATTTTCACAAAAGCAAAAAGGGATAAATATTTTCTAATAAAGGGAGTCATTTTAAGATTATTTTTAATTTCGATATTAATAACAATTCACTTTGGACTGACTTTTTAGTCACTCTACATAAATTACTATCTCGTTATATCTCTTAAGTAAAATAATCAGACATAAGAATTTGTGTTATAATATTATTTTCAACAATATAAATTGCCATTGATAACTCCCTTGGCAATGCAATATCAATGGAAGTTGTAGTTTTCTTTTTTTTTTTCATGAGTTTAAACAAGGAAAAACAAAGTGGTAATTAGCAGCCAATTATAAAAAGATTATCTATAATCAAATTGTATAACCTAAAATAATAAAAAGTTGAGAGAAAAAAGACAAGTAATGTAAATATATAGCTTAACTTGTGAAACCAAGCTTCCTTCCTTATCATGGATGGCATTTTATAAAAATCAAAATTATAATTAATAAAATAATTATGACATAATAAGTCTTTATCTTCGTCTAACATGTCTAACCAAAAACTTAAAAATCGAATCAAAATCTAGAGATATTGTTATTTTCTTTCTAATAAACTTTCCCTTTTTCTTGTGAGAGTTTGAGTTTGTCTTCTTTCTTGTGAGAGTTAGAATTTCTCTCCTTCTTGTAAGAGTCTTATTTCTCTCCTTTGTGCGGGTTATTTTTCTTACCAATACGTGTAAGTTTATTAGGGTTCTTCATTCAATTGGAGGGCATATTTTTGATATTTTTACCAATAGCAGTTTCATTGATTTTGGTTGGAAATGATTCAACAAGAGAATTTTATGTGGCTCGATCAAGGTGATGTTTCCTTCATATTGGATCTATTATATCACACAGAGATCTATTCTATGGAGTTATACAATGCCTCACCAATGTTTGGAAAAGACAAATTGAAATCGAAGAATACGGTTTCAAGTCCTATTGATGCTGCAAATATAGAGTGAATATAAGAATATTTACTATAAATTTTTTCGAAATAAAGATCTGTTTTGATATTTTAAATTTATTTTATTAAAAAAATTTTATTTATAAATATTATATTTCTTTTTATTAATAAAATTTTCATATCTAAAAAAAAAAACCTTTAAAACCTAATTGGGGATCATGGAACAGAAGGTGCTAGATACTCAGAAGATAGTGTACATGTCACAATAGTGGGTTATGTTAATAATTAATTAATTGATTAACTAATTAATTACTAGTGAATTATGGGAGTCCTATGTGGAAGTTTGTCACATAGTTTGGGCTCCAAGGGGTTTACCACCTCTACACCAACACCATAATCTCCTTTTAATTAATTCATGTAACGTAATTAATTAGTCTTTAATAATTGATTAATTAATTAGTCTACACCTAATGAAGAGCTTAGTTGGTGGAAGTTAAAGCACCAACCAAAATAAAAGATGCCCTTATGTGGGTAAGAAGTCTAAAAACCTATTAGTACATCTTTGCTATTTAATTGATTAAAACGGCACTAGAAATACATGTAGCGGTAATATTGTCTACATTTAAATTTTCTTATATTATGTATAAATAGAACCCACTGTGAGAGTTATTCTCGTATATTTATTATTTTACTGTGTTATTTGTTTCGGTTAACTCATACAATTTTTTAAAAATTTATTTATAGCTCTTTTATGTGACACAATTTAATCATAAATACACTTTTGAATACGTATTTGATTATATCAACACCTTCTTTTTTTAGCTCTCATCAATGGAAAGAAAAATAAATTATCATTTACATTGTTTTAAAATTTTGATACTATTGAGGCTTGAGGTTCTATTAGTAACCTTTGTTATTGATAAAAATCCCAATTGTTTTGACCAACTATTTGGTGTTTTTATTCAATAGTAGGTCTTCGATGAGATACTCTCGGTTTGATGTTTATAATAGCGTTTATAATAGTTAATAGTTTATAACAACTCCCAGCAGCTAAATGTTTATCATAACAAGTTATAACAGTTCATATCAACTAATTTTAGTTTATTATAACCACTTATAATTACTCGTATCAGCTCATAGAAGATCTTGTAATAGTTAGTAACTAGTTTTTAACCACCACCAACGAACATACCTTCACATAAAAAATATCATGACACGACATATATATGTATAAGACGAAGTTGTTTATACTATGAGAGACGAGTAGGCGGCCTAAAATTCATTGAGGTTGACGTTTCTTAATTAAAGTCATCTGTCTAATCTAAATTAGTTATAGTGACCTCCAAAATTAAATGGCACTCAAAACAAAATTATTCACTAGCCCTAAAATATTCGAAAATCACTTATAAAACAATATATCTTACCATATCTTCTATGTGTGATCTTGAAAAAGAATTTATGTTATTTTATTTTCTGCAATAAAAATTGCCCTTAACAACTCCTACAAGTGTCAAAATGATACAAACTAATTATTAAAAAGTTTATCTATGATAAAATTATCTCATCTAAAAGAATAAACATTTAAAAAAGAAAAAAGAAAAGTAATGCAAAATAAACCAATCAAATAGCTTGTCAAACCAAAGCTTCATTCCTCATGCATGAATCACATTTAGTATTAAAAATTATATACTATTACACAAATAATTAATTAAATATAATTATGATATAAATAAATGGAAAATAAAGCCTATATATGTACCTAACCTAACTATAGGGAATTAAATAGATTTAATTATTTTTATAATATAATTAATTTAAAAATTCCGGAGTTCAAGGAAAAGGATACAAAAATTATTTAAATGAGTTGATGGAGATGGGATTTGGTTTGGGGGAGGGATATACCACCTCCACCCCAACATTCTAATCTTCGATTAATATTTATAATTTTGTATTAATCACCATAATATTTATTTGATAAAATATTATAAATGATTAAGTGGGGTGGTGAAGGAGATCTTTAGAGATACTATATACTATTATACAATACTAGCTTCCACACTATCTTTTGATGCGTCCTCCATGACGTGGCAGGCATGGTTTATGCCTTCCATTTATATTTATCAATGAATTCTCAATTTTCCCTTGGACAACCAAAATTTTTAAAAATAAAAATAATTAACTAGTGTACCTAAGCTTTGCTTGTAACCGGATCCCGGAAAGATGGAATCTACAATAAGAGTTGTTATTGTATCATAACTTATATCTTTTTACGTGGATCTTTTAAAATATACATCTCTACTTGTAAAAATATCAATTAAAAAAATAAATAATATTTAAATCTCTTCAAATTTCACGAAAGAGGCCTAAACTTCAAATTATTATTGTTGTATTGTAGCTCATAGCCCTAGCACCTCCAATCCGCTTCAATGCCATGTGGGATAATAATATTAGATTTCAAAGAGGGTGCCCTCGTTGGTGTGAAAAGACTACATCAATAACATCCTTTTTTTAAAAACTATTTATTTATTTACATCAAAACTATTTACATTAATTGGTCCAATCTTTAAAAGGGGACAGGGGACGTGCGATTTGTATATGTGTATAACATTTTATGACAAGGCCGATTTTGATAGGGTTTTTCGGGTTCTGAGTTGTGTTTCTTTCCGTAGCATATTTTAGGACAAGGCCTCTCTGAAAATGAATCCTTAGTCCTGTAATGGTAGAACCTGCTAGTTTTATACACAATATCCTAATGAGACAACCCTAAAACAAGGCTTAAACCGTTAGATGTATACAATATCTTAGGTAACAGGACTCATCTTTGCTTATTTTCTTCCCCTAGATTTAGAATCCCATCCCAATCCAGCAGTGCCTTTATTTCCAACACCTTGTAAAGGTTCTCTCAACCCCTGTTGAGTTTTGCCAAGTGCTTCTCCCTGGGCATTAAAAGAAGTATTATGAGCTTAAAAACCCCGTAAACGAGCATGGTAAAAATCTACTAAAATATGGCATATAAGAAGCATCGATATATACCTCTTTCCATCCCATATTTTTGAGGATTTTATGTGCGTAACTGCCAGCCCCGAATGACATCTCCAAGGCTTCAGCTGCAGCTTCCTCAACCGGAGGTGAACAAGGCGGACTTGTGTCGTCTATTGACCTCTTTTGTCCAGGACCCACGCCAAAACCACCATGTAGCGCTCTTCTTTCAGCAGCTCTGTCCCTATATTCATGGGCTTTAAGCTGGCAAGAAACAAAAATGTCAGAAAACAGAAAGGGGAGAACAAGTAGGATACAGCGAGGACAACAAAGTTAGCACTAGTAAGTGTCCCTTTGGCCAAAAAGTATTGATAAAAAAAGGTAATACATACTGCTGAGTATGGATCTCACCTACATATGGTTTCGGAAAATCCAGAAGTAGACAACCTTATCCTTGCAAGTATTATAAGCAAAGGGGTCGTTTCTGAGAAATTTCCAACAATGTTGGCAGTAAAAATCATGTCTCACCACTCTCTTGCATTAACCTATCTACATTAATCCCCAACACGAAGATGCCAAGGAACTTTGCAAATTGTCGTTACAAAATTTAGGGTTAAGCTTGTTTTGTTTCCTACTCCTTCTCATGTTTGCCTTAGTTTGGTAAAGCATAATAATAGAGTGTGCAAGGCACACCAAGGAAACATACCTTCTCATCAGCAGATATTTTATTGGGGTAGGAATGTACATTCTGATGACCAAAAACTGGAGGTGCTGTTCTGGTTTCACAGCTTTCAGTGATTATTTCAATATACAACTCTGGAAAGCCCCAGTCTTTGGTTGGGTTGGAAGCATCATAACTCGACAACGTCGCCAAGTATCCCGTATTAGGGTTCCTCAGCTTATACACTTGCCCTGCATGAAGAACTCTCCAAGTCACCAGTTTGAATGTTCTCTTTTTGTCATGTTGGGAAAACGTAATGCAATGTAATACAATGTAATGGATAGTAGCATTTTAGTAAATTTTCTTCTATTGATTACATTGCATTGTATTTAACCTACCAAACATAATATTAGGGCTTACACGTTTGGCAAGGGAGTCGGCAGGAAGAAAAAGAAATTATAGGACCAATAGACACATTTTCAGGCTCCAAAGGAGCATTATTGCCTTGATAACCTGTCAGACAATTCTCCCAAAATCACAAAACCATGTATACTTCAATAGGAGAGGCTCCAACCACTCTACTAGCAAACCTCCTACGCCATTCTAAATACCTTCCCAAGCAATTTCGATGATGGTCATGGCTTTATTGGCTCTATCTTGTACATTTTGAAAAGTAATCACAGAATGGCCAAACTAGGCATTATGGTGGTGTTACAATTCACTTTGACGTGTCTAGAGTGCTCCTATGACATTCGAAATATATATCAAGAGGTCGAAATAAGCAGTGTCACCATTAAACAACTACTAGGGTATTTTCCCCAAAATCCTAAAAACCTTGTATACAGGCCGTCATTTGTGCCTTAGTGTACTCGCATTGTATCCCTTAAAACTAAGTTTGCTACTCAAGTGCTTCAGTATAGTATGAAGCCGACTACTTTTTTGGGGAAAAAACCTCTCTATTTTATCATGGAAAACTAGTCTAATGCATGTATATATAAACATAATGAAAAGCTTCCTCAGTAACAAGAGGAGTGAGGTGGGAGAGTTAAAGAAGACACACTTAACAGTATTTAAAAATGAAAAAAGGAGCTGACAGCAAACCTGATCTGACCTGTACAAGATCGAGATGGACCTTGCATATTGGAGCTGTTTTCAGACGGCTGCCACCAGAAGGCATAGAGGGATGGAGCTTACGGGAAGGCTGCACTAACCTTCCAACTAACCTCCTTACTTCACTGTTTACTTCCTTTTGGGTCTCTTTAACCAGTGACCAGTCCCACAATTCTACAACTGGAATCCCTGAACCCAATTCAGCCCGCTCTTGGACAACTTGACCATATTGGGCTCGCCAATTCTCTTCATCCCATGAAGCTCCTAGACAAAAGTCACAAAAAGGATAATATAACAGAAAACAACAGTCCCTCACAATAACACAGATGAATAATTTGAAGTCGAGCCTTAAAATTTTTTCTTCAAGAAAGAAAGTAGCCAGAAAACATCAAACTACATAACATAACAAAGAAACTAGTCTGTATGAAAATTCAGTAACTTATCAGTTCTCCTGAATCAAGTAGAAGGGAGACAAATGGTTGCTAAAGAACATTTCCAGACCAATCAAATCCAGTATTAGGTCCAGGTATGAATAACCAAGAGGGATACCAGATAGTATGAGGCCCAATGGATCTGGACCAACATAATTCCATAAATACACAGCCATACCAGATAGTATGACACCTAATAGATCAGGACCAACATAATTCCATAAGTACTAATTAGTAGCAACTGATACAACATTATATGCAGACAGAATTGATGGCAAACCTTCATCGACACTTGAATCAGTTGTAGCTTGACAATCCATATTCCACTCATCATCTCCCTCTCCAAGGGATACATTGTTTCCTACAATGAGAGAGCCCACGGAGACACAATGAGAGAGCCCACAGAGACTCCCAAGTTCAGTAGACATGGTATTTTCTTAGCCAACATGCACTGATATGTCACTTACCATCCGTTGAGAGAAGATAACTATCCCTCTCTTCTGTTTCCTCAGCCAACTGCACGACATCAGCAGCGTTTGACTCTGTACTGGGATAACCGGACAAGTATAGTTCAATTAAGGTATCTTCTAACCTTGCAAAACGGAAAAGCTTGCGAGTCAGAAACACTACATAGAAAGGCTACATAAGCTGCAATGACATGGAAAGGGTCAAAATAGCTGCCTACCATTCTGATGGTGGAGGATGGCTTTCCAGCCCCTCATCAGGCACGCACTCTCTAAAGCCTGCCAGCACCACCCAACAAAAAAAGGAGTTAGAATATGGGACCATGCTACTCCGAAGATTCACAGCACACGATGCACTGAGCTCAAGCTATGACCCAATACTATTATCCAGCCATTAAATAGAGGTTAGTACAACACAATTTAAGGAAGAATACCATGAGATAATGCATTAGTAATGAGCAATAAGCGAGACGCTCAAGGAGTATAATGAAGAAAGCAGCAGAGTTAAAGTGCAATGCACTTGTGCAAAGCATTGTCAATGGCAACACAAGTAGGAAACTAGCTTGTGCAGTTGTTACCTATTTGGGTAGCTTCACCCTCCTGCTCCTGATTGTCTTCACCACATTCTTGGTCACAAGTCGTCTCTGCGTCATATTCACCCAAAGCAGCTTCTCCTTGGCCTTTGATTTCAGATTGATCACTCTAAATAATAACATAACATCCTTATCAAAAAAAAAAAAAAGTACAATAAACATAACACAAAATCATCTTATCTTATAAGAGCTTAAATCAAGGTTTTTTAAAAAAGTAAATAAATAAAAAAGAAATCAAATCCGTCAAGATTGACCAAACAAAATCAAAATGGAGAATGGTTACAGCCAACAAACTAGCCATTATAACCAACCCCCCAAAAAAAAGAAAAAGAAAAGAGAGAGTAGACTATAGGAAATCACAGAAGAAACAAATACCTTACAGGAATCTAAGAGAACATAATTTCCATCCTCAAATTTGTAGTAAAGTCCATCCCTAGTGCTGTAATACCAGCCTGCATTTGGATCATGATAAAACCCACTTCTGCAGCAAAAATATAAGCTAAGACAGGGTCACTCAAGTTACCAATGAAGAAATGTGAAATCCCTAATTTTTCCATTAATGGGTAGGGAGGCAGCTATTCTAATTCCTCTAAACAAATGGGCAAAACAATTGAGACCCCTAAAGAAAAGGGCAAAACAATTAGCTTCAGATTCATCAACAAACAAAATCACCACTTAATAATCAAGGGTTATCCCTTCTAATGTCCCCTAAATTATAAATTCTCATTCCTTCTTCGCATAACCTCAATTTGAACAAAAAGAAAAAATAGGCAGCCATCGACGGCAAGCAACAATAATCACGAAGAAGAGAAGTGGGGGGGTAGTAATGTCAAAGAGTAGAAGAACCTGGCATGGTAGTAAAGCTTGGAACTTTCATCCCAAATGAAGGAATCCTCCTGATTTTGGATGTGCTGCTCCTCCTGCACTTGTGAATCTTCCATGGAAAACGACTCATTTTCTCTCTCCATTCCGACCGCCCTTTCCATTTTCCATTTACGATCTCTCCACGGGCAAAAGAGAAGTTTTTTTTAATTTTATTTTTTGGGCCTACTTCAGCGACGAAGATCCTTCACTGCTGAGTGATTTCACCGGCGGAGAAACCCAACAAAATAAAAAGCCGAAATAGTGAAAAGAAATACCAAATACTAGTCACAAACCATAAGGAAAAAAAGAAGAAGATGAAGAAAAAGATTGTTTTTTAAGTTGTTGATAAATATATGGATTTAAACATATTTTTATAATTATATTTTATAATATATTATAATCATATAAAAATATCATCATAAATATAAATAATAAATAATAAAAATTAAAATAGATGCATTACTAATTGTCGATATTCTTCTAAATTATTTTTTATCGATATAAATATAATTTTTAGGGATAAAAATTAAACCAAATTCTTGTAGTCCAAATTTGTCAACCCCTCACCACTCCCATATATTGTTTTTCCAAACAATACTTTGTAATTGTTAATACTAAAATTAACTTCCCTATACTATACCAATACACTTATTAAATTGCAATTATAATTTATAATTAATTATCTTTTATTATTTTTATTAATTAGTTTTATTTATTGACTTATTTTATAACCAAGATACACTATGAGTTATCGAATCAACCTACCACTAAACTTTGTTAAAATAATAAGTTTTCTAATCATTATTTTGTTCAAATATGTCATTAATTAAAGAATCATGTTCAAAACTTACCAGTTCGTTAAAAAAATTTAACAAGTAGAATGATATTTCTTGAAAAAAGAAAAATCAATCGAGGGAAACAACTTCACTGTTTTATTTCAAGTCAAAAACTTAATTTCAATAGTAATTTTCAAATAAAAAAAGTTCAAAAAACACAAAACGTGCACTAAACAACTTGTTAAAAGTGAGTCACAAAAATAATCTAAATGTAATTTAATGATTAATGATATATTAGAACTAAAATAAATAAATTGAATGACAAAATCATTTTTTGATAAATTTATATAGGAATCATTTTTTTCATTTAGAAATAGGAAGAAATTAATAGGAAATTTTCATTTAAAAGTAGGAAGAAAATAATAGGAAGGGGAGTTTGAGTTGTCCATATATAATTATCAATTTTAAAGCGGTATGAGTGTTTGAGTTGCGATAGCCAACTATGTCCACCGGCGAGCCTCAACGACCGGCGCCGTACCGTCATCGGAAAACTCTCTTTGCCCACAAACGCGCCGTCTCGTGCGTGAAGTTCTCCAACGACGGGCAGCTATTAGCCTCCGCCTCCCTCGACAAAAACCTCGCAATCTACTCCTGCGAAACCCTAACCCTAGTCTCTCTCCTCGTCGGCCACTCCGAGGGCGTCTCGGACCTCGCCTGGTCCTCCGACAGCCACTACATCTGCTCCGCCTCCGACGATAAAACCCTCCGCATCTGGGACGCACGCGCCGGCGAGTGTGTCAAGACTCTCCGTGGTCACACCGACGTCGTCTTCTGCGTCAATTTCAACCAGCCCTCCAATCTCATTGTTTCCGGGGATTTGACCAGACGATCCGGGTATGGGATGCGAAAACGGGTCAGACTAACCATGTCATTCGAGGCCACTCGTTGCCGGTTACCTCCGTGTGCTTTAACCCGGATGGATCCATATTCGTATCCGGGTCGCATGATGGGACTTGTAAGATTTGGGATACCGCAAAGGGGACCCTTTTGAAGGTTTTGATCGATGATAAGCCCGGAGTTTCATTTGTCAAGTTCTCCCCCAATGGCAAGCTGATTCTAGTTGCCACTTTGGATAACACTCTGGTGATTTCTCTCTCTATAATTCTCTCTAGAATTTGATTCAGAATTCTCTGGTGTTACTGCTTGTCTCTTGAATCCTTGTTGGGAAAATCATTTTGTGATTAAAGGGGTTGTGATAATATGTTAGGATTTGTTCTTGTTGTTGGTGATCAGTGCAGTGGATTCTGGGTTTAGCTGTGTAATTTTGGAATTAGATGGACTTGTTGGTAAAAGACGAACAATGCCTTTTTTTTTTTGTGCTGTCTGGTATTTGATTTCCTCCCCCATAAATTCAAGATTTTGAGCTATGTATTCTGATCTGTTGGGTTCAAAGATACAAACTTTTATGTAGTTTCTAACTGAAATTCGATACCCCATTTGCAATAATCATTATGATGCACAGACAGTTGATTGTTTCGGCAACTTATATGCCCTTGTTTATGCTGTTCTAATCGAGCTTTTGAGATATATGCCTCTGTTTGAGAGAGTTGATATTGGTGTTTTTGGCTGCTTGTTGATTGAATTGGTTTTTGTAGTGCATTTTGAAAATTTTGACGTTTCGCAGCCATTCTATGATTATAAGTTCTATATCACTAGAGTACTGCATCCCAGGATCTAAGGATTAGAATGCTCCCATTCTACTTCTGTAATTGAGAAATGTTTCACGTAAACTCTTGATTGGAAATTTGGATTTCGAAATTGTATGATGAAAAGCAAAGAAAAGTTACATGGGGCATTTAATTGATATGCTTTCAAAGCTGGACAAATTGCATTATGGTCAATGTCTTTGGCTAATTGCTATTATCAGTGAAGATTTGGCAGTTATATTGGTTCCCTTAGCATCCCCCCCAACCCAGGGTACCTTCTTCCTTTCTTGTAAAGTTGTAATTTTGGGATGCTACATTTTGGCCCAAAAGTTTGAAACATTTCTGATTCATCTGTTGATATTTGATAATGTTTGCTGTGTCTGACAAAATGGGTTCTGCATTAGCTTTTATCACCCTCTTTGGATTGAGCAGTCTGCCTGGTCTAGCAAAAGATAGTCCTCTTTATCTCGTATGAAGCTTGTCAGCCATTTATGCATTGGTTGCCTATCAGGACTGAAGGGACATCTAACTAGTTTCAAGGTTTTTAAGAGGAAAAGGAAGGAAGGGTGGGGGTTTCTCTTTATGAGGAGACAAGTAGATGACAAAATTGATATTGCATTTAAGTACGGCTTTCCCAACATAGTGTTTTCATTTAGATAATCTGTTGAAAATCAATACACAAGGGCACAACAAACCAAACTGTCTATACGTATCGTATATGTTACTCAAGGTTTTCAGTTCACCCGAAGTACCCGTTTTAGGCACTTGGCACACCCCTACTTAGGCTTAGAAACTTTAAATTTTTAGTTTTGTCAAAGTATGAAGTATGAACTTATAAGATAAAATTTTATCAAAAGTTGTCTAAGTCTGACTGATGCCTAGATTTATAAACATGGAGGAGTCCAAGAAATATGGCATACATCTTTCAACTTATCCTTCTGCATCATTTGCCCACCTAAATTTGTTATGTATATCACTTGATGGTTTATCGCCCGAACTCTGCATCATGTCACAGAGCTTCTTCTGTTCTGCTCTTATTTTGGTTTAAAAACTTTATTTTGTTTCCTGAATTGCAGAGGCTCTGTGACTACCTGCAAGGGAAGTTCCTGAAAACCTACCAGGGGCATTCCAACAAGATATACTGCATAACTCCGACATTTTCGGTAACAAATGAGAAATACATTGTGAGTGGATCCGAAGATCACTGTATATACTTGTGGGATCTAAAAGGTAGGCACGTCCAGAAACTTGAAGGTCATACCGACACAGTGATATCTGTAACATGCCATCCAAGGCTGAACATGATTGCTTCAGCAGGTCTAGACAAAGATAGAACAGTTAGGATTTGGATCCAGGATGCGTGATTTTTTAATGTTTTTTTGCCCGGAATAATGATCTCCAAGTTTGAGGGTTCATGCTTCAGTGTTTCCACTCTCGTCAATGCGTATATAAATATGAACTGTTCTGTTACATGATAAATTCTAAAGATCGCAACTCACAAGTCCTATTGTGAGTTGAAAAGTCCACTTTGTTAAATTGTTTGCAGAAGTTGATTCTTGTGGTATATGGAAACTCTTGGCAGCCCTGCATGTGTGCTTGAATGTCTGCTTGTTCTCTTTTTTTTTTTTTTCCGGCACGCCGGAATTGGCAGAAACGAATGAAAGAGAAACATTCTGGGTTTCCGATGGTAGATTATGACACTTTCATATTGGTTATGGAATAGAAATGCATTCTTCTTTAGTGCCTCTGTGTCCTATATGTCTACTCTTTTTCTTCGAATTCGCATTTTATTTTGGATGGAATACACATTCCAACTTTTTGCACACTTAGTAAAAAATTGTCCCCACCAAGATTTAAATCCCGATAGAGAGGATGGAAGTGTGGAGTGCTTACCACTAGGGGTGTGCGAAAAAACCGAAACCGAAAAACCGATGCAAAAAGCGGTTAACCGATTAATTTTTTTAGAAAAATCGGTTCGGTTAACCGAATCGGAATTTTTTCGATTCACGGTTCGGTTACGGTTCACAATATGAAAATTTTCGGTTAACCGAACCGATTTTTAATTAAAAATATAAAATGCTTAAAAATTAAAAACCCTCGTTCTCCTTCCGTTCGCTCGCTGCGCCGCTCCTCTCTCACTCTCTTCGTTGCTTGCTGCTGCGGTTCTCTCGCTCAACGCCGGACCCCTCTTCACTCTTTCCCTCTCGCTGCAACCGGCAACCCACCGGCGACCTACCGACGACCACCGGCCCGGCCAACGCTCCTCCCACTCTCTTGCTCGGCTTGTCGTCCGTTGCTCCCCTCCTTTCTCTCTCTCCCCCTCTGCCTCCCCCTTTGCCCTCGTTCTGCGGCAACCGGCGACATGTGACCGGTAAATGGAGTTGGTGGTGGTGGTGGTGCTGCTCGCTCGCTGGTGCTGCTTGCCGATCCGGGTGGTGCTACTCGTTGCTCCCCGATCCGCCCTCTTCACAATTTGTTTAGCTACCCTACTAAGACCGAATTCATTTTTCTAATGTTGCAACTTTCTCGCCGGAAACAAATTTTTGGATTTAATTTTGCATAATTGTAAATTTATTTTTTCAAATAACGGTTAACCGTAAACCGTAAACCGATCCGATTTTTCCGGTTAACCGGACTTTTCGGTTCGGTTACGGATCGGGAATTTTGCGATCCGAAAATTCAGTTAACCAAAATGTCGGTTAACCGGAAAATTCAGATCGATTACGGTTCAGGTTTTTCACTATCCGAAATTCGAAACACCCTGCTTACCACTAAGGTAAGACTCACTTAGTGTGTAGTCATATTCTTACTCTTATGAAGCAGTTTTTTTTTTTTTTGGGGGGGAGGGGGCGGGGCATTGAGAGTACACCAGCCTGCTTTTTTAATTTTCAAAAAAGAAAAAAAGTCCTACTATTTGTATTCGGGCAATGGGCTCTTTACTGGGTTAGACCCATTAGAGGCAGAAAGTCTTTCATGTTGTGATGGGCTTCCAAAATCACTTGATAAGCTGTAACCTGATGAGTCACTTGCAGCCCTCGCCTACTTTGAGCTCTTCTTCAGGAAAGAGGTCCATAAAATAAGTGGGTCGAGCTGGTTTATGGTCAAGTGCTTCACCCATTAACGAGCTGGTTGAGTTGGGTTTTTTCATGTGAGTAAATGGATATTGATGAGTCGACTCACTATAAAACCCCTTTCAAAATAGGGCAAGCCGGCTTATTATTGATCTGACTCATATCACCGCGCCCTATATTGACCATATTTCATTAAGCTGGCCATTCACTTCAATTGGGATTTGTTCCATTGGCTCGATCCTAGTCTTGATCATTGCATGACGTGGAGTTGAGATTTACTTAATAATCTAGTCCAACTTTACTTAATAACTATTAGAATTGTGTGGAGCTTAATGGATATTTTAGACTCAAAACATTTTAGTTCAAGATTTGGAATAGCAAACACGACCCAAGCGCATGACGTAGGGTTGAGGTTTACCTAATCATCTGGTCTAACTATACCTAATAACTTTATCCTTCCAAGATCCTTTCATTTGGTATGGATGCCTCATGATAAGATCGGGTGGGGATGGGGAGGGGGAGAGCTAAGCTAGTGTAAACATTGGCCAACCCTAGTGTAGAAAAACAATAAATATTCGCACAAGAAGTTATAAAGTGTGTAATTACGTCTTAATCTTGAATGATTTGCACTCCTAAAATTTGTTCATGCATCGTATTATGTTATGTGAACAAAAGGCCTCTATAATACATTATCTAAGATTATAGGGTTCTTTTGTACGATAGTTTTTTGTTTGCCCGATTTATTGCATACAATTTTATCGCATTACTAAATAAGGTGTATTGAAATAGTATGAATGTCAATCATCGAATAGGTAAAGTACTAGTAAGTTATTATTAAATATATATGGTTTAGAATTAATGAGGTTTTGGGCCAATGTTAAAGATTGAAACCCTAAGTATCTTAGGTCTCGGGTTCGGATTTTCCTTTCCCTTAGATATATTAGATTTCAGATTCAGTCTCCTTTTTCCTCGCAAATAAGACGTGTGTAGTGTTTTCGAGAGAGAGAGAAACGTATAACGCCATTGAAATTGTTGTTCTAAACATGAGGCTTAGCATGGTGAACTGCCGAGTAGGGGACCAAGTGCACTCTTCATTTTTATTTTTATTTTTTCTGGTTTAAGGGGTGGACCGACTAGGCAAGAAGGATGTCAACTTCATCCAATAATGGCTCTAAATTAAACCTTGAGTGAGAAATTTTTCAGAATTTAATGCCTTCTTCATATGATTGGCTACTACTTTGCAACTTGTTCATAAGAAAGAAATTAAATATCATTAATTTATCAAATAATGCATTATTTTATTTATTCACCTGTAAGAAATTATAAGACTATAAACTTATTTAAAGAGTTATAAAATTAGTTATAAAAAATGTAAAAAACTGTAACACTGTAAGTTAAATTTCAATAAAATAAGTCGTATATCATGATTCTTATTATTTCTTTGTAAAAGATATTGTATTAATGTGTTCACAAAGGAAAATCTTAGGACCATTCCCTATTGTACATTTAAAGTCCATGAAAAAATAATAGGGCAAATTGTTTCTCTACTAAATTTAATTCAAGAAAGCCTAGCTAGGGCTCCCCCATTTGGACCACTTGCCCCCTTTAAAGTCATCAAACTTAACTCTAGGCCTCCATACATCCTTGTTGCTCCCAATCAATATTCGAATATGACATCTTATGATCATCTTATGTTATTTTAGCTTTTCTTTTTTGTCCATCCGGGTTTTTATATAGTGACGGAGTTAAAAAATTATTTAAGGATGTTTTTTTAATATTTTAAAATTTTATGTATATTATTATTTTTTATAGGTGTTCCCATTAATAATTTTATGAATTTTTAAACCCGGACACCCTCGGCAATACAAGGGTTCTGCCATTGTTTACATATACAACCAAATTTATTGTCTTATCTCGTTCCAATAGTTAATGGATGTGTTGATTTCCTTTCATGTACGTATGTGAAATTTAGGGATAAGAATGTTTATATGTAGTATTCAAATAAAAGATTTAGTGTTAAATTATTAATATGTAACGATTTTTACTAATTAATTCAATCGATCATACATGACTAACTAGATCGAACACTTCGATCGTGTTCGGTAAAATTAGTTGTTTTAATAGTTGTTAAATGTTTTACTAGATGTTAACTGTTTTATTATCGATTAGCGAGTCATTGATTAGTGGTTATATGTTCAACTAGTGATTTAAAATAAATGTGTTTGATAATAGTAGTTATTTAAGTAATAGATTTATATAAAATGATTTAAAAGGACACGATGGATAAAAGTTTTTAGAAAATACAAAGGAGAATTTTCGAAATACATGTGCAAACACTAGTAATGGTTTTGAAAATGTTACTTTGAGTAACTTTTCGAAAATACTACATAAATCTCTAATCACTATGTTAAATACTACTTTACCAAACATTTACATTTTTAAATAGGTAGTGTTTTAACTTCCTAAAATACTAACCACTACATCAAAAGGTAGTGTTGAACACAACCTTCATGATCTTGTTGGGAAATAAAAGTGTTGATAGAAGCCTCGTCCCGATAAGGAGGAGAACACAAGGTCATATTTTCCGAAAAGTGCATTTGTTGGGAGGGTTTAATCTTAAATACTCGTAACCCGAAAATAATTCCATCCTTGCTTAATTTTTTTTTATAAAAAAATAGCACTTCAGGATTTTTTTCCTCAAATTAAATTAGACCGAAGTCAATTAACCATTGATAATAATTGAGCAATCTACGTATTAATTTAAATCAATAAATTACATATTGTGCTTCCTCTCCACCAAAGTATATGCTACAAATATCCCATTTCGGATTATCAAATTTCTATCAAATTTTTCTTACTTTTTTTTAATTTAAACTTTTCCAAAAAATGTCCTTAGATAATATCCTAGTAAGTTACAAGATCAGTATGACTGAGCTCTCAAATTTTCCCCAAAAAAAAGAAAAAAAGATGGCGAAATAAAATGGTCCCGGAATGTATGAGAGAACAGAGAAGCCCACGTAATTTAAGCAACTTTACAAATTATACTGATTTTGTGGACCCAAAATAAAAGAAATAAAATCCATAGTAATTTTTTTTTTTTTGGTCCGGATGAGTCATAAAAGAGCAAGTACTAATATAATAGGGAAGGGTGAATCGAATCTGAGATCTAATTTACTCGATACTTCGTCTTGACCAAGTAGGCCACAAAGGGTAGTAATTTTTTTTATATTGGGAAAAATTCTTGGGTATATATATTAATTCATATACTTATATAATTAATACCCAATATGTTTGTTTGGTCCCTTTCATGTCCTTGTATTACATATTATTATTCGACTGTCAGAATCTTAAGATAAAGATTTTTCCCAAGCATTAAATTTGAAGGTGTAACATGCTCTTTGTCCACCAAGTCTAGTCTCTATCCATCTCTACCTTGATCACTAATCCTCTTAATTTCATGTCCTTTTCTTCTTTATTTTAGGTTTTATATGTGATAATTGATTAGTTTATGTCATTTTTCCTCTACTTAACACCCATCTTTGTTCCCGACCCGAGTTAGCATTGAACGACACCGTTATTTTCATGTCCATGTATAATACATGCATGAGCGTTACCTGTTAATTAGTCAACCATTTGGGCTTAAATTTAGGTTTATTAGTGTTAAGAAGCACGTCATGAGAACTATGTATATAACTACTAAGTTTGCAAACTAGTGTACAAACATGTGCGAAAAGGTTTTAGCGGATGAAAGGACCACCGACCTTTTAGGTATAACTGTTTCTTTAGTTATATAGTGCTGTAAATTTGGTTATGCCCCCTCTCCCAAATCATAAAATCTAATTCATGACTCTCATTTTTACGGGCTCTTATTTCACCCTTAATTTTAACTTTAAATACTCATTTTGTACCAATCAAAATTTCAATAGCTCACACGTTAAAGTAACTAAATGATTAAGATCTCTTTTATTTTATTTTTTGGGATAGACTTAAGCTCTCCTTTGTACTATAGAAGAACGTATTTCAATAAAGTTATTTTTTGGGGATTGGTCATCGGAAAGATATTTTTTAAAAGTTTTATTATATTTTACCGGAACATAAATACATCTTGATCGGTCACTAACGTTGACGAATTTTTACATGAAAGTGGAAGCTGAGGGAATCATTAAAGTTCAATTAAATGCACATTAGTGCACTAACAATACAATAATTAATGATACTATAGTAGTACTAAGTAAAGATTAATTTAAAGCAAGTAAACATGGGATATTTTGTTTCATTTCAGCTTCAGGGGTGGGGAAGAAGTCAGTGTCATTAAACACAAAGCCGCCCAATTAAGTGGCTTAATCATGATTAAAAATTAATTATGCACATCATAATCTGACATGTGATGTGATGAAGAAAAACAAGTTTGACTTACCTAAATTTATTTGAAGGCACCGCACCCCATGAAATCTTATTCTCACTGGATATCATATTTCATATTTAAAGCCCCAACCAAAGACTCTTATCATTCTTAACTTTTTATAACTTTCAATCCAAATCAGAAACCCATCTTAAGAAATGAATCATGACCACCCCCCATCACTTTAAAAAGAACATTGGATCAAAAAATGTTTTCTTTACAACTTGGAGAACCAACCCCAAATATGTGCCAACATCAAAAGGAACTAAAGCTAGCACCAACTTTTTCGGGTTACGAGTGTTTAAGTTAAAATCCTCTTAATAAATATGGGTTTGAGATTCGAACTTGTATTCTTCTCCTTGTAAGGAAGTTGCTTGGAACCACCTCAACCAAAATAGTATATCATAAATTTTGTAGTTCATTCATTATTTTGGTTGATGTTCGACCTGGTTTTATAATTGTAGATTGTATTTGATGATCTTATCTTGTGTAAATTTATTGTAAGGTGATAATGTCTTGTCGCCTTATATCTATGTTATTTACTTGCCTTATCAGTTGTCTTACAAGAATTTATGGAATATCATTATGTATAATAATTTGCAAACTATTTCCTTATAAATAGGAATGTTGGGAGTCCGTAAGGCTTATTCAATTAAGCTATTATAATAGATGATTAGCGCTTATCAATATTTATCAATGGGTTCAACGTTGGCTCGGGGCAGTGTTATTGTAAACGAATCAACAATTGATGGGCATGGGATGGTGGCGGTGGCGAATGGAATGATGATATGGCGGTGGATGGGTAATATATGTGTTTTTCGACTTCATTCCTTCTCCGCCAAAATTTACCTAAAAATTATTATTGCGTTTCAATCTATTATTAGTCCGACTAAAATAAAAGGGGGCTGATAATATATTTTTAAAAATATAGGGTCTATAAGTAATTTCCACAATATAGAAGACACCTTTGAGAAATTTTCTGAGCTCTTTGCATAAAATAGTTTACTTTCTTTGTATAAGACTATTTTACTTAATAAATTCTTTTAAGGTCGACATGCTAACGGCAAGTTTCTATACATGTCAGAACAACTAATTAATCTTTTAGGGTAACTTTTATTAAACTATTCACATTAATAACTTACAAATCAAAAAGCTACCTCAAATTAGGTGTTTAATCACCTACATCGATCTCAATATAACACTTTGGTGATACGGTTTCATCTTATTATGATTTTTATCAATAAAATATTGGTTAAGGTGATAACACCATAGTAAAGATAAGAACGTAAGTTAGAATCACGAGAAAAACAATCAATTGTTGGGAGGGTCTCAATACTCAAAAATAGATTATATCTTTTCATAAAAAATGAAAAAAAAATATTTGTTTTAATTTGAAAAAAAAAAAAAAACCTTGCTAAACGGCAGAAGCAGGGAAAAAGAAGATAATTATCCATGTGGTCATTCATTTATAGAACTGGAATAGAATCCTTCCAACTTCAATCTCTGTAAAATCAATTTACTTCCCTCGCATCGTATCCACTGTGAACAAACCAACATTTGAGAGAGAGAGAGAGAGAGAGAGAGAGAGAATCCGGTTGGTATCAATCTCCACATGAACCGGAAATCAGCAAGTGTACTGAAGAGTGAGAGCTCTCATTGCGATTTTGAAACTGTGCCACACTGAGCAAAATCGACAATATGGTGATTTTCTTGGCCCCGCTGAGAGTGAGAGAGAAAGTAAAAGAATCTCTCTTTTGTCACAGCGCATGTCTCTTTTGCATTTCTGCTTCTGTGAGATCGTGAACCCAAAAGACCACCAAAAGGAAATCATATTTTTCTTCTTATAATCCCTACTTCAAAGTTTTATTTTATTTTATTTTGGTTTTTTTGGACGAATTAACAAATTGTTTTTTGTTTTATCATTTGGGCATCTGGGTTCCCTCTAAAATTCTCAACAGCTAAGCCTATTTTGTTCTGTTGTAGGAGGGTGAAAACTCTTCTGTTTCTTTCCTTCCTCTCCCCCTCCCTGCTGTGTTTTCCATAACCTGGGTATTGCTCAAAATTTGTGCTCTTCATCATCTAGGTATTGCTTAAGAATCCCAAATTGTGTTTGTATCATCTGGGTGTTGCTCAGAAAATCTAAGATTTGAGTTTCCATTTTGTGGGTATTTTTCAAAAATCTCAAATCATTCTCTCTCTGATAAGAACCACTAGAGCCAGAATGGGGAAGGGTTTTGAGGCATTGTCAGTGAGGCATTTATTGATGCTGTCAGTAGCGTTGAATGTGGGGTTATTGCTAAAGTTGGCTTATGAGAGAGAAGGCAGTTTGGGAACAGAGCAGATCTATCATGGATTTTGTGCAGAGGAGGAGGAGCAGCACCAAAGAGAAATGTCACTTTTTTCACAATCTTCAATGGCTGCTAAAGCAGAGGAGACTAGCAACTCTGTTCACCCTTCATCTGTTTCTCTTCCTTCCATTGATGAGCTTAATGATGATGGCAGAGTTATCAACCTTGATCAGTAAGAATTCACTCTAATCTCCCACTTATATCTTTTAATTTTGTCTAATTTCCTTCTTAATGGACTGAAAATGAAGTCTAGCTTTTTCATTTGGCTATGCATGGTGGAAATACTGATGTTTGGTAGTTAATTATAAAAGGAATTATTCAGGGAAGAAGGGATACATTAAACATCATTAGGAACTTTGATTTTTTCAAAAAAGTCATAATAAGGGAGTATGCTTTATATTGTCTGAAATTATCCAACCAAAGAGAATGAATATTTGAAGTTTTTGATTTATATATGATTCGATTAGCTTATTATGGTATAATGAATATACAAACATTGAATAGCAATAGCATATATTTTGAGGGATTTAACACTTGAATGAACCTCTCATGCATGCAAGCGTCTTACTATTTACATTAATACTCAACTTAATTTTTTGTCACTTTGAGAAGTGATTTTTTTTTGGGGGGTGGGGAGGAGGAGGGGTGCGCTTCTATTTATTGACTTCAATCATTAAGCTAAGTAACATAATTTCGCAAGGTTGTTGGTAAACCAAGTTTCTTTGAAGTTTCTATATCAATGTTCTTATTTGATAAGTTCCTATTTTATTAGTGTGTGATTTTCATACCTATTTATTTGCGTTCTCTCCCGTTCCGGTTTGTGCTAATTATGTACCATTTGATTTGTAGACCTTGGTTTATAGTAGTAGGGGAAAGAAAGTTACTTCGTTATTTGATTAGACTAAAGAGAGTAAGGTGCATCTTAATGAGCAGTTATTCAAACTCTTTGATGAATATTTGCTTATTTTATTACCTTATTTTGGGTCTTTCCTATGTTGTGCTTAATTAGTATTTTATTTTTGCTCAAAGCAAAACCTAGATGCTTACTATATAGAATAGAAGTGCCTAACGGGATGGGACCCTAGCGGTACATCATTTCAATTCGATGTGATAGAAAAAAAAAAAAAGTAAGGCTTCCGATACATCTTAGTTTCTTTAAATCTTATGCTCAAGTACTCCAAATAGAGCCTACCAAAAGTATTTCCAATTATGTTGATCCTTGCAATTCAAATGTCTTTTCATAACCAAACTTAAAACAATGATGTTACATTGTAGGATGACGAGGATGTTATTACAACAAGACTCATGCTCCACAAATTCTCTTTAAATGCCTAGGACTAGCAAGTGAATTGTATCACGTGAATTTGTACGTAATAGGGTCATCAGTGGTTTGACCCCCACTTTCATGGGCATTTCTCACTTGTGACACTCAAGCTATCTCCTTACTGTCTTGGAAGAAAAATTTCAGTGTAGGTACTTTTCTTAGACTAGAAAGGGAGTAGGGACTTTGTTGTTTAGCAAGATTGAAATCAAATTATTTCCTCATTGAAAACTGTTTGTAGCTTAAACCTCCTCTCTAAACAACTTAGGAAGACAGTCCATAAGGACACCCTTTTTGTGGTGGTTCAAATTGCCTCACCTTCCAAGTAGTGCATTTAGACTTATGTTTTTTGGAGCGTCCTGTTCTTTTGGAGTTATTTTATAACTCAAGTAAACCGTCCAGTTTCTCACGTTTCTCTGACTAAATAAACTATCTATCTTTTACCACTACTAAAGCCATCCTACTTTAATATCATTATATAAAAGAATTTTGGGGACAAAAGTGACAATTCACGTGTGGTGTCTGTTGCCCCTTCCCCTTTTTACTCTCTCCCAAATACTCCACATGCATGCTGGGCCAATGGAGAATGAGCTCCATGGAGTCTCATGGAAAGTCCCCATTACCCCCATGGAGAACTCCAATGGGGCGGTAATGCTACAAGTGGGTGAAATAGCATGTCGAATTTGAGATGTCATGGATAACGGGTTACAACCTTACTTACCCATATGGGTTGTATCATGAAAAATAGTTGATATTGCCCTTAAGTCTTAACAAGTGCCCTTCAATCAACAATTGAAATAGTATATTCATAAAGAAAAAAAGTGACAGCATATAACATGGTAAGTTGTACTGGGATTTATTTCCAAATTCCAAGCATCCACATAGTGGAAGAATTACGTTTCCCTAGTTCCTTTTTGCTGCTGGCATGCCAGAATAGACAGGGACAACTCTTTGTTTGAGGTTCAGATTCCCCATGGTGCATGTTTGAACTGGCAGCTCCTCTTTGTGCTTAGAATCTGCCTCCTTTCTTCCCCTTCCCACCATCTTGATTCTTGAGGTTCACTCTCTTTCTCTTTCTATAACATACTCCAATGGGATGCATTGGGGTTGGGGTGGTGGCCCATTTGACCAGCACAAGCCACCATGATTGTGTCAGTGATATGCAACCCAGCACCGGACCTCAAACTTCTCAAAACTCCATTTGATAAACCCAAATTTAATTCTAATACCCTATTTTGCCCTTGTCACATAACCCCCCTCCTCCAACCAAAAAAGAAAATTTTAAAAACTTACCCAAACATATGTAGGTTTTAAAGATAAAGTCACACTTTTCCCCATCCTTCCCTTTTTTTTTTTGTAGTAAATAATGAAGTTGGTATTTTGTAGTTGTAAATCCTTGGTCTTGCCTTTCTAGTCTAGTGGAAAATACTCTAGGGGTAAGAGTGTGCTAGACTTGAGTTTGTAAACAAACCATTAACAAGGGCTGATTCGGTTGAGCTAAGACATGGATGGTGGTTAGTATTTTCTTGATCAGGTTTAAGGATTCAATCATAGAGGACATTACAGTTTGAATCCATATCTTTGTCTTTTCAATGTTTATTTGCTCAACTGATAAATTTTAACCATGTTTTGTACAAGGCACAACATTTGGTAGTAGGGTTTTGTTGTGCAAACATGGCTTATTCTTGACTATTCGTTCTGGGCTGCCCATTAACTGAATTTAACTGAAGCTTTCAATTTGGCATCTATATAATCATTGAATCAGATGAAATTCTTGGGGTCCCACATCCATGCCTCAACTCAAGCATGTAATATATGATATTTATAAAAAAATAAAATGGCAGCATCTGCCTTCTCTTCTGTGTATTCTAGCCCTTGGGCTTTGTGATTACACTCTTCTTGGGGTGGATTCCACTTCCAACACAAACCATACATCTTTCTCCAATAAATGAATTTTTATAGTCTGTACTATTTAGTGGAACCCAGCATTGAATTTGTGATATTAATAGGTTTTGTATAAGACATTAATATTTAAAAGATATTGTGAAACGGATGTGTTTAGGGTTTAAATAATTTTGAGGATAGCTAAGTATTCATTTAGGGTAACTTTTTATTTAACTATCATTTTTAGTCACCGGTAAATTAAAAAGTCCTAAGATGAGTGGTTAGTCACCCCAAAATCTCTAAAAAGTTTTATTAAGGCAGCCATCTCACCATAACGTTTACAGAATACGGTCTCACCCATGAATTTGGGATATTAATATTAAGATGGACCTTTGTATCTATATGTGCTTATGAAAGAAGATTTGCTCCTCTCGTTGCAATGCTATATAATTGATAGTAAACTGTTTGTCTATTTCATTCTGTGGATTTTTCTCCTCTGTGTTGCCTTACACTGTCGCATACTGCGTACACACTGATATACTTATGCACGTAATTCTAGAATAGTTATTAGAACTGCTACTTTTGCAATCCATGTTCTAGAACCAAGTGATATGACACCTAAGTTTTTCTAAATTTGTGTAAATACTGATAAATAAAGATTCATTTCCATCTGAGGGATTTGAGAAGCAATCCTAGTAACTACGATGCATATTGCACAAACAAGGCATTTCGGCAAACTGCACTTGCCCTTGATTATGATGAATGTATGGAACTAATACTAGCAACTGTAATTGCTTTAGTATGAAAGAGGAGCTTGACTATCTGACAAGTGGGCCATGAGCAAGGTAAGGGATGCTTCAATTATAAACGGTAATGGGTAAATTAATCAACGAACATGGCATCCATTGAATACAGCATACAGATTGTATGGCCTGTGGCATTATTTATTTGTTTTAATTTATGACATATTTGATGTGATGATATTTATCTATCATGATGATTTGACATTGAATGTTCTCTCTTTTTTCCCTTCTTTTGTCCGATGAAATAACAGTGGTGATCCGACAATGTATGAGAGTTATTGGCTGCAGACAGGGGACAAGACCACAGTTGTGATATCCGGGTGGCAATCTATGAGTTATTTCTCCGATATCAGGAACCTTTGCTGGTTTCTAGAAGACGAATTGGCAAAGCAGATCATCCGGTTGCATAACATTGTCGGGAATGCCATCACGGAGGGCCGGCACATTGTGGTTGGGACAGGCTCTACGCAGCTATTCCAGGCCGCATTGTATGCTCTCTCGTCGTATGGAGAAAATGAGCCTATAAGTGTGGTGTCTGCCATACCATACTACTCGGTGAGTGAGTCAGCATCATGTGTTCTGATTAATCTCATACAATCATAGATCATGATTAGGATCTCTCCCTTATCTGCCTCTCCATGTTTCATGGTCCATGCTGTCGGTGTTTTGGAACGTGAGACCTGATATCTTGCTAATGCAATTTACCCAGTGGAGGGCACTTCATGCCCCATCTGCTTCCAAATAATTTCAAGTTGGTATGTGTTTTCTAATGCTTTGGCCAATGAGAGGTCAATTAAAAGTGTGGTTGAGAAGGTTGACTATAGAGTTCCTTCTATTCTGAGTTGGTTGAGTGGGAGTGGGATAACATATTAAACTAACTACGGACTAGCAAAGTTAGGTTCCGCTATCTGAGGCCTGCTATCTATCCATCTTTTAAGGAGTTGAAAAAGTCATTATTGAGAAGTTATCGTTTCAACTTTGGATTACAGTGGAATAAGGCATAGTATTTCACCAATCCGTCTTCTAGCTTTCATTATGGAATAGCCTTTGGATACATAATACGAATGAACACCCCCCACACACACACACATAAAATAATAGAAAAAAACAAATAAAGAAAATGCTGTCCTAATTCCTAAAGTGGGGCTTCAGAGTATCAGTATGGTTTGTTTAGGAGGCCTGCCATATTTATTCATAATGTCTTGACTTTGATGTGGTGCTTTAATGAGCACTATTGTAGTGGTGTGTCTACTTTAAGAAATTAAGCATCGCATGTGATGTTGGCAGCCATCTTTTAAATATATAGGAAATACTTTCAATGAGGTCAAATGCAAAAACTCCTACGGAACCTTAGCATACCCTTCTTTTGTAAATTAAAGCCAGCAGCGAACAATCCTGAAACAATTGAATGGAAAGTTGTAATAAAGAGGAGCTAGTGACTGAATATTAAATCATATTTCTACTTCTAGATCTACAAAGTCAATGTGGGTGGTGTATGGACTTAGTAAAGTCAACCTTACTTTTGAAGACAATTTGCTGTAATGTAACATGATTATGACCAGCACAAACTTAGGAAGAGCACTCTCTAATCCTTGACTAAATATTTAAAAATGCTCTAGGAGGCCTTAAGTGTTCTGTTTTTCTTTTGTGTTTTTCAACTTTAGTCTAAATTGATTGTTGGTGCACACATTCATGAACCCACGTTCTTGTTGACACCCCTCTCTTATCTATTGATGCAATCACATGAATGTAAACCTCTTCGCTCACAGTTTAAGGTACTTGAATGCACTGGTGTTCAGATTAATGATAGCACAATCTGATTTTCAAATGCCTAAAAATTTCTTAGATCATGATTTACTGTTTCCATGTAAGTTAAGAAGTGAAGGGGATTCCAAAACTATCAGAGACATGGGAAATTCCTCCTCTCACGTATTGAAGCATAAGAAGTAACGTGAAGATAATTCTCAAATATAGAACGCAACTTAGTTTCCTTTTCCTTTTGTGGATATCTTAGAGTTACCCCTCTGTTTGGGGATAAGGTTGCTAACATCTAGATCCTTCTGGATGGTGTTGGTTGTATATAGATCAAAGCTTTAGTAAAAGCGTTGAAATGTTGGGAGGGCACATTATACAATTTGTAAGCAATCATTTCTGGACTATCTGATGATAATTTGTGAATTTTATTGCAGTTTTACCGACAAGTGGTTGAGTATATGAAGTCCGGGCTATACCAATGGGTCGGTGATGCATCAACTCTCAATGAAGACAAGCCTTATATTGAGCTAATCACGTCCCCTAACAACCCAGATGGGTTTATGAGACAATCCGTTGTTAACCGAGCTGGAGGGATGTTGGTTCATGACTTTGCTTATTACTGGCCACAGTACACTCCCATTACATCCCCTGCTGACCATGACATTATGCTTTTTACCGTCTCTAAAAGCACCGGCCATGCTGGAATGCGAGTAGGGTGAGCTTTTCTTTTTGAATTTCTTAGATATTTTGCATCCTAATCATGAATTATCTCCAAAAAGAAGGCTATGATTTGCTTCCATATACTAGTCATCAACTGTTTACTTGAAATAAGATGCATATGTCCAGGCAATGGACTCGCTTATTTATGGAGAACTTTCATGTTTCTTTAAGTGATTTGTCATGTATGGGTAAGTCTGCCTATATTTGAATCCCTTAGACCCCTTGGAAACAAGACCCACGTTCGGAGGAGGAATATGTGTGTACCGACTTTGAAGAGTGTCACCGGTCAAATTGGGTGTTGAGGTGAAATGAAGATTTGATGTTATATAAGTGACCAGTATTCTTGTGGTGTGTTCAATATAATGGCCATTCCCAATTACTTCTACATTTTGAGGTCTGAATATAAAGCTGTAAATTTTTTTTTTTTTACACCAATTGTGTGAATGTGAATTTGAATAGTTAAATACATATAGGTCCTAACTTCTTTTCCTTTGGCATATATAAAGCTGTGACAAATTTGTTGATGAAACTTGATCGCCATTGTCACAGTTGGGCTCTAGTGAAGGACGAAGAAGTAGCCAAAAGAATGACTAAGTTCATAGAGCTGAACAGCATTGGAGTTTCGAAAGATTCACAGCTCCGAGCAGCAAAGATTTTGCAGGCTGTCTCTGACAGTTGTGAGCATGGTGGCGACTTGAGAGAAGGGGGAAGTTTTTGAGATTAACTACCATCGTATAGCCGAAAGGTGGAACCAGTTGAGGGAAGCAGTGAAAAACACTGGGCTGTTCAGCACTCCCGAGTTCCCTTCTGCTTTCTGCAATTACTCCAATCGAACTTTTAGGACCCAACCAGGTAAATTTTATCAATTTTTTTCTTCTTAGATTTTGTGCCTTTGCTATTTTTTGAACCTATGTGACAATTACCACCTTTTCCAAACTTTTTGCTCCCCCTCATTCTTAACTGTTCCTTCCCGAACATTTATGCCTTTCCATAAGTCAAGCAAATGGATCATGGTTTGGTTTTGGGTCGGCACATGTTTCGTCAACAAGATTCGGATCAGTTTCAGGTTGGTCAAGTTTGGGTTAAGGTGACTTTAGGTCAGTTGATGTTTACTCCAATAAGCTTGTCTTATAAAGAAAAATAACTTTGTTAGAAAATGTTCAGGTTGGGTTTGGGTCTTGTATCCACTTTGTTAGAAAAATAACTTTGTTAGCTGTTCTAGGTGTCAGATTCTTAGGTGTGGATTCGGGTCATTATGTTCATGTCACTTTTGCTATGTCTAGTCGTAAGGCAATGCAAACTTAATCTACTACATTCTGTTTAAAAGAGAGAACTAATGGCTGCTCCATGTTGGATAATTTTATGGTTTTGCAGCATTTGCATGGTTGAAATGCGAGGGGAGATAGAAGACTGCGAAAGCTTCCTCCGAAGCCACAGGATTCTGACAAGGAGTGGGAAGCATTTCGGGGTGAGCCCCCAGTATGTGAGGATTAGCATGCTAGATCGAGACTCGAACTATCATCTTTTTATAAAGAGATTGCTCGACATGGGTCATAGCAAGGAATGATTTTCCAAGATAGGGGAAGGATGATTAGCAAAGCCTAAGATTAGCTTGTGTATATTAGTAAAATCTGACCTCTAGAACAACTCTGTACCAGATGTTCCTGTTTCAATTTTTTTTTCAGCCTTAGACTTGTCATAGGTTCAGTTTCTAGTTGTAGTATATTTCTGGAGAGAACATTTTAGTGCTTAGAGAGTACATGAATATTTGCAGATTACTATATTGGATAAAGGTTTCAAGGTTTTGATCTCATATTTCAGCATTATACTTCATTCTTGAATTTGTACACACGAAGGTTGGTAACTCGTGTTAAACAGTCGAGCTTGTCCTTTTAATGTCAAATAAATATCAAATATCGGATATGAAGTACTCCTTCCATTTTAAAATATTTGTCACTTTAAGATTACCGGAAACACCAAGGAAATACAAAATTTATGGTAAAATTTGTACTAAAAGATTACGTTGCCCCACGATTTTATTGGAAATGAAGAAAATCAATGAAAAAAGAAAAGAAAAAAGCAATTAATAAGGATAAAATTGATAAACTAGTCATTAATACGTCATTGAAATTGTTAAGTGACGAGATATTGTGAAACGAAAAAATTAATTAAAATAACACGTATTTTGAAATGAAGGGAGTAACAAATTATGCGTCCTCCTTAACTAGGTCAAATAAGTTAATTCCTAAAATGCTAATTCAAAAAGTTTTCACAATTATAGAATAAATGTGGAAAAATATAATGCAGAATTTGTCAATTATTTCCAAATAGAGAGCAAGGACATAGTCCCGCCTTTGTCCTGTGTATTTTGGTTTGTCTTATGTTACTGTCCTAGTTTCTATTTAGTCATTATATTGTAATATTGTCCACTTTATTTATAATTAAAATTAAGTAAACAATTTAAAGATGGAAGGCAAACTCATTTCTATGTAAAAGAGACATTCACAAAACAATCTATATAAAAGACTGTGTATTTTGGGTGAAGTAACAAACATATACATACCATTTTTTTCTTCACCTGCAGATTATGTAGTATAGTCTTATGTTCCCGTGTTTTATCCGCAGGGCTGTCGATCCAGTGATGGGATTGCAGGATGCAACTAATGCAACAATGATCTTCCATGGTGCAGCTTCTGAAGAGTTTGTCCATGAATATGCTAGCTAGGGCTTAGTTTATAGAGAATGTGCTTACCCCACCTCCCCTCTTTTTGATTGTAGAGGTAGAAGCTGGTGCTGTTAGATGCTCAATGAGTACCGCCTATGTTGAAGTCCTGTCTGTACTATGCTTACAGCTACGTAGCTTCTATTTAGGGTGTAAGTTGGTGGGAAGAGAAGGGAGAATGAACCGGGAACCTTCCCCTCCTGAGATGTTCTTACTTTAGCCCCTTCTGATGAGAAGGCTTGTTAAATGTTACCAAGTCATTTCAGGTCATTTTAATTTTAGACTTTCTGTAACCGAGTAAAAGGATGCAAATTTTTATCCCTTCGTATCTTTGTGTGGGTTTGTGAATTTGTGGTGCTGCTTTACTATAATTCTCTACTTGCTTATAAGCACAGGTTTTGCTTATGCCTTTGGTTTTTTTATGACGATCATGGATAGGGTGCGGGAATTAGATTGTGAATAGTTTATAATGTGGAGCATTAATGTATTTCCCAATGTGCTTCCCAACGTGCATCGAAGGGTACATGTCCTGGCATTGTAGTGAACTTCAGAAGCAGGAAAATCCATGGACCAGTCCCTCTAAATCCTTCTATGGCTAGTGTCGAGCCACCTTTATACGAACCTTCCTCAATCAAGATATCTGAACAGGGAGTTGGCAATTAGGAGAATTTAGGTCAGCTTTACAGCTCTTTTGTAGCCATCTAATGTAATGTAGAAAATCAGTCTAAACAAAGGGGTGCCAATGTAATCAGAGGAAAATCTGACACCCAAACAAAAAATTAGAGAATGCTGTTACTGGTGTTTACAGCGATTAGTCTGTTTTAAGTAATTGACATCGAAGCACCAGAATACTAATCAAACCCTTTCAAAGTCTGAGGTACATAGGTTTGCAAGGGTCAAAGAACTGAAGAAACAGCATATACTCACGGCAAAAAATCTATCATTTCTGGGTTCTGAATCAGAGCAAGTTTGATAGGAAAAGCAAAGTTGATTCAAATATGGTTCCTAATACAAAAGGCACTCTTGGGCCAATCATGTGATTTAATAAGAGTTAAAAACAAAAATAATTAGGCAAGACAAAACTGTGTTGTCAGCTAAGAGTAAACTCCTAACTTCTCCCAGCAATCCTAATTAAAGGAGATATCACCCCTTGTATCTCTAGCAAAGACTGTTGTATCCGCAGTTCTTCCTGAATTGATCGCTTCAAATTCTTTATGTGACCCTTCAGAGCATCAGATGCTCGGATGTCCTCAGCTCGAGATTGTATAACCTTGTTTGCAAAGGGTATCAACAAGCTCGCATATCTTGGCACTGTGGTGTACCTCTGTAATAATGCTAGATACAACTCAAGCTCCTTGGAGTCTAAATTTGACACACATTTCAATAGCATCTTCCTCGCTACCAATTCTTCCATTACTGCAACCACATTCTCCGGATCCTTCTTCCTAAGGGCAGCTACAAGAGCGTCTTTGTGCCTGAACTTTTTCAATAGTTTGTCATGCTCTGCCAACTTCACCTTCTTGGGTCTCAAAATCAAGTACTCCCCTTCTCTGGGTTTCTCGTTCTGCCCTCGATGGAAGTACCTAAAAGATGGTGGCCTTAACGCCCTCTTTTGGGGCTCCTCCCTATAGTGGAACCCTACTAGGTCCTCTTCGGTCGCTTCCTCCACTTTCTCCTTCTTCCTCTTCCCCATGTACATAATCCCATTTGAGGTCCCAATAACCCGGGTTGAGCTATCCGGGGAGAAGCCAACAGATAGCAAAGGTGCAGGGAACCTCATTGAGAATGTAATCTTCTGCTTTGAGTAATCAAAAACCTTCAAGTACCCATCCAAGGAAACACTCATAAGGCGATATTGATCGGATTCTTCTCCAATATGACGACCCAATTTACCAACACAAATGGAAGTAACAGTCTTATTGTGACTCTCCATCGAATACACACATTTCCCACCACCAATCAAATCCCAAATCTTCACCACATTCCCCCGGCAGTGGCCACCAGCCCACCTGAGGGCAAGAACACGACATCCTCCACTGGCTTCCCATGATTAACAACCAAAGCAGACATACCCGAATTAGAAACCCTAACATCCCAAACCCGAACAGTATGATCATAAGACCCAGTTGCAAACAAACTATCATCAACAGGTGAAGGAGACCCACTTCTAACATAATCCTTATGACCCAGAAAATCACACAACGAAGTCTCAGTAGCCACATCCCAATGCTTAACTACAGCATCATCCCCACCCGAAATCAAATGCAATCTATCGATTCTGTGGTAGTTGACTAACCTTACAGCGCGAGAATGGCCCTTTAATTGACGAAGCCGAGTTCGGGACTTCGTTTCGAAGACCTGGACAATGCCAGATTCTCCGCCGGCGGCTATAAGCTTGCCGTCCGAGCGAAAAGAGGCGGAGTAGGCGACGTCTTTGAAGGCCGAGATGGAGGAGGTAGGCTCAGTGGGGGAGAAGGGGTGGTGGGGGTTGAAGAACGAGAGAGAAGCGGAGTGGGTGGCGGCGAAATGGTGAGGGGGTTGAGGGGAGAAGTCGACAGAGGTGACGGAGGAGATGAGGCCAGAGATTTCATGGGTTTTGAAGGATTTCCAATACTTGGATTCTGGGGTTCCGTTGGGTTTCTTTGAAGCAGGTTTCAGCCTTGGTCTTGTCGGGAAAGTTTTGGTGACATGGCTCTCATTCGCCATGGCTGCCTCAGGGAGGAGAAGGAGGCGGACATAGGAGGGGTTTTGAGTTTCTGTTTAGGGTTTAAGACACCGCCATTTAGTATTCCCCCATTAAATGGATCTTTTTCTTTTTTTTTCTAATAGGGATTGTCGCCAGGCATATATATCAATGCTGACGTCGAGGAGGCCAGTGGCGTGATGGCCACCGGTTCTACCCTCCACCCATTTTCCCCATATTTGAATTCGGGCGGAGCAATATTTCATCAGTGTGAGGATATTGTGTGTAGTGGAGGCGCAGGCGCTGACACCCTATTTTCCAGTGCTGTTAAACCCGTTAGAACTTGCTTTGAGATAGAGCACAATAGGTGGCCAGCTTATCCAAAAATATATATATATATATATATATATATATCAATGCTGATATTTTTTAAATAGAATTCAATATTAATATTTAGGAACATTGGATTTAAATAATTTTGGCTTTCGGTCGATTGGTTGCTAATAAGCCGAATTTATGGGGAAAAAAAAATCATGTAGCGTTTTTATTGAGAAAGCTAATGAGCTGAAATTGGGGTAAAAATTGGTAGTTCTTTAAAATTATAGATTAAATAAAATAACTTATTTTTAAAAGTAAGTGTATTTATATAAACTAATAATGTGGGAGACAGATTTGCTCAAAGTAATACGTATATATTTTAATTTAGTGATATCTTATACGTGACCTCATGTTTAAAAAAAACACTGAATTCAAATTTTATGTAAATTTTATATATTTTGTTTTTATATTTAAATAAAAAATAATAATCAAATAACCCATAATATGCTTAAGATATAAGGGTGTGAAATGTGGCTCCGAATTACTTCTTTTTTTTTTTTTTTTGAGAAATGAATTACTTCAAATATTATTTATGGTAATCCTTTATTTTCAATAACTAGTAAGTCAATATAGACTAATCCCAAATACAAGAGATCACAAATAAACAAGTAATCTCATCCAATAAGGGTGTAAGTTTCTTTAGAATATATATATATATATATATATATATATATATATATATATATATATATATATATATATATATATATATATATATATATATATATATAGGGGAGGGTTCAAGTAAGCCCTCCCCTTTAGATGAGCTCACTTGTTAGATGAACACTTTTAATGTGAAACATTCAATTAAATTTGAGGGTTTCGATAAAAAGGAACATAATTTATTTATGTTATATGTTCATTTATGTATAGATAGGGGAGGGTTCAAGTGAGCCATCCCTCTTAGATGAGCTCACTTGTTAGGTGAGCACTTTTAATTTGAAACATTCAATTAAATTTGAGGATTTCGATTAAAAGGAACATAATCTATTTATATTTTATGTTTACTTATGTTCTTTTATGTTCATATCACGATATATATTAGCAAGAACCTCTTTATATTTCATATCACGATATACTAATATATAGCACATGTTCGACTTTACGTAAAAAATAAAATCTATTATATTTTATGTTCTTTTATGTTCGTTTATGTTTATTCGTTTCTTATTTTAACAACTCATTTATGTTTGGTTATGTTTGTTTATGTTCATTTGTGTTCGTTTCTACTCTTTTATATTCATTTCTTTTTCTGTTTATGTTTACTTGCATTTTGTATGTAATTTCGAATATATTATTTCTAATCACTTATTTTTTGAATGATTATATAATCGTTCAAACCGCTACAAAATACAGTTTATTTTAATTTATTAACCCAAATAACCAACGCAAACGGTTAATAATTGTCAGCTGATTGTCAATATTTTCGTAAGCATTTCTGTCAACAGATTGACTTTTCCCTGCTCGTCGCATCAAAGCACAATAATGTCTGGGGAACGTGGGGAGGGAGGGGTGAAGTCAAACACTTGAACGCTAAATTGGAGTCTTCCAAATGCAATAGGAACACATATCTACGTATAAAAAGAAATATTTTCTCGTACTCAATCCTTGCTCATAAACGCATAAAATGAGACAAGTTAGATCTCTCCTGGCCCAAAAAGGATAATTTAGACTCACTAATTTCTAATTTCTTGCGTTCAATTCCTTATTGTATATAAAAAGCTCGCTCAAATAAAACAATATCGAGCTAAAACGGAAAAAAAAAAAAGAATTAAAGAATTAAGATGAAAATAAAAGTGTAATTATCCCGGGAAGGACTTCGAAGCTTGCTGTTGGCCGATACAGGGGTAGAGTATCTAATTCACAGGAAGTATTTTTAGAACAGTCGTATCTCATATTCTCCGGACATTGTTATGTATCTTACCCACGGCAGAGCCTGATATCCACTTTTTTCTATGATCTTCAGATACTTCACCTTTGAAAAAAACAAATAAAGAAAGAAAAAATCAACAATTCGTGCTAAAATAAAAGTCACTATTGTTGCTCTATTTTAGTTTCTAATGAACGACGAGAGATCAGCAGGAAAGACAAATGCATTCCGAGGGCATAAACATTGCTCAAGAAAACAACATTTCAGAACCGATTTTAATTGTTTTATCCTGTGGTATTTATATGGTGACCAGTACCAGATATGGTGGTGACCAAGCATTTTGGAACCAATCTTATATGAATTAGTGTTGTTCGAGTAGCCAATTTCGTCCAAATAAGCTCATTTCAGGCAAAAGGCTCTTCGATGAGCTCACAACCCCCCTCCCCGGTGACCAAGCATCTTACATTTGAAGTCGTTGACTGCCTACTATTTTATAAAAAGGAATTAGAGGATAATTTAGAGTCATTTTGTTTTGATCAATGATTTCATTGTAATCCATAAAACTAAAACAAGAAATGAAGCTATAAAAAGAGAACCTGAACCCCGGAGATGGTGAAATAGGGAATCTCAAACTTAACACGGACAGGTGCTTTTCTTTCAGGAAGTCCATCATCAGCACTTACACTGGGAAGCAGAAACTCTGCCCTCAACAGATACTCCTGTACAAATGCTGGATACTGTAAGACATCCTACGAGCAGGATCAATATTGCACATAACTGGAATCAACAGTAATTTTTATATGTTGGTAGTGAAGTATTGAGTACAGTGTTTGAAATATTCCTTGTAAAAAAATATATTTACATGCCCCCATAAGAAAATTCATTTTAAAGAAATTCTGATGCATATGACATTCTCCTCAATCACCAAGAGACAATGGTATAATTTTCGAATCAACAGAAAGAACCATACCTTATTTCCAGGGAAAGATCTAATTTTCCACATAATTGCATCATTCTCAGGAGCATAAGTTGCAGATCCCATCGATGTCCGGATACTAGGATTTGTAGCATCTGGTGGTACAGGCAGTTCAATCCCAACATTGGTTGCGTGACTTCAACAACGAGAAAGTATGAACTCTAGTTATTCAGATATGCAGCCTTTGGATGCATTTTTAAAAAGAAGTTGAATCACTACATAATGCTCTTCTTTCCCTCGCCCCCAAAGAGGGGGAGAAGCTGTTCTATTATCTACACCTTTAATGGCAGTCGAGATAAATTGAAGCAGAAAAAGTCATGCATAAAATAAGCATATAACACAAAAACAATTGGTCTTTGCTACCATAGTTGCGAATGGTTTGATATTGTTTTATGGAAGACAATTTCATGCAGCACTTTTCAAAAAATTTAACAAAAAAAAATTCTAGAGAGACACCTTCGCTCCTTGAATTGGCTCTTAGCCTTTATCAACATCTCAACACGGCTTCTAGAATGCCTTTCCACTTGAGCTTCAACCCAAATTAGTGGTTTCACCTAATAACCACCAAATAAGTGCTCTGAGAGATTCAAACTTCAGCAAATGGAACAGATTACAAGAACCACAACTGACTTAAATGTATTAAAGTTCAGAAGACGATAATATAATTTACAAGGGCAACCAGCCATAGAACGGTATAACCTAAAACCTGCAGATAACAAGTGAACCTGAGTACTCAGTCTGTATGTCATCAAGTCGAATGAACCATCTGGAGGTATGAAGGATATTGTTCTGTCATTCTCAAATCGTGCCAAACGCACACACCTGAAGAAGAGGCTGCCTGTTAGAACGCAGAGAGCAGAAATAATTGTGAACCAAATATTTCTTGGCAACTAAGGACTTCATAGAGCAAGGGCAAAACAGGCAAAGACATACTGATGAAATTTGATGTCCTCCAGATCAACGGATTTTCCTCTTGCTGATTGACCTTGGGCCTCCAAAAGAACCTTATCGTTTAAGCCAAGTTTACATTCTGGCATGCCACTGCAGAACAAAGAAAGGGCATCTGCATCAGCGTTTGAGAGCAAACAATTTCAAGGACATGAAGAAGAAAAGGTCAAAACCTAACACAACCTATTACATGGAGAGAGGAGACATTGTCAAATCTTGATCCGCCATATTCGGATGTGCCCTTTTTTAAGCAATTTTACCTACTGAAATGACTGCATAAAGCAGTAATGCTTGGAAATGATAAATTTCACATGGTTATTTAGCAGCTCAACTCCCTTGAAGATGGGGAAACCACGTCAATGAAACCAATTAAGGGATCTCATTATTTCACATCCGCTACTAAATGATGACTAGATAATACACGTATGCCCACCAGACAACAGTACATGCAGAAATAAATAACAAAGACAGCATTTAGTGAGGACCAAGGAGGATTTAAAGTTTAAACATGGTTTGACCTTTTTCTTTCAGTCTTTCATGAATGGATCAACATGTGTTCATGTGTTACATAACAAGTACTACTATAGGCAGAAATCGAAGTGAATGTTGCTCTGTTAATGGTACTATAGAACATTTCTGAATTCATTTGTTCAGCAACCTGAGTGTTTTCTCAACTTCCAGAAACAGGAAACCTGAAATCTCATATATATGAAAGAGCAGGGATGCCAAAATTGACCACTAGCCATTAAAGAATGCATCTTTACAACAACCACGACCACCTACTGTTTTGTCCCAACTACGTAGAGTCTAAGGAGATCCAGACAGCCAAGAAAAAAAACAATTGAAAAAAATAAGGAATGTATCTTCAATGGCCCAAAATTGAGGAAAACATCAAGAAAGAGGTTTGTTTTGGGGGGGATGATTGATTCATTTACCTCAAGTATGTTCGCATCTTCAATGCTCCATTTACATCTGAACGAATTAGTTGTCCATTACTGTTGACAAGTATGTTAACACTTTCTATCACATCCAAGAAGACCTGAAATCGAAGATAAGAACAGAAGATCCTTCTCATGTGGTATCATGGCAGTATAATTGTAGCAACAGTACGGAAAGGATGAAAACACTCACTTCGTTCCTATTGTATCGTATCCCTTCGCTGCGCCAAGACACTGCATTTGTCACAGCCATGGGTGGCCGCTGAGAAACTTCCAACTTATAGGCATCCGTTTTAATAAACTCACTGAGAATCATCGCTTCAGTGTATTGAGGGTAACCAAAATCCATCATTTCATCTAGTAGCTCATACTGCCAAAGACGAAGGCGTAAAGAGTGATTAAACAAGTTTTACGAACTTGGTCAATATTGCGAATGTTCCCCTTAGAGTATGCAGTCTGTACCTACCACCACAACAAAGTTGTCCCTGAGTGATTCTTCTTCCAATTCTTCAAAATAATGCTTGAGAACCTGCATGAGAAAGCAAAAACATATTGATAAAGGCTTTAGCGATTGACGAGAATACTCCAGGGTATGACCTTTACCATTGTTCAATACAACTATATATTCTATACCCACAACCTCCATTATCACTCCATAGTCCATAGCCAAATAGCAAAAATATAATACAAAGCAAGAATGACTTGAGCCATTGTTTTCTTTTTACCCCAAGTATGGTACATTTACACTTATTGTATATTTGAAAATCAATATGAGGACCAATTGACAAGATGACTACTTGTGCATGTAGCAACCAAACAGATGAGCAATTCATTACTTGAAATCCTGCTTAGCGAAGAGGTTTTTTCTGCTCCCTCTTGTTTTTTCTTCCCCCTCTTTGTGGAGACGGGGTGTAACTTCTAAAGAGGTAGAGGGGGCGACCATTAAATTGCAAAGACGTTTCTTTAGCCCTATATATGAAAGGAGTTCACTTCTCATATTTGACGCATTAGATGACATTTTAGTATTAAAAAGCTGGACACTATTCTTTTATTAATCCATTTTCCATCTATATAATGTGATCCCACATTAACAAAAACCTGGAACGGCTAACAGGCTCGTTTTTACCTTTTGAAACTTCACACGCAAATTTACAGGTTTTATATCACAACTAGGTCAGCGAAGAAACCATATAATACCACAAAAACTAAGAAGTGCTCCAATATGCAATATAGGCTGAAATGTAGTTAAACCACCACTAAGAAATACAAATTTTTCGTTGAGACTTTCTCATCTAAAAGTCAACCCTTGTAAGGGTGACTTTTTAAAGGTTGTTTATGTGACATAATTATAGTGACTTTTTAATCCAGGAGTAATATTAGAAATAGAATTACAGTTGAGCTAGACTCCTTGCCATAGCATAGTTATGTATTAGAAACCAAGTGGTCTTATGTCGCCAATAGCACTTAGAGTTATATTCGGTTTAGGAATTGTGTTAGTATGAGTCTTGTACTCCATTCATGTAACTCAGTTGTTTCTATTATAAAAGGAATCAGAGGCCAAGGGAGAGGGCAACGAGCTCAATTCTCTCCAACATAATTAGATTTTTACATGGTATCGAGCTATAAACACACAACATGAGTAAGGACGACTTGAAGAAAGTCAGTATCAACGATCCCCAATCACCATACTATCTATGTAGTTCGGAACGCAAACTGGAGCAGACTCACAATCAATGCCTTAAAGGCCAAAAACAAACCGGTCTTTGATGATGGAAGCCTGACAAAACCAGGAGACGATTCTCCGGATGTCCATGCCTGGGAAAAATGCAATGCCATGGTCCCAGCATGGCTCTACAACATCATAGACAAGCACCTACACGGTTCTGTGGCCTATGCTGAAACTGCAAATGACACATGGACAGATCGAAAGGAAAGATATTCACAAGGAAACGAAAATCGTGTTCATCAACTCCGCCCGACCAAGGAAAATTAAGTGTCACTGAGTTACATGAATGGAGTACAAGACTAATACTAACAGAATTCCTAAACCGAATATAACTCTAAGTCCTATTGGCGACATAAGACCACTTGGTTTCTAATACATAACTATGCTATGACAAGGAGTCTAGCTCAACTGTAATTCTACTTCTAATAAGTAACTACTAACTATTCTAACAGTGACTTTTATTATATAAATCATAAATGAATTATTAGTCACCTCAATTATTATTCAGTAGTCGCTATAGAAGCGCCTATCTCAATCATGATATCTTTTACATGGGACAGTCTCACACAAGACTTACCGGAAACAAAACGCACCATAATCAATAAATCCACTAAGTTAGCCATACAAATACAACATTTTAAAGTCAAATTCCAACGCTTATATTAATGCCTTGCATAAAATCTAAGATACTGATTCAATTAGATGAAAAAACAAGAAAGATCAAAAAATTGAGAAAGGAGATCAAAATTCACCTGAATAACACGATGAAGAAAGAGAAGATGACTAGCAGCATTGCAATTCTGGCGAGACGCAGTCATCAAGTAAAGGTTATTGTGTTGTACGAACATGTACGTCACGCCTCTCTCGTGCACAACCGGCCCCTGCGATATCACGTCATCCTTTTTCCCCCACCAAAACCAAACAAATTCATCGAAATCATTTCTTCGCACAAATTATCATCAACAATGACACCAATCAAATTCCAATTCTGACCTAAATACCTACATTTGATGAAGAGAGAGAAATTCGTATAGGTAATTACGTACATCTTTACCGAGAAGCTTGGTGAAGAAGCGCTCAGCCTCGCCGGCGGTGACGTCACCTCGGTAGTCGCGCCAGATCAGCACCCGCCCCTTCACGTCGAGCAGGAACAGCGCCGACGCCGCGCCCGCCATTGTCGACCTCTCCAACTTTCTATCTCTAGGACGGCGATGGTTACGATCGATCAGGATCAAATTAGTTAGCTTGTTTTCCTACATTTCTGATCGATATTCCCGCCCCAAAATCTTCTTAGACTTCATCTCTGGCCGGAAAAAAATCGCCGGAGATTTTGGCCGGATTAGGTTTTCCGATGGGTGAAGGTCTCCGATTTTGAAGTTGAACAAAAACGAAATCGAAAGACGAAAGTCAGAGATGAGGAGCTTCCAAGTTGCGCCTATGCAAACGTTATTTTACTTTTTGTATTATTTTATTCCTTTGTATTATTTGGTTTGGCGGGGTCAAAGTCAAACTAAAACCAGATTGGGCTTCAATTTTTCTTGGGCCAAATGGACTATCACTACTGCTATAAGCCCAATTTTGAACTCAACAACATCTAATTCATTGAAATATTAAAGTCGAAACCATAATTCATAAGCATATTAAGGGCCGTGTTTATTTAGACAGCAAGCAGTAGTAAGGAGAGATAAGAAATAGAGAGGAGCTGTAAGTAGTTGTAAATGTACGTGTAAAAGAATGGTACGAGCAGTAAGCAACAAAGACCCAAAGTCTTATCTTCAGTTATCATCCCTCATTAAAAAACTTTTTTATAGTTTTTTTTTTTTATAGCTTTAGGTGAAAAGGACGACTGGTATCGCACGTCAGTATACTCGTAGTGTTTCTTTATATCTTTAATAAAATTTTAGTATATTTTGTATGAATATGTTTGAACTATTAGTATCATATTTTAACTATTATGGTACGAGCAGTAAGCATTGTGCAATTTTTTAAAATTTTTTTGAGGCATAGGGATACCATATTCTCTTATCATCTATATCTATATGGATATTACGAGTATACAGGCCATGAAAGATAGATCTATATGATATTAGGATTCAAACTTGGTTTCCCTTTTGAGCCCTTAAAATGTGGTTAATATGTTAGGCATTAGAGCACACATTAGCCCACTTGTAATATGTTTACTTTTTTGGTGCTAAATATAATATATTTACTTTTATATGCAGCCTCTGAGGTTACGCCAAAATGAAATTTTAATCGTATAATATTTGAATAGAATGAGTTGAAATAATTTAAAATGAGTTGAAACAAATTAAAATGGTTAGTTGTTATAATTGAGCTGAAATTAGCTGAAAAGTTAAATGAGCGGAAATGATTAATTGTTGTAGCTATTATATATGAAATGAGCTTAAAGAAGTTGAAAAGAGCATAAATGATCCGAAAGTCATGTTCCATTTAGCTTTAGTTTACAGCTTTACTTATAACTTCTTACAGTGGCTTACAACTTATTACATCTTTTTATAACTAACTTTATAACTATTTTATAACTGCTACAGACTCCTTAGAAATCTTTATTGTTTTCTTTATAACTTATTAGCTCCTTACAATCTTACATCTCATTATTATAACTAAATGGAATATGACCTAAAATTATTATAAATATTGGTATAATCGTAATTTTTAAATAGTCCTTTAGTCTATCGAAATTAGTTAAAATTTAAATAGTTTTAATAATCAACATCATTATTTAATATTTTAGTATCTCATGTATTGCTAGTCAAGATATTTATCTTGTAGAACGGCCCTACGTGATTTATTAAAACCTAAAAAATAAAAAAAGAAAAAAAGGGCCGGTCGTTAATAATATTCCCATCTGTCTGAAAAGTTGGGATAATATCATTTTAGGCTTTTTCTATTTGTACGTTGATAAATATTTCTGATTTCACCTTTTTTTTTTTTTTTTTGGGTGGATGAGTTCACTTAATGTTCCGGCAAGTGAATTGCCTTTCTGCGGGGCATTAAATAATGTTTTAAAAAAGAGGTGGTCAAGCCCTTTCTAATTAAGGTCAAAGGGATAAAGCTAATATAAATACATATATACCCATAAAATAATTAGAATTATTAAAGTTTAAAGAATATTGTAGCATTCTAGATTCTTTATCACATATATTCCCCATATCTACAACATATACTTAATTAACTCATTACTCCACAGGAATATTCTTATTGTAAAAAATGTGCAAAATATGAATATTTTGGGTGGTTTACGTTGTTGAATAAGCTAATACCTATATCTTATTCGTAATATTAAATTATATGTTTCAAATTCGCACTCTGAAAGCTACGTATGTGAGAAATATAGAAGATTTGATGTAATCAACATCATTATTGAAGAATGATTTGCGAATAAGTTGATTCTATGATTAAGTAGGAAAAAGACCTACATTAAACAGTGGCGGAGCTACAGTTTGAATTATAAATGTCCTTTTATTTGTATAGGTGTCACCTGAACTCCTGTAACTTTATTTATGAGTGTGTTTTTAGACTGAAGGATGTCCGGGATATCATTGAACCGCATGTGTAGCTCTGGCCTTGACATTAAACCTTGCCCTTTTCTATTGACACGAAGTTTCACTTTTGTTTGTGAATGAATTTTGGTAATTTAGGCCCTGTTTTATTTATCTTTATCTTACAACTTTTTACAAGTATTTATATTTTTTTATAACTAATTTTACAACTATGTTACAATTGCTTACAACTCCTTACAATTTCTTACGACTTTGCGTACAACTCTTTACAACTTTACAACACCTTATATCTGAATTAAAGTAAGCATAAATAATTCCATGTAGTCTTATAAAATTAACATCTCATATACAAACTCTCTAGCTCATATAATTATAAACACTTGCATTTTTATATAATACAAGAGGACACATTTTGGTGGATTTAGTTTAGTAGCAAAGCAATCATAACTAATGTGATAATAATGATGGTGATAATCATTGGCAATCTCAACATTGATAAGCCTTCCAACAAAATAAAGTATAATTAGCAAAGGTATTATAGTTAATGAGAAAATTTTGATGTGAGAAAATGGAGGTGGTTAGCCACCCCTTTAAGAACATGCATGTGGTATGCTTAATTCAAAGCCCTATAATTATTGGCTACACTAGGGTCCAAAGCTACTACATGAAAAAAAGTGGTTAAGATGAATATAATCATAATTATATATTAATCATGATCAACTAATTATTGATTACCCCTATGATCAAATCACAATCTATGTATGGTGTATCTCCTCAAATCACACCTAGATTTAGTTTGTGTATCTAATATACATCGGGAGAACCAAGGTTTTTAGTGATCATTAATGCATGATGTATTTATTATTTTTTAAGGAAAAAAAAAGGAAAGGTATTGGGGATGAAGTAGTTGAATCTTATTCCCATATATACTTTGAGTGGGTAGTTGGCTATTTTTTTTATTTTTATTCGTAAAGTTATTTAAAAAATTACAATAAAGCATAGTACATTTATAAGTAGAAAGAATTACGCCCGTACTAATTTTTGTCTGAATAATTATTATACTTTTCAGTTCTTGAATTGATAACACATTGTCTGAATTCTTTAACATATAAACATCTGAGTTATGCTCGTACTAATTTTGGTTATCTAGCTAAGAATAAGTGAGTTTTAGGGTTTTTTTTTTTTTTTGTTGTTATCGTAGGAATGTTATTGGGATCCCGGAGTGTTATTTATAAAAGAAATGCTTTAAAGGAGAAAAAGGGAAAACAGAAGAAAGAAACAGAAGGAATTGAAGGGCAAATATATATATGGGAGGGTGGAAAAGTGCTCAATAATTTGTCATTGACAAGACTAGATTTTCGTCCCAAGACAGAGAAATCTTTTCCTTTTCGGCTTTTTAGGGTTGCCACCCCCAATACCATGTCCCAAAAGTCCAATTTATGTCCGAGAAAAATCCAACCTATAAACTCCAAACACCATCTAAAATACCACAATTAACTCCAAGAGATAACGTAAATAGAAAGGGGGAAAAGGAGAGGGAAAAATTCATAGAAATAATATTGCATTATTTTTTTTATAGGATAAGATCAACAAATAGTCAATAGTTTTTTTTCGTAAAGGTTTTACCTAAGTTGTCTTCCATAAGAATGGCGAGAAAAAAGAAGGGGATAGAAGACCAAACTAAAGAAGAAGCAATAGAAAGACCAAATTTGGCCACTCGATCATCGGTTCTATTCCTTTTTCGAATGTGTGATAAATAAGAATTTGATTACACCTTCTAAGAAAACAACAGGTGTTTTGAATAATCGTTTGGATTTCTCAAGGAACCCGAATTTCGCCTTTAATTGATTTGATAACCGTTTGGTTATCTCCTTCAAGAATGATAGAACAAAAACCCCGATATTTAGTGATCAAGATTGAAGTTATGGGTATCAATTTCTGGTTCGATTCTCTCTTCCTCCTTTATATATTGCAATTCTATTCCACTGTTTTTTTTGTGACTCCTTTAAACCAAAAAAAATAAATGGTTAATATTAAAAAATGCGTTATTGATTTATTATCAAAGGAGGCATGCCTAGGTTGTCAAAACGTTGTTGCAGTATTTTGAATTGACCTTTTCTCTTTATCAATAATTACGACTGAGTTCTTAAGCAAAGGCAAAACTCTATATTCCCACACTCTTTTCCCGGTTTGAGTTCGGGAGGGAGTAATTTCTCAAGTTTTGACTTAATATAAATTGCTTGTGGTGAACTTGATTCTTAAATCTATGTTTCGGTTTTGATATTCCTTCCCTTGACCTATAAAAGCCCACCGGAATGCCCTTGAAATAGGAACCTAGAGGTCCACTTACCAAAAAAAAAAAAAATGATCCATGTCCAAAGAGGGAGAGGGAGGTAGGGGGAGGGAACCTATGTAGATATATATACAAAAGTTAATCACATATAATTCTATCTCTGGGTAAAGATACTTATCAATTGAAAATCTGAAAAAAAAAAAAAAAGAGAGAGTGAATTTTATGAGGAGGAGGTAAGGAACCTCCTTCTTCTCTAGAAATTAATTAAAGTCTACCATAAAATAAAAAAAATGAAAATATCACCAACAAAAATTCCAGATTATTCGACATTTGCTGAGTTTTTTCATAATTTCCAGCTGATCAAAGTGAAAATGCAGAGTTTCAAGTTCAGTTGTTACATTGTATCGTTGACGTGTTGTTTGACTTAGATATACACAAGTTTAGATCAAATTATGCTTAAATCAAAACAGAATTTTTAATTAATATAATTTAAAATAAGATTAACTGAAAATCAGACTCAAGACCATTATAAAAAAATATTCCTATTTTAAAATCTATTTTAAAAGGACCTTATTTCAAAAAAGAGAATAAGACCGTCCCATATTTTAAAATACGAATACGAAAAATAGGTATATGATATATGTGAGTTATCTCAATCTATTTGAACAAGGAATGAGAGAGAGAGGGGGGTTGCAAACTTTGCATACCCCTACATTATATTACATACACATGGTCGAAAGGTGAGTAGTCATAGATGGTCGAGAGGTGAGTGATCACCCACCCTATTTTTATCTTTTCCGGTTTAATTTTGGAGGGTAGAAATTCTTCCCATCCTCCGATCCAACCAGTTCTTTGGATTTACCTAAAAAATAAAAGGTATGAAAAATAGACATGCCTATTAATGTAAAAAAAAATAAAAAATAAAATTATAGAGATTTGGTGCCAACAAAAATACTTACAGAGAGGCCATACCCTCACTTATTCTCTGTGGACCTTTCTTCCGATCATCATGTTTACGCTACCAAACAATTACCTAACTGTACTACCAGTACCCACTGCTTTTCTTACCCCTCTCTTTTTATTTTTTCTTTTTCAACTAAAAGGTTAACTTATTCATTTATTACTGCAACTTTTTTTTTTTTTAATCACTGATTTACTACATAACCTAGGTCGTATAAGATGAATCCCAGAAGACTTGAATCTATAATAAACCCTAATAACCATTTTGCCGAAATTACTTTGTAGTTTTTACTCAATCCAATAGGCTCGCAAAATATAAGAAGAGGGGTACGAGCTCCTAGATTTACAAAGAAAATATTAAATATGTGATTAAATACGTGAAATTTCATACTCGTATTAATTTTTTTAAAAAAAAATTAAACCAAACGATCGCTAAGCATATAAACATTACATGTTAAATTACTTGATGAATTGACTTGATTAAACAATGTAAATTAATAAAATTTTTAAAGCATGAGAAGCGATTTTTATTGATCTTAACATAAAAAAAGTTTCTTAGCATAAAAACTCTTTTATTGTCTTTTTAAAAATAAAAAAATAAAACATACCATAAAATATCTATGTTTAAAATCCTCAACGATAAAGTGAACTTTTATTTTCAAAACGTTAACATGCAAAATATGAAAATTACAATTATTTTTGAGAGGGAAAAAAAAAAAAAGGGAAGGTGCAACTTAAAATGCAACAGGATTGAAGATTTGACTAATCATAGGGCATGCATATTACGAGTATGCATGTATGTTGACTTATAAAAGTCAAGTGACATCACACGTTAGTTAATGAATGCTTCTTCTCATTTTCTTAATGTATATATTTTACCTACAAATTCTAAGTCTCTTTGAAATGTTTTAAAGTTTACCGACATATTTATTTTAACGGTTAAAAATTAGTTATTAAGTGTTACTATTATGAGGTGTTATGAGCGGTTATAAACAGTTATAAGTCGTAACAAGTTATTAGTTGTTATAAACACTGTTATAAACATCGAAATGAATAGACTCTACATATATAAAATTTAAGCAACTCGACAAATTCTAAGACTCCTTTACATCAACCAAGTAGTAACTTTTCCTCAAAAACTTAAGAATTATGCCTAGTAGTAGCTTTCGAGAATATTTGGTAGATTAGACAAAGTGCATAGCATCCTGATCTAAGTGGATATATACCTACTTTCATAGTAGGGTGGTGTTGTTAACTAATCTACAATTTTTCAGTTATATATAGTTATTTTTAAGATTTAACAATTAACTCGATATTAAAAAATAAATTTATGGATTCCAACTAATAATAAACTTGTAAATGATTTGATCCTCAATTTCTTTAGAAAACACTCTAATCTTGCACCCTCCTTCCCTAGGAGTTAGCAGCGATAATTTTTGTAGATGATATATCTCATTTTGATTAATTTTTACGTTAATAATAGGTTTAATTTAAGTTTTCTACTAATAAATTTGTCTTTCATTTTATAAGAATTCAATCTACCATTTGTTGAGAAAAAATAGCATTTAGAACATTGAATTTTCTCTTTATATTTTTTAGAAATATATTTTAGGTATGAATTTTATTGTAAATGTATATTATAACGTTTTATTAATTAAAACAAAACTCACGATAGAGTACTTTAATTTTTTATGAACGTAACATAATAGAATGGGCAGACTGAAATTAAGGTTCCATCAAGCCGACCAGAGACCTCTTTTTCCTCCAAATTTTTGTTTTGGGTGTACGAGATTACGGTAAAACTCTAGAGAGAGAGAGGGGGAGGGAGGGAGCGAGGGGGAGACTACTGAAGAGACAGAAAGGGGTGTTGATTGACGTGACATGATCTGGAGTTTGCAGAGGCATGAGGGTCCGCTTGCAGCTCAGACTCAGACTCAGACTCAGACTCACCACCAGCATGCAATCCAGGAGAGATAAGAGAGAGAGAGAGAGAGAGAGAGAGAGAAGGAAGACAGAGTTGAGTTTTACTTTGATCTCTTTATTTACTTCAATTCTCTCTCGTGCTCTCTCCTCAGATTGATCATTGATCAATCCTCAGATCTCTCGTGTGCTTTGATTTGCTGCATGAGCCTCTGAGAGAGATGGGGAGAGAGAGAGAGAGAGAGATGGGCGTATAAATAAAAGAATAGTAGAAATTTTGGATTTGAATGGTTTGGATGTGAATAAAAATGTTGCACTGTAGTTGGCTGGGTATGTTTGTTGTAAATTAATTGTATTGTATATCTCAAAGTGAAAGTTTCACCATCAGACAAACTTCCTTTAAGTTCACACTGAAATTAAAGTCTGCATAGAATACACACAGCAAATGCCCACCATTCTACTGTTTCTTTCCATTTCTTCTTCTTCTTCTTCCTCTCTCTCTCTAGAATACCTCCTCAGTCCTCTCTCTTTCATAAACAGTACTTGCATTGTGACCTGCATTCTCTCCTACATCTTTTACTACTTTGCTGCTTCTTTGAATGCGTGCTTCCACCTTATCCTTGTGTTATTCTTATTATCAATCAATCTCTTTGTGGATAGAGATGTTTTGTATGGATAAAGATACATAAATTTGAATAATCGTCCACCCTGTACAAGTGGAACCTGCGTTAAAAGTATTTGTTGTATGTATGATCACCGTATTGTCATATATACATGTCATTGATCTTTCCTTTAAAACGTATCCGGGTCCGTAAAAGTGAACCTATTTTTTAAGTTTATGAATTTTATAAGTAATTTTATGATTTTTTTTATAATTCACCGTAAATTTTATGGATTCACCTAAGTCTACACCTGACTTATAACCCTAATTAATCTATCATATATTTTTTTCATAGTCCACCATAAACTTTGGTGATTAATTTGCTGAAATTAACATGTGTGCTAACTATTTTCCCTATGTTGCATATTCTATATACTCCAAAGTGAGTAGCCCCAGTTTTTTTATGTTAAGTTATAAAATTATAATAAGTTATAAAAAGTAATTGTAAAAAATTGTAAAATAGTTGTAAGAAATTGAACGAACGAGTAATATTATCCGTCAAAATTAAAAAAGACTGTATCCGAATATGTTTGAATAGTTTTTAGGTTGACTTTCATCTCAATTATAATAAAATAAGGTAACTTTTCTTGGATATATTTACATATATTCAGTGGTTAATTGGTCTTTGTGGGTGTGCATTTTTCTACATGAGACTATGTATTAAATGTGGACTTTGAAGGTGATGTGAATGTGCATGTACTAATTTAATTACCCAGAAAAAAATATATATTTCTTGATTTAAATGTCGTTGTCTTCTCACACGTTATTTCATTTATAATAACAATTTTTATTGTGGGTTTCTCTTATATAGAGTTTATAAATATTCAAATATAAATAACTTTATTTCTACACAGATTTCGTCTACGGATATTATTTTATTTAGAACACCTCAAATTTTTAGGAAAGAAACCAATAAAAAACATATAGGCTTGTTTGCAATGGTCTGTTAAAATCCGTTATAATTGAAACGAGTTGAAATCATTAGTTGTTATGCCTGTTATAACTGTTATGAGCAAAAACAAGCGGAAAATGAGTTAAAACTTACTATAAATAACATTTTGGACCTACCCTAAGAAACACAAAAAAATACACCTTAGGTGTATATATATATTTTTGAAAAGGGTAAAGGACTAATCTCAACAATTTTAGGCAGTCTTTCTCACAAAAGTTCCGCCTAAATTATCCTTAGTCAAAATAGTAGGTAGGAGGGGGATGAAAAACATGTTCGGACCAAGGGAGTAGTAACAGAACGGGCAAAACACGCTAAACAATCAGCAACATAATTAAGTTGTCTAAAGATGTGATTAATCCTACAATATATAAACGCGCTAACCTTAGGTATATATCGGAAAAGTAAGTGAGTTCAAAATTCAAATTATAGTGATAAAACCAATAAATGTTTATAGCAGGTAAGAAAAAACCATTGAAGAAGGGCTCCACAAAATGTGGGTTCACCATATCCTATACATAATGCTTTTGTACTGTTATAAATTCTTGAATAAATACATGCATGGTACATACAAACAAGTATATATATGCCCCACACATTATTATTCTACAAAGTAGAAGTAGTACTACTACTGATGTTTCCTGGATCAACTGTAGATGGAGGGGCAATTTATACTGTTCAAAACACAGGGTAAGGGTAAGGGGGGTTGGGACAAAGAGGCAACAAATAATTCTTTTGGACAAGTGGGAATAACCCCTTTCCTTTCCTTTCCTTTCCTCCTTTTATTTTTTTATTTTTAAAAAAAAATTAATTTTGTGGATCCAAAAAGAGGAGAAAATCTCAACTGTTACCTAAACCACTGTGTAACATATATTATTGCCCTTGCATGAAAGAGGTGGGCCATGGTGGTACTATTTATTCACCAAGCCAAGGAAAAGGAAGAAGAGAAGATAGAGAGATCTGTGGGCTCATAATTATATTGTCTTTAGGAGAACTTTAATTTAATTTAGTAATTTTTAATTAAGCCAATGAAGGAGGGGACTATATATGTGGGAATTTTTTGAGCATAGTATTTGAAAGTCAAATAAGATGTTGATCATTAGGGTTTCAAAACAAGGGCTTTAAAAAAACAGAAAAAAAAAAGAATCGAGATGAGATACAAAGAGTAGTAATCAAGATCGTGTAAAGTGGGTTGAATATAATTTAATAATTAATAATTTATTTAGCGCGTTTCTCTTTAATATTGAATTAAAATGAATTTGAAGAGAGCTTAGAATGGAGTATTTAACGCGAATAATTTATTATTCCTCTAATGATCAATTTGAAGGACAATATATGTAGGAAGAAACTTTTGAATTGAGGTTGGTGATATAAGTTGAAGATAAATTACATGACATTTTCTCAATTTTAGTGTGATTGCAATTTGTTGGCTTTCAAGCTTATGACTTTCGGGAAAGAGATTTCAAAACAAGAAAATAAGAACCCAATAATTGAGCTAAGATGGTCATCAAAATAGTCTAATAAAAGCTATCATCTCGCTACACAAAGTGGACGAGTATAAACCTTATAAATACAAAAAATTTTATATCAAAAAGCTTCACTCTTTGTAAATATATAGCAATTTCAATCTATATATATAGTCCAAAATGGTGCTTACTTTCATATACAAAAGAGGGACAAACTACATGTAAGTGTGGATTTTATTTCTAAAGAAAACACAACACAAAAGAATTAAGTTGCCTGGCTAGTTAGAGACAATTTCCAAATCCCAAATCTAAAATGTGGTCCTCAAGTAGAAAATTAGCTCATATTTTTCAAGGTATTTAAAAAAAAATTTATGAATTGGCTTCCAAGAAGACAAAAGGAAAGAGGACAAATGAAAAGGGGGAAGAAGCAAAGACTATTTTGTTTTTGCACCAAGAAAATTGAGTAACGTGTAATGCATATAGATTCTTGCTTGTTTCTAAATAAGTTTATGTGTATGTCACCCACCTTTCTAACCTTTGGTTAAAAACTATCTTCTGTGGGTAACAACTAGGACCAACTTCACAATTTAATTAGGTTGCTCTGACTCAACTGTACTCACGACCAAGTATTGAGTGTCCGATAAAAATGTCATGTTAAACTCGGTAGTTTTTTTACCGATAATTTTATACATTTTCGGTCTAAAATGAAATGTTGAGTGTCTATACTGATGTTCTATAGCATAAGCTATCTGATATGAATACTTATCACAGACTAATAGTCCCCCAAGTAACATAGATTTCGTCTAATCGAAAATCATCTCGTTATTAATGGGTTTTCTAAATCAAACTTAACACGAAAAATACAAACTTTTATATGTCAAATATAAAGTTAAGGCTATAAATCATCATGAACTTAGTTAAGTCTATGATCAACAAGAAAAGGCCACATGGTCCTTCTAAACCTAAGTAGGTAGGAGCAAAGTAAGAAGAATAATCATGCAACTTTAGGCATGATTACTTATTATGTTCTTAATTAAGCTACTTAAACATTGACAATTAAGTAAAGGAGGTACAAATGCACGCGTAGTAGAGCTAATTAAGATTAAACATGAAATGAGGCCCTAAGGTAAGTAGCTTATGAGCATAGAACCTAGTCAATTCTAGCCTCTAGTTAGTTTATTTGCTTAAATAGCTCATAAGGTTCACATTAAGGCATCATCGTTTCTAAGATTACGAATCTATGATAACACAATTCAAACATGACAGGAATAAGTAATTATACTGAAAGAGAACATTATCAAACATATAACGCAGCTAATAAGCCTTGTAATTAATCGATAAGAAATGAAATAACGATAAAATACTATTTGATCACGTATCAAGTTTAACAACCAACTGTCGATAGGATCTTAGTTTAATAATCAAAATCAAGGTCTCGATAATGTGGGAAGAGAATTTTGGAAGTAATACCACAAAATCAAGTTGTATACTCAAATTTTGCATGAACAAAACAAAGCAATAATACAATTGAAAAAAAGAATACAAAGATTTATAAGTACATTAATAATGTTGAATTATTTCATAGGAACCCCCAAGAATAACACATAATACTCAATTATTACCAAATTAAGAAATTGGAAAACTCCAATTGACCCCAACCAAATTAAACTAGCTAGTCCAAATGAAGGGGATAATTACCCTAACTAGCTAAGCTAGCACAACATCATACATACACACATCATTAACTAGCTAGCTGGCTAGCTAGAAAACAACCCCCAACCCAAATATCAATTTAATTATATATACTAAATAATAATAATAATAAGTTTTAATTCTCACCTCAACCTTCCATTTATAAACTCCTTCATTAATTAATCAAGAGAAAATAAAAACCCTAATATGGATATGGGGCTTAATTTTCTCTTCTTTTTTCTTTTTGGGCATTTCAATTAAGATCACATGTTACCTTGATGATGATCCCCTCCACCTCCTCTTGGATGATGATGATGATCAAGACCCTCCCCCATGGAAGAAGACTAGGGTAAGCCACACCGGAGAGGTGAGAAAACCCCCTTCATAAGCACTGAAGCCGCCGCTGGGCGGGGAGGAGGAGGAGGGATCCCCATCCCCTGCATAGGGAGGTGGTCGTGGTGGGCAGTGGCGGTGGCGTAGCGGAGGAGGTCGGCATTGGCGGCGTCGAGCTCCTTTTGGAGTCGGTGGACCTGGCGTTGGAGGTAGGAGATGGCCCCCACGCAGCCATAGACGGGGTCCCGGACCCGAGCCTCAGCCTCGTAGGCTAAGGAGTTGACGGCGTCCTCCCTCTGGTGGGGGAGGAGGTCGTTGAGGAGCTTGGTGACGTTGCTCGCCCCGAAAATCTTGTGGACGTTGGCGAACTTCTGGGGCTCCTCCGGGGAAAGTAAGGCGCGAATATGCACCCCGGGAGGCACTTCCGCCGGAGGAACTTGCATGCCGCGCAGGGGAGTTGTACGAGCTGCCACTGCTGCTTGATGATGCCATGCTGATGATCTTCCTCTGAGGGGGAACACATTAAGGGAAACCCGATATTAAGACAAACACTCTTGTATAAGATAATCTCACTTTTATTTTCACCCTTAATATGATGTTAATTGGTCTATAAAATTGAAGTTGACACTAAGCTAGATACATTAATTATAACTAATACTCATTTGTAGGAGATTAATTGATTTTCTTCGAGCTTTTCGAATACCTTTTTTGGGATGAGGACAAGTATCAAAAAAATTTATGGGTGACCTAAGTGCATAATTGGGATGAAAACGTGGATAGATTCCCCCTAAACATGCAAAATCATTAAATTTATTTGATCATTAGGTATGGCTCGGTAATTTCTACAGGGCAATTTACTTTGATCTTTGGGGAGATCAGATGGAGTTGAACTATTAACGAAATTTCCAATCATGTCTCTCCAAAAAGATATCTAATTAAGCAAGAGTATCATGAAGATCTATATATGATATGCATGGATCATGGATGAAATTTGAGGATTTTTTCAAATATATAACTTGCTCAAGGAAAAAAAAAGGGAGGGTGGGAGGAGGGAGAAAAGGAAAGAAAAGGGGAGGGAGGGAGGGGGTCAATTGGGATCATTTGACTACAAATATTATCCAGAAAATGATATATGCAAACTTAAAAATCAACCCCCTCCCCAAAGAAAAAGGGAAAAAATGAAAAAAAAGGCCAACCTCATGATGGGCTTTCAGAGGGTTAGCTTTCTGAGTTCTGAATCTCTGTGTCTGTGCTGTATGAACACCCATATGCCCTTTTCTTCCCAGTTTTCCTAATATTTGTCTGATCTCCCTCCCCAAATCTCTCTCTCTCTCTCTATCTCTCTCTGAGCCAGTCAGTCACTCTCTTCAAATGTGAAATTCTTAAAGAAGCAAGTGATGATTTAAGGTAATCAATCAGCAAGAGCAGCAGCAGAAGCCGCAATAATAGACTAGCAATAGTCTTCTACACTTCAATTCATAGGATCTCCCCAAACCCTCCTCCTTTTTATAACCCTTTTTCTTTTTCCCCTTTTTTTTGAGATTGCTTGCTATATATAAATCTCACAGAAACCTAGCTATAACATGTAGATCAGACTCCTGAAAGAGAGAGAAAAGAGAGATGAAGTGAGAGAAAGAGATAGAGGGAGAGAGACTAGTCCATATATATATATATATAATATATATATATATATATATATATATATATATATATATATATATATATATATATATATATATATATATATATAAATAGTTTTATATATGTGTATTAATTCAAAGGGCATGAGCTTCTTTTTAGACTTTTACCTAAAAAACAAGCACAGAGAGGAGCTAATTTAGCATGAGATGAGAGCAGCAGCTAAGCTATAAATACACCTTGACTGACCTGTTTCATGATCAGATGAGAAACCAGGAGAGAGAGAGAGAGAAAGAAGAGAGAAAAAGAATAGGGGTTGTACCTTTCTCTTTCTTCCTTGGTTTAAGGCTTTATATTAAAATTTCCCAGATGAGCTATAGCTCTAGCTCTTGATGTGAAGGAACAAAAAGAACTACTGTTTGCTGTTGCTGAAGTTAGCCAGTGAATCAAGTGATCACAAATTTATGAGCTAGGCTACTGGGCATTCATATGTTATCTGCAGAAACCCTAGCTAATTGGGGAGAGAGAGAGACAGAGAGAGAGAGATGGGGGAGAAATCATACAAAATTTATGACAAAAAGGAATGGAAGGCAGGCAAAGAGCATTTTTAATTAGTGGAGAGAGAGAGACAGAGAGAGAGAGAGAGAGATTCAGAAGAGTGAAAGGGGGAAGAAGAGGGAGATTGAAGGCAAAAGACAAAGTGTAATAAATGAGGGGGTGAGCAACACAAACACACACTATAACAAAAAGGAAAGGAAGGGGGAGAGGGAGAGGAGGAGGGTGAGTGTGACTATGAGTATGACCCCTGCAACTTAATAATATTACTATCAGTGTTTTTGTGGAGGTGGGGTTCTCCCTCCATCTCTCTCCTACTAGACTCTCCTCATTCATGTCTCCTTCTCATGCACCCTATAAAGAAAAAGAAAAAAGTAAATAAAAACATCTCATATGGTATCATTCAAACTCGACTATAAATGTGCAAATTTTTATTGAATAACTCAATTTCTAACAGTATATTTTCACACGCATATATAAAATGTTGAGTATTTTAAATGAACATCACAAACAAAATGTCTATCACATATTGTGTTACTGTAATCATATACATACGTTCTAATTATATATTTCCCACGATGTATGAGCGTTAATTAGTGCTCGATCCTAGTAAATGAACAACTCAAGTCTGTAAAACTTGTCAGAGTTGTACAGTAAACCAAGATCAGTAGCATAACAAGGTTTTGATCCAAATTATGCAGCATAATAATTTAATTAAACTACAAACTACTATATCTATGTTGAATATTAGACACATTACCTCCATACATGGGAATTGACACTTGGAAAATGACAGTCATATGCTTGCAATAGTTGAAGCATAAAGAGAGGGGAAAAGCAAGAAGTCATGTGTTATAACCTGGTAAAATAAATTTCCTTAATTCAGGCATTTAACTGCACCATTACAGTTATATAACAGTTACAGGGTTAGTTAATATGGATGATATAATTGAGTTGTATAATTAGTAATTTTTATTTTAATTAAACATGATAAAAAAAATGCAATAATTAATTAATTATCAGTAAAGAAAAAAGAAAAAGAAGTATTACATGAATAGGATGTTTCTACATCTGCCATGTACTGAATATCATTATTATGCAAAAGAACAGTAGCCATCAGTACTCTTAATTAAGGATCTATCATTTTCAATAATCAGTACTTAAAAGTTTCTTGATGAGAGATGTGACTTGTGTAGATTATAAAAATCCAAAACAGGACTACATCATACCCATATGGTTACACATTTAAATATCGCCTCTACATTTATTACAAAAATATAGTAATTTTATGTATATCACCTTCCCATATGACTAATTTTACTTTATTTTTAGGAACATATACCATCAACTCTAATTTATATATCTATATATTATACAAAACTTAGCAGCAATATTTGTATCCTTTCCCGTCTACTAAATTAAAACGTCCCAAGCCTAAATCCTAATCTAATTTATTGTGCCTGATATTATAATTTTAATAATTAGGTATTAAAAATATATCAACTGTGCCTGTTACCCAAAAAAAAAAAAAAAAAAAGGTTATCAACGCTTTCTTCATTGAATGTTTTCCGGTTAAAATTGTTAGATAGAAATAAAAATATTAAACTGCTATCAAACTAAGTCCTGTTATCAATTCTACATTAAAAATTTTGACCTAATGATTAAGAGCATCACCTAGCAATTATAAATAAGCGTAAAAACCATGAAAAATAAAAACACTGTCAAAAAGTATTATATTTGTTAGATGATTTATTATAATTTGTGCATATAATTGCCATCAAAATTATGCAAAAAAAAAAAATTCAAGTCAAGACGTACTTGTGAAACACGTACTTCGATGTCAACAAAGTGTTGGTAGACGTGACAGCGAACTCACCCCAATAAGGAAGAGAATACACATTCAAATTTTCCGAAGTGCACTTGTCACCTTAAACACTCGTACTCCATAAAAGAAAAAAAAATACACCTTTCTTCAAATTTTTAGGGTCAAAAGACCAGTTTCTCTAACTGTTGAGGATAAAACTATACACAACTGAAATCTCTTAATGGCTCAATCCAGTTGATAATGAAATTAATTTATACAACTTTGAGTTTTCAAAATCAGGGAGTGATGGATTCATATCAATTAAGTGGTTGTCTTTATTTGCCTATTTGGTGTACAAGAATGAAAATGACCATTATATTCATAAATTAATTATTATTGACTCTTGGTCTTGGATGGACCAACCATTTCATATCATTTTCCATGACCCAATTTCCACATGCTCCAATTACAGATTTTTTTCTCTTCTTTGGCCATAAATATTACAACCAGATCCATTACGAGCAATGCACAAACAAGCTACAAGAATTTTTATCAACTCCCCCCAAAATAAGGGATAATGGAGAATCAAAATTAATTAGTATATATTCAAATTTAATGTACTTATTCAACCTATTAGTTGTTTTTTATGTTCTCTTATTTATTTCATGTGTCAACTATTCGGTAGAATGTTGTCACCTATTTTTATTAAGAAACCGAAAGAAATTTCAGAAACGAAAGAAAGTGAAAAAGAAACAGACGTTGAAATAGAAACCACAGAAACGAAAGAAAGTATCCAACACATCCCATTTCATAGTATATGATATTGGTTGATTCGAATAAGATAACTAATCAACTACAACTTCAACATTGATAGTACATGTGGTTTTGCACATGGAGTGAAATCAATCTCTATCACAAATATAACTTGAAGTTATACTAAGGATACGTGTATATATCTATATGTGTTATTCAAACTATTTCAGTACTCATCGATTATGATTGGACACAATTGACACTTCATTAAACCGATAAAACGTATATTTTCAGAAATAGTAAATTTGGTATCCGAAGATATAGTTGTGTACTTTCAAATACTAATAGTTGTGTTTAAGTGATACATATAGATAATTAAAATTCGCTCGACTCCGAGAATGAGAAAGCAGGTGAACTAAGGTTATCAAGGTCATATGTTGATAACATGATCAACATATAGTCTCTAGGCCTAGCTGTCATAGTTGGGACTCTAAGAGAATCATTTGATGGGTAAGAGAGCTTCTAATTTATTTATGAATTCTCACTCTTTTATTTGGAGTCCTGGGAATGATAAAATATAGCAAATTGATAAACATATATCCCAATATAAGTATTTTTTTTCTTGTACTACAGACTTTTCAGGAGTTTCTTGATTCCAATTGGTTCGAGATGTTATTTAATTTTCTATCCCTATTTTCCCTCCCAAAAGAAATTCCGGAGAAACTCTAAAAAGTGAAAAAGAAAGAGTAAAAGTTGAAGGGTAAAAGGGATGAAATTAAATCTTTTTACTACAATGGTAAATTTTGTTCATCGTGAAAATCAAGAAATAACAAAGCCCCTTTATAATAAAATTTTAAAAAATTAAAATAAATATTAGTACATAGGTAATAGGTTTAGGCTTTTGGTAGGACAATTGTAGGTTTAGATTTCCACAAATGGGCAAGTTAGGGATAGAAGAGGGCTGGGCCGTAGAGAGGGGCCCAATAGGCTAATAGGCAGAAACGTGTGGCTGCCATGCTATGTCTGGGCCTACTCCTCTCTCTCACACACAAACACATTATTATACCATATTCATGTAGGACACCTTATTCTTCTCCTCTTGCTCCCCTCCCTATGAGGATTTTTTGTCCCCAACACCATCCTATTACCAACAAATATAAATATAAAGTTTTAAAGTTACCCAAACAAATTAATTTTATTCACTTTAATGTACTTCTTTAGATTTACGTATCTCGTAAACGGTATCAATCAGCACAGCTTAGTAAAGTATTTGAAAGTTGTCGTCAAAGACTTGATCGAATTCCAATCTCGTCCGCATAAGTTCTTGTGCATCCTCATACAGTCAAAAACTAAGCAAAACAAAGAATGTATCTACTTCTATAAGAGCATTATTGCCTACAAATAAATCTTTCGAATGAGTGATTACGATGGAATCTATAACTTTAAAATACTGGCTCATTCAAGCTTGTTTTTCAATGTTACGCTATGCTACAAATGGTGATTATTAGCACAATTGGCAAAGTTTTTTGACAGTTATTACTAAATAACTTAAACATAAGTTCTATCTATATTAGCTTTTGTGTCTCCCTATTGCTTACAGATAAATTTTTTCGAGAAGTGATCACAATAAAATCTATAACCTTAATATATAGATGAAGTTTTTGGGAGAAGTATAGGTAATAGTGCTTATATTTTTTCCTAAAGGAAAAATTATCATGATTGTCCTAAAAGCACAAAGTAAAAACCAAACGAAACCTAATCCTAGTTACTGTGTGGTTTGAATTGAGAGAACACCGGTAACATGAAAGGTGAGCCTAATCCTAGTGAATAAAAGCTAATTTGCCTATGATCAAGGACAATCTCATTATTTTTATATCATAACTTATTAGAGGCACCTATAGGTATCATGTATGTAGGGAAAAATGATTACACAAGCACAAGCAAATTTTTTTGTTTTTTTCTCTAATTTTTGGGATCAAAACCAATAAAGGCGAATTATATAATATATATATATATATGGAATTTTTACATATGGTGTAAAGGTTTATGCAACTCTCATGCAAGGCAAAACTCCTAAGAATTGAGTCTATATATATGATAATAAAAGTCGATAAATGAATGAAATTTGATATCAAATTTTAGAATTGAGTTTTTTAATGTTTCCTATCAAATATTAAAGTTTCGATTTAAACTTTTGAAGTCACTTTGTATCTTAAAATTTGATCAACGGAATTATTTTAGTGGTTATATATGTGGTGATAAGTGTCACAAATGAAAGAATTTTGATATCAAATTTTAGAGTTGAACTTATTTTTTAAATTCCCTATTAAATGGTCAAATTTTGAATCAAATCGTGAAAATCGCCGAGTTCAAAAATCAACTTCCTCCTTCTTCAAATGGAAAATATTTTCTCGTTTTCCTTCACAAGCATTTTCCATCATATTTTTCACCAAATAAAAAAATTTAAAAATTATTTTCTTGAAAAATACTTTCACATCAACCATACAAACCCTTATTTCTTTTTTTTTTAAAAAGAATTTTCAGAGAATCTGACCCCCACCTCAAAGTGACAATGATCACGAGAAGTTTTGACAACTTCTTGTCATTCTTCACTCAAAGATTCAAGAGAAAAGGAAAAAAAAAAAAAGTGAGAGAAAGCCTTGGTGTGTACCTTTTGCTTGGTGGGACAAATCATCATGCTTGAGGAAGATAATCATAGACTTGATGCACCCCCTGCCATCTTGGCTTTATTTTGCTCCTCCACCTCCCTAAACAATCAATCTCAACCCAAGAACCCAACCAAAAAAAAAAAAAAGAAAAGAGGAAAAAAAAGGGAAGAGGGATTTTGAAAACCAAGAACATAATATATACTTGAATTTTGTGCATGATTTTAACAAGAAAGAATCAATCAAACATTACTACCTCATGGCCCAATGCCCATCAACTCGGGCAGAAACCGAAATCTTAAAAATTAGTGTCACTTAATAAATATTATCTCGCTAATTTTTTAAAAAGGGGTTGATTTCTTTTATACCCGATTGTCGTTTAATCTTAACTTTAAAAATAATGAGAGTTTTGAAACAAATAAATTGAACATAATATATATTCACAATAAATCAACATTGTGACCCGAAAAACCAAAATAATTTGTGTCCTTAGGCACCTATGCCTATGGTGGAGAGTAGGAAGGAGAAAGGGTAGGCATTACCTATAACCTATTTGGCTAATCTTGATGAACAGAACCCTTTAAATACAAAGTGGGTTACAAGAAATACCACTTTGGGATAAATTAAAGAACTCAAATCAATCAATAAAATCACTTTCAAAGTGCTCTTTTTTTTTTTTTTTGGCCTTCATGAGCTACTTCTCCCATCTTACACACTATTATTGCAACATTTAGATTCTCTCCTCTTGAATTTCTCTGCCGCCCAAATCCAATCAATCCTCAATAGGTCCACAAGTAATCATTAGAGATTTGGTAATTTTATTTTTTTGATAACAAGAGGAGATGAGAAAAAAGGAAGGCAAAAAAAAAAAAACACATTTAACTTTTAGGATATATATATTTGATTATTCAATTTTCTTCAAAAAGTTGGCCAATATGAAAAAGATTATAAATTTTTCAATACTTAGTTCACCAAACTTTCTCAAAAAGTTAAGCCGGTAGAAGTAGTTCCTAAAAAGTTATTCTTCATTATAAAAAGATAAATTTGCTTATAAAAGACAATTATTTAATATCGATTAAATTCAGACATAAAAAATTTGTTTTCTCTAAATAAATATAATATTGTAAAAAGTGGGCTAGTTAAGAATCCCCGAAAGAATATATGATTATCCTAGACTTTTTCTCATGACCAATAAATTATATATCCATTATCATAGGCTAGCATGAAAAATGGAAGCATGAGATGGCCCTTACTAAATGTAACACAATGCCCATTCCCATTATGGGTTGTTCTATGTGGAAAGCTAATCAAGTTGCTCTCTTAGCCCAATTCATCTTCATCTAACAAATTATTCCTACTAATTAAAGCATTTTTTATTCATTGATAAATTTAATTATATTACAAAATGGAAGAACAATTTAATCTTAAACCGAATATATGTACTATATTTTTATATATTTGGTAAGTTATTTTAAATGAGATTATCTTACCGAAAAATATAGAGAATAGATGACAAAGGTTATGTAATTAGGAGAGCATGCCATTGAGAATTAGCTTCTCAAGTCATTTCCTTTTGATAGCCAGCCACTTAGAGTAATGGTTCTAAGTAAGATTTCTTGATTAGGAATTCTTTTTATGTCATGAAAACTTACATTATAGGTGCCCATTTGGAAAAAGACACACACATCATAATTTATTCACGGTAGCAATAAATGGTGTTGATTTTTAGAATCGTTAGGAGAAAGTTGCTTTCATCTTATCCCCGTTTCTTATCATACTTATATTCCATATTTGTAATTTAGTTTCAATTTCTGAGCATTATTTATGTTTAGTAGCAGGCCTTGTAATTTAGTATTTATATTTATGGGCCCGAGTCTATAAACTCGTTATATGAAAAAGGAGATCATGGAAATAAGGATTAGATTTTAAAAAATTAAAACAACTCGAATGCATGGTATATTTTGTAGTTATTTAACGAATATTTTGCTTATTTTTGTATTGGGTTTTTACCACCCAATTATTAATAAATAAATAAATAAATACTATTCGATTTTTTAGAGTATAGTTTAGTTTTATTCAACAACAATTCAAATGTATTTAGTAATTTTTGTATCATTCATCATTACTATTCAAGACCTTTTTATTCAGTGTTACCTTAAAAATCTAATTATTCGAGAACACCTTTTTAATCAAAAACTAATGAATTCAAATGGATTTAGGTGCTATTAGGAATAGCTTACATTCTTATAACTCCTTACAACCCATTTAGGTTTAGCTTACATTCTTATAACTTCTTACAATTTTTTACAACTAACTTTACAACTATCTTACAATTTCTTACAACTCCTTACAACTATTTACAAATGTTTACAACTTTTCTTACAAGTTAAACCTCCTTACAGCCTAAATGAAATAGAGCCAGTTTTAGCGACATTCGATACCATTTAATACTTTTTAGTACCATTCAACATCATTCAGTTTCTACAAATACTATTCACTATTATAAGTACCAATAAACCACTCCACTGCCATTTAAAATCCGAGACCTTAAATACCATCGATTCAAAATAAACAACTTAATTATCAACTTTGAAAAGGGAAGAACAAGCTATCAATATCATTTTCTATCACGTACAAGTTTTCTATGATAGGGAGAGAAGGAGACCATCAAAGAGGTGTTTATAAGCACGCTTGATGAAGAATGGAGAGTCCCTCCTCCCTCAACAACACAAATACTTTTGTGGGTGTGGGCGGTGACTACCTTACCTTATTCATCAAAGAATAATAAACAATAATAATACTAACAAAACTAATCATAACAAATTTTAGGGAGGACCCTAAAATGATTAGAGATACGGCTACCCCTTTCTTTTCTTTTTTCATTCTTATTTTGTAATCATTCATGGATTGATTTCATCACATATGTCGTTTTGTCACTCGTTCCTTTTCAACCTTCTACAAAAATTTATCAAAACAGCGATGGTAAATGTGAGATGAGTTTGGAGATCGCAACGGATCCCGACATAATTGGGTAATTTCCCTCTTTTTCAAGTAAGAGATGGCTTGAGAAGATAAAAGCACAATATGAATGGTATAGGCTAACTTATTACACCTATTATGAGACTTCCCTGTTGATTATCACATGACTAATAGAGCTTTGTTTTATGTTTCCGCAATTGGTATCATATGCAATATGAATTATATGCGGACATTTTTTCATTTCAAAAAAGCTAGGATTGGATATCATCACAGAAAACTTCAGTTAATTCAATTGGTGAAAACTTTTAAGCATAGCTTTTATCTGCTTTTAGGGTTCTTGTTAAACTCAAATCATGATTAAAGTAATAGTTATGTTACCATTTTCTGGGACTAATGAAAGAGTTGCCTCTCTTTTCCTTAACTATACAGACTCACAATGCAATGCAGTGGATGATACAAGAGCTTGATTAGGCATTATTGAACATATATCTTGAATACAAAGAAAATCCATCATATGAAATTGGATTTCTTGACAAATCTTTTGGATTTGACCCTGAATTAGACACTAGGTTTTGTCCTAAATCTGTGAATCCTCTTTAATTAGTTGGCTTTGCCTTTAATCATAGAGGGTAATCTGTCCAAATCACTAGGTGCAATGTACCTAAATGCATGTAATCTAATCTCCCATCCCTTAGCCCCCACCCTGCTTGGCTTCATAGCTGCTTCCTGGCTTGTGAATACTTTCTAATTTGTACATTTAATATTTTATTATTTATTTATTTAATTTTATATTTCTTCTAAAAGAATATGGGCCATGAGCTTGAATGAGAGAGGAAGAACCCTAAATGGCCAGGCCTTCTGATCCACAAAATGGCTTCACTCCCACCCCATTAATATTTTTAGCTTGGGTTGGGTTAATTCAGGTGTTTCATGTTTGTAGTTATAAGATTTCAATTTAATTTGGATCAGTTCATTTTTAATGTGGATTGACTTTTGGTTTTTTTAGTATTTGGTTGATTTTAATTTGGTTAGTTTAGGCTGGATGAAAATTAAATTGGGTCTACTTCTGGCGAGGGTTCGGAACAAATTTGAGTTGAGTCAGGTCAGGTAATATGATATCGGAATCTTGCCAGGTCTACCAGGTGAGTTTTTGTGGTATATTTAGCTCCTTGAGCATTTAGTAAACCCATCACACTACAACAACTACCCTGTAAAAACCAGCCAGACTCGAGTCTGAGGAAAACTCCAAGTGTTTTCAACCACAACACCCTGAAAACCAGAGACGTAGTTTCTACAATCAGCAGAGAACATTTTCAGTGATCTCATCACATTGCCAGTTAAAAAAGATCAATGACATGGACAAAACAAGTGTATGCACACAAGTATAGCTGTAAGTGTTAACAGATGTTTCAATCATTGGTGTTGAGGTATAAGCATACTTTGGTTTTTAAGCAATAATACTGTACAGTTGGAAATGAAAGTGCTAAAGACAAATATCATAGGTTGCAAAATGGAACCTGGATTTTGGGTATGAATGACCAGCTTTTTACTTATTCCAGTGCAAGAGCTCCTGCCAATAAAATGGCTCTGACAAGAGAAGTTGGTACATGCTGTCAATCCTCACAATGCCAAGCCTCCTCCCAGGAATCCCATGATACTGTCTATCTTGTGCAACAATTCTGTGTGATAAAATTAGGGGAAGTGGTGGAAATAACATTATCAAACAATAGGTGATGCTGCGACTCTGACCTATTCGTTTATGAACTTCCGTAATTCAATAAATGTTATCACACAAACTGAATCTTGATTTTTTGGTGTAAAGAGAGGCACACAAGTGAATGTATGTGGATTTGAATCCCTATCTGAGACACATATTGATTGAGCATGGATTCCCACATGCATTTCTTGTTTGTTTCTATATAATGCAAAGCATCTATTATGATGATGAAGCTCACTATCCGGTAAAAGTCCAGCTAATTCTATGAAGGTTCATGTTTTTACCATGGTTTTAGGTACATAAATTACTCCTACACACAAATCAATGCCTTAAAAAGTGATTGATGCTCATCAAATTTATATGAACATCATAAGTAAAATGTAAAACACACCACTATAAGGAACTGATTGAGATCAAGTTCTTCAGTTGCTTGTGCTAGTCCTGAAAGTATTAATAAACCCATCAGGTAAAATCCCCTCAAGCTGATCAGCAAGTTTGTTTGTTATAAACTTTAACATTAGTGTACCTGACTCAGTCTCAGTGATACACTCGGAAAGAAGTGCAGTACAGCTCTGGGGCAAAGAGAAGTCTATGAGTTCTGCAGGATGATTGAGCACTGCTTGCTGAGAGCATGAATGGGGAAGATGTTCCTGCTTGATGATGATAACTTCGGTTCCTCAACACTACTTGAGCGAGAAAGATAAGTTGTTCAGTCTCTCTCTCTCTCTCTCTCACACACACACACACACAATGTTACTTTTGCTATCACTTCTGTACGAAAAGCTTCATACCTACAAGGGAACAGAGTGGATAGCATGCCGTCTGAGGAACCAACTTCCACTTCTTCCTGCAAGCACAGGCAAGCACAAAGAAGTATGAACATTCAGCTGCAATATCTTGCACAGTAAAATATACCACAGTGATTAATTTAGATTCTAGGGTGATGAGAAACGTAATGATTTTACCTTCAAACTCCATGAACATCTGAGCTTCAGCATTTAAGAGGAAAACAACATGGCGAACTTCTGGATCTGCAGCAGCACATTACTTATGAGGCAGCCAATGTCAGACACATGCCTAGAGAAGGAGAAAGACAGAATAAACAGGGAACCGAAAGAACTAACGGGTAGAAAGAGAACATTAACCTAAGAAGACTTTCACAGACTTCCGATATAAGGCATGAATTGATCATTCTCCGCAATATTGTATAGGCATGTGAACTTACAACAATCAGTTAAAAGTACATATGGAATGCCGAAACACCCAGCATCCTGGTAATGGCATCATGTCTTGTCTCCACAGCAAAGTTCAGCAGTAATAACAATGACGAAACACCAAATGGAGCAAAATGCACCAACCAAATTGTGTTACTATTTCAGTAACCTTTTCCCTCAGCACCTCTAGTGGAGTTACTGTCCAAGACTTACAATACAAAATAGTTGAATGAGAGATCAAGAAGTTCAACAACCACCACTCAATGTGGATCCTTATGAAGAAAGGTCCTAGAAGATCCAGATGAACACAGACTCACCCCTAAAAGGCAAATATGCTGTTTCCAACATATCCATAAAAGCCTTATGAAAATACTCTTTTGGTCCCCATGTATTGCCATTGTTGACCTTTTTCAGTCTCCAAGAGTATATTTGATCATTATTTCCTCATAAATCACATAAGAAAGCACATTGCAAAGACGCATTTTCGAAATTTCAGAACTACTCTGGGAATGTTCAGTTAATCATCTATGTCATGTTTTTAATCAAATATATAACGATTTAAAAAAATTAACCATATGAGAGTAAGATGGAGACAGAGGGAGTAACTTTAGGTGAAAACATTTAATGATAAAAATAAAATCTAGAGGGATCATCAGTAAAGTGAACAAATGTTACAAGCATGATTAGATTTGAGAGATGCAGGCCAAATTTCTGGAAGCTGAGTACCTTTCTGAAGTACATCATCTCTCCACTTGAAATTACACTCTCTAAATATACTAGGGTATATATAAGAATAGACCAGATTCTTGAAGACAAACAGAAGTGTAATGTGCAAATAGCCAATAATAAGGATAATGTTAGAACATGCTGACTTTGAAGAGATGGCTTCACATATTTGCTAGGGACATTTCCTAGACAAAAACTGTAGAACAATACAATACCACCATAGTACTTCACCACTGAACTGATAAAAACAATTTTGTACACATAACAAATTTTATATTCTGAATGCTTGCATGATATGCAACCATCTATTTACAGAAAAAAAGCTGTGAGCGGCCAAACCCTTTCAATGACAATCCTAGTTTTGGGATGGAAGCTTGCCTGGTTCATGTCGTCTCTGTAACTAGCAAATATTATTCTGCTTCAATCTGAATGACCTGACACCTGTGGCCATGTGAAATTAAGCTGGGAAACATAGTGTTCTTCCTGAAACCAACATTCATGGAAAAATAAGAAAAAGAAAGTAAATGAACTCCAAAACTTCTGCTTATTTATTCCATCATCAAACAAAATGGTCCAGAAAGAGTTAAATTTCTAGTAGGTTCCATATAACGATGAAGGTAGCAGTAAGCATTACGAACTTCTCACAAAAAGCTATGAAAGGTCCTGTAATTCTTCTGGAACTTCAAACATGAGCTCCAAATAATTATTACATTATTAAGAGAATATGAAAATTTCAGAACTATTCAATGCCAAAAATTCTTTATTTTAGCAAATTCATGAACTTGTAAGAATGCATAATGAAAGGAAGACACTCAATGACTCACGAATAAAGAAACAAAAATATTTTAAACTTCATGCATCCTCCCCACAATGGAAGAACTTAAATAAGAAATGAGTAAGACATTGCTAACTAAATATAATAACGATATCTCAAGTTCAAACAACATACATTTCTTATCTAGTAGTATTCAGTCATTTACTGCATTCAAGATTCTAACAACAAAAACGAGTTAGTCAGTCAAATCGATTGATCAAGCCCCCATTATAGCCGCTTCTTCAGTTGTATAGCACCATCTCTTTTGTGAGACTAAACATCAACCTAGGCATATGGAACTTCCTAACTTTTCCTCAAACCTCCACGTACCCCAAGTTTAACGTCACATTAAAAATTCCAACAGAACATAACATAATCCAAGAACTCTTAACAGAGCAACATTCAATTTTCACCAAAAGTTCCAATGCCCTATAGGCACAAATAAAGGTCACCCCCGGCGTTGATGAAGCTAGGAAGTCAGTCATCTGGATCACTACCAAGCCGTTAATGAAGAAGCCGATTTCAACTGGGATGATACTTATGAAATTGTAAATTCTAGTTCATGCAATCCAAAATCCTGCCTCGAACTTTTATTATCTTTCAACTATTTACAAGAGGCCTTAGGGAAAGAGGGTCTTTACTCTTTATCTTCTTCTCTCCCAATTCCCCTCCCCAACTATGGCATTTCACCCTGCGGCTTACATTGATCCTGCAAAACTCATTCGACATATCACAAAAACCCCTGTTTCCAACACTACATCAACCTTCCAAAGACTCGCTTCAAAATCAACACAGGAAAAAATACATCAGTTTTCTTATATGAACAAGTACCCTACCCACAAGAGAGTTTACCCCTATAAGCAAACCATAGCTACAACATAAGTCACTGAGACCAACAATCAAACAGTTAGAAGGAAATCCATTGTAGGGGACTTACATATATGGTTTCGTGGAGAGAGACGACGAGGGTTAATCCGAGGAGTGACTGGTGAGGAGAGAGAATGCAAACTGAGGCACTGGGGGAAGAGCAGCGAACCCAGGTGAAACCCAGGTGCCCCCTTGAGGCACCTCTTTTTGAGGGGACTATGGGCTTTAGGGAGGATGAAATAGAAGCCATAGAAGGAAAGACAAAGGGTGTGTTCGGCAATAGTATTTGAGTTAGTGATTAGCGTTTTGAAGGACGTAAAACACTACTTATCTAAAAGTTACTCAAAGTAACGTTTTTAAAAACACTACTTAGTGTTTGCACATAATTTCCAAAATTCTCCTTTTTATTTTCTAAAATCTTTTATCAATTATGTCCTTTTAAATCATTTTATACAAATCGCTACTTAAACAGACTACTATTACCGAACACACTTATCTCAAATTACTAGTTGAACATCTAACCACTAACCACTAGCCATTAACAGACTAATCACTAATAAAACAACTAACATCTACTAAAACAGCTTAACCACTACTCAAACAGACTAATTGGGAAGTTGAAGAATATTGCGTATCGTGATCGTTGGTCCGATCAATGTTCTATGGATTCCGCCAAGAACGCCGGCTTGGGCGGGAGGGTAGCGCATCATTTTGACCCTTTGTTGCATTACTCCTAATTTTTATTTTTTTTCAACAAATTGGGTCATCTATTGGACCCTTATCTTAACAGAAGCTTAGCAAGTTTACCGGTCCAAAAAGATGGGAGAACTGGCCCTAGAAATCATACCCAGGGGATAGGGTTGTTACACAGCAGCACATTCCACCTGGTTTATGCCCATATCGGTACATTGCCTTCATAAATATGAGTAAGAATTGTATGAAAAATTATATACTCCTTTCAATTCACATCAATTGTCTTGGACTAGAAGGATAGCACATCATTTTGACCCTTTGTTGCATTACCCTAATTTTATTATTTTTTTCAGTAAATTGGGTCACTTGTTGAACCCTTATTTAAGAAAAAACTCAGCAAGTCAACCGGATTGAAAAAATGGGAGAACCGGACCCTAGGAATCATACCCAGGGCTGGGATTGCTACACAACACCACATCCAAACTAGTTTATGCCCATATTGATGCATTGCATCTGTAAATGTGAACAAGACTTATATGTAAAATAATAACTCCTTACGGTCCATGACATTTGTTCTCATTAAGAATGCATTTTTTTATTTTATAAACATAGGACTTGCAATTCTAAGGGAACATAGGGAATAGTAGATAAAATGTTTTACTAATAATACTAGTAATGATTGGTCAAATTTGTTTAATCTACATATTTGGCCAACCATATATTGTCCTATACATTAGTATTAGGTGTGTCCCGATATGTAGCTATGATTTTCTACACTTTCCCCAAACTCCGAAACTCTTCCTCTCAATCTTCCTTGATGATAATATGGATAGATCTTGGCAAGGATTTGTTGATACTGAATAAACTTTTTTATCGACTTGATCACTCTTTCTAGAAAAAAAGATGTAAATTATTATGAGGATAAATCATTTTTGGAGGCTAATAATAATAATTATGTAAAATTTTCAAATAGTAATTTAATGAGCATTGGTAGTAGAATGTTTAAATTTAGCGGGCATGGACAATATAAACATTCAATTTACTAATTATAGTAATTTGAAATTTATTTATTTCAAAGTTTGTGATAACGTATATAATAGGTAATCGCTAATTGTAATAGTTGATAAACGATGATAATATTGACACGTAATTTTAATTACCGATAACCAGCGACTATAATTGTAGGTAAACATCAATATGATTGCAACTGCTGGTAATTTCTATATACTACTATAAAACAAACGAAATGTTAGTTAATCATGATTAATTAATTAGAATGTTAAAATTTATTGTGGTAATAATTATATAATCACGAAATGTTAGTTAATCATGATTAATTAATTAGAATGTTAAAATTTATTGTGGTAATAATTATATAATCACCTAATGGTAAAACGAGAAAAAAGGTAATGTACTAAAAATATAGTGATATTATGATTTTAAAAAAATTCCTCGACGGTAAATTGGAAAAAAACAAACATTATTTTTTTAATGGAAATTGTTATTTTTATAATTGTCAGCACACAACACAACTATCTCCAAACCCCGCCCTCTCTCACACACCCACAAACCCCCAAACACGTCTGAAACCCCAAAACCCTAGCAACCGCTCACCACCCCACCACCACGTCCGCCACTGCCTATCTGGGGTGTGCCCACTGCTCCTCCGGGGCGCCCACCTCAGCATCGGAACCCGCTATCCGCCGCTGCTCTGCTCTGTTCTCGAATCTCAGTCGAACTGGCGTTCAATCTCTCATTCTCACTCACTTCTGTTCCTGTGCGTCGGTAAGTAATCTTAATGTCTTAATGAGTTAATTTTGCATTTTTTTCAAATTTGATGCAACAGCTAATAAATTTGTTGTGGATTGTGAATTTGGATGTGTTACTTTTCAGTTAATGTATTTTTCAGTTGTGTAGTGTTATGTTAATGTATTTTAGAAAGTAGAGGTTAAACCTGGAGGTGAAGTTGATTAGTTTGATATTTGAGACTTTATTTTACAGATGAAAGTCTAGAGATAGTTGGAGTTGAATTTGATTGGACTAAGTTATGCTAATGTAGGATTTGAACTATGTTAATGCATTTTACAAAGCTGAGTTGAATTATGTTGATGTATTTTAGAAATTAGATACCATGGTAAATTCCTAATTACTTGATAATTTGAGTATTTAAATTTTGAAATTTGAAAATGGAATTCGTGAACTTGAAAGTTATAACTTGTTTGTGATTTAGAGGATGTCAAAACTAGTTAGATAAGTTATGTCAAATACAGTAAGTATTATGTCAAAGGTAGTTATGTTAGCTTTTTAATTAACTGTATTATATTTTAATTAAAAATGGAGAGAATTTTCAATTGGTTGTGTAATTCTATTAGCTATGTACTTTGTTTTCCATATTAATGTTAATTTTATATCATGCACTTACTAAACTTTGACCCTACTTGTCAAAAACCCTGGATCCTTTCCTGGTAGTATACTGCTACTAAAGCAAACAACTAAAAGTTATTGCATGATTTAGAATTTTTACTTGATTTATTTGCTGCTATTTCGTGGAATAATGGCTGAAAATGTATTTTCCATGAATCAGGTAATGGTGTTTTTCTGATGTGCTGAGAGTCTGAGGAAAGGTTCGTAGCTAGGACGTGAGACTGGGCAGGCGCTTCTAATCTTTGTTTCACTAAATTGGTTGCTTGTATCCTAATCCGAGCAGAGAAAACTGTGACAATGATTCCAACTGACCCTTCAGAAAAATCTCTCTGCTTCGCCGAATTCGAGAGGGGGATTTGGTGATAGTCTATGAACGCCATGACAGCATGAAGGCTGTCAAGTTAACAGAAGGCTCTGTGCTGCAAAACCGGTTTGGAGTGTTCAAACACTCAGACTGGATAGGTAAACCTTTTGGCTCAAAAGTTTTCAGCAACAAGAATGGGTTTGTTTACCTTTTGGCTCCGACCCCAGAGCTTTGGACCTTGGTTCTCAGTCACAGAACACAAATATTGTACATTGCTGATATTAGCTTTGTCGTAATGTACTTGGAGATAGTCCCCGGATGTACAGTCCTGGAGTCTGGTACCGGTAGTGGATCACTCACCACGTCTCTTGCTAGGGCTGTGGCCCCAAACGGTCATGTCTATACGTTCGATTTTCATGAGCAAAGGGCTGCTTCAGCTAGGTAATCACGTCTTAATATGTTATGATGTGTTCATACTTATTGTACTTCATTATGCTGATATTTTTGTCTCTCGAATTTTCTATTATTTCTTTTTTGCGTATGCTTTGAATTGTTAAATTTGCTGCTTCAAGCTTTGAATGTGTCAGCCCTAGTGATCTGCTTTCATCAAGAGAAAGCATTCAGAAAGGTTTGTCCAGAGGTCTTTCAACCAGGACATTTCGTTTTTGTAAGCCAGTCCAAAGTTTGTTTGGGTAAACATTTGGGTGGTTGGATTGTTCTGTTTTGAAAGCGTTGACTAACGGGACCTTTGAAGCCACTTCTTGATCATGTTAGATGAATATGGATGGTTTTGCGTGCAGATAATTAGTTCACTTACATAGATCTGGAATTGGAATCCTGAAAGAATATTTTCCGTTTGTAACTTCCCATGACAACATTGAAATGTGCCAAAACCTGGTGGAATATTGTTAGTTTGTAACTCCCATGTGAAAGTGTTGGACATTTTGTTCAATGCCATAAAACCAATTCCTAACTGGAAATCTTGGCAATTGTTAGCGAAATTTGTCACTAAAGATAATTAACCTGTCACTGTGCATTTTCAGTACATCTGTCCTTGAATCAAATGTTGCATCCTTGTGTTGGTGCTTGATTTCTCGTCTGTAGACAATTGCGGCATTCTTATCTTGTCACTGGCTTCCTGCCGCTTACTTGAAGATTGCATGTGATAGGGAGGACTTTGAGAAGACAGGATTGAGCAGATTAGTCACAGTAGGAGTTCGAGATATTCAGGGTGAGGGATTTCCCGATGAATTTATAGGGCGGGCTGATTCTGTATTCTTGGACTTGCCTCAGCCTTGGCTTGCAATCCCATCAGCCGGGAAGATGTTAAAGCCTGATGGTGTTTTGTGCTCCTTTTCACCTTGCATTGAGCAAGTACAACGCTCATGTGAAACTCTCAAAACAAAATTTACTGGTAAACTTCTTTTGTGTTAGCAAATCTTGCTGCAATTTCGCTTGTCTATGATTGTAGTCCCTTTGGTTGACTAGAGTTTCTATTTGTGTAGATATAAGGACATTTGAAGTGCTCCTTCGGACATATGAAGTTAAAGAAGTTAGGGAAGTATTGGGTCAAGGAGATGAGGGTGGCTCCTTTAAATCTCCACCCCGCAAGAAAAGACAACATTCCACCGATAAAGGTAATGTAGTGGAGGCATCTGGTCCTGGAAAAATCATGGCAAAGCCTGTCGGTGAAGCGAGAGGTCACACCGGTTATTTGACATTTGCAAGACTAAAATGCCTTCCATAAGAGCATAACCAAGAATGTAGCTTGAGAACTGCCTAGTTTTGTACTCATATTGCTGGCCAATTCTTCATCTTCAACAATAGTGGACTCTGCAAAGCACTACACTAAGTCACCCCGTTGCTTCTTAAATTTAGGGTCCACAGAAATGGTCTCTTAACCTATGAAGAGGTAATCATGTGAACTCTGAAGCCATAATCATGGTGGATTTTTGTTTTAGGATTCTTGAGCCTGATGTTGGTGATGACTGGCCGTAATGACTGATGATGAAGGGAAGGTTAAGAGGACCACAAGGTATGAAGCGAAGAACATGCATTTCGATGTATTGTCGGAAATGGGATATCTGCCCCACTGTGTTCCCTGATATGTCCATGAATTGCAGGAAGTTATTATTCTTTGTTATTTAAATTTTGGTAGGTTTTGATACGTTTCCTCAGGCTTTGATGTATGTTGTACCATCAAGCCCCAAAATTTGATTTATCTTGAGCTCTGAAGCCTATGTACTATGAATATGGTCAGGACACCTATATTCTGTTTATTTATTCCATACTTGGTCTTTTCTGAATCTAAATAGTTATAACTTATAGTAATCCAAATAGTTACGAAAATTTGACTGGCTCGTTGTAAACATTAACAGAATAAGTTTCTCTACTTGTAAGAGTAAGACTGTCTATATTTGAATTTTCTCACACAGCGAAAGTGGAATCAACGTCAGGAGTTGTTGTAAGCATTAAAAGGTTAGATATGAATTCTTAAGTGAAGTAACGATTCAGTTGCATGCTTAAGGTCAGAAGGATACCAATATTTATACTAGTATATTATTTTCTTTTTCCTATGTTCACCCCTTCCCCTCAACCTTCATATTTGGTCCTCCATCTTCAAGAGACTGGAAAACAAAAGAACTTGGCATTTCTGCTAGCCAAAATTTGCTTCAATGTTCTCAATTTATCAAGCTGTTGAATGCAGCTTGTAGATAATCGCAGATGCGCCTAAATAGTGATTGACTTGGGCTGAAAGTGGCGGATTCTTCGTTGAGTACAGTGTCTGCATTTTCTCTAGTCATACAACTTGTCATTCAACACGGTTACAAACTCCGCCACTCAAACATAGCTTATCCAAGTATCGCAGACAACAGCAACAATAATTCTCAGTGTGGCTCTAAGTTTCACCGGGTTCGGGAAGATATGGATGAAGGCAACCTTACCCCTGCAAACAAGCATCTCAAATAACTTACAATAAACAATGCATTCACCTCTAGGTCCAAATGGGATCATGAAGGTCACTCTCAATTACCACAAGCAAAGGCATGCATGGACTTGGAAATATGTCCAAAACTCTGCTTGTACCTTTTCTTGCATATATCAACCAGCATCTATTATCCATCTGCGAGGTCCAAATATAGGCAACCTTACCTCTCACGAGCAGGGGACTTCTTAAAGACCACTCTTTTGCACTATACTCAAAATTATCTGGATCCTTCATGGTCCACCTTTCACTTTGTATATTTATAGATGTGACCTTTCTCTTTGTAAGTGCTGCAAAAATATATTTCCCGATGACTTCAAAGTTTACGATATTGATGTACGTTCATTAGCCATATCCCGAGCCTAAAAGCTCCTGCCCCCTATCCAGCTAAGTCCCGGTATCTTCTTTTGTCCACTACCTGTAATATCTCTCAGCTTCTCCACATCATCCCACCTTCCACGGTCAGCATATATGTTTGATAGCTGAACCGAATAAGAATTTTCCTGCTGTTGATTATCGAAGACGTCCTGCAGAACTTTTTCTGCAAGTGTAGTGTTTCCATGCATTTCACAGCATGCTAATAGTGCTCCCCAAATACCAGCATCAACTGGCCGGGGCAAAGAGAGGATAAGATTATACGCATCTTCGAATCTTCCAGCCATTCCCAGGATCTTAACCATGTGTACATAATGCTCATTTCTAGGTTCAATCCCAAATTCATTTTTCATTTGGCTGAAAATCTCCTCCCCTTTTTGACAAGACCAGCTTGGCAGCAAGCATGAAGAAGAGCAGAGAAAGTGGATTCATCGGGCCTAAATCCTCTCTCCAGCACCTCATCGAACAGTCTGAATGCCTTATCAGCACTACCATGTGAACCGAGACCCAAAATAGCCGAATTGTAGGTAACAATATTTTGTCTTGGAAGAACATTCAAAACCCGAATGGCCAAGTCCATGAAACCACATTTCGAGTACATATCTATCAGAGCTGAAGAGACCATGATATCCATCTCGAAACCATGTCGAAGAATATGACAATGTATCTCAGAACCAGGCCCTACGTTTGCTAGCTGAGCAGAAGCCACCAAGATGCTAGCGAGTAAAACAGGATCAGTCTTCATACCTTCCATATTCCTCCTCCTAAAGAAAAAGAGCGCATTTTTGCTGCCCCCACAATGAATCATTCCCGTTATCAATGCAGACCATGTAACTAAGTCTGGTTGTTCTAAACTGCAAAAGACTCCCTGTGCAGAGACTAAACAAGAACATCTACAATACATGGTGACTAATGAACTTCCAACATGAGCATTCGAATGAAAACCACTTTTTATGCATAAAGCATGAATTCCTTGGCCAATCACTAGTACGTGTGGCTCTGCTAATCCCGAAAGCAGCGAAACCACAGCATACCCATCTGGTTTAATCCCCTATTTCTCATTAGACTGAACAGTTCTAACCCTTTATCCCACAATCCACAACGCCCATAACCGTGTAAAAACGAATTCCACATAGCCAAATCCGGATAATCAACTCCATGAAATACTTTACTTGCATCATCAACAAGGCTAAGTTTCGAGTAAGCACTCACAAGAGTACTGCAGCAAATTGAATCCATCCCAAAACCAGAAACCACCAACCCACCATGAACAAGTCTCAGCCCTTCAACATCGTGTTTGTCAGAGCATGCACGTAAAATACAGGCAAATGTGAAGTTATCAGGCCCTATATCCGATCGAAGCAACTCCTTAAAAGATCAAATGCAACTCCAAACTCATAATTCTGGGCGTATGCTCTAATGATGGAGTTCCAAAGATAGATGCTTCTGTTAGGAGTTTCGTCGAACAGGTGGTGTGCAGAGGAAAGGTCGCCATTGAGGGCATAGTATCTGATGATCCCAGTGGCAAAAAGGGGTCAAGAGAGAGATGGGTCTTGGCTATCGTGGCATGCAATTGCTGGGTTTTGAGAAGACTTTGATGGGTTTTCGAGAGGTGGGCTAATAGTGTTCGAAATGGAATGTACATCGCTTCTTGTCGATATTTTCGCGTTCCCTTATGGAACATTTACAAATAGACTCTCAATGGGGGTATGGCAGAGTAGTCTCTCGCTTACCTTTTATCATGTAACACGGTAATGTGGAGTTTAGTCGAATGTGATATAATACAATTAATTATGATTATATAATTTATGGTAATTATAATTATATGATATGTGTTTGATTGTAAAATTCTCATAGAACCAAACAAATTAATGGTTCTCATAGAACCAAACAAATTAATGGAAACACAATTACAGACTTGTTTGCATTGTATAATTGATTACATTCAACCAAACCTTAAGCGTCAACGAAAAACCCGCCATATTGTCTAGTTTTTAAAAACACAACTAACATATGTATTGTTCAATTTAAATATTTTTATCACGAGTAACATTTAAAACAATTTACGCGTATAATATTGATACATATCATCACCTTGCGTTTAGATTACTCCAATTTGCAATGATAAAGGGCAGCCTTCACCAGTTTCACCAAGATGTTGCCCTAGTCGAGATAGCTGACAGATGAGAGGAAGGGACGCCAATTTATCTGAATTATCATATTTATCGGATATCTAGTTTAAGCAAGAACCCAAAATTTTGCCACCCATATATCTCACTATTACATACTGAATTATCTCCCAAGACACAGCAGTAAGGTGCAAATATAAGTTTATTGATGAATACCAAGATACAGCAGTCTCACAATCTAATTAATACACACTGAAGGCTCCCTGACCTGACTTCTTATCAAATTCTTCACTTCTTTCTCATTCTATATCTCATTACACACTGAATTCTCCCCGAGATTTCCCCTGCTACTGTCAGACCGGCTCATCAGAAGAGCGAAAATCATCATTAGACAGGTTACGGGGGTGTGGATGCGCAGAAGTTAAGCCAGGAGGGGGCGTGGGGGTCGGGGGGACTGTTGACGGAAGAAATTTGGATTGGGGGATGGTGGGAATCTGAAATTTCCGGTTCGGAGACTCCTCTTAGGAAACTCAGCATCTTCAAAGGAAAAGCTCTGTTTTCCAACTCCACCTACGTCCATTTTCCTCATGCCCATCTTCTCCCAAGGATGCCATTTTTCCTGCGAGACAACTTCTGAAATGGGGAAAAATATGACATGTTAAAAGGCATAGAGCAACAAATTGGCTTTTAATGTGAACATTGCCCCAAACGTGAGCTTTTTTGACTGCTCAATGCCAAGAAGACATGATTACGTACATATAGATCTCTCTAGAATCCTGCAGAAGCATTCTAAACCATGAGGATAAGATACTTTTTCCTTGAGGGGTTGGGTGGGTAAGGTAGCTCAACTAGTTTGTCCATCTCTCATGAAGACACCCGGTGGGGGTTAGGCATGGCCACATGAGAGACAGGGAAGGGGGAAGGGGGAAGGGGAAAGGGAACTCCGTGCCTCTCTAGTGGAATTTGAATCCACACCTCCTTGATGGAGGATAGGTTGACCTCAATTGACCACATTTTTGGTGACGAGAACAAGAAGATTGAAGAAGAGAAGTGTACCCTTCTTAGCAAGCGATATAACTGGTGTTATGCCCACCAACAGCAGAAACAAAGCCAACGCTGATGCCACCGACATTTTTAGCAATCTTTGCATCTTTAAAAAGCAAGGGCAATGGAATGTTCCGCAGTTCCAAGGCTGATTTCATGTAAATGTTTGCTACTTCATAATCCCAACTGCTCTTGTAGGGACTATGGGCACTAATTTTCTCATGAATGACAAGGTACCATTTCATCGACCCAGAGTCGTGCTTTAGTAAGGCCTAAGCCCCCATATTTGACTTGGTCAAAAGGACCAAATTTGTCCACATAGGGGGCTTGAGTGTTGGCTTTTAAGCGTATAAGATCCAAAAATATTAATAAGGCGATAAAATGAATAATACTAACAAGAAGGGAATTTTGAGAGAAAAATTATATTTCCTCTATTTTATTACGTTATTCAATAAACAAATAATTCTCCCTGTTTACAAGTACTAATTACCAGACGCTTGTAAACATAACATACCCTTCCTGCAACCCACACCCGGATGTGGTTTTCAATCAACTCTTTACCAGTTGTTTCCTACCCAATCACACCTCTCTCTTGGTCTTTCTTCGAAGTGGTGTATTTCCCTTGTTTTTTCCACCAGTTTATCCATCCCATATTAGAGAAAACTAATGAACAAGTTACCAAATGTCTAATGCTTTTACCGTGTAAATACTAGCAAAAAAAAACAAAAAAATCCAACGTCCCTTTACTTCTTTGCTATTCGACTTCCACCATTTGCAAGTGGTGACATAAATGCAAGTGTCATTTTTTCATCCCCTAATCCTAAGTTGTTCTTCACTTGCCCTAAGAATCAATGACATTCACTGATGAAGGATTGATGGTGCAACCGTGCGTGGATTCCGGGAAGACTTGTACTGCACAAGTACTTTATGTACAGCATACTGTACGATTACCCACATCACCCACTGAACTCTTTTCTTCATTCTGTTCAACTTGGTTTCAAATAACAGACGGGTAGCTGTATGCTCCTCAAAGACATATCATCCTATCGATCGCCGGAGTAGTCTAGGTAGCAACTCCACAAGTTTTGATTTTGCAGTACAGGATAAGGGGAAATGAACGAAGAAAGAGGAGAGCATCAACATAAGTGACATCTAATGCAGCAAAAGGAAAAAATAAAAATTCAACTCTGAAGACGGACAAACCATAATGTAATTTCCATTGCACTATAATAAACCAGAACACCGATGCAAAACGGAAAGAAAAGAGGGGGCTTAAAGAACACAAGGATTGTTAAATCTTTGCATCAATATATTCATTTCCATTGCATAGACCACAAATCAAACAATCAAATTGAATGGCATCATTTTTCTTGCTAAACAGAGTATACATATCAACTTCATTAGAAAATAAACAACTTATTTTACAAAAAAAAGAAAGTGAATCAATTTAAATTACTAGCCTGAAGCAATCTTCATGCACCCCATAAATTCAATTCCTCAAACAGGTCCTAGCATCTTGTATTGAACTTTTATGAATCAGTTCAAGACAATCATGATTGCAAATTGCAACGCATTAGGCTAATAACTGAAGGCTCCTTAGTTCTTCCTAAAATCAAGAGATAGAAGCATACCAAACAAGACTATCCACCAAAAGGAGTCCACATATCAACATAACCTCTCAATGGTTTCGGCATTGCCTTCTTCCACGCATTTGAATCAGGAAAATCACCCGTAAGAGCAAGTGAACTATCATCCTGTCTATTCCCAAGGTTCAACACATAAAGCTGATCAGGGAAAACTTCATACATTGCCCTCAAAGTATCTTCCATAACCATTTTCCCATCTATCTTTGAATCTTCAGCTTCAACACAACTACCTCCTACATTAACCATAATCCTCCCACCTTTCCGCAATCTCTTCTTCAACTTCTCCCAAGTTGAAGGATCCTGAAGGTCAGGTATCAAACTCCCTCTGCTAAACAAATCAACCAAGATACCAGAAAACCCATCTCTCAAACTAGCATTCAGGGCATTGCCAATGTAAATAAAGAGCCTATCTTTGTGTTGTTTCTCAAGCTTTGAAAGCTCAAAATACTCTCTCCCCACATCAACGACAGCAGGATCAAGCTCCCAACCATGAATTACAACTTCTGGGTATAAATCTAAAATCACTTTGGCAGCTGAACCAGCTCCAAACCCTAAAACCCCAATGGGCCCGGGTGGTAATATTGGGGGAAAGTTGCAAAAACATCAAAGTAAGTATCAGTGAGGGTTCTAAACAAGAAATTGATGCTGTGGATGTTTCCAGGGCCATCTAGAAGTAGAAGCCTGGAGCCCCTGAAAGGGTGGTCAGCCTTTCTAGAGACTTCTAGAACCCGGATGTAGTTATGGCGGGACTTGAATTTAACAAGGATTTTGACTAAATCCACGGGAATGCCATCGTCTTGTGTCTTTGTGGAGGGAGATGAGTGGTGGGTTTGGTGGGGTTTTGAGGATAATGGCTTGGGATGGGAATTGATTGGGCAGGGAAGGGGTTTGGGAGAGAAAAAGGAGAGGTTTTGAGGGGTGGAGGAGAGAAAATGGTGGGGAAAATAAACACCGAAGGGGGTGATTGAAGGAGGGAACTGATGAGTGGGAGAGAAGCTTGCGAAGATTGATTTCATGGAAGTCGGTCTCTGGCTATCGAGGCCCTCGGTTCTTCCAGCCACAAACTAGCAGCTTCAAGCCAACAATAATCTCTCTCTCTCTCTTCAAGCATCGTATTGTTTTTTTTTCTCTTATTGTTGTTGAATTTTATGAATAAATAAATAAATATTGGTCATCTTCTAATCTACTCTTTTTTGGATAGAATAATCCACTCTTTATCTCTTTGGAATTATTAGCTTAATTTTTTTAATTATGTTTACTTTATCTGACATAGACATTTGAAGAATCTAGTAGAAACTTCTAATCAACCAATGAAGAAAAAAATGAAAATAAATATTGCTTCATAAGTCACAACCATGTAAAAAATAAAAAATCTAAAAGTTACCTTCACATAAAAATTTTTAAAAAATTATAAATTTATCAAAATAGTTATTTTTTTAATGATTATTTGTCAAAGAAAAATATATATAAATCAATATTTAATATACATCATATATCGCCACAAAAAAAAACCAACCGAATTTTAAAATCATCTAAGCAAAACAAAAAAATATAACACCGTAAATTGCTCATAATAACTAATTTCCACTTACAATCTCCATGCTTTTTTACAAACTCCAAAGAATATCATCACAGATTTATCACTTAATAATTCTGTTCAACTTTTAAATTCTAAAACAATAGTCAAGTTTAGTACTGATTTCAACCTCACGCATGATCAACGATATAATTTTTAATTTTTATATAAAATTTTAAATAAAATATACGCACTAAATTAAACATATTATTGCAAATATGCTCAACTACTATAATGAGAAAATTAAATACGGGGATTCTTACGTGAAATGATTTAATTGGGCGTTGGGATAAGCCATAAGGTAAAATTCCTGGTTTCCTCTCAGGCGATTGTATTTGTACGTGTGAGGCTGAATCAAATCATACAAAATTGGAGCCATCACTCTGTCTCCTTCAGTCTTCACCCTTTCAACTCCTCCCTGCCATTCCGCCAAATGGGTGTTGATTGATGCTCAATCCGTGTCCATAACTTCAATCATGTCGATGTTACTTTCTCTCTCCTCCTCCTCCTCCTGAGCTCCCTCTCACTGGTACGTATTTTCAACAGTTTTTCTTCTTCAAATTCGGGTTCTTTTTTTCTGTGTTAGTCATTACATTTGGAGATGTAATTCAGTGAAGAAACTGCATGTTGGGTTTTGATTCAGGGGATGTTTCCTCTGTTATAAGCTTTCCGAGGTGTTGATTGTGTTGTTTTGGTGCAAAATTGTGCTATGTAGAGATTTTCAAAGTGAGTGAATTTTTGTTCACGGTTTTGAATTTGATTCATGTTTAGGGCTAATTGTCATTTATTTTTTGTTTTGTTCGCCATAGCTAAGTGCTGAATTATGGATCAACAAGTTTTGAGGAAGTGGTGAAATGACTTCAGCAATTTTGTTAAATTTGCTTGTTAAGAGTTAGAAATGAAGCTTGGGTCGAATTATGGATGCTAATCACGTGTTAATCACCTGATCCACCTTCTTCACAAACATGATGGGTGGATAAGGTTGGATATAGGGGTAGTATATGAATGCAGATGGTGGACTTCCCCCGGGAAGGAGGGAGGGGCTGAATTATCGTGGTTATCAATGAATTGAGTGATGTTGAAGATATTAGTTAATGCCCTGCTGAAATGCTGTGAAGTTCTCACATTTTCTGTATTCTTTCCCTTTGGTATGACAATATTTCATTGCCAGTATTCTGCAGGTTTGATTTGAAGCTTATCGAAGATCCTATTTTTCAAGGAAATAGGCTGCCCAGATGGGTTTGTTTAGAGCTGGTTCTATGGTGGCAAAGCTTGCTGTTAGGAGAACTCTTTCTCAGGGGCGTCCTTATGTAACGAGAACACGCGTTATTGAGTCTCAGAGCCGCTGTTTCCATAGTACAGCTTTCAAAGCAAAAGCTGCTCCTGTTCCCCGCCCTGTGCCCCTATCTAAGCTTACCGATAGTTTCTTAGATGGAACGAGCAGTGTATATTTGGAGGAGCTTCAAAGAGCTTGGGAAGCTGACCCAAACAGCGTTGATGAGTCATGGGACAATTTCTTCAGGAACTTTGTTGGTCAAGCGGTCACAGCCCCTGGGATTTCTGGGCAGACTATTCAGGAGAGCATGCGGCTCCTACTGCTTGTGAGAGCTTACCAAGTTAATGGTCACTTTAAGGCCAACTTAGACCCATTAGGATTGGAGGAAAGGCCAGTTCCTGATGATTTGAACCTTGAGCTGTATGGTTTTAGTGAAGCTGACCTTGATCGGGAATTCTTCCTTGGGGTATGGAGGATGGCTGGGTTTTTGTCGGAGAACCGTCCTGTGCAAACCCTGAGAAGTATCCTTACCCGTCTTGAGCAGGCTTATTGTGGGAACATTGGTTATGAGTACATGCACATCCCTGACCGTGAGAAGTGTAACTGGCTGCGTGACAGAATTGAGACTCCGACACCTATGGAATATAACAGAGAACGCCGCGAAGTGATGCTGGACAGACTTATATGGAGCACACTGTTTGAAAATTTCTTGGCAACCAAATGGACCACAGCTAAAAGGTTTGGTCTTGAAGGTTGTGAAACCTTGATTCCTGGTATGAAGGAGATGTTTGACAGGTCAGCAGATCTTGGGGTGGAGAGTATAGTTATTGGAATGCCTCACAGGGGTAGGTTAAATGTGTTGGGCAATGTTGTAAGGAAACCACTTAGACAGATATTCAGTGAATTTAGTGGTGGCACAAAACCTTCAAATGAAGCTGGATACACAGGAACCGGGGATGTCAAATATCATCTAGGAACTTCTTTCGATAGACCTACTAGAAGTGGGAAACATATTCATCTATCTTTGGTTGCGAATCCAAGTCATTTAGAAGCTGTGGATCCAGTTGTGGTTGGAAAAACAAGGGCTAAACAGTATTATTCCAACGATATCGACAGGACAAGAAATGTGGCTGTTCTGATTCATGGTGATGGTAGTTTTGCTGGACAAGGTGTGGTCTATGAAACACTTCATCTTAGTGCTCTGCCAAATTACACAACTGGGGGTACTATTCATATTGTGGTGAATAATCAAGTTGCCTTCACCACTGACCCGAGATCAGGAAGATCTTCACAGTACTGTACTGATGTTGCCAAAGTCTCTAAATGCCCCCATTTTCCATGTAAACGGGGATGATTTGGAGGCTGTGGTTCATGTTTGTGAGCTGGCTGCTGAATGGCGTCAGACATTCCATTCAGATGTTGTGGTGGATATAGTCTGCTACCGTAGGTTTGGCCACAATGAGATTGATGAGCCATCATTTACACAACCTAAAATGTACCAGGCAAGTCTGCCCATATTTCTGCATCTTCTTTAAGTTGTATGCTTCTTGGTTTTTCTTGTTGGAAATCTCTAGGTAGTATTGTTGCACATTCTGCATATAAGCTGCATCAATTTGTAGTAGAGATTAATGGCTGTAGTGCTGTACTTAAGACAAGAAGAAAGAATTTCTCCTATGTCAAACTATTCCATGTTCTAAGAGGGTGAGGAGGTAAGGGAAATCTTCTTAACTTTGGTTGATGGGTAACAGGTCATCCGCAATCATCCTTCAGCACTTGATATTTACAAAAAGAAACTTATTGATACTTATAAGGTGCCCATAGAAGATATTGATGAGATCCACAAAAAGGTAATTACGATCCTCAATGAGGAGTTTGAAGCTAGCAAGGATTATGTGCCTCAAAGGAGGGATTGGCTTGCTAATTACTGGCAAGGATTCAAGTCCCCTGAGCAGCTTTCCAGAATCCGTAACACTGGGTATCCATACTTTAACCTTTTGCTTGCCTGGTTTCTCTTTTGTGGAATTTTCTTGTGTATTGAGTTACTGCATTGTTCAGCGTTAAGCCAGAGATATTAAAGAATGTTGGCAAGGCAATCACTGCACTTCCTGAAGATTTCAAGCCACACAGAGCAGTTAAAAGGATTTATGAGCAACGTGCTCAGATGATTGAAACTGGGGAAGGCATTGACTGGGCACTTGGTGAAGCACTTGCTTTTGCTACTTTGCTAGTGGAAGGAAACCATGTTCGCTTGAGTGGTCAGGATGTTGAAAGAGGAACATTCAGTCATAGACACGCTGTACTCCATGATCAGGAAACTGGAGAGGTATACTGTCCATTGGACAATATAATGATCAATCAAGATGAGGAGATGTTTACTGTCAGCAATAGGTGAGTGGTTTTCAATTTTTTTCCTCTTGTTGTCTGAGTTCTGGTTCAGCAATTCACCACCTTCGGCATGTCTCATATTATGATAAAATGAAGAATCATCCTCTCCTTGTAAGTTTGAAAAATCTTCTCCTGGAAACTTCAATTGGGACGAATTTGGAATAATGGTGATGTTTAACCACCTAAACTACTGTATCCTATATCTGGATTTCAGTTTGTTTTCCTTTTGTTGAGGACCTGCATAATATGTTCCAAGCCTCACTGAAGCTCTTCCTAGCGTCTCATCTCCAGTATCATTGCTTGTTCAAATTATCCTGGTTCTTCCTATCTCTATGTCATTTTGATTGGGATGTTGAAGTGCATTTGATTGTGCTTGGCTCATATCAAACACTTCATTTCATGGTCTTTCGTGATGCCTCGCAAGTTTTCTACTGACAGAGGGCTATGTTCAATTGCCCATCTCTCCACCCCACTACCGTCTCACATTTGTACCTTCATCCCTTGAAGTGCTTATCTGTGCAAATAAATTTTAGGATGTCTAACACTGGTTGTTCCTTACACCAAAGTTTGGATACCCATCCCTTTTGAACTGTTACAACTAACTGCCGGAGTCTAAGGACAGAATGATTTCTGCAATGTTGTTGGAGCAATATAATATGCTTACATGTCCTTTTTCATGCAGTTCTCTTTCAGAGTTTGGTGTTCTTGGATTTGAATTGGGTTACTCCATGGAGAATCCAAATTCTTTGGTACTTTGGGAAGCTCAGTTTGGTGATTTTGCTAATGGGGCACAAGTAATTTTTGATCAGTTTTTGAGTAGTGGTGAGTCAAAATGGTTGCGGCAAACTGGTCTTGTTGTGCTGCTTCCTCATGGATATGATGGTCAGGGACCTGAACATTCTAGTGCACGATTGGAACGTTTCCTTCAGGTACTATTTTGCACATGAAAACTTCACTTTGGATTGTTAACTTGTATAAGCAGAACCGTCATTCAATTTTTCTCCTTTTGATTACATGCATTCTCTTCTCTGTACTGTGAGTTGGGCTAGTTAGTTTTTGGTGTTACCCCATGCATTTAGAGATAGATTTGAAAAATCAGGTAGGATGATGATGTTATTGTGTAATATTGTTGATGCAAATTTACTGGCATTATGATAGCCTTTGGTGCCCCATCATTGTTCAGATTGCACTAACTAAATCTGGCGTGATACTTCTCATGGCAGATGAGCGACGACAATCCATATGTCATACCAGAGATGGAGCCTACACAAAGGAAGCAAATCCAGGAGTGCAACTGGCAAGTTGTGAATGTGACAACTCCTGCCAACTACTTCCATGTCTTGCGTCGTCAGGTTGATTAGTTGCTTATAATTCCCGTTTTTTGGTGTAATTAGTCTTCTATTGGCTTATGTGTTTGTCTTGCCATCATCAGATACACAGAGAATTCCGCAAACCTCTGATTGTGATGTCTCCCAAGAATTTGCTTCGCCACAAAGAATGCAAGTCAAACCTTTCAGAGTTTGATGATGTCAAAGGTCATCCAGGTTTTGACAAACAGGGAACCAGATTCAAGCGTCTCATAAAGGACCAGAATATGCACTCAGATCGTGAGGAGGGTATTAGGCGGCTTGTTTTGTGCTCCGGGAAGGTATTTTTACATTTTACGGAAAAAAAGAGAAGAAAATTCCCGTTTTGAGTCTTTCCGATTTATGAATCTTGTAGTCCACTGTTTCCTAGATGAGTAGACTTCAAAATAGACTGACAGTATAGAAATCTTTTCTTTTGCCTGTAGGTCTAAGAGATGGCTTATATCTTCTGAGCACTATGTGATAGCAATAGACTTTTTGCTTTGAGTAACTAAGCGTTAACATATATCGTCTCTTGTCCTTGTTGATTATGATTGTTTAGGTAATTTGTATCTCTCAACCCAAAAATTCTGCAGGTTTACTATGAGCTTGATGAAGAAAGGAGAAAGGTCAATGGCTCTGATGTTGCCATTTGTAGAGTGGAGCAGCTTTGTCCTTTCCCATACGACCTTGTCCAGCGGGAATTGAAACGATACCCAAGTAAGTTAACACCTTATTTATGTTAAGCGACTTGTGCATTTTATCTTTTTAATAGTTGTGTGTCGAATTTGTTGGTGGTGTGGAATGCATCACTTTGTTTCCCGTTTGATTACCATGTAATCAATCTCAATGTACCAGTCTCCATGCAATGTTGATTCCATTTGTGTTTAAAGCCACTTCGAGGTGCCCATTTTGTTCAATATGATGAGTTTGGTGTGTTTTGGTTAAATTGTTTTGTTGGTGCAAATATAATTTCTCGATTGAAAATGCCGCTAACTTTCTTTTTGGCGGCATTTTTTACTCTTTTGAAAGCGTTGCTGGCATTTTCTATGAATTTAATACAACTACTTCTGAAAAAAAATCATCTGATCTTTTTCACTACATCCTCAGGTGCTGAAGTAGTGTGGTGCCAAGAAGAGCCTATGAACATGGGTGCCTACAATTACATTGCCCCTCGACTGGGTACCGCCATGAAATCAATAAACAGGGGAACCATAGAGGACATCAAATATGTGGGTAGGCCTCCATCTGCTGCCACAGCCACCGGTTTTCTCCAGGTCCATTTCAAAGAACAGACTGAGCTTGTTCAGAAGGCTCTACAGCGCGAACCCATCCCATTCCCATGAGCTCTGCGTATGTCCATAAACATAGAACTTCAATTATTCTGGAATTTTACAGTACATATGGCATTGTATATGCCGCTGTCTTGCAGCTGGCGATTTTATTGCCTTGCTCAAGGAATGTGGACCAAACTACATTGCTTTAGAACATACTTTTCTTCGGTACAATATACAATAATCGAAGACACGGTCTAATAACAGATCAGAGGAGTTACCCTCCATTTCTTGGGGTCTTTATTTTTGCAAGTTTGCTTCTCTGGCATTTTGACTCTGTTTTCCACTCAGCCCCAGGTTAATCTGTAATCTGATGTTTTGTTTCTTGAGCTTCATTCACAGCTTTCCTAAACTAGTAAATCTATATTGGTTTTACTTCGATAAGTTTGAGGTTCTATAACACTCGATAACTACCAAAGGGGTGATTTAATGGAATTTCACCTGGAAAGGGATCCATGGTCTTCCACTGTTACATACCATCGTTAAGTTTTAATATCGTTTACACTTCTCCATATTTGAAAAAGGGAAATTATATTGATGGTTTAAGCAAAGATAATTTTGTTTAAGGTATTTACATGGGAAAATAAGAAATCTAAAGTTAGGGTTAAATTAATTCAATTCTCACAGGTGTTGTAAAACTCTTGATATCATAATTCATCCTTTCGTCATTTGAAAAGAAATAAATAAAAATATGACTTTTCTAGATTCAATTTTAGTGTTTGTCATAATGATTTGTAATTATCCCAAAAAATTAGATTCAAATCTAAATTAAAATTATGAAGTACAATATGCATGTGAATTGTGGACCAAATTTTGTAGCTAAAGATGCTAATTAGGGTTTGTTAATGGTGTCAAATCACAAAACCTTCAATATTATCAAGTAGCTTTAGGTAGCTACACAAGGAACTTAGCCTCAATAGATCATTAGCTTTATGTGATTAGACATGTAAGATTTTTCTTTCTCAAGGCGCTCTAATTACACCTTTTGACTGACAGAAATGGGGTGAAATTAAGAGGTTTACAAACCTAAGTTATCATATATAATATTTTATTTTAAATTTTTAAAAGTTATTCTGCATTTATCTCGTCCTCATTTTAAAAAAAAGATTAGATTTTTTTTCTCAAATTATACCACCTGGTCCATAGACCCAGGTCTATAGTATAAGTTTGGTTGCTTATAGGAGCATATAGAATATTTTTAGAAAAAAAAGTTGGGTTTTTGGTTAATTATCCATGTCTGAAGCTTAAGTATGCTGCAATTATGTGACAAGATGCATCTAATTACATAATATTAATATTCTGATGAGTGAAAGGTTAATTATTTTCATCTAATCTGGTTGGCCTAAGAAAACAAAATGACTTTAAAAAATATTCTATCAATTTAGGCTTTTAAAATTAAACCCACGATTGTAGTCTCAATACATAGTATTTTACTTAAAAAATTAACAATGCATTTTCTTTTCTCGACCATTATTATTATTATAAGACTCGACTGTTATTAAGTCATAGGCTAATGATACAAAGTACAAGGAGAGAATAAATTAGAATAATTTATATTACTAAATACCAACTTTATGTTTAATTGTCATTATAGATATACTCGTATACATTTTATAAAAGTGAATATATCGATGATTTAATTATTTTTAGTTTTTTACCGATCAATAGCTTAAGACCAATAATTTTTCAATCTACAATATCAAACTCGAAATATGAACTTAATGATCTGTTCGAAAATGACACAGAAATATCAGATATATATAATGATAAAATAATTCTTTTTGGGGGATGGGGGAGCAAGTAGTAAAAGCTAAAGTGTCATTTTACTTTCATGATATTTCATCATCACAAGAAAAGGAAGCCATTTTGTTGGTTGTTTTAGATTATTATGAAAAGGACCACTTCTTTTCTTCATTTTCTAAGTTTTCCCAATCACTCAAATTTATATATATTAGTGACAAATTCAAAAAAATTATTATTTTTTTATTTTAAGGATATATAATAGACTTATCTCTTATAATATCGAGTAAAATAGAAAACATATACACATGAAGAGCCAAAAAAATCAAAATAAAATCTTATTTTTTTATAATTAAATATATTGTCAACAGATTTTAATTATCAAAATGTGTCGAATATAGTTATTAAGAGCGTTTTTAGAATAGCTTTTAGGCACTGTTCTGCAAAATGAGACTGCTTGAGTAACGGATACCTATTTTTGTAGTCGATAGTTGTTTAGGTAGTCGATAGTTGTTAGATTTTAGTCGTTAGCGGATAACCTGTTCAATTGAACGGTTGAATAAATGTGTTCGGTAAATTTAGCGGTTGAGTTAGTCGATTATTATAAATTGACGTAAAAGGATATAAATAATTTGTCAAATATAAATGAATGAAGGGTTTTTTTGTCAAAAAATATGAAACGCTACTTTCAAATGTGAAAAGCTAATATTCTTAGCTTTTCATAAACACTACTTGAAACACTAAAAGCTATCATGAACGCTAGTTAAAACACTACCTTATCGAACGCTAATATTTGTTTGATTAGTGTTTTTACTTGGTCAAAACGCTAAAAGCTTACTTCAAACGCTATTGCTAGAACAGAGCCTTAATCCACACCGTACACCATAATTTCAATTTAGATTTCATTCGTTTCCTAAATAACGAATTATTGATAAAGCATTCCCGGTAACTATGATCGTGAAATGACAGAGGGGGCTGCTGAGACTGAGGCTGAGGCTGAAGCTGATGCCTCCATGGGATCCACCACCAGCCGTGTGTGTGTTTCTGGCTCTTTGATCAGATTATATGTCGGACATCCCTTTTAATTTTATTGTTGGGTTTTCTTTTTCTGATTTTTAATGTTATTAATTTAATTTTTCATGATTATTCAAAAATAATTTTATTTGCATGCGTGTAATTGTGCCGGTAGCCTTGAACGTTGAACATAATTTGATAAGAATAAGTCTTCCTATCCAATTTTCTAATATTTTATTTTTCCTTTGGTAGGTATAATTATAACAAAAAATAAATATATTAATATATCTTAAAGCTTCTAGTAACTGATATTCACAAGAACTGCAAAATAAAAACAAAATCTGAATATATTTTGACAATATATATCGGAGATATATATACACATGATGTGGTATATAATACAAATTTAAAACAAAAAATCAGTGAAAATAAAAATATTTTAAAATTAAAAATTTACTGAGGGCTTGTTTGAATTAACCTTTATAAAAGTGTTTATAACCGCTAACCGCTAATAACCGCTCATAATTGCTTATAAATGCTCATAACCGCTTATAAACGCTCATAACCGCTCATAACCGCTATAACAACTCATAACGAGTTCATAATAACTAGTTATAACCGTTATAACAATTACCCACTATAACGAGTAAACTCATATTATTATTATTATTATTATTATTATTATTATTATTATTTCTCTCATTACTCCATGACATAATAATAATATTAATACTAATATTAATACTACTAATAATAAATAATATTGTATTATAATTATTATTAAAAAGTTAATTATTAATATTATTATTACCATTATAAACGCTCATAACCGCTATAGCGAGCTTATAACCGCTATACAACTCATAATAGTTATAACCGTTAATTATAACGACTCATAACATACTCGTAACAACTTATAACAGACTCATAACGAGGTCATAATAGCTCATAGCGACTCATAAACGTTATAAACGTTATAACCGCTAGTTTTAACAATTGAAACGAACAGGCCCTAAAATGAGTTGATTTATTTTTAATATAATTTTAGTGTATAATAATCTATATTTGATTGTCTTGCTAGTCAAATTTATCATGGGAATGTAAATGGGAGCTTACCATTGAAATAACCTTTATAAACTTACTATTTTATTTTTAAAAAAACTAAATCTTTTTTTTTTTTTAATCACAAATCATATTAAGTTGTATAAGTCTCTATTCCATAATAATTATTGATATTGATTGAAGATAATATAATCCAAATTAAGATAAAATATAAAATAAAATTTAAAATTTTTTAAAGTGATTATTTAAAATAATATTGTACTATTACTACTATAACTTCTAAGAACTATAATTTTATAAACTTTATAAGAAAACATTATTTTTGACTAGTTTTGACAAATGTTATAAAATAAATTAAGATGTAGCGTCATATATATTAGAAATCTTAAATATATGATGTTAGGTTACTCTTTAACACACTCGACAACGTTAAATATCATTTTTTTTTCAAGTACGTACAAACAAATAATTATCTTGTCAAAATAAAATATTTATTAGAATTAAGCAAAAAACTTAAATTGAAAATTAATACAATATGATGAAATATATGAATAAAGTGTTGGTTGAAGAGATACAAGTCTCATCCTGATTAAAATAATAACACAAGTTTAAATTTTTGCAAGCATACTTGTTAGGAGGACTTTTACCATATTTACAGTTCGAAAGAAATTACACCATCGGTCAAAACCCAAAAAAATTTAAACATGGTAATTCAAACTATATTATATTATCGTCAACTACTAAATTAAAATATTATTGAGAATATAAAGTATTAATTTAAATAATTTATTGCATGTGTAGTATGAGTCAATATTATAATACAAAACTAATAATTAAGCAAAACATGAGGTTGAAAAAATGATGATTAAGAGGTATCAACTAATTAACTAATCTAAAGAATAACTTAATCAAGCAAGCTAATTAATTACTTTACATATTTACAGAAAATTTCCCATTTATGCCAATTTAATTCTTTTTAATGAAAACAAGTGAATAAATGAAGGATACCTTAAAACCCAATCCAGCATTTCCAGTCACCCAAAAAGTATCCCCTGTTTTGCTTAAAACCCACTTGATCCTCTCTCCCTCTCTCTCTCTATCTGTCTTTCTCTCTCTACCCCTTAACTTGAATTCTAAGTATGATTAATTTTCCCTTCAAATCACTTGAAATCTCACTTTAAAAATATTTATATTACTTTAAATTTCCATTTATTCATATATATATATAATCTCCCACTCCCACACACTTTCCCTTGTGCCTTCAACTTCAGTAGTCAATTTTTCCTTGCAGACATTTTTTTCAGAGAAAGAAATATCAAAATATTATTCCCACCTCAATTTTTTTAATTTTTTATTTTTGAGAAAAGATGGGGAAGCAATCTTGTTGTGCAAAGCAGAAGCTGAGAAAAGGGTTGTGGTCTCCTGAAGAAGATGAAAAGCTCTTCAATTACATTACTCAGTTTGGGGTTGGCTGTTGGAGCTCTGTTCCCAAGCTTGCTGGTATTTACAAATTTACCATTCTCCAATATTTTTTTCTTTTTTTTTTGGAAGTTGATATTATTATAATGTATGTGCTCATGAATTTTGATGATGATGATGGTGATGGTGATGATGATGATGATGATGATGATGGTATGATGCATGATGATGAGTGTGTAGGGTTGCAGCGGTGCGGGAAGAGTTGCAGATTAAGATGGATAAATTATTTGAGACCGGATCTTAAGAGGGGAATGTTTTCACAAGAGGAGGAGGATCTCATTGTTCATCTCCACCAATTTCTTGGAAATAGGTATCACTCTTTTCCGATTTCAATTATTTTTGGTCCAAATGGCCTACAATTATTCATATTTGCCTTACTTTGATATGGATAGAGGAATATAATTCGTGTAATTTTAAAACTTACCCATCTTAAACTAATAACGGGATTGTTTTCAAACTAATATGATTATTTTTAGCGTTGAAAGAGACCGTGGGCATTAAAATTTTAACTTTTAGTACTGTCCGTATATAGTTTGTTTCTTTTTTATTTATTTTGTATTTAATTTCTCCTAAAATGGTATTGTTGTGGACCTTGTAGATGGGCACAAATAGCAACCCATTTACCCGGAAGAACAGATAATGAGATCAAAAACTTTTGGAATTCATACCTCAAGAAGAAGCTAATAAAGCAAGGGATTGACCCACAAACCCACCAGCCCCTCAACATTGGATCAGAAGTACCCATTGACAACAACAATCTCCCCTTTGAGAACCCATCAACCATTAGAACTGTCAAAATGGAGCATCCATATTCATACCCACTGACCCATTTCGGGTCGTCGAGATCTAGCATCAGTGTTGATCATACTCATCACCAGAGTCTCCTTAAGCCAGGACATGATCCACATCAATATTCACAGTCTCTGTCGTCTCTGTTAATGTTGCCAAGTTTGAGCACTTCAGAAAGAGAAAGCTTAGGAGAGGTCTGTTTTTCGCAATCAGTCTTGTTCGGAGAGGGAGGCAAGGAGTGTTCAAGTAGTAGCAATTACAGTAATGCCGCAAGCTTCTCCTGGGACAATGGCTCTGATACCAAGTTAGAATCCGAGTTTTTCAGTATTCAGATGATTCCGGGATTGTCAAAATGGAAGGAAGTAGATATCATGACTCAAGTGCATGGGAGGTTGCTAATGTGAATCTTGATGCTTACTTGAATCACATTTGAATTATTGAAAATTCAAATATATTCATACATACATACATACATATATATATATATATATATATATATATATATATATGAGGCGAGATATATGTAACTTTTCTAATAGAAAAAAAAATTGAGAGATCGTTTCTTTTCTAAACCCGATGTCAAAAAAATATAAAATGATATATTGCATGCTCCTTTCCCGTCTCTTCCCTAAAGAATTATGAAATACCTAGATGTTGATACAACATACAATTCCATAGAGAAGTTTATGATGAAAAAAGTCACATAGAAGATGTCTTTTCTATATCCCTCTTTTCCCCCATTTGCTACCTTTTCTTTTATCAGTTTGGTGAGTTCTTTTTGGTGTTGATTTGGACATCTCCGAGATAAATGTGACAAGAAAATGTTATATATTTTCACTTCATTGTGACTTTTTCTTTTTTGCATTGTTTTTTCCATATACAATGTGAAAATAGTAAAGATTTTTGTGTTGCCATCTTGTCTGGATAGTTTTCAAATGAAAGAATCTCTAAGGTCCCTATTACATTCAACTTGCTCTAAGATCTACAAAATAAATAATGATACTCTTTTCTTTTATATCGAAATTGATTCCAAGAGCTAGTATGTTTTTGTTGTGTCGTATGGTTTTAACATTGCTACTATCCGTCTAATTACTTTTTGTATTTTTGACTGGTAAATACGGGAAATCCTTATTACTCTTATCTCAACTCAAAGATACGAATCGAACAAGATTTGATAGTCCAAGAAGTTGGGGAAGGGGAAACTAGGATCCTCAAACAAGAGGAAACTTACTCCCCGAAGAATTGATCCCAAGTGGTAGTTAATGTTGATCAAGGTCGTTGGTACCAATCTATCTCGAAGCTTTAACCACTAGCTTAATTTTTTTCTTTGTAAAAGATGCTTCTTGTACATGATATTAGAGCGTTTGAGGAAGAAATATCAAGTTTGAATCTCGACAAATCAGTATAACATATAATTTATCATAAATCTTTAACTACCAACTTGATTTTTAATTAAGATAGTTTTTATAAATCGACTAATAAATACGTTTTAACATGAGAAATATTAGTCCATATTTCAAGTATTTAAAACTAAAAAGTATGATATAGAAAAAGGTTGGACAAAAGGATCTCATAAATATTTTGTTGTATAAAAAGCTAAACATCTTTGATTTGTGATTTCGCGGTCTTGGCTTGGCTCGCAATCACAATGCTTTTCTGCCCGTGAATTTGCTGACCTCATTTTCATGCCTTTCATTTCTTCTACTCCCACTAATTTTTAATTTTTATTCCAAGTGTTGCTAGGACTTGGGGAGTTGTTCTTACCTTTTTCTGGATCCGTTGATCTACCAAAGATATTTGAGTTAAATAAAGCTCAATAATTACAACATAGTTCAAAATAAATAAAAGGAATGAAAAATAATAACACCCAAGTATTTTATCAACCAATAACCTGAGTCAAAATACGCAGAGTTTCAAATAAGTCAGCAATATGTTGCTTTTATGGAATTATGTTCGACGAATGTACGGGCAACATGACATATATAAAACTGCAAATAAACTGAGTTCGAATTAAGGATGAGTTGGTAGTTCAAGCTATGTTCCATTTAGTTGTAAAGAGGTGTAACATTGTAAGGATACAAGTTTTAAAATGCTCCCGGAAGCATATACTCCCAAGAGAGAGAAAGAAAGATTAGGCTCACAAAACCCCCTTATTTCGCCGTTTGTCCAACCATCTCGTGACATATGGCGAAAATCGATACTCCCGGAAACATTTAAGATGTTCAGCTGTAAGGGATTATAAGGAGTTGTAAGCAAATTTATGTTGTAAGGAGCTATAAGCAAAGCTATGTCGTAAGAAGATATAAGCGGTTGTAAGGAGTCTGTAGGCATCTGTAAAATAATTGTAAAATTAGTTATAAAATGTTATAAGGAAGTATAAGCAACTGTAAGGAGTTATAAAGAGCTGTAAAGTTGTAAGGTAAAGCTAAATAAAATAGGGTTTCAATCTAAGCTCAACGAGCTCGAAACTAGCTAGTTCGAGAAGTCAGCTTAACTCTACTCCATTCTTACACTAGCTGAGTAGTATCAAGTGAACAAGTTGAAAGTCTTTAAAAAGCACTTGATATAAAAGAGGCACAAAGGTTATTGCAATAACAAGTGAACGGTATCCGAATTAGAACCTATTGTACTCCATAGATCAAAATATCAAATCTGTTTTAACTAGCTCATAATTTAAAGAACCTAATTATAACAACTGAATATAAATTTTGGGGCAATGTTTAAACCATTCATGCGAAAATAGGATTTACAACCCTAACTTCATATTCATACTCTTTTTTGGCAAAAACAACAACAATCGATATAAATTTTGTTTAGAAAAACCCATATATAAACTGTCTACAAACATAGAGACCCATTAATTCCTTATTTTGGGTTACTATAACAAAAGACTGTTACTGTATAGTACTATAGTAGTTGTTTGTATCACAAAGCCAAAAGGAGCAATAAAAAGAAAGTAAATTCCTTTCTCAATAGTTTTACATGACCATACAGTTAAAAGTGGGGTTAAGAAGTTTCACCGTCGGTCAATCTCTTGAAAATGATGTCTAGAAAGTCCAGTCACATCCACCAAACAGCATAATGTTCAAGTTCAAAACTAGCAGATCATTTTCCTTGACATGATCTACACCAAATCATTTTCATTTTTTCACACAGAGCATTTACATGCATAATTAACGATTGCAAGAGAAAATCTTCTGTGATTTTATGAACCAGCATATAAGTCTTTATACCCATATAGAAATACAAGTTCAATACACGACCATGGACTCCAGCCTAGCTATACGACATTCGACCCTATTGGTTATGAGCAGGCTTTCGGTGTGTAACAAGAACTAGACATATAATGGATCAGTAATTTATGCGGTTATCTTGGAAATAACCTCTTAAGCTTGTCGAGGGTAAGGTAATATACACTGAAGATCTTCCCAAAACCCTTCTTAAGATCCTTACCCAAAGATTCCCACCAAATTGGGTTGTGGGGGTCCGATATAGCAACTTTATCCCTAAATTGTGAATTGCATAATTATGTTCCTTCAGACCCTAAATTTCAGTAAGATCTATGAGATCTTTTCCATGTGTCTGTCGAGCATAAAACTGCATATCTTTCAGAAAATTCAAGCATAGCTTAAAGAGCTTTCTTCATGTACGCACCTGATGTTTCCCATTTGCCATGACATTGCAAGACAAGCAGATCCCATTCAGCTTACACACCATTGTCGATCTCTGGGCCCTGAAATAAAATAAAATTAGCAAAGTGTGGTCAGACTTTTCTTCTAAATGGAATTTAGTTAAGCAATAATTTCAAGCTAAGCAATTCATTAAAGCAATCATTGAGCTCCCAGAAAGTCCCTTTGCTAAAGGCTGTCTGTCCCATGACATTGATATTACAACTTTGGCCGTTGATTCTCAAGCGGGAAACAAAGAGTGAAGACACTGTGACGACAACAGACTGCTACATAGTACACAGTCCACAAGCTGCGAGCATTCATATCAGTCCACAAACTGACACAGGTCAGGAAAAATAGTACACAGCGATGATGAAGGGCTTTGACAAAATGATGTACTATATAACAAACCTGCAGTGAGTGACGACTATCTTCAGCAAGAAGTCCTTGGTACATTATAGCTTTCGACTAAAGAAGACTTTACCACCACGCTCGAAACTAGTACGTTAGACATTAATTGAGCATCCAAAGGACAATCCAAGTACAACAAGCTGGAAAACATCCAGCTAGAGAATTCCAGTTTCTTGCAAAAAGAAGGAACTGTAAGCAAGTACATGATGGACTGGGTCTATAAGTAAGATGAAAATGGAAATCAATTCCAACTTCAATAATGACATGACCAAAATAGATATAAAATTAGAATGATTTTGTCTCCTTGGGAAAGAGGGACTGCAAATAATTTGAAAAAGCGTTGACAAAATGACGACCCAGAAACATAACAATTCTGCAGAGCTTGGGACTTCATCCTTTGGCTCATCTTGGTGGAAAATGATATCTCATCTATAAGGAGTGAGAAAATACTCATGCTTTGAAAAAGGGTAACTGACAATCCAAGTGAAAAAGGATTCCTATTGGTGAAACTTTAAGTTTGATCGCATTAGCTCTCAATACATGTTCCCATGCACAGGTCAAATTGGCCTGAATCACCGTCCTTACAGTTCATGTGAGGTCATTGGCGAACTCAGGGAGAGAAGGAAAGAAACAAACTACAAGTATTCAAACAAGAAGTCTAAAGCAATTTTTTGACGTGTCAAACATACATACTAGCAAGTAATAAGATGGAAGAAGCATCAAAGGAGCAAACCTCTCATTGGTAAACTAAGGTAACTGGACTTCAAGACTGCAGATGGTTTCATTACATCAACGGCAAGATTCACAAGACACTTACCTAAAACATCATTGCCTAAGAGATATTCAGAGCTATTATAGTTTCTTGCTGAGTCACGAACCTGAAAACATGAACAAACACAAAAGTACCTTGTCTGTACATAGCACATAAGATAATATGTCCATAGCAGAAAGATACTAAAATCAGGAATACGAAAATTTCAGGAACTGCAAACTTCAGAAGAGAAATACAGATCAATCACACACTGACAGCCGACAGCAGGCATTTACTCAAATCAGCACATACTGATAGCACACATAGGCACCTGTAAGTGGGAGGCATAAACAAGAATAATCTCACAACTAGAACTATGAACTCACAAGAAAGTGCGCAAAACCAGAAGTGACAGGCAAATACCTGAAGTGATGCAATTAGACCAAGAGGCAAAGATCATAGGTAATGTCAGCTTCCTTACGCTTAAGCTTTATAACTTTGTGACGTTACAGTTTGCAAGCACACTTTTGTCTACCTGCCGGAAAAGCCCTCGTAAATGTCTGGCAGAAAGCTCAAGTGATTTTGAATCATGACACAGAAAATGTTTGCGGTAGACGAAGCAAAACACTCCAAAAGCAATAGGCAAGCAATCTAAGGGAGACATTTTGTGATTTTCCCCGACAAATTGAAATAGTTATTCAGAAACATAATAATTATATGAAGACCTTTGTTTCTTAGAAGCAGGTAAACTAGAAAGCTAAAGCACTTCCAGAAGGGGTTCGAAGGTGGTGGCACAATTTACGAATAACGATTGTAATCATATTACGAACTTACAGCAACGAGATAAGATGATACACCAGCGTAAAGCATTTTCTTCTGGCATATAACCAATGGGCCAAGTGGAACTCCTTTGATGTCTATGAGATTGGCACATTTCTTCCACAAACAGTAACAGAACCTTTTTTTCTTTTTTTTTTTTTGGGGGGGTGTTGTTCAAAATTAGAGTAGGGTATTCAAGGAAACCGCTGAACATGGACCGATTACAATCAATTGAATACGTGGAGTTATAATTGCAATATAACTTTTGAAGCAAAACAAGATGAAAAGTAGAATTCCATGGAATGTACTCTGCCAGTAAGCCAATATAACCACATGGCAAAATTTCCCATTGATTTTTGACAATTGCAAACTCACAGATCACATTGGGAGTGTGAAAACAAACGTGGTATCTAAAAGAAGAAAATTCTAATCTACATTTATGCCACCGATGGCAGAACGGAGAGATCTCTAGAGATCTCAATCCTTTCACCATACAACACCACCACAATTTCACTAGAATCATCAACTACGATTGGAAAACTTATGAATCATCAAACTAAGATTGGACAACTGAGTAGACTTTTACTACCAAGTTTCTTACAGGTTAAACTATACAATGTACAAATCAAGGCTCCTATTCACTATAGATAAGAACCTAGGAATCAACCATTTCCCTTCAAACAATGGCATAGGTATGATTATGTGGATGATTCCCATCTTGGTACAACATAAGTTGATGCACGGCTTTAGAAAATATCTCCTTCAATTGAGGACTATGGGCAACCCCAGAACGGATTGCACTCTCAAGAGTTCTCAATGCTCTAACTTCAGCAAGTGCCTTGCTGTTCCCAACATGCATGGATAGGTAACAGAGCAAAACAAGCCCGCTCTCCTTAGCATGGTCACTAGCACTCAACACCTTCATTAAAAGAGGAACTCCATTAAACTCTATTATCGTCTTCGAATGCGCAGCACAGTTATGATTTTCAGGGCGGGTAAATTTCCCCAAGGCAATAGCTGCTTCAGTAGCCACATTTGTATTCTGATTTCCAAGATGAGCAACCAAAGCACTAATTATTCCCGTTTCCTTGGTGGGGAAGATCCGTGACAAACACCCAATAGCTTTAATAGCAGGAATTTGCAATTCCGGACTACTCTCCTCTTTAATCACTCTTAGAAGTTGGTCCAGAACCGCCTTAGCAGGCGGTGAACTTGGCTTCCAAGCCACTTTCCTAAGGTCTGCATTATCTTCAGCCACTTCAGCAACCTCCACAATGGTCATCAGACAATTATACTGCAAATCCCACTTCTCAGTCTCAATAATTTTCGACAAGCAAAACAGCCCTTTGGGCTCAGCAATCTTCTGACTATTTCGAAGACTCCCCTTACATAGCCTCCACAAGGCCAAAGCACAGTTGGCCTTGAGCTCGCGCTTAACCTCAGGAGAGGCATTTTCTCTCTCCTTCTTACTATTATGCCCCACACCCCGTCCATCCGTTGAAGAAAAGGACGAACTAGGTTGCACCTTATGATAATTACTATTATTAATATAACTATACTTATGATTCTTAGCAGCCAATTCCTTCTGAACAATAGAGTGGAGACTGGTCTTACCTCCGCCGCTATGAGCTCGCTTGTAGTCCTCCAAATCAAGATCCATCATCAAGCAAGAAACCAAGGGCTTGAGCACATTCTCTCTCCCAAACTCCTCTCTCGCCATAGGATCAACCTCCGCAACTTTCGCCACCAAATCCGCCACCGCAATCTGCACCTTCATCGGAGAATCCCCAAGAACTTGAACAATGACACCGATTCCAAGCTCAGCAGCTATAACTCTAGTCCTTTCTCTCTCATCCGCCAAGCAAAACAGCGCATGTGCGGCCGCAATTTGACCATCCGCTGACCCTCCTCCATCTTTGAGAAGCCTCAACAATGGCGGAACAGCTCCTTCCTCCACAATCACCTTCCGGAACCGCTGATTATCACGAGCGAGCGAAACAAGATAGTTCGCCGATTCGACCCGGTCCTTTAACTGCCTGTTCGTCTGGAGCGAAGCTATGTAGGACCAAACCCACGCCAAAATCGGGTCGTTGCTGGCAATTGGAGGGATAGTGAGCTTCGCACCATCCTCATCATCGTTGTCATAAATTGAGAGCATCCAGCGAAGGTCGGCAATGGAAGATTCCAGAAGGTTCGAGACTTTCTTGAAGTCGGCGGCGGAGGAGGTGATGGTGAGGAAGACATGGCGGAGAAGGCCGGTGTGCTTACACTTCCGAACAAGGGTTAGAGCCCGCTCGAGGTTCTTGGAGACGTCGCCGGCGATGCGGCGGATCGGACGGTCGTAGATCGCAGGCGATGTGGAGGCCATTAATCGGACGGCGGACCGGAGCATCTGAGAGATTTTGTCGACTTGGCGGGCGATTTCGTCGCACTCGGAGCGAGATGACTCAGCCTCTTCCGCCGATTTGAGTACTCGGTCGGTGAGGAGAATGGGGAGGGCGAGCTCTTCCTGGAGCGTTCTCTCTCTCTCCATGGCAGCAGCAGCAGCAGCAGCAGCAGCCGCCATTTTTGGGATTTGAGAAGACAGGGAGAGAGAGGGGGAGGGGGAAGAGAGAGAGAGACAGAAGAGAGCCGAGTGTTTGAAACAATTCTTCAGTGGAATGTTTTTATGTTTATTGGTATCAAATTAAAAAAATATATTTCTTGACACCAAAAAAATATTTTAGTCTTTTAATTAAAATAATAGGCTTTAGTAAATTAATTATATTAGTTACTCTCTCTAATTTATTTATTTATTAATTTAATTATTTTTTATTTTATAATATATATTGGTTTTAATTTAATGATATATTATTTATTTATTTATTTTACTTTTTTAATAAAATTATAGGAATATTTTAGTTTTTAATCACTAATTTATGGAGTATAAATTTTATAATGGGCTAATTTTAATAATTTATTCTCAAATCTCAGCTATAATTATCAATTAAGGATATTTATAATTAATTTATTTTGGTATCAATTAAAATCAAAATCAGTCGAGTAAAGATTTTTACACAACTTCTTCATTTTATGTTGTACTCAGTATAAAAATTGCACGTGAATTTAAAGTTATTTGGAATTTTTTTAAAAAGCACTAAAATTTAAAATTGTAACGAAAAAACATCAAATTATGAGAAATTTCAGACCACCAATATTGGAACTTTGTGAATTGAGTTTGAATCATTGAGTTTGCATTTGTAGGTACTCCGTTATATGATTGCTTGATTTTTTTTATTTCTTTTTGTAGTTTTCTATTTTATCGAAAAAAAATTCTAAGAAGATAATTATTTATTCTTAAAGTTGTCGTTTTCTTATTGCCCAGAATACGAAAATTTTATAATTATTTGTATTTTTAGATGGTCATTTTGCTTGGTTTGACGTCAAAATATAATAATGATTTGACTAGTCTAATTAAACACATAATTATAATATTTCTTTAAAAAATTCAACGAAATTTGATTAAAAACCGAAGATATTAGTTTTTGAACTTTTATTCTGTTGATTTTTTTATATAAATTTGGTGCATTGAATTATTTTTTGGGTGTATTATTTAATATAATGGGTGTTTGACGAGGAATTTATTGGTCATTTTCAACTCTACTTAAAATTCCAATTCTCCTCTGACTTGAAATTTTCTACTTAGTGGTTGTTTTATTTTTAAATTTTTTATTTTTTGGTTTCTGTATAATATGAGGAGGTGGAAAATTGAAGAAAAAGGATATCTCAGTCCACATAGAAATTTCTAATTTTTTTCCTTTTTTTTTTTACATGGGCCAGATTAAGATAGTTGCCTAACAGTTTATTTGTACAAGAGCAAGACCATGGAATCAGCTTAGGCTATCTTTAATGGTAATAATTCTTTTGAGTTGTTCCAATTAACACATACGTAAAAACAAGTTATTATAAAATCTTTCTCATTGTTAACGGTAGCTTTCTGTATATAAGGTACTCCTTAATATTTAATCACGAGGATGGAAAAAATTATGTGTGAAGAAAAAGAAACATCTTCGTGATTAAGATTATCGGAAGTCAATGCTTAGTGCAAGGGTTTGTGTTGCATAACACAGAGTGTAGAATTGACTATATAATTTAGATTTGACAATTTTAAAATAAAGGTTTAAATTTATACAGTCAACCTCTTTTAATTACTTGGACTATAAAATAAAAGACTAACAAATAAATCAAAATAAAATTCATTACTTTATTTTTTTCTATGTCCTTTCCTCCCTCCGTCTGTCCTCTCCGTTTTTTCTTTCTTTCTCCTTTGCACCTCCTCCATCAAGCAGCTAGGGAGCTCAATTCCTTCTTCCCAATTTTAAATTTTTTCTCTCTCCTTCGCTTAAGTACAACTCATGTCTCAACTCTTATCATTAAACATATAAATTATATCACGGATCTGAATCTATAAATTCAAATTACCACATATTTATTTTAATTTTTTAAACTCACTTACCGTTTGTATGATTCTCTTTTCAAAAAAATTATATTCCCCCTCCTTAAATCCATAAACATGGATCCTAATGTAAGTGTTGCATTGAAAATAGCCTTAGGTCTTAGAACCTTTCTTTGAAGTTACTACTAAATCTTAGCTAGTAATCTATGTGGTTGCGCGCAATGCATAAGTTACTATTAGATCGCAACTCAAATGAGTAGCTAAGCAATAAGCAATAAGTGAAGGGGTAGGGAAAGGAAAGTATGCAAAACAGACTTTGTAACACGAAAAGGAAGACGCGGAGCTTGAAATGAAATGGTAAAAGACGTGAAAAAGCGCATGTATCTCGCCTCTTTGGCCCCATTCGTTCACGTACTAGAAAATGACCTCAAAATTTTTTAATATTCAAAAATTTAGCCATCACTCTCGGGACAAATTGGACTGGGACTGAGTCATATGTTCACACCATACCATATACTTCCTTTGACCATCTCATAGACTTCTGTGACCTCATTAATATGATTCAAACACATCCAATCGGAAATTTGACATGAGCAAGTGAGCTGGAGACAGTAGTATCATTTCATTTTGATTGAAAGTAAAAGGTCCATGGTGCGTTACATCAGGCTCCTACTCAAATACCAAATCAACCCTCTCTATAGCTTAAATAACCTAAAGATATTGTAGTAAGCAACAAATTTACGTTAATGCAAACCTAAAAGCCAGTGAATGATCATGAGTTTTCCTTTCTAAAGCATATAATACACATACAAAGATGATGTCCTCCCATTTTGTAAAGGAAATGGGTCGAGCTTCCCTGACTTTGCAACATTGCAACATGGGTTTTCTCCGGAAGGATTGTGGGTACCTATAATTGTTGCTTGAAAGCAATGTCACAAGGTAATTGGGGATAGGGCAGCAGGAAGGGAAGGAAGGCATACGAGGTTGCCATTCTGCTGCATAGTGATAGCCTTTCTTCATGGTTTCGAAAGAAAATACTGCCACTGTCATTGTTAATCAACTTCCATCTACCAAGGTCTTCTGCCAACAGGAATAGCATTTGATCCAGATATCTGGGACCTGTTGCCAAAGCCTCCGCGACCTCTTGACCGGAAATTGCCTCCAGACCCTGAGAAACAAATCGCCACAGAATCACAGATCAATTAAAATGTAGTCGTATTGCCAGCTGAGTTCTTGGTGCTAGAATTGTATTTTGTCGTCATTTTCGTTGAAGGGGAGGGGAGAACAAGTGGTAGCTCAACATCATACTTCATGAATCAGAGGTGCACCATATAATAAGTTCAAACCCCCAAACAAAATGCCGGACAAGAGTTGGTTGCTGTGAAGGTAGGCAAAGTACAACACGGGATCAAATCAGGGTGAAAACACTTCTCCTTGCAATGGGCCCAGAATGGCCCAGTGCACCCCTCCTCCTGGCCAGCCCACCTTATATTACCAGTTAACCCGTCCACTGGGGATTATGGCCTTGATTCCCCAAAATTTTTCATTTTTTTTGGTGATGAGCAATCAAAATTTTTGTAATAAAAAGACACCAAAGGGGACATCACCCATGTACAAAAGGAGACAATCACAAAATAACATCATCCGCTACAACTCTTAACAATAATCACATCAACAAATTCCAAATAGTCAACAACGTACTGTAGGAACCATGGCCCGTAAAAGGGATGACACATTTTAGGTGTCTACACGTACCATGATTGAAAACTTGACTCCAACTACACAAAGTTCTCAAAAACCCCTTCCATTTCCACACCAAGTCATTAGACTGGAGTCCCACGGGTGGTGAAATGTGGTCTATGTATGTATGTACGGACCTATATATATATATATATATATGTATGTATGTATGTATGTATGTATGCATGCATATGTGTGTGTGTGTGTGTGTGTGTGTCTAATGAGAAATATTTTTTAGTCTACAAATCATAATATAGAATTTCAGAATTATCCAATAATGACTCTTTGAGCAGACTGGTGAAGGCAAAGAGTGTTACCCCCAGAACTGAAGCCAGCAGACTGAACCATAGCAGATAGTGCAGGTGGCACCACTTGCCCTGCTTCTCTCAGGATCTTAATCAGTTCTCTAGAGAACTTCGCATTTGATTGTGTGAAAAACGTGTAAGCAGTTCCTCTGGCCCCAGCACGACCAGTTCGACCTATCCTGTGGATGTAGTCTTCAAGACTCGACGGGAAATCATAATTAATCACGCATTTAATGTCCTTCACATCTACAACAAGACCGAAGAAAAGCAAATGTTAGATCAACTTAGTCCATTAAAACAGGAAATTGCCCCTTATCCCTGCACCTATTGATCTCAGATATCACAATTAAGATATCAGATTTGTCATAAAAGTGTGCCCACCTTCACCTAACAGGGATAAGGAGCAGCAGCATCAAATACGCCCTCAAATCCAATCAACGAATAAGCTTGTCTCAGTGAGCCGGGCTACAACAATTACCAGCTCCATATATGTGGATGGGCGGCAATGTCTCTAAATATGTTACTTAGACACTTTGGTGAGAGGAGCAAAGCCGGTATATGTTAACTCTCATTCCCTAGGCAAACAAAAGGACTTTGCAACATGCCTACCCACAAACTGACTCAAACAACACTGGCATAAAAACAAGCTATAGAAAGATAATCTGAGACGCATCTTATGATAGCCCAACGACCACATATAATGAGTAGCCAATACTGTGTCCATTGGGACCTAGGAATCCTACGCAGATGGAAGTCTGACAGCACCTGCCTTGTAAGCAATGACCTTGTCCTGCAACACAAGGCATAAGAGGCAACCCAGAAGGGAGGAAAAATCACCAGAGCTGCAGCGCTGCAGTCTCACCTCCCACCCAAACCACAATGTTTGACAGGAACTGGACAGTAGCCGGCCACAAGCCTAAATTTCTGAAGATAAGAACTAAGACCAAGATGAAAACAATCAAGACCCCTAACACACAATGATCCTACCAAGACCACGTGCAGCAACATCAGTGGCAATCATTATTGGACTTCTGCCATTTTTAAACTCTGACAGGACCCAATCCCTTTCAGACTGATCTTTATCACCATGAATGGCTAAAGCAGGCCATCCATCCATTCTCAACTGCCTTGTAACTTGGTCACATCCTTTTTTTGTTTCGACAAATATAAGGATCCGGCTGCCATCCATAATTTCTTTCAGAAGTTTAATCAACCTGAAGAAGCAGCCAACAGTTAGAAAGGGGGAAAACATCACAAATCTAGTTTAGATGGTTAAAATTGGGCATACAAGATGAACCTGTTATACTTCTCCAAATCAGTCATTACTTCTATAACTTGGCATATAGAATGATTAGCCTTAAGATCTGGAGATCCAATAGTGACCTGAATATAACAAAAACATTTCAGCTAGAGCAACATACGATATGATATGAGATTATGCAAGCATTAGTGTCCGGCAACCACAGTAGTGATAATAAATGTTAATCAACAGACAAAACAACTAATTCCAAATAGGAAAAGAATCGCATAAAGACCTTATAAGCATTGCGTAAGAATTGTCTTGCCAGCAACTCCACCTCCTTTGGCCATGTGGCACTCCAGTATAACGTCTGTCTATCAGGTCGGATCTGCAAAGTACAAAAGCTCAAGTTAGGTGTCTCCTGAGCTCTTTTCAGGCTTTCAGCACAAATCAATAATGGCCAGAACCAGTGAAAAAGCTCATCAGGAAATGCATATATGAGGCCTTCAAGGGGGAAAGAGTACAAATTTATACAGCATAATCATCCACGCCACATATTCCTTGCCACAAGTTAGGAAGTTACTGCTTCCCTTACATAAGTAGTGCAGTTTGGCAACAAACCATAAAACTGAGGTCCCATACTCTATAATGAATAATTAGAAATCAAAAAATCTCATTAGTAAGATAATGGCAACTTCCATTTCATAATTCTTGAGTATAAAACAACTTGCTTGGATAAATGGATCAGTAGATTACTAAACAAACCAGTGACAAGCACACAGATCTAACACCCTTGTACAACATGAATCACAATGTTAGCACAATCCAACAGCATACTGCAAAAGTCAAGCAACGAAAAGTACCTGGGAGACTATATTTCTGATTTGAGGTTCAAATCCCATATCTAGCATCCGGTCAGCCTCATCCAACACTAAATACGTAACCCTTCTCAGGTTTGTGTGCTGCGCTTCCAACATATCTATCAATCGACCAGGAGTAGCAATCACAATCTCGACACCTGTAACATTTAAGTTAATTCATCAATTCTCTGACCTACTTTTTCCGATAAGGAAAATCCAAAACATGAAGATCCACACTCAATTAGAAGGCACGTCAACCTCGTTTGAGATCACGAATTTGTGGTCCTTTAGGAGCACCTCCATAAATACAAGTGCTCCTAACATTAGCACGAGATCCAAATTTCAGAGCTTCCCCTTGTATTTGCACAGCCAACTCTCGAGTAGGAGCTAATATTAAGACAATTGGACCTTCCCCATGTTCTGAACAACAACAACATCATAAGGTAATTCTTGGTCAATGGACAGCACATTAAGGAAAATAGCAAAGTCTTGAGCTCAGATAATACAAGTACTGACCCAATTTCGGCTGAGCACTAACGTGCACCAGAGCAGGGAGCAAATAAGCCAAAGTTTTCCCAGAGCCAGTCTCAGCAATGCCAATGAGGTCTCTACCCTTTAGAGCCATTGGCCAGCCTTGAGACTGAATCGGTGTCGGCTCAACAAAACCCAACTTACTTATTACTTCAAGGCAATAAGCTACACGATCACAAACAAGAGCAATTCAAAACCAACCCTCAACCAACGAAAAACAAAAGGCCAGACTATATGCAAAACCACGGGAAAGAAATCCATAAATGTACCTGGAAACCCAACTTCATGAAACATTCGAACAGGCTTCGGAACATCATGCCCTTCGACAGTAATCTCACGCCTAGCACGATACATTGCCACCTCTTGATCCGACATAGCCTGAACTGAAGGGCTCTCCACATAGAAATCCTTCTTGAACGGGACCAAGTTCCTGAACTCTTGTTTGGGAAGCGAAAGCGAATCCAAGTCATCACCTCTCCTACCCCTACCCCCACCAAAACCTCCCTAGCGGGGCCACCGCCACTAAAACCTCTCCCACCGCCTCGACCCCCATCAAACCCTCTACCTCCTCCTCCCCCATTCTGCCGCCACCCCTTCGAGCATCAAAACCTCTACCAGCGCCATTGGGTCGATCAAAATCACTTCTCCTACCCCCAAAATCACCATTCCTAACCCCATTTCCAATTCTACCACCGCGGCCAACATCAAAGCCCCGGTTAACTGGGGGCTCAAAAGGCGGGTACCCATTACTATAAGCTCCGGATCCCGGCAAGTGGGGCCCGCCCATAGGAGGAGCACCACCAACGCCGTAATGTCCATAAGGACGGGGGCGCCGCCCATTGGACCACCCATCGAGGGCGGGGGACCCATTAGGTCACTGAAATTAAAATCAATCAAATCAGAAAAACAAAATCAAATCAGAAAACTCAAACTTAAATAAATTGTCACCATACAACCGACGAAGATCTGAAGAGTACCTGCGACGTTCACGGTAAGAGGAGACGTCGGCGTAGCGGTTGTCGTAATGGTGGTTGTTCATGTTTACTGATAAATATTCTAGGGCTTTTGAGGTACAAGGAGAGAGAATTGGGTTTCTTCAACACCAAATTCAATTGCAGAGAGAGAGAAAGAAAGAGAGAGAGAGAGAGAGAAGAAATATCTGAGTGGAGGAAGATGAATTTGCGCTTTTATGACCAAAAGTTTCTGCCTCTGCCAAGTTCTGCTTCTGATGGTATGTATCTATCTGGGTTAGAATTAGATATTGCTTCTTCCGATATGAACGTCGTCGTCTCTCACTATTATCCGGGGACGGTGGGCCACTCGGGAAGCAACCGAGCTAGTAGTTGGCCCAATGGAACAGACGGCCCAAACGGAAAAAAAAGATTTTCAAATTAAATTAATGGCAATGGCATATTCTTTTGAACGTAAAAGTCATTGCTCATCAACATCAGTAATCAAGCAAGTCATATAAATGATCTTTCTAATCAGATGAATAATGTGGATATTGATAGTGAGTGTTCAATCTCATCAAACACAAAAAAACCATCAGGTAGAGTCTTCATTTGTCGGTGGGAGTAAGTTTCACTTGTTAAGAATTGTATTTCTAAAATAGGTCAAAATCAGATGGTAGTGCCAAGGAATCACACTCTCCAGTGTAGGGTGATAGGGTTCTTTATCAAAATTTGAAAAAGGAACTATGAAAGTCTTCATATATAGTTAAAAAAAAAAAAAAAGGATTTGCTTATTCATCTAAGCTCAAGATCATGACTTTCCGGATAGTTAAAGATGGAAAAAGTAATAGTCCGCATAACGAACCTTATGAAAATGGGCATGAAGTGGTAACTTTCCCCTTTATTGATAAGGGGCAAGTTGATATGAACGAGGTTGTATGCTAAACCATTACAGATACAATCATCAATCCAAACAAAGAGTTTGAAAAGGAAGTCACAAGCATGTTTATGTTCTCACCCCGACATCATAGCATGTGTTCAACGGAAAAGAAGAAGATCACCAAGAAACCGGTCAAAAGAAGAATCATCCTCGACATGGAAAAAAAGGAGGACATTTTGATGAAAATTTTCTCATCTTGCGCGTTAAATATGAGTCTTGTGTCACTTTGGATATCGACAGAGATTTGATAAGGCGGGGATAGATGTGTCTTCATGGATGCTCCTGTTACTAGTCATGTCCCGCTTAGTATGTGTTCCCGTCTCCTTTGCCTAAAAAAAAGTTATTGCTCATTAAAAAAGTTATTGCTCCTCATGCTCGACTAATATTTATTATTAGTGTATATCAAGCATTATAGCTACAAGTGTTAAATAATACTCTTTATGTCCCCAAAAGAATACATTGTATTTCTTTTGGGATGTCATAAAATGATATTTAATCTCTAAAAATGCAAGCTTGAATTTCCTAAAACTATCCTTACTTTGAATTGTAAAAGCAATTATGGAAAGCAGGAAAATTTCATATGCTCATTTTAAATTCAAATAGTGAGGATATTGTGGGTATTTTATTATAAAAGAGACTAAATGCTATAAACATTCCTAAAAATGCGTGGAAAGTTAAAGGAAATATTCAAATTGAGACGAAGAGAATACTTATCAATACTGCAGATTGAAAAAAAATTAAGGGAAATATTGAGAAATTATAACGGAGAAACATGAGTGAATATTGACCGGGGATGATTATTGTTGCATCACTACTAATGAGTACTAATCGGTGTTGAATATCAACTGACAAAAATTTATAATAAATTGAGGCCTCAAGGGTTCCACATTTGCCCATTTGTGTTGGTTCATGTATGGAAAGTCTTGTTGCAAATTAAGGTTTATTATAATTGCACAACCCTTCTAAGAGCTTAAGCTTCTTTACCTTTGCAAAAAAATACATTCCCTTTATGCCTTTTATACAAATATTTTCTCGTTTATGTTCGGAATATTATTTTAAAATTATCAAATAAAAACGGTTATAAGTATTGGTTTCTTTCTGTAATATTACATACACAGATATATAAATATCTACTGCAAAAATGGATAAGCCGAGACATTGTTGAAGGCAGTTTTAAGGTTTAGTAGCGTAAACAAGGTCGAGGAATAATTTGTGAATTGGTTTAGAACTTGACTGGAAAACATCTGCATTGTGTGAAATCCTTGTCATATTTTGGCCGAGTGATTTCAATGGGCCTTTGCTGGTTGGAGCTCAAAGAGAGAGGCAACATTGGATTTGAAGGTGTTGTCATTCTTTTGTTATCCAAATGCTTCTTCCCGAGAGAGACAAGGGTTACTTTACAATAATCTGGTGCACTCTTTTGAACTTGTGCTCCTTTTCCCACCCCTCTCATCAACCTCCTATAAAATTCATGAGATTTATTTGGGTAAGTAAATGGGAAACCAAAAAAAAATAAAAATCTCACCAATTTCATAGTATATTTTTACAAGTAGATGTAGGCAACCCAATTGGGGCCCTCTTTCGAGGATAATCCCCATTGAATTTAAAGGTCTAGAAGGTATAGGGATATCAAACTCACGCTCAAATCTCAAGTCCGAAATTCATCTCAACTCCTCTAAATTTCGAGCCCTGGTGAAGATGATGAAAGTATGGAGTTTTTACATCAGGCCAATATTTACTTGGTACCAATTTCATAGCATATATACATATAGCAATGAATTGTCTATATTAGTTTCCCCTTCTTTTTTTTTTAAACGTCACCTTAAGTTTTACAAATCCGGTAATGTAGACACCGAAAATACGTGTCACTCTTATCCCCATGCCTGCAAGGCTGACGCCGGTCAAGCCTCGTGGCTGATGCCGGCCAAGCTTTGGGCAGGCCTTGTCTCCCCAACACGGAGAGAAAGGCGGGGGCCACCGGTTTCTATAGGTAATAGAAAAGGGGGAGAGGGAGGTCCGACATAGTTTTAAAGAAGAAAAAAAGATAGAAGGTTGAATTAACCTTGATGTATGTTTGACACCCATAATAAGGGAGGTCATACTGAGAACTGGAATAAGATCAATAATAGCTTTTGTTGTTTCAGTTGATTCAATTAGTATGGTGTCCACCTCCACCTGAAATATATAACTAATTAGGGGAAATAAAAGGTATATACTAAAGAATGACATCCAAAACTTACCAAAAACCTTTTTATTACTTGATACATTTATCGATGTTTAATTATTTAGAAGGATGCAAACCAAATGTATACAATATGAATTGATATATATAGTATTTATGAATGTACATCATCTTAAGTAACATGCTCATCAAAACACAGACTTTGATGAAGGTGAGACAAATGAATCGGGAAGAGAAACAAAGGAAAATAAAGATTAAAATTCTGTTTCATTTAATTGTAAGGAGGTATAAAATAGCTGTAAAGTTAGTTATAAAAAGTTATAACTAACTGTAAACAACTATAAGAATTTGTATAGAGCTATAAGTAGTTATAATGAGACTGTAAAGCTGTAAGTTAAAACTAAATGGAATAGAGTTTAAGAGATTTTTCGAAACTAAAAAACATGATTATTTCATTGAGTTAAAAAGTAACATTCAAGTTTAACTTTTTGGTGAAAAGTTCATGAATTGTTTTTTTAAAAAATTAATAATGAATAATTTTATTAGCCAATGATATTATTATACCTTGGTATCAAGACACAGTCGAATATACTTGTGCAGCATACTTCTCCTCTTATTATGCTCTTCATTTGCATAAACTCTGACTTGATCAGGACCAAGCTGGCTCACCCACAACCTTCCAACTGAAAATGCCACCACTATCTCTCATCCATTAGCTACATACCCTTCAAATTTTATTGCCCATGGAAACATGATGAACACAAAAGGTAATGATATGAACCCTATCATTTCCTTTTTCTTTTCTTAAATCAATAAATAGGCCCACTTTTTTGGTTCCTATATAAGATAAGCCCAAAAGACTGACTAGGTTGGAGGAAATAAAGAATGTCAAAACCCTAACTATTTTCCCTCACAATTTCCTCAAATGAGAAAATTGTTCCTTCTAGAATCAAATTTGTGGGGAAGGATGGAAATAGAGTGAGTGATCACTCGACCACTCACTGCTTCAATATCATTTCCTTTTCCATGGGTTTTCATGCGGAGGGAATCATATTTTTGAAGCAAATAGGATATTATACATATTGAAGTATACAAATTTACCAAATTGGTAGGAAACAAAATGTAGAAATCGGTTAACGATTTTCCTCTAATTCTCCCCTTTTAAATTTAACCAAATTTTATAATCTAAAATTTTTTTACGGACTCAAAAAGATATTTACAGAATAACTTCACGTTACAAATGATATATAGAGCTTTTTGAGATTTTGGAATGCCACAAATTGACTTACCATTTTTCGGAAAATAAATTTTGTAATCCAAACATAGTAAATCTAACAAGGCATAATCAATTCATGTACTTACCTCGCCCCTTCTTCAGCAAACAAAAAAAAAGAAAAATACAAAAAAAAAACCATTATTTGGGGGGTTGTCTAAGTGAAAACTCACCAGGAGTATGAACAGAGGAGAGAGGAGGAAAAACATGGATAAGATTAACACGAGCTCCGGGGAAAACAGCATGATCAAGAGCCCATCTCAGTACTTCCAAGTCATCTTTACCCACTGCCACATACACCTCTTTTGCCGCCCCGGCACCACCATCAGCACCGCCCTCTCCGCCACCGGTTTCTTCTCCGACGATCTCTTCGATTTCCGGGGTTTGGACTGCTTCAATCTCAGTACATGTAGGTTCAGGTTCTACCATATTATCATGATCATGTACTTGTTCCCCCATTTTTGTTCTTCACTTCAGAGCTTCTTTCTTCACCTTGGTAAGTTTCCTTTTTTTTTTTATTGGATGGGGAGAGGGGGCGGGGGGCATGATTGAGGTTTCTATAATACGTCTCATTGGCCACTCTTTCTCAGTAGTGGGGCATAGTTATGAATTTTATTTTAAATTAAAAAACAAGTATAGTATAAGTTATATGTCAAAAATGACTAACACATAAAATATTGTAGAGTCGTCAATTATTATTATGGTGATCGTATATTATAATGGAGTAGTAAATTAAACTCAATTAGTGATACCTAGTATATATTTTTTTGCAATAATTGACGGGTTAGACACATAATTCACATCAAACATACTTATAAAATAAAGGAAGAAATAGTAAATTTGACTACTTCTATTAATTAAGTATAGCTTAATTTAATATATACTTGGACGGTGTCATAAAAAATTACTAATTTAGAAACCCTTTTTATAACTAATGAGATCTCGGTGCTTCTCTTAATAATGAGGTATTGGGTACGTTAAATTTCACGTTTATAATTCCCTCCTTTGTAGTTCATGTGGACAAGAAAAAAAGTAAACTCCTTTTAGTTCATGTGGACAAGAAAAAAAGAAATTTTTTTTTGTATGATAGTTTTCTACAATTTTTAAGGGTCAAGCTTACCACATTGAGTAATTTTGGTTAATTTTATCTAGTTTTTCCATCTATGATATGAATGAATATTCTTTCCATTTTAGGTGGTCCATTGTTTGGCTGTCTTTCTTGCCTCTTTGGGAGAAGTAAAGGAAAAGAGGCCTTTGTTTTCTCACTTTTTAGAGCAATGTGGGATCACTTTGCTCAAATGGAACAATGACTTTTAGGGGAGAAAGGGAGAGAAATAAAGCATCTTGTGCATCATCCACATACATAATGAATACATTAAACATGAATATTACATGACCCTCAAGGCATCTTGGCCCTTAGATAGTGGGATGCAAAAGTTGATAGCTATAGGCTTGAGTGTAACAATTTTTATGTGAAGATAAGTTCAAAGATCCATTACATTTTTGTACAATCATATACCCATGTTGAGAAAAGATACCTATTTGCCAAAAATATAGGTCAATTTCGTGTCGTAAGAGTAAAAACGACTAACTAAGATGTAGATTTTTGAATGAAAGTTAGATATGTAAATATAATGATTAACAATCTAGATATATTTAATTTTGTTAGAAGTTTTTACGGAAAAAAACATGCTCATATACTAACATTTATATTGTTGACCTAAGATTTTTGGAATTTTTTTCAAGGGTAAATATGTGCTACCCAACTGGGTGCCTATCTCATAAGTAATCCCAATTGAACTTGAAGGCTCAAACCCATAACTCATCCCAACTTTGCACAACTTGAATGAAAATTATCTTATTTAAAGTTTGAACCCCGATGGAAAGAATGAAAATGTAGAGTATTTATCACTAAACCAACATTCACTTGATAATTCTCGACCATATCACATGATGAAAGTATTTTTGAATATGAAACAGAAAAAATAACGGAGGTCTAAGGAGAACCGATATAAAAATAATAAAAAGTTATCATATTTTCATACCATCATTTGGAGCCTACATGTAAGACCCGTAATTTTGGGGTTAGGTGGTCTTACGAGTTAGAGCTAATTATTTAACCTTGGTTAAATAGAGTAGGTCGAGTGACCAAGTTTTATACCTGGTTAGATATTCGTAAATTTATCCGAGCTAATTATTATTAGTTCGCGTAATTAAAATTAGTAGCGTGTATTAATTCCTTTCTCCAAATTTTCTATCTGGACCGGATACGTATAAATCTAAGACTCGCTTATGCTATGTATTTGGGTTTAATTTAGATTATGTTCAAAAAAAAGGGAAAAGAAGAAGGAATGAAAGGGGTAAGATTAAGGAAGGAGTTGGGGTCCAATCGGGGTTAAGGACCGAGAGCTTAATCGGTGGAAGCTAGAGGAAAGCAAAAGAAAGGGGAGAGACCCGGAACACAGAGAGAAAGAGGGAGGCGAAATGGAAACGAGAGCGAGAGAGGGAGGTCGCGCGAGCGGAGAGCCGAAGAAGCGGCCGGAGGCCACGGAGCCGAGCGGCGAACGCGGGCAGGCGGCGGACGGGGAAGGAAGAAGGAGCGAGAACCAGAACAAGGGAAAACGAGAGAAGGGAGATCGGGCGAGGGCGAAACACAGCGAGCGAGAGAACAAAGCGAGAGAAAGAGGGTGCGAGCGTGAGAGCGAACGAGGCGGTGGCCACCGAACGGCGAGAGCGCAGCTGCCGGTGAGCGAAGGAAGAGAGAAGACCGGACCCGAAACAGAGCGAGAGGAGAGAAGCAAGGCGCGAGGGACGAGAGGGCCCGAGGGTAGCGACCGGTGAGCGAAGAAAGGAGTGAGAGGCCGGGACGAACGAGAGGCGGAAGAAGGACCCGGAGCGAGAGACAGAGAGCACGGAGAGCGAGAGGAAGCAAGAAACGCCGAACCGAAGCAAGAGGAAACGTGAGTTACCTAAAACCGAACACAACCGAACACGAACGCAGACGAAGCAATCATCCAAAACCCTAGAATTTGAGGTGGGTAGTCCTATACTCTAAACTATTAGTACTTTCGAAACCCAAATGAATTTATCGTGATTGTTGATTGTGAATATTGAACATGTATGCTATTGAACGAGTTTAGTAGTTGCTTGAAAGTTGAATTAGGAGTTGTGAAAGGAATTGGTAGTTGTTTAGGCCTGAATTGGAAACCAGGGAATTCAAACGGAGTTGGGTTGCGTGGGTATAATGAGTAGTATCGGGAATTTGGTCGGTTGGGGATGGGGATGAGCACGTTGTGGTTTGGGTATAAATGGTGAATCAATATTTTAGATTGAGCTTTAGAGATTTCTTGGGATTGCGGCATTAAGAAATGATTGCTAATATTGGGAAATAATGAGGGAAGTGCACAAAGGGTATGAATTCATATTAAGTGATGCACAATTGAGGCTAGAAGGGGGGTGATTGTCAAGTCAATTAAGTTTGAAGTATATTGAAATCCTCAAGGTTGAACCGAACGGGAAGGTAAGCGAAACTAACGGAAATTGAATAATGAAAAGCGATTGAAAGTTATATAATTAAAGGTAGATGAACAAGAGTCGATTAATAAGATAGCGATATACAATGGGGAGTTTGAGGCAGGGAAACAACGAGCGGGGAATTGTAAGGTTAAGTTGAGTTTAGAATGTATCTAAGTCTTTGAGATGAAATTAAGTTGGAAAATGAACCTAACAAGAGGAATTTAAGTGATAAAGTGAGAATAGGAGTCATATGGCTGAGTATGAGCAAAGGAAGTTGATTTATAAAGTGGAGACCTAGAATGAAGAATTGAAGCAAAGACAGGGAGTTGTGAGAAGTTGAGACATAAGCAAACGAAGTGAATTCACCGAGTAGAGACATAGAATGAGGAATTGAAATAAAGACAGAGAATTGTGAGAAGTTGGGGCGCTGAATTAGGTGATGTCCGCTTGTGGTTATTGTGGCTCGAAAAATGGAAACCGATCGTACTAGAGTGGTGGATTGAGAAATGTAAAGTTGGAAAGAGTTGAGAATGATTGCTTGCATTGAATGGTGGTTATTCGTGTTAAGTGATTTCTTTACGTGATGCTCAAAAGTAGTTTTGAAAGGCATTTTGTATTTTACGTGAAATGATCCTTGAATGCAACTTCTTGTGAACTGCCTTTCAAATGTGAATGTGTTTTAAAGAAGTGAAACTTATTTAAGAAAGCGAATCTTCTTTAAGAAAGTGAATCTTGTTTGAGAAAGTGAATCGGATTTGAGAAAGTGAAATTTAAAAGGGTGGCACGTGTGTCATGCCTTCTGCGATGAGAAATTGATTGAGATCTTGGTTAGAAATCAAGTTTGATAAGTGATTGTGATCACTTCGATTTAAATGAATTATGGGGTAAGATTGTTTAGACCAGAGGAAGGAGGTGGTCGTGCGTATCGGGCCACGGGGTCCTTGCGTATCGGGATGCCCATCAACTGGAGAGGTTGATTCTTTCCCGACAAGGAAAGCGGAGCCTTCCAGGAATTTGACTAGAGATAGGTCCCGAGAACTCGAGTCGGGGTAGCGCCCGAGAATCGCCCGGTGCTAGTTCAATCGTCGAAATCCTTGAAAGAATTTTTAAGAAGTATTTGAAAGAAAGTGCGGATGATTCCACCTTGGTAAATGTGATTCCATTCCTAAAATGATTGCAAATCGTGCTTCCAAATGATTAACGTGTTACGAGCTTTATGTTGCGAATGATTTCAAGAGATTTCATTGAAAAGTATATTGGTTTGTATTATATTATTATGCTTTCGCTGATTTCATTATTACGAGTATTAAGTGTAAAGAATTTCCATTTTAGGGATATAGGACTCCGGTGAGCCCGTGGTTTATTACTTACCCCCACAAATTTCCCCCTCCCGGTGTTGCAACTTGCAAGTGCATTCTCAAGTGTGTGTGGTGCTTAGCTTATTCTCGGACCTCGTTGATTACCGTTTGCTTGTTGTCTGCGCTAGTTGAATCGCGGATGTGCATTTCTTATGTTTCTAAGTATTGTACTTGTAATTTAGTTCATGTAGTTTGTACCATATGTATAGTAAACCCTTTTAGATTGTTGTAAGTTTTATCGCATGATTGGTTGGACTCCGGCGTGTGGCCGTTGAGTTGTATACTCCGAGCGCGTGGTTCGTTGAGTTATGTCATGCTTTTTATGCAGGGTCTTAGGGCTTTAAGCCTAAGGGTTAGTCCGCTTTACAAATAAAACTTTGCCAAAATTTTTAGGAATCTCATATTCTTTTGGGAAACCACCTTTATTATCTTTAAGTTGAATTTAGAGAGCCGAACCGACACCTGATAGAGCCTTGGGAGTTCCCGTAAGGAACTCCGGCGATGTAATACTCCTAGGGGTGTTTTGGGATGTTACACTACAATAAATTATTTTTGAAAAATGGAGCCTACAATAAATTGTTGCTCATATATATTCACATTTTATTTGAAAGAATAGGAATTTAAACCTTATTTACTTATCTAATTACTTGTTATGCTCCATTTTGTTTCGTTTAATCAATATAAATTTTAAAAAGAAAAAAAACATGTAGCTTAAGAATCTAAAAATTACACGGAGGTATCCTCACTAATTATTTTAGCTATGAAAAATAACTCGTAAGTACTCCGACCTTTGTAAATAATTATCCAAAAGTACCCCAACTTTTGCGAAAAGGCACCTCGGGAATAAAAATATACTCCTAAGTATACTTTTCTTTGTTGTAATGTAACATTGACATTATATATTCGAACGAGATTCAAAATTTTTTGTTGAGTACCCATTTTATCTCTCGCTTTTAATGACTCGAAACTTAAAATATTGATTTTTTACCTTCTTCCCATCTAACAAGATAAAACTTGTAATTTTTATATTGTAATTTTATAATTACTTGTTTATAAAACTTCGTACTTATAAAATGTACAATTTTTTTATGTTGTGATTTTTATAGGTAGTTTTTAAATTATTTAAAATTAAAATTATAAATGTTGTAATTGTCTTCTTTGTTATAGTCATGTAAATATGAATAAGGAAATGTAGTAATCTAGGAAATATGCTTCAACTTGCTTTTATTAAAATAAAAGTGTATTAGCACCTGTAAAACTTAAATTTGCTATTTACATGGTTGGGCATCTAAAATAGGTATAATCCTATTAAAACTACAAAAACACATGATATGTCTTTTAAAATCCCTAAAATATATCCCTTTTACAAACTAATTTTAAACCCAAAAGAAAAAATTAACGATTATTCACAAGGTAGCAAATAATGCACCTAGTACCAAGTTTTAATCTTTGAGAAAGAGAGATGTCCTAAGAAAAAAAAAAATTAAGATGAAAAAAAAAACCAGAGGATTAAGTACCATCCGGGCTAAGAGGCTTGGTTAGATTGTATAAGCGAGACTCGTGTTCACTTGAGAGTTACTTGTGTTTACTTTCTTTGGTCTTCCCTACTTTTGCTTGTCCCCTCTTTGAACTTTATTTTTTTCTTCCCAAGTAGCCTACCATATGCATCTCTTAGTTTCCCGCATGTTCTTGAGTTATGTCAAAATTTGTGATAATTACTACATCCGATAGAGAATTCGAAATTAATTTATTATATCAATTGTCAACAATAAATGAAGGATTATTGACACTTTAGTACCATGTACTATCGAAAAATAATAAAAAGTCTCTCGGTATCGAAAATAATAAATTATTACTTTGAAATATCATATAATAAATTATTACTCCTAAAAAGATAACTTTTTACAATTAAACAACATTATCGATATCTCAAGGTAGTAATTTATTATTTTTGATACTTAAAAGATTTTTTATCATTTGTCGATAATATAAGGTATTAAAGTGTCAATTTTTTTATAAATGAAATATACTAAAAATATATAAATTTGAATGTTTGAAGAATGTATAAACCTCAAGGTGCCTCGATTTAGAAGAGGTATCCCCAAGGTACTAAACTTATCGAGTATATTTTCACTCCTGAGGGGCCTTTAAATAATTATATCAAACTTTAGAGTACCTCCGAATAATTTTTTGCAAAGATCGGGATATATAAGAGTTATTTTTTATACCCGAAAGGCCTTAAAATAGTTACATCAAACCTAATGGTACCTCCGAATAATTATTGCAAAGTTCGGAGTACGTAAGAGTTATTTTTTATAATTAAAGATTTTAAAATAGTTATACCAAACCCGAGTGCACTCTTTGTCCTTACCGTAACCCATCTTATCTTGTTACTCGTAAAGTGGCTCACCACTCACCGGATACCTTCTTAAGGATGGGGAAGGGTCCTTCGTATCTCCGGATAAGTCCTCGATGTCGACCACTCAACCTCGCGTGGTTGTACATCTTGACGAGGACAAGGTCCTCAACTTGGAACTCTCATGGGCGACGTTTCTTGTCGGCCCATTTCTTCATCTTCTTGGAGGCTTTCTCCAAGTAAGCCCGCGCCATGTCGGCTTGATCATTCCAGTCCTTAGCGAACTTGAAAGCAGGTCTCTTTATTGCTGCATTTCAACCATTTGAATTCTCTCTCCTCTCTCTTATGAAATTACCCTTGTTCCTTTTTCTTTTTAATCAGGTTTAGGTACGTAACTGGGTCGTTATGCCCTCCATGCGTTGGATGAAATGCTTTAGTACTGGGTGTGTGATTCAAATATCATGCCTTTCGGTTGGGATGACGGAACCCGGGGGGAGCTTCTACATCGAGAAACATTTTTACTGTCCGAAGTGCTAATATTTGCTGTTTGTTTTTAGTATTAGTAGCTTCAGCAAGTATCCATGACCATCCATTTTGATGTCTTCTGTACAACAGATAGCTACTGGGGGTATTCCTTAGAGCCAAAATAATCTCTTTCACATGCAGAGGAAAATCGGGTACATTTGTTACTCCTCCATGGTGCACACTTTGCCACAGGTGGGAGTCCTGGAAGGGATAAAGGGCCGGGGTGCAGTTGCGTGTGTATGGTATTCAGCTTACTTCACTCGACAAGAATTGGATGAGGAACAGCATTTTGACGCAAGGAGTTCATTCATTGCTGTAGAAAACAAGAAGTTCCACCCAAATATGCAAATCTGACAACCAGAAATCTTAGTGCTAAATTAACTTTGCTTTGAGCCAAACGAGAGTATTATATATACCCTTTTGTGTAGAGATTTTAGGGAGGAGGGTATGTGGCTTACTGACTTCTGAGTGGGTTTTTGGAATAAGTTACACCTATTCAACTGAGTTCTTTGTGTTGAAGATTTATTACCTGTCGCTTGAGGAAGGTTTGCACAAATGCTGCATCTCCTCGATAAATTATGCGTTCATTCCTTCAAGAATTGTGGTTATATTTTGTTGCTGTCTTGATTAATTGCATTTTTATATATGAAACGTGAAACTAACTGGGTCGAGTGACATATCTCCTTGATAACGGATGAAATTCATGGTGATGGATCATACGCAAGGACTACAATATGATACTATCAATTACTCATCTCTGAGTTTTACAGAAACAATCACAGCTTCTTCTTAAGGAACTGGTGAGTGAAAGTGCTTCTTAGTACGCTTTGTTATGTCCACTGGGATTGCAAATTATTTTCATTGGGTTCTTGTTAGTAGGACAATATAAATCAATGGAACAACTAGTAAGAAAAGCCATGAAAACTTTTCTGAGTGGATTAGATAGCCTGAAAGAAGGCTACTTTGGGACTGCTCGACAAACAACTTTTTGTCCTTAAAATTTCTTTTTGGACCAATTAGCAGTTTGAGTCAAACCGCTGATTGAGTAGTTTGGTGAATAAATTTTTTGGAAAACTTTTTATATCCAAATAGCTTTTGTAAAATATTATTTGAAATAGCTTTTTATGATTAATATTTGAAATTACCATATTGAACTTATGACTTTAACAAAATTACACTAAATATCTTTAAAAAAAAAAAAAGAAAACCCTATTTAAATTCATATTTTTAATTTTTAATTTTTTAAAATTATAAATAATTTCTATTAATCAGTCTTATCATAATTTGGGAGACAATTAAGACCGAACTCACAAATATCCGCTGCGACCCACCCCTAATGAGATGGATTTGGGTTACTTTTAAATAGGTTAATATGAGTTTGAGGGTTACTGTTAATAATTAGGTTGGAATAGGGTTAAAAGAGACATGTCCCATTTTCATTGCTAATTATAAAAAATAAATAATTTTGTTATATAAATTTTAAATATATTATTAAAAATAAGATCAAGTTAATAGTAAACAAAATATTTTCGTAACCAAAGTTGGTTAGAGGTATAAATGTACTTTTATGTATCACATAATATTGAGATGAAAAATAAATATGTAATATTAAAATTTTAATATTTAAATAAATAATGAAATTGAGTTATGCGGATAAATAAAATTTTACCAAATAATTTTGTTAAAAACAGCTAATTTTAACAAATTTCACAAATTAGAGTTAGTTTTCCTGTCTCCCGTGGATAATATCAAGAAGTTTTCATGGGAAGCCAAGTATGATAAACAATTGAACCTATAACCTACTGAAAAAAAAATTGATCTACATGATTTGGGAAAAGAACTTGTGTCAAAATAACTAATTTAGGCTTCTTCCTCCATATAGGAGAGAAATCCCCTACAGAACTTCCTTGTAAGCTTTTCAATAATTCCACTATAAGACGTAAGGTGGGGTTTTAAAATTATCACCTTTCTTTTGCCCATACTGTTTGTTATGATTGCCTGTGACTGCTGTGAGCTATGACTTGTCTAAATGGACCGCTCACCACTTGTAGAATTTGCCAAATGGAACACCCACCAAATGGAACACCCACCATGTTCATCCTTTGCTTTCATTTGCTGGAGCTAAACCACCACCTTCCACATCATAGGATTGCATCATCTTTATGATCCCAAAAAGAGGCTTGTGATTCAACCAGCTGTTATTTTAGGATAAAGGTCTCAATAAGAATGCAGAGCACAACAACCACCTTCAGTGTGGATCTCGGTTTTATATAATCTGAGAAGTTCCAATGTAGTCAACCCTACCCCGAAAGCAGAGAAATCAACTCTAGGAGACCCACACAAGTTTTCAGAACTTTTATTTAGAGTCCTACCTAGATATGGTATTTGGAGAGTCAGATGTAATACCCTTACCCTCGATTACATTCAGAAGAAGATTCTGTTATTCCATTCTAAATCATGAATGAAATTGCATATCCAGGTGAAAGGTAGAAAAGGTGTGACATGAGGTGCGTGTTGGTGAGTCTGATATAAGAGAGAGATTGTAGATTGTGCAAATTCCAAGCACAACAAAGAGCAGATAATCCTCAAAACAATAATTTCTTTTCCTCACTATGAGAAAATGGCCTTAAAGTGGATCAGGCCACTTCCAGATAGCTACCGGGAATTGGAGACACATGTCACTCTACTTAATTTGCCTTAGCTTGCTCATCATTTAGGCTTTTCTCCTGAAAGTACTTGTACTATATTTTTAACCTCCCCACCCCATCCCAATAGACTTGGAGGGAAAAATGGCCAAAAACATTTCCCTTGCTTTTCTTAGGATGTTGATGATTCTGGCATTTTCTGCATGGATTGTTCTGTGGTTCCTAAAACCCACAGATACCTGGACAAGGAAATGGAAAGAAGTGGAATATAGCATGCAGAAAACCATACTCAAATATAATGGTAAGAACTTTCACAGTTACCTCAAACATCTAATTAGTTGAATATGAATGTATAATTCATTTTTAGAAAATGTAAGGGCTTTTGGCCTGGGGTCTAACAAAACCAGTCTTACTGCAGTTAGTTAAGGCTGCTATGACTGAACCCCTGACCCCGAGCTTAGGCTTGGTTCTTGGGGTATGGATTTCGATTTGAATGTTGCTTCTTATGATTATGGCATTGTATCTTGCAATTCCTACCTTCTGGTCTCTGATTTACAGGTGCTGATTTTGTGGTATTTACATTTCCCATGATTGCACTTGCTATGTTTGGATTGGTATACTTGTATTTGCAGCCAAGGAGATCAGGTCAAAGGTGAACTGTCAAATTCCTGCTCAAAGTTTCTATTCTTCTTTATATGACTATTTGGCTTACTACTGTTAATTTTTTCTCAAATTTTTGTTCTGAATCTTGGGTTTGCATTGCAGAAGAGTGAGAAGATATGTAGCAGCTCTGTCCAATCCACTGATAATCAGAAGGCTTCTGGGTATTTTGTCTGGGATTGAAGTTCTAGCCATCTGCTTACTTCTAACTCTTCTGATTTGGACTTTCTACACCAGAATATCCAATGACTACAGGAACTTGATACCAGCCAAGCCATTGAAACTAGATGTGTGAGTACTTTGCCTATGATTCAAATCTGATGCCGTTCATGTCTAAGGTTCATAAGAAATAACCTCTCTGGAATTTTACTGCTGGGGAAAGCCACTTACATTTAATTCATCCTCCCACCCCCCAAAAAAAAAAAACCAATAACTGACCTTAGGTTTGACTCCAGGATGACAGAAAATTCGATTGTAGTCCCCGCACTATGTAGCAAGGTAGTCTCACTAGCTGCAACTTATTTTTCCTTTTCTTTTATTCTCCGAACTCTCCCCTTATTTGTACCATTCATCCAACCATCTATTCACATGTGGCCTGAGAGTATAGTGCATCGTACTCCAGGAACTATAATCTAACAGCTAGGGTAACAGTTTGGTTTGATTTGGTTCTGATTGCATCAGTAATACATGCATTTCAGATGGCAGCTTAAGTTGTTGAAGATTGCAACTAGGTGCGGTTTATTGGCGGAAATCTGCCTTGCCCTTCTTCTCTTCCCTATCCTCAGAGGGCTCTCCATATTAAGGTTACTTGGCTTCCAATTTGAATCTTCTGTAAGGTATCACATATGGCTAGGGACATTAGTGGTTTTCTTCGCCACTCTTCATGGTGCAGGCACCCTTTTTGTATGGGGAACTAACCATCATATTCAAAATGAGGTCCTCACTTAACTTTATTTCTAGAACACCATTTTTGAAAGTCAAAAAACCATGTTTGTGACTTCGATGTCATGGCAGATGTGGAGGTGGCAGAAACAAGGACGGATATACTTGGCTGGGGAGATCACTCTACTTACAGGTCTGGTTATCTGGATCTCGTCGCTTCCTGTTATTAGGAGGAAAAGATTTGATGTATTCTACTATATGCACCATTTGTACATAGTCTTTTCGTATTCTTCTTGTTTCATGGTGGAGATCGGCACTTCTATATGGTATTCTCGGGAGTCTTCCTGTTTGGCTTAGACAAGTTGCTCCGAGTAATCCAATCGAGGATGCTAACTCAAATTCTCTCTGCGAGAACTTTTCCTAGCAGGGTTATTGAGCTCACTCTTCCAAAAGACTCAAGTAAGTATGGAAACTTGAATTATTGGATTAAGTCATGAAATCATACCTTATGTTGATGGAGAAATCAGAAAAAAAAAAAAACAGGTAAAAATAATTTCTTTTATGGTTTTTCTTATTGATTATGCAGGGTTGAAATATACACCAACAAGCATACTATTCATTAAGATACCAACTATTTCCAGATTTCACTGGCACCCTTTCAGCATTACTTCTAGCTCCAGTGTCAATGATCAGACTATTTCCGTTATGATCAAATGCGGAGGACAGTGGACGAATTCTGTGTATGACTTGTTGCATCAGGAGATTGATTCACCCCAACAAACAAAATGCATCGATGTTGCAGTAGAAGGCCCTTACGGACCTTCTTCATTTGACTTCATCAGGTTTAATGATTTCCTCATCCACATTCCGCCCTGTTGAAGCTTTTTTTATTTAATTATATTTTTATGATTTTTCAGTAAAATCTTCAAAATTTTGATGCAGATATGATGATTTGCTTTTAATTGGGGGAGGTATTGGGATAGCCCCAATTCTCAGCATATTACAGGAAATTGCATACGCTAGCACAAGAGGTCTCAAAACGAGATTGCCGTCACATATACAGCTTGTATATGTCACAAAGAAGTCCCAAGACATTTCTTTATTAACCTCGGTTTCGCATCTGGTCCTAAACCAACCCTCTAAGTTGTGCAATTTGAAGGTGAGTGTTTGTGTGACTCAAGAAACGAAGGGCGGTTCATGTGTGACAGAACTAATGCATGAATTATCAACACTGCAAACTATTCGTTTTGAACTTAAGAGATCAAGTTATATCCTTGGACCCGGTAATCCCATCTGGATAGCTGCCATCACAGCGTTTGCTTCTGTTGTTTTTCTACTATGTCTGTGTTTCTTCAACCATTTTCTCCTGCCATCGGGAAAGAAATCATCCAAACAGAAGGTGCCCTCAACGGTTGTTGATCTCTTTCTTTTGTGTTCGCTCATGATAGCTTTAGTATCCGTTGCCTTTGTGTCAATAGTGTTGAGACGGAGAAATTCAAGGGAAGCCATATCATCAACTCTTGACAACGAGGATCAACCACAGGAACTGGGATCGGCAGAACAGATAACTACCCCTGAAGAACACGAGATCTCTTATGGCTCTAGGCCGAACTTTGAAGGTACCTACCATCTCATTTCCAGATATATAGATAAACTATCATGAAACTTCTGGTATCATATTTCTCCTCCCCTTCTATGCCCTCTATTATGCTTCTAAAATGAGTCCTCTCCATTGGCCGTTTGGAAGCGGTCTCTCTATTTCTCAGGAATAGGGATAAGACTGCATACACTCAGATTCCCGTTCCAAAACCCAATACAAACAAGACCCATGTCGGGCGGTTCTTGTTTATTGGCTCTGGAGTACAAGAGGTTATGCTCCAATTATCCTATGAAACTGAAGTATAACCATTTTCTCTCAATTGGATGGCTTAAACAGATGTATTGTCCAAGTTGGAAAGAGAATTCAGAGGACCAAGTGTGGGAGTTGCGGTGTGTGGACCAGAATCAATGAAGGAGTCAGTGGCTTTGGCTTGCCAACAAAGATGTCAAGCTCTCAAGTTGGGTGCAAAGAACCATCAGCCCTTCTTCGTTTTCCGCGCCCTCAACTTCACTCTCTAGTAGTACATCATCAACTATCAACTTTGAGCTCAACTTTCGCAAACACTTAATAGTGCCTTACTCTAAGAGCTATACAAGTGCTATAGTATATGTAACACTTATATGTGTGTATATAAATAAGGAAATTTCGACCCGGTTGACAAAATAGCCAAAAGATTTAAGCTTTATGAGTTTTTGTATCTCATGATTAATTACGGTATCTTCTACTCCTCACGATTAAGGCTTTTTAGGACACGTTGTATTTATACTCGATTCATACCCCAACTCAACACTCCAACAAAAGAAAAGTTTGCACTATAAAAAAATTCTGATGCTAAAATTACATAATAATTTATATGAATGAACAATAAAAAGTTTTACAATTTTTTTTTGTTTTTTGTGAGCAGTTATGACTAAAGATATTGACTGGCTAGCCTCCAAATGCACCAAGGAACACCCCCAGGTGTTGGGGTTGATTTTATGTTATGTGTCAGCTCTGCCTTAAATTGTAGGTAACCTCTAAGTCATTTCTTGGTCACCCCATCCCCCACTGCCCTCGATCTCACCTCACAAACGGAAGAAACTGCCCTCCCCCGGACCCCCACCCCTCTACATTTGCCTGCCTTGCTGTTGGATGTCATATGTCTTTAGTAAAGAAAGTGTAGGCCATATATCACACGTTACTAGGTCCTAAGAAACAATAGGGTTTCATAATGGTCTATTTAATGTTGGGTCTAGTTAAATTTAGTCAATGATAATTACAGATATAGTCATACGACATGTTGTTTGGTTCCTAACAAACAATAGATACTTATAACGATTTAATTAATGCTAAGTCTAGTTAAAATCAATTGATAGAAACGAAGATTTTTATCTACTTGTCATATTATGTGATGATTTTCCAAACCTTTCTAGGACTCTACTACATTCCTTCGAGGATCCGTTTTTGAAAGGAATCATTTTCCCTTTGGTTGGGGTACGTTTCCCCTCCTTCCCATAGGCGTGATGCTTTAACTATTATCAACTACCAACTAATTGCTATCGCAATCGGTTTACATTTAATAACTAATAGTTTATTGTTTTACACGATTATCATATAATTATTTCATTGCACTACTCAAATATCTCCATAAAATGTATTTTTATTTTTAATATCTTTAATTTTTTTACTAAAACACAAAAAATATTAAAAAATAAAGGGTCAAACTTAAGTTAAAACCTATTTGCTTCTATGTTAGAAACACATTTACGACGGTTCGGTAAAGGTCGAGGTAGACCCGCGTAACATGTGTGTAATGAACTTTGGACATCCAAATTCATGTGATTTGGTAAGGTTTTTTTTGGAATGGTATAAGCATCCACTTTGTCTATGAATATTCCTTGGCTACCATTTTCAATCAATTGAGCCTCAGAAGGGACCAATTGTCTCCTCTTTTGAACCCAAAGCTTAGAGTGGTTCACATTCATTAGTCAAAAATCCAAAATGTCACACAAACAATTGGTGCCATTTGAGTTTTCCTTGGCCTAAAATTTATATATATACTTGACATATTGTTTCTTGTTTAGGGTCATTCCACAAGATTTTGTTTGATAATCTCCCCAACAAAAGGAAGGGTTGATTGGTAATTTAAAAAACCCTTCATAATTTAGTTGTCAAACTTTGTAAGTGTGATAAATCATAATCAAAGATATTGATTTGAATTTTAAAAATATTCAAAAATAAATAAAATTTTAAGAATATTTAGTTTACAATTTGTATTTTTACCGTCCTTTAAAAAATTCCGACACATAAAAATTAAAATTTGTCTCTAAGTATATAAAAAGAATTATAAAACCGGTTTAGCATACGAAATATTTTCTTATTTGATAAAATCTAAATACTCAATCAAACTTATATTCATAGTAACAAATTTTTTAAGGCTTTATAAAAAAAATGATAAATTTTAATTTACACATTTTTTATTCAACTTATAATTATATCAACTCATATGTATATTTTTTTAAAAAAGTTATGAGTTCATGACCTAATAGTTAAGATTAAGATCCTAAATACATTAGGTTTTAGGTTCGATTCCCCCTCCCCATTGTATTGTATTACCCTTTGTAACTCCTCTGTAAAAAAATAATATATATACTAGGGTTATACCCCTTATTATGCAAGGACATTAATTAAATTTTAATAATTTAATAATTTTTAATTTTATTATTTCTAATTAATTTGTAACAATAAAAATTAATTATAAGTTAAAAAAATAATTACCTTTTCAAATAACCATAATGAATTGATATATTATTATATAATTTATTATAAACAGTCATTAGATACATCTCTTTACTTTTTCTATTTTAATTAATATACTTTTTATTCTTAATGTCCATGATATTTAATGTTAATGTTATTAGTACCAACATTAAATTGAATTTACATGGAATCTACATATTTGGCATCCTGCATGGCATTCCACATGTCGCTCATACATTACTTCAACTCAACTTTTAATATATATATATATATATACTAGTATAACACGGATATGTATTATTATTAAGAAATAATAACTTGGACCAAATTTCTTTATCATAGTAAGAAATTTTTTTAAATATAATCAATATAATTTTTTCAATTAATTGCTAACTTAATAAACATTCATATTCTTATAATTGAATATATGCAATAAAATAAAAATAAATAAATAGTTAAACAAATTTTAAACAAATTAAATTATAATTATTATAATACTATATTATAATTATCATAAGTTATTTAAGTTTCAATACTAGAATTAATAGATATATTATATTATAGTTTTTGTTTTTACAATAGTCAGACTAATTATATACAATAAATATTATTTTTATTAAGAATTTTTAAAAAAATTTTTTAATTTTATAATTGTTGAAATAATGGACTAATCCTTAAAAAATATAGGTAATAAAATATAATTTGATTATGATTATGATTAAAATTTATAGGTGATAAACTGTAATTAATTTTTAGTAAAATTAAGTATGATTATTATTTATAGTCATTCAAGAGTAGTGAATGGACTTTATTTCACTTATAATTAAAATTTATAGGTAATAAAGTGGGTGTTACAAAAAGCTTTAATAATATAAAAAATGATATATATATATATATATATATATATATATATATATGCATATAATTCGTTTATATATAGTATAAATAATACTATACTATCCAAGAACTAGGGACATAGATTCAGATAGAAAATATAGTAATATAACATAATAAAAACAACAGGAGCTCTAAAGAGAATATGACGATATCACAAAATTTGGAAATGTGTTTAATACTAGTGTATACTACGTCAAATAATCGAAAGGGAGTGAAAATAAACTAGGTGAAGTATCGAGAGTGTACACCAAATATCAAATTTAATTAAATTCGTTTAACACGCATCCGGCACGGAAAAGCTAACTAATTAAAAGTCAGAATGTATATGGAACATTTTTCGAGACTAAATACGTTTAACATGCGATTAACTAAAAAACTAACTAATTATGGAGTATAACTTATGAGAGATGGTATGAGTTAGTAGTACTCGAAGAAATCCAAAAAAAGGAAAAAGGAGGATGTCCCAATAAAGAGTATTGATTTCACCTTCCTATTAACTCGGTTCTTTTTCCCTTTTTCCCCCAAAATTTTCAAAAAATGAAAAAAAAAATCCTGTCTCTCTCATAAAAATATGCTAAAAATTAAAAAAGAAAATTAATTTACTTATTACCTGGCGTTTGAGTCAAGTCTGTCCTCGCCTCTATATATACTGCAAGAATCTCGGCGTATAGGAACCAGTTTGAGTCCCTCCCTCCAAATTCCAAAACCTCTTCTCCTTCCTCTTTCTGTAGAAGAGAGAAAATGGCCGCTTCGTCGAAAACCCTCGCCTCATCAGCTTCGAACAACGTCAAGTTTCTCTGCAGCTATGGCGGAAAAATTCTCCCTCGCCGCTCCGACGGCCGTCTCCGCTACGTCGGCGGCGTCACTCGCGTTGTCTCCGCTCCTGAATCCATCTCACTTTCCGGTAAGTACTCTCTCTCTCTTTCTCTTTCTCTCTCTCTCTGTGTGTGTGTATGTTTCTGGAAGCGATTGCTGAGGTAGAATTGGTGTAATGATTTTGGCAGACCTGATGGCGAAACTCGACGATCTCTGCGGTTACTCTGTTCGGCTTCGCTGTCAATTGCCGAGCGAAGATTTGGACGTTCTCGTCTCGATCAAGTCCGACGAGGATTTGTCGAATGTGATCGAGGAGTACCGTAAAGCTTCATCAATGGCCGGAAAGGAATTGAAGGTCAGAGCCATTCTCTCTCCTCCGAAATCCTCCTCTACTTCGTCATCTCCGCCGTATTCCTCCTCCTCATCCTCTTCCGGCGCCGATCTCCCTCCTCCGAGGACCGATCGGTTTAAACCGCCGGCGATGGCCATGATTCGCCGACCTCCGGTGAAAAAGCTCAATTCAACCCCGCTCCGTATTGCTACAACTACTACCACACTTGCCGTTCACAGGCGAGTTCTCGGCCAACTCCTTCATCGTACTTCTCTCAGCATCCCTACTACCATTGGCAATAATCAATCTTCTGCGAGAACAACTCTAATTTTAGTTCTTTAAATACATACATGAAAGAGAGAGATTAAAAGCATGCAATGTGCTTAATTTCAAATACAGATCAAAATTAGGCAAAATTAGGTTTAGGGAAAAAAAAAAAAAACCTCTGTATTTTCCGAGGCTTTGTAATCAGTAAATTCGTAGAATCTTGTAAATACTCCAGAGAAAAATCAGTGATTTGATGAATTTTGATCGCTCAATTATTCCTTGTGTGTTTTAAGTTTGAACTTGGATTCTTTGAAATTTTGGGCCCCAATTTCAGCTCTTGGGTTACGTGTTCGGTAAAATTAGTTGTTTTAAGCAGTGGTTAACTGCTTTTAGTAGATGTTAGCTATTTTATTAGCGATTAGCTGTTGTTGGCTAGTGGTTAGTGGTTAGATGTTCAACTAGTGATTTGAGATAAGTGTGTTCGTTAATAGTAATTGTTTAAGTAATGATTTGTATAAAATGACTTAAAAGGAAATAATTGATAAAATATTTTAGAAAATAAAAAGAAGAATTTTGGAAATTATGTGCAAACACTAGTTAGTGTTTTTGAAAACGTTACTTTGAGTAGACTTTTCGAAAACATTACCTAAAACTCTACTCACTTTATCAAACACTATTTTGCTGAACACTTTTATTTTTAAATAAATAGTGTTTTGCATCCTTCAAAACACTAATCACTACCTCAAACGCTATCTTGCGAACACACCTGAACTCCAACTAGAAAAAGTTCAAGTCATAAAACATAAAAGTCCCGTAATATATGAGTCCAGTCCAAGTATCTCGTATAAATTCTTTTTTTTTTTTTCAATCAAATCTCCTATTAATCTTTAGATATTTACTGTTCAAATTAAAATATTATTTTTATTTATAAGGTTCGCATTAAATATAATTTATTTACATCAAAAAATTTTATTAATATAATCATCGCACTTATCATGGCGAATGAAAATTTACGTTTTCAAAATTATTAATTATTAAGTATTCTAAAGATTTGGGGGTCCTTAAAGCCGACTATTTAACTTTTTCCTTTTTTCTTTCTGCCTTAACACCTCCTATTTTCCACATGTCTGCTTTTATTTGGTGACACATGGTATGGGATTAAAGATCTCGTATTTTTAATATAAGCATTCGAAAAGCCCTTGACATATAATTTAGAATTACAGGTCTCGGTTCATTGCATAAGCATTAAAAAGCCCTTTTAATCGATGCATAATCTTTTATACCACGTTACTTAGACAAAAAAAAAAAAAAAAAAGATTGTATGAGTGATAGTATACTTTGGTGTGTTTGTTTGATTTATGATAGTATATTAATAATAGTAGGTTTTTTCGCCTTTTTGAAGGGCATAATTTTTGGAATACGAATAAGGAAAAAAAAAAAGTATCAGGCCAAATTTTGGTGGACAGCACCATGGCCAAAAAAAAATTAAAACAATTGTTTTTTTTCTTTTTCTTTATCTTCCTTCTTAATGGGCTATGGACTGAAAGCAACACCTTAAAATTGATAATTTGAAAGTAACAGCTTTGAAATTGATTAACAAATGGACAAATTATAACGAAAGAGAATTTAAATAAAACAGGTAGTTGGCCAAGTGGGTTGGGCCGGCCTCTGTGTGGATCTTGCGTCTTAGAGATAAGACCATCATCTCCAATCAAATGGCAACAAAAATTTGAGGTGACCTTGATAAAAAAAATTTTAATTTTTTTTGGAAGGGCAATGCTCGACAACTTAGAAACCATCCTAAAAATTATAATTTATTAAGGGTCTTATTTTTTACTTTGCAAATGATATTGACAAAATAACGATACAATGAGAAAAATAACGGCAAAAAATTTCATCGTTGTTTTAGTAGAATTTAAGTTTATGTTCACTCTTTCATAATTTTATTCACGAAGCAATGATAGAAAGTAAGAAAAATAAAAAACATGAAGTTATATTTAACCCAATTGAAGATGTGTGGGTCCCAAATTCATCATCAAGGACCCAAGTAGTAGGGTTGTTTCACATTGAGCCAGAGTCAAGAATCAAGATTAGTGTTAATTGCAATTTGAAGGGGATATAAATATATAATGCCATCTCATAAAAATGGATGTTGATGTGATTAAGGATGATGATCAAGAGACTTGCTTGTTAGGTCGGCTCATTGTAGAGGAACAACCCTAGAAGGAATTTATAATTAAGGTGATGAAATCATAGTTTGGACTCTTCTTATGTAAGAAAAGGAGTAAACGAAACCGTGTCGTATTTATTATTGAAAATTTCTTAGAAGAAAGGATGTGTTATTTTGACTTAAAGACCAAAAAGGGGCATATAAAGGCAAATGTAGATGGACTGATCTCCTAGTGTCTTACATACAACTGAGTTTCTTACAACTTAACCACACAACTTAAAAAACCGAACTAATCAAACTTGAACCACTAGGTCGATAAATATTGGGTACACGTGTTTATTGTGAAAAATTACAAGTAGAATGATCATCTAACAGAAATACCATCCGAGAATGGAGTTTATATCAGTCTCAGATGTATACAGTCTTATCCCTATTGTTGGGATACAGAGTCATTTCTTACAAGGACATGGAAAGAGATGGTTTAGTTAGTTTCCCTTCAATCTTCAAGTCATGGCAGCCTCAGGTCAAGATAATTTTTGTTTTGTCCCGCTGCTGTCTTTTTCCTTTTTCTGTTTTTCTTTGTCTTGCTATTTCGGCCACATGACTGCAACTTTCATACTAGAAAATCAAGGGGTACTTGGCATGCAGACGTTAACTGAATCCACCTACCAGAATTTTGGCTATAAGTACCAACAAGAAGCTAAGCAGTTTCCTGTTCGAATTCTCCTTCTGATTCTTCAGCATTGTCGGCATCATCATCATCCTCTGCCTCATTGTCAATGTCTTCTTTATCATTATCCACCTTCGTTTTCCCGATCACAGTTATGTTGCTATTCAGATTTTTGATTTCATTGAGCTGCAAGATGGTAGTAAAATGCAACTGAACATCAGCATTCAAGACTTTTCGACATTTGTCAGTTGGTTCATCACATATGAAACATAGATAATTCGTGACAACACATACAACATAGTTAATGCCAACAATTCACCTTTTTCCTAGATAGATCATAGATTAAGACGATGAAGCAACCTCCACAACAAACTCAGTACATTAAATCTTCTGCTGAAGATAAAATATGGAAATCCCTTAATTACCAAAGAAAACACACAGAAGCCCTCTAAGTATATGTCTGCTTTCTTCTTAATGTCAAAGTATATACTTCAATTTCTCATCATAGTACGTTTTCCAAAAGGCCATCTAATCATGAAATGAGGCAATAGAAAAGAAACTATGGATCCTTATGAACAAGTACATGATCAAGTACCCTTTGAGAATTCAGAGTGTATAAATCACTCAGACTTTGAAAGGAGCCACTTGGCAAGGGGAATATAAATATGTAACTCAACCATCATGCAAAATTACACACTGAGGTGCCCAAAATTGCAAAATGATCAACAAACGAACTCAGATTTAAAGAAACTGTTTGTACTACATTAATACTTCAACACTAACAGTTTTCCTTGAGAAGGCCTAGAAGTTCTCTATTGTCATTTCTACAAGATAGCATTTAACATAACTAAGATGCACACATTTGCAAGCGTTCAAAAATGGGATATGCATCCCACATATGTACTTAGCCTGACAAAAGGATTACAGCAGTTATCCTGCACATAAATATTAAGCCTATCCTGGTTTACACCATTAAGTTCACGTAGTGAAAAACCTAAAATACTCCACTTTCCTTGCAACGGGGTCCCAATCAGTTACCAACAAAACTGCCACTTCAAGCTAAATGTCTCCAAACCCAAAACCAATGCCTCAATTCCAATCAACCACAGGGCAGTGCCCACACAGGTTGGGTGGGGGAGCAAGTCACCATCTAATTGACAACTACTCAAACAAAAGAGTTAACAAAGGCATAACATGCAAGTAGAGCCAATAATTGGCATTAAACGGACCAAATGGTCGTGTTTGTTTGTCCCTATAAATTTCAGATTGATGATAAAAGCATCAAATACCATATGAAATTACTGATAATACTTTATACGAGAAATCACCAAAATCATGAACGATGGTATTGGTATCAAATGTGTTCATGTTTGTTTTTGCTCTCAATTACTAACTGCCGTTTTCTGGCCTTATTCTCTGCTGTGCCAAAGATACATACAAGCCCAGAAGGAAAAATTGCTCAATAGATGAGCTAAAAACTATGAAGGCCAACAGTCCAAGTTACTTCATCATGATAGTTCCTGGAAGAAACGATTGCTCTTGTTGAGCTTTCTCCACGCGGATTGCTAAACAAGGTATAAATTAGTATAAGAAAATGCCACAAAAGTACTGCAATTGAACTTAAGACAACAATTAAGCAAAAGCAGAAGATGTTTATGTCAGTGAAAAAGCCACTGAAACCCATGACTAGGGTTCATCATTCGAGTACAAATCAAGCTACCTAAAATTGAAAGGCCAAAAGTAGCCCACAACTTATTGATATTGACAATGTTCAAGTTTCCACCCCCCGCAACCGCAGTCCCTCTCCTTCATGACAACACAATTAGACCATCTAAGCAAATTGATTCCTTTCCAGCGATGTAATCCACACAATCACACAGCACCAACTCAAATTCGCATATATGAGACATAAATTGGGCATTTCACAAGCAAATTAAGTCAAAGGAATTCAAGACTAGATATTCAAAATCCTCGCAAAATGCGATGAAACGAGGTAAGTAAGTGTTACCTTTTGTAAGAAGTCGGATTCTTCCATGGCGAGGAGCTCTTCGTCGTTTTGGGCATTAGCCAACTGGTGTTGGAGCAGAAGCGACGCCGGAATCGTCCGCTCCGACGACGGCAACTGCTTCATGAATGTCGGGAACTGCAACATCTCTCTCTCTCTCTCGATCAATCGATCTGGGTTCCTTGGAAGTTCAGAGAGGAAGGAATGCCCAGAAAATGAAGACCAAAAGTAGTTGGACGCGTTGAGAATTGTGGTCTTCTCTCTTTCTAGTCGATACCCACCACTTTCAACCCCAATCTAAACTGTGGGAAGAACATTAAAAAGCCCAATATGACAATATCAAGAGGTCAATATCAATGAAATGACCCATATGATGTTCACAAATTCAAAATTATTTCTCAGAAATTCTCTGAAAAACATGTTCTTTCTTATTTAAAAAAAATATTTTAAGATATCATATCATAATAGATTTTATTATTACATAATATAAAAAGTACATGTGAAAAATATTATATTATTCGGCATTGAATAAGAATGTAATTAAAAGTTGGAATAAATCAACTTTGAGGAAGTCTGTTAAGAAAAAGCCCGGGAGTCCATTAGCCATCACATGAGAAAAATAATCATTCGTCTCTCATTTACCGTGACCATACAATGTATGTCATTTCAAACACAACAAACAATACATCACAATTTACAACTACCAAAACTATTATGGCATATTTCCCTTTTTATATGGTGTCATTATCTAATACTCTTTCCCCTCTAATATTTAGAGCTTGAATATTTGGACATCATTTTTTCATTTATAACTTTATCCTCATAGGATCGTTAATCAAAATTCGATCTTGTGGTCTGACTTTTTATTGATTAATTAGACGACCTTAAATATTATCAAATATAAGTCTAACTTTTTAAGTCATCCGCATTAATATTTACCTTTATTACTTTCGAAGATAAATTTTAGTTTTATGAATCAATTTTTGAGATCAAAGAAACGATATCTGTCTCCCTCTTCTTCTGAATGCTAGTAGAAATGTGGAGTGAAGGATAGCATCAATTCCTTTCGTTTATCCGCAAATTTGTTCCTGCTCTTACATTTGCTGACATGTTTGGAATTTTTCATTAGCCACAAGTTCCAGTCACTATTTTCCAACAGAAGCAAAGTGGATAGACTCAAATTCTCTTGCCCACGACAAAATTCTGTTGCCCCTCTATAAATCGAATTAAAATATAGTTGAAAGAACACCCTGTTTGGATTTCAAGCTAACCCAGAAACTCAGAAATCGTTCAACAAAGAAAAAGTTTCTTTTCCCTCCTTTCTCTCTCTCTCTCCTGTTAAGCCCACCCCTTATTCGTGGCACTTTACTTCCCCATCCACGTTTTCTCATGGCGTCTGCTTCAATTTTCTCTCTCCTCTTGTACCGTACAAAACCCACCTCCCTCGCTTCCCGAATTCAAAAACCAATTTCCCATCAAGAACAGCAAGAAACTGATCTTTCTTGAGGGAAGAAAGCAGTGCTAATATGAGATTGTATGTGTATGTGTTGGAAGCAAAGGATTTACCGGTTAAGAGCAGCAGTTATGTGAAGCTCCAAGTTGGCAAATTCAAGTCCAAAACGAGAATAGTCAGAAACGGGTCCGACCCGGTTTGGAATGAGGAGTTTGTTTTTCGGGTCCACGATGTGGAAGAAGATGAGTTGGTCATCTCAATCTACGACCATGATGATGATTCGGGCTTGTTCAACGTTTCGGGTTACTTGGTGGGTCGGGTTCGGATCCCGGTTTGGACCGTGGCTGGTGAAGAAAATCAGTGTTTACCCCCGGCCTGGTTTTCCCTTCAGAAGCCCAAGACTGGCAAATACTCCAAAAGAAATTCCGGTTTGTGTTTTTCTTCATTATTTTTTTACTGTAGATATTTCTTTAGGAGACTACACTTGCATCTGGTAGTTGTCTCTAGTTGATACTTCAGCCCTTATTGAAATTCTTTCTCTTGTTTATACGAGTGATCTTTTTGGGCATTTGTTAGAATGTTGACCCATTTTGATGTTAGATTGTGAAGTTTTGCTCTATGCATCATACTTTAGACTTGCTCGTTTGGGGCACATTTGATAGTTTAGTTTGTCCTGAGAGCCTACCCTTACTACATTATGTTACTTGCACCAAGTCAGGATTATTCAATGGTATGCATCCAAATGTGTGGTTGTTGAGTGTCTGACACGAGTACTCTAGATGAATCGAGACAATCAAATAATGAAGGTTGAATATAAAGGGGTTTAGCACAAACAAAGAAAATAAAGGGGTTTTGGATGTTTCATTTTTTATTTGGGGACTTAGAATCATAGAATGGTTGGGAGTGAACATTTTGGTCGTCTCCAAACTGCCTCATTCGGGAAAAGCCCTCTGATTTCAAACTTTTGTGTCTTATCTTTCTATATATCTATATGGTAAGAGACTTGACTTCAAATTTTCTGATAATGTAACTGCTACGGTTACAACCCCCCTCTCCCCCTTTGCATTCAACGAGGACAAAAAAAGTAGCATTCTGTGGATGCTTAATACCGAAAAGTGCATTCCTCTCCATGAACTGCTTGATGAATTTTACGGGAGAAGCAGCATTGTGTAAATGACCTTAACACTATCACAAGTCCTATTCAATCATTTGTCGAGGGAGGAAAATCTTCATGAATTAGTCTTCTGAATACAAGGCAGTGCATAAATTGCAGGCCTTACTAGGCTCTTTGTTGTTACTGGTAGGCATCTTGTGGCCAATGTGGCACCTGCTTTTTATGAACATATATTACATCTCGAAAACGTTAGTGACTCTCAGAGTGGTTTGAATTGTACGAATTCATTTAGTAACTTGTAAAAGAAACCGTGACAGTCTCGGTTGAACGCTTTTGACCCAAGCAAATCTTCTACAGTTTGGTGTAGAATGCCAGTCCATGATCACTGTTATTTGCTCGAGAAGAGTTTAGAATAATTTGAATGCTAGCATGTGGCCGTCTTTGAAGTTTGAATCTTCTAGGAAGAGGTTTCCAACATTGTGTTTTGGGGGAATATTTAATTTAACAAAGACATGAGAGCTCTGTCATAATTTTCATTAGCTTGATCTTTAGATATCTGGCTCTATTTGTTAGCATGTATAGAAGTTGAATCATTCACTGAACAACAGGAAAAATTCTTTTGACTCTTTCACTCCATGGAAGAAAAGATGATGCTACTTTAGATCAACCCTTACCTGCACTTCCAAGTATCAGGACTTGTAATGATAAACATCGGAAAAGCCCAGATCATGAATCTGTAAATACTTTTTCTCCAAAAGCTTCTGGGAAGCTCCCTCAAGGGAAAAAGTTGATGAAAGCTGTTGCTAATCGTCTGGAAAAGCTTTTACACAAGAATGGCGAAACCTCAAAAAGTGAGGAATCTTCAGATTTGAGTGTATCTCCTTCTGAATATGAAGATTGTGTGGAGGCTGGATCACCATCATCTTGTAGCTTTGAAGATGCTATGAATATGATTCAATCTAGAGATGGAGAGCAAGAAATGCCTGAGAACCTAGAAGGAGGGGTTCTTATTGACCAGATATATGCAGTCACCTCGAAAGATCTTAATGTCTTTCTTTTTGCTCCAGATTCACAGTTTAGGAGAGATCTTGCAGAGATGCAGGGAATAAATGACATGCAAGAGGGTCCTTGGATGTGGAAAGGGGACCCACCACGTTTAACACGGGCTGTTACCTACACAAAACCTGCAACCAAGTTGATTAAGGCTGTTAAAGCCACTGAAGAACAAACCTATCTGAAAGCTGACAGTGGTGAGTTTGCTGTCATGGTAATTGTAGATACACCCGATGTGCCATATGGAAGTACATTTAGGGTTGAGTTGCTCTACAAGATAATGCCAGGACCTGAATTATCTTCAGGGGAAGAATCTTCCCATCTAGTAATTTCTTGGGGCATAAATTTTTCTCAGAGTACCATGATGAAAGGTATGATTGAGGGAGGAGCACGACAAGGTTTGAAGGAGAGCTTTGACCTTTTTGGGAACTTGCTCGCTCAGAGGTTTAAAGTGTTGGATACTACAGGTTCAATGGGAAAGGATAATATCTTGGAAGCTCTTCATAGGGAACACCAATCAGATTGGGAGTTGGCTACTGAGTATTTTGGGAACCTTACAGTACTTTCTGCCATCTTTCTTACTTTATATGTAATAGCACATATTCTTCTTTGTGAGCCCCACGAGCGGCAAGGATTAGAGATTAACGGTCTTGATTTACCCGACAGTTTTGGACAGCTAATCACTTCTGGGATCCTAGTACTTCTATTAGAGCGTGTGTATAACATGGCCTTACACTTCATACAGGCTAGATTACGCATGGGTAATCGTCTACCATATGCCTTAATGCTCTTTTAGCTGCCAAGTCCATACTGTAACTTAAATTAACTTTTTATTCTCATACTACATGTGCAGGAAGTGATCATGGGATTAAATCGCAAGGTGATGGGTGGGTTGTCACCGTAGCTTTAGTTGAAGCTGTCAACTTACCATCTTTAGATACAACAGGGTTTTCAGATCCCTTTGTCGTTTTAACGTGTAATGGCAAAACAAGAACCAGTTCTGTCCAGCTTCAAACATGTGATCCGCAATGGAATGGTTTGGTCTTCACTCTTCACTTGATGTACTCAATGCTTGCGTTCTCTCTTTAGATGACCCTTTTCCTGACCGACTGGCTGATAAAATATGCAGAGATACTTGAGTTTGATGCCACAGAAGAGATACCATCAGTCCTTGATATAGAAGTTTTTGATTTCGATGGCCCTTTTGATCAGGCAGCCTCACTTGGGCATGCTGAGATAAATTTTCTGAAGCACACTGCCACAGAGTTGGCTGATTTGTGGGTTCCTCTTGAAGGAAAACATGCTGTTTCTTCTCAAGCAAAAGTGCATCTTAGAATCTTTGTCGAGAACAAAAACGGGGTTGAAACAATCAAAGAGTACCTAACAAAAATGGAGAAGGAAGTTGGAAAGAAGGTAACAGAACAAGATATGGCTATTGTTCTTTTAATTGCTTTTAGACTGCCATAGAGTTTAACCTCTTAGAACTAAAGGAGAGAGTTTGCGTGACTTGTGCATCTCACAGTTGAATCTTCGGTCTCCACACAAAAATTCAGCATTTCAGAAGCTATTTGGATTGCCTCCTGAAGAATTTTTGATCAAAGATTACTCATGCTCTTTAAGAAGAAAATTGCCTTTGCAGGTATCTCCAAGTAACTTAAATTGACTGGATTTTTCAGTGAGAGCTTTAGTTGAGGACTGGAACAACTTTGTGATTAAGAATTTGAGACATTAATCTTGGTATCTGCCTCCTGCTTTTGTCAATTATGTTGATCAATGTAAGTTGTCTATGAATCTTATGCAGGGTCGTCTCTTCTTATCAGCAAGAATAGTGGGATTCTACGCTAATCTGTTCGGACATAAAACCAAATTCTTCTTCTTATGGGAAGACATCGAAAATATTGAGGTACAGCCCCCATCCTTCGCATCAGTTGGTAGTCCTACTCTCGTCATAGTTTTGCGAAAAGGAAGAGGTGTGGATGCAAGGCACGGCGCTAAAAGCATGGATGAAGAGGGCAGGCTTCGATTCTATTTCCAGTCATTTATTCCATTTGATGTTGCCAGCAGGTTAGAATAGATCCTTCACAGGAGATGCGACTCTTTAATGTTCTCAGGAGGTAATCGGTGCGCTCATTATTCTTCTAATTTTGGGTGGCAGGACAATTATGGCTTTGTGGAGAGCAAGGACTTTCGCCCCAGAGAAGAAGGCCCTGATAACAGAAGAGCAGCTGGACCAAGAAAACCTGTTGGTTCCACGTGATAATAGTGGCTCCTCTTTTCACATCGAAGATGCTAATATGTCAAAGATTTACTCCGCTAGTCTTCCAATCGATGTGAGTGGCTGATTACTTGGTTTGCCTTTATCTTCTTTAGAGAATATATTGTGGAGCCTTTCCAGATAACTGATAGTATCACAATTGAACTACTTATTCGGCTTTTGGGTATTACGAGTTCGAGGAAAATGTCTCATTGACCTGTCTCTCAAATGTAGGGTCTTCGTAACCCCCCGCCTTTTTACTGCACAAATGCCGTGCCCTAGGTGGGTTTCCATGGTACCGATATGATCCTTAGGGGGATTCTGCAGTATTGGTTTGTGTATTTGGAGGCCAAGATGGTCTGCATCTGTGTCTTGAGAAGTTGGTCTACTGTATTTCCTTTGTGTCCTGGTCCTCTGGGATGTTTATCTTATTGCCTTTTGCATGAAATGAGGCTGTGAACGCTCCTTTGCAGATCAACTCCTTGATGAAAATGTTTGAAGGGGGACACCTAGAACGCAAAGTTATGGCCAAATCTGGTTGTGTCAGCTACGTTACTACACAATGGGAAATGCTGAAGCCTGATATGTATGAGAGACAGCTTTCGTATAAATTCAATCACGATGTATCCATCTTCGGAGGAGAAGTTAAATGCACTCAGAGAAAATCCCCTCGAAGATGAACAAGGATGGGTCGTCAATGAACTCATGGCCCTCCAAGATATTCCGTTTAGCGATCACTTTCACGTAAGCAACCCTACTTTTTTGGTCATTCTAATTATGCCAGGCACCCCAGATCTTACTTTGGCGGATCCATTCTGGGTTTTTAATCTGTGTAGATGTTTTGTTTATCGCGTTTCCTTACCCCATACCCATTTTGATGCAAATACAGGTACGTTTGAGATACCACCTCCAAAGCCTAAACAGTGAGGCATGTAAATGTGATGTTTACTTGGGAATTTTATGGCTAAAAGACTGCAAATTCCAGCAGAGGATCACCAAGAATATAAACGAGAAGTTCGCCCATCGATTGAAGAACATTTTTGAGATCGCAAAGAAAGAGATCTTGTTGGAAAATGATCATTCTTTTCAATAGTGTTCTTGATTGTTTTTCCTCCATAAAACTCAACAACACAACTGATCATGGAAAGTGTTGGAACTTCCCTTTTGCTCAAAAGATGTATATTTTGACAATCCACAAAGGTATTATTTGATGATAATTTTACCAAAAAAATTATTGATTTATTTTTATATTTTTTTACCAATTGTTGATTGTTTCTGTCCTTGTCAGAGTTTCTTGGCTAGCTTTTGACATGGCTGAGATGAGAGGCAAGCATGATTAAGCTTAAACTGGGCTGTGATTAAGCATATACGTGTTCCCATGACTTGGATTCTTATTTGTATAATTGAAGCCTTTTGTTGTATAAACTAATGCTTTCACTTCCCTCTTGACTTAGCAGCCCTTTTAGAGATCATGAGGCTGATTTTGGACACAAGTTTTTCTTTTTCCTCGATTTACTTTTTGTTCACAAAGGTCACAGCTATTCCATCATAAAATTTCTCCATTTTATTACACCTGAATTTAAAACTTTGCTTAATGTCCAATCTTTTCTTTCCTTTTTTTTGTCCGTAAGTCACAAAGAGTAGTATGATACGATGGAGAGGCGAAAATTCTAATGTACTTCCGAAATTACAAACGTCATGTACTCCGGGGGATGATTAGTGTATAATTATAGACTGCTTAGTGTACAATTTATATATTGATTAGTGTACAATTGTATACTAATTAGTGTACAATAGTATCATTAATGTTATATACCAAAATTAAAAATTTCAAGGTATTAAATGCGATTTCGCTCATTTTTCGACTAGGAATAACAAAATCACGCTCGTTCCCTTCAAATTTTTTATTTTGGTATACAGCATTAATGATACTTTTATACACTAACCAATTTACAATTGTAAACTAATTAGTTTCGGGAGTACATGATGGTCTGTAATTCCGAGAGTACATTAGAATTTTCGTGGGGAGTAAAGAATCGAATATGAGACTTAATATTTTATTTCTTGATTGAAATAAAGATAATTCTTTTGATCCACGATAAGATAACATAATGGAATAATATATATAGAACTAACTTTTCGAATAATAATAAAGATTATAGTGATAATAATTTTCCCCAAAGATAAAAATAATATCTTTTTGATGGTATATATCTAAATTATCGCTTAGTAGTGACGTTGTCAATCGCAATCCCGAATTACATGATCCTCCTAATTATGCTCCTTAAAAATTCTCAAGCTACGTAATTTGCTGGTAATTTACTCTTGCTGACTTGGTGGAGTAATTTGGCACAGTAACTTTTTTACTGCGTTTGCGCTCCCCTCCCTCCCCACTAACTTCTTTTATCCTTGTCACTGTCGCATCGCATTCTCTGTCTCCCTCTCTCCCTCTCTCTCTCCATAGCCAAGCTGATCAAGATTCTCCATCTCCATCTCGATTCCCCTATTGCCTTCTCTCTCTCTCTCTCTCTCTCTCTCTCTAAACAGCAGCCATGGATGCAAACCTAAGAAACTTCCCAGTCCTCTCCTACGTCATGTCCCGCCTCCCCTCAATCGGGCCCTTGCGCCCAGCGCCACCGCCCAATTCCGGCGACGACATAGAACAGCCGCCGGCGCCGGCGGCTCGGCCGCCTGAGCCGTCGAATTCTTTCACTGACACCCTCATCGAGCGGATGCCCCATCTCAAGGACCCCAAGGTCATAGCCACCATGTCCGAGGCCGTAGCCGAGATCGCCCAAACCCGCTCCATCCTCGAAACCCTGGGCGAGCGCCCCGACCATGAGACCATCGACTTCGCCAAGGCCAAGCTCGCCAAGATCGAAGACCAAATCTCGCGCCAGCTCGACGAGATTTCTCTCTCTCCGCGCTTTGCCGACGACGGAGAGAAGCAGAAGAGGGATGAGGCTGAGAGGGAGAAGGCGATGTTCAAGGCCATAATTCAGCTCGATGAGATGCACGATGCGTATGAGAAGTTGCTGCGAGGTGCGGAGGAGAAGCTTATGAGGATTTATGATTCTGCGGTTAGTGAGAAGGGGGAGGTGGTGGAGGATGTGGAAGAGGAGGTCAATGAGGAGGTGGCGGAGGTCCTGAGGAGAGAGAACGTTGAGAAGCTGGATTTGTCCGGGAGGAAGCTCAGGATCCTCCCTGAGGCGTTTGGGAAGCTTCGTTCAGTTGTTGCCGTCAATTTGTCTAGCAATCAGCTCCAGGTCTGAGTCTCTCTCCTCCTTTTTTTCTCATGTTGGATGAACTCTGATTGTTCTTGTCTGAGTAGATTAATCAAAGGGCTTTCATGAAACGAAGATGTTATATGCTTTGACTCTATTTTGATGGAATTTGACTGAAACTGTGAGATTTAATCAGAAACATAATCAACCAGATTGGGTGGTCATTCTGCTTTTTTCATTCTTCTCAATCAGATTGACCAAATTTGTGACAGAATGAGGAAACGAAAATGTTTGAAACCTAGGAAGATTTTGATAGTGTTTGAATTCCATTATTGGGTATTGCTGTATATGGGCCATCTTCCAGTTCATAGATCAGTTATGATTCTGACATCAAATTTGATGAGGGAAGAATAACATAGTGAAATGTTGACTGATTGGTAGATTTGTATCTGTGTTTCATTTCAATGATATGTTAAATATCAACTACAAGTCAATGCTGATGTCCCCAAGGCGGCCGTAGTAGAATAGATAGGCAACTTAGCCAATAGCAGTCTGTTCTGCCATATTGATCGTGATGAAGCCGGAATCTGCCCTGTGGACTCGGTATCACCTGCATCAATCGCTTGATCGTACACCTTGATGGACTTAGAATTGAGTTTCCAATGATCAGGGAGGGTTTCATTATATGCCACTTTGGCCCCTTATCTGGTGAATTGACACTTGGGAATTTTCAGAACCCCCAAGCTAAAGCTTACTTCTTTTTTGCTGAATAGTTCTCTTGTAGCATGGAAGAATTTATGTTTTCTGGAGATCATAGTAATCTCTGCTAATATTAATTAAACAACTTTCTTTAAGCATAATGGGGCGATCTTATTTCCTTTCTTTGGCCTTCTAGTGGAGAGGGGTTTTGGCATGCCTTGGAAGTCTTTATATGTTTGCTTTACTTATCTATCCTCAACTGCTTCTGTATAACTCTGAAAATGGAACAAGGACTCAATTCGGGCCTCCTGACATTTACCACCTTTTTGTTCCAGGCTCTTCCTGATTCTATAGCTGGCTTGGAAAATCTTGAAGAGTTAAATCTGTCTTCCAACTCTTTGCTTTCACTGCCGGACTCCATTGGTCTATTGCTTAAATTGAAGATCCTCAACGTTTCTGGAAACAAGTTAACTGCCCTTCCTGACAGTATCTGCCGCTGCAGGTAATTTCTCCATATTCTATTCATGGAGCCCTAGTTTGCTGTTGCTTTTCTGGGGAAAATCGAAGGAATTTTAATCTTTGCAGGTCACTGGTGGAGTTGGATGCAAGTTTCAATAACCTTGGGTATTTACCAACCAACATAGGCTATGAATTGGTGCACTTGAGAAAACTTTTGGTTCATTACAACAAGATAAGGTCTCTTCCCACCTCTGTTGGAGAGATGATATCTCTGCAGCATCTGGACATACACTTCAATGAGCTTCATGGACTTCCCCTCACAATTGGCAAGTTGACAAATCTCGTGACCCTTAATCTGAGTGGCAATTTTAGTGATATGAAGGAACTACCTGAGACATTTGGTGACCTGATAAATCTTGAAGAACTAGACTTGAGCAATAACCAAATTCATGCACTTCCAAATTCATTTGGAAGGCTAGAGAAGTTGAAGAAACTAAACTTGGAGCAAAATCCTATTGTTATTCCCCCACTTGAAGTTGTGAAAGATGGGGTTGAAGCTGTGAAGGTTTTCATGGCTAAGAGATGGGTTGATCTCCTCATCGAGGAAGAAGAAAAGAGCAGGGAAGCAGCACAGTCAGAGCAAGAGACCGGATGGTTGAAGCGAAGCGTTTCCAAGCTAGGGGAGTTGTTTCAAGCGTATCTGAATATCTGGGATCCCCCGTACTCCCCACGATCCTTGCCTTGACCAGCAACTATAAACAACAGTATGTATTCACTGACATACACTTTTTGTTCCCATTTTCTATTTGATGAATACCAAGGATGTTTCTTCTAGCATATCCTTCTGAATATCTGGTTCGGTTTGTGGGATGTGTCAATCACGTTTGTGCACCAATTGTATTCCAAACATAACTAGGTTTGCACTAGTTAAATTAACAAACATGGGCAGAATTTGGAGTTTTGGATAGCACCTTTGGTTTTTCACTCCAGTTTTCATGACACACGAGGGTTTTACAGTTTCGATACATCAATTTTCAAAGAACAGTTAAGCAGTGGCTATGACAGATATTGGATAGAGTTACAAGAAACGCTTCAATTTCTCAACTACAAAGCTACAAGAAGGTTCAAATAGCTCACCTGGAATCCTGGAGTTGAAGATTGAAAGAACCATGCTGTTTTTTTTTTTTTTTTTGGGAATCCCCAGAGTTCCTCTGGACTTAATTTCTGGCTACTAATGTTTTCCATGGCTGTTGATCCCATTTTTGCATGTTATTTTAGTCTGTAACGCAACTTGATCAGAACTGCGTGCAAACAGGTGAAAAAAAGGGGAAATAAAATTCTCTCAGTGGTTTGATTGTTGATATTTCTTTTGGCTTTTCATATAACCTAACACATGATTAAACAGCCATTGATGCAGTGGTTTGGAGCTGTTAGCTGTACATGAACTGTTACAACTCACACATTCTAGTCATATTCCGTCAAAAGATTTTCTCAACGAGGGAAAATATGCCCATTTGCATTGCCAACTTCACTTTGATCGCTGTAATTCAAGTTTATTTGCATGTTTGTAGGTGGGTTATAGACCCCGGAAAACTAATTTGAAGTCTGAACTAAATGACCATGCATATATCTAATTCGACAATCAAATGGGCTCACTTAAAAGTGAACTCAGGAATCGAATTTGACCCAATATTTTCAACAAAGTAATTTCTTTTTGTAAGATAAGTTTAATGGATCAAAAATCATTAGATTCAAAGTAGACCCGAATATAAACTGAATTGAAATGTCGTCGATCGGAAACATGAACCTTATTGATATTAATCCCAATTGAACTATCAGTTTGTTAGGTCTAGGTTAGATATAATGTTGCGCATCACAAGTCATGGTCATTCTTCACCTATATTTCAACTATCGCAGTAGTCTATTTTCTAATTAAACGTAGCAAAGGGGCCCTATCTTGAATTTTTCGTCGATATTTTTTTTAAAAAATAGGACAAGATAATTGGACTGAAATGAATGCCCCACAGCCACAGTTCACGTAGACAACACTAACAATGTACAATGCCCAATTCAAACCAAAACTAGATAATTTATAGCATATTTTCTTTCTCCTTTGAATACACAATAGTACATGCACAAAGGGATTGATAAAAAATAATAATAACTTGAAAATTTTCTCATATATATTTCTTGAAAAAAAATTATATACTTTCGAGATCAATCTCACTTCTGTAGGGTCTAAAAATTCCAATTATAGGTATTTTTATCCCTACAAATATTTATACAAGTAAAAACACCGATTTCAAGAGACCACATAAATTTTTACTTTATAAATTTCACTTACCCAAATGTAGATATTTGTTTCCCTACAAATATTTATACAAGTAAAAAACCGTTTTCAAGAGATTACATAAACTTTACTTTATAGATTTCACTTTACATATACTCGGGAGCTAAAAATTTTAAATGTAGGTATTTTTATCCCTACAAATATTTATACAAGTACAAAAATCGATTTCAAGAGACTAAATAAATTTTTACTTTATAGATTTTACTTTGCATAAAAATAAATTTATAGGACAATTATTGGATTGTTATTTTAATTATGCTCATGTTATGCACATGTATCAATATATATATTAGGAAAAATCAAGTTACATATAATATATTTAGATCACACTACCAGATCAAGATTTTGTTGATATTTTTTCCCTTTTTTAGTTTTCATATACTACGGTATACTCCATTTAATTGAGGCTTTTACTCCATAAGTTATGAGGGATTTTAATTGCTAAACATCGCCCGTATAAGGTAGAATCTTTATCATTTTATAGATGGAATCTTGCTTTACAATATAGATTTCATATAATAATAATTTTATAAAATTTTATCCAATCAATAAAATTTTTGTTTCCTAATAAGCTCAATCTTCTCACAAAAAATTGTGTAAATAAACTTGAAAGTTACTTCAGGAAAATAGCCGTATAAATTATCACCGCTTCAACCCAAATCAAAGTGTCGTCCAAGCCAAGGGCAAGAAGTTCTCATGGCTTCTATGGTATTTTTAGTATTTTTCCCTTTTTTGGGGGAGGGGGCGGAGGAGGGAGAGGTGCACACCTCAATATCTCTCCGAGGAATACCAAGAGATGGAGCAATGGGATCATTTGCAGCCTGCACAACATTCTGATTAGGATATTTCTTACAAGGACACATAGAATGGCGCTCTCTAAGTGCTCATCTCAATCTCTACACATGCTAGAGTTGCATAAAATCTAGGACGTGACCCTTTGATTCTACCTTTCCGGTGACGATGATAGCAAAACAACAGTCTCATTAAATTAATCTATTTGTGGGTGATTCTAATTTTTTGCCTTCATCAAATACGTGGGTGATTATCTAACTTCTGGTAATGATGATAACAAAATTTTACAATCTATTCGTAGAGTACGTCCGGAAATGAAGTTGTGTTTATCAATTTTCATTCCAAGTGCGAAAAATTCATCTTTTCGAATGTTGAGAAGTACAAGAAACAAAACAATCCTCTACAATTCACAACTTTATCTCTTTCTTTGCAATTGCTTCCTCGGTATTGAATGTGAAAATTACTCAAGTGTAAAACAACAAAGAGGCCAGAAAGCATATTTTTTGAAAAATAAAACTAGAGAAGAGAAGTATTATCTTAAGTAAGAAAATTCTATGGAGAGTTTGAGTTTATTAGGGAACTTTAGATATGTTATTTACAAGGATAAAATTTTATAAATTTTTATTAATTATAAAAAATTAACTAAATAAAATTCTAATTAAATGGATAGAGATTCTCTCTAATCCATCGCCCTTGGGGCGACCTTTAGCAAAATCGATACATATATATATATATATATATATACACTCTTATAAGTAGTAGAAAATAAAATTTATTTCATTTAAATGGCAAATATTGAGTTGAAAGGTAACATTATTATCTCCTAATAGTTAAATCAAAATTATTAATTTGTGAAGGGAAAAAATTATAGTATGTGGAGTATTTTTATTTTAATTAAAAAAGTTCACATATTGACAAAATCACTCACATAGTCACATTGATTGAAGTAGATCTTACATGGGAATGCCTCACATAAGACACAGGATGACAATAATTAATTTAGGTACATAAGTTATGTCTTTAAGAGGTGGTTTGGTTTAATAAATTAAAATCAAATAGAATTATAAATAAAACTACCAAATTTCGCGGATTCAGTTCAACTTATAACTGAAAATTTTTTATTTAATGTTATAGATTTGTATAAGTTAGTCCAAACGGACATACTTAAACAACCCCATATTTGAATATTCCAATAATACCTTAGGTATAATAATAATAATAATAATAATAATAATAATAATAATAATAATAATACCTTAGGTATGTGATTTCAAGTTAAAAAAATCATGAACCATATATCGAGTACAAAAATTAGTAATCCTATTCCTATATCTAGAGTTAAAAACAGTCATCTTAAAATAAATAATTTCTTTTACTCTTAATTAAAAAATAAATCACTAATCATCATACTTTAAAAAAATGTATGTTTTTATAATTTATATAATATAGATGTTATATAAGACATTCCTTCAATAAATAATCATCTTAAAATAAATTATTTGTTTTAATTTTTAATAAAAAATATTAATCATGTCATAAAAAACTTTTGAAAGAACACCGGTAAAAATTTTATTTTATCACAATATATATGTTATGTAAGATAATTTCATTTAAAATAAATATTTGTGTGAAAACTAAAGAAAAATGTTTTACCATTGAATTTGTTTGCTTAGTGTAGTGGTTTTTCTTGGGGGAGAAGATATATATTAATGACGAATTGACGAGGACTAGCCTGCGGTGGTAACTGCTAAGCTATAAATGCAATAAGATAGAGTCCTGAGAAAGTATTCGGTATAGAGGAGAGAGAAAGTCGCGGCTTACGGTACGCGTGGGTGTCTCCCTCACTTCCATCCCCTCTTCCTCTGATAAAATATCTCTTTCCGATTTACATTTAGGGTTTCGTTCATCTCGTAGATCGTTATCAAGCGGCTCACTGGTACGCTTTTCGACTGAGATTCTCACTTAATCATGGCTCCCCGCCGTCGGTTATCATCAAGGTTCGAATCACTCTTTCTGCTCTTCGAATTTTGTTGTGTTTATCGTAGTTTTTGTCGTTAATTTTGAAGTTTTGTTGAATTAATTGTGTTCGTTTGATCGGATGAATGCGAGAGATGTTATCTTGGAAGTGATATTACTCGTCAATTACTTGATCACTTTTCTGGTTATAATCTGCTTGTTAAATGTCGAATTTCTGTGTTAATTATTGTAATCATACTTGAAACTTTCTCGATTGTCGATTTGGTGATTGTTAAATCTGATTTCGATCTTGCGTTAAGCTGGATCAAAGCTATTTTGTTTGTTATTTGATCGTTGCTCCAAATTCTCTCGATAGCTCAATTGCGGTTAAAGTCTAGATTTTTTAGCTCAGCGAAAATGGAAAATTTTTGTTCTTTGTATTTGCTGGTTGAAATTGGTTTATAATAATGGATTTTGGCTTTCCTTGTTTGTTGGCTAAAATTATTTGTTTTACTTTTTTTCATCGGACTTGAATTGATTCGTCCTTTTCTGCCTTGTAGTACAATTATAGCTGTAAACGTCAAGTTAATGAAATTGATTTTGCTTTCCTGTTGATTATTGTTGATGGCTTAGTAGGTGTTGTTTTAGTGTTGCATTTTTTCTCGGGTGAATTTGGCATGTAAGATCTGCGTAATTTGATGTTTAACAAAACTAAGTAGGCAAATACCATCAAACTTATTTAAAAAAGCATGCCTTTGTTTATACACTGTTCAACCATCACAGGCGTCTTCTTCATGTTGTTGTCCACTTCTTAGTATCAATTAGATGAGATAAACATGACTCTATGTTGGTAATTTGCCTGATAGGAACAAACTACTTGTAACTAAGAATGACAGGATTGTGGCGATGAGTTGACTTGGTCTGCTTATGTTGTGACACTGAATTTGAATTTTATATTTGTAAGCTAGTTATCTTCTTATTTCAAGACTGTGGATCACTTGGATGAGAAGTCATTACGATATTCAGATAGAAAGCTTTTAAGTGAAGTTACACTTTCACATATCACTCAAATTGAAGGATTATTATATGTAGCTGCTTGCTACTCATAACTAAATTCCACGCACTGCTAGAATATCTTGTTTAAGATCATTTGAAAATACTTGTAATGTCAAGTGTCTGTATAATACAATAGCCTTGCTTCTTGGAATCTGGGAACATCAGTTTTAATTCTGTAGATACAGTTTCTGCTCCAGATTATCTTCCGTAGATGCAAATCTGTAGGTGAGGTGCTTGAGACTAGACCTAAATGTCCAACTGAACGGCATAGCATGACAAGAGCTCCTTGCCGTTGCTTAAGGCTGTGTTTGGCAACAACATTTGGACCAGTATTTGTGTTTTGACCACTCACATATTGGTTTTCAGTAAACTAGTGTTTGGGCTGGCATTTCTAACAGTGTTTTATGTTTCAAGTAAGGTTTCTAAAAAATTATAAAGTTAGCTTTGGACTTTTCAAAAGTTGCATTTCATGGGTTTTAACTTAGTACACCCTTATTAGTTATATATTTCGCTCATTATTCATTTTCATTTTTGTCAATTTGAATTATTCTGCTAACCCAACTAGATCAATGACCACATTCTAACACTTATTAGCCTACCCAAATAGCTAGTGTTGCAAAACAGAGCATGGTGTGTTGTTGGAATTTCTGGAGGTCCTATGTTGAAGACCTACCTCACCTTATACTTTGAGATTCCCCTGATACATTTCACTTTGTCGTGTTCTTTTGAGGCTTTTGTATTTGTGGTTGTCATGTGCTTAATTTATTTCACATAATCTGTTTTGTTAATATTATGTTATAATTTGTGTTATTATGTTGCTTTAGGTTAAATATGGGAAGACACTGAGGCGCTTTAGTGCTCTTGTTAATGAAGATCAACATTTGGATCTTGATATGAATAGACTGAAAACAAAGATTTGCTCTCTTTTAACTTCACACCAGACGCGGATTTTACTCTGACGTACACAGATGAGGATGATGATCAGGTCACTCTTGCAGACGATGAAGATTTGTATGATGTAATGAGGCAAGGTTTAAATCCAGTTAGAATTATTGTTCGTCTGAACGTGGATAAGAGTGCACAATCCTCAGCTAAATCAACTGGAAGTTCAACCCCTAAGGCTTCATCCTCGCAAACTTCACAACAAGACAAAAAGCCTTGTGTTACTGAAATCTTAAAGTCAGTTCCAGAGCCTCTCTGTGATGTCTTGTCCAAGCTGTCTCTTGAATTGGCATCTAAAGCTTCGAGTACCTCTCCTGTACTTGCTGATCTTATTAATACCTTATCAAAAGTTGGGCAGTCTTATTTGAATGTTCCTGATTCCCCTTCTGGTAATACAACTGTAAGCAGTCATGAAGTGCATGATGACTGTCAGAATACTTCAGCTAGAGAGAAGCGTGGTGCTTCCGCAGATGAAGGAGTAAAAGTAGATGGAGTTCAAGGATCTACTTCTGAGCAGCCTGCTCCTACGTGCAGTGCGGTGTCCGAGCCACATGCTGTAAAAGGTGCAAGACAAACCTTTTTACTCCACAAAGGCAAAAATGCAAACTCTGGGCATTTTCATTACATGCCAATGGGTGATGTTGTTAAGAAGGAGAAGGAGATCATTGGTGATCCTGCTGGTAAATGCAAAGCCTATATGGATTCTGGGAAGCTGCCTACCGGTGATAGTAGGAAAAAGAACAAGGAAATTAGAGGAGATTTTTCCGGGGATCCTGGATCAAAGCATATGAATTGCTTAAATCCCTACCTGAGAAGCATGTTTCTTCTAGAAAGGAAACAAAAGAGGCCAACACTAGTGAAAACAAGGGGTTTAATTGGGGCGGAAGCTCCAGTAAATCAGCCTTTGACTCATATCCTATGGGTGAGTGTGCCTTTTCGGGGTCCCTTTGCAATCTACTCTTGGTCATTCACCTTATATGCCTCCTCCTATTCAGCCTTTCAAAATGAACTTCAACAATTCTGCTGATGGCATTGGCTCTATATTCCACAAAGGCATTCGCTGTGATGGTTGTGGGGTTCTTCCTATCACTGGCCCACGGTTCAAGTCTAAAGTGTAAGACTCTTTGTAATTTTGGTGTTTGTACTTTGTACCTTACCTTGAGCTATTTTAATGTCGTTTTTATCATCACCACTAGTTGAGATTGACTACTATTCTTTCTGCAGAAAACATGACTATGATTTGTGCAACATCTGCTTTTCACGAATTGGAAATGATGCAGATTATGCTAAGATTGATTTTCCTTTGCCATATAGACATCCTTGGACATTCAAGGGTTTCTATGATCCTGTACGTATGTTTCACTTATCTTCCTTCCTTGTCCTTCTTCTTTTACTGACATTTTCTTTTACTTCAATAGATGGTTACTCATCTCCCCGGTATGCAAGTCCCATCTATGTTGAGACCACATGGAGCAAAACACCTTCGTTCTAGACTTGATAGTCGCTTCATCATGGATGTTAATGTTATGGATGGGACATTGATGGCTCCATCAACCCCTTTTACGAAGATATGGCGGATGCGCAACAATGGAACACTTCCTTGGGTTCAGGGAATGCGACTTCTCTGGATTGGGGGAGACCGGTTTAGTGGATCTGATTCAGTTGAGATAGAGGTACATTAGCTGGATTTCATTCTTGCAATATGAATTTATGCTTGTTGGAACACAATTTTTTAATATTGCTTGTCTCTGTGCTCCTTTAGATTCCTGTGGAAGGTGTGAATGTTGGTAATGAGATCGACGTAGCTATTGATTTCATAGCTCCTGAGCTGCCTGGGCGTTACATTTCATATTGGAGAATGGCAGACTCAACTGGTCACAAGTTTGGGCAGCGTGTATGGGTTCTAATACAGGTTAGTTCTACTGCGCCCATTCCTTACCTGCTAATGTAGAAAAGGCATTTTGTGTTAATTTTGTTCTTAATTCTTTGCGCAATCAGGTTGATGATTCCCTGAAGGACTCAGTAAGTGAGAGCTCGCCTGTATTGAAGTCGGATCTACCATCTGGAAATGCAGGCTTCTCGTCTCATGAAAGCTCACCTGTTGTGGACTTGAATCTACCACCTGCAGGCTCCTCGGCTCATGAAAGCTCGTCTGTTGTGAACTTGAATCCAGATGTGAATGTTGAGCCTTCTGGAAATGTTGAAGCAGGTGACATTGGTTCTACTCCAGAGGCAGGTAAACCATCAATGATTGAGCAGAAAAGGAAGGAGATACTGGACATGAATTTCCCGATCAATGATGACTTATTGGTTGCTAGTGATGGATTCTGTCCCATTACAACAGCTTCATCATCAAATCCATCTCCTATTAGTGCTGATAACTCAACATTTACGGTGGCATCTCCTCTGTTCTCCTGTCCCGAGGTGGATACCAATATCCTGCAGAAACCAACTAGTAATGTAACATCCCCCCATTCTACAGCCTCGTCAATGCCATCTTTTAATAGTGTTGATAGCCCAGCATTGTATCCTATGTCATCCCCATTCTCCTACCCTGTAATTGATTCTACTGTCCAGAAAACCCCAGTGAGTGCTTCTCCATCAGTTTCATACCCTATCATTGACATGTCCGAAAAATCATCAGTCACTTCATCCGCCGCTGCTGAGGCTGATGACAAGACAAACCATGATCAAGTGGTAAATCAGGTGGAAGAGACCCTGCTGAAGGAGCTGGAAGATATGGGTTTTAAGCAAGTCGACCTGAATAAAGAGGTTCTTCGGATGAACGAGTATGACTTGGAGCGGTCTGTGGACGAACTATGTGGTGTTTCCGAGTGGGATCCCATCCTCGAGGAGCTACAGGAGATGGTAGGACCATATGGCATTAAGTTCTTTGAGATGATCAAAGCTTTGATTAGTTTTCTTGTTTAACAAATACTTCTATTTAATTTTTTTCTGCAGGGCTTTCATGACAAGGAGACTAACAGGAAGCTACTGGTGAAGAATAACGGAAGTATAATGCGCGTCGTTATGGATCTGATTGCTGGGGAGAAAGCTTGACGGAGGGATGGTCTGAATACGGGAGTGTCCTGAAGTACTACCTAGAGTAAATACAAAATTATCTATCTAAGTGGACGTTTTAGTATATATTATAAATAAATGGAGTAATTAGTTTCGGATTAGGTGGAAAATGCTCGATATCGTATGTATTTTGCAGTTGTGAACTTGTGATTATGTGTTGTCGGAGTCTCTGCACTGAATTGTGGTTATATATATGTGTGTTTTATGGGATTCTATGGATTTTGATCATCTCCCTTTTGGTAATGCACAGTATATATGAGCAGTATTTCGTATCAATATAGATGGTTAATTATTCACTCCTTATTGCGGAGAGTTTTGTGAAAAGTGAAAACAAAAGGAGACACTTTGAATGCACTGTGCCAATTCTGATGCCTAAGTAATCACACAAGGAGAAAAGGGTTTATGTTTTTATTATGGTAGATTAGCTGTCATTTGTCTCTCTAGGATTATATATTTCTATAAATCACATAAGCGCACAAATACAGATGGATAAATAATGACTGACTCTTGAAAATATTTACACATTACACCTGGGATAGGGGGAGAGAGAGTTAAAAGCAGGGAAAGAAATTTAGAACACCGAAGTCAAATTACAGCATACCTCTGGAGTCTGTACAAGAATGAACGGCCATAATAAGATATTTCACAAAAATTTCAGGGTCTGATTACAGCCATCATCGGGAAATACATGGATTTGCCGAAATCATTGTCAATGTGCAGTTAACCGAAAGACAAACTAACCTAGAAGATTACTCGCTCCTGCTAACTCCTAATCTGCTGTCTGGGGGGTGCTACTGTATGCACATGAGCATCAGATGGAAGCAAGCTCTGGACTAACGATCATGCTGGACACGTGCCTTAAGGATCCCGGGAGGGGAGGAGATGTGGGGTTCTTCATTGATGTATTTGCCCGTAAGGAGGTTAGTGGGATGCGGTCTTCGTATGTTCCTAGTGGTGGTGATGTGGTGGAGATTGGAGGTTGATGTGCTGTGGGTAGTGGTGATGGCTGAAAAATCTGAGGGGGAAATGAATTAGGCATGCTTGAACCTTCACCTGGATTTGGTTGGGGATCCCGAGTCTCGTGATCAAACTGAGGTTGTGCATAGAATTGCATTTTCTTGAGAACATAATTGTCGTCATGTAATTCAAAAGGGGTACTGCGCTCGAAAACATGAAAGGATAATATTAAGATAGTACGACCAGAGATAAACAGGAATAGTTCAGTGGCTTCTCACTCACCTACTGAAATCAAAATGCACAAGCTGCATATCTTCTGAAATCTCCACTTCAACAGTTGCATTTGGCCTAGTCTGGAGTTTAAACCATGCAGAAGCAACTGAAAGTGGTTAGTCTCTTATTCAAGTTAAACGCAACAGGTCATTATCTGCATTGACCAATATATCTCATGAGCAAGACAGCATCAATTAATTCGTAACTTTACTATTAGTTACACTGGAGCAAGATAAACATTGATATGGATTAGAACGGCAGAACAAATGAGATTGCAGCAAGAGGGGCCTCAATAACAGGAGCATATCCATGATTAACTCAATCTTGACTGTAAATATGCAAGCCATTTTCAACTGTTCAAGCAAGCAAGGAACCTATTGCATGGAGCACCAGCAAGCCAAAGCTAGCTTTGGTTCTTTCATTTAGCTTCATGTATACACAATATTATCATGGAAAACAATTAAGTACCCATTAAATTAATTTGGTTGTGTTACATCTTGACCTTCGTTTGAGATTATTGATTTCCTTGGCAACAAGTCTCAAATGAAGTGTACAGGAAGGACCAAGTCCTCCTTTAAAATCCAATGTATATGGCGAGAAACGAAACAATTTTAAGGGATATTTCAAATGGTAAGCATGGACTTTTGAAAATCTATTTGGTAATACTATGAAAATATTGATGTGTTCTATAACTTTAAGTTGATGAACATTGTTATTAGACCACCAGTATTTCCATATAACTTATCAAATGGATTTTTCAAAACTACATACTTAGCATCTAGAATATCCCTAATTTCAATCTTCAAAATTACTTCTAATGTCCTAACCTCCCCCTCTCTTCTGGAGGGGGGCGTGGGGAGAAAGAATTTTAATTTTCCATCTTAATAATCACTAATCTGTTATTTACAGTTGGCAACTATGATTTGCAAAGGACCAGTAAGTAACTCTTAGGACAGAAGAAGAAAAAAGATAGAGCACTATGATAAGCCATAAAGAACCAGTGTTACCTGAACCAGAATAAAGGGTAAAGCCACACCCCCACTAGGAGTATTTCCATTTCCATATAATTGTTGATTCCGCTGTATAAGACTTTGATATCCTATGAACTTCAACGGCATAACAAAATAGTAAAATTATCATCATTTCTAAGTTGATAGTAGCAGGAGGGAAACAGGGGTGTTCCAAACACCTAAAGTTTACACATGCCAGCAAGACAAATTCATGTCAGTCATATGCTTACTTGCTCCTCAAGTTCCTTCAGGTATGCAGCTTTCTTCTCTACCCTATTTCTCAGTCCTATCCGCTCTGTCTGCATTTATTATGAAACAATCAAAAACTTGAAGGACTCTGTATCCTATTGGATTCAAAATATAGTTATTTAGTTATAAATATGGTACTTTCTGCCAGATGTGAGCCTAAACATATCATGCCATTTCTAAAACCGTACAACTTATTTCACGGAATATTAGTGGTTAAATTTGGATATTCTGATCTGTACCATTGAATACCGGCAAGTGCAATCAGTACCAGTCTATACCATCCAGCCTTGTCCAATATTTGTAAAAAAAATTAAATAAGTTCTATAAAAAATTTGATTTTATTTTTGTAATTTAAAATTAAATTATTGCTACACAAAACTGGAATGTATGTTCCATTCTACTGAGAAAATGGTATGATCATCAATACAGTATTAACAACTTTGATTCAAAAGCCAAGACATATAATATAAGAGCAGATAAATCCATACCTTTAACTCTTCAATATCATTCAGGGTAGTTCGAGGCAGACCTCTCCAATGTATTTCTTTTTTGTCCTTGGATATGATATCCATTGCCATTAGAACATTCAAAGCATCATACACTCTTCGCCGGATGTTTTTCTCATCATATCCTGGTCCTTGCTGAAAGAGAATAATAACTAAACTATTAATATAAAGAATCATCTCCAAAGATAGAAGAGTAACATTTTTCGTAGGTCCAATTATAGTGCATACATGCATACCTGCTCATTAGACCCTGCCGCAATACTTGCATCAGCATATTCAGCTACTAGTTCATCTGCAACCTGGAAATTCTAGCAGTAATCAGCTCTCAAGGCAAAAAGAAATTATGATAGAAGAGCATCGGACATGATGATAGAGCTGAATTGCTAAGAGCACAGAAGCTCAGCAGCTAAACTACAGAGTAACCCTTTGAATGTGAGACACGTAATATTGCGCAGAACTGGAAAGAGCATACTTTCATAATGCTGGCAGTCCTAAGGATATAACCGTTTGAATGCAAGAAATATAAAAAGAGACAAGAAATAAGTCTAAAATGGACAATCTTAGCATTAGTACTGGGATCTCTCCTTTTGAATCACTTTTCACCTTTCTGTTTCCTTCTCAACATCCGCGAGTCTCAATAGCAGCAACCCTCCTAAGGGTCTCCAGCTAGCAGGCAGTCATTAGGATGAGCCGACATGTAAGGTCATGCAATAGACTATAACCTACTACCAATCATAAAGGCTTTAATCCTGGACTCATCCAAGAAAAATGTTGCTGTCAACTGTCTCAGCTAGTTTTGAATTATGACCATGTGCTGAGGAATGTCCATGTAAACTTAATCCTTGTGTTACAAGCTGGAAACTGGTTTGGTAAAGAAAAATTTAGCACGCGATAAACTTTACTTAATAGACCAATAAAGTTGACTTGTCAGGGATAGTCTACACGGACATGATTTTTATGTATTTGTTAGGGTGTTCAGCACACATGTAAATCCAAGCTCGCTGAAAACATGTAAAGTAGACTTAAGCGATGGAAAAATGAGGCATTCTAGATCAAAATCTCCCACAGGAAATGATATGCACAGACTCTTCAGAAATTAGACGACACCTAGTCAAGATATTTCTTTGTTTACCTTAATCCACAACAGAAGGACAATAATGAGCTACTTGCCTGCTTAAACCAACTACATTGAATCCCAAAAGGAAAGATCTGAAACTAAGAAAAAGAAAACAGAAAACAAAAAAATGATGCATAACTTCTAAGGTATCATCTGACCTCATTATATGTTGTCGTTCCCTTGCTTTCCACTTTCTCACAGACTACAGATGTTGACCAGAAAATCCATGAAGTAAATAGCCAATGGTGAGAACCATAAACAAATGACAGCAATAGCTAGATTGCAGCAGGTAAACAAACTAGATTAAAAACTTAATATGAAGTGATCAGATCACCTTTCATACTGAACTGGCGAAGTCCACGACCACTTTTATCAGTTCCAGTTGCACGCTGACCTCTTTTTTTCTTCTTGCTGCTGTTTATACACTCATAACATGTGACTATGACTTTATGAGATTAGTAAACAAGACGAGAAAAACAGCATGGGCCGCATGGCATGGCAAAACAACAGGCCACATTAGAACATGAGGCTAACAGGAATGAGAAACAAACATAGCTACAATAATAAACAGACGTGTGCAAAAACTGTAATTAACTTAGGCTAACAGGAGGCACAATTCACATTTGTTTTCAGGAACTTGTCAGACAAGAAAGGGGGGTAAAAAGGAATCAAATATAGCAATTAACTTAGGCATCATATGCACAAGAAAAGACAAACAAATTATAAAATAAACCAAAATGGAAGAGAGAGACTTACACGACAGCACCCTGGGACTCGGCATCATCACCTTGAATCTCAAGGTGACGTAGTTTAAGAAGAGCATTCTCACCAGATGGGGTTGCCAAGCCTGTTTGAATTGTTTCACTTCGGCTGGATGGTGAACCCACACTGCCACTAGTTGATACTGACTGACTGGAAATAGCAGGGCCCCATGACCGGGTAGCTCCTTTTAAGTTCTTCTCTCCATTTTCTTGAGAATTCTCCATCACCATTCTGCTGCTTCTGAAACGTGCAAATTACAATAAATTAGCTTGACTCGTTACCACCTGTATCAAAAGCAGAAGTACTTCAGGCGGCCAAAACACATACAGGAAAGACCCACCCGGACTGTAAAGTGTGTAGATTGAAAAGTGTACAACAGTAACTTTCGCGTGACCAAACATGATAATAGAAACACAACTACAAATTTCTCTATGTTACAGGTTGATTGCATCCAGCCAATCACGCCATTAATGCTTGGTCTATATCTTCTATGTCCACGTTAATCACAATCTGATTAATATCCTTGTCATTAATCTTAGTCAAGCTGAAGTAGTTACTCTTCTTTCTAAGGCAAGTCATTGTTCTTAGAATTCCTAAAATCACATCTAATTTCTCAAGCATCTTACAGCAGTCTCTAAAGAGTGCAACGTAACATCATTTTCCCCAAAATGGATTCAACTCGAACTCATAAAACTTCAAACGCAGGTTAGTGGGAAATTTGCATGAATCTGAACAGCTTGGCAATTTAGCTGAAATTTGACCCCTTATCATGGCTGGAACCAAAATGTCCTTTTTCCTTATCTCAAGGATCGGACTGGAGCCAAAATTTACCATCAAGGTTGACTACTTAAAATAGTCCAAACCTAAAACAGTTCCAAACCTATACTCAAATTGGTCGCACGTAACCAGATAGGCAAATCGGAACATTGACGAGTGGAATACTTAGGGTTTTAAGGCTTTGATTGCCCAATCTCGGGTTCGTTGTAGCCATCTGACTTGACTCCTAGCTCAATATGCCTATCCCCACCCAACGATACATCAAGCCTTAATAATCAACAACCCTTGCCTATGACTAAACCCTTCAACAATTAAACTACACAGGATCAGCACAACGCACGAACAAATGTAGGAGTACTCAAATCACATAAACTACTCAACCATTAAAGCAATCAATTGACAACAAAATCCACAATCGTTCATAACACAGCTCTCACCTAGGTCATCTATCGAACAGTTCACTCATGCAAAATAAAGAAGCAAATCCTAGGCTAATTCAACAACGAGATGCGATTTCTAATCCAACCAAAAGATCACATCACAGAAATCACAAACTGAGTAAGATTGAATTGAACCTTTACGAGTTGATCCCTGCGAAATACGAGCTGGTTGGTGGCAATTAGAGTAGAAATTCGGCAATCCGCACAAATCTACGGCATGAATCGACCTTCTTCCTAATTAGGGTTTCTGGTGAGAGAAATCGAATCGCGGGTGTATCGTATTCAATCAACAATATTCTTCCGATACGAGTACAAATACGATACATTGAAGAGAAGGGGAGGAAAAAATAGAGGGAATTGACGTTAATGTTATTAATCTGGGTTTTTTTTCCTTATATATAAGCCTATTTTGGCGCCTATCTTTTCTCGCGGAGACCCACGTCCTTCGTTCCTTGTGTTGTGTGGCCTCACCGCCAAACCGAGTTCGTTCAAAGTAAGATCTCCGGTTCAAATCGGAGAATGGAGAGGGAAAAAAGCTTACAATGAGATACAGTATCACTGTTAAAGAGTCGAGTCAACCTGGCCAAAATTCGACTCGGGCTTAGCTTAACTTAATTAAAATTTGGCTTAACTCAATTTGATTGTGTGGTTAGAAGATATGTATTTATTATGGGACAACAGTCACTCAACTTTAAATTAAAAAATTTTGATAAATTAAAATAAAATTTAATATCTTTTTATCAATTTGATTTCATTGTTTTGTACTTAATCAAACACACTACTTCTACTCATAATACATACTCCAACCTATAAATTATTGATGCACAATAATATTGTACGATTTTATTATTATATTTGAACAGCTTTATGATAGACGATACTTACTCCTATAAATTATGATATCACTCGATGAAGGATACTCGTTGCAAGGAGAGAATTCATCTCAATGTTAATTAGGAAAAAACTTGGAGGAAAAATAACTCTCGTTCAACTCTAATATTATGTGTGCGCATTAAAAATTAGTCGAATAGGTGTAAAGTAAAACGTTTTAAAAATAAGTGCATCTTATTTCGGTATACTTCCTGACACATCAAAACAAAGTGAAAGTGATGAATTGTTTTCTCTCCTGCTATGTTAGCCTACATTATTTTTCCCCACAATATTTAAATAGGATTACAAGTGATTGAATAGTTTGTTTTGTGGTATAGATTTGGATCATCCTTTGGAAAATAGGTATATCAAAGAAAGACAAACAACCGTGGCTCTTGCATTATACCCCTCACATGTATAAAGAAAGGGATACAACTTCTTAAATTGATTAGATGGGGAAGGAGATGGGAAATTGATATCTCACATATATGACATGACCCTTCATAATTTGAATTGTCTATAATTATATGGCAATAATTATTAAAACTTATCATTTTTAAAATAATATCTTAATATGTTATTTTTCTTTATCGTCCTTTCAAAAGAAAAGAAGTGAAAATAGTCGTTAAAAATTATTCATATTTTTTTAAAAATTATTTATTTATTTCTTTTAAAATATTATAAGATAAAAATATATGCTAATTTAGTTTGTCAAATCTTTAAAAATGATATCAAATACTAAAATTTAATTTTCTTTAAACATACAAGTTTTCCTTATTAGTATCTATAACATTAAAAAGTTATTCCAAAAGTCACGTTAGTGAACATAGGTAAAATGCACATATGAAACTTCTATCTACAATTATATAATAAATTACATAGGTAAATAATGTCGATCTTTATAAAGTTACCATTGTAAGGTGAGGTAAATTTTGGAGGATGTACCCCGAAAAAAAAAAAAAACCATTAAAAAAGGAAGGAAGAAGTACAATGAGAAGATTAGCATTAAGACCTTGTGTTACCAATAATTGCAATCCTAAAAATAATGATGGTGAAGAAGATACATGTAAACACATCTATCATCAGTCTATATTTGGAGGTGTACCCACTTCTTTAATTAGCCTGTTAAGACTAATCTTTTTGGATTATTCTTAGCAAAAATTCCAAAAAGTTATAATTTTAGAGTTTTATATTATACTAGTAAATATGGGTAGTACAAGACACATTATAGTGTAAATGAATAGGATTATGATAACATCATTTTTATGGATCAAAGTGCATATATTTATGTGATAGAGATTGAAATATAATAAATAAATAAAAAAGAAAAATAGAGGAGAAAAACCCTCCAATTCGACCAAGAGACAACATCACATTTAAATTACATTAAACAATGATAAGTACATATTTGTTTATTTTAGTCTAATGAGGTCACGATGAACTCTTAAGAAATAGTATTATATAAATATATATATATATATATATATATATATATATATATATATATATATATATATATATATATATATATATATATATATATATATATATATATATATATATATATATATATATATATATCATATTCATTGAAAATTGGGGGTTTAGATAGAATTAAGAACTTTCAATTTTCACCATTTATTTATAATTTAATGGTTGAGATTAAGCCCTAACTTATACCCACTAACTCACTCATTCAACCTCTACTCCTTTTCTTTCTCCTTGTCTTAATAATAGTCAACGTTGCCGCACCGCCACCGCCACTACCACGGGAGCACCATTGCCGGATCACCGCTGCCATCGGAAAAATCCGACAAATTGGTGGTTGTCGCAGAGGAGAGAGAAAGGCTCCCCTCGATGGGATTCGCCGTGCCCTTTGTTAGGGTTTTCCACTATTCCGTAGCTTTGCCGCCGTAAATGTTGACCGCTAAATTTTCAGCGGCAAAGCCGCCGAATAGTGGAAAACCCTAACAAAGGGCACGGTGAACCCCAACGAGGGGGAACCTTTCTCTCTCCTCCGCATCAACCACCAATTTACCGAATATTTCCATCAACGGCGATCGACAAGCGGCGACAACGGTCGGCGACGTTGACTATTATCGACAAGAGAAAGAAAAGGGAAGTGGAGGCTAAATGAGTGAGTTAGTGGATATAAGTTAGAATTTAATTTTAACCATTAGATTATAAATGAAGGGTGAAAATTAAAAGTTCCTATATCTCATCTAAACCCCTAATTCTCAATGGATATGATCTCATATATATATATATATATATATATATATATATATTATTGATATCGCTTATGTCGATAAACCCGTGTGTATATTTGTAAAGTTATTAATTAATTTCGATAGTAAAGTTGATGATTTTAACAATGGTCAAAGTTTGAAATTATTGAAAGAAGGGTTGAGAGTTTATTATGTTGAGAGATTGAGAAAGCGGAATCTAAAATAAAATGCGTAAGTAGTACCATTTATTTTTATGGTGGTGTTTTATTGGTTATGGTATGGAAATGGAGGAACATCCTATCCTTTGAAAGAAACTCAATCATCCCCTTGGACAATATAGGAGCTACTTTCCTATGATGATCGTATGAATGAACTTTAGGAGTTTTGTGCCTTTTTACACATAAAAAAAGAAAATAAAATACATCATTTATTTTCTTATGGATTATATTATTAAATTTTTTAAAAAATTTATATACCAATATCTCAAACAAGATAATTTTAACCTTTTTTCCCCTCAACATCACTCGTATAATTCAATCAACCGCATTTTTCATATCACCTAAATAAAAAATACGAGAGGCATATACCAACCGAAAGGTGTATCACTCAAAACATCATATACCCAAATGGAAAATTGCAACTACAAAACTAACATGATTGGAGTTCTTTCTCAAAAGCTACATGCAACACATCACCCTTTATTACAATAGTAATGCATAAAAAGTTGGTTATGACAAATCAACCACTAATCTAATTCTAGAAGCAATAAAGCTAAGCTATAGAAACTAACCCCATCAAACTACTCAAAGCTATATTTCTTAACCAATCAATGTTTTAGTCAATAATGGGTATTAGTTTTAGATGTCAATTTAAAAAAAAAAAAATTTCAAATGAGGTAGCCAGGAGGCTTTGGTTAAGATTGTAAACTAAGCAAATTGCCCTTCTAATATATTTCCCTTCTCAGAAGCTACATGATTTGTTCAACTAAGTCTATTACATAAATAGTAGTTCTTGAAAACCTAATTTTATGCTAAAAATAGAACAATATAAAAGTTTGACCTTTTGTAATCAATAACCCAACTATACACGTATAAATGTGATGAATACTAGTACATTAAAGTCAAATGTAGGTGATAATTTGGCTTATAGTATGTGTGACATTTACGTTGAAGAAAAATAATAAAAAAGAATTTATAGAAATATTTATACTTACATATATTTTAATCCACGAATAAATATGGACAAAAAACTAAAAAAAATGGAGTCTCGCAATTCATCAATGTCCACCTTTTGTTTCCTTCTAATTCTAAAATTTTGAAGAAAATGAGACAGAATAAGCAATTGTTTCTTTTATTTCTCCATATTTGCTCAAATTTATTGACTAAACACGAAAGAAAAATACGTTTCAGCATTTATCTTTTTGCCAATCAACTCGAACACAATGTCGAAAGATACAACATTTTTCATTTTTATTTCTTATCATTTTCCCTTTCTTTCCTTGTAGACCAATTCAAAGAAGCTCTCAGAGTCAATTAAGTTTCAATGAAGTTAGATGGAGCCTCACATTTGACAAAGAAATCTCACTTTTAGCTTAGTTAATATGGATTTAGGAGGACAAACTTAGTGAAGGCTCATCTCAATTCTCATCTAGTCTCTCTGATCTTATGTAGAAATACAAAACAAAAGCCTACAAGGTAGGAGGTTTGTCAAGGCCAAGCCCTGTTCTAGCGTGCTCTGCCTACCCCCATGTTTCAAAGATCCGTTTCCATGTGCTCTCGTCATTATTTTATTGCCTTCACCGCCAGTCTTTATTACACTATTCTCTCTCTTTACTTCAGTCCCCTTCTCTCTCTCTCTCTCTCTCTCCCCTCTCTCCTCCATAGATCCGCGAGTGAGGTTCTGTACCATGTACCCACAAAATTATTTTTCTAATCATCAATCAGCCTATTAGCCAGTACAGATTAACGTACACTGTGTGTTTGGGGCAGTGGGTGTTTTTCTCTTCTGCTGAATTCTATATAAAGTTTTGATCTTTACTCAGTTTTGGGGATTTTGATTTAAAAATTCTGCTGATTGTGTGATTGGTTTGGTTCTTCTTCTTCTCACCCTCTTCTGTCCCCCAAACTGGGGGATTTTGGCATTTGGGGCTCTTCTTCCAATGATTTTTCAAAGAACCCCTTTTCTTGGGTTTTGTGCTTTGTGGCTTGGGCTATCTCCCCACCCCACCTCTCTTCTTCCCTTTCTCTCTCTTCCCATCACGGATATCCGTCCCTAAAAGGACATTGATGGCGTCAATTTTTGTTAGTTTTTGATCTTTGAGATGTGGGTTTGGTGTTGGGAAGCTGCCCCAAGTACCAGAGCCGAGCCTGGGCATCAGGGCATGTCCTTTTTCTGGGTTTTTGTTTCATTTGTCTTTTTGTTTCTGTATAAAAGTCTGTCGATGTGTTTCTGTGTTGGCTGATTTCTTGCTTTGAGTTAGTTGATGGGCAAAATTCAATTTTTAGCTTAAGTAGTAGATGGTAAAGCTGCTCAATTTTGAGGGAAGATGGAATCTGGGAATAGGTTTCTCTCAGTTGACGAGTTCCAATTGGATTGCAAATGGCTGGTTGATCCAAATCAGCTCTTTGTTGGGCCAAAGATTGGGGAAGGAGCTCATGCTAAAGTCTATGAAGGAAAGTAAGTCAATCTGTGCATTCTTTCTTTATGATACAAATTTTGTAGCATTGTTGCCTTTTCTTTTTCTGGTCTTTATGTCGACGAGGCTTTTTCCTGCTGGATTTATGCACTAATTGACCATTCCATTGTGAATATATTCAATTAGGTTTCACTCTATCAGTAGTATAATTTCGCTTTATTATTCATACTTGTGAATTTGCTCATGTTTATGGAACCTTGGATGTATCATAATTCAGCAGTGAGTTGGAATGCCAATGATCCTTGCCTATTGAGTAAATTTGTAATGGAATATAAGTTTTTATGGTAACTTAATTGATAGATTGAGGATCTTAATGAACCCCCTTTAACCCTTGTTTTAATGGGTTCTCTCAGGTATAAGAATCAAAATGTTGCAATCAAGATTGTTCACAGAGGAGAAACTCCAGAGGAGATTGCCAAGAGGGAGGGGCGGTTTGCGAGGGAAGTAGCTATGTTGTCCAGGGTTCAGCATAAAAACTTGGTGAAGGTACCTCTGTTTTAACAACTCTCATTGTTCTGACTAATTTGTGTGCCCATGTTCATAAGAGTGGTGGGTTGGACTTTTGAAGTGAAATTCTGCTTATGACTCTTATTTAGCATTTTGTCCTAACAGTTTATTGGTGCCTGCAAAGAGCCTGTCATGGTGATTGTTACTGAGCTTCTGTTGGGAGGAACTTTGCGTAAATATTTGCTGAACATGCGCCCAAGGTGTTTGGATAGACGAGTAGCTATTGGATTTGCGCTTGATATTGCTCGTGCAATGGAATGTCTACATGCTCATGGGATCATACACCGGGATTTAAAGCCAGGTACCATGACTTGCATCTAAAGCCAGGGAAATTTTTTTAGTAGTTCACATAGCTGTACGTCAGATTTTGATGATGATCATCCTTGTCATGATATGTGAGTTTTAGTAGTTCAAGTAGTTGGATTGGCTAGAGGCTGTAGATGGGTTTTCTTTCTCCTAGGCCTCCAAGATATCTTCTACATTCTTTCTGGATTGGTAACTATCAAGCAATCAAGCACCAAATAGTCATTGTTACTTAATTTATAGAAGAAGGTGGTTCAGGCCTAGGGTTTTTCAGAGAGTCAGAGTTTTAATTTTGGCTAGAAGTATCTGACATTGGGTACATGACTTGGTGTTGGACCTCTCAACTTTTATGGGAATTTGGCAGGTTTTGGTCTAACTTGAAGCGGCAGGTGTTCATACCCCTGTGAGAATGTCAAGCTTCCAACAAAGGTACTTAAGGGAGATGAAGAGTAGCTCCTGCCTCCAGGGTGTACTTAACCTTCTATAGCTTTGTATTCCACTCACTTAAAATTACATTGTCATTAAAGTAGTTCATAGCACAATTTTCAGAGAAAGTCTTGAAAAAGCCATGGCAGGAGCCAAATGCTATTACTTAAAACATCCATTTTTAATTTCAGACCCAAAAAATCCATTTCTAATTGTTCAAAATAGGGAGAGTCACGTAATTTCAAGCTTTGTGCTGGAATTTGCTCTGTTGGGTGCTGCTGGAATTTTCTCTATTGGAGAACAGACTTTAAGGTGCCCTCTTCTCAACTAGCTAGGAAAGAACAGACATTTATCCTGTATGTCTGCTGCTTATTAATTGTCAATAGGCTGTTTATTTATAAAGCATTGAGACTTTCACTACATTAAAAACTCTTTCACTGCAATTCTGTCCTGGTTGTGCATGATACATCTAAGCTATGTGTACAAGCATGAGGCAAACGAACAGGACAGCCACATCTTATTTGAGTATTTTTTTCATGGTGCGATTCCATGCCAATCCTAGGAAAATAATCCTTGTGCTGGTAATTGCATACATCAGCGATAGATACTAATGATACTTTGCTGAGCTGGTAATGATTCTTCAATGGTATGCATCCATAATTAAGAACAGATCCATGTCTATGCAGAACTGAATAGACTGTAAAGATACAAATATAGGGCCGCATTAACGGCAGGATGAAACCCTTCAAATTCATGTGTGCTCTTTTATTCCAGGCTGTTGCTTTCTTTGAGATATGGCCATTTACACAAGCCTATTAGATGTTATGATTGCTTTCATCCATTCATGTGATTTCCAAAATGACTAATGAGCACGCATGGCAATTGGCAAGTAGTTGGTAATATTGGTGGTTGTATGCTTATGGGTTTTCCACATTTACCTCTTTTTTCCCTCCTTTTTTTTGGGGGGTATACTGCTTATGAATTATGATTGCAACTTGTAGTGAATGATATATTGGTCATACACTCATATGGACTGGTTTCATTACTGATACACTTTATGCTCTCTGTTGGACTGTTGCAGAGAATTTACTGTTGACCGCAGACCACAAAACAGTCAAACTTGCAGACTTTGGTTTGGCAAGGGAAGAGTCATTGACAGAGATGATGACGGCAGAAACAGGGACATACCGGTGGATGGCCCCTGAGGTACCTTACGAAGACATAACTCAAATACTTAATACTTTGAACATCCCGATTTACAAAATAAAAGAAAAAAGAGAAAAGAAGGAGAACTTTGGCAGTGAGTGTGGAGATGGGTGGATGTGAGGGAGACTCGAGGTCAGTGCATAGAAGTTTTACATGTCTATTCAGTGCATAATTGCTTTTTTGCCTTTTGCTTTTTCCTTTTTCCTCCCATGGCAGTTGTACAGTACTGTTACGTTGAGGCAAGGTGAGAAAAAACATTACAATCACAAGGTAGATGCCTATAGTTTTGCAATTGTCTTATGGGAGTTGCTGCATAACAAGTTGCCATTTGAAGGCATGTCAAACCTCCAGGCTGCATATGCAGCTGCGTTCAAGGTAAATTCACTCTAACAGCCAGCTTCCTCAAACCTTTTCCTTGATAAGAACACAAAGGAGGGAAAAACAGCTGCCAAATTCTTTTTTCTTTTGTTTTTTTGGGGGTGGGGGGGAAGAACCACCCCAACACACTCACAGACAAACATAAGACTTTGAAAAGAGGAGATATTTGGAAAATAGCATTTTCCGTATGTATATTTTTTTATGTTTAGTACCATGCCTGTTACGTCTCTTATTGTTTTAGCCTTTTAGGAAGTGTAGAACAAAATTTCTGCTTCTTTATGAGGAAAAAGACACTGGCTTAAGTCAACCAATACCATTTCAGTTTACATCAACCCACACATGCAGAATGATAGTAGAGAAGGAAGGGGAGTTCGATTAAGTTGTATGACACCTCTACCATTGTGGTTTTTGGAAGTTTGGAAGCTTATGAAGAGGGGGGTATTAATCTTGTTCTTTTGTTGAAATAGTAACGATACAGCATAATAGAGATTTGAGGGTCTGTTCCTTGTTCCAAACATGTCAAGCAGCACTATTCCCCACCTTTCCCTTACCTTCATTCATGCCTCACCATAATGCATGTGACTATTTGCTAAACTAGTCTTGAACATTTTGGAAATGCTGTATATATTCTATTTGCACATGCATTCATGGTGAATGATATTGTGTTATGCTTCTGCCTTGTTCCTAGAATGTAAGGCCTAGTGCAGATGATCTCCCTGAAGAGTTAGCTACGATTTTAACCTCATGTTGGAGTGAGGACCCAAATGCTCGGCCCAACTTCACACAGATAATCCAAATGCTTCTACAGTATCTTTCCACCATTGCTCCCCGGAGCCGGCAATTCCTTCTCGGATATTTACCAGAGAGAACTCCATCCTCCCTCCCGAATCTCCAGGAACGAGTTCATTGATGGCTAAACGTGACAGCACTGGTGAAACCCCAAGGGCAGTGACAGAAGACAAGCCAGGAGGTTTCTTCTGTTGCTTTTGAGTAATGGTAGTAGTCGTAGATTGGTAGATTAAGACTCCCACTTTCGAAACCCTCTTGAAGGAGTTACTTTGAGAAAGTGCTATGTAGTATAGCTCAACAATTGCTCTATTGTAACTTTATAGGGATGATCTTGATGAAATGGTAAATGTCCAAATTGCTTCCTAATTCTCTTATCTCTTAATATTGTTTGTATTATATGTTTCTTGGACCCGGCCACTTGGGTAAAAGTGTCCATGACAGATTTCTGTCCAAGCATCTGACCATGTCACAGTGTCGAGTGTCAGCCAGTAATGACGACTCATAAATAGAAATTGAGTATGAAAACACTTTTAGTGGATGACAGAATTTTCCCCGAGTATCAAAACACACTGTTTTTTCAGCTCTCTGCAACTTAAGAGCCAGAAGGCACTTAACTTTAAGTAAAATTATTAACAATAGACGAAATAACTCCCTATGTTTATATCAGTAGTACTTCTTACATTCTTCATATGCTTAGGACTATTCTTTTGTGCAGTTTTGATACTTTTGTACAATGGAATAAATGAAAACAACATCTTGTCTTTGGAAAAGGTATTCTCTCCACAAAAATATCTGTTTTAGTTGCATTGCGTATGTGATAGATCTTAATAACTAGAAGTGGCATCAGGTTCAGACCTTATCATCCATAAATACAGTAACCCACTTCGAAGCCTATAGGAACCAAGCTTCCCTTCTGCAATATGTGACATTTTGAGTTTAAGGACGAGGTAAAGCAATAATGGCCGTTGGATTTCACTGATGAACGGTGCAATTGTCATCCCTACAACTGTGGCATTGCTTCCTGTGGTGATTCCCATGCCCATCTTTCCAAAACTGACAAGGATCAATTGTACCCTAGATAATATCCCTTGGAAGCCAAGTGTTCATGAGGTTCTTTAGCAACGATAAGCTGGGTCATGGTCCATCATGACACGGATGGTCTTGGTCACAGAAACACCATGGACCGAAGCCCCACCGGAAGGTACACTTTGTGGGTCTCGAGGAGTCGTCATTTCGGGTCATGACGACTCTGAGATGGCTACATTAAGCCCAAGCATAACCACCCCTATATATCCCCAGTAGCTTCGTAAGAAATTGTGTTTTGCTCTTGAGAGGAAAATGTACAACTCGAAACTGTCAATAACTTGCTCTTCTGTGGTCCTCTGTTATACCATATATGCTCCATGTATAAAGCATAATACTAAAAAGATAAAAATAGTTAATATGTCAAATAGTCATCGTACAATCATTGATGTAGGACGTATTCCTAACCCCACCGAGGGAATTTATTTTTCCTTGAAAGACACAACTCTTACATTTGATATTGACAATGTAGGAGAATGTTAAATAAGCAATAAATGGTTGTTTTAGATGCTAAATTATGTCAACCAGTCGATTTTCTTTTATTATGAGATATTTAATTATTAGTATACAAGTTGTAATGTGGTTTATGTATATGGATTGAAATCAAAAATTTTGGCAATTACTGGATATAATAGACGACATTATGATCGATATATATGGTGTAAAATACAAGATTTAGCAACTTTTAAGAGTTTTTATAGTTGTATTGGTTAGGACACCTATATCGAAGAGTTTTCAAAGTCTAAATTGTACCCTAATGATCCAACCTAGTTGGGTTTTAAAGACATAGATTAGATGTACTACCTTTACTTCTTAAATTATAGTGAGATAAATTTCGTTAGATTTTTAATTAAAAATAATTAGTCGATATATATACTTAATAAAAACGAAGGAGATTTAAAGATGATTTTACACAAAATTATTTCATTATCTTATAATCATAAGTTATGAGATAAGATATGGAGGATCACTTCCTCTTTTTTTTTTGTTGGGGGGTTCTTCCACATGTTTTAAGTATGATTTTGAGCCCTATATCTCTTTGATAGAAGGTAGACAATTTCCAAGCTCAACCACCCCTTTGGGGGTTAGTTTATATATATATATATAGAAACATGATTTTTCAATCATTAACCCTTTTTCCCAATATTATGGCAAATCAAAATAGAGAATTGCTTTAAAGTGTATAAACAATGATAGAGCATTTGACACAAAAAAAAAACTTCTGATAATCTATCAATGTTTAACAATTCACCCATTTAAAGTAATACAAGTTAAGTAATTACAAGATCTAATCGAAACGTGATTCAAGTGTTACAGTTTACAATGTAACATAATTGGATGAATAGAGAACAAAGACAACATACCATTTGGGTGGATGGTACTTTCATTTTATGAGGTGAATGAGCAAAATTTCTATACAATTGGGCTCTCTTACATTATTCCTTGGTGTGAAATTCCATCCTCGCTAAATCTCCTAGAAGACACCATATTGAACAAATTCCTAAGGCTATTCTTGCTCTCTCTTCTCCTCTTACTCATTCTCCTATTCATCTCACCTATTCTCTTAACATCCTCAAACCTATAATCCAACATCAACCCATTTTCCAACTTCTTGGACACAGCCACAATTTCATAGGAGTCCCAAAGAGACTGGTAAAATTCCCATTTCGCTCTCTCAGCCATTTGGTTCTCCTTCACCATTTTCATGGCTTCAAGCTTGAACCTGGAGGGCTTACCTCGGAAATTCAGCTTCCGGGCGTCGAACTCACTGGTTGCAACCTTAGCCTTGGTCAGATGGCTGTGCCAAACTTGAGCCACAGCCTTCTGGAGTTCAAGCTTCTCATTCTCTCTATGATCATTGATGATCTTGCCATTTTCATGGCCAACTTCCTCTTCTTGCAACTTCTTGGGCTTCATGATGGTCAATTGGTTGGGTTGGAGTGGTTTTTGTTTGGTTGGTTTTTCATTAGGGGGCCATATTATATGTTATCATCTTTGAGCCAATGAGAGCCTCTCGAAAGGCTGAGACATTGAGTGATTGAGAATTTCTTTTAATTCCTTGACAAGTTGTGATCAATGGTTTTGTTTGGTAGTTGCTGTTGTAGGCTTCAGCATCACAAGATGGGGCATGGATGAGAAATGTGAGATATTGATGTTGATATATCCATATTTCTTCAATGAAAAACCGAAGCTATGGTGTTCTTAAGGTACCAAATAAGAGAGCATTATTTATAATTTTTCGGTGACAAAGTCATCGTAATAAATTTAAAAATTCTAAAAAGTGAGAGAAATAACGGATCATCAACCTTGTCGGGGAAGAGTATCAAATATTATGATAATAAATATAACTTATCTGGTTCCTTAAATATTATATATTAGTTTTCATTAAAAAAATTAGGAATATAATAACTCATTGGTTGTAGGCAAAAAAAAAAAGGAAAAATAAGGGTAAAGACAACGTATATTAGTGAGATTTAAATTTTTTGTCCACCACAAGTTGTAAGTAAATTTTTCCAACTAACCAACAATAATTTGAAAATTATGCGGGCAACAATTTGAAAATTTTCTTCCGTCTTCTAATCGCGTGGGTTTCCCGACCCCACTAGTTTGTCACTGAAAAAGATCTTCAAAGTGAGGTTGTCTTAGGCGGATTTTATTTAATTTTAATTTATAATTTTATAAATTTTTATAATTATTTACAATTTTTTTAATTATTTATAATTTTTTATAACTAACTTTACAATTATCTTACAACAGCTTACAATTCCTTACAACTTTATTAGTTACAGCTTCATTACAACCTTATACCTTCTTACAACTAAACGAAACTAGTGCCGTACTATTCTTCCCTAAAAACGATAAAAGAGTTTCAACCTTATAATCAATAAGCTTGTCACATATAAAACTCTTGTGATAGAGTCGCACATAAGAATTTGTGAAAAATAAATGAAGGATTATTAATAGACTATTGTATTTAAAATACATAAAATTTTAGGTGAGACTGTATTTGGAAAGTATTTTGATAAAATAAGATTTTTTATATATAACTTTTTAAAAATTTTTAAGGTGATTAATTATTTATTTTAGAGTAATTTTTTAATTCAAAGATAATTAATAATTTATTATTATAATAATTTTTATCAATATAATTAATTTAATATGAATAATTAATCATATTTATAATTATTAAAATCGATCACAAAAACATATTTTTCACAATATATCTTAGATTAGACGATTTCGAATTAAAAACGTAGAAGAAATACTTGGCATTGTAGTATGGTGACAAGGGGAGTTCTATTAAACATGGCTCTTTCAATTCCCGCCCATTTTCAAAGCAAAAACCCTCATTGTCGTTCTAGGGCTTCGTTTCGTCCCTAAATCTCGCTTTTTTCGCAGTTGAACAAGATGAGCTCTCCAATGGAGATCTCAATCCCAAATGCTGAAGCAAGTGAAATCGATACCATCAAGCAAAACGGCATCGTCTCGGAGTGCGCTGTTCCCGCTCCGGTAGTTCCAAAGGCAGCTCCTTCTCCCATTGTTTCTGAATCCACTGCTTCTCCGATCATCGCCGATGACAAGTTCTTGGTCTCAGGTTCCAATTTTTGTTTTTGATTTAGCTCCAATTAAGCATTTATTTGTAATTTTTATGATTTTTTTGTTGTTGGAATTGCAGTTGAAGTGTGCTTGAAATCCTCCAGCACTGCTCCCATTGAAGATGTCCGCACATCCGTTGAGAGGTTTGCCCCTCTCTCTCTCCTCATATGTTCTTGCTTTTGGTAATTTTTTTATTGAAATGCGTTAGATGGGGAGTATTTTGGAGTTTCTGGGACTCTTCTTGTTCTGCCTCTCTCTCTCTCTCTCTCTCTCTCTCCTCCTGTCAATGCTTAATTGCCAGAATAATCTCTTTGCGGTTATGGGCATTTTATTATGTTGGTTAATTGTAATCTGGGACTCCTGCCTTTGAAATGCTCGCGCCTCTCGGGCTACGCATGTTGAGTTGATTACAAATTCGACATATTGGACAGTTGGGTTTGTATGTTTTGCACTTAAAAATCCTAGATGTTTCGGTGTACATCCATGGTGGGTAGGTGACAAGGGTTGGTGGCACTGAAAGTCAGCCTATTCTGGACATTCCACACATCTTTGTGAAAGTGGATTTCGAGTAGCATTGCTTTGGCTATAGTGCTGATTCCTGGATAAAGTTAGGAGAGGAATTTGGTCCAGTTATTCATGTGGTTGCTTTTGGCTACATTCTCTCACTTAAACTTAGCTGCGAGTCATGCATACTGTCCTTGCAAGATATCCTGTGCGTAACAGTCCTATGTCCTAGCTTAAAACGGAGAACTGCTCTGGCTTTGTAATTTTCATTTTTGAGGCAACTAAATTTTCACCTCCAGTTTGTTCACTTTACATATTGGATTCTTTGACAAGCATGAGCTCAATTGGGAAAACAGCTTTATTACCGGAAATGCTGATCTCATTTTAGATTCAAAAATGCAAATTTTGGCAAAATAGGTCTTTATTGTTCTGCTGAGCTTGTTTACTGTTGGTGCTTCATCAGAATGCTTGAGAACAGAAGTCTGAGCTACACAAATGGACATGTTCCAGTCCCTGACGATGACCAATATCTAGTGGAAAATGTGCAGAGGATATGTATCTGTGATACAGGTATGGTTCTTTATATCTGTGTCTGGCAGGTACTTGGTTGTCATCAGTTCGACACACAAGATATTTATATAACTAACTTGTGCAGATGAATGGGTGGAAAATGGTCAAGTTCTTTTGTTTTGGCAGGTCAAACCGGTAGTACATGTGTATCAGGTACTTATGCATTCTATATTTTCTTATGTAAAGCATATTTCTTCCCTTCATGTTTTAGCAAATAAAAGCTATTAGGTCCTTTTTGGGTTATGGCTTATGCATTCTTCTGAACATTGGTTGATGTCAGAAGTAATAGAAGTAATGCCTTTTATTACCTGTAATCACAGAAAAATTTGGCTCCTATATTTTCTGGTAGTAATCATCAATTCCTGTATGACCTTATCTTTTTAGAGAAATGCCAGTTTCTATATGTAAATTAGAACACTATTTTAAAAATATTCGGATCCAACATAAAAACTTGTGACTTTTCCTAGCTTAGTGAGGAAGGACCATGTGAGGAGATAGGAGGAGACGGGCAACCTTCCAGCTTTAACGAATGGGTCCTTCCAGCAAAAGAGTTTGATGGAATGTGGGAGAGGTATCGATTTTATTATTTGTTTGTGTTTTGGGTTGTAACGTATTATCATTAGTATAATATAACTTATGCATTTGTAGCTTGATCTATGAATCTGGGCTCAAGCAAAGATTGTTGCGGTATGCAGCAAGTGCATTGCTGTTTAGTGAAAAGGGTGTTGATCCTTTCCTTGTATCATGGAATCGGTAATGAAATGCTCTTCCTATCGCCATGTATTAAGCAAAGCTCTGCTAGTTCAATCCTAGAGTTCATTAATTTTCTATGGTCGGTTTCTACCGCAGAATCATTCTTCTACATGGACCCCGGGCACTGGAAAAACATCTCTATGCAAAGCATTAGCTCAGAAACTCTCAATCCGGTTCCGCTCCAGGTTTTTGCATATCTGAGCTAACCCCAAGTTGTGGGTTGTACAACTTTGGTATATATAACATAATCCTGCTTGTTGAGCTATTAATTTGTCTGCTTGCTGAATCAGATATCCACTATGCCAGTTGATTGAAGTTAATGCTCATTCTTTGTTCAGCAAATGGTTTTCTGAAAGTGGCAAACTGGTATGTGCCTTTCGGCTACCCTCATCTGAGACCCATTTTATCTTTATCGTAAGGGACAACTACCATAAGCCCCATAAATCTCAAATTATTTGAAATTTGTAAGTTGGAAAGCAAGAGTCCAAAAGGGAAAACTAGGTGGCAAAACGATTATGTGAATGGCATGTCCTTTTGCACTGCATAGTGGCATGTATGTCCAGATAGGTTAGTATACAATAATTTTAGTCACATATGCTATTGCTTATGTTTGAGTCAGCTGAGGTGCAAATATATTGGGAATAACGGGGCCTTGTGGTAGTTTTCCCTCATTCTTGATTCAATTATAGTCAGAGCACCACTGTGCCACAGTAGAAGGAAACGCCTACGAAGTAACTTATGCAACTTTGATTTGCATGAATTATGGCGGTTGTACTCTGACACTTGGTACTTTCATTTGCAAACTTAAATGGACAATACTGTTTCTCTCTCAGTAGTCCATTCACTAACATGTTTGCTTATGTTAGGTTGCTAAACTTTTTCAAAATATTCAAGAAATGGTTGAAGATGAAAGCAATCTGGTATTTGTTTTAATTGGTAAGTAATATTTTGCAAATGCTGTTGTCTCAGTTATTTTCATCCTCTGTTCAGAGTGGTTTAATGTTTCACTATGCTCTTGCAGATGAAGTTGAAAGCCTTGCAGCTGCTAGAAAAGCAGCCTTATCTGGTTCTGAGCCTTCTGATTCCATTAGGGTATACATCAACTACCTTGTTATAATTCTCTCTGCAGTACTCTCATTTCTGTAACATCTTTAATTGTAATATATAATGTCTGATTGACATCCTGGAGTAATATTGACAAGATGGGTTTCTCAGGTGGTAAATGCGCTGCTTACACAGTTGGACAAACTCAAATCCTCACCAAATGTGATTATCATGACGACATCCAACATAACTGCTGCTATAGGTACACATATAGTATGCTTCAGAATTGTTCTTCTGGCATGACTAGAACTTGTCACTGTTGGATTATGTTGTCAGTGCTGAATGACTGAAGAGCCTTCAGAAAAGAGCTAAGCATATTTATCAGTAGAAATTTGTTTGCTCTGGAGAAGTCTAGTCTTGAGTTTGCTTACGACTTTGCAGCTGAACTGGCCACAGAGAAGAGGCCGGGGGAAAGGGTTGGGGGGGAGGGATCTATCATTTGAAAGTGCTTAAGTGGATGACGGTCAAGAAAATATCAGTTCTTCTAAGGCGCTCTAGAAAGTGTATTGACCTCTGAAATTCGTAGATCATTGGAGCTAAGTCTTTTTTTGCTTGTGCCAGTGTGTGATGAGATCATTTTAGTTTTTCACAGTATATTGCTGTCTGTGAACTACTTTCTAGTGCCCCTTACTCCGAACGATCCAGTGACTGCAGTTTCGTTTCTGGCCTGCAGACATTGCTTTTGTTGACAGGGCAGATATAAAAGCATATGTGGGTCCCCCAAACCTCCAAGCTCGGTATGAGATACTAAGATCTTGCATGCAAGAGCTTCTGCGTACCAGAATACTGAAGAATATCCAGGTAATTAATTCTTCTCAAGTCCTGACTCCGCTATACCCATGCTGAAATGTCAAGTGTTTGACATAGCTGTCGTGGTCGGACTCGGCTAACTTTTGAGAACTTTTGTATTTTTTTTTTTTTGTCTAAAATGAAATGTTGACTGTCCATATCCATGTCCTAAGTATCTGCGTGTCCAATACGGGTACTTGAGGCGAGCGAAGAGTTCAAGTAATATTGCTTAATTCCAGTATAACTATCCTCCTAGATGCTATTGGGGCATGGATATTGGAGAAACAAGCAAGTTGTAGTTGTACACGGCTGATTTAGTGATTTCAAAATGAAGTGAAGAGTTCCAGTAATATTGCTTAATTCCAGTATAACTATCCTCCTAGATGCTAGTGGGGCATGGATATTGGAGAAACAAGCAAGTTGTAGTCGTACATGGCTGATTTAGTGATTTCAAAATGCAGGCTGATCCTCTCAACATTCTAACCTTCCCAAGTCTGAAGGAAAACTTGCAGTCATGTGACACGCACGTGAGTCAGCCTTCACTGACATTGTCTGAGCAATTACTTGAAGTTGCCGAGGCATGTGAGGTAAATGAAATGCAATTTTGCTGCTGAGTTATGTTGAGTAAACTTCCATGCTTTCTCCTTGAAACCTGAAAGTATGATGCATTAGCTATCTTCCTTTGTGCAGGGTATGAGTGGGAGATCATTAAGAAAGCTTCCCTTTCTGGCACACGCTGCTGGAACCCATGGCTTCAACTCCGACCCCGTAAAGTTCTTAAGCACAATGGTTGGCACAGCTAAAAGAGAACGAGCCGAGCTGCCTGATTGAATGCATGATTCAATACTTGTATCTGTCAGAATTTATAGGCAAAACTTTTCCCCTACAATGTAACCCCTGATTTAATGTGTTGATGTTTTTCTTTGTCATGGTTAAAGGTTGTACAAGATGTTAGTTATGCTGTCGTCTTGTATATATGAAAATGAAAGTAGTTTAAGACTCTGGATAGAAAATGTCCACTAGCTGTTTAGATCTTCTCAAGGTATGCATGAAACACTTGGCGAGGGAGAAATAGAATAAGGAAAGGATGATCACTTGCTATATTTGAAAGAAGACTTCTTTATTTAATAAAGAACTTTTTTAGGAAAGAAAGCCTCAACCAGAACCACATTCATTCCTTTTGCGTGCGGATGTAGTTAAGTGTCTGACTCTATTGGTCATAGTTTCCTCCTGTTGCGGCTGGTGCTCGTTTGCGCACGTGAACCAACCCAACAAAGAAGGAAAGGATGAACAAATCTGAAGAGAAATGAAAGGATCCCCACCAGAGTAATTACCATCATATTTCACAAGGCACTGTTTTAATTCCTTCTGAGTAAGCAAGACTCTCTTTCAAACAAGTTTATGATTGCATATATACCTGTCCAAAACCAACTGAGTTAAGGTGGTAGCAAGCTCACCTTAGTAACGAATAAAACATAAGTTCGAATTCTCAAGAGTGCATTTGTTGAAAGAGGACTTTTACGTTAGATGCTCACAGCCTAAAAGGGATTATACCCCTTTTCAAATTTAAAAAAAACTGCCAAAAACTTGCTTCAAAAAATTCACACCGAGTTTTTCGTTTATCTATTAAAGTTGTTTTAAACTTGAAATGTACAAGCGATTTTTTTACCCATAAAAGGTGTAAACTGATTTGTACCCTGTATTAACTTCAATATTTAGACTCCTTAAATAAATCTCACAAAGAAGGCTCTGTGCAAATGAAAAGTGATAGCAGAAGCATCAGAATGAACAGATAATACCTGCATCCGATGTATTCATATTGAATGACGGATATTTACAAAAGTTTTGTGTTCAGTGCTCACCAACATAAGATTCATTCAAACAAAAACAAGAGTAGAACTCAAGAACCATACTTTCATCAACTGCGGGTCTACGAGCATCATGAAGGCGTCACATCATCCTTTAATACAGAACTCAGCACATTGACAGGTGAATAGCACAAGCATCTGAGTAAACGAATTATACTCGCATCCAATTTCAATGCAGGGCTTACATTACTAGAAATGGCTGCAAAAAGCTCATCCCTGTTATAATGGGTATTCATATTAAATTCTGAACGTTTACATGAATTTTGGGCTCATCGGAATATGATCCTACTAACAGCACAAGCTGCAGCATAGATCTTTAGGTTCACAGAGAGGCGGAATTTTATAAGTGAAGGTGTCGATTAAATATCATCTGACACTTTACGGCTGGACAAAAGATATTGATGGTTTGTTGCTCTTCTTCTTGCGGTCTGCTGAGCCAAAGAGCTTGCTAATTGCCTTGTGAACACGGACTCGAAGAGGGCTCTTGTAAAACAGATCCTTAGCCTCAGCATGCCTCCCTTCTTCAAAGAAAGACCTAACAACATGGACATAAGCCATGGTGGACGGAGAATCCTTCACAGTTATTGCTTTCAAGAATTCATTAACATCTTCTAAAGTCCCATATTTGGAGATATATTGGGCAAAAGGTTCAGGGAAAGGTGGATAGTTATGCTGCTTCATCATCCTAAGAAGGTTAAGTGCTTCTTCGAGTTTTGCAGCCTCCAGAAGCTTCTTAATCATAATTCTGTATGTAGACTGCCGAGGGCTTAGTTTAGCCTTGTCCACCATCTCAATAAGGAATGTGTAAGCACCAAGCACCTTATTCTGAGACATAAAACCGTTCAACAAAACATCCAACAAATCAGCATCTGCATTCAAATTTTTCTCTACCATCTTTCCCAAGCATAACAGGGCCTCATCTAGTTGATGAGCTGTACAGTACCCTTGGATTAATATGGTCCAGGTTTTGATATCAGGAACACATCCTTCTGCTTCCATCTGGTCCAGTACCTTAGTTGCTTCTTCAAATTTCTTCAACTTACAAAAGCCAAATACCTCCTGGCTATAGGTAATGTTATCAGGCTTGTACCCAGCATTTCTCATGGCGTCCACAATCTTATGAGCTTCATCAAATCTTCCGACTTTACACAAAGATCGGTGTATACCATCATAAATAGCTTTATTAAGGGTATTGCCCTCAGCTTCAAACCTCTTGACAACCCTAAATACCAAATCCATATTAGGATCGTAATCAGCTGAGAGGCTCCGCAAAAGCATGGCACAATTTTGCTCTGAGGGTTTATACGGTCCATCCATCATAAACTCAAAGAGTTCCGCAGCATCTCCATCTGGGAGATACTTTGAGATCTTTATGTATGTCTCGGTATCCACCTCATACCCCTTACGTCTCATCTCCTTCACCAAATCCCAAAACTTCCCCATTGATTCAGGATAAGCTAAAACTTTAGCAAGCTCATTGTGTGTTACAGCATTGTGTTCAAATCCTAGACAACGGCCAACCCATTCGAACAATTCCAAAGCTTTCAAGGGCTGATAAGAGATTTCCTTAAACACCCTCGCCAAAAATCTTCTGACATCGGAAATTTAAGCCCCTTCAACTTATTTTCCACCTCCTCACTCCAATCAGACCCCAAAATTACCTCTGCCACCTTCTTGACAACACCATCCCCACCACCATGTTTATCCATATCCTCGAAAAATTTGGTCCAGGCAGCCTTATCTTTATCCAAACTATATAGTTTCAGAAACCCATGAACAGTTAAGTATGTCTCTCTACTGATGCAAAACCCTTTCCCATTCATTTCCGAGGCTATAGCCCAGAACTGCTCCATAAGATTTTTGCCAGCCAAAATTCGAAGCAATATATTATAAAGCACAAAACTTGGCTCAAATCCTTTTCGATCGACGACCCATTTGAAGAAATCCAAAGCTTTTTGTGGGTCTTTATTCGATTTCATCAAAACGTGAACCACAGACTCATGGGTCAATTTAGGATTCAATTTTTCTAATTCCTTCTCAATTTTTTCTGACCAATCATTCGACAAAACTAGTTCAACGAAAGATTCAGGCTTTGAAGAGAAACAATACATTTGACATGAACTGGGGGAACTAACATAATTGCGGGGGTTGCTAGAGAGACAAACGGGAGGAGATTGAGTGAGGTGAGAGAAGCGAGTCACCTGAATCGGGTTCAGCCAGCTGGGACCTGGACGCCGAGTCGAGGATAGCGAGTTGGCGAGAATGGCGGACAGGCGGATCAACTTAGCTCTGTTCATGGCTGGAGAGAGAGAGAGAGAGAGAGAGAGAGAGAGGGCTTAGCAAGGGTTTATGAGTCGAAGGTATCTGCCTGAGTTGATATCGGCCATTTTTGTTAGGCAGTGAATTCTCGACGGGAACTTCTATGTAGGATTTAATTTGGGCCACGGCCCGCAAAGAAAATTGGAATTTATAAAATTGCCTTATTCATACTTGTAAATTAATTAATTAACATTTTGATAAAAAAACCAATTAATTATCATGCCACCCTTTTTTGGCGGCAGTGGTTTCTCTTTGATTTCGAAAAGAATTAATTAATTAACAAAACTTATAAGTTAAAATAACACTAATTAATATCTCGTTGTAATGTGGTCTGTCTTAAAATGATAATCATATAATTACATTCAATACGAGGAAAAGTCGATTGTGCAAAGTCTAATGTATTGATTTTAACGCTAGCAAAAACAATCGCATTGAATATAAATACATAGCTAGTAGCCAAATAGAATTTATCGTTAATATTTTCCAACCTTAATGTTTATTCACTTGTGATTATTAATAAATTACATATGTATCATTTAAATTTAAGTTAATCGACAAATATTTAGATCAAAATACCTAAATAGTTAGATCAAAATATGTACTATAACTTTAAGTTGTGCTTTTTGAGCCTACTTTGTGATATTAATTATTGGTGTTAATCAAAGGATTTATTTCTAATCACTTGATTAAATTTTCACCAACACTACCTTCCTCGTCTACGACATTTCAACTCTTTTCAGCGATATAATAACAATAACAACTAATCATTTCATCTATATATATTCGCCACTTTTTGTTGTGTGTATATATACGTACAAAATTGCAATATATTGACATGCATAAATAAATATATTTAGTGACTATTTTGACATTTATATCAGCATTTATAACTCATTTAAGCTCAGTAAGGTACACCTAATCATTTAATCTCATTTATGATCATTCATCCGTAATAGCTTATAATAGCCAATTTTAACAATTATTTTGAACAAACCCTAATAAAATTGTACGGTAAGTTCATTATAAACTAAGTATTCCTATTTTTTTTAAATTCTTTTGCTCATATCTTTTCAAAACTGTCATTTTTACATCTAGCTATATGGTCAACTTAAGCAGTTGGGTCTCCATTCGGTTCAATTGGAAGAGTGGACCCTCATATGATATTCCTCAAGCTGTAGTCTCATCAAAACAGAAGAAAAAAGTGGTTAGAAAATAGTAGGAGTTTAAAATAGTTTTTTTAAAAAAAAGGAAGAAAAGAAGTTACAGTAAGAAGATAATATTCTACATAATGATTCACCCTTATAATCCAAGATTAATTGATTTTAACTTTAGGGTAAAATAAGCTTTTCTTAACGGTAGTTGACCTGTATATATCACAACGTCTTCTATACGAGTTTGTGCTCCTCATTATATGTCAACGAGATAGTTGAAAGAACGAAACAATAGGGAAAATTTTTGTAAACCTAAACTAATAATATGTCATCTGAGAGTATATGCTCTCAGGAGCATTTAAAAATTTACTTGTATATATGGCTAGCTGTCTTGATTAACTAGTGTTTTGTATCTCATTTGACCAAGTCAAATTTCGTGATTTACTTTGAAAAATAAATAAATGAATCATGAGTTTAAGATTTAATGTATTTAAAATTTCAGTCTTTTAACTGTTAAAATATTACCTTATGAGTTTAAAATTTTAATTAATTATAATGATTAAATAAAGGTCATGATGGGTTAATTATTCGGATTTGTGTAATTGCGTCAATCTTTGGCTGACAAAAATATCATGTCCATGGGGTCATGTATGTATGGACCGTTATTATTGTCGAGGAATATGGTGTGTTATCCTTATTTTCAACAAAATAAATTAAAGCTACAGGTGGCAAAAGGAAAAAATAAAAATAAAGCTACTTTATTAATCAATTCAATTTCTTATTATGTGTCACAGTTTATTACTTGTCAATAGGCCTTTTTAAAAAATTTAATTATTTTTGTAATATTTTTATGTTTTTTTATTCAACTGAGATCGAATTATAAAAATTTGGACAAATTTTCTATATAACTCGATCCTTATAATTTTATCAGAAAAAGCAATATATAATTAACCGATAGTATCTATACTAATTTGAAATATCATGTCATTTCTCTTAAACTTTCTTTTTATCGTTGGTTTATCTTTTGACATTATTATAAGGTTGAATTGAAAATTTATACCTCCCAAATTTTTTGAGACAAACTCTAGACAAGAAAGTCCACAAATGGTTGATCTTAATGCAATTATTGAGCTATAAAACTGTGGGAGTACTGATTTATAATATATATATATATATATATATATATATATATATATATATATATATATATATATATATATATATATATATATATATATATATATATATATATATATATATAAAGAATAAGTTTCACAATCACAAAACTGAAAAAAGAATTCATAAATATTTGATCAAATAATTTTTACATATTACCAGGTGAGGTCATGAACTAGTGGTCAAGATCGAGATACTAAGTAAATTAGGTTTCATGTTCGATTCTTCATTCCTCTATTGTATTGTAATGTCCTTTGTACCTCATCCGTATTAAAAAATGATCCGAAACCCAAACAGAACTCAATCCAACTCGACACTTAAAAAGCCAAATTGAAATTACCCAAATTTGACCCGAAATTTTTGTCAAAGTGTTTTGTCTTTATAAGACAAACTTATTAAACCAAATATAAGTTGACCCAAGTCAACCCGACCCGAACCCAAATCCGACCCAACTCAAAATCAACCCGACCCAAACCCAAGTCCAACCAAACCCGAAACTCAACCGAATTGTAATGACATGAACATAACCCGATTCGAACTAATCCAAACCGAAACCTATACGAATGATCCGATTCAACATTGATTTCATATCTCTAATAAGCAGCCGTTAACTTTACCTCGGTAAATATAAGATTAAAGATAAAAAAAGGACTATAATATCTTAACGTTACGTTACGATTAAGGAAAAGCCCACAGAAGGTACATGCAAGACATAAACATGGAAGAAAGTTACATTTTTTTTAAATTATTTTTTGCCCTTTGAACCGACAAAAAGGCAAGAGGTGTATAGTGTATAGTGTGTGGATCAAGGTTTTTCAACCTCGTTGAATTCTTTTAGGGCAGTTGTAGTGGAAGTGGAAGATATAATACAACAATTTAGAGAGAGAAAGAGAGTGAGTCCCAGCTTTAGGGCACCACCTCCTTCCACAGTTAGAGAGAGAAAGAGAGTGAGTCCCAGCTTTAGGGCACCACCTCCTTCCACAGTAAACATCAATCTCTTTCACTTATAATTCTTTTCCACCTTCCTTTCCTTTCCTTTTGTCAATCAAAAGTGATTTTTTCTTGCATGCGGGGAGAATATTAAGCATTTTATATGCGTGCTCTACAATGTTTCTCCACTGCTTAATTCACAGTTTTTTCTTTTTTTTCCAGCTTTATTTCTATCTCTGCTGTATAACTGTACTGCGACGAATCTAGAAACTTAATATATCGCGGTATCATGTATTTTAAGTTTTGTGAAACTTGACGAGTATTAAATCGGGTAATGAGTATGAGTGTTTAGGATACCCGTATCTCTATTTGATACGTAGATTTGCCCTTATAAATATAAAGTTTATATAGGGTTTTAGAGATATTTTAATGTAAACAAACATATCCCTTCAATTCAAACGGAGAAAAAACTTTTAGGCTTGAATTATTTGCTTTTTTGTGTTAAAAGAAAAAATGCAACACAATATATAAAAAGTATAAGAGTTTTTCTTTTGTCTCTCTCTGTGTGTCCTTCTTTCCGTCTCCATTTTCCATTAATTTCTCTATAAATATCAGCTAGTCATTCTATTGCATCCTTATCTCTCTCTCTCTCTCTCTCTCTCTCTCTCTCTCTCTCTCTCTCATCCATCTACATTGTTGTTGTTGCCTCCATTATTGTTCTGGGTTCCAAAAATGGCTGCTTTCAGTGATTATGAGCTAATAATAAAGATGCCCAAGTTGATGATCTTGCTCCTTGAGCACAACCAGTTTCTGGGTCTCAACATTCTCATGCCACCATCTTCTTAATCCACAGACAAAGGCTTTCCACTCGAAGCATCCATGGCTGGATCGATGTAGATCGTCCATCCATCTGCATGGCACCATGCAAAGGGGAATTAAGCTTTCCTGGTCCGATCCATACATATATATATATATATATATATATATATATATATATATATATATATATATATATATATATATATATATATATATTAATGTAAAATAGTTGATTGTATTTGTTTTTATCTATTAATTATATATTAATGTTCCTTGATTTGGAGATTTTGAAAAGTCCTTAGACCTATATTTAAGATTTCATTGAGAATCTAATTTTGTTGACTTGAGTGTTTTTATGCACCAAAACAGCTAGAAGGTGAAGTAGTTAAATTTGTAATAGCAATTTTCCTCTTTGCTTTTTTATAAAAAAAAAGTTAATAATGAGATTTAGAGAGAATTACGGGAACAATGAAGTTTTTTGACTTGGTGATAAGACCGAGATTATGAGTATATTAGTTTGATTTCTTCTCCCGTTGTATTACACTGTCTTTTATGACTCCTATGTCAAAAAAAGGACAGAATTAGAGGTTGACAAAGTATATATCTATAAGCTATACAAAAGTCGAAAAGTTACCCAATGATTCCTAGACATATTTTAACTGTTTAAGATTTGATGATCTCTTAAAAGAGAAACAAAGCATTGTAATTAGCTGTAATTATGCAATCTGTGTCCCTGAGGACAAATTTTGGCATTGACACTGACTAGAAAGCTAAAGTCTGAATTGGATAAAAGGACTTGGGGTATATTATATAACCATGTCTTATTTTAATCACTTCTCTTTTCTCATCTTTTCTTTTTAATCATATCTAGTTGGTTGTACAAAAATGAGTTTTAAAATAAATATTAATATTTTATTATCATGTGGTATTGAGAAATGATAAAAGAAAGCCACTCAAGTCCCATAAATAATAGATTAATCCCTTGAAATTTCATCTTTTAATAATTTATTATCTTCTTCTTGAAATTTTAGGGTAGTAAATTGATTTTTAAAAAAACGTATGTTATGGTTCTAATTTTTTATTCACGAGATCTAAGGAATTTGAGTAGTAAAATTTTCAGGGTAATAAAGTGTCAATATTTCGTTAAGACACGCTTTCCTCCCTTATGTGAGGTCAGCACGGGGGAGGTTAGAAGGACGGCTAGGAGTGAAAGCAATGACTTACTGGATGAGATGCTTATTGACGAACAAATTACTCTTGCAGCCAAAGATCTACTTTAAGTCCGTGTGTAAGATGTAACATTTCTTTTTTAATCACTAATAAGTTCAAAAGAGCTAAAAAAGATGCGACATTCCTTAATTGATGACCTTCACAATAACGTATCCTTCTAGATCTAGTCAAGCTTATGATATTATTAGGCATATATGACTTAGGCCATGTTCCATTTATATGTAAGGTATTGTTAAAATGTAAGAAATTATAAGGAAAACTATAAGTCTGCTGCAAGGAGATGTAAAAATTGTAAGTCTGTTGTAGCGAGTTGTAAAAGGTGTAAGCAATTGTAAAGAGTTATAAAGAGTTGTAAGGAGTTGTAAGCAATCGTAAGAAATTATAAGGGGTTGTAAGGAATATAAAATGTTTTACATAACTTGATAAAAATGTTTAATATATATTTATATTTATGTAAAATATATTTGTATTTTTTATTTATGAATTTAATGTAAATTATAAAATTTATATTTATTTGTAATGCTAAATGCATATGTATCAGTTTGATGATTTGTTTCTCCTTTTTTATTTTTAGAAAAAAAGAAATTATGTTTGATAAGAGTTTTTATAGATGCATAAATGACTTTCTTAATAGATAGTTGAACATGACTTTAATTTTACAAGTTTGAAATAAATGTTCTCCACTATTAAATGTTCTCAACTACTAAAATTAGTAGTTGAGGACATTTATTTCAAACATGTAAAATTAAGGTCATTTTCAACTATTTATTATATGAAAATTATTTATGCATTTATAAAAAAAATTATAAGTATCAAATATAATTTCTTTTTTCTTGGAAAAAATCATTAATCATGACATAGATGCATTTGGCATCACAAATATATAAATTTTATATTCTATTATGTAGAATTCATAAATAAAAATACAAATACGCTGCACATAACTATAAAAATACACATATAAATACATTAGACATTTTTATCGATTCATATATAACATTTTATATTTATTATAACTCTTTTTAATTTTTTATATCTCCTTATATCTTTTTACGCATCCTTACAACTCCTTACAACTATGCTAAATGGAACAAAGTTGAAATAACCCAAATGATTTCGTCACATTCAACTTGACTATTCACCTATAAACTTAAATTTTAATGAAACGTTTGTAATATTATTCATGATAACTAACTTAAATGGACATGATACTTTTGAAATTAATTACTTGTTGGAATTTGTTTGTGAATTTATTAAGACATAAAATTAAATCAAGGTATCTAATGGGTATTAATTATCAAAATCCTTACACATCTATACAAATAAATTCGATATACTCAAAATACCCGATGTGAGTATAATTATAGAAATGGGGAAAATAGGGTGTGAATATAGTTACACCTGTCACGTACATATCCCACGACTATCCCTAGTAGACACCTTCACATACATAAATATTCACGAACAAAATTTTTTTATTAACGTCGGAAAAATAAATTCCCAATAAATTTCAATATGAAAAATAATATGTAATTACAAGGAGATGTATGAAGGTCTAAGAAATTATAAGGAAAACTGTAAGGAAGCTGTAAGGATATAAACTAAAGATAAATAGAACAAGACTTTAAATTGGTATAATCTATTTTAAATTTTTAATATATAAAAGAGAGTTAGGTTGACTCTCTTCCCCTTAATTATAGGGTTTAAGTTGATTTTCAACCTTGATTAAATTCTACAATTAATCTCAGCTGTTAAATTTTTTATTAATTAACCTCTCTATCTCCCTCTTTTAAGCATCTTTTACTCTAACTCGCTCTCATTCTCTTTCTCTATTTTCAGTCTTTCATTCTCTCTGTAACTCCTCCCTCCCCCAACCACACCACGGTAACTCCCCCTCTCCCCCCATCTCCCCTATCGTTGCAGCCACGGGCCTCTGTTTAATGGAGAACGAGAATCAAAAGTGAAAAAGTACCAATATCTTCCTTTTTGCTCTAACTTCATTTCAATGGCAAACACACAAAGAAATCGTAAAAGGATTCGCGCCTTCGTCGTTCCCCGATGACAGCGCCTTCCGAAGTGGAATCTCCCTTTTATCCTCTCGTGCTCGTTAAGTATCGGCGAAAATGACTCGATGAAATATTGATTTATTTTGTGTGAATTTTGATGTTCTAATTTTTGTGGTTTCAGTGATGGATGTGGGTCTTCGATGCCGAGTGGCTTTGATGGACATGCATGAATGCCAAAGGGAAGAGGATGTGAAGAGAATCAAAGGCAAATATAACGTCCCTATTTCTAACCCCAATTGTAGAAAGACGGGCTTTGGAGTTCGATTTGGTTCGATTTCTTCCACCGCATATTCGACTTTCTAACCTCCACTGCACTGAATTTTTGGTTCGATTTTGGTTAGGCTCTCTCTCTCCCACCCACTACATATAATTTCTTGGTTTATTTTCTAACCGAATGTTGAAAAGCATAGTTCTTCTTTGGGCCGCGGCACTTCCTTCCACCAAGCACCTTCTTGCCCTATGCTCCAGGCACTTTCCATTTCTCTCTCTCTCTCTCTCTCTCCAAATTAGTTTCTGGTTTATGCTCAGTAAAGCAAAAGAAATACTCCAGAGGTTGATTTCGAGATGGAATTGAGTTAGACGGAGATTAAAATATAATGGGTTCGGTTTTCAATCCGGGTCTTGACAAGGATCGGCAATGGCGGGGGTAAGTGTACCATTTTTTTCTTTTTTTGGATTAATCTGTCTAACCACTAAAACTTAAATCTAACCACTCGGTGAGGGCGTAACCACCGATGGAGGTATAAAAAGGGGAGGATGGTGGCGATGTGAGGGTCGTTGGGGGTGGGGGTTACGGGGATGGAGAGAGAGTAGTTAGTGGTGGGGATGGGTCATGGGGAGGTTGGAAAGGTAGATGAGGAGGTACCGGCGGAGGCATGAGAAGGGGAGGGCGTTGCCAATGGGAGCGTCGTTGGAGGGGTGGGATTGTGGGGATGGAGAGAGAAGCGAATGGTGGGGATGGGTCGTGGGGAGGTTGGGAAAGAGGAGGATGAGGAGGTGCGGAGGCGGTGGATGGGGAAGCCATGGTTGGGGAGGAGAGAAAGAGAGGACGAGGAGGAGGAGAGGGGTTGTCGGTTTAATCAACGGCGAAAGAGGGGTTCGGGAGAGGAGAGAGAAAGAGGGGGAGGATAATGTGAGTAGCCACGGTGGAGGACAGAAGTTTCGAAATCCCGACGTGGAGAGTGGGTGTGTGGATAAAGTAGTGGTTATATTTTCAATTTAGATGCTAATATTTCAAAGTATATAACTTATAATTTTCAAAAGGTATACTATACATTTTGGATTTTTTTTTAGCACAGATATATATTTTGGATATGCATAAAGGTAAACTATATCTAAATCAAAAGGTAAGCTATATATAAGTCAAAGATAATTTATTATCAAATATTATTTATGCGGTATTAATGCCTGTAAGTTTTTGCCATATCTATGACTTATCAATTTTCTAACACATAAACCCTAAATCTATATTATATTAATCCTAATGATATTTATGAAGTTAAAAAGTATTTATGAATGACATTTGTAAATATATAGTTATAACATGTATATTTATCTCTCAAGGATAACAAATTGGTTATTATTTTCAATATCCACATTACGACAGATCCTCCTCTGAATATTAACAACTTCTTCAAGGGTTTTAGATTGTTTCATTTCATTATTTTCTTCTTCCTGCACTCCAAAATGATATTAAAAAAAAGGTTCAATTTGACAGAAATTTTACATAAAAATGGAGGAAAGATGAAGAGTAGAGGGAGGATATAGAGAAGCGAAAATTGAGAGAGATAGAGTTTTACTTATTTTTACTAGCTAAGACCCGTGGATCGCTCGCTATATTAATTTTCTAAAAATGTATGATAATTTAGAAGTATTAATAGATAAATTATTCTATTGAAACTAATTCATCTAAAAATGTATGGCAATTTAAATTGTGTTAAATAGATGAATAATTTATCTATTGATACTTCTAAATTTTCATACATTTTTAGAAAATTAATATAGCGTAAGCGCGGTCTTAACTAGTATCCATATAAGAAAATTGGAAATGGGCTTGAGCGGAAACTTCCCAGGTCCAGCTGGCAATGCTAAGCCCATTAAACGAGTAGTGAGTCAACTTTTTCACCAAAAAAAAAAAATTCTACTCAAAAAAATTAAATAAAATTTAAATCTTCATTATTTATATTTTCCAAGGTTCTCTATGAATTGATTGAAGTCACCAGCATGATATGACATCAAATGGTTAAAAAATGTTAAAAGCTAGAATATAAGATTTTCTGTTTATTCTTTTCCTAGTTGTCATAATTAAAATAATTAGTTCTATTTAAAATGACGATTAAAATTAACTCTTATAATTTAAATAAATTAAAATAATTAGTTGTTATAATTAAAATAAACTCTTAAAATTGAAATATTAATATAAATGTCATTTCGAATAAATTCTTAATGATAAAAAGCTTTTTTTAGAATAATGGATGAATTTTATTAATTGAAAGACATACGACATCTACATAAAAAATCAAACTTAAAAAAATTCATAACTAAAATAACAAATAAATCTTTCGATTGGAAGAACTAATTGAAATTCTTATGAACGCTAATCTTTCATTCGATCGATGTTTCATCATACAATCTTTAACGAGAAGATGCACAAATCTTGTACAATCTTCCTTTCGAATAGATTTATTTATTGCAATAGTTCGAATTTGAAGAATTAATGTTCATTGTAAGCCAATATGATAATAAATCAACAATTTAACCCCATACAATCATAAATCTATGAAAACAAATTGATAAAATTGCTTCAAAAGCGAGAAATAATACAACTCATTTGAAGAGCGTATGGATAGACTCTCACAAATGGAGAGAGAATAATTATTTATAGAGAAAATAATAGATAAGACATAAAAGAAAGAGAGATTAGGATTTAACATTGAAAAAAAGCTAATGAAAGCCTATAAGAAAAGATAGAGATAGACTTTTCTAGAGAGAAGGAATGATAAAAAGCTAATAACAGTTGTTTTATAGTGATGGCCAATTAATTATTTAATGACAATTAGTTTTTTAAATAAAATTTCAAATAGCATTTTTGGTAGAGAAAATCCAAAAAAGTTACATTAAAAAATCCGCATTATTATTGATTTAATAATAATTGGTACCAATCCAATTCGCCTACATTGCATAAGTCTTGGTCTCTTATTGAAATATGACAAATTGAGACAATACTTGTCCAACTTCATTGTAACTTCTTTAACTTTTCCATTGCGTATTCAATGATGCATCTCATCCCATATAAGACAAACAAAAAAATTTTAAATACTAAAAAAATAATGCCATATTCCAATTTAGGCATCTAATAAGGTCTCTAAATACTTTATCGATTAAATCAACTCTTATTTATAATAATTTAATGTCATATTTAATTATAAAGCATACTTATAGTCATATAAGCAAAGTTAGATAGGTGCTTCCGTGAGTATAAACTTATTTCTAAATCTTCAATTATTGGTTTAAACTTTTGATTGGATTGATTTTTGAACATGAGATCGTAGTCTTTATGAGCGAGAAGTTTCGGGTTCAAATCTCAACAATCCCCATATTGATTATTGCACAAGGTAAGAGGAGTTCTTGCTACATCTACGCTTTAAGGCCAAAGGATATTCGGGTGATTAGGTGTGTTAGAGGATGAAACTATTTATAAACCTTCAACTATCGGTTTAAACTCGTTAAATTAGTTCTTGAAGAATTTATATACTGTAATTATTTATTTATTTTGGTTTAAAAATTAGTAAAAAGAGTCTATATTAAGCAAAATTTAAACTTATGCTAATTAAATAGTAAAAATTGTCAAAGATTATGTGAATCGAGCTAATAAGAGCTCACGATCGAATATACAATCCTAATGTATTGTTGAGAGTGTAGACCGTTATGTACTCCCATTGTTAATTAGTGTATAATTGTATATTAATTACTTTACAATTATATGTTAATTAGTATACGATAGTACAAACCGTCGTATACATATTGTACACTAATTAACCTCGGAAGTACATGACGGTCTACACTCCCATGATGACCATATACTAATTGCGTATATGAAATGCATATATACTTTCAAGTGCAGATAGAATGGAAAAGTGGTTTTCCAATTTCAGTGGTCCAAAACAACGAAGCAATCCTATGAACGATTCTCCATAGCTAGTTGGTATACTTTATTCAAGTTATAAAGTACTTGTTTATTCACTAAATTGTTGAGAAAGTGTCCCATACATTATACACAAATTTGTGAGGCAATGTCCATGAAAAATCACTTGAAAAAAACAACGCCAATATACTTCATTTTCTTAACTAGTAAGGAACATTTAACTCGATCATCTTTTTGCTTTGGGTATTGTAAATCTTGGTCCGTCTATTTATTCCCAAAACCCTTCAACCCTTCTTCAATTTTGTCCCTTCTATTTCCTCGCCCCCCAAAAAAAAAAAAGTCATAGCTCTGATCTTGATTCTGATCATATGATAGATCGATGGATCCTCGAACGGTAGAAGATGTTATCATGGATTTCAAAGGAAGGAGGGCGGCGATCCTCAAAGCCCTGACCAAAGATGTGCAAGAGTTTTACCGGCTGTGTGATCCCAGCTACCCAAATTTATGTCTCTATGGGTACCCTAACCACCGGTGGGAGGTCAACCTTCCCCTCCCTCGGACCTCCCCGAACCTCGGCTCGGGATCAACTTCTCGAGGGATGCTATGAAGAGGGAGGAGTGGTTGTCCATGGTTGCCTTGCATAGCGATGCATGGTTGCATGCTATAGCATCTTATTTCGCGGCCAAGTTCAGGTTCGATAAGGCCGATCGGAGGCGGCTTTTCAGTAAGATCTCGGATTTTCCTCCCATTTCCGAGCTCATGAGTAGGGAGGCGAGGAGTAGGAGGAGGGCTAAGATCGAGGATTGTGGGTTGCCTGAGGAGATGCTCATTGAAGTACTCTCGAGGGTTCCTGTCAAGGACCTGATCCGATATAGATGTGTGTCCAAGTTGTGGCGTTCTTTGATCGACGAACCGGATTTTGTCTCCACACATCTCAAAAACTATAGGGGAAATTTGGAGGGTACTCACCTGTTGGTCATGGAATTCCCCAGAAGTTATATGAAGGACGAGCAAGTTTTGGTACGTCGCAGTGATACGTTTAGGAAAGTTATGAGTCTCGATTTCTTAGATGGACACAGGGATTCTTGTCTATTGAGTTACATAAATGGGGTTATGCTGGTGAGAAATGGGGATTCTAAGTGGTTTCATGAGATTCTTCTATGGAATCCTTCTATAAATCGATCTATAACCCTCCCCAACTCCGTGTTTCAGGCTATGAGGGATGCCTCCTATTTCGAGCTCGGTTTAGGATTCGATGCCTCTCATAACGATTACAAGGTGGTTGCAATTGTGTATCCTCAAGCCGGGATGGCCTATCCTTTTGGCAGGAAAAGACACCAGGGAGTTATCCCTGGCTTAGTCCAAGTATATTCACTGAGCACCAATTCTTGGAGCAGCCTCATCGGTGTCGAGCCTCCGACCTATTGGAGTTATGGGGACCAAGCTTTTGTCAATGGAGCCATACACTGGACCAATTTAGGACCTGATGTAAGAGACGATGTCTCTTGGAAAACTGTAAGAGACTCCCATGTTGTTTCATTCGATGTAGCCAATGAGGTCTTCACTTATTTCGAGCTGCCTCAAGGAATCAACGATTCTGATGAATATATCATAAAGAGTTCCCTGACGGTTCTCCATGGATCACTAGCAATGTTTTGTAGTTACGTCTCCCATAGCGGTATATGGGTGATGAATGAATACGGTGTCCCGGGATCATGGTGTAAGCTCTATAAGTTCACACTCGGGATCGAGAACCTTCTATATCTCAAGAGCAATGGTGAGTTGTTGTATGCCATAGAAGGGAAAGGTGTGCTAGCTTATGATGTGAAGAAGGAAAGTGTAAGGAACGTCGCAAAAACTTATTGTAGGACTTCAAAATATGTCATTCATACATATGTGGAAAGCTTAGTGCTCTTACATAAGCAAGAATTGGATAACCTCCTAGACCTACGACTATAGAACAAATGCAAAATGCAAGGCTTTTTTGAATTATTTGGGGTTTCTTCCGATATAAAAACTTCTAATAGTTTGTCCTCTTTTTTCCCTTATTTATTTCAGAATGTAAATATTAATTAACAATAATTTCAAATCTTATTCGTACTATGTTATTGTTGTATAATAGTGTCATACATATATGTTTATGTCACAAAACTAATGCATAAAAGTGACGCTAACTTTTTCATATCGATTTAACTTTTTTGTTGAGTGCATGTCAATACAGTTCAAATATCTTTATTTACGTCTCGTATTTTTAGAGTAATGTGGAGAGAGAGAGAGATGGATGTAAATTGTGGATTTTTGTTTAATAAAAAGAGATGCCAAATTCCTTGGGGCACAATACCTTTTCTCTTTTCTGTTTTATAGGATACATAGTTTTTTGGTGTTCTGCTTTGAAGAGGAGCTAGGAGGGTACCTTCACGGTCAAATGGGCTTATTTATTGGGCCTCTCAAGTTACTTTATCTGATCCCACTAGCGAGCCCAGACTGAAGCTCAAGCCCACAAAGATTGATTTCAAAGGAAGAATTAAGGGAAAGGGTGTGAATATGTGATCACCAAAACCCTAATTGACTAAAAGATGTTCAAGATTTATATCAACCGTGTGATCCTAGCTACCCGAATCTATGTTTGCGTGGGTAGCCTAGCCATCAATGGGAAGACAACATCCCCCCCAACCAGGCTCAGACCTCCGCCGAGCTCGGTTTGACTCGTTTATACCCCTATATAAAGCAATAATTAATTATAATCTTAGCCATCTACTTCATTAAGGGGAAAGCAACGGATACTGGAGAATCTAATCATATTTTTAGGAATATTTACGCATAACTCTATAAGCTAAATCAAGCACATGTGTGCTAAAACTTCACTCTTTAACAAATACATGTAAGTTAAAAATACTACGTATTTTTTTTTTTAGAATATAAATTCTTAAAAGTATAATGTAAGTTACTGAAACGGGATGATCGAAGTATATATTTGCTCTGAATTGATACATGCTCACCCATTGATTAAGGGTCCTTTTTCCGAACTTTTATAGCCCCCTCCTTTCTTTTTTTTTTTTTTTTTACTTATTTTCCTTTTTTAAAAATGGAAATAAAGGTGGGTTGCCATGCAATGGTGACATATAGTTGGCTTCCATATCATAATAGCTTTTTAGTATGCCAAAGTGCAATTTCTCTATACACTACATAGAAGAGTAGGTCATGAACCCCCCCAAAAAAAAAAAAGAAAAAGTCATGATTTAAGAGGTCGTCTCTCTTTCTCTCTCATGATGAAAACCCTAATTATCAATCTTTAAAATTTTTATATTGATATAATGGAGCCACCCTTACTTTAATGACTTTGAGGGGCTATTTATTATTTTAGACGAGTTCTTGTCCAATCACATAAACTTTCCTAAACAAAAAAATTAATAATAATAATAATAATACAAGTGTCACGTAAAATCTCTATTTGTTAATTTTTTCCCTCATTTTTTTTAATTTTTCTAAACTTTTTGTCTTTTCACATTTACAAGTGGCTTTTGCCTATGAAATGATTATGCTGTTGGCGGCCATTTGATCCCATTCATTGATTTTTAGGTATTCTCGACTTTTCTCCCCTTTTATTTTTTAATGTTTTCTCCTAATTAAAGAAATATATGCAAGTATTCTTTAAGTTATCGACTTTTATGTATTTGATTTACCTAATATTTCTTTAAAAATCGTCTAAATTTGTAAGTTTCTAACTTCACTCTACAACTATTTTCAAGATATTGTCTAAAAAAAGTTCGAAACTTTTACAAAATGCTAAGCAGTTGTAAGAAATTATAAGTTAAAGCTAAATGAAACATGAGTAAAGTAAGAATTTTTATAATTTTTTTTTCAATATTTATGCTTAAATTAAAACCAGAATCTAAATTACATTTAAAAAATTCTGTCTAAATGAGATATAAATAAAATAAAATAATATAATATACGTAACAACTTTGTTTTCAATTGCAGAATTGGTAGAATGGTTAAGGCTTATAATTTAGTATGTAATATGTATTTATCTCCATTTCAAAATAAATGTCATTTTAACTAATTTTTTTCATTTTAAAATAAATGTCACTTTAACTAATTTTTTTCGTTTCACAATACTTATCACTTTACAATTTCAATGACGTATTAATGATTAGTTTATTAATTTTATCTTTATTAATTATTTTATTTCTCTCATTTTCTAGTTGACTTTCTTCATTTTCAATAAAATGCTGAGAGAATTTAGTCTTTTAACATAAATACTATCATAAATATAGTATTTTCTTATTACTTCTTTATAACTTTAAAATAATATGTATTTTAAAACGGAGTAAATATATTTACATTTACTCAAATGTGTCATATTTAACAATTTTTGCAGGATAAGGAAAGGAGGAATAATGGGAGAGAATCTTGTGGTAATAGATCAAATGAAAAACTTTAAGAGAGAAGGAGAATATTGTAGTACAAGACAAGATGGAGAGAGATGAGAGAAATGCGACAAAAGTAGAGAGAGAGAGAGAGAGAGAGAGAGGAAGGACTACTTGCACCAAGCAAAGCAAAGCAAAGCAAAGGGATCTTCTTCACCATACATTTAATATTGAGGTGACTTCCATTTTCCCCATCTCTTCTCTTCTCTTTCCTTTCTACTCCTACTTGTAATTAATTTCAACTTTCAAGAGTACTTTTGAGTGTTACTCCACGTTTCACTCAACCTTTAAACCTTCTTGCTTCTTTCTTCTTGGACCGACTTGTGTGTAAGATCGCCACAATAACAATAAAAACTCTCGGTTCAGGTAGTTTTCTCTTTGTAAATATTTATATTTATAAAGAGATTGATTTTAATAAATTTATGCTAATTTAAAAAGTCAAAAATAAAAGTTTTTTAAAGTTAAAGACTAGCATACATCCTCCCCCCAAAAAATCCTTATTAGAGTGAAAGAGAATGTGAGGGGATAGGAGACTTGTTCGATATGGCTGATAAAATCAACATAAATAATCTGTTATAGTATAAATAAGTATAAACGAGTTGCAATGAGTAATAATAAATAGAAATGAGCGAAAATAATTGTTATGGCTTAAATAAACCGAAATAAATATTAATATACATGTCAATTCAAATAGGCCCATAAAAAATACAACCAGAAAAATATATATGATATATGATTTAAACTTGATTGAATTAAAACGAATAGAGTAATAGATCAATAGTAAATATTAAGTATTTTGGATGAAACATATTTCGACTTTTTTTATTTTGAAGTACTGAAATGGCCTTAATATTTACTAGTGTTTGGATGTTTGGCCCAAACATAGGATCCTTTTGGGCACCCAAGTATCTAAATTAGTTAAGATAATAGGATCGTGTAATTTTTTTTTAATTTTATAAATACAGACCATTCAACTAAGCTTCTATCTTAAGGTAATTTCAGTTGAAAATTCATGTAATTTGATAATTATGTTTTACGAGAAAAGAAGTTAACTACTTTTAGGTCTTGTACTAAATACTACTAGTCTAGAAGTAAAATAGGAGTAACAATAAATAAAATAATAAAATAATGAAAAGGAGAAAAGTAGGGAGCAAGCAGAGGTGCAAGAGGACAACAATAGATGAGCAGGAGGGAGAAAGAATGAAGACATATTAATCCATCAGCAAACTCACAAACAAACAAACACAGAAAGAAAGAAAGAAGAGGTCTTCTGTCCTGCACCCTCTCTCTGACTCCCTCGCCCTCTCTCTCTCTCTCTCTCTCCCTGAAATCCCGAGATTCTTTGATTTCCTATCTTCTCCTTCTTTCTCCTCTCTCTCTCTCTCTCCCTTTTGCCGGTGACATATTTGCACGGTCTAGCAGAAGCAGAAACAGAAGTAGAAGCAGAAGCACAGCAATGGATGCAGATTTCTGGACATCAAAGTTTCACTCTTCTAAGCATTTCTCTGCCCATCTCACCTCTGGTTCTCTCTCTCTCTCTCTCTCTGGGTATCCTAAATTTCACAAATTGGGGATGATAAAGTTGTTAACTTTGTTCTGACATTACTGGCGCGTTGGGATAACTGATAACCCATTAACAATGTTTTTCTGTTCTACTCTTTAACATGATGTTTTATCTCCCCCCACCTGTTTGATATGGTCTATTTTGCAATAGTTGAAGGGTTCTGTTTCCTAGACTGATTATGATGAATCCCAAAAGTTTGAGAGGTAGAATTTTGGTGAAGTAGAAAAAAATATATTATACGATTATTGCATAAATGAATGATAGAAGATTGATGATTATTGATAATTGGTAAATTATGCAAGGACATGATTTTTGTGGTCATCTTGTTGGGTCTGTATTCAAGTCAAGCTGGTTTGTCTGGTAAAGGAAGAGAAAATTGGGGTTGCTGACCCTACTGTAAAATTATTGACAGGAAGTCATATGTTGTTGGATGATTCGGAAGTAAATGATGATGCAAAAACCTATTTCACTTGCCCATTCTGCTATGTCGATATCGAAATCTCACTGCTTTGCAATCACCTCCAAGAAGAGCACTGCTTCGATGTCAAGAATGCGGTATGTTTATGCTTATGTACATTTGGAATTGGATTTGATCATTTCCTAGTTTATTCTGGTAACTTCAACAAGGACCATCTTGATGCACCCTTGAATTTGTTGCTTATATGATAACTCTGTAATGTGATATATGTCCCATTGTTCTACACGGGTAGAATAGAAATCAAACTTAATATATATCCCATAGGATTGAGTTTCTTTGAAGGGTACAACTTGAGCTCTTAGATCTCGTTGCAATGACATCCAGACTTGGTGGTGGTGTTGTATGTCATAGGATTGTGGTTACCTATTCTTTTGCAGTTGCAAAAGCAACAAGGCCTTTTGATGTTTGGATAGAGTTAGACTAAAGATTCATTGGAGGGTTTCTCTTCATAGTGGGTTTCAGGTTATGGGTTATGTTCCTGAGGTCTTGCATTGGTTGTTTCGCTTTTTCTACCTGATGCTCATTTCGATATACAATTCAGGTTTGCCCAGTTTGTGCCCTAAATATGGGGAAGGATGTTGTTGGCCATTTTAAGGTGCATCATGCAAGTTCAATCAAGGTACGAAAGGAGCTTGCCCAACTCATACTTCTCTCTGCTTGTTAGTAACTCTCTCCTCATAGAACCTCCACTCTCTAACATACTCTAGTGGTACATAGACTCGAAGAAAATCTCAAAAGTCAGAACTCTGGGGCTTCTACACTGGCAGAGCTTCTCTTATCGGATTAAACGCAAAAGGCTGCAATGAAAATGTGAATGGTTTGGCACCTGATCCTCTTCTCTCCCCATTCTTGTGTGGCGTATCATATTCAGAGTCTAAGGATGACGAATCACAAGAACAATGTTATGATGATGACAGCTTATCTATCCTTGAGACTGAGAGGTATCTTCCTGCCATTTTGCTAAATCCGAAGTGCTTTGGCTTTTTTTCAACCTTTGAATGGTATGGTGAGCTCTGTTTTCATGTACTTGTCTTCTGGTGACTCAAATTATGTACTGATGCTCATGTAGTTCAAAGCCGACAATGTCGAATCAGAGTGAAGAGGGTGGCCGAGACTCGGAAGAGTTGAGACAGAGAGCTGAATTCTGCCAGCAGATGATTCTTTCAGTCATCCTCTGAACACCATTCAGCTCTCTCAAGACTTAATTTGCTTAGACACGAGAAATTCGCCTCCCATTTGTTATGGTAAGATATGGTGCATAAGTTTTGGTGCAGCTGCTATTTTCCGGAAATTATTTGGATCCGGTGATCAAAGGAATTTCGAAGAGCTAGATGGAGATAATGCATTTTGTCAACGTCACTCAAGGCGATGTATAGTATTATTTATGCTAAGTTGGTAGTTAATTATCAGTCTTTTTAGTGTGAAAAAATGAGCCAGATTGGCCCAAACATTGGAACAACTATATTCAGCTGTCATGAGCAATTCAGCAAAGGTATATCGCCTTCTGTTTAGAAAGAAAATGAAACAGCTTATCAGCTTTGCGCTGCCAAATGTCTATGCAAATTATGCCAATATTGCTATGTTACTCTGACTCGGTTATTTGATGCACAAAATGGATTGTCAAAGACAAGTTCTTGTCAAATTCTTATTGGTATGCATAAGACAATTTAGCCCCAAATTCTTATTGGTATGCATAAGACAATGTAGCCCCAAATGCACGTTCATTATTTTTCATGCACATTACAGTTTTCAGTACAAGGATATCAGTAAGAACATAAGAAAATAGCATAACCCCGCATCGATAAACTCATTAAATAGGTAGCCCAAGATTTTAATATACATGGATTACCAGGTTCCAGTACAACGACCTCTTTTTGAAGTCAACAATGAACCATAAAACCCTATGTACAAGTGTATACCAGAATTTCATGACACTATCTGACGAAAAAGCAATACAAAAGTATATGGTCTACTTAAGAAAAGAACTGAAAAATGGAACAAAGAGAGGGAAAAAACATGACTAGAGAGACTTACATCTAAGAACTATGGCAAGAAACCGGTGACCTCAGTAGAAAAACCCGAATTATGCGACAATGGACTGTGTATCACGGCTGAGCATCTTCTTCCGAGTTGTCTTTCAAGATAACAGCAATTCCTGTGTCAGATTCAGACGTGCGCTTGAAACTGCTAAAACGCTTGAAATTAATTAACTTATCCAGGAAGGTTGACCCAGGAGATCCTATCCCAGGAGTCCTGAATTTTGTTAGGATGTCGAAGAAGTTTGGGCTCACAGGAACATCAATACTGCTCGACGAACGTGTAAATACTTTCTTTATAGGTACAGAAGAACTGCTATATAATCTGTTCAGAATGACACCAGACAGCGGAGATAAATAAGTGCTGGGCTTTGCCACATCCCCAGAATAAAAATTCAACCCACAATGCATTCTATAGACAGGCATTTTCCTTCTACATAAGCTGAGCACTTTCATGTGCATTTCTGGTTTAAGCTCATTTAAAAGATCAGACACAGCCAATTCATGCTTCCTCTTTAGCTCATCCAGTTCTTTATGCTGCTCACCCAGCAAAAGATCTAGTTTCTCAGCAGTTTTCCTCAATATTTCTGATTCGGTGTTGCCAGATAATTCACCCTTTACTTCCAATTCACTCATTGAACCACCTTTAAGTGTATTCACATAAGTGTTATCACATTCACCAGTGCAAAGGAGCTCAGAAGTTGCATCTTTTCTGTCTCCATCACATGTCTCACCACATGTAGTGTCGTACCCAGACTGCTTATCTGAAAACACTCCCTTGGGTGTCTCATCATTATTTTCAGTCATGTCTTCAACTTCACCACCCTTTTGTACATATGAATTGTCATTTCCAAGGGTTCCGGGCAAATGCTTGTTTTGGGTTGAGTGACCCTCAGTCATTCCTGAAGGAAAATCAGATTGGCTAAGCAAGCTGGGATTGGCTGGGGAACCCGCAGTCCCTGCTCTTGGAGAGTCTGACCAGAACTTACGACCAGAAGGCAGTCTCTCCAGTCTAAAATTACCTGGGACCGGGAGTGGGACATTTATCACTGGAGACGAATCATCCTTACTTTCATAGATAGGAAGTGGCGACAACTCATCCTTGTTCTCAGACACATGGCTATCAACTGATTCACCTTCAAATGATTCCCTAGGTGACCAACCTGGAATAAGAGCCCGGATTTCAGCATCAATCATCTCGCCAATTGTTGGAACATCTTGGTCCGTCAGGTCCAGTTCATGAACCATTTCACTAGCAACAGCAATTGATGTATCAGCTTCAATGTCAAATGGGAAATGTATATTACTGAAACTGACCTGGCAAATAGCAGATTCAGACATCAGATACTGAACATGATATGGTTCAATGTATGCACTGTTGTAAAAGTCAACTAAACTAAAAGAGAAGACCTGTGGAGTCAGCTATCCTCAACTTTATAAATATCGTGTTGACATCTTTTCTTTCACCATGCACTGAAACATCTCTGCCTTGAGCAGAACCAGTATCCTCCAAATTTTTGTAAGAAGAACAGAGTGATTAGCAGTGACTTCTGCAAATGTTTCTAAAGGAAATTAGCTGACAGGGCAGGATATCTTTCCAATTTTCATGCAGATCCAGAAACTATACCTGGATGTAGCACATTAATGTGTAAAGAACGGCTAACAATCTCATGATTTGCATCAGAGAGGAAAGGGTCTCTTAGGAGTTCTCCCGCGGACAATCTCTGTGATACGTCTGCAATACATTTTTCTATAAATGCTTTGACATTTGGATCTGCTACTTTTGCCAGAGATGCCGGCTTGATTCCCTAGCCACGAAAAGGAACCATGAAGGTAAAAGTGTTAATTCTAATTGATGGAAAAGATCATAATGAATAGAAGTGGCTGTCCTGCTTATTAATAAAAGCATGCAGTGTTCTCAAACAAACCAATTGAATAAAGCCCTAAATCCGAGGGGTCTTAATGTTATCCTGTGCTATATATTTACTGGAGGATGTAGAAGTAGACGACCAGAGGGCTCCAATGTCTTCTGGAAAAACACGGATCTTCTGTTTGCAAGAGAGAGCACAACCTTTTTTATTTTATCTCAGTTTCCCAACTGTTCAGTACTTCCAACAGTAATCCAGTAATCAAGATCTTATGTCTGGCTGGACTGACACAATTTTAACACAAACTAACCAATTAAATTTACAACATGAGACCAATAGATGCACGAGCACTACTAAAGGCTTGTTCGAACTTGCATACAAAACGCACATAAACAGAAATATAAACAGAAACGAACATAAACCAACATAAATGAACATACACGAACATAAAAGAGCAGAAACGAACATAAACGAACATAAACAAACATAAACGAACATAAAAGAACAGAAATGGACATAAACGAACATAAACAAACATAAACGAACATAAAAGAATATAAAAGAATGTAAACGAACATAAAACATAAATATATTATGTGTTTCATGTAAAGTCGAACAGGCCCTAAGTACTATATACAGTCCATCCCCAGCAGGAAGTATTCACAGCCCACTCTGTCTCTCAGGCAATCTCAAATGGTGTAAACTAGAAGGTGTTTGAGGAACATCTAAATGCTGGAGAGTGTTTTTTCTTTTTTTCTGGGTGCTTCTGGACAGTGTTTATTTATCTAGCTGTCCCTTAAAGGCAGTTATCTCTCTCGACAAGAATGTAGCATCAGGGCAATTATCTCCTACAACAATAGTTAAACTCCACTGCTCTACAATTGAGTCCTGCCTTCACGATTGCAGAGGAACCCATGAACTAGCATCACCTTAAGAAATATCCCTATCCTAGAACATCATAGCTGTGAACTAGGAAACCATATAATTCAGCAGTTCATAGGTAATAGATTGTAAAATCTGAACAACGCAGGGACAAACCAATTGGAAAGGAAAAGAAAAATGATAAAGCTAGGAACAAAAATTGACTTACTGATGTTACTTTCTTATATATCTGAGCAGCATTGCTACACTCAATATAAGGGTACTCCAAAGTCACCAGCTCCAGCAGACACATGCCAAAGGCATAGATATCAACAAGTTCATTGTATTCCTCCTCATAAAGCTCAGGGGCCATAAACTCTGGTGTACCTGAAATGACAATAACATTTGGCTTAAGGATGCACCAGCGCTCTAGTATTGTTAACTAAAAAAAGGCCCTAAAGCTAAAAAGTCTCCGAAAAATTAAATGATATACTCACCAATGACACTGTGAGCTGCCTTTGCATGGTGAAGAATGGCAGCCAGCCCAAGATCACCAATTTTCACCTCACCATGGTTTCCATTAACGAAAATGTTATCACACTTAAGATCCCTGTGTATAATAGGAGGGTTATGGCCATGAAGATACACGAGGCCTTCTAGAATCTGTCTCGACCATTTCTTTAGAGCCCTCAAGTCAACATGCTTGTGCTTCTTCCGATATCTGTCACAGAAAACCAAAAGGGGAACTCTCAATAGGGCACACAAAATAAGTAAACCTCAAGGTAAAGAAGCAATCATTGTCAAAACATACTGGCGTAAAGTGCCCGAAGTAAAGATTTCAGTGATGAAGTTAATATGCTCGTTCCTGGTGTCAACCCAAGAATTATAAAACTTGATAATGTTCTTATGCTTCAAAGTCTTAAGGAGATGAACCTCCGAATAAAGCCGTTCCAAGTCCTCAGAATTCCGCAATAGTTCTGCAACCTTAACTTGATTCCAAGCTACTTCTATTCCTTCCAATTCATCAAATGCTCTATATCTGATTATTTCTTCCATCAAGGATTACCGATATTTACTCTCTACTAGGATAGCATACAAAACAATAAAAATAACTCCAAAAGCAGGAAGCCAACTAGAAAAATAACTTGCTTTTAAACATCAGCAAAAACCAAATACATCACATCATATACAGAAGTACTAAAATAGAGGATACACTTTCTTGAAAGCCCCTTTTCCTAAAACCTCCTTATACTGCAAAACATTATAATGATCAATATGCTTAAATAGCTTATTCCGAGAACAATCAATGCCAAACAAAGTAAAACATACACTGTCCAATCAATTTACCAAGAATATCAATCATGACAGAGAAACCAAAACCCAATCAACCAAAAGTTAAACGCAAAAAATCATCATCCGGGTTCAATTCCAAAATGCTAAAAATTTGAAAAATTAAAATGGAATAATAATACACAGGTGATGATATACTGACCCGACCGTAGCGACTAGTTGGATCAACCTCGACAAAATCAACTTCAGGATCGTCCGGGTCAGGCTCCGAGAGCGCGGCTTGGGGCATAATTCGGCCTTACTAAACCCAAAAAAAAAAATTAAAAAAACAATTGCCCAGATGATCAAATAGGACAAAACTTTGATAAAATCTGCGAATTTGGGTATTTGATTTGCAGCTTCAGAGATGGAACCCAACTAGACCTAATCCAGAAATTCTTAAGGAAACCCAGAAATTGCATGAATTGAAGCGAGAGAAAAAGAAACGTGTGAAGAACAAGACTCGTGTCAATAGGTTCTCTACCGCGCGATCAAAGGTTGCGACGTCGAAGCAAATCGGAAAATTTCATGCCATTTTTTCGAAAAGAAACACCCAGAAAAAAACTTAAAAAGGAAAGTTTGGATTTTTTAGGAAGGAAGTCAAATAGTGAATTAGTGATTGATGACGTCTTGAAACGTTCGAATATAAAACGCCTTTTCTTTTCTTTTTTCAATCAATTTGCTCTTCGCCTCCCCGTGGAAGGCGATTGGTCACGTACTCACGTGGATATTCCTTTTCTCGCATGTGATCCCAATTTAAAGCAAATTACAGAATCGATCCCAAAATACAAAAACATTAGGCAAAAAAAAAAAAGAAATTAATCCCGACCGAGAGATCGGTGGAGTTAACTTTCAATTGTAATATACAGATCATGTGATCAAATATTTCTTGCCGCAATGTATATTTTATTTAATCTGATATCAATCTGTTTGTATGATAAGCTCGTGTACTTCAATCTGCTTCGCGTGTTCATTTTGCATTATTTTTTCTTTTCTTTATTTTGCTTTTATCAACATTTCCATATTTAAAAAGAAACTTAATTATATATATATATATATATATATATATATATATATATTATTTGATTATCCAATTTGAATGGTGTATAGGTGAGGATTGAGTTCCAAAAAATTGGATTGTAGGACGAAGTAGATGATGTAGTCCCCACATGTGATCCAAAATTTTGGATCATGAATGCGGATGCTTCTAAGATTCAAATTAGTTATAATAGTGTTGGTTGGGTTATTTTGGGATCAAATTTATTTCATATCATTTGGATTTTGCTTCAATAAGTTTATTTTATAAAGAAAAACAAATTTAATGTTGACGAGGTTATTTCAAGTGTTGGATCGACCATAGATCTAGTCGGTTTGAGTCGTTAAGATCAGATCGGGTATATTTTTGGATCAATGACCTAATTCTTTGTCTTATAAACTTGTTTACATAGAAAAGAAATTTCATTCAAATCATCTACCTTTAATTTCTATTTTAAGTGTCGGATTACGACAGTATGGGTGGGTGAACCCTATTGTCTAGTTAGGAAATTCAATTTTCAAATGTTGGAGCTTTGAGTTTTGGGTCAAGATTGATACTAGTAACGGATTTGGGCCTTTTCAGTTACATGTTGGGCCTTTTTTTCTTAAAGTAAATTAGTCATAGATTGAATTAGCTATTCTAAGTTGGGCTTTAACAAATTTTACCTATCTATCTTACTTTAATGGATGTTTTTAATTCTAATTCTATCATTTTGTTATATTTCCTTTTTTTTTGAAAGAATTTATTCAATTTATTTTTGAAATGAGAATAAAATTTTATTTTACTATTTTCTAATATTTCATTCTACTTGGTAGTATTCAATTTGTTTTTTCAAATGAGAAAAAATTAATTTATTACTATGTTTTTATTAAGATAAATATAGATGCTTATGATAAAAAACTATTTGTAATCATGTATCTCTTATGATAAAAATAATAATAATACAATGATGAAACAAAAAAAAGTAACTCAATATATAATAAAGTAAATAAAGCATATCGTTACCAAATACATAATTATTTTATTTTTATAGTAATAGTGTAACTATATGCAAATTACGTAAGTGCTTCTAGGAGCATAATCCTAAGAGAGAGGAAAAAAGATACTAGGCCCACAAACCTTCATATTTTTCCGTTCATCCAATCATCTGTTAACATATGGTAAACAACATATAATCTTAGGTGCATATGAGACGTTCGACAACTATAGATAACCACAATAGTACAATACAATTATAAGACATTCATAGTACAATTACTGAACACATAACTAATTTATCGTCTCAATAATAGTATAGCTATAGACAACCACCGTATAATCATAATACAACTATATATCATTAACATTCAACAATAAAAAGCACTAATCAATACCAATCATTGTTGATTTATAATTTTTGTATTTACTATAATTATAATTTTCTTATATTCAGAATAATAAGTTGGTTATGATAAGTTGAAAAGATCGAATAAACTCAATTTAAAACAGATCAAGAGAGAATTTTAAATAAACCTATAGACAAGACAAACAATAGCATAATAAATAAATTGAAGGCCGTTGTTCTTCCATTCAAAACTTTTGCACTAACCCCAAAAAAAATACAAATAAGAAAAAGAAAAAAGTATATAGCTAAACGGATACATGGTGTCACGTCCAAACTATATCACAAAAAATGAGATTAGAAGAAAACATCCTATAGCTATATCACAAATGACAACTTGATGTGGTATAATTTAATCTAATGCAGAATTTTTTAGGGTGTTTTTTTGGGGGAGATAATAATCAATGTGATCCATCAAAGATATGGTATCTTGCGCGTGCTTAATGCTCCCTATGTACCTACTCATATGTAATCACATATCACTAAGCATAGATTATACTATTTCCTCGTATTATAAAGTTTCAAATTATTATAAGAGACGTAAGTATACACAACTTATAATTTGAAACGATCGGTGTATTAATTTAGCCTTGTTATTATAGAGAGTCAAATAGTGTATTTGAGGAATTTCGATTTCGGATAAGGCATCTAGATCTTTTAAAAACACAAATATAACAAAATTTTCCTTTTTTATTTCCAATAATTAAGTAAAGATTCTTTTTTTGTTTAACAAAGATTTTTTTTTTTTTTAGACGCGACAATTTCTATATCAAATTCATTTTAAAAAAGGTGGCTAAATAGAAGTCAAGAAGTGCACCTCGAACCACCGAAAGCACATACACACACTACAAATGAAAATATTTGTAGAAAGTGTTGCTTTGTTCAATTGTTCCCCAAAGTAGACCTCCAAATCTCGGAGTAAAGGGAGTGTAAGAGACTAGAAAGAAAGCCACCCTCATGTCACGTAAGACTTAGACAGAATAAATACGTTGCCCCATTAATCACCCTTTGCTTAGGAATAACAAAAACTTTCCGATAAAGATTGAATTCCTACGCTAATTAGCTTCAACATTTCGCATCCATTTCTCGACTTGTTAAGGAATTTAAGAATACAAATTATATCATACTCCCGAGTTTATAATTTGAGGGACAAAATGACAAGAAAAAGAATTTTTTTTTAACCCCTCCCTATTTTCTCCTTCCCTTTCACTTACTTCCACGTGGCCCGGGAGTATAAGTTCCAGGTCCAATGTATAAGTAATGCTTCAATAATGTCGGGATATTTTTAGCGAAAAAAGATCGGTATTGAATAGTATATTACGAGTATAATGTATTCATGATCTTCATAATAAGTTTATGTATTTGTGTGGTATGATTTTGAGTATGATATCGGAGCGTTTTATAAGATAAAATTTAATGTTTAAATTAGGGATGAGTAGTTTCGAATAACATGTCCCTAAATTAGGAACACTGAATCTCAACTTATTTGACCGAGTTCAAGTTGCTTAAAATTAAAAGGATTATTGATATTGGATACAAAGACATTCAATTTGCTTGAGTATAGCTAAAATCACAAGTGTCTTGGACTAAAACGTGTTTAAAAGTAAGGGTTTGTTTGAACTTACATACAAAACGAACATAAATGAACATAAACGACATACAAAACGAGCATAAATGAACATAATGAGTTGTTAAATAAGAAACAAACATAAACGAACATAAAAAACATAAACGAATATACTAAAAGAACATAAACTAATATAAAAGAATATAAACAAACATAAATATAAATAAATTCTATTTTTCATTTAAAGTCGAACAAATAGATTGTATTTTTCATATAAAGTCGAACAAGTCTACAAAAGTTTAGATTGAGATCTATAAATGCATTGAAAAATGGAAAGTTTTTGAATGGTATAGCCAAACCCACGAGTGCAAAATACTCCATCACATTGATCAAAGTTTTGGTGTTTCAGTCGTGATTAATTAACTTGGACTTGAAACAAACCCAAAAAAGAAAAAGGAAAAAAGAAAAAAGAAGGAAGGTGCATAAAAGTGGAATGTTTGTACCCAAGAAAGCAGACCATGCCAGGACCCAAGGCCGAAAAAACAACAAAATCCTTTCTCCATTTTTCTTGCGACCAATTTACAACATAACCGCGTCAAGGATTTATCAAAGTTAAATTTAACGCTTTAAGGTCATCTTCAGCAATGGAGGGAGCTTTCGTGATCAAAAATTGGGACGGTAGGTTTTTCAAGCCGGAACGACAAATTTGAGGCCGGTTTCGGTTCTTATAACAGAGATTACTGATATGAGAAATAATGTCAAAGAAACAGTTCAAACGTGGTTTCATTTAATCATTTTAGAAGGAGATAACCAAACCGTCATTAAAATAATTAAAGGAGAAATTCAAGTCTATTGGAAAATCCAAAACTTATTTAAGATACCTATTGTTTTCTTCGGAGATGCAACCACATTCTTATTCATCACAAGCATAGGAAGGGAATCAAGCTGCTGATTAGATGACCGGATTTAGTCTTTGTATTTCTTCTTCTTTAGTTTGATTTTCTATTCCATCTTTTTCTTTTTATCCACTTTAATAGAGTACAAATTAGGTGGAACCCTTGCGATAGTAATGAGAGACATGTGGGTGTTATGGGTGTCCTGGGATATCCGTAGCAAAAATTAAATAAATAAATTTATATTTAAAAATTCTAAAAAATTTATAAAATTGTTGAAGGAACGTCCATAAAAAATAATAATGTTTACAAAAAATTTAAAAATATTAATAAAAAGGGGACACCCTTAAATATATTTGCTAGAAAGACATGTTGATTTAAATAATTTGATATTGCTATTTTATTTAGTTTTAGCTTAAAATCTTATACATGCTTACAACACATTACAATTTATTACAACTCATTACAACTCCTTATGACTTCTTATAACTAATCTGTACAATTATTTTACAACTCCTTATATTCTTACGAGTTAATTGGAACATGACTATCTGCTTAAATAGAATATTAAATTTGAGTTTTTATAAGTAGAAAGACAAAATCATAAACGGATTATTAAATAAAGTTAAATCGTCGGAGATAAATATATGAAGTGTATTACCTATAAAAAAATAAAGATTATTAGCTATTAGTCGTGCTTTTCTTATCAAACAAAGTGCTCAATTTAATAAGTAAAGAGAGATTTGAGATGATTTCATACAATTTATTATTTGAATATTTAGATGAATGTATTTTTTTTAATCATTAGTATAATATAATGTAGGGACAAATCAAACATAAATATAGTGTATTTTATACTCTCAATTTTAAAAATTTTAATTATTATAATTCATGAATTAATTTGAAATTCTTACGTCATTTATAGTGGCTTAGATAAATTCATAATGACAATAACAAAGGAAATCCTTCTATTAAAACATTAATTAAAACCATTCTTATTTTTTTACCAATATTTTTTTAATTTTTTTTATAGAATATATATTTTTAATTATCATAGTGTTTGCGAGGGTCTTTTTTAATTATTTTCTTTTCTTTGGGTGTTGGGGTGGAAGGTAAGGTGACTTTAGTGGTGGCATGGTGCAAGTAGGTCTATTATTAATAAACTTCTCATATATTAAATATTTTATTGGGGAATGAAGAAGAGTCTAAATACCAATAATGAAAGGCACAAGCTAATGCATATCATGAAATATTGGATTATTATTGTGTCACTAATTAATAAATATATAATTTGGTCTCAAAATCGAGCTATTATTACTCCATATTAACTGAAACACCGCCTTTTTCTGAACTCTACTTATAAAGTTTGAAATTTAAAATTAACGATGTCGACTATTTAAACTGACTGAAACTGATATAGTAAATTCTACGATAATGAAATTCTGCAATCGATGGAACAGATGTGAACAAGACCCTGAAAAACATAGAACTAAAGACGAAGACCGAAGAAGCAAGTCGGTAAACCTACTTTTCAAGGTCATAAATATAGAATCACCTCACTTATCTCTAAATTCCTAGAATTTCTTTTTCTTTCTTTCCCTTTCTTGGGCTTATCTTCCTGTAATATTTGACAGTCAAAAGATTACAATTACAAACTCATCTCTCACTGTCTTTCCTCCTCCCCTGCCCTGCCTCCTCCCGAGTCCTTCCTGCCCTTTCAGAAAGAGACTTTTTGCTCCCATATTTGGCCCAACCATACATTTATTTATATACCCAAATAAATATCAGAAACATATTTTGAGAGATATTGTGTGGGGATTTAGGCCATTATTATATTCCAATAACCCATCATTTGAATCTAATATAATCCTCTGGGGTTTATTCTGCTTTCTGCCCTGGTCTTGTGCAGTTCTAGAGAGAGAGAGAGAGAGAGAGAGAGAGAGATGGGTTCAGTAGGAGGGGAGTAGAAAATGTAAGCCTTGAGCTTCTGAAGAAAAAGCTGAGAGAATTTGCAGATGAAAGAGGATGGGGCCCTTATCACACTCCCAGAAACCTCCTTTTGGCTCTGGTATGTTCATCTTAATCACCTTTCTTCCCTCCTCATTAGTTCTTAATCTTACCCCATAATCACCTCTACCTCTCTCTCTCTCTCTCTCTCTCTGTTTTTCCTGGTTTTGGGTTTCTGATGGTTTTACAACCCTAGATTGTCTAGTATGGAAGTGTAGTGTGAAACTCTTCTACCCAAGACTGTTTTGATAGTAGAAAATATAAGAAATTAGAACGTCTGTCAAACAAATAAATATAATCTCTTGTAAAAAAGATAAAAAATAAATTAGACCGTCTTTCCAATAATAAACTATAATTTCATAAAAAAAACTCTTAATATCATTTATATATTTAAAAGTTTGCATAAGATAAAAAGGATTAAAATGACTACACGCATGTTTTTTGACTAAATACTAGATGAGTACTTAATTACTTAATTTACAATCTTTCTTTATTTATACTTGATAAAAGTTATTATCCGAAAAAAATTAAATGATACTCGAATAAACCTAAAAAGGTTGAAAATGTTGAGTTTTTGTCTTTTTAAAAGGAAAGATTACGATTTTATTAATAAAATATCGACGATATTTATAATAAAAAATATATATAAATAATTAAAAAATTTAATGATATTTAACTAAAAAATTATGATAATTTTATCCTAAATAATTTTCTCTAATCTGTATCTCCAAAATTTCCCCAAAAAAACTGAAAAATCCAAGAAATGAGGGAAAGGTAGGATATGGATATACGTTTTTCCTTCTTTTGTTTACTTACATTACTTCTTCCACATTACTTTTTATTTTTTTATTTTTACCAAGTTCATGCATTGAATTGAACAAGTGGCATACAAATTGTGCAAGTAAAAAATTATTCTTCAAAAAAAAAAAAAACCCTCTTTTGCAGTCTTTTTTATTGGGCGGTGTAATATATTTGTCTTCATCTAATTGGAATATTAATCTTCTTAAATCACGGGTCTCCACTCTAATTGCACGATTAAAATGATTTCCCGCATCAGTCAAACTTGACTGCCTGCCCTCACGTTCCAAAAGTATCTCTATTGTTTTTTAAATTTAAAAAATGATTTTTATATAAGAAGGTCCAAATAATTACTGTTGCAAACTAGCTTTTGCAAAATACATTTTTTATTAAAATATTTTATACTAGTCAGTTTACCCATACTCGCCGCCAGGATTTGAAACACGATGAAAAGTGTGAAAACTCTATTCCGATACCAATTAAGTTATAAGCTCTCGATTCTACTACAAAATCAACTGAATACAATGAGTTATACTTAACTCAACGCAGAGTCACTTTCATAATCCAATATCCCCGTCATGGCTACTATGGCACATATGTTCCATTTAGCTTTATAACTTTAACTTATAACCTTACGACTTCTTATAACTTTTTGCATCTTTTTTACAACTCGTTACAACTCATTACAACCTTACATCTCCTCATAACTAAACGGAATAGGGTCAAACACGATCTAATATGTCAACAATTAATTTATCATACATATGGATCACAGCAAATAACTAGTAATATACTCTGATACCGTATAAAATATTCAAATAATCGGGTCTTAACTAACCCAGCAATATATATTCAACTCAAGAATATATAATGATACATAAATTTTTGTTGTTAAATTAATAAATTGATAAAAATTGATGGAAATAATGAATGCAGGTGGGTGAGGTGGGGGAGCTATCGGAGATATTCCAATGGAGAGGGGAGGTGGAAAAGGGACTCCCAAACTGGAAAGAGGAAGACAAAGTTCATTTGGGGGAGGAGCTCTCTGATGTGCTTCTTTACTTACTCCAACTCTCTGATAGCTGTGGCATAGATCTTTCCCAAGCTGCCCTTCGCAAGCTTCACCTTAATTCTCTTAAGTATCCTGTTAATAATTGATTAACTTCTACTAATTACTATTTGTTCCCAAATTATTCCTACTTAAACTGTTGTTATTCAATTAAGTTCTCATGTAATCCCGATCGTAAGTTGGTTCTAGCTTCTTTATCGTTTGTCAATATGAAGTTTGCTCGGGAGTTGTTACCAAAGTAGATGTTAGTGAGTTCTCATTTTGGAACGTTTTTAAAACCGTGTAAGTAAAAATATGTTAGAATTGTCCTTTAAGAAAAGATGCTTAAGGAAATAAGATGTTGAAAAAGGACAAGTTTCAAGTACACGTGTCTTTTAGGCTGAGAATTGAGAAGTTATCGTCCACTAAATTTATATACTCCCTAAGTCATTATTTGGATAAGATAGGAAAACTTAAGATCGGGAAAGAGTACACTGATCAAAGGAGATCGTGGTAGAGGAGAGTACCATTTCTCCCTCGCGTTCCACAACTTCACACTTTTTATATTTATAATACTCTATACGAGATATGCTAACCAATTTAACTGTTGAAAGTACCGTATTAGAATTTAAATCTATAACGCGTTTTATACTAGTTATAGGCCAAATTTGCCCTCATTCTTCTTCACCCCCCTCCTTTTCTTCTTGTTTTCTATCCACAACCACGAGAAGAATAAGAGAGTGCATGGGGCAGGGAGTGACTCAAAGGAGCCCACTTTTGTGGTTGTTCTGGAGGACAAGAAGCTAAGAGTGTGTGTCTGTGTGTTCCTTTTCAATTGGCATGTGTAATTGACAGCCTAAAGAGTTTATGGAGGACTTTTTCTCAGCTTCCATGCCAAACCACCTGTCCTTGCTCTTCATAATTTGGGTGCCAAATGAGTCAACCACCACATTTTCAAATTGCCCTAAAATTTGGCAACATCACAAAGTTTGTCCTTGTAGTTAGTTGATGAAAATAACTGGAATTTGACGTCATGCATAAAAGAATCACTCACTCACTCGAGATGTTCAAGTTAACGGTATAAATCTACAACTACTTTCATTGCTGGTCCTCGGTTGAGAAAGGTTCAGATACAAACAGTCAATATTGATACACTCTAATTCCTTAACTTTTAACTTTTATTTTTTATTAGAATACGATTTGATTATAAATTAAATTGAAATTTTGAAGTTTATTTAAAGGGTATAGAAGGTGTGTTTATTAGAGGTAGGCAAGGAGACAAGGGTGGCCTAGCCTTGACAATGTAAGGCTTTATGGAGAAGTTGGGTAGGCCAGCCAAAGTGAATAATAATGAATATACATATTGACATATATTCTAAATTCTTCCTTCCTTTCACTTCACTGGGGTTTGGTTTCTCCGGCTATGGTTTCCCTGGCCATCCACTTCCAGATGTAGGCTTTTATGGTGGGCCAACTCACACGTGAATAAGGCCCCATTTTTTTGGTGTAAATTTTTTTCCATTTATTATTTATAATCTAATCCACAATATATTTAAGTCTGTTCAGATTGAGGTTAAAGAGGGGGAGGGAGAGGAAGGAAAGTTATTTACCTCCTTTTTACCTTGTTTAGAAATTAAATTGAGGGAAAGGGAGGGGAACACTTTATCCCTGCCCATCTCGTTTCCTCGTTTATTCTTGCTCTCCAAATTGGGAGTGAATAAAGGGAAGGGGAGGGGAGAGGAATCTTTTCATGAATTCATCCTCCTTTTTCTCCATTTTCCTATATTTTAATCCAAACAGGGTGAAAGTTTATCACCTCTCTTCCGATCCGTTTTCTTCCATTCCTCTTCCCTCCATAAAATCCAAACATAATAGGCAACAAATCGAGGTGCGTAATATAATCATACATTTATGAAAAAATTTTAGAATTATTGGTATGATATGTCTTCACGGATAGAGTTGATTTGATTAATGTATTTATTTTGTTCCCCTTGAATGTTGTCGATGAATTCTAAAATTTTATAACAATAGTTGATAATTAATTGTAACTATTAAAAATTTAATTACTTTAAAATATATAACACATTAATTTAAATTAAAATAAAACAATTAAAACGTATTTTACTACAAGATATATATCACCAGCCGATGTGCAATTAGTCTACACACAAAAGAAATAAAGAAACAAGAGCATAATTTCCAGCTTTTGCTATATTCGTTGGATGGACAACAAGAGATATCGAGCTCATGGGCTGGGTAGCCTAGTTTTTGAGCCAGAAGACCCAGAATTAAAATGCATGGTAATCCAAATTTCTGTGATCTGTCATTCTTACAGTCAGGTGTTTTTAGGATGGATGTGATTCAATAAAAAGCCCAGTCCAAGTCCCAGGTATTTCAGTGATTGGATATATAACCTATGTAGCACATGAAACTTTTGCAGGTTTTTCCCCAATGTGGGTGGTATAATAGATGGCATAGAGTACTTTTTTTTATATATTTTTTTTATCAAAAGAATGGGGATTGATATTACTCTGATTCATAAAAATACAGTAATCTTTCAGTGCCATTTTTATAATAGGATCCGGATTATCTTTATGTCAAACTTTAATATACGAGTCGTAGGGGTGAAGATGAAGCTTAACACACGAGCTACTATATTCCCTCCCTTTTAACAAAAGAGAAAGCACAAAAATCTAACGACATACTAAACTTTAGGATATCACCTAGAATAAGACCAATTTCATAGGCCACCGATACTCGCTTCTTCAGTTTGGATATAAGAGATAGGTAATCTCCCTCAACTTCCACATTCTTCACACCTCTTCGAAGAGCTTCTATTAACACAAAACGACAAGCATGAGCCTCCTCCATCTCCGAGTCTGAAACCTTGTCCCTTGAGAAACCATCGCAATGATAATATCGCATAGAGTACTTTTAAATATTAGGTAAATATATTTATTATTAAAATTATTTATAGGATAAATAGATGAAAATAAAATATAAATATAGTAAAATTTTAAGATTATGAATTTCTAAATATATTTTGCAAATGCACATATGTTACCTTAGAAGCATATATTATACATCAACAATGTATCTAACAATAATATGGATAGATACTTTGAAAATAATAACTAATAATTGATAATAACTAAACGCTAATCATAACAACTTATACCAACTCGTAATAATTAATTTTACTTTTTGGTAACCACTCATAACAATTTGTATCAGCTAATCATAACAACTCATCATAGCTACTTGAGCATTACTCCCAAAAAAATAAAAAATATGCCCAAAAAATGACATCAAATTTAATTTATTTTATTTTTTTATCTTAATTGGTTTGGGCGAGGAGCTCATGGTCGTCTAGAAATAAAAGCAGGACTTGCAGTTCCAGAGCCTGGAGGAGCACTCGAAAAGAGAAAATGGCTTCCACCCTCAATCTCAGCAACGCTCACCAACTCTCTCTTTTCCATCTTCCAACCCTCAACAATCCCCAAGTCAATCATCCCTTCAAATTTTCCTTCAATCCCAACTTTTCCCAGATCAAATCGAACCACCCAAAACCCTTCCTTAAACCCTACCCCTCCCTCCCCCTTCTACTCACCCCTTCTTCCACAGAAACCCCGCCTCCGGGGAGGGGGCACCATTTTCCGGCGTCTGGGGCCCGATCCCAATGGTGCAGTGGGGTCGGGCGGATTTCCGGGTATGGTCTCGGAGGCGGGCCGGGTCGAAGGCAAAGTCGAAGAGATCGACGATTACGGTGGAGTGCACGAAGTGTTCGAAGAACAGGTATACCACCGAGAAGCATAGCTTGAACACGCCGGGAAAGCTGGAGTTGAGCAAATACTGCCCTAATTGCCGATTACATACTACTCATAAAGAGATTAAGTGAGAGATTTTTGATTTGGGAATGGGCGCCTACAGAATTGGGATCTCGGTTTTCGTTTAGGGTTCGCAAATACTGGTAGTCATCTGATAATCTGTCTCCAAAGTGTGATTTGGGTTTTAGTTTAATTGTTTGTCTCTGCGTTCTTGAATTTGTATCAGATCTGTATTGCTTTTTATGCCGTTTCAATGGAATTATATACTAGAAAAAAAAAGGTGACATAATATTGCCAAATACATACATACATACATGTGTAATATATATATATATATATATATATATATATATATATATATATATATAAAAGCACTTCCTTAAAAACAAAATGTATATATATAAGCGCGGATAAAATTTTGTCCGATTCGATTACTTCAATTTGTTCGACCCAAAAAATCGGGTCCGGTATGATTTTTTTGTTTGAATTTTAAATTCGGACATAAAATTTTCATATTTCTATTATCCAAACTCGGTTTTAATTTGAATTTACGTTTGTTTGACCCGAAAAAAAATGGATATCGGATCAAAAGTTTCGTCCGATGACCGATTTATTTAATCCAATTTTGATCTATACCCAAATTTTTATCAGCGCTAATTGATGTCATCTTCCAATAATATTTGGGTCATATGTTGGGTGTTGCACTATGCAAATACAATGTATAATGATAATTTTTATTTTATTTATTATGCACTTTTATAGTTATATATATATTTTTTCCAGTAAAATTAGTAGACTTTTAAGGTAAACCATGATTGTGAAAACAAATGCTGGACATTTGTAATGTAATACCCATGGCATCTATGTTCTTATCACGCTTTAAAAACCCTACTTTTAAAATTGTAAGTGTCAGATAGATAAAATTTAAGTTTAAATTTTTTAATAATAATTTTTAAAAATTTTATCAATTAAAATAATTAATATTTTTTAAGATTAACGAAAATTTATTTTAGTTGTCGGGATGTAACACCCATATTTTAGTAGTCCCAAAAAGGAAAAGAGAAAAAAAAAGGAGAACAATATAGCTTTGTTGTTGTGGTCCATGATTCTCCCCAGACAACTACTACAATTAACTCGTTCCTTCTACATCGCTCTGTCTCTCTCTAGAAAAAAAAAAAAAGAAAAAAAGACAATGGCTACCATCACAGCCTCTGAATGTCTCCCTCTCCTCCGGCCTTCCGTCGTCACTGCCACCTGCCAACGCCACCACAAACACCTCCACCCCCACCTCCGCCGCATTTATGTCTCTGTTCCCAAACTCCCCTCAGTTCCTCTCTACTCCCCTCAACTCTCCTCTCTTAAATCCCTCATCCGAGCCTCCTTAAACCCTTCGATCACTCCCAATTCCCCACCAAACTCACCTCCCAAATCACCTCTTCTATCCAATTCCACCAAAACCCTCGCTGCCCTCTTCGCCTTCTCCCTTTCTCTCTCCTCCAAAATTACCCGAATCATCAGCAACTCCCTCCTCCAATTCAAAGTCCGTTTCCTAACCCCAACTCCCCAAGACCTCCAAACCCTTCAATTTCTTCAGGACAATGTCCTCTGCACCGTTGGCCCTCTGTTCTTCGCCGCCATTAAAGACCGCCCAAGTGGGTACCTCAACACCCCCTGACCGTGGTGGCTTCGGGAATGGCGAAATGGCTCGATATCTACAGCGGGGTCCTCATGGTTAGGGTTCTTCTGAGTTGGTTTCCCAATATTCCCTGGGATAGGCAGCCCTTATCCGCAATTAGGGATCTCTGTGATCCTTATTTGAACCTTTTCAGGAATATCATTCCCCCAATTTTTGACACCCTCGATGTCAGCCCTCTCTTGGCTTTTGCTGTTCTGGGTACTCTTGGTTCGATTCTTAATAATGCCAAGGGAGTATATTGATGATTATTCATGAGGATTTGCACAAATTTGGTAATCTTGGAAAACTAGGGTCAAATTTGAGGTATGGGATTTTGATTATGAGGGATTTGGATATCTTGTGTTGATCAGAGAATGCTCCTTTTGTTGCTCTTTTGTTTTGGCTCTGGATTGATTGTACTTCTTAGCCTGTTGCTATATTTGGTACAATCATCAATGTATTAGTTCGTGATTTAGGTTTGTGATAGGGAATTAGATGTAGTTTTTGTCTTTGTTTTAACGAGTTAATATAGTATTAGCTACTTACATATGTAATGGCTTGTTTCTTGAAATTGTATGAATATAATTAAGCACATACTTTCGCTATTAGCAATTTATGGGATCAAATGTTAGATGCGTATATTGTAATTTCTTGATCAAAATGTCATCATTATTGAAGTTGGAAATGACATTAGTTTAGGTGGTAGTTGTTTCAAGTTCATCTTGCAGCTACCTTTCACTTTTCTACTCCACTTTTCTGAAAAACTTTTACTTGTGGTCAAGCTCAGTAAAAGACAGGATTTGCTCTGGAATTTGAATGAGCTGAAGTTTTGTTAGCTCAGCAGAAGCTATTGTTTGGGTTCATTTAATGAGGATGCATTGTTTTAGAGAATTCTTGTACAGCTTACACCATTATCCGTAGTTTGTATACGTTATGTAGACTCGGGGACGAGTAAGACAAATCAACAAGGATGCCTGCGAAGGTGAATTGACTTATCAATTATCCATACTCATGTAGGAGTTTCCCGAAATGAGAAGTTTTGACTAGCTAGCATAGATCCTCATCACAGCATGCAATAAAATAGTGGTTGTTTACTCAGTGTACCTTGATTACGTATGAATTTTCTCGCTATCAGTTTTGTTGCTGTTTCCTTCTCAGCTTCTCTTGCCTGCCTCAAGATGACAGTGCATTTATGTTCAACTGGAAGTTACATCAATTCCGTGATGATCATTCCGTGACTGGTTGGTATCATTCCATTATATTCATTATCATGCTTATTTAGGGCTGATCCTCTTCGTACATCAAGTTGTGCTGTTGAAGTTTTTCTTCTGACCAGTAGCTAAGTCCTAAACTTGTAAGAACGCCCATACTTCATACTTCTGCAGTTGCCAGGTCGCTTTCTCTGGGTGTGTTGTGTTTTTTCATTATTCATATAATTCATAACTGGAGTCTACATGAATTATTTGTCATGTCAACGACAACCTACTTTCTGGATAACAAGGTTAGTGTGTTTTTGTTTTGATGACTGTAAGTTACAACTCAAAGGGTGGTACAATGGTGAAAGTGAAGTTGTCCGTTCCTTCTTCAATGACCAAACAGGAAGGGAAAGGTGGGTATGGTTTCTTTTTGTCTTAGGGTTGAAGAGGTAAGTTGAGAACAACTTATATGCTTCTGAGGTGAGGGTAAGGCTGCGTACATATAAACCCACAGCTCTGCTTGGCTGTTTGGGTGGGAATTTATAGTGGATGATGGTGTTGTATATGGAGTCCGACGATTCATAAATTGCATGTTTTTATACGTATAGTGATATGCCTTCAACATTTCGATGAGGTTCTAAATGAAACAATGCATGGCATGATGTATATGTAGGTTTACTTATTTGAGCACAAGGAAGATCCTCTAGCAGGCACATTCGTTACATATTCTGGATGTCATCCATCTTTCTTCACAAGACCATTCGAGATATGAAGCATCGGGATACGGAATTCGGATGTGGGAAGAGCTAGCTATACAAGGGGAGAGAGAATTAAATATGAGATTTCATGTACTATGGCTTTAATCTTAACTATTAAACCAAAACCTTATTGATGACGTTTAACAAGTTTTAGTCATTTAGCATCCACACAGCAGTTTAGAGAAATAATGCATGAGACTAAAAATTGCAATGGATTGAAAACCTGATATAATCATTGTTCATCTTGGGTTTAGATGCACGTTGAAATCTCCAACAGGGATGCAATGGCCATAACGTCGCTTTGGCCGAGTGGTTAAGGCGTGTGCCTGCTAAGTACATGGGGTTTCCCCGCGAGAGTTCGAATCTCTCAGGCGACGTTTTTTTATAATCATTTTTAGACCACAATAACATGCTTCCTTCTTCCCACCCACCAAAATTGTACTACAGTACAGCCACCTTCAAAATCACAGATGAGAAGAGGAAGAAAGGACCCGCCGTCTGTTCGATCGAAAAGGTCCTTACAGCAGCCTATGCAAATATGTACATATGCCACAGAGTTACAACTTACAACACGCTAGCAAAAATCCGAGAGTAACTACCACTACCACCACTACTACTAGCTTTTAGTAAAGTATGAACGCAGTGTCGTTTGTTTCTCAGCCCCGCTCTTCACTTTCATCTTCTTCGTTGGTGTCAGAGGCAGCTTACTCAGTTCATGGGTACTCAACTTGGAATCACTCAGGAGTTGTTCATAGTCCGGTTTGAACTCTACCTTTGCATCAGACCCAGGTGAGTGAGAACAAACATCAACCTTTCTTTCCACTTCTCCCTTGTCTTTCAGTGGAGAGACTTCCAAACTCAGTTTTGCTTCAGATTCTTCTTTAATGTCACTCGGCACATCAGTTTTCTCCACGGACTCAAGTGGCCTCTTAACCGGCTTGTTAGATTCTTTCTCATTGACTGTTCCCTTCTTGGAGAAGAACTTTGTAATAGGATTAGATTGCTCCTCCTTCAATGGTATCTGCAGAATATATTAAGATAACTTCACTTTGTCTCTTCATGAATGACGTTATAAATGTTTCACCCAAACAAGCAAAAATATGCCACCATACCTCCTTGATGCACTCAGGACCATCAAATGAGGCCTTGTTCATCGCAGGGGTGACAGGATACCATGCCTGCAACATGACACGCAAGATTAAATGATGCCTTTTAGCTAGGTTTGTCCAGCCTCCTATTGACAAAGCATTTCTCCTGGATCGAGATACTCTTACCAAATCTGGCTTTTCATAAGGTTTAAGCAGTGTGCTGAATTTGGTATCTGTTGAACCATTCAACCACAAATCAGTTGAGGCTTCATCTCCCAGGATCACAGGCATCCTGTCTGCCATAGCAACCACATATAATATCAGGAACCAGCGCTTCAAGTGTGACAGTGGTCATGTATACACAGTGAAACCCCCCCAAAAAAAAATCCCAAAAAATAATTCTTTATTCATATTTGAGATTGAAACATGGGGAAAAAAACTCAACAAACATATGCATTTGTTGTACGGTTCAAAACAGACATCACATCAGCTAAACAAAAATATTTATGAGAGCGAAATGACAGGCTATAAGATACAGACTAGAATTGATTTCAATTTCATCTCCCCCTTCGTTTGAAGGGTAAGTGCAGATGATGTTGAATTAACACTCAACTCTCATGGATTATTTTTCTGTACATCTTGGTGCAGCAATAATTGATCAAGAATCCACTTAGGCCCACTTAAAACTCAACTAGACACCAATATACAAGGCAGTTAATATCTCTGGCTAAGCTTTTAAATGCATCATACAGGGGAGGAAATAGAGAATCTCATCCAAGCGCATGCCATCAAATAGGCAGATCAAGTGGAAACCATGGCTTACTATCAATAAAATAAAACAACTCCTCTTTCTTCTATCAGCAAGATATGCACCAAAAGTGATAATTTGCATTTCTTTACTGTACCCAACACGTCCATCTGATCCCTTTTACTACCTAGCTTAGAATTATTAGACTCCTCAGTGATTAAATTTCCGTACAAAAACAAAAACATTCAGCCTCTATGAATGTTGTCGATGCTCAAGCGAGTTTAGACAAAAGCTTACCATGTAACCACTGTAGAGCTGATGATGAATCAGTTGTTAAGATGGTGAATGTGTAGAGAATTTCTCCTGAAATATCAATAAGCAAATAATGAACAAAGATGAAAGGAAGACACGAGTTAGCAAGGAAATATTGTACAGGAAGGAAAGGTTCATGCACAGTAATGGCTCAACTGCATCCACACTTTCTATTTTTCCCTAGAGTAGGATGGTGTCCATCCCCCAATAGAAATTGTCCCTACACACCACTCCAAAACATCACATATGCACTTAATTTTTCCCAATCAGAAATTCATCAAGATAGTGACTGATAATCCAAGTATCTTATCAGAATATCTTAAGAAGACAAGAGAGTGAGCAATTATAAGTTACATGATTTAGGCAAATGTAAGCAAGACAATGGAAAATAGAGGAAATCCCCCAAGCTGAAGTTAGAATAGGCGATGAAGTACTAGTCTAGCTCACCTTCAGTGTTCTTCCAGGAATCATAGAGGCCAGCAAATACTAGAGGACGACCATCCTTAAAATGAATGTAGTAAGGCTGCTTCTTATTAGGACCCTTCTTCCATTCATAAAACCTGCCCAAATGAAATTCTATGTCATCAATCATTGCAGAGCGTACCAGGAATACTTACCATGCTTTTGATGCCTATTTGCAGAACAAAGAAAATGCCATGAGACATATTAGATAGTAGTAGAACAAGACACATGAGGATCAACTAGAACCACGGTAAATGCAATCCTCAAAGCATTTCCATTTTAATTTGTTGGGCCAAATTTACATACATAAACCCATACTTAATTCAGAAAGAAAGTGGAAGCTTTTTGCAAGCTACCCACTTATGTGAGCTTAAAGTGTGCTGATATGAACAGTCAAAAGAGTAATAATTGCAAAGTTCAACAAACTGATAATGATAGTGATCTCAATCTGACAGAAAAAACTAGCAACACCCACTTCGCTTTTGCCATCACAACTTCAAAAGATAATCTCAGAAGCATATGCGGAGTCCATCAACCTATGTTACCTAAGTTCACTACAGTTTGACATCAAATCAAAGCCTTCACTGAAGCCAAATCAGAGGACTGAAGATTCAGGAATATAAAAGAAGACACAAACTTCAAAACAATAACATATAGCTTAATTTCCACAACTGCAAATGTTATCCTTCCAGATATGTTTCCACATCAGCTGTGTATAAAAAATTAACACCATCATGTAGAAGATGAAAACCACCAGATCGTCAATGAATTGCTGTTTCAAACATACCCTTCCACAGCAACAAGGCATCGGTTGTTAGGAACCAGCCTACGAAACGATGCTTTTTCACAAATTGACTCTGACCGCGCATTGAACTGAAAATCCGAAATCATAAAAAGTAATTAGCAATCAGAAGTCCCTCTTCCCCCTCCCCTCCAAAAAAAAATCCATAATACCATTCTATAGTGATCAGGCTTCTCATCCTTTTTGGTGAAACTAGGGATTAATCCCCATTTCATACAGTGAAGAGCGGCGACATAATCCTCACTGCCGCCGCTTTCCCGGCGAAGAACCGGCATGTAAGACCCCGGCGATACATTATACGACGGCCGGTACCTGAAAATATTCATCCATTTTCAGTTGTCAATCACCCAAATTACTCCAAAAGCTTATGCTCAGAGGCCAAAACCTAGGGCTAGATGATTGAAGTTTAATCAGTAGTTTTCTGTAACCCTAACATCGAATTTATATTTTACACATTGTTCTATGCAAGATTGGACTGATTTCAGAAACTAAAATGATATTAAAAACTATAAATTGAAGATAGAGCTCGTACTGGAAGAAATCAAACTCAAAAGTCACAGAGAGAGAGAGAGAGACCTATCGACGTCAACATGACGAACGGAAGAGTCCCGGAGATGGCAAGCCCTAGGGACGTCGTCAGGCCGGAGACTGAACCTACACCTTCCACACATCTCTCTCTCTCTCTCTCTCTCTCTCTCTCTCTCCCCTCTGGTTCTGCTGGGTTTTTCTCACTCGCCTCAGCAACAGCAAATGTAGAAGACGAAGCGCGGGAACTATTTGGGCTTATTGGGCCGTACCCGTCGGCCCATTAACCCAATGTGGCCCACTGCTAGAAAATACGAAATATACATATACCACCCCCTCTCTCTCTCTGGATGGAAGTAAAAATGTTGTCTTTTGCAAAACGAATTCAGCAGAGGCATTGCCCATGTCTTGTGCACCTCCAACAAGGCGTCCAGCAGCTCCGTCTCGCCGGTACCGAAGCCGGGCAGTCGCGGAGCCGGCGGCGACCGAGGCGACCGGCGGCTACGATGAAGATGACCGATGACAAATCAGAGTGGTGGATTGTCGACGGAGAAATGCACGAGATCGGTGAAAACGTTCCTTTGAGGGAACGTTTCGTCATTCCTAGAGATAACATCCCTAATAGGCGTCGCAAGCAGCTTCGGGAGCAGTTCATGCGCCGTACTCGTCTCGTTCTCAAAGATTCTGTACCTCTCTCTCTCTCTCTCTCTCGCTCGCTAGCTCACTCTTCACCTAATCCACTTCTCTATGCTACAATTCTTGAATTATTTGTTTTTAGTGTTTCAAAGTTGAATCTTTAGCTTGAAAAGTTCGTACTTTTTAACATACTGTTGTTCTGTGTTGGAGGTTGAATCGGGTTCGGGATGCACACCAAGTGTTTGTGGAAATTCCCGTGAGAGATTACTTTAATTCTTCTCATCGAAAGTTGATGATGTCAAATTGCTAGTGGGGGAATGTTGATGGGTATCAGTTGAACTTGCATCTTGTTTTGATTCTCATGTGTATGCGTGGTTGCTTACTGGGGGATTGTATCGGTGTCTCCCCTGCCTCTTGAGTAACTCGGTCTTTGTCTTGTGTAAGAATAACTGGGTGCCTATTCTTTATGAGCTGCAATTTAGTTTCTGTGAACCATTCTCTCCATTTTCATGTTCATTATCACCTCCAAATGAATGGTGTTGGGCTTTCTTCACAATGGATCAACTAAATTTTGCCAATTATTGGCAATTCTAGGCTTGAAATTGACTGTTGGAGTAGTAGGGTGTTGTTATAACCTCAACGTTGTGAGATATCAATGGGCCAGGGCTTGAAGGGTTTACATCAAACCTGTTTTGTATCGGTATTACCCTTCTCAGGTGTCAAACTTTGTGTGTCATGTCACCTGCTTTGCTTTGTCTTGTTTCTGGTGGCTTTATGATGTTTTCTTGAAATTAACCCAAATATCACTGCTATTGCTGTTGAATCCAGTTGAAGAATAGCCCTGAGGTTTAAACTTGCATCTTCTTCGTAAATAGACTCTTGTGTCTTGTTGATTCACTTGCTGTGTTTTCTGCCAAATTATTTTGGAGGTGTATTTGCTTGCTTCATGCTAATTTTTGCATCATTAAGTCAAATGACTGTACCTTGTTAGTTGATGGACTGAAAAGTTGTTCTTAATCTCTGTCAGGAGCATGAGCCATGGTGCAAAAAGTATATGCAGCTACACAATGAACTCAGGGAGAATTGGGAAAGGCTATATTGGGATGAAGGATACTCTAAAAAGCTTGCTGTAGATCATGCAAACTATGACTCTCCTGAAGAAGATGATGAAGACTTTTCTCCTTATAGGTCCGTTTACAGTGCCTAGTGTTCATATTTTGTCCATGGTTGAATAATTTGATTGAGAGACCCATGTATCTAAATCTATTATTTCTTGTTTCCAGGAGGAGCAGACCGCAATTTGTGCAGCTACAGGTATTTGAATCTTTGGCTTCTGTTACAAGTAATCTTGTTTGCGTTCTGCATAGATTATAGTGGTTAAAGATCAATGGACCTTCAATAATTGTGGTAACATTGTAATGTTTATCCAGAGTGCGGTTGTATTTTACCACGACCATTCCATGACTAGCTCAGGCTGCAGAATTTTAACATAATGGCTACATCTGCATGGTTTGCTTTAAGACTGAACACCTGTATATTGCATTTTCTATGCAGGACCAAGGTCCTGCAAGGAGCAAGCAAGCTGAAACTTGGGAAAAAGTCAAGCAATTACGGGATAAGTTTGAATACGACAGAGAGAGGCGGATGAGAGACAAAGGTTGGTTTTATATATGTAGTCTTCTAACATTGCATCTTTTGTTATGCATCAGGAATCACCACCTAGCCTTCATTAATAGGCTGGTAAATGATGGTATTGTGTCTTACTTGTCCCCTCTCACGTTTTGAGAGACAGTTCTCTGATTGATAGAGTAAGATGGGTTTAGGTGTGAGCCATCTTTGCTCTGGCAAATTTCCCAAAATCTGGCTGCATAGTTGAGTAGTTCTTGTTTTAGTGATATATCCATCATGACAGCTAGATAACTTCTTCTGATGAATGATTCCAGAATTTGTAAATTCAGGCTTCAAATCATTTCTTTCCAAGTTCCAAAACTGGCTATCCAACATAACTATAAAATTCCTGCACTAGTTGAGCCTAGTTGGTTCCCTATCTGACATGTCTGGACGCTTCCATGCAGCTTTTGCACCTATGAACATGGAAAATGTTGCTGATGACCGCAAGCCAACCTTCAAGAATCAACCATTTGATGCACAAAGATACTTTTCAGGAGACGAGGAAGACTAGAGTGATATGTGGAACTGCTGATATTTAGTTTCTTTGCTTGGTCATCTTCAACTGGCAATGGAGGTTGTCGCTCATTTGTCTGGTTGGACTTGGAACTTTGGCAAATCCCCTTTGGGGGGGTATGACCCTCCTAGAGAGCTCATACTGTGTTATCAGGGAAGCCAGCTCCAATGACACACTCATCTGATTTCGTCGCCAGGAAGTGTATACACAAGATCGAGTGGGTGTCGGCTTATCTTGGGATATGGTAGCTTGGCAGATAAGGTGGTGAATAATAGGGGTTTTTTGTGGCTCTTGTTCTTTTTGAAAACAGTTCCTCTGCCTGGAGTATCAGCTGAAATATTATTTCAACAGCTATTTCTGTTTCTTTAACTCTGTCTTATGTAACAATCGCATCTGAACTGTTACTCAGCTTGGCTAGATATCAACTCGTCTTTGCATTGTTGAAAATTTCAGTATGCTATATAATTTTCTGAATAGCTATTAAAAGAGAAGATCTTTGCAATTACATGCAAAATTATACAGAACTGAAATACACTTAAGATTACAAAAACACGATCAGAAGATAACAGCCTCTGAACACAATCAAGATCATGATATAACAAAAACCTGCCTAATGGTAAGAACCCCAAACACCTTTGTAACTGCATTACAAACAGGACGGTTAAACAAAGATAGGGATTCGGAATAGTAAAGCTGTCTACATTTAGAACTCTCCAGACTGCACTAAGAACATGATCCACTAAAAACATGATCCACACTGGTAGTGTTACTGTTACTCAGCAATTGACAGCAACTGGGTAGTCACAGAACAGGAAGCTGCATGCAGCGACCAGGATCAACACCGAACGAGCTTAACAAGTAGGGCTTATTGTTCTTGATATCACACAGGCATTGAATGTCACTGGGAGTCAGACACTTGATGGCTTGCAACACCCCAATGATGGCTTGGTCGGGTAATCCTTAGCCACCGCTGGATGACAGGCCATCAGGTCCTGCTCTTGCAGGTTGCACAGCCGACCCCATTGCAGACCTCCCAAACTGCCACCATCAATACCACAAACACACAACCTTCCTTATTTCCATCTTTCTCTCTATCTCTCTAGATATCTTAAGCAAATTTATGCTGCTTCGATCTGATCAATATGGTTGTTTTCTTGGTGAAAGGGTCTTGCTATATATAGTTTGAGGATGTAGTACATGAAAGGTGACCAATTGATGATCTCGTGACCAAATCTTTGCTTTACTTATATATATATATATATATATATATATATATATATATATATATTCGACCTTAAGCACATAGTTTTCTTTTTTTTTTTTTTTTATCAGAAGCACATAGTTTTCAGGGGATGGTTTAGATTAGAGGATAAGGCTGGGTGTCCACCGACCAATATATTATATTCTTGGCTATGGGAACTAAAACCATTGCTTGGTTTGAGTGTTGAGGCTAATATACTTATTCCATTTTTAGGCTTTGTGCATCAATATACAGTGAGTCTTCTCAAAAATTTGATCTCGATAACAAAACTTGGATGTTTCCCCTTGTTACTTCTCAAGCTCTTTAGAGCTTTCATATGAGAGTTCGATTTTCAATGTCCTCTTGTTTGATAATACTCACTATATGTAAGATATTTTCTAAATTACATTTTATTATTTAGGGTAAGATTGCTACATCAAATCCCCTTCCAATTATGCCTAGCGCACAGAGAATTTTTGAAACATAAATTTGAATGTATAACCTATGTTGCCAAAATTTTCTTCCTTTGAAATTGGAGCAAGACTTATATTTATGAGGGGAACATTATTTGTTCAAACCTCTTTTCACATGTACAACGATTTTGTACATGTCAACAAGTATTAGTCTTCTATTTCTAATATCCACATAAGATCATAAAATTAAAAAATTAAAAAACTCAAAAACACTCATAACACAGACATGTCAACAATGCGAATCAAAACACGGATATTTTACAATGCCATCAAGCACGGAACCTACAGAAATACTATATTGGCTATCCATGATGAACGAGGTACCTTGCATATAGATTTTGAAGAAATTAAGACTGCATGTACCAACTACTATACTTGGACTCCTGGGTACTAAACATCCCCGTGCAGCACCTATACGACATAGTATTGTTGAATTGGGAGATACCCTCTCAAGCGAGCAGCAACTCCCGCTTATAAAGCCTATTACTCCAAGTGAGAACAAGGCAGACCATCTTTGCAATTGACAAAAACAAAAGCTCTCGCCTGGATGGCTATGGCGGTGGCTTCTATCAAAATTCTTGGAACATTATTGGGCTCGAAATTACCCAAGCCATACTAGAATTCTTTGAGAATGAGAAGTTATTAAGGGAAGTAAATGCTATTGCATTAACACTAATGCCAAAGGTAGCAAATCCACTTTGGGTCACGGAATTCGGGCCGATTGCTCGTTGTACTACAATATACAAATGCATTGCAAAGGTACTGTGTGCCGAGCTGAGCAAAGTACTCCCTCACATCATTAACCCAAACCAAGGTGTTTTTGTACAAGGTAGAAGTATAGTTGAGAATATCCTTATTACACAGGACCTGATAAAGCTATATCAAAGGAAGCAAACCTCACCAAGATGCCGTATGAAGATTGATCTACGAAGGCTTATGACAACGTAACATGGACTGCTCTTGAAGATATGATGTCTGCTCTTAAATTCCCACCCAAATTCACTCAATGGATCATGATGTGCATAACCACTTGCATCTTATACAATTTCTCTAAATGGAGAAATGTTTGGATATATACGAGGAGCAAAGGGACTCGAGATAGGGAGATCTATTATCTCCCCTTCTATTTGTCCTTCTCATGGAATATCTATCAAGAGTTCTTGCAGCCCAAGCACAACAAGAAGGTTTCAAGTATCATCCAAAATACGAAGCTTAAAGCTGGTGAACTTGTGTTTTGCGAGATGATTTAATGTTGTTCTGCAAAGGGAACCTTAGATCCGTAGAACTACCGATACAGGGTTTTGAACATTTTACAAATACAACAGGGTGAGAGCAAACAAATCCAAATCCTAGTTGTACATTAATGGAGTCAATGATAAAAGTACAGGATCAAATTGTGCGGAGAACGGGCTTTACTCTTGGAAACTTCCCAATGAAATATCTTGGCATGCCATTATCACCTTCAAAATGGAGCATTAAAGACTACCGAGGAGTAGTGGATAAAATAAAAGCGAGACTACAAAACTGTACGTACAAGGAACCTATCTTATGCTCGCAAAGGTGCAAGTGATCAATACCATAGTGATATCTTTGTTGGATTACTGGTCGACCATCTTCATCGTTCCTCAAACCATATCGAAACAAATACAGACAAACTCGTAGAGATTTTTATGGGGTAATGAGGGAAAAAGAGGTATATATCTCGTTGCATGGACTCAAATCGCAAGCCAAAGAGAGAAGGTGGACTTAATATTAGAGACTGTGTTATCCGGAATCAGTCGCAACTGGTAAACTTATCCGGGCCATATCATCGAAAGCGAGACACTTTATGGGTTAAATGGATCAATGAAATCTATCTCAAAGGGGAGATTTTTGGTCCTACAGCTCCCCAACTATAAGTTGGTACTAGAAAAGGTTGAACAAGTCTGCAAGCAAAATTTAGAGCAGGGTATAAAGATGGATTATGGAATTCTCAACAACAACCAAAATACACCATCCAATCTGGATATATGTGGTTATTGGGGCAGCGAGGAGGAATTCAAATTCGGGAAACAGTTTGGTCCCCAGTAGCAATCCCAAAACATCGATATATCATGTGGCTATTGCTCTGCAAGACAGGCTTCTAACAAGAGAAAGACTCGATCACTTGAACATCTCGATACGGGATTTAAATTGTGTGTTTTGTGAAACAAGTACTCGAAACCACAAGGCACTTATTTTTCGGTGTGGATACGATCGGGCTATTATTTCGCAATCTCAAAATGGGCAGGGGTTCGGATCATTGGAGATGATTGGCAAGAGGAACTACTCCAAGTTAGACTATCAACGACTAGAAAGCAAACTGTGTGGGCTACATTTACAGCATGCAATTATCACATATGGACGAGAGAGATGTGCAAGGATTTTTTCACCAAAAAAGACTCGAGTACGGACAATGATTTTGCTTATCAAGAAGGAGATACAAGTAATGACTCAGCATAGATTAGGAAGAAGAACACGAAACATAGATAGAAAGTGGATAGAGAACCTGCTATTATAATTCTATAGTTGATATACTAGCCCGACACCAAAGCGCCTATAGCAACCCTTCCTAGAAAGTGGATTATAGGTTCTTTACCTGTGTCTTTTAATTGTTGCTCATACAAAAATTATGCTTCTACAAAAAGGGTTGTATTCCTGCGCATGTTAGCAATGAGAAGTAACTATATCCATAAAAAAAAAAACAATGCGAATCAAAGAGACGCTTCAAAACTCGAGATTCTAAACCCAAATAAAAGACTTCTTCAATTCTTCATAAAACCCATTTCAGATAAAACACATAAACCAAAACCCAACAAAGATTTTATTGATTGGAACATAAAAACCTTACAAAATGGACTAGGGGCTACATATAAACGGGTAGTTTAAGCATGAGAGCAACCAGGAGGCTACATTTGCCGAAGAGAGCCAAGAAAAGGGCAGGGTCAATGCCATATTGAGGCAAGAGAGGGGAAGAAGCATATGAGCAAAGGCACTTATGGCCAGCTTGTTTGACCACCCCACAACACTGTGGGCTTGGTGTAGTTGGGCTAGGCTTCTTCACAGCTGGCAAACAAGGCGCAAATGCTTGGGCTTGCATCCCACATATGACCAATGCTCCTTGGGCCCAATCTATGGCTAACACCATTGTTATACTCATCAAAAGCACCATTGCCACTCCCTTCTTTCCCATCATCATCATCTCTGTCTCCTAATGCTTTGCTTGATTTTTGTGAAAGAAGGGTTTTGGGATAGAAGGGTTTTGAATTGCCTTGGTGGGTATTTGGGAATGGGATGTGATTTTGATACCCAAGTGGATATATATATATACAAAAAGTTTTGCTTAAATTGGTAATTTTTCTCATTTGATTAAATCTACCCTTAAAATTCAATTCCAAAAAAAAAAAATCTACCCTCCAAAAAAATCTTATCTGATTTTACTGTAAGGAATATTTATGGTCCAATATTATTACTGATGAGTGCACATCACATATGTCTCGATGTTGAGGTCATGTCTTGTAAGATAAGTTGTTTGTCTTGTGCAAGAATAACTGGGTTCCTATTCTTTTTGAGCTGCAATTTAGTTTCTGTGAACCATTCTGTCCATTTCCATGTTCATTTTCACCTCCAAATGAATGGCGTTTATTCTCTCCATTTCCATCTTCACATTGGATCAACCAAATTTTGCCACTTATTTGCAATTCTAGGCCTGAAATTGACTGTTAGAGTAGTGGGACATAGTTGTTATTACCTCAACTTTGTGAGATATCAATGGGCCAAGTCTTGAAGGGTTTGCATCAAACCTGCTGTGCATTAGTATTACCCTTCTCAGGTGTCAAACTGTGGAAGCCTTGTCTGTCATGTCACCTACTCTGTTTTGTCTTGTTTTCTGGTGGCTTTATTATGTTTTCTTGAAATTAACCCAAATATCACTGCTATTGCTGTTGAATCCAGTTGAAGAATAGCCCTTAGGGTTAAACTTGCATCTTCCTCTTAAATAGACTCTTGTGTCTAGGTGATTCACTTGCTGTGTTTTCTGCCAAATTATTTTGGAGGAGTATTTCCTTGCTTCATGCTAATTTTTGCATCATTAAGTCAAATGGCTGTACCTTGTTAGTTGAGGGACTGAAAACTTGTTCTTAATCTCTGTAAGGAGCATGAGCCATGGTGCAAAAAGTATATGCAGCTACACAATGAACTCAGGGAGAATTGGAAAAGGCTATATTGGGATGAGGGATACTCTAAAAAGCTTGCTGTAGATCATGCAAACTATGACTCTCCTGAAGAAGATGATGAGGACATTTCTCCTTATAGGTCGGTTTGCAGTACCTATTGTTCATATTTTCTCCATGGTTGAATAACTTGATTGAGAGACCCATATATCTAAATCTATTATTTCTTGTTTCCAGGAGGAGCAGACTGCATTTGTGCAGCTACAGGTATTTGAATCTTTGGCTTCTGTTACAAGTAATCTTGTTTGCGTTCTGCATAGATTACAGTGGTGAAACATCAACGGACCTTCCATAATTGTGTTAACATTGTAATGTTCATCTAGAGTGCTGTTGTCTTTTACCACGACCATTCCATGACTACCTTAGGCTGCGGAATTTTAACATAATGACTACATCTCCATGGTTTGCTTTAAGACTGAACGCCTGTATATTGCATTTTCTATTCAGGACCTAGGTCCAGCAAGGAACAAGCAAGCTGAAACTTGGGAAAAAGTCAAGCAAATACGGGATAAGTTTGAATAGGACAGAGAGAGGCGGATGAGAGACATAAAGGTTGGTTTTATACATATAGTCTTCTAACATTGCATCTTTTCTTATGCATCGGGAATCGCCACCTAGCCTTTGTTGATAGGCTGGTAAATGATGGTATGGTGTCTTACTTGTCCCCTCTCACGTTTTGAGAGACAGTTCTCTGATTGATAGAGTAAGATAGGTTTAGGTGTGAGCCATCTTTGCTCTGGTAAATTTCCCAAAATCTTGATGCATAGTTAAGTAGTTATTGTTTTAGTGATACATCCAACAAGACAGTTAAATAACTTCTTCTGATGAATGATGCCAGAATTTGTAAATTCAGGCTTCAAATAATTTCTTTCCAAGTTCCAAAACTGGCCATCCAACAGCACTAGAAAATTCCTGCACTAATTTAGCTTAGTTGGTTCCCTATCTGACATGGCTGGACGCTTCCATGCAGCTTTTCCGCTTATGAACATAGAAAATGCTGCTGATGACCGCAAGCCAACCTTCAAGAATCAACCATTTGATGCACAAAGATATTTGGAACTGCTCATATTTAGTTTCTTTGATTGGTTATCTTCAACTGTCAATGGAGGATGTCACTCATTTGTCTGGTTGGACTTGGAACTTTGGCAAATCCCCTTCGGCCTCCCCCAAAAAAAACAACATAAGACGGGGGCTGTGAAATCATGGAAGCCAGCTCCAATAACACACTCGTCTGATTTCGTCGCCAGGAAGTGTATACGCAAGATTGACTGGGTTTCGGCCTATCTTGGGATATAGTCGCTTGGCAATTAAGGTAGTGAATAATAGGTTTTTTTTTTGTGGCTCTTGTTATTTTTGAAAACAGTTCCTCCGCTGGAGTATCAGCTGGAATATTATTTCAACAGCTAGTTCTGTTTCAACTCTGTCTTATGTAACAATGCTTTTTCACTATGGCATCTATGTACCACCATTTTGGCTAGACATCAACTCGTCTTTGCATTGGAGAAAATTTCAGTATATAATGTTCTGAATAGCTATTAAAGAGAAACTTTTTGCAATTACATGCAAAATCATACAGAACTGAAATACACTTAACATTACAAAAACAAGATCAGAAGATAACAGCCTCTGAACACAATTTAAGGTCATGATAAAACAAAAACTCGCCTAATGGCAAGAACCCTAAACAACTTCGTAACATTGCATTACAAACAGGACGGGTAAACAAAGATAGGGACTCGGAATAGTAAAGCTGCCTACATGTAGAACTCTCCAGACTCCATTAAAAACATGATCCACACTGGGTAGTGTTATTGTTACTCAGCAATTGACAGCAACTGGGTATTCACACAGAACAGGAAGCTGCATGCAGCGACCAGGATCAACACCGAACGAGCGTAACAAGTAGGGCTTATTGTTCTTAATGTCACACAGGCATTGAATGTCACTTGGAGTCAGACCCTTGATGGCTTTGCAACACCCCAACGATGGCTTGGTCGGGTAGTCCTTAGCCACTGCTGGATGACAGGCCATGAGGTCCTGCTCTTGCAGGTTGCACAGCCCGACCCCGTTGCAGACCTCCCAAACTGCCACCATCAACACCACAAACACCACAACCTTCCTTATTGCCATCTCTCTCTCTCTCTCTCTCTCTCTCTCTCTAGATATCTTAAGCAAATTTATACTGCTTCGATCTGATCAATGTGGTTGGTTTCTTGGTGAAAAGGGTCTTGCTATATATAGTGCGAGGATGAAGTACATAAAAGGTGACCAATTGTTGATCTCGTGACCAAAGTTTGGCTTTACTTATATGATTATATATATATGTAGTCGACCTTAAGCACATAGTTTTCAGGGACGGTTTAGATTAGAGGATAATGCTGGGTGTTCACCGACCAATATATAAAATTTTGGCTATGGGAACTAAAACCATTGGTTGGTTTGAGTGTTGAGGCTAATATTCTTATTCCATTTTTCTCGAGAACAAAACTTGGATGTTTCCCCTGTTACTTCTCATGCTCATTAGAGTTTTCATATGAGAGTTTGATTTTCAATGTCCTCTTGTTTTGTACCTTCACTGTAATATCATATATTTTTTGGACTATATTTTCTAATTCAGGATAAGAGCGCTACATTAAATCCTCTTTAAATCATACCTGACGTGAAGATAATTTTTGGAATATTAATTGAATATATAACCTATGTTGCCAAAATTTTCTTCCTTTGAAATTGGAGCAAGGCTTATATTTATGAGGGGAATATTATCAGTTTAAATCTCTTTTCACATGTACAACAATTTTGTTCATGTCAACAAGTATTAGTCTTTTATTCCTGATATCCTCATAAGTTCATAAAATTAGAAAACTCAAAAATACTCACAACACAACATGTGAACGATGCGAATGAAACCGACACTTCAAAACTCAGAGATTCTAAACCCAAATAAAACAATAACTTCAATTCTTCATTAGTCCCATTTCAGATAAAAACACATAAACCAAAACCCAATAAAGATTTTATTGATTGAAACGTAAAACACTTACAAAATGGAGTAGGGGCTACATATAAAACTAGTAGTTTAAGCATGAGAACAACCAGGAGGCCACATTTACCAAAGAGAGCCAGGAAAAGGGCAGGGTCAATGCCATAAAGAGGCAAGAGAGGGGAAGAAGCATATGAGCAAAGGCACTTCTGGTCAGCTTGTTTGACCACCCCACAACACTGTGGGCTTGGTGCGCTTGGGCTGGGCTGCTTCACAGCTGGCAAACAAGGCGAAAATGCTTGGGCTTGTATCCCACATATGACCAATTGCCCTTGGGCCCAATCCATGGCTAACACCATTGTTATGCTCATCAAAAGCACCATTGCCACTCCCTTCTTTCCCACCATCATCTTCATCTCTGTCTCCTAATGTTTTGCTTGATTTTTGTGAAAGAAGTGTTTTGGGATAAAAGGATTTTGAATTCCCTTGATGGGTATTTGGGAATGGGATGTGATTTTGATACCCAAGTGGATATATACATATATACAAAAAGTTTTGCTATAATTGGTAAATTTTTTTATTTGATCAAATCTACCCTCAAAATTTAATTCAAAAAAATCTACCATCTAAAGAAATCTTATCTGATTTTACTGCAAAAAATGTTTATGGTCCAATATTATTACCAATGAGTGTACATAACATATTTCTACATGTTGAGATCGTGTCTTCTACGATACATTATTCGTTATGAGGTCTTTAAAATAGAGTCAAAAAGACCTCACACGATTTATGATAAGAAACCTAACCTTAGACTGATGAAATGTTTTTTTTTTTTTAAAATCTTTAACACGATAAAATCCATGTTAACCAAAAGTTGAAATGTTTTGTTCAAATTAAAAGCTTGATTTGAAAATTATACTCCATAGTAATTGAGAGTATCAAATGATTAAAAATATTGTTACAAATAAAAACGTAAATAAATCTCTCAAAATGATGATAAAATTATCATAATTAAGCTGCATGAAAGAGTGAGAAAGGAACCCAAGAAGAAACAAACAAATTATTGACAGCAAGGTGGGCAAAAGGAAACAAATTACCATGATCTCTTCCTAATATTATCTTTACCCCTTTTTTTATATGGAAATATTGATATTTACCCTTAGCCATATATTAATCCAAATATTTTTTTTTTGAAAGTTCACTTATTTAGAGGATTTTTACTTTAAACATTCACAATTTAAAATGGATAATATTTATACCCTTAGTTAAACTAAAAAATAATATAATATTAATTAACAACTTAAGTAATAAAATCAAATTGAGTTAAATTAAAGTATCCAAATCCCACGAAAGTGAGACCTACATTGGGAATGAACGAGTTAATAAGTTAAGAGCCAAGGCGTAAGTGGTGGGTGGGTCGTTTTTTTGTGTTATGTGGTTTTCTATATTTTGTTTTACCGTTGATTGATTGCAGTTGGGCTTTTAGAGCATTGAGCTTATTAATCTTCTAATTTATCAATAACCGAAGAAAAGAGTTTAATTCTATGTCATAAATATCAAAGAATGGCGTACGAGTTATCATATAGTAACTCGATCTTAGAATATTTTTGTATAAAGATTAAAAAAATTAAAATTCAAAAACTACTATAATTGATAATTGAAGCAGTAAATATGTGTCCCCCAATAATCCGATTGAAAAAAAAATTGTAGGAAATTTATTCATGAAAAAGTATAAAGCACAAAGTTTAATCAAATGAGATCTCCTTTTGGCCTTTGCAATACGTAGCCGAGCTTCCAATTTACTCAAACAATGCAAAAACCTGCCCAAAGAAAACATTAATGCACAAAAAAAAATTACTACTCTTTCTGTCCCATATTTATCTTCTTAAATATAAAAATATATATTTTTTAAAAATATTAAATATTAACCTATAGAAAAATATTTTGGTAAAAATGATGCAAAACTATTAGTCATTTCATAACTAGTTAGGAATATCGTTTTGAGATAAAAATAATTATTTTAAGAAACAGAGAAAGTATAATATTATTATCTGATAATAATAATTTCACCGGCTGTCACGCTTTGAATTTTAACATAATGGCAATTGATTAAAAAAACTTTTTATATTCAGCCAAAAGTATAAAAGCAAAATGACCTTCTATAGTAGCTTTAAAATTGGCGGTAATCATATTTTTTGATAATTATGATGATCCCTCACCCATACTATAACAATTATGGTACACTTTTTTGTGGTATATATTCAAAATTAAAAAAGTCTTAAACAAAAATAAATTCAGAAATTTTTGTTACATATGTAGACGGACTGGTTCGATTCAAGAAAAATAATAGTCAAATTATGAAATTACAATAGAAAGAATATAAAAGTAATTTGAAATAAACATATTTGTAAATTGCATGGCTACTATTTCTATCGAATAAAAGGGTGCATTTTACTCAGCCAAAAATAATAATAATAATAATAAAAGGGTGCATTTCATGCATTATTGTAAATAACATTAAAATAAACATATTCAAGCACATACGATGGTTATATTAAATTTAAGAATTAATTAAATTGAAGATCCACTTTTTACACTCTTTACATTGTAACCAATATTTTCGGTTCTGTTTTAAAATATATGTAACCTAAATTAGTTTTATTTTTCGTTTCACAATATCTATTATTTTACGACTTCAGTATTGGTGATTAATTTACCAATTTTACCCTTATTAATTACTTTTTTCTCTCTTTTTTCATTGATTTTCTCCCTTTCAGTGAAATTTTTTGAGGTAACTTGGTCTTTTAACATAAATTTTGTCATCAAATTTTGTGTTTCATTGTTATAGAGTATTCCTCATAAACTTAAAACGACAAGTATTTTGAAACAAAAGGAATATAATTATTTTCATTAAAAAATTTAGATAACTTATTTACTTATGATTTTGGATATAATTCTTATTTCCAAATAAATAATAAATAAATGAAAAAGTTCAAAATGATTATGGGTTATTCATACATTGATCATGTCATCCATGAGAAAAACCATGCTAACTAATTGACCTTTAATTATAACTAGCGTCGGCGAAAATCTATCCGATCCGATTGTTAAAATTTGTCCGATCCGAAAAAGCATGTCTAATCACAAAATTTTTATCCGAATTATCGGTCATATCCGAACTAAAATTCAGGTCGGGTTCGGGTTTGGCAATTCGAGTCCAGGTTGCTCGAATTTTGTGACTTATTCAAGTTCGGACAAATTCGGACAATCGGATAATCCGGTTGGACATTCGGTCAATCGGATTTAGGTATAATTTAGTCCAAAATTTACAAAAATTTTAATAAAATATTCAAATATTCGTGTTCGGATTTGAGTTCGGGTTTGGTTAGGGTGTCCGAATCTACAATTCGAATAGAGTACGAATATGACATTTTTGTCCAAATGTCCGAATTATCCGAACCCGAATTAACCCGAATCTAAATTTTTATCGGCATTTGACTCGACCCTCTTACAAATAAAATATGACTATTTTTATTTTTTAGCAGACCCCCAACAGCCCATTATAATCCCAGCTCAGTGTCCAACTCCGATTATCAATAATCTAACTTACTTCATCATTCTGAAACTATAAAATTTTCATCAGATAAGCCCATACCTTATTATCTACTTTCCACGCTAATATCACACACCCACACACACCTAATAAAACCCCTAAGAAAGTAGCCGTTTGCAGTGGGCACTCACTTATCGAAACCCCATTCGAAAAATTCGGGCTTTTCCTAATCATCTGCTGTTTCTCTCTCTCTCCTTCTGTCTCTCTGATTCCCTGGTATAAATCCCATTTGAAAATTTCGACCGTTGTCAACAGCCATAATCATCTCTTCTTCTCTCTCTCTGATCGTCTCTCTCTCCCTCTCTCTCTCTCTCTCCCCCTTCCTCCGACAGTGCTCTGCTCCAGAATCAACCGTCCGAAATTGAGAATGGTGATAAAAGATCCAAAGCAAACAAGATGTCCCCCACAGTATAATCAAGGCACAATCCCTAAATCAAGCGAAAAAAAGCCTTAATTCAGGGAAGAACGATGGGAGTATGCTCAGTCCACGATTCAAATCGGTTGTGGCCATGGCTGGCTGGGATGAAGATCACTCTTGCTTGCTAGTCTTGTCGTCGAAGACACTGATCGAAATTCCATACGCAAGAAGCGATCTGATTCCAGAAGGGTCTCTCTCTCTCTCTCTCTATTGTGATGTAAGTGATGCGATTTCGTGATTGGTGTTTCAGAAAGCAGAGGGATCAACGGAAAAGCGCGGCGTCAATTCCGGTGACGGTTTTCAACCTCGATGAAGACGAATCCGCCAGCAATGACGAAGGAGGTTAGTGATGGAAGTTATTGTCATTGAATTTCATACATAGTTTGAAAATTTTGATTTATCTCAAAATTGAGAATGAGATCTGCGAAGTGTTATTTTGTTAGATAATCTAGAAACGGAAAATTTGAGGTAATTGATTCCAATTTATGATTTTAGAACATCAGAGTCACAAATTCGTTGCTCAGATGAACTGTGAATGTTATGGGGAGAAATTGTTATAATTAGGAGATAGTTTAGAAGTTTGCTATATTTGCATAATTTTGGAGAAAATGGATGAACTTCACTGCAATTGGATGAACTAATCTCCAAGGTGAGTATGGTTACATGATTTTCTAAGTAAATTCTTTCTTTTTTTCATCACATGGTCTCAAACCCACGGATTGCTACCTTTGCCTGCATCTCTTGCTTAAGCAAATATGGGTATCGTTTCACAAGGATTAGCTTGTTATCTTTTCTCGCAACATTTGCATTGTTGCTTTGAACATCTTCCTTGTCTGTCTTTCTAGTTTTGGGTTGTTTTTTGGTGTTTTCTTCGTTTAGTCAAGGTGCCAAAATTTGTGCGTTAAGTTTGTGTTCTATTATTGATGTCTTTGCCCTGTACTGGGATTATTTTGACCATCTTAATTTTGATGATACTCTAGTTGAAGTGACTGAGTTTTAAAGGTTGAACCACATACTCTAATCAATATGTTAAAAGCTTGATACGAAAACACAAATTACTGCAACTTTTTATATAATACATTTCAGGAACATTAATCCATCACCAAAATGAACAAAATGGTTCAAGAAGATTACTTTTCTTTTTACTTCAAACAAAGAGCTCCTAACTCAAGGGATAACTTTGTGCTTTATATATTCTACTAAATTGTTCATGAGAGAATCCATTATGTACATGGTACCAGTTGTCATTAGATTTTTCAAACTCTGGAAAACTCATCATAAGACTACACTAAGTCAGGGATTCGAAAGGGAAATTGCACTAATACAGAAAGTGCGAAAAAGAATTTGGTTGTTAGAGCATGAATTTTTTCAAAATGATTTGGTGGTTATACTTCAAAACTTCATGAGCATTGAACATTGCAGTTCGCTTTTCAAAACTTTTCCAATGTTACCATTTCGCTGCAGAGCCATTTCATTTTGAATGCCTTCACAGAGTACTACTCAATACCATAGTGAAGGCTTGTGTCTCTATTAATATGATTCAAAAGGAAAGAAATCCAGGAAATGACACTGATGCTAAAAGTATCATAAATATGCTGAAGGATTTAGTGTATTCTTATATAGGAAATACCATCGGTGCCCATGCCGTTTTGGAGATTCCGTGTAGAGGACATTTTTTTAGAGTCATTTTGTACCGTTATAGTAAAACTACTGCACCATGCATTTATTTACGATTTGGACTTTATCTTTGAGTGTTTCCCTTAATGATCAAGCTTTGATAGGATTGGGAAAGCATATGTGTGGAATCTGGGGTCAACTTAGATGGCTACAAACCCAAGTATGTGACTTTCGATATATGGTGCCATCTCTCTTCCCCCAGTCCACCTTATTCACTTGTTTCTCTTACAAGGGAAGCCAGAATAGAGGTGGGGGAAGTGTTGTGCTGTTTGTCTGAAACCATTTACCATGATATCATTAAATCTAATCTGCCTACTTTTGGCTTCAAAACTGTTGATCCTTAGGTTGCAAAAACTTCAGTTTTAACTTTTCTGTATGTTTGTGTTGGAGTGATCCAACAAACTTTCATGCATTCTTTTCCTTGAATCTTCTGTTTGTTACTTGTGGAAGTGTTGTGCTGTTCCGTCTTCCATATAGCTTGAGGACCAGAAGGCTAATTTCCATATTATTTTCTCCCGGACCAATTTAAAAAATGTCTCGTGTTTCTAATATTAGTTTAGTATTGTACACTTGACATATTTGTTGGTGTTGCTCATGATAATTTGATGAAAAGACTATATAGGGTTTTCTTAAATCTACATAGATTTGCATTTTGTGTTGTTTTTCCCTTGAGATTTAATGATAGGCACTTGAATTTGCAGCTTCGTGAATATATATAGATGACACTGAGGATTACATCAACATTCAGGTATGTCACTTTTGAAAATTGAAACCTAACAAGGTTTTTTTTTTTTTTAAAAAATTGTGAATGCCTTTAGTTGTAATCAAACCTGAACTTCCCTCTTGCAGCTTGACAATCATTGGAATCAGTTGATTCAGGTGCCACTTTCTCCTGAACTTTAGATTCTATGACATGACCTTTAATTTTGAAGAATTTTTTGGGAAAATAGGTTGAAAGGGGTAGGGGTGGCGGCTAATCTATCGGTATTTCCAAATATTGAGTAGTAATGGTGGTAGATAATATACCGTGTCATACTTTTGCTTAGAACATTTTTGATGGTGCGTTTTTTATGGACAGTGGATGAAAAAAAGAAGGTAGAGTCGGACAATGAAAAATGATTTACCAAAAGAAAGTTAAAGTAGAAGAAAAACTTGAACTCGGTGGATCGGCTTCTTGCTCGAGTTCTTCTTCAGCACCTCCATGTTTGGATCATATTAGAGAAGAGCTTTCATGCGTTGTAAGCACACACTTCTTGGTTGATCGTTTTCTTGAGAGATATGATTGGAAATCTATTTTGAACCAAGCACCACTGCTTGTGGTCACACATAAAACAGAAATTTGTGGTGCTAAAGTCTTCTATTTTCCAACCTCTTAAACAATTGTACTTAGTAATTCATTTTTTTTTGGCAGTTTTTACAAGAAACGTTTGAGATCTGCAGGCTGATAAATGTGGTAAACAATGCCCCAAATGCAGGCAACTAATCAGGTAATAGCCTAAACTAAATGTCACCCGACACTTCACGTAATAGCCTCGAACTAAATATCACTTGACACTTCAAGAACATATCACCAAAATGAGTTCAAGAAGATTGCTTTTCTTTTTACTTCAAACAAAAAGCTCCTAACTCAAGGGATAACTATACAATCTAAAGCTCCTCCACATAAAAATCGCCTTCTAGGAAGAATTCTCTTTATGTATAGTGCTCAAATGTAAGTTCGTTCATCTCAAATTTATCCTTGCTAGGAAGATTTAAAAAAGAACTATGTGCTTTATTGGAATATGCATGTCGTTTCATTTTTATCCTGTCAAATTTGAAAAAAATATTGCTGCTGTATGTACACCAGAAATTTCTTTCTTTCTTCAACATTTTTCTCCGTAAGCTATCTTTGCCATCCTACTACATAACTATTTGAACTATAAATTTTCTGATTTACCATGAATCTTTTTTTTAGGCATCTTCTGATTTACTATGCACGTCCTTTTTTTTTTTTTTTTTTTAAGATCACATGTGTGTCTAAATATAATGCACTATTTGAACTATACATTTTTCTTTGATGAAAGTTAAAGTATACTTATTTTCATAAGTATTACCCTCCAATTTTTTAAAAGGCTAAGCCCAATTATATTTGCAAATTGCAAGTGTTAGTTTAGAGATTACTGTATACATTTGACCCATATTTTTAATTATTTTAAGTCAATTTATCTTTTTAATAATTTTAATGTATTTTTTTAAAAAATTACCTAGTAAAAATAAACACATGCATTATATATACAACATTAACATTATTTCTAAATTTTAGAAAATGTTATATAGTTTGTTGTTTGCCTGTTTTGGAAAATATGGCATAAAATTAATTACAAGCAAATGACTTTTCATGATCTTATTTCAGTTAAGTAATTTGATCATATTATTATTTCTTTCATTTTTTTATTAAATCATATCATTATTTCTAACCTAACTGACGTCTAAAGGAAATAAAATAGCATTGTTTGCAATACTATTGCCTAACTTTGAAGATGTGTAATTATGATAATTAAGTCATTAACAATTATATATATCTATGTATTAAATTGTATATAATAAACGCCTCCACAACAACATATTAATTAACATATAAAAATTTCAATTTTTCTCACGCTTAACCATTTAAAAGTTTATGTCTTTTCCTCAAGTAATTGTTTCATACTTATAATTTTATGAATAGCTATTATTCAAATAAAATATTTTGGTAAGGTTTAATCCATGTTGTATTTTACCTTTTATCTCTTTTATTCTCTATTTTAATTCTGGTAATATTAATTATATAAATATGTGTTTAATTTTTTATATATGTAAATTTGACTTATTCTATACGGTTTTTTACTTGATTATAAAAAAAACTTTGCTTTAACTTTTGCAATAATTTGAGAAATTTTAAATATTTAGTAGGAGAATGCTCAATAACTATGATAAAGATCCTCATTGTTTTTAATATATATTAAGTTACCCTGAAAAAAGCATCTTATTATTTCTTTAATAGACCAACAAAGAAAATACTTATTATTTCTCTTTTTTTGTGTCCTTTTCAGCATTTAGGGTTTTTTTTTTGTATGTTTTCTCTTCTCTTTCATTCATTTATCTGACTTTCTTGCAAATTTAGATAATTATATAAATTGTACACTTATATGGATTAGCAAAAGTAGGATAATGATTTATGAAAAAAATTATTTATTCATTTCATTAGTGTGAGTGTGTGCGTACGTGCGTACGTATGTGTGTGAAGTCACCCAAAAAAGACAAATTGAGTAAGATTATTTTTAATTTTTAAGGGACATTAATTGTCTCACGCCATTTAATTTAGTTCATTTATACAATATATTTAAAAATATTATTCTCTAAACGTTTGTGTGTAGCATCTAATAATGTAATTTAATTACAACCATGACGAGTATTGTTTATCGTATTTCTATATTTTTCTATAGTCTCTTATTCCTTTTTATATATATTTTGAGTATTTTTCTTGTTAGCAAAGTCGCTTTGACTATTGATGTTATATCATGTAACTTGGCTTAGTAGATTTATGTTGGGTTAGTTGATTATACATTCTCATTCTATTTGATATATACTAAATTTAGGTAACCTTATTTACTTTTTTTTTTTTTTTTTTTGTAATAAGAAGTTTAGTTGTCTTCGTTAACTTATTTTCATTCCGCTTAAATGGATCAAGCAATTAAGTGTTTAGATAATTAATATGAATTAATATTTTATAAATTATTTTATAAAGGCTTTAAAAATAGCCCATGCATAACACGGGTTGAGTGAGTAATTTTTATCTAAAAGGGGGTGCAATTGTTGTGATTTTGACACGTATCACATTAGTAATAAATGTTTCACGTTTTAATTATTATTTAAAAATAAAAATTTATGATTTAAAGCCATAACAAATGGTGTATTTATTATCAGATTTTTTTCATATGAAATATTGGGGTTAAATAAGATTAAGATAATAACACTTTTTTCTCCAAATCTCAAATAAAATTTTTAGAAAAGACCATAATAATAAAAAATTTTAACCATTTAGGTAAAATATAGTCTCTTTTGTTAAATTTACCTCATTTTCTTTCATTAATCTAACACCTTAATCGACCTTAGTTGTTAATTTCAAGACCCATTAATAATTATGTCACACAATTCTATCGTTTTTTTAAAAAAGATATTTTTAATCTCATAAAAGAGATTAATAAGGATGAATAGTTACCACAACTCCTTAAAACTATATTTAAAAATTATTATTATAATAATTAACATCTTTTTATCATAGCTAAGGATTATCCTTCAATTTCTTCGACAGATCGTGATTTTGCACTCAATTCCGTTCTACTTGAATTAGATCGAATGCTAAAACAGTTAGGCATAAAATTGCATATTTTAACCTTTCACAACTAATTATACGAGTTGATGAAGGTGCTAAATTGTTTAGGACTTAACATGCTGAATTGTGTGTACCAGTGCCTCCCGAAGATATGCATTGTACCCAAAGTCTCAATGATGACCAATGATATGCATTTAAGGCTATTAGCATAAACAAACGTGGCGCGTTTTTCATAGATGAACCAGATGGGAAAGGAAAAACATTCTTATATCATGTCATTTTTACTACTATGAAACTTGAACGTCAATTTGGACTCGCTGCAGCAAGTTTTGGAATTGTTGAAACACTTTTATATAAAGCCAAAACAAGCATAGAAGACCTTTGGACTTCCGGTACTCTACATGTATCTTCAATGTGTTATTATTAGTAAACAATGTATCGAATCACATTTGATAAAACAGTCGCAGATTATTATATATGGGATGCAGCCACTATAACTCATCGACATGCATTTGAGGCTATTGATCGAAGTTTTAGGGATATTATGAGAATAAACCTATCTTTTGGAGACAAAGTGATGGTATTCGGTGGAGATTTTAGACAAGTTTTGTCGGTTATGTCGAAGGGCACTAAAGTTGAGACAATCAATGCATGTTTCATCAAGTTAACATTGTGAACACATGTTCGGGTGCTTCATTTGGCACAAAACATGAGGTCTCGACTTGATGAGGATTTTGTAATTTTCTTGCTTAAAATGGGAGATGGACGCGAGTGTACTTGTCGATGAAGAAGTTTAATCATGGTAATCATATTGATGATTTAATTGATGCGATCTTCCTTAATTTGAGTACTCATGCAATTGATACAACCTATATATGGTTACGAGTCACCCATACAAATGAAGAAGCCTAAAAAATCATTGATAAATTTGTCGGAATTGAAAAGATTTACTAACTTTGTTGATTATGTCCCGGATAATGTTCAACATCTATATCCGAGATGAATTCTTGAACTCATTATCCTTTGGAGGATTACGACCACATGCTCTTATATTAAAAGTTGGATGTCCAATCATGCTCATATGCAATATTGACATAATGAATGACTTGTGCAATGGAACTAGGTTAATATGTCGTTAATTACAAGACCATTTGATCGAGGTTGAAATTAAATGGTCATTGCAAAGGTTACGGTGTTCATACCATGCATTTTGTTGAAAACTCGTTGAAGATATAAGGCTTCCTTTTGAGATGGTCGGAAAACAGTTTCGATGAAATTATGTTTTTTATTAACCATTAACAAATCGCGGGGGTAAATAATTCCACGTGTTGGTATATATCTTCCTCAACATGTCTTAGCCATGGTCAATTATAAGTTGCATTATTTAGGGACACATCGCAAAATATAACAAGGGCTTTGGTTACTAAAGGTGATGTTTAAGGAAGGCAATAATAAAAAATTTGACATTTTAGGTAAAATTTTAACCTATTTTATTAAATTTACTTTATTTTCTTCCACTAGTCTAACACTTTAATTTCAACAAAAAAAAAAAAAACTTAATCGACCTTAGTTGTTAAATTTTAAGACCTATTCATAATCATTTTCATTTCACACAATTCTGTCCTTTTTAAAAAATATATATATTTTTAGTCTCATAAAAGATATTAATAAGTATACAGTTACCACAACTCCTTAAAACTATCTTTAAAAATTCTTATTTATGTAATTAACATTTTCTTATATTTTTTAAAGGGAATAAAAAATTATGATTTAAAGGTATAACAAATGGTGTATTTATTATCAAATTTGTTTTTTTATGAAGTATTGGGGTTAAATAAGATTGAAATATTAACACTTTTTCCTCCAAATCTCTAATGAAATTTTTAGAAAAAAAAAACAACAATAATAATATACTTAACATTTTAGGTAAAATTTAGTCTCTTTTGTTGAAAAGATATTTTTAAAATAATTAAAATTTTATTTATTTTATATAAATTCTTTAATATTTAACTTTGTATGGAATAATATTTAATATTTTGTATATAGATTTAGTCATATTATTAAATATTTTTATTATTATTATTATAGATTGTCATCTCCAAATCTCTCCCTTACAATAACATTTAAAGGAAAATAATTTTAAAAAAGGTTCAGTGAGTAATTAGGTTGTTTGTTACTCTTGAGAATGACGACAATCATCTCTTAATAAAACATTAATTTTGTTTATTCTTTTATTTTTTCAAATCAACTCCGAGTATATTGCAAGGATTTATTTTTTTCTTTAAAAAAGGATCGTAACCAGTTCTTTATAACAAATTCATTGACAATTCATAAATTGCATGTATCCTATAGTCGATCACTTAACTGAAATCAATGTCTTTTTACTCCTAATCTATTGTCTTCTTCAAATATTTATATCCCTATGAATAGATTTACAACGAAGCAATAAGTGGCTTAAGGTGTTCTCAAGATTTATTATATACTAGGGTTATACCCCTTGCTATGCAAGCGTATTAATTAATTTTATTTTTATAATTATTTATTTTTTAATTTTATTATTTTTAATTAATTTATACCAATAAAAATTAATAATAAGTTAAAATAACATAAGTACAGATACATATCTTTAAATAATTAATATAAAAATATTTCTTTTAATTTTTTATAATTTACTTTATTGTGTGGAAATAGGGATAGCCATTGCTAGTGGGAGTAAATCAATTACGGTGCATTAATGATATTGTAAATAAGTATTACTATTAATAAATTACACAATAAATTGAATATAAAAACATTTAACTCATTTAAAACATGTAACTTATACATCCATTGAAGGTATAGAAATTCAAGAGTTAAAGAGAGGAAATATTAATAATAATTTTAAAAGTAATAATTTATATTAGTCATGCTAATAATATTTATATTAATCATATTTGAGTATAATATTGATGTATAAGTATTAATGTAATGTAATTTATTATTATCAAATTTCATCACTAAATTAGTATATCACAATTGAAACATTTTAATATTTTTGCATTATGTAGGTGGTTAGATAAATTTTCGACCAAAATAAATTTGAAAAAATTACATTATACACTCTAATTTTATTATTAAATTATATCATTTTTAAAGTTATTCTTTTAAATTTTTTGATTATGTAGTCGGTTACATAACTTACATATTGAAATGAATTTGGAAAATTACATTTTGTACTCTACTTTAATTGTTTTAAATTAGTACATTATTATAATATTATTGTAATTTTTATCATCAAATTTCATTACTAAGTTAGTCAAATTATTTTAAAATAATTTAATTTTTCAAATATTGAAGTATAATATCAATTTATTTTTTTATAATCAAATTTCATGTCTAAATTAGTATATCATAACTAAAAATCTATAACATTTTTTTATTATGTAGTCGGATACATAAATTATATATTAAAATAATTTTAAAAAAATTAGATTGTTAAAATAGTATAATATTGAAGTATAATATTAATGCAATTTTTATCGTAAAATTTAATTTCTAAATTAGTATATTATTATTGGAAAAGTATAATATTAATGCTATTTTTACTAAATTAGTAAAGTTGTTTAAAGATAATATAATTTTGCAATTAATGATATCGCCAAAAAGCATCTTACGTGTTGCTCTCAGTATCGCTCGGACCCAACTTTTAATATTATATATATGATACTCTCACAACTACAAATTTGTCCACACCACTACATTAATTATAGTATCAATCGATTTATTAAAAGTTTTATTTCCTTCAATACGAATTTTAAAATTGATTAAAATCAACTAAAGCAGCCTCTAAAGTTTTTATTCCTTAGAGATATAGGTCATATTTAAAATACAAATAAAATGAATAGAAAATAACAAATATAAAAAAATGAACAAAAATGAACAAAAATGAGCATAAACAAATATAAATGAATAGAAACAATTAGTTGAAACGAACGAAGTGAGAAGAAACGAACATAAATGAGTATAAATGACCAAAAATGAATATAAATGAAGAGAAATAAACAGAAAATGGATGATATTTTAAAAGTTAATAGGTTTTGATCTATAGTTTTGGGAGTGCATAATCAACCCCAATCACTTTAACTAAAGTTAAATTTGAGGGCATTTAAGCATTAGAGCACGAGGGAGGGTCGTTCTTTTGAGGAATTTTGATGGGAAATAAAAAGAAACATGCACGAAGCACTATGTATGTACTATACCTTCACTTGCATGAGTGTGCAACTCCTTTGCCTTTTGTCTTTGCCCTTTAATTTTATATATGAGGATGAGGTTTTTGAATCTCGAAAACCTACTTTTATTTCACGCCTCCACCATGCATCGTGCATGCATATTATTACGTATATATTTAAACAATTTCATTGTATTTGTATACTCGCTATTCAAATAATAATTTCTTCACCTTGTTAATTAAAGATGTTGCTAACTTTTTTTTTGAATTTTTTTTTCAAAGGAGTTACAAAGAATATTACAATATAATGAGAGATAGGAGAATCGAATTTGAGAACTAATGTACTCATGACCTCGGTCTTGACCAATAGGTCATGACCCCATTGGTAAAATTACATATGTTACCTTGCGTTATTTTCAATTATGTATGTTGCCTTACTTTTTTTCGGTTGTAATATTATATGTTGTAAAAGTTATGAACAGTTATAATTGTGAAGTTCGTTATAAAAAGATATAAGAAATTGTGCGAAGATATAAGATTATAAGTTAAAGATAAAAATAGGAGAATCATATAATGATATTTCGATACTTCAACTACAATTTGTCTTCAATTGATTGAGATCAAACTAAGTTGTTTTCCGATAAAGAAACAACTTTTCCAAGCATAAACTTTCTTCTTGTATTATCAAGATTTAAAATTGGGATGAAAAATATAATCTACTTAAGTTAGACCTTAAGAAAGTGTAAGGAGTTATAAGGAAAACTATAAGGAGGTGTAAGCGATTGTAATGAGTTGTCGGGAGTTATAGGCAACTCTACAAAGCACTGTAAAATAATTGTAAAGTTATTTAGTAAAAGTTGTAAACTATTATAAAAAATGTAAACAACTTTAGGAAACGATAGGGAAGTAAGCTAAAGCTAAAGCTAAATCAAATAGAAACGTAGATTTGTATTGGCTTGTCCCTTCGAGTGAACGTGTAAATTGCTATTACTCGATAGGGTATAATATTTTTGGGTGACTTGGGGTTAAAAAAAAAGAGAGGAAAGTAATAAACAAAATATACGAACACAAATAGTACGAGAGTAGCAGTAGATGACAATCAAATCATTACTCTGTTTCTGTCCTGTTCATTGGTGTCCTATGCATTACTCTGTTTCTGCTCTCTTCATTGTTGTCCTATGCATTACTCTGTTTTTGCTCTCTTCATTCTTGTCCTCCGCTTCAAAGTCCAAAGAAAAGCACACTTCTTCTCTCTCTTCTTCCCTTCCTTTTTCTGTAACTCTCGTCCTTTTAACTCTCATTACTCTGTTTCAGTCCAGCTTTACCCCTGCCCACTTTGTCCCCCTCTTCCCCACCCCCTCTCTCTCTCTCTCCTCTCCCCAAAAAAACCTCCCTTTATCTGGGGAAGAAACCCATCTTCATTATTTATAAGGATCGATCTCTATTATCCCATCTCACTACGAATTAAATCTCTCTCTTCCCCCCAAAAAAACCCAGGAAATTCCAACATGAATGTGAGCATTTCTTCAACTCTCTCTGTATTTCTTTATGTTTCTTCTCTCCTTTGTTTGATCATTGATGATGCTGTTTTGGCTGCATAAATCATAATTGACAGGGAAATTATGGGTGGAAGAATAATTATAAGGTGCCAAACTTTGGAAACTGGGATTATCAGTACAACGATGATCTTCATGATCATGACCTGCCTTACACGCAGTGTTTTGAGAGCGCAAGGCAATCTGGGCTTGTTCGTTATGGCAGTTATCCTCAGCCTTCTGAAGAGACAGATTTGTATGTGGCCGGTGATTTGTATCAAAACGACGTCGTTACTCCTGCTTTCATCGTTGTTCCTCCCCCTTCCTCCATGGTATGCCCCTGCTTCTCTCTTCGAAGTCTTTATTTGCATACATTCTTGCACGACAACAATATAATCAAAAACCAAAAAAAAAAAGAAAAGAAAAGTAAATTAAAAAAATTGCCCACATTTTCGTCAAATAGCTACATTGTCAACAAAATTGTGAAATATCATATATTAACTTGCCCATTTCAACCTATAGATATTAATCATCAATATTTAGCACTGATTGATACTCATAACTCGTAAGTGTTTAATTATATTTTCTAGTTATAATTTTATAATATTTAATACCAATTAATACTAATTCGTATTAGATCATTATTTAGTAATATATATAAAATAAGTCGAAAAGAATACACACAAAAAACACCATCATAGTCGTTATTTGTTCTGCATGAGAAATGTCATTGCTCAACTTCATTACGTGTGACATAAAGTCGGTATCATCTAGTTTGATTGCTAGAGTCTCTAAAAAAATTAATATTAAAAACTCGAGTTGAATAATGCTTATATAAGCCTCTATAAAATCGGTGTATTATGAACTAAAATTTTGTGTGGTTGATGATATTATTATTTATGTTTTAAATTTTTTTTTGATTGAAAAGCAGAGAAGAGGAGGATTAGGTTACCCAAATATCAAAGAGCAGGGGAAAAACAGCATGAGAAAATAATGGAAAAGCAGAAGCAAGAGTGGGGAGGATATTCATTTTCATATGATAATTCATATGAAATAAAAATAAAAAAGCATCAAGCCCAATTCTTTCTCCTCCTCCACTTAAATCTAAGGCTGTGGATCAAGACTTGTATAAGATCCCCTCTGAGTTCCTCCATGTCAAGTCCAAAAGGGTATTTTTCATTTTAAACTTTGTTTTTTTTTTTTTTAACCTCCCCTTCTTCCCCTCCCCCCAACCCCAAAAAAAGTCCCAAAAACTACCTTTGATGGATGCTTAGCTATTCATAAAAAAAGAGAAAAGGAAAATATCTTTTTGGTGTTTCCCCCTTATTTTTCTTTGATATTCTTGGGTATAGATGTTTCTTTTTAATTTAATTTATTTTTAATTTTTATTTTTGCAGAAGAGATCCGCACTAGGGTTCTTTTCAAGGTGTTTGTTGCCTGATTGTGTTTGATCTTTTCACTCGAGTATAAATCTCAACGATAGAACATTTGAAGAGGAAGGACGACATGTTAAAATTGTTATTTAAAGAAAACTATCAAGATTATTGTTTTCACGTTATTAAGCTGAGTTCTTAAGGCATATTATCCTTCACATGCTCCGGAGTATCCGATAGTAATTTTTTTCCTTCTATTTGGGCTTTTGTAAAAAGGAAAATGTTGCTTTTTGGAAAAAAAAAACAAAAAGAGAGAAGCAAAAGGGTAAAGAAAAAAAGGGGGAAACTTGTGGGTGTTTGTAGCTTGTGAGGCTTTTTCCCTTTGTAAATACATGTTTGATGTACTTTGTGAGTAGCCATTGGAACCTTTCTCAAAAGAGAAGTCATGTCCATGTCCATGATGCATTGTTTGTTTTGTATATTTATAATGGTTAGTCAAACTAATTTGAGGAAGTCTACTTTTCATGGCAAAAAAAAAAAAAAATATTTGAAATATGAAAGGTTTGCTTATAAAGAAGGGAAATTTACAAACTAAAGATTAAAAAAGGGGACTCTTTCTTCCTTTAGCTTTAATTTTTGTTCTTTTAAGATGTTCCTTTTATTGGAAATTCAACTAAAGATATAGTATTAGAGGTGAAATACATGTCCTTTTTAACTTTAGCTTACTCACAAATGTTTGCTAAAATATATTATTCAAAAATAAACTTGTTATAAGCAATTAAAGTGATTAATTAAAATGTCACATACTTAGGTGGGTTTGAGGTATTGGTTTACATTAGATTTCAAGTTCGATTCCCCTTTCATATTATTGTATAGGTTTTTGTTGCTCATCCGGAACCCTAAGAAAACATAGGTGAGTAATCATATTAGTTAGAGGATCAAACCTTGAGTTAGTATTATATATACATCACCAAGCACATGCAAGAATATATATATATATATATATATATATATATATATATATATATATATATATATATATATATATATGATATTTTGATGAGATTATGAGAATATATGTTCAAAGAACAAAGAGATTGACACTATTTATTGCAGGAGTGTAACTAAAAAGGAACAACCATAGCATTCAATGTGCCAAGAGTGATTCAATTTTATTTATGACTGATTAAACGGTTCAACAAGAGTGAATAAATTAAAAACTTCAAAATTGAGTTGTACATAGATTTATATCTACTGATTTTGTTTTAAAGATTACATATTCAAAAACATTTTTGCAAAAATTATGATATATATCTTTTTGGAATCGGTCTCTCTGTTAATGCAAATATTTACATAGATAAGGCTCGCTTACATTTATATCTTTTCGGACCCCACACAGACAAACAAGATACTCAGTTGGAGTAGTTATTATTGTTGCTGTTATACATAGATGCATATCACAATCACTCAATTTTGGAATTGCTAGGTTTTACAAAGTTTTAGTTTATTTTGGATTCGAACAACATTCCGCTATTTATAACAACTTTCAGCTTCATTTCAACTCATTTCACCTATAACAGATAACTATTTCAACTCATTCCAACTCATAACAACTATAATAACTATAACAATTAATCATTTTACCTCATTTCAATAAGCTATAACAGTTAATTTTAATAGCTATTTTAACCAGACTGTTAGTAGTAAATTATAACTAAATTGAAATATAATTAAGATTTCAAAGTCACAGAGGACCAACATTGATCTCCTAAACTAGTACACACTGACACACACGATGGAAGCCTATTATTAACTGAAAATCAAAATAGTTAGCAATGAAATAGTCAAACGGAATGAAGCAAGGATATAGGAGAAGAATCGCAACAGACAAAAGTATCCCAATTTTGTAGTTAAAACTTGAGGTTTGTTACAAGTTTTAGAAACCACACTAGTCATTAATTTATACCTCTAAAAAAATTCACCAGTTTCACCATAAAAAATCATTAACCCAATACAAAATACAAACTTGCCTCCAAGAGAAAAGCATAGATATATACTCTGTCCTGAAACAAAGAAGGTACAAAGTTGAAGAAAAAGATTAAGAAACCTAATTAGCTTGATGAATGCCATGCCAAGTTCTGAAGTGGAGATGACTCAGATAGTTAATAAGGGCACCAGAGATGCATTGATGGGAAGAAAGAAGGCTTGCATATGTGCTCCAACGAGCCATGCTGGTTCATTTAGGTGCAGCCTTCATCGGACCGCTCCATCTCCCAAGTTAGGGCTAAAAAACAGGATCAATAATCCATTCAGTACTGCAGGAAAACAGAGTGGGGGCTTTCATAGCCAACTTCCCTCTCCAGATTCGCCCAGGTTTCTAAAAATGGAATGTCGAATGAGGGGGAAAATGCTCTCAACTGGTGCTCTAAGGCATTGAAGGTTATGTAAGACCAAGAGGGGTGGACTATTTTCACGAACCACTCCCCTTCCAAAGGGAAAAAGAAATCCTTTTGTAGCTTTGATGTAAATATGGGGTTACGTCAATGACAAATAAGAAGTGGCAGGTAATGCTGTTTTTGTTGTATTAAGGTGCTATTGTTTTTGTACATATGGAAAAATCTGGGAAATTAGTGATTTTTATAAGAGCTCGTAGTCATGGCTAAAGAGTCTCCAAAAGTTGTATATCAAGCATGCCCTTGCTTGTTCTCGCTTATGGTTCAACAGACCTCATTACTCGAGACTAAGCGAGAACAAGCCAGGTGATCTTATGCATAAATTCAGTGATCAATAGTCAATACATGCTCTACAAGATATGCTCAAAACATTCTGAAATTCCCTAATGGATCAACTCAGGGGAAGAAAAAAAAAAAATCAGAGAGAGGTAACCTTCTCAAAGCACTTCTCACTGTGTGTATAATCTGGACAAACTTACTTGACTCAATCATATACATAGGACCCATCAACCACATATGAACGCATACTTCAGTAATCCCCGCACATCATCCAGCTCGGGAAGCTTTCACTTGAGCAGTCGATCAGCTCTCTACTTGACTCAATCAATCTGGACTTGCATAGAAAATTGACAAAAACATGGTTTTGAAAGCTAACATTTGTTCGATGATATTTCACAACTAATATTATTCATAAGTATCTCGTCATGTCAGTTGCATAAGCAACATTGCCCTTTTTCGGGTTATCAAACACAAATGGAAAACCATTTCTAAGCAATAAACTAAACAAACGTGATCCACTCCGAAGCTATATACGAACATGATCTTAACCATTCCCACTCATATTAGATCACTAGTATCGAGTTTTTCACTAAAATTCCCACTTTGACGAGAGATCTCACTTGAACCCTCTTTAAGAGTGTCCAATGTTACTCGGATTCAGCGTCAATGTTAGCCAAGTGTTGAGTGTCCGAAGAAATACTGCATTGACAAATCCAGAGGATATAAGCCTCACTAAATCCAGTCAGTTAAGACAAAAGGTATAACCTCAATGATAGCCATTAAGCCACCATTTCATTTCTCACTTGTAGGAACACAATCACTCGATATTCAAGCTCCATCACTCAGTAAAAGGGGTTTATTTTATTTTATTTTTCTTGGGGGGTGTTATTGGTTGATTAAGCGATATGAGAATCAATCCAACTGCCAATACCTAACAATCCAAGTATCAAACAATGAGGCCAAACTAAACGATTAAATCAAGCCACCTTACAAATTAATCATATAAGCCCTGACAAAATTAGCCCATGAATCAAGTAGAAACCACAAATTTCTCCTCCTATTTAACAAAGGCATAAACATAATCAAATTCCAAAGCATTTCAAGCAAAACCCTAAATTCACAAAAAAAAAAAAAAATTCTGCTCAACCTTCAAAGAGAGAGAAAACAACAGACTATAGTGAAAATTCGAGAAAGAGAAAGATAGAGGAACGTATCTGCTCTGGGGTGACCTCGGAGGGAGAGAGAGAGAGAGAGAGTATTTGGGTCCAGAATTTCAATGGAGATTCTGAGGAATTTCCCACTGTCGAGGTTTCGATTGGGTAGGTTTGAACGGAAGGTCACCTCGGTGAGATCGAAGATGTGTGGAATTTTATTTTGGGCTCGTCCCTTACCCAAGCCTACGGACTATATGTAAAGTTGGGTTCAAACGTAAGGCTCGGTTTACGTTTCACGCATTTTTTTATTGGATAAATTACAATACATGCATATATATATTTTTTGATAGCATAATACATGCATATATAACATAGGGATAATTAAATTTTAATTTTTTCTATGAAGATAATCGTCTTATTATTAGACTCTTCATAAGAGGTTAAGTTCCATTGTATTAGATTTACAGTTATTTCAAAAAATTAGTCTGAGATGACTACGATTTTATGAAAAATATTTACATGCTCCAAGTTTTTAAAAATTTACTATTATATACTATTTATTTTGTGTAATTAATTTAGGGAGACAACCCGAAATAATTTTATGAATTTCCGATTGTCCGTACGCCTATTCTAAGTTAAAAATTCATAAATTCCTGCTGAATTATCTGCCATACATTAATTACACTGGATAAAGAGTACCTAATAATGTTTGTAAATAGTTTCTAGAAAACCCACTTTATTTTGTCAGTACCACTATATGTTAATACTATAAGCTTAGATGAGTGATGAGTAATACGGTAATTACTACATACTAAAGTAACTCAGTGACATGGTAAGGTATGGCAAAAATTTGACATTTCTGAATAACAAAATAAAAAGTTTCAAGGACGCGGTTGATTAGAAACTCCACCAATGGTTCACATTGTTAAAAGGAACAAATATTTCAAAAATAAGTGCGTCTCGACTTACCTAGGAGTAGTGGATTCACTTATCCCAAATATCATAGTTCATGTTTTGAAGGGTTTGTTTAAATTTATATACAAAATACATATAAATAAAAATAAATGTAAACGAACATGTTAAATTAATTTTTCATGCCAAATCTATTGCCAAAGTGATGGGCATTGTTTTTGGATGACCAACCGGACTTGTTTCTCAGTTGGGTTTTGTAACATGGACATTTTCTATGAAGTCAATTTCTTATTGTTATGAGCCGTTAAAAGTTAATAATTAGCTTATTATAAATTGTGATTAATTTAAATACACATTAAGTACACTTTCCCTCAACTAATTGTATTAGGAAGAGATTTCTCTATCAGCAATTGTTCTGCATCTCTCTCTCTCTCTCTCTCTCTGCCACATTCATTTTGCCTGTTCCCCATGCAAATCGTCCAGTCCCACTCAAAGAGTGAGACTCGAAAAAAATAAAATAAAATTTCAGTCCCCATTATTTAACGAGTAAATTACTCCCAGCTAATTACCATTATCCCAAGTCCAAACAGCCTAACCAATATTCCTATTCTACCATGGCAAAAGGTCGTAAATAGCCCTGAATAGTGAATATCACTTCACTTTCACATGCCACACGAAAGGAATTCATCAAGTCAAGGCCAATAAAGTAAATTTGGCCAAGGAGGACACATGCCAACTGCAAGAGACCGACCACATGGCATAACTCCTAATCCCACACAGGAATATCAACGGAATAAAAGACAGAGAAAAGAAGAAAACAGAGAATAGAAACAGGTTTTACAGAAACAACCGGTAAACTGTACCACATCTCCACTACAAATAGCCCATAAAAACTGCCAGTTGCCGGTTCTCCTTTTCAAATTTTAAATTCAGAGTCATTTTTAACCTCCCAGCTAAGACAAAATTAGTCGTAATCATGAAGCTATTTCAACATTAAGTCATCAACTACAAAAGCATCAGCATCAGTTCACCGTCTACGATAATCAAAGCATAAGCCAATCAAGAGAGTTAAGATCCGACGGTGATTAGGCCTCCACGTCGACAGCCTTCTTCGCAAGGGAGGAGGAAATCGCCCAGACGTATCCGTACGGGTCCTTCACCTTGCCCACGCGCCCAGCATCTTCGACTTCAGTCACTTCACCTTCACGCGCCGCTCCGGCACTCTCGGCCTTGGCCACGGCGGCTTCGACGTCCTCAGTCTCCAGGAAAAACACAATTCCAGTTCCATCGGGTTTCACCCTGGAAATTTCGAAAATAAAACAAAAATAAATCAGAATAAAGTCGGAAAAATATATACTCCCCACCAAAAACAAACAGATCTATGGATTCAACTTGGAGAGAGAAATGAAATGAGCACACAGTAAAGACAAAGTAGTTTTCGTCCACATGAGAGAGAAAAGGGCAAAATAAGACCGGAAGCGAAGCAGATTTTAGCTACAGAACGTCGCAGAAACTTCTGAAAGAAAAATAGATAAAACGGAAACTATATTGCACATAGTAACAGAAATACGCTAAAACAAACGATTATTGAGTCAGATGTCCAAAATAATCTGCGATTACCGAGCCGTGTCATATAAGTCTATAACTACAAAACAGAGTTAAATAGAGCACATAATGCATGCAGGGAGAGAGAGAGAGAGAGAGAGAGATTACTGAGCGGAGTCATCGGCGAGGTCAGAGACAGAGAAGACGGAGGAGCCAAGCTTGAGTTCAGCAGAGAGAACAAGAGGGAGCTCCTGGTCAGCCTTCCTCTTAGGATGCATGGTACGGCTAACCTCCTCAGCGCCAAAGGCGGCCTTGTAGAACTGGACAGCATCGGCAGCCTTGGGCGAGGGAACGACTAGCTGAGGCTTGAACGCGGAGAAGACCACCGCAGTATCGGCCGCCGGAGCTCCGTGGTTCTCAGTTCCGTTCTGAACCTCCTGATCTGCCATTTGAGCTTGAGGAGAGAAACAGATAAGCTCAAAACCCTAGGAGAGAGAAAAGCCGAAGGAGGGAGGGATGAGGAGTAATATGGAGAGAGAGAAGGCAAAAATCAGAAATGGATAAACAAAGAACATTACAGCCACCGGCGGGTCTATAAATAGAAGCGGAAGTGCGGGACCGTTCACTAGTGAAACCAGATTTTAAGGCACGAGAAAATTAAAATATTTGAATAACTTTCTCTGATATTACCAATGTGACCTTGGACGCTTTTAAGGTTGATTTTTGGGCTGACCCTTTTGTACAAAGCCCACTTCAGCTCGTTTTTCTGTTCATTCTTATTTATTTTTAATTATTTTTATGCAGTTTAATTAATTTTTTTGATGGATTATTTATTTCTATATATATATTATTTCTGTACTTTTCATATGTCATTTCTAACATGCCTTTAATAGCATTTTTACAAATCGCCCCATCATAAATTCATTAATTTCAAACCTTCTAAACTTCCACAATTTTTTCTTATTTTTTAAAGAAAGGTCCATCAAATAAAGGGAGAAAAAAAGCAGGGGAAAGGAACACTACTACTACACTAGGCACTAGCACAGTCCCTCCTCCTTGCCGCGTCCCTTTCACGCACATTTCCGCCATTCCATAAATGCCCCTCTCCTCAAGTCAAGTATCCAGCGTAGGGACCACCAGGACTGTCAAGTGCAGATTCAGGCACGGCCATAACCAGAAACCCTACTCTCACGGCCAATGGGACACGTTTCGCCCCTTCATTCAACCAATGCCTTGCCTCTTAGAGAGAGAGAGAGAGAGAGAGAGAGAGAGTAAATTTCATTCCCCATTAATTAACGAGTGATTATTCCCAACCTTATCACAATCATCTCAACCTGCCTAACCCAATATCCTAGGCTGTCATGGTGAAAGGTCGTAAATAGCCCCGCATATTACTTTCACTTCATTCACATGCTATCCATGAAAAAAAAGGCATTCAGTAAGTCAAGGTCAAAACGGTCATTTAGGCACTCCTCCATCCACCACAGGAATATCAACAGTATAAAATAGAGCAGCGAGAGAAAAGAGAAGGGAAACGGATACACAGAAACAACCGGTAAATTGTGACACATATACACTACAAATAGTCCATAGAACAGACAGTTGCCGGTTTTCCATTTCAAATTTCAAAATAATAGCATCAATCTCCCAGCGTAGACAAAATTAGTCGTAATCATGAAGCTATTCAACATTAGCATTTAATTAAGTCATCAACTACAACAGCATCAGCATCAGCATCAGTCCATCATCTACCATAATCAGAACATAACCTAATCAGGAGAGTAAGATCCGACGGTTATTAGGCCTCCACGTCAACTACCTTCTTCGCAGGGGAGGAAATCGCCCAGACGTACCCGTACGGGTCCTTGACCTTGGCCACGGGCCCAGCACCTTCGACTTCAGTCACTTCGCCTTCACGCGTAGCTCCGGCAGTCTCGGCCTTGGACACGGCGCCTTCGACGTCCTCCGTCTCAAGGCAAAATACGATTCCAGCTCCGTCGGGTTTCACCCTGGAAATTCGGAAATAAAACAACAAAAATCAGAATAAGGTCAAAAACAATATATATTCCACCAAAAACAAACAGATCTATTGATTCAACTTGGAGAGAGAAATGAATGAACACAAAATAAAGACAAGAGGTTTTCGTCAACATGAGAGAGAAAAGGGCAAAAGTACGAAAAATCAGATTTCACGATAAATGGGGCTAAAAACTAGAAAAAGGCAGAAGTGAAGAAAAAAGGCGGAAATATCAGAAATAAGCCTAAAATTAAACAAAAACGTAAACGAAACTTTCGGAGCAAACAGATAAATTATCGAGTCGACTGTAGGAGCTAATCGGCGTACTGCGAAACTTACCTTCACAACAAAATAAACTAAAAACAAAGCATAGAAGAACCGAGCGAGCGAGCGAGAGAGAGAGAGAGAGAGAGAGAGAGAGGTTACTCAGCGGATTCATCGGCGAGGTCAGATACAGAGAAGACGGAGTAGCCAAGCTTGAGGTCAGCTGAGAGAACGAGAGGGAGCTCCTGGTCGGCTTTCCTCTTCGGGTGCATGGTACGGCTAACCTCCTCAGCGCCAAACGCGGCCTTGTAGAACTGGACAGCATCTGCAGCCTTGGGCGCCGAAACCACCAGCTGAGGCTTGAACGCGGAGAAGACCACCGCAGACTCGACAGCCGGAGTGCCGTTCTTCTCAGCTCCGTTTTGAACCTCCTGATCTGCCATTTTCGTTTCTGGAGAGAATGAAAAGGCCCGAAACCCTAGGAGAGAGAAAACTGAAGGATGGACGAGGAGAAATATTGAGAGAGAAAAGGTAACAACCAGGATTGGATAAACGAGGAAAATGAGAGTCACCGGCGGGGGTTATAAATAGAAGCGGAAGTGCGGGACCGTCCGATTCTGAAAAATTGAAGATGATTTATGGACGAGGAGAGTAAAATATTCGAATAACTTTTTTCGAATTTACCAATTTGACCTTGGACTCTTTTAAAGCTACTTTTTTCTGGGCTGTCTCGTTTGGACACTCCGGCCCGGTTCTAAATCTGAAAGAAATAATAGGGGATAAAATCAATCAAAGGCAAAAAAAAAACAAAAAAAAAACTCCTTGGGCACATGGGCCTGGGCTCAAGCAAGGTCCGTTTCCATTGAAAAAGGGCCTAGGTCATCCACTGATCCTCCCTTTTTCAATCCAGGAAAAAAATAATAATAAAAAAGAGGCCTACGTGAAAAATGCTTTTACAAAGGGAATACTACTCTGTAATTTATAATAGATAATTTAGGGAAAATAAGGAGTAAGGCTGTCTATATTATATTTCGTATTATTTTTTTTTCTGCATAAGAAATATTAACGTTACAAGATAAATGGTATAATATTCGTTAAATGGAATTTATTTATCTTAAAATGGGAAATGAGAATTTGATGTTTTGATAATAGACATAATTGGTTGGCTTCATTATTAATGGCACATTTATTTTACCGGCTTTTTACTATAAATTTACCGGCTTTTTACTATTGTTTGCTTACTTTTGTAGTGCTTCTTATAATGTCTTCCATACATGTTTGTAATTTATATCTATGATTGAAACTAGAAAATTATAAAAGTATTATTTTTTAAATTAATAAAATAGAAATATGATTATTTTTTAATAGTTTGCGGTATTTAACGTAAAAGATAATCTACATAAGAAAAGATATTTAATAATGACTATAATTTTTCAATCTTATTGATTGACGAAAATATTTTACATATTATTCATAAATAAGTTATATTAGAATTGCGATAATAGGCACCTTTAGACACGAGAGCTCTTCTAACACTCCATTTTTTGCCTTATTATCTCTCTCAAACCGCAAATTATTTATTAAAAAAGGAAAACAAAATACTATTTTGATGCTTTTGAAATTTTAACCTTTTGTTAGTCAAGAAAATAATGAAATAACTAAACATATCAAGAATATTATTAAATTGTGTTTATGGAATTATTACTGTTGTCCTTGCCGTCTTAGCTCAGTGGTAGAGCGCATGGCTTTTAACCATGTGGTCGTGGGTTCGATCCCCACAGACGGCGTTTTTTATTTCCACATTCCAATTGTTTTTTTTTTTTTTTTCCTCAGATGCCTCTAATCAAAGTATCTTCATTATCCGTTTCCAATTCTTACACTTTCAGGCCTTCATCCATGGCTTCTCCGCCAGTTTCATACTCGAATTCTCTCTCCTCAAATCGACCAGTCTTCCCAACGCCACCTATATCCTTCCAATTCCGCACCCAACTTTCTCCGCATCCAAAAACTCCCGGAAAGAGAAGAGTTCCGTTTCCTCTCTCTGCACCAGCTATGAAGTGGGTGGTGGGTACCCAGAATCTGATTTTGTAGAGAGAGAAAGAACCTCTCGTGCCCATACTCATGACCAATTCAACGAGAAACTCGATACCTCCCAGTATGAAGCTCTCCTCAAGGGTGGAGAACAGGTCACTTCTGTTCTTCAGGAGATGATTACCCTTGTAAGTCTCTCCATTTTTTCTCTTATTGCTGCCTGTGCTTCTTTTTGGTTCCTGGTTGGTATTAATAGAATTCCTTAAACCCTAAACCGTGAACCCCAAGCCTGAAATTCATGTAGACTTTAGAATTTGTGGAATGAGGTTACGCTGGTATGCTTATCTGGGAATATCTTCCAAAACATTTACACTAAAAGGCCCATTGAGTCATGATGGTTGAGTTTGTCTCCTCATTGGGTTTTGTGATATGTAAATTGGGTAGTGCTCAATTGTTCTGCTAATAGAGATATTATGTCAATTTTAATGCTACTACTTGTCGCTTAAACCCTAAACCTTAAACCTTAAAACCTTACTATTTATGCAGAGTTGGAAACTTGTGTAATAGCTGATTCTGTTATGTCATTTGGACGCAAAAAGGGTTCTGATTTACGATATTCAGTGTGTGCTTGTCTATGACTTATCCATGAGAAATGATACATATGTGCCACTAGACATTAACCTTTCTTGTAGTTTCTAAATGGAGAATTATTTCTCAGATTGTGTTTAATTACTAAGTGCAATGCTTCCCTTTACCTTGTACAAAGACAAAGTTAAGATCCAGACCTCATTTTACCTTTTGTCTTCGGAATGTATAGCAAGTATTCTCTGATGACTAACATGCTAATAAACCAACGATTATGCACACAGCTAGAGGATATGAACATGGATGCAGCGTCTGAGGAGGTTGCTGTGCAGATAGCTGCACAAGGAGTTATTGGCAAGAGGGTTGATCAAATGGAATCAGGGTTTATGATGGCTCTGGATTACATGATTCAAATGGCTGAAAATGACCAGGATGATCAGGTAGTTGGGTACGATGACTTTACCTTCATGGATTGTTGTTATCTCTTCTCTGCTATACTTGTCTTGCTAAGTTAATACATGATGAAAAGTCTAGTTTTGTTTGTATTGATTATTGAGTAGAATCAAGAACTGCATGTCTTACAATACACTGGTACTGGTGCTTTTGGATTCTTAATGTTTGGTGCTCCTAAATTTACTGCCTTTGAGGATGTGATGTGAATACAGAAAAATAGGAAAATGTGGAGCACCCTTTTTGTTTGGGTATGTAAAAAGAAAGGTTTTAAGAAACAGTTAGACGGCAATGAAATAAGAAAACTGTTGCCTGCTGACCGTATGTGGCTGAAGGGACTAGTGATGTACTAATATATTTTGCAAATGTTTACAACGATTTGCTGAAACTTGTTACTTTTCAGCGCAAGTCACTTTTGGAGGTCGTCAAAGAGACAGTGCTATCCCATCTCACAAAGAAATGCCCCCACATGTGAGAATGATTTCTACCTCTGTGCTATCATTTATACTTTCTCTTCATGTCTAGCAAGTGGCTTCATGTATTGATGGGTACCTCTCTATAAACACTGCTCTTGTGTCCCTAGGTACAAGTAATTGGATTACTTTGTAGAACACCGAAGAAGGATAGCAGACATGAGCTGCTACGAAGAGTAGCTGCTGGAGGTGGAGAATTTAAGGGTGAAAATGGCACAAAAGTTCACCTTCCTGGTGCAAATCTGCTTGATATTGCAAACCAGGCTGATGACTTATTGGAGGTATTTGCTTGTCATTAGGATGTTTCCTTTTCTTTTCTGAAGGGCAATGCTTGAAAGTTGAAAACTAGCTATAAATGAGAGCTGAAGGTGTTCATTATCTTTCATGAGTTTTTCATTTGCATCTTAACCTATCTGTAGTTTGGTCGTATATGTATTATGTAATACCATATAACCTTTGTAGCACATTTTGGCTGTTCTCTGAACACCAAACTGATATGATGGAACTGTGAGTCTTAAATACCAACTGAGTTTCCTTGGTGGGGTAGACGTTAGTGGGAACATGATATACACTTTAAACATCTTCATGACAAAAATGCAGTAGCTCCAAGCATATTAGAGTAAGGACATGGCAAATTCATCTCATCTAACAGTGTAACTGAGAGTCCCGTATAGGACCTAATTCTCAGGGTTCTTGTGGAATCTATCAGGCACCTTCTGAAGGTGACCTTGCTTGGTCTTGGCATGGTGTTGTTGCAATCAGTACATTGATATACAGCAACATATTGATGATTTGGGTCATCATTTAGTGCCTGGTAGTGGACATGACTCTTATTCCTTGAATGGTCATCAGCTTATTAGAAGCTAGCCCTCCTTATTCTGCCCCCTTCTCCATCAAAAGGTATGGTAAATTGGTAATTATGTGCAATGCCCTTGGCATATTTATGTCTTGAAAACGAGGTTTGTGTGTTTTTGGTCCTTGGTGTGGGTCCTTTTGCATCTGTTGACATACCATGACGAAAGATTTTATACATTTCCCTAGTCTGTCACAACTCCATACCATTCTTACACTGGTGTCAAATGAATATGTTTGACAGACGATGGAGACTCGTCCTGTTGTTCCTGATAGAAAGCTTCTTGCAAGGCTTGTTTTAATCAGAGAAGAAGCTCGAAATATGATGGGAGGAGGAATACTTGATGAAAGGAATGACCGAGGTTTCACTACCCTTCCTGAATCAGAGGCATGACAGATTTCTGGATTTCCAACTTGTCTATTCCTGGACATCTTTTGTAGATCTTGTGGGATTGTGTACATATATATGCAAAACCACGTGGTTCTTATCTCCTTTTTGTGATCATGTCTTTCTTACATGTGAAAATACACTACTCCCTGTGATGCAGGTGAATTTTTGACCAAGCTGGTTGCTTTAAAACCTGGGAGGACTGTCCATGAGATGATTAAAAATGTAATGCTAGGCAATGACGAAGGTGCAGATGATGAGGAAAACAGAACCAGTGGGTCACGTGGAATTGTAGGAAGAGTAAGTATCTTTGTGCATGAAAAGTGAAAAAAGAAAGAACATAGGGAGCCTTCCACTATGTGATTCTATGATATATTGACCTCCTGTGGTTTCACATATTTCCAGGAAAGTCTAACTGGGCGTAAACCCCTTCCAGTGCGCCCTGGGATGTTTCTTGAGACCGTGTCCAAGGTAAAAGTTGCCAATTCAAGAGAATTGTCTGTCAGCAAGTGAAGAGATGGATAGAAGTCCTAATGTACTTTTATTCTTTGCTATCAGGTATTGGGGGCATTTATGCTGGCAAGGACTCAGGTATCACTGCACAACATCTAGAATGGGTATGTTAATTTTTTCCTTTTCCTTAATTTGGAAAACTGTCTTAAACGTATATCATTTGATTTGAGGTTATTCAAATTACGTGTCAAATGATGCTGGCTGGACTTCTTTTACCCACCATTGTCCGTTTCCTTGAGCTTCTTCCCTGACTTTCTGACAATACCATCCACTCGATGTTCAAATAGTTTTCTACTCGTTTCCCTTTCTTATTTCCATGTGTGTCCTGTAGGATGGTGATTGTGAATCTTAGGTCACTTTATGATTTTTGTATCAGGTGCACCAAAAGACGCTTCAAATTCTGGAAGAAATAGCATTTTGAGGTTCTTCCTCTCAATGCTGTATTGGGGATCCTTAAGTTGCAAATCAATTTGATTCTTCAGACGGTTGAGGTGCCGGGCCTTCTGAAGCTGAATACCCTGATTGTGTAAAGATAATCTGAATCAAACTCAGATACAGTGAGGTATTAGTCTGTCTGATGATGCATGTACTTATCCTCCATAAGGTGGTAGGCTCGACTCAATATATACAGCCACGAGTACATGACAACTGGAGTTGGTGGCACTGTTGGTGGGGTAGAGTGAAAATAATAGGTATATCAGTATTAGTGTATGTGACATAGGAGCTCTGGAAACAAGTTGCATTTGGATCTCCCGAGACCCTGCGATGGGGGCCCCTGCATGTTTGTCGATCAAAGTGAACCACCTACAAGTCTACAACCATTGACCAAAAGAATAGCCTTACAGATAAGAGGCACTAGAAAGCAAAATCAGGATCAAATATACCAAAGAATCAAGCTCTGGTATGGTATTGAGCAGAATCAGCTGGTAATGATGGCATTTTCAAGCGTTCAATTACAAGGATCAGAATTCCATGTGGGTGGGTGAATTATTTTAGAGAGCCAAATGCAAAATACAGCACAGAATGTCTTCTCATCTTTTTGCTTCAATTATTATTGTAGAAGCAAAGTTGTTTGCATGCTTTTGGGTTTGCCTTTTCTCTGGTAAATATCTTTGTTTGGTGCTTACTGGCCCCATAAGCACAGTCTACATACCTATTTGTTTCAGTACCCCCCCAAAAAAAAAAATCCTATTATGCTTTCTCTTTGTTTTCTCACACATTTTTTAAAATTTTTGGAGACTCATTTGTATGTGGGTGTGTTTTATTAGTTGCCACTGGCCCCTCCCAGCTAGCAAGCTTTTTTTTCTTTTTAATCCCGTGGTATATGTAGCATAATGAGTGACACAAAGGATGAGGTAGACGTGTTATATCGAGTTCTCTGCTACCATCCCTGCGAACTTCATTGAATAATGTTGGTGTTGCCTAAGCCTAACTTTTTTGTTTCAATTGGAGGCACAAGATAGATATATATCAACCCTATATGATTTTGATTGATCACTTTTATCTAGTATGGTGGATTTTACAGAGGTAGTCCCAAGGATAAAAATTGTTCTGATCTTCTATGTTTTCTCTTGTAGGTGGCGTTCTAGTTGATAGCATTGGTGTCTATCCCTATTTACCACACAATAAAAATAAATTAAACATGAAATTGCCTACGTTTAAGAGATAAAACTATGAGATTGAGAAGTTTATATTTTTATTCATCGCACTAATTAAAAGTGGATTGTTTAATTCATTTAAAATTTAAAATATAAAAAGCTTTATGTTGGTCCAGTCGGCAAAAATTTGGGTCGGGTCAAATTTAGATTGGACAAATCGTTAATTTATAAGATTCGGACGAAATATTTTGCCCGATACCTTTTTCATGTTAATTTCTAGGTCGGACAAATTGGACAAACTTAAATTTAGTTAAAATCAAGTTCGGACAAAAGAAATAAGAAAAATCTCGTGTTTAAATTTAAAATTCAAACACATAATTGATGACCGTACACGTTTTTTCCGGTTCGGATAATTTTGGGTATTCGTGTCATATGAAATTTTACCTGCACTAATTTTATGTCACATTATAAGTATGAGGCTTTGGATTCAAGTATTGTGTGTATATATGTTACCAAAAGTTTTGGTCCAATCTTACTATTATCCTATATGAGTTTATAGTTTCAAACTTTAGAATTTTCCTCTATTTTTTGTAACTTCTTTCAACTTTTTTCAAAATCTTTTAATGTACTGGTATTATGTATTTGAATAACAACAATTTCTAATATAAATTTTGTTTTTACAAGTTCTACAATCTATATTGAAATGATGTCTTATTTTTATCGGTATGTGGAGAAGCACCTGAAGAAAAGGAAGAGGGGAGGAAAAAAATAACCGAAAAAGAAAAAGAAAGAAGGTATGGGTAGGGCTAGGGAGGGAGGGACCGAAGAGGGTTCAAATCAAATAATGTACGTTGAAATGGGCTCGCAACAAGCATACGTCAAAAGTAGCCGTTAGGGTTTGATTAAGTTGATCCTTGTCTTGGGGTTGGGAGCGCTCATCTTTTTCCATTTCGTGGGGTCAGTCCACGGCCGGACTCACCCCCTCCCTCTCTCTCCCTAAATTCGGTGTTGAAAAAAGGCAGCTCCTTCTCACATGCCCTGCCTTGCTTAGTTTATTACTCCTCTCAAGTTTTGATTACCTTCACGTTTCCTTCCCATCATCTCTAGTTATGCCTCCCTCACGTTATTTTCGCCTTATTCTCATCTTCCATATTTGCTAATTTTATTTCACATTTCAATTTTTGTATTAATTTCTAAATATATTTATTATCTCGTTATTTATTTTAACATTGTATAACTTTTACTCTAATTCAATTGTGTTGGCCTTGCTGAATTTTTGTTCGGGATTGGTTTATGAATAATATTACCCCTCTTCTATCAAAAAAAAAATTACTATATAACTTTTACTCTAATTCAATTGTGTTTCCATACTATATGTATTAGTTAGCTAAAGTAACATAATTGGTTATCGAGAGTTATGTTGATCCACTTACATAAATTTTTACGCCTTAATCGTACAAAAAAAGAACTCCTACTATTAGAGTTAGCTATGCTAATACTTAGACTAATCCGATTTTAAGACCTATCTAATACATAAAACATGTATAACATAATATTTTTTATTTTATATCTTACAAGTAAATTTAAACTAAACATGGTTTCTTAAACTTCTCTATCCAAATCCCTAAATAGGTGGAGAAAAATGAATTTTATATATTTCGCTAGAGTGCTCGAATTAAAACGTTATTGTACTATTCCAAAGATAAAAAATGTTCTCGATTAATTTATATGACATTTTTAATACGCTTTAATCGGATAACACGTATCAATAATATAATAATAACCGTAAAATATAAAATTAATCATTATTATTTTTTATTTTTGGATAATATAATGGCACTTTTAATCGAGAAACTCTATTTTGGAAATTATTTGTTTGAAATTTAGTCATCTTTAGAGAGTGACTTTATAAAGAAAGGCACCAACGGTAGAGAGAGGGAGAGGGCACAACAGTGGCTATTTTGAATTTAAGCAAAAAACAGCTTTGCTCCACTGAGAGACAGCTCTACCCCCTTCTTCTTCTTCTTCTTCGTCTTCCCTTCTCTGGTCACTCACAGACCAAACTTATTTCCAGAGATTTTTAGAGAGAGAAAGAGAAGCTTTGAGCTAATCATGGCTGGTTACGTCGGGATTTTGGTGTCAGATCCATGGCTCCAGAATCAATTCACTCAAGTCGAGCTTCGCAGCTTGAAATCTCAGGTAAATCGCTTCTCTCGCTTCATTTCTCTTCTCGTATTGGAGTCCTGCAGATCCTGACCGAAAATCTGCTGAATTTTGTTTTTGCAGTATCATGCGCTGAGGAGAGAGAGTGGACCTCTAACTATAGCCGATTTGCCGTCGAAGATGTCCACACTCAAGGTCGTTGGAGAAAACTTGACGGAAGAAGAGAGAGATTCGTTTCTTCGAAGCTCGTACGAGAACATGAGCGATGAGGTCGATTTTGAGCTCTTTCTTAGGGTAAGTCGGTGTTTTTCAAGTATTCAGTTGGCATTCGATTACTCGGTTTAATGAATAGGTGCAAATTGTTGATCTTATTGAGTTGAATTTGTAGCAATTGCTGAATCTCCTTCATCCAAAAAAATAGAGGAACTAAACAAATTGATCAATTATTTTGCGTTCGGAGGTAGATCGATCCAAACCGGTATAATGTCTTGGTTATTGATTGAGCTTGAGCAAATGGCTTTTTTTAACTTCTTTGAGATGCTTTTGTCTGAAAATCACACCTGAAGGAGAGGACGCAACGAACCCCCGGGGAGGGACTATTTGAGCATCTAGAATGAACTCCAAAGGACTCTGTATGATGATCTTCCCCTGGTTTTTCTGCTTACCAGCAAGTTCTGGTTGGTAGTTATCTTCATTGAGCTAACTTTTTTATTGAGGCTTATATCACGAAAGAAAAAACGTTTTAATTGAGGCACTTGAAATCTACCTGGATTTCATTTGGAATGTTTATGAGAAAAGTTGAGGGGAGCTTAAGTATGGGTTTGAGGGATTAAGCTTCACGTGGCAAATGGAGGAAGATTGAGTCCACGACTGACTTCATGTCGAAATTGTGTTGGCCTTATTGAATCCATAATTTCTTCTGTCATTGGCAGTTCTCAGATATAACCAGTTTTGGTCTTATGGTGTAAAGAATTTCTTGTGCACCACAGGTGTATCTGAAGCTTCATGTACTTGCAAGTTCAAAATTAGGAACACCAGCTAAGAATTCATCAGCTTTTCTAAAGGCTGCGACAACAACATTGCTTCACACGATTAGCGAGTCTGAGAAGTCATCTTATGTCACACATATCAACAATTATCTTGGAGAAGACAAGTTCTTAAAGCAATACCTTCCAATTGATCCTTCAACCAATGATCTATTCGAGATTGTGAAGGATGGGGTTCTTCTATGGTAAATGTTTATTTCCTTGTTACTTTTACTTCCAATTCTCAAGTATCAGCATTTCTGGAACTCATTGGTTCTTTTTCCCTTGCTCAACGTGGTTACAAAATGCAGTAAGCTTATCAATGTAGCTGTTCCTGGGACAATCGATGAACGTGCTATTAACATGAAAACAGTGCTCAACCCTTGGGAGAGGAATGAAAACCATACATTATGCCTTAACTCAGCTAAGGCTATTGGGTGTACACTGGTTAACATTGGTACTCAAGACTTCATTGAAGGAAGGGTGCGTTGAGATTGCAGTATCAGTTAATTCTTGTATTTATCGGTCTCCTTACATTTGCCTATATATTTCAAAAAGTGAAGAGAAATAACTGCACTAGAATGTTCTCCTAATGTGGAGCAATAGAGTGGCTTGCAGCTGCATCCACAAGTTCAAATGATTGCTTAGGCATACAACTTTATTACTTCCTTTTATGGTTGTGTCCTTTGATTTTATTTTTCGTTTAATACTTAATTAAATAAGCAATTCCAGTTGTTCCTTATCGAGGGGAGAGGTGATGGGTTAGCAATGCCGATTGTTTCCCTGTCAAACCTAGCTTGAGCTTAGCATTTTTATTGTTTCAACAAGTGATGCTGATGTAGCAATTGCTTTTTGGTTACAGCGTCATCTTGTGTTGGGATTAATCGCCCAGATCATAAAGGTAATCCTTTCTTCCAAAGTTCCTGATAAACTATATCATTTTAAAACTGTTCTACTATTCAGTCATGTGAAACAAAAAAGGAAAGAAACGCTTGTTCTGTATAAATTCTCAACTGGCTTCTCTAAATGAGAAGTATGTGGTATACTTTACCTCCACTAGAATTTAGCTTGACATTATTATTTGTTAATATCTGTTTGTAGATACAACTCTTGGCAGACCTCAACTTGAAGAAGACGCCTCAGCTGGTTGAGTTGGTGGATAGTAGTGAGGTTAGGATTTTTGCAATAACTCTCATGCTCGTGCAAAGTTGATTATTCGGTATTTGATGTTCAAGATCTTTATTTTTATGTGATGCATGTTCTGCCTGTGTGTCTCAAATTATCAGGATGCAGAAGAATTAATGAATCTTCCACCAGAGAAAATCTTGCTGAGATGGATGAACTTCCAACTAAAAAGGCCGGGTACAAGAAAGTTGTCACAAACTTTTCATCTGATATAAAGGTATGTTCGTAGTGTCTTTTGTTTTGTACCTAGCCAAGATGATTGCTTACTAGATACCTCATCTTTCATATGCATGGCTTCTTTGTTCCATTATTTCAGTTGTATTAGAAAACATAAACATATAAAAATTTCAGAGGCTAGAGTTTTATGGTTGCTGATCTATTGGTGCCTAAGTTTCAATCTTTGCTATTGTCTATGGACTATGGTTGCCAAAGCATTATGTTGTCTATATTTTCATCATAAATTGAGTAGATCTCCAAAGTCGCTCATTTTCTTTGCAAAATTATGCTGCTTCTGTGTATTGCATGTTTATTTGATATGATGAAAGTTGGAGACTTAATATTATTTTCATTGCCATGTTCTTGTAAAAGCAGAATAGACAAATGAATCTTAAATATTTTTCACAGTAGAACTTGTAGTATATGATGGGATGAGGATATATTCTCTCCCTTTTTCCCTTTTCTTCTGGCCATCCATTGCTTGCTGACATGATAGCTTGATTTGTTGTGCAGGACGGAGAAGCTTACGCTCACCTCTTGAATGTCCTTGCTCCAGAGCATAGTAATCCAATGACATTGACAGTAAAGGATCCTCTAGAGAGAGCAAAACTAATACTTGAACATGCCGACAAGATGGGCTGCAAAAGATATTTGACTGCAAAAGACATAGTGGAGGGTTCACCGAATCTCAACCTCGCTTTTGTTGCGCATATATTTCAGCATAGGTGAGAACTAATGCTGTCAGAACTTGCATTATTGGTTATATTATGGAGAAAGCAAACACTGCACCAGAAGTGAAAACTGATCTCGTCTTAATGTGGATTTGATCATGAAATATACAAATCATTAAAAAAACCCACAGAATTAGGACAATAGGGTACAGACTGAACATAATCCATATTCATCTGATAGACTTTTCTAAGCATTCCCCACCCCTCCCAATCAGGGTTCAGTGGGGATCTAAAACCCCTTCCCTGCAGTTTTGCTTGCCCTCTCTCCGCTGTGGCAATTATCTCTCCAGGAAAAAAACGAATAAATTGATGGTCATCACACTTCAATGCAAAGTAGACTTCATATCATATCTATAGTTGCATTAAGTGAATTTTTAAATGTTTTCTAGGCTATTCATGTGTGCAATCCCTTTGGTGCGACTAAATGAATATCTGTGGTATCCATGATGTAGGAATGGGCTCTCTACTCAAACGGAACAGATATCTTTTCTTGAAACTTCACCAAGTGATGCTCAAGTCTCACGAGAAGAACGGGCTTTCCGCTTTTGGCTAAACAGTCTTGGTAATTCAACGTGTATTGATAGTGTATTTGAAGATCTTAGAGATGGGTGAGTATCATTGTACTTTGCATACATATTACCAAAATTCTCTAACAGAGAATACTCCTGAAATGTATTTGAAGTGTTACATTTGATGGTTTCCGCTCTTGAAACATAATTTATCTGGCTCGTAGGTGGATACTTTTGGAAACAATAGACAAGGTGTCACCAGGAATTGTCAATTGGAAGATTGCTAACAAACCACCCATCAAGATGCCATTCAAGAAAGTTGAGAACTGCAATCTAGTAGTAAAGCTTGGAAAGCAACTGAAGTTTTCCTTGGTCAATGTTGCTGGAAATGATATTGTGCAAGGAAATAAAAAGTTGATATTAGGTACATGTGGTTGTGATATGGTTTCTACTTTCTATGTCATTGTTTGCCAATATTTGTGATTTTTTATTTTTTATTTGAGGTGGAGGGAGTCTAAACACTTCTTTTTACCAATGGAATAACCATTTGATCAAATTCGAAATTGATAATTCTCAGCGTACTTGTGGCAATTGATGCGATGCAACATGATCCAACTCCTAAAAAATTTGAGGTACCATTCTCAAGGGAAAGAAATCACTGATGCTGACATTCTAGAATGGGCTAACACTCTAGTGAGAAGCTCAGGAGGGAAGTCATGCATGACTAGTTTTAAGGTATGAAATTTGTTCTGTTACTCGTGAGCAAGTTGAGCAGAGACAAGGTTTCTATTGAAATCTTCCTTTCATGCAAGCTAGAAATATTCTAAACCATTGTCTCTAGAGCTTCTTATTTATCTGGGTGCTTATTCTATCATATGATTAGTTCATGGCTGAAATTGGTATTCTATATGTCTACTATTACATTTTGAAAAAGTGTGCATGGTGATTTGCTAAGATCCTAGGGAAGTTGGGCACTACCCTTGATATTCTTGTCTTTTCTCTTTTTCTTTTTTTTTTTTTTTTTGGGGGCGGGGGGAGGGAATATGTTCGGTAGTAAGGTACGCAATCACAATCTAGAGGCCCCATCTGAACATGTGAGCAGCCTCGTAGTAAGAGAAGTCCCCCATGTATTTGGCAAGATTCACACCTAACTTGTATAGAAAGTTGGCCTTCCTGCCATTAAGGCCATCCCTAGCATGGCTAATTCTACTGTCACAGCTTTTCTTTTATTTTATTTTTTCTTCTAAAGACTGTTCCTAGCATCTAATGATTGTCTACTATAAGTACTATTAGATCCAATATAGAGATAATGCTGTGTGTAGTAAATTCCCTACACATACCCTATGATGGGCTTGGGACATTGCTGTTGTCTGGGTGGTTTTGGTACATTTATTGTGAATGATTAATTATAGTGTTGTTTCACCTCCTCTTCCTTCAACTACACCACTTGCTTTTTTAATTGTTTGATTATAATTGGTTTCTGTATGAACACACATCTTGACTTTACCCTACCCCATGTAACCTATGGTGGCGTTGCTGCTGCTTAGCCATCTCATAAGTCATCGTTTTTCAATGATGAAATTGTGTACTTGGATTAGACAATGTTCTTCACGTAGGAAAGATAATGCTTTGTCTAAAATTATAGCTGTAACTCAAGTATGTTCTAATTTTCAGGATAAGAGTTTGTCAAATGGCATGTTTTTCCTGGAGCTTCTTAGTGCAGTGCAACCCAGAGTGGTAAACTGGGCTCTCATTACAAAGGGTGAAAATGGTATGAACTCGACATTTTGTACTTGCAATGTTTCATTATTTTGTTTTGGGAAGGGGGGTGTCATATCTTGTGTTCATTTATTTTCAGTCCTTAGCTACCAGTTCTGTTATGTTTCAGAGTATTATTTTCTTCTGGTTTCATAAATATTTATTTAAACAATGGCATGGACAGGTCTGTTTCAGCATATGCTGAATGTCTGAGGAAATTGTTCATAAGAATAAGATGCAAAATTGTTTATCATTGTATTTTCACTTCCTGGCACCATAATAAGAAAGGCTATGCTGATTGATTGCTAGAGCTACTTGTGGGACATCCTTCTGAGATTCTGACAATTTCAGAAGTTGGATTGGTTTGTTGACATATTGAGAAGCTCCAAATCTGGATAACCTATGAACTAATAATCTAGTTCATTAATCTCATAACTGCTATTAAGCTCTAATCAGGATCTATTCTGTTAGAGAACTGAATAGATATGATTTAAGGAAACTGTGACATTGTTTCGGTGGGAAACTTTTGGTGTTGTTCTCATCCTGGGAAAGCAATCCTCTTAAATTGTTGAGTTGAAATCTGCAAGTACTTCTGATGTGTGTTATATTGAGATGTTTGGTCGCACTACAATCTTTTTGCTGTAGCAGTTGAAAGTCAACTAGAATAATTGCAAAAGAATAAGTCTTACTAATGGTAAATCATTAGTGACATACTGGATTTTCCATTATGTATATGTTCTTCACCCACTGTCTCCAATCTTTTCGCTGGTCATACTGATATTGCTTCATATCTTGGATGCAACCCAGATGAAGAGAAAAAGATGAATGCCTCCTACATCATCAGTGTGGCACGGAAACTTGGATGCTCAATATTTTTGCTTCCTGAAGATATCACAGAGGTACTTAATAAACTGTCACGCTTGATCTATTTTCATTACTCTTAACACCGGGAAATGCAACACCTGCCTTCTTTTGTTTTCAGCACAAAATTAATCCTTATGACTAGTAATGTCAGACTCGTAGTAATGGTACTAAATCTTACATTGATTCATTCGTAATGCATTTTCTCTGCCTTGACGGTCTCAACTCAGTGAGTTATAATGAGATATTAACTTCAGCTTTTCATGAAGCTTACTAGCAGTCCAGTTACTGATCTCAGTATAACTGAATATTTCCCAAGCTCTAATGTCAGCTCAGTCATTGCATTACCTCTATTGGCCATGTTCTTTCGTCTATTTTCCAGTCTCAAATTCTTTATCGATTCCTCAATTTAGTAGACTCAGTAGCTCCAAAACTTTCATCTGCTTGGAAATTTTCCAGTATGAGGTGAACCAGGATTGTTCTTGATAACTGTATTTTAAGCAAATCTATTTCTTTATGCTTTCTGAAGAGTATAATATATTTACCAATTGGCATTCCCCTGCCTGATTATCAGGTGAACCAAAAGATGATTCTGACATTGACGGCGAGTATTATGTATTGGTATCTGAATCAATCCGTTAATGATAAATCATCTAGTTCTTCAGACAGCGAGAACGGGAGTCAATCTGAAGCAACATCAAACTCCACCCTCGACGACGCTGCATCTGAATCATCAGTAGACTAAGTTAGTTATGATGCAAAATTTGTTCATTATAATGGGTGGAATTTCAACTGAAAGTTCCATCATTACCATACCTTCCCTTCCCTCCCCCCACCCCCTTTTTGGTTTATATTTCTCTTTGAAAGAGTGTTCCAGGAGAAATTAGATGTGAATAGTCAAAGGATCATTCACCCTGTAATTGTAGCTTGAATATATATTATTCTTCTCAGCAAAATATTGAAAACTATTGTACACCATCTTTCTTTTTTATTTTTATTTTTATCACTATTGTACACCATCTTCATGTGGTTTATTTTTATTTATTTATCAACAAATAAATATCCACATGGGAGAACTGAGAAGGCCTAGCTGAGAATTGGGCTTGGTTCAGTTTTCAACCCCTTTTCTTGAATCGGCCCAACTTTTTCGGGACAAAAAAATAAAAAAGAACAAATGAAATGTCGATTATTTTTTGTTTTAATCAAGGGTGTTATCTTTTTCACATGGAAAAAAAAATTATTAAAAGTCTTACCAACAAGTATACTTACGAGAATGCGAATTTATATTCATCTCTTTGTCGTTGTGAGGTCACTATTACCTCAACCAAGTATTTAGTTAGTACAAAATGTGGATGATTTGAATATATATAATTACATTGTCGGTCTCGTCTTAGTTGGTAAAAGCTCTTCCGATAAATGCACTTTTAAGAATTCGAACTTGAATTTTCTTCTTTACCGAAATGAGGTTGTTGTCACCTTAACCAATACTTTATTAGTTCTTCTGTCTCATTTGATTGGGGCCATTATTTAGATTGAATTCATCTCCATTGTAGCACAAGTTGTAGTTTAGTGAGAGTCTCATTCACCACCTACCCCGTCCGGAATCATCCTCAAGCCATGGTCATATCCTCTAGCTATCATTCGGTCGTTCTCCATATTCGGACCCTACTCCAACACAAATTTGGAGGAATCACGAGCTGACACGTCAAACAAGTGAAAACATGCTTATGAGATGTATGACCTCCTTATTGGATTGAAATCTATTTTGGGTGAGATTCATGGAACTCAAATGACAGGGTTGATGGTGAACACTACGGTCCACGGTATGACACATCGGATGGATCTCGGTCCGAGGCTAGGTCCCACCTAGAAATTTCTATCCAACTGTGTTATCTTCGGCTTCTAGCCTAACTTTTAAAATAAAACACACTATTAAAAACAAGTTAGGTTGTCTTTATCATAGACGGAATGTAGATTTGAGAAATGGATCATTCGGTTCGTATTCACGTCAGATTATTGTTAGTTTGGGTTGAGTTTGGAGTAGTTGATATTTACTTTAATAAATTTGTCTTACAAACAATATCAACTTTATCGGATTCGGACTAGGCTCGAGTCCATACGATTTTCGTATTCATTTATAGTCAGATCACTTTTATCATACCTAGACGAGACACAAATAGCCTAAAGAGGGGTGCGGGTGTTGGGGGAGGAGACCTTGCCTCTCTTGGAGATTTTTTTTTTTACAATGGTAAGTGCGGGATACCCAACTAAACGCTTATTTTAGAAATAAATCTAATTTTACTTTAAAGGTCCAAGAAAAAGGATAAAGATATCAAGTCTAAACTCTTTTGTAGATTACTAGAGATGGGTTTTCGGCCTAAAGACGTTAGCTTGGCTAACCCAAAGTCTTTTGAATTTGCATGAGCTCGACCTGAAATGAACCATTTAAACTTATCCCCATCCAATCATTTTCACTCTTTTGCTGTTGATTATATTGAAATTAATAGGTATTCCTATTTAGCTAAAATTGGCAACAATATCAATATTTTATGTCTGAGAGAGAGTGTAATTTCCGTTTTTATACACAATGTTTTACGTGTATTTAGCAAATATATATATATATATATATATATATATATATATATATATATATATATATTGATATAATAAGGGTGGGGTGTTTCATTCACTCAACTGCAAATAAACATTGAAATTTACTAATGCCAGATCTAAGATAAAACCCGAACTCTTTGCATATCAAACTTGATATGACGAGTCATAAGGTTGAAGACGTGCCTATTTAGCAATCTATATCATACATATAAAAGTGTAAAATTTTCGCTGTTGACCATAATATTTTACATGTATTTTTCATACTGACACTATCATGTATTATTATATTTTCAAAAAGTTCTGAGGTTGGATTTTTTTAATATGGGTACATTGAATAAAACAATAGCGAGAAGGAGATTGAGTTGAAGGTCTTTTTATGATTTTAAAGAAAAAGAAAAGGAAAATAGTAGTTTTGGCTCAAAAAGGGAAAAAAAAGGGAACTTCGCAAATAGAGTGTACTTCTACAATATTCGACGCAAAGCAAGTAAAAATTTTTGCGTAAAAAAAAATTCCGTCCCAAAAAAAAAACTACTAAATTGTGAAGCATTAAATTTTGGTTCATTCCCAACTTAACTTTGGGGATATTGTTAATTCTATAAAAACTTATCTTTTGAAAATTTTTTGTACAATTTTAGTGTCGTTATAACAAGATTACCCGTATTTAAGTTTTGCCGCCAAACCCTATTACATAAGCTAGTTATCGTACTGCAATAATTTGAAAAACATGTTTGTTAAAATAAAGCCACCCGTATTTAAGTTTTGCATCCAAACGCTACTACGACAAAATTCACATAGACTAGTGGTTGCATAGCACTAGTTTGCGATGCTTTTCACAAGTCATGTAAAGGTTTGGACTTGATATGAAGGAATTAAAATTATAGCATCGGACTGGTTGATAAGTCAATTCTTAAAAGACTTAAAAGATAGAAATTAAGAAAGACAAGCCGTGTCCTTATGCACGGATTTCAAACATAGTTAGGTTAAATGGATCATTTAATTATCTAATTTAGACAAGGATATGAGTTATAATAATTTGTTTAATTTTAGTTTTAATTTCCTAGAGATTGATTAATTATTAATCTTTCATAATTATGGCCTAGTTAATTAGGGACAAACCATATGCTGCTGTCTTTACTTGGATGTGATTCATTCCCATTAATTTCAAGGAGAATGACGTACATTATAGAATAGAGCCCATGCACGAATTTGAAAGCTCAGCCACCCAAAGAAGAAGAAGAAAAAGAAAACCATGGATTGGCATGAAAAAAGGAGTTGAATTTTCTACGTTAAATTCTACACAAATTGAGCCTTGATTAGTCGAACAACACGTATGAATTAAATGAAATTTCATCTCGTATTAATTGACCAAAAATAGATAATTTGCTGATTTATATACAGATTTAAATGTAACTATAAATGTACACAAATTGAGCCTTGATTAGTCGAACAATACGTATGAATTAAATGAAATTTCATCTCGTAGTAATTGACCAAAAATAGATAATTTGTTGATTTATATACAGATTTAAATGTAACTATAAATGTGTATACTTTAAACTTTTTTGTCCAACAACCCTATAGAAAAATACAAGTATATATGTTGACTTATTCCCAAAGCCAATAATACTCAAATGTGTGAAAGTGAGAGTTTTTCATAAGAACATATATCAACATAATGTATGGTTGACATATTGGCATATAGTTCACTCACACATAGAAGTATGGCTCCCCACATAAGTGCACATACAACACATGCATGTGTGTGTGTGGAACATCATTTGAATAAGTGAAGAAAAATACTCCATTTTCTTATGAAAAAATTGAGGTATGAATCTTATTTAAATTAAATATTTTTTTAATAAAAATTCTTATTCTTTTGCCTGTTCGAAGTTACATAAAAACTAATAGAAACATAAATTAACAGAAAAGATTAGAAACGAATAGAAATGAACATAAACGAGTAATAAAAAGAGAAGAAACGAACATAAACGAACAAAAAAAAAAGAAACAAATAGAAATGAGCAAAAAGTATAAATAGATGATGGTTTTTGTATAACGTCGAACAGGTTGTCTATTATAAACTCTTGTTCAAATTGTGAAATACTATGATTATGGTGGAGTAAAAGACCCTCACATATGCCATATTTATTTGATTTCAATCCTCTTATTTCCCTCCATTACATGAGGTCAATAAACTTGAAGAAAAAAAGAAATAAAAAACACTAACTAATTAATTAGTAGATGAGTGCAAAAACAAAGCCATGTATTTTGTCTTTCCAACTCACCTTCATCACACACATGACTAACTAGAAATTAAGATAGTCATTAGAAATTAATTAATATAATTAAATAGGTATTTTAATTAGTTTAGTGGGGTTTGACACCAATAGGGAAGAAAAAGGTGGTCCTATGAATAGATGCAAGCACATGTGATCTTGCTTACTAAATAGCTAAGCATAATTATGAGTTGTGTTAAGGGGTCTAATTGAAACTTGAAGAAAATTTTAAGCATAATTGTGGGTTTGATTAGAGAGCCTAATTAGAGAGAGAAAGTGATGGATGAGTTAGAGAGAAGAATATATATGTGGTTTGCATTATGGAGTGTGAAATCATCTCAAGGCCAAAGATTTGGCCTACCATGTGATGTTCTCCCTTCACTATTGACTATTTGACTATTTAGAGGGACCTCAACCTAGAAAATCCCTAGCTTTAATTTCAATCCCCATGCGTGTGCTTTTGACATTACATGCATATTATGCATGCGTCCTAGCTCCTTTTTTTTTTTCCCTCTAATAATTAAATCGACAAATAAGCCAAAATATAAAAATAATCATAATAATAGAGAGTATTTTTTATCGACTTTATTTTATCGAGGGTGTTTCTCTTTAGGAAGTTTATCGAATAAAAATAATCATAATAATAGAGAGTATTTTTTATCGACTTTATTTTATCGAGGGTATTTCTCTTTAAGAAGTTTATCGAAATTTATTACAGGAGTAAATTAGTCGTTCAAATAAGTCAAACAGTTAACTTAATGTTTGGGAATGATGTAATTTTTAAGATTATTTTACTAATTGAACTAATCGACACCCAGTTTAAATAAAATTTTTATATAATAATAATTTTTTTTATTAATGTTGTGCAGTGCACATTACTATTTTCCCATATGTGTAATATATATGCATTAGTTCGGACATAAGGAAATTATTTTTAATGTATACGAAAAACTAAAGATATATTAATTTTAATTTTCGGTAAATCTCATTTTCGCAATAATCATGAAATGAGGGTCGTCGACATATATGATAAATTACGTGCTTGCCATTGCACGGATTATTTTCTTTGGCTCTAACCATTGTAAATACACTCACAAAATGGATACCAATTTCTTACTAACATGATGTGACATAATTATATAAAAATATAACAATAAAAAAACTTTTTGATAAAATTAAAATCCATCAATCACAATATATCAGTATATTTTTATTACACTTTTTTTCGATAAGGATAGATTTTGAAAATGAACAATATAGTGGGTCAAGCTAGTGTCTTTCACTTACATAGTCTTATTGTATTTCTTGTCGTCTAGAACAAGACCAAGAGAATATTTCAATAATTATCCTACAGTGTATCAATTGAAGACACAGGAAAGAAAAGGAGAAAATCACGGTGGAAATAGTGTTATCATATGGTCTAGGAAAATATGTACACAATATATGTATCAACCAAAGACATAGGAGAAACAATTGGGAGAAAGTAACGGTGGAAATAGTATTTTATGGTTTTTAGGACGATAGATACACAATATATGGTCGATAACGTCACTCAAATCTAGATAAATCAACATGCTATAATCACCTTTTTCTTGACACGAAAAACTTTAACACAGTTTTATTAGTTATCTATCAATATTCTCAAATCTCGAACCTAAAGTTCAATGTATGCAGCGGAAAAAATTATTAATATTGTAACGATTATTAGACACAACGACGTTTATGTGTTGCATGTGTTCAAACAGGGCAAGTTCAAATAATCTTATGTGACTTAATAATTGACAATTGTTTAACTCGTTATACATCTACTGTGTCATGATTAAAGTCCGAGATATACTATTATAGTAATAAAGTTTAAAATCTAGTGAGGTTTGTGTGTTTTAGCATGGAGTTTTTTTCCATCAATTATTGCTATATATTTTGGAAGAATAATGGGGTGGAAATTCAACTTTAATTATATAAAAAAAAACCAAATATTGAGTTTTGATGGCCATAAAGTTTATAAAAGTGGATGAATTAGACACAAAAGATGGGGAAGATAAATATATAGCAAGGCATAGGCATACAACTTGGCATTTTATTTTATAAATAAAAATTAATATATAGCTATGCCTCCTTTTTAAGAGAATATAAGTTAGTTGAACAAAAACAAGAAATAATAATTAAGGACACCACAACTTAGAAAAATAGTAAAGACCACCCTATATATCATATCCAACCACCTATTTTGTTTGCCCATGATGCCATCCATTCAAAGGCATTAAAAAACATTATTATAAAATGTAAACTATGGAGCTTCCTTCATGATTTTGTTGAGCCTCCATGCATGCATTAATTGTATATATTCATTGTCATCCATGCATGCCACAACTCTCTCTTTCTCTCTCTCTCTCTATCTATCTCTTTCTATCTCTTGGTTAAATTGTATCGATAGCACATACTTTCACTGTTACGTGTATATATATTTTTTCATATGTGTATTTTTCATAAATTATATTTTCAATTTAAATTTGCTGAATACTCTCTCCGTTTTAAAATACTTGTCATTTTAAGATTATGTGAAAATATCGAGGAAACAAAAATTCATGATAAAAAACTAAACTGTCCCAAGATTTCATTGGAAATAAAGAAAATCAATGAAAAATAGAGAGAGAAAATTAATTAATAAGGATAAAATTGGTAAACTAATTATTAATATGCCGTTCAATTATAAAGTAACAATTATCAAGAAATAAAAAAATTAATTAAATTGACATGTATTATGAAAGGGAGCGAGTAGCTTGTGAGAGCATATGGTATCTGGAGTGTGATATAGGGATTGTGGTTAAATGGGAACTTTCCAAAATTATTAGATTCTCTCTCACCACTCTTTTTTTTTTTCCTTTTTGTAAATAATTAGGTTAAATTGCACGTACCTAGAAAAAGATAGGAATGTTTACATTATCTTCTTGATAATGCATGGACTTTTCATAACATTATTTCATTTACATGATATTGCCTTGGATCTCCTTAATTATTTAATTCCATGAAGAGTCACTTATATATTGAGGCAAATTAAATTACAAGCAAAGCATATTCTCCTTCCCCATTCAAAATGAAAAGTAAATGAATCGATAATAACTTTCAATCATTTTTTCAAAAAAATTATGTGTAAAAATTCTCAAAATTTTATAAAATTATTTAAGTGGACATAAAAAAAATTAATACTTATAAATTTAATATTACTAAAAAAGTCATCCTTAAATAGATTTCTAACTCCGTCACTGTTATTCAACCCAAGACAACACAAAACCCCGGAAAAACCCAACAAAATAAAATATCAAAAAAAGTTGTGACCCACCCAAAAACACTCGGACTATAACAATTTTAAAAAATATTACAAAAGGCAATATTTTTTTCTTTTACTGTAATAACCTCTCATATTGGCGACTTGGATAATACTTTTCAAAATATACATAAGTAATTATTTTTGTTGTCGAAAAAATATGTAATAATTAAGACTACCTTAATTAAATTTAGTTATGTCCCAATATTTTTTGTGGCTAATTATAACCAAATTCTTATTCAACAAATTACGTAGGCCATTCCATTGTTGTTTTGTAAAAAGCACACTTGAAAATCTAGTCCTTATGAATGGCTTTCATCATTTAGTTCTCAAAAACTCGATTCTTACCCACAAAAATATACTAAAAGTATACCATCTTATTTTTTAATTAAAATTCTCCTATTTTTACAACAATATTTTTCTTCTAATTGCGCTACGTTGTATTAATTATTTTTCTAGCCATTTAGTTAGTATATTTAAAATGATTGTTTAGACAATACTATAATCATGTTAAAAATAATTTAAAATATCTCTTTTTAGTTTTTAGAGTTATAATTTTGCTCAAATACTATAATATATATATATATATATATATATATATATATATATATATATATATATATATATATATATATATATAATTATTGAAATATGAAGCTAAAATCAGTCGACAATTTAATTGAATATAATTGAACCATTACCTAATAATTTTTTTTTAAAGGAAGAAAAAAGACATTTATCATATAACAAAAGGAGTGATGTATTTTTGTTTGTCTAAACAATGTCGTATATCCACTAGAAGTTCATGGAAAATCCACTCCTTACTACCAATCATTTCCCCAAGAAATAAACCAAAAATAAAAATAAAAAAGAAGAGCCAAAAAGGGAGATGGACACACCCCATATTCCCATGTGACTTCATTTTATTAGCTTTGCTTCCATCACCACTTAAATCTTTGGCTAAAATAGTGACACCCCTCCCCCATAGGACAAATAGCACAAATGTGTACTTACTAACTAAGAAGATAATTTTGATCACGATAAGTAGATTTAACAGTATCGAAATTATTTAAGAGGATTGCATTTATAAAGATACTGATCGATATTTTTTCATATCATAATATTACACTCAATTATAAGATGAGTTTCTGTAAGTAGTTTCACACATACGTTGTAAGTGAAAAACGAAAATAAATATTTATAATATCGACTTGGTTTCACATAAAATTTCATGACAAAAAGAATGTACTTATTTTAATAAAAATATGCCATATTTTAGGTTTTAGATTTGAGAAAATTTCCACTAGCTAGAAGGGAGGAAGTTGAAGAAAAAATAGTGAGGGAGCCTAATTTGAGGGGGAGAAATTGGGGACCCATTGTTAGTCCAAGAAAGTAATGAAAGCATGTGCAATCATATGGTGGTTGGCCCTTCATAGCCCCACCTCACTCCTATTTAATCTCTCTTTTCTTCCTATCCAAAACCCTCATTTTCAAACACCCAAGCTTTCAACTTTAATTTAATTATCCTAGCTAGCTACACCCTAGCTAGCTTTCAAAAATCCCTAAATTAATTTTTCCAATTAGGGTTCAAGAGCTTATGCCATTACATTGATGACATTTTCATGACTAGTGAGAGATGGATCCAAAACATCAATATATATATGTGACAATTAATTAATACAAGTTATATTTTAATTTTAAATACTTAAATTTATATTATATATATTCTTTAGTATATAAAATAAAAAAGAAAATTATATAGAGTTTGCTTTCAAGAATCCCTAATTGAGAGCCCATGCCATTCAATTGATGATATTTCCTCTAGCAAGGAGATTTTTTTCCAAGTATGAAGATAGTGACTTTACGAATTAATAAAGTCATATCTTGATTTAAATCATTAATGTTTTCTTTATGTTGCATTGTTCGATATATATAAAATTTAGAAAAAAATAATTAATAAATAGTAATACATTTATAATACCTACATAATTTTTTCCTAAACTATTTACAAGTTTATGTGAATGTAAACCACAAAAATAATTATAATTTCTCTTGTTTTATTTTCAGGGTATGTTTAAAATTGTTGTTAAAATCGGTTGTTATCACTCGTTATGATTGAAATGAGCGAGATGAGTTGAAATGAATTACTAGCTGAAATGATTAGTTGTTATAGCTATTATGAGCTCAAATGAGCTGAAATAATTAGCTTATATAGGTGAAATGAGTTGAAATAATTATCTCGTTATAACTGTTATAATTATTATCACTGAAATGATTTGAGATCGATTATACATAATAATATAAAATATCATTTCAAAACATCATAAATTTCAAATAATCATTAACCTAAACTTCTAACATGCATTTATTACCCCATTTTGTCATTCAAACAATAAAATGAAAATCAAAAACTCTTTGATGGATTCTCTTTTTAAAAAATAAAAATATAAAATGAAGCTCTTTGTTGCTCTTGCTAGTTAATTGGAGGCATAAGTACAACTGTGTCAGAAATTAGTCAGAGGTGAATCCTCCTTTTGTCTTTCTGACAAGACTCTCTCTCTCTCTCTCTCACTCTCTAGATTTTTGATCCATAAATACCCTTCAAACAGCCAACATAAACTTTACCTTTCCCCACACCAAACACCTCTCTGTCTCTCTCTCTATCTCTCTATCTCTCTCTGATCAAAAACCCTAGTGAAGGCCAAAATGAGCCCTCATCACCACCACCATCATCATCACAACCAACCCATGACCGCAAATCTCAAATCTCTAAGAACAAGATTTGCCCTGCGATTCATTAGATCTCTAAAGAAGATTAACCAAACCCTAACCTCGACCCGCCACCATCAAAGGTTAGTGAAGATTGCTGCAGATGCATCCATGGCTTCGGCGGTGGGGCCTCGCCGGGCCTGGAGCCGGGCCATCCTCCGGAGGTGTCGCCTGCGCCACGCGAGGGCGGGGAGGCGGGGACGCGGCCGAGCCCGGGAGCTGAGGAGGCTGGTCCCTGGTGGGGAAGCCATGGATATGCAAACCTTGTTGGATGAAACTGCTCATTATATTCACTGTCTTTCCACTCAGGTCAGGGTTATGAGATGTATTCTCAATTACTGCTCTACTAATACTCCCACCACCAGGTAATTAACACTAATTACTCAATAAATTTGATTAATTTTATGTCCAAGGAGATGAAAAACAAGAGAAATCAATGGATTTAGAGAGAGAGAGAGAGAGAGAGACGTGTTTTTGGGAAATACAGAGCTTTTCGAGGCATGAAGGAATGGAGAGGGACGCTAGTTATAGAAGAAGGTAAGAGTCTAACAGACGATGGGATGTAACATATATATGTATATGTGTTTAATTATGTATGTCACAAAGATATATATATATATATATATATAGATGGATAGTTGTCGGTGTCAAATGGCTCTAGTAAAGTTTTTTCAAAACTATTATTACAACTTGGATTCATATTTTACTACGTTGATCTTTGAGTTTCAAATGTAAAAAGAAGAAGAAGACGATAATATATATATACTAGTCTATCATATTGTACATTAGAGGGAAAAGGGCCTATGCTACCATATTTGAAGATTATATGTTTTTTCCTTGTATTATTTGCTTTATATAATCCATGTAGATTATTATTGTCTTCATCAATGTAAATTACTACTTGGATTGGATGGGTGCTTTGTTCTGGCTTAGATCTCTTGTCAAATTTCATTTACATTTATAGATATTGAAAACTTTCCTATATGAGATCTAATGAATTTTTGCAAATTAAAACTATGACAATTGACAATCATGGTTGGAATTTGTTGCAATTAGGGTTTGAGATTGTTTGTTTAAATTCATTCTTTACATTGTATCTAGTCCGTGTTAGATCGATGGATCTTTTTCACACTGCCTATAAAGTAATATCGCCCATATTTGAATCTTTCTATATCCAGGTGGTATTGTTATTATTATTAGATGGACCCTGAATACATATATATATACATATTTAATAAAAGCAGGAGGCGCTGACGGTAATTTAGAGAACTGCCTTAAATAATTAATTGTTCATTTTACTTTGTGTTGAATTTTTTTACGAGGAAAGCTTGAAAAAGTAATTAATTAATTAGACATTTTAATTAATGAAAATTATTTTTCTCATATTATCTTAAAAAATAAACCCCAAAAGCATAAGCATATGGGATATTAAAGGTGGTGAAATGTTGGTTATCAAACTCATAATGATGCTTCTTTACATTCAAAGCCAGCTAATGTTGTCGTCCAAATATATATACATATAAGGCTTCATACTCAAGCATATTTAAGAGGATAAGATTCCAAATTAGACAAATAATTAGGGATTTAGGGACCATGAAAACCCTTTAATTTATTTTAGAAAGCAAAAATATAATATCAAATTCGACTTTTAGACACTAATCTAAGCTTTTAATTGAAATACGGTGAAAATCATATATAAACAATTGCAGTAGTAATTTATAAATATGAAAATTTTCAAGAAAAAAATTATGTAAATTCGATTTATGTACGACGCTAATGACTAATATATCATGAATAATTTTCAATTACTCTGCATCTTTTGCATTTGATGGAGTATCTCAATATCTCACAGTCTATGATATAATGATTTGAAAATCAATCTTCATTCGATATCGTATACCAATTAATCACTATTTATATATACAGAGATAGAAAGGCTAATATAGTCGAATATCTGAAAGCATGAAAAAATTTCATTCGAAACGATTGTGATATAAAATAGATTACACTCTTATTTTTATAAAAAAATTTTAATAAAAAACACGGTTGTGAACTTGTGACCTTAAAACTTACACGGAATTAAAAAAATGCTATATATATTGATTCTTTATAATATTATTATTATTATTATATGGCAAATTTAATTTTTCATTAGACAATCAAGATGCATTTAAGACCATCGGTTTTTCATGAGAACAAACTTTTCTTTTTGATTTGCATAGCTACAACCATTCTACCCATTTTAAGAAACGTTTAACTTCGCAAATTATAATTTAAAGATGTTGAGGTCATGATATAATCAATATTATTATAATTTTTAATTATCCCATTCCGCTAAAACAACGTGGTTTAGCTTTTTTTCTTGTTCATAATTTACAGCAATGTAATAATATGCACGAAATTTTATTACGAGACTTGAGGGACTTTTTTTTTATTTGTGGATACCACACGATAATAAAGTATCAGTGAATCTCTATACCACTCAAAATTAGTTTCATTTAATGTTACAAAAGCTTAAATACATGTGTAGATCTTCTCGCGTTCGTGAAAGAATCTAGACTAATCTCTCTACGTATATTTTTTTTTTTAAAAAAGGTTTGAACTAAAAACTTAATATTAAAAGGGAAAAGGAATATGCAAATGGGTAAGGAAGAAAAATGAAAAAAGTAGGGAAATTTTTGTAATATTGATGACCCTACAATGTTTGTGCATCTTAGGAAATGTCTTTCATACAAGGCACATTGATTTTGTAGGCCATGTCTTATCATGTAGCAAGCAAAAGCATATTAGTTGTATCTCCTTTTCTTTTCACTTTGTAAGGTTAAGGTGCCCTCCCATCACATTCTAGGACACCTAGAAAAAGCCAACACAAATTCATCACAACCACCATGCATCAACTAAATTTGTGCTTTTTCATTAGATAGCCCATAGGACCAAAGGAAAAATCAGTTGTTGAGTAATCAAGGCACGTAGGCCGTTTTTTAATGGATCTATATCGTGATTTTAATTGTCATCTTGTAAAAATAGGACAATATAATCACACACGCGACGGTAAAATAATGATAGATTATTAAGTTAGTGTCAAAATGACTTATCTTTTATCTTCATTCTTGAAATACCAAATTTTATACGACAAAATGTTGGAAACAACCCCGACCCACTTCACACTATCATGAGTCTTGAATGACCGTGCTTTTATCCCTTTCATATATTCTTCTCCATTCAAATGTTTTTGCCATTTTTATACTAAAATTTTTCAAAAAAAGTATCTAAAAAAGCAAGTAAATATCGTCTTTCTTTTTTTATCAATTATCAAATACGAATAAATTTTATCAAATCCCATCAATAAATACTTTGAAATTTCGATACACATCTAAAGCCAAGGGTGTAAATGTCAATCATATCACACGTATCACATCCTCCAAACCCCCATTCTCCCTACTTTTTATCCTTCTCCCCGTTGATTAGGGAGGTATATATGCTTATGCCCATAAAAATAAAAATAAAAATAGCTGTTTAGCACCCACATGCTCTGTTTTTCTCCCAAATTGTATCCCCTTCTGATTTTAGGCATTCAACTTTGGCTTATATAGTGCGGCAATCTCCATCAATCAGTACGGAATTCTGGTCTACAACACATCTACTAGAGAATGAGTTTTGAAAATCTAAAGATATACACTATTTGATTGACTTAATGATCTTGTGGGAAGAAAATCGGAGGTAAGACTCCTTTTTCTGAGTATCGAGAGACTGGTTTCGTTAGACTTGATTTACAAAATAGTCAAAAAAATTTCTACAGCGATTAGTATTATAAATCAGTCAAATTAATAAAAGGTTGTGCCACGATATCTAATTTATATTGATTTAACCTAGTTTACAACAATAATAACAATTATAGATTATGATTTTCAGTGTGGATTGTAGGTTTTGATTTCACGGAATCTACAGAGATCTACATATAAACGATCTTACCTCCAGAAGCATTGTAGAGAAATCGACTCCGAAAACCCAGATTAATTTAGTTCAAGATTTACTACAAAAATGTCCTGATTGAGAATTTTTTTTTTTTTTCTTTGGGAGGTGGGTGGGGGTTGTGTCCAGTAGCTATGATGTAGCCCACCCATTAAGGGGATCCTGGTAAAACAGGGAAATCAATCAGGAATAGCCTATTAGGCCCAATTTAATAGTCCATTTAATTATAATCAAGTAAGCTCAATTGCACGGGCTAAGGAGATATTGATAGGCCCAATTTGGCCCAAAATTCCACATATTTGGCATCATTGCTAAATTATCTTATAAGCGTATAGTTTACCCAATCTTTTTTGGAAAATCAAAAAGTTGATCAACATGAAAAAATTAATGAAAAATTATCTACAATTTAGTCATTATAATGTGATAATATTGTCTTTATTTTTTAAAAATTTTCCTAAAATTCATGAGAAAGGATAAGGATATATCTTCATTAAAAATAAAATTATATTATTTAAAAAAGTTGTCAAAATAAGAAAATGTAATACTTATATCATGAACTCAGTGATATGATACGATTTAGGTAGAAAGTCTAATCTTTTTTAAAAAAATCATAAAATAGGGGTAAATTTTAAAAAATTAAGACAAAATATCGTATATAATAACTTGAATTTATAGACCCGGATCCAGGTATATTTTATAAGTAAAAGGCTAATCTGTCGAGATACGTGGGTAATTATAAGTAATTAAGATTCATTATACCCAAATTTTGGAGGAGTAAGTGGTGTTACTTTAAAGCAATGTGACCATCAAAGAGATTTTGTTTACATGGACAAGCATAGAAAGGGAAGGGGGGATGCATAAAACAAAATGGTCAACATCTAGCACTGTATCTTATCCCACTTCACTCCCCATCTTCAAGTGCAAACAAGGCCTCTCTCTCTTTCTCCCTGTCCTCTCTAACCACACACAAGATTTGTTTTCTTATCTGGGCTTTATTGTCCCACCTACTTCTCACCCCATACCACATGCAACTTGCTTCCCCAAATATGGAAAATATCCTCCATTGGAGGCACTTACACATCCCTATTAATCCCGACGACGACTAAACACAACATTGGAGAGTACATTTTGTTGAGATCAGATGTCCAATTATCCGATAATCAATTTGGAAAGTGATCAGATGTAATATGTAATTTCGATTCACATCTGTAAAATATGCGCCAATATGTTATTTTTACGCGTTTCCCTTTATAGGTGCTAGGTAGAGTACTTGATTAGACAGAGATAATCGGTTAATTAATGAAGGTATTAGGTAAAGTCTAATTATACCACACCATATCTACCATATACAATGGCAAGAAGCTAACTTTTACAAATTTTTCCTTGGAAACAAATTAAGAATGACAACTTATAATGATACCCAGACCAAAAGAGAGGAAACTTTCCATCAATATCAAATCAACCCCATATGCACGAAAGTGACATCTTTGAGTGATAATAATCACTCAAAGTAGACTATGGAGGTAATTATTGGTAATAAGTCAATCGAGTAATTTGCACTTAAATTATGGATAGAATTTTGATTATTGAGATCGGTTTAATTCCTTTCAGTAGATTAATAATATCTGACCGTCTCATATGAGAATCTCGTTTCTTCTTCTAGAACGTTTATAGGTCACCTACAAGTATCAGGCTCCTATGAGGTCGATAACTTAAGTCGAGAAAGAAATTTCCATGTTTTTCTTGAGTTTGTATTTTTTTTTTTTTCTGAAACTGGAAGAATCAGGGAAAGGACATGTGTCTTAGTAAAGGCAGAGTCTTCTGTTCTGTGCTTATAATGTAAAGGAAGGATAAAGCACAGATGCATCCAACAAGGAATTACAGGGTTTTCTTTGCTTATATGCAAAAGATTCTCTAAGAGGGTCACCATCTCAATTGACATAACATTTGTCTCAAGTAAAACTTGATAAACTTGGAGAATAATTTCTCTTTCTGAACTACTTTTATGATTTCCACAGGTCACATCTGTGAATTTACTTTTCACAAAGAATTTCCTTTTCTCCAAAGTAAATGGGAGAACAAAAGGGAAGGCCAAGGTGGAAATACAGTAATGGGTAAATGATAAATGAGGAATATATGCGTGAAACATGAAAAAGATGCCAAAACAAGGTACTGTTGCTGTTGACATTTTGTAAAATGTACCAAGATTTGAGATTCGATAAAACTGACCCGACATGGTTATCCTACATGACATGAACTTGAATTGATCTGAACCGACCAAACTTAAACCGAGTCTTATGACAGGTCTTTCTCAATCACAACTTACATTAGCATACTTTAAGTTACAACTATTGAGCAAGCATAATGCAGAATCTTTATTGTTCAGAAGTTATCTTACATGACATGAACTTGAATTGATCTGAACCGACCAAACTTAAACCGACTCTTATGACAGGTCTTTCTCAATCATCAACTACATTACCATACTTTAAGTTACAACTATTGAGCTAGCATAATGCAACTCTTTATTGTTTAAAAGTCATGCAAAAGGAAGGTCAACTTGTCATATGTGACCTCTGTCACATCTCCTATTAGCACATGTTCTTCTAGGCTAGGCTTCTTAAAGAATAAGCATGACCTATAATTAAGCTTCAAGTCTTGATAGGAAGGAAGCCCAGCCAGAAGTACTCCAAAAGTAACTCAGAGTTAGAGATACTCAAGCAAGTGGATAATTGTCATTAAAGACAACCCATACTTGGCTACAAAGCCAAAGGTTTTTCACACAGAATGATGCCAGAAAACATTTGCAGAGAATATGCACAGAAAACCATCAAATGAACACTTACATTGAGTTTCTGGATAAAATTTGGACAAAAACATCCAGGATTAAACTGGATGAGACTAGATTGGAAAAACTAAAGAAAGAAAAGAAAAGAAAAAAAGAATGGCATGGAAAGAAAGGACACAAATACAGGGAATATATTCCAAGACATCAAGTTGAGCAAAACTATGATTGGATGGCGATTTGGAGTCATCTACTTCATCGGGGTAGTGGTCACAAAGGCAGATCTATGAAAGATTCAAGCTTATCAACTAGCTCAGAGAATAATGTTTGATACATTTGACAAATCTTTTACATTAATAATGCATTCTACAAAAGTTGTAAGAGACTTCATACAGAAACCATATCTAAACAACTTGCAATTCCTGATAGCTAAATTGGAAGTATATGAGTTCAGGAAACTAACATATCAGCAGCAGATATTGAAGTAACCAGTTGCTTCACATTATAGTTTTATTCCACCAAAGAGGAGCATTTTATAAAAGTCTAACCAAACCACAAAAGAAGATCAAATAGCAACTGTAACTCAACAGCACTGAGGGTTTCAGCTCAAACACGAAATAATAAGAAACTTAGTCAAATGGCATGAACTGAAAATATATATTCATTCGCTTTATTATTTTGAAATCATGTATATCTTATTTTCACATCGAAAATATTGACACTACAAGAGGAGACTTGAATCACACATCTTATCATTATAGAACCAAGAATTTAGACATACAGAGTAACCTGTGGTGGAATGATCGCGCACTTGGAATTGCCTCCTCGAGCAGATGCTCTGTTGTCCCTTTTATGTCCTGTAAAGAAATTTAAAGATCTCCACCCCCCCAACCAACACCCCAACAAGACCATATTTACTCGTCGAAGTTCAAGAGCCAAAATTGCTTTGACAGGAAAAACCAAGTTCCCTGACTCTGTGCTATACAGAAAAAACTGCAAGCAAGTGACACTGGATCATAGAACATGCCATAACCAGAAGCTCTAAGAATACAATGTACAATGACTGAGAAGATATAGACCCAGTAACTGATTCAGCATTTCCATCCAGCTGCTACATGATTTTTCTTGCACTTTCCCCCTGATTGAAACGGTATCGTAGGACTCCCTCCAACTTCTGCAATACAGAAAGCTCATCTTCAAATTTTGCTCATACTCATACAGCATAAACACTATATGCAATCTATCAAATAACTAGGGAAAAAAACCATGTAACTCTTTTCTGCCTTTAGCAGAAAGAGTACATTAAACCTAAATATAGGGTATTTCACCTGATACATGTTAATTAACGTATTCAATGCTTTTAAACATCAACTTACCGTTTTGATTAAGTTCGATATTTGACATAACACTCAACGTGACCACAAGGTCGCTACTTGTATCTCAAACACTTCAACTCTAAACATAAAGGGACAACATGATAAATTATTAAACGGTTAATAAACTTTCAACAATGCTTAAGCTTTAGCTTCAATTATTAGCACTCCAAATATCACATCATAGTCAAAAAGCTCGTGAGGGGAGGCACTGAAAATCTAGAAAAACAAAGGTGTTTACTAATTGAGGCAGTAAATTAATCAAACAAATAGTGGGCACTTTTCTGACACCCGGGAGAAAGGCCAAAATGCTTGAAACTTTCTACTGCAAAACTGACAAGCAAGGCACATGGAAGATACCACCCAGAGAAAGAAAGAGAGGGGGAGAAAATCCGAAAATCATGAAGCAGGAACAAATTAAAGATCGACAAGATCAAAAACTGAAATCAAACCTTCGCCCAGAAATTGGCGACGAGGCTCCCCTCTGAAGATCAGGCGGATGAGCAGCGGCAACGCAGTCCGGCGGGGTCTCGAATAAAGAGAGAGAAAATTGTTTTTTAACAACGCCAACATCAAAACAGATAAGGCCGGAGCTACGATTATCAACCCGGATCTCTTTAACGGGGAACCAAAGGAAAAGATCCTGAGCCGAAATACCCGTCAAGTTTCCGATCTGCCCAGTACTTAGCTGCCCAGAAACGTTCTGTTCGTAATGTAATTCGCTCTCGAATTTGGCATTACAAGCTTCTTTCAATCGAACCTCGAATATCCCATTCTCCCCAAACTGTAGTCTGTCACCCCTTCGGAAACAGCCCCATTGGGAGCCCGTAAGACTCCAACGCTTGGTATATCGACGCAGTTTCATATGCCCACCCCCAAAATCCGTCGTTTCGATTGCCCATATCGCCATAATCGCAATCAATAGCGTTCTTCTGTATTGGGTCATCATTTTAATTTATTTTTTCTGGATTTTTCTCGTCTTTCTATGTTACTGGGGAGAGTTTAAATATCAAAAGGAGATTGCTTTAAGGGTTAAAGGAGCTGGGAAGAGAGATAAAGAGAACCCGGAAGAACAGAGCACTCTCAGAGCGGAGAGAGGATTCTGTGGGAGGAGGGAGGAGGAGGAGAAGAACAAGGGGAGGAGGGAGAAAGAGAGAGGAGGGAGGGTGCCAGCAGGAGTACAGATAGGATTTGAAGAATGATCAATTATTGGTAGGAAAAGTGGGGCCCGTGATCCTCTGCACCGCGTTCCACAGTGTTCCAAATTCTGGCCTGCCGAATCGAGACACGTGTCCTGTCGGCCGTTCCGGAGCCACGTGTACGCTGATGGGGTGGGGATTTGGAATTATATTTTTGATGACGTAGGAGCAGTGGGCTTGCATGTGAAGCAGGACGACTTGGAAAGATCTCTCATTTGGAGAGAGAGAGATCCATGGAAATTTTTTAATAAGAAAATTAAATTAAAATGTTTTTCCCTATTTATGAATAGAGTGATTACAGGATTAATTTTCATTCACAAAGTTTTATATATATTTGGAAGTATTTGTTTTTTCTCTCATGAAAGTATATGCTTTCAGTAGTATTTAAAAATATGTTATTTTTAACTTTGATAGTTGGATTTTGTGTGTGCTTTGTAGGATTAAATTATCTAATTTATTCAGTTTTGAAAAAATTTGTTTTGAATTTTAAATAAGTTTGTAGTGTTTTTATCACTTGTAGATAATCGTTTATCTCGACAAAATATTTCATCAAAAGTTTAAATTTTGTCCAATTTAAATTCGACGCAAATTCATGTTTTTGCTTCTAATAAAAACAATTTGATAACTTTCGTAGAAAAGGGAAAAAAACTTCAATGACAATCCCATTGTTTAAAATTTACAAAAAATACCTATAAAAAGGGAGAGTGGTAGTATGTGGATATTAATTAGCTTTACTGGTAAAATTAATAAAATTTGTTATTAAATTCCTAAGTTTGAATATCTTTAGCACTAATTGCGCCTCCCGTTTATACCAAAAGTAAACCATAAAATTGTTATTGCTTGACTAGCTTGCTTCGAAAACTGGCTCGGGCTTAAAAATAGAAGAGAAAAAGATCCGATTGAGCAGCGAAAGTCGCTTCATCAAAGACTACCTCCGTCAGTCGGTCTGTGATCTTTTCGGGGTATTTACACGCGTGAGGTCATAAAAATTCTCCATTCTACGAGAATTCAGTTTTCATTATGTACATGTTAGATCATGAATTAGTAATTGCATCCAATCTCAATAAAACGAGGTCAATAATACATAAAAATATAATAGTTGAAATTTTTCGTAAGATAGTTTTAATTTCTCTCTATATGGATCGAAACACCCATCTTACTAACATAGATTTTGATCATTTTTAGTTATTGATTTATGATTAGCTTACTTTTTAGAGATTGTACCAAAAATTAGGTTAAAAATCTATTTCATCAGCTATGTATCACATTTTGAACAAATATTTTGATAACTACGGGTTCAAAAAAGACTACACGACATACACACATACATATACATATTACCTTATCCACACGACATACATACATATATATACATATTACCTTATCCAGTGACTTTCCCTTGAAAAATGACTAATAATTAAAATTCTAATTGCTTTAACATAATACATTTCTTAATTACGATCTAAATTAATATATGGAAGCATTCTAAATATGTCACCTTCGGATTATAAAAAGAATAATGGTAAACAAGAATGTTAATAAGAAATCTATGTATCAATAAAATGTTAGTCGAGATAGTAACGGTCTTACCCTTATAAAGATGAAAACATAAGTTCAAATTTTCACAAATAAATGAGTTTAAATTCACAATTTGAAAGAAATTAAACCTTTACTCAAATTAAAAAACGTAAAGTAGTAACTAGGACGAGAGAGAAAAAAAAAAAAAGAGAGAAAAGAGCATGTGAGGAGTAGGCATGGAAAAATAAATAAGGATGATTTTGTCTTGGCATACAGGGGTTAAGCATATTGATTAGTTGGCGATTTTGTGTTGAATACTTCTTTTCCCCTCATGTAAGATTTCTCTCATGTGTCTCTAATCTAGGCTTTATCCTGTACTGTAGGAGTTGGTTCAACCACTAATATAGTAATCTTCCTCTCTCTCTCTCTCTCTAAAAATAACAAGAGGTAGGCATTGAAAAAATATTATTGTATAATTAAAAAACATGTAAATGTGACATTAGGTGTATAATTTTAAATAAAATATATATTAAGATCCGTCATTTTGACTGTTATTATTAACATTTGTATTTGTTACGATTAACTAATTTGGTTGTTATGAGTTGTTATGTTGTTATAACCGATAAAACAAACAGAGTTCTTATAGCATGTTTAAAATGTCATTCGTATCAGCATTTATATGAATTTTTAACTCATTTTAGGTATAAAAGTTATAACTACTAAGCATTTTAGCTCATTTTAATTTATTTCACTTTTAATAACTAATCATTTTAGCTTATAATACTTATAATAGTTAATCATTTTAGTTCATTTCAACTCAATTTATCTCATTTTAGTTATAACAGCTTATAATAACTAATTTTAATGGTTATTTCGATCATGCCCCGTAACCTTTCATAAGTATAATATTTACTTGGCATAAATACCTCATAAGTACAACGCTAATGTAGTATATAATATTTGAAACCCTTCAAAGTAAAGTTTATTTTGATTTAATTTATTTTTTCATCCGTTATATATAGTTATTCTCTCTATTTTTATTTTCCCCGCATATAATTAAGTACTCATCGATTTCAAAATTTACAAAATGGGCAATGAACCTTGGATTAGCAACAAAAGAGAAATTTCAAGCATATTGCACAAATATTAGCTAATGATAGTTTAGCTTAGTTGAAGAACACAACCTACACATGAGCATTCCACTTTTATTCTACAATCTCCGATTTTCAAATTGACTAAAAGAGACTGTTGATTCAAGTATACATGTTTACTAACTGTACAACTTGTTTTTCAACTAGTGTGGGTGATACTTATTGGGGGTTATTTGCCCTTATAGTCCAATGTCTTGCGAAGAAATCTTGGTCTATGAACAAGTAAGCCTAATGATCTCATCTCGAATCAATTATTACAACAAGTTTACTCACAATGTCTAATTTATCATATGATTCTGGAATTTACAAGGCACTTGTCGAATTGTACTTCTCCTCGGACTCCACCGATATGGGGTAATCCGGCTTCCTACTCTTGCTTTCGATTTTACCTCAAGAAGTTCCTCCAAACAAGCACTAAGATTTTGAACTGTTTTGGGGTTAATGTAGATGAGGAAGTTGGAGATGGTGATAGCTATTTTGGTTGACAAATTGCACATAAATATTAACTAATCAAAATTCATCAAAACTTAGATTAACAATTACCATTTACGGTTCCGACGGTGGAGGGGGACGCTGGGAGGACGGAGGCCGACCGAGGCGAGAAGGCAGCCTTGTCTGGAGCTGGCCGAGGCTGCGTTTGGGCGGCACGACAACTTCGACGTTTGATTCCATGGTTGATTATGGAGCTGGACGACGGACAGATCGAAGAACGAGAGGAACCGAAAGCGAGAGGAGAGGGAATGTCGGGGATTCGAGCGACAGAGGCTACCGGCCGGAGGAAGACCCCGACGTGACTATTGTCTCGCAACCCGAGAGCGAGAGCGAGAGTTAGAGAGAGAGAGAGAGAGAGCGCTTGGGAGGGCAAGTGAGAGATAGGCTACCGCACGGAGAGGCAATGTCGGGGATTCAGGCGACAGAGGCCGCCGGCCGAGGTAGACGCCGCGGGACTCTTTTCCGCAACCTAGAGAGCGAGAGCGAGAGTTAGAGAGAGAGAGTGTGCTTTGGAGGGCTGGAGAGGATGGAAAATGACGATGATTTTCCAGTCCTCCCCCTCCCAAGAAAAAAATTTTTTTTTAAAAATGAAAATTTCTCTTTTAATCTCAGCCATTAAATTAAAATTCACTCATTGAAATTAAAAGTCTTCACTCTAAAGGTGATGCTCACTGAACCCTCCCTATATATATATATATATATATATATCAATCACAATACTCTAACAAGGCCGAATATTAAAAAGGTCACGTGGTTGTTCAAAATGGACCAAAGGAAGCTCAGGATGGAGCAGATCATGAAGGACGACGACCTATAGAGAGAGAGGGAGATAGAGAGAATAGCGGCGTGCGGCCCGCCGAAACACGGGTGTGGACTGCGGAAATCCTCCAGAGGTATTTCGGCCACTTATGGTTTTAGCATGTGATAAATTAACTGCCCAACGCCTACTTGTGTACATTGCAATTTGTCCGTTCGGAGATATCAAATATATTTAGGGTACCATTTTTTAATATTTTTAAATTTTATGAACATTATTATCTTTCATGTTTGTCCTTTTTAATAATTTTATGAATTTTTAAAAAATTTTTAAATATAATTTTTGTTTTGGTTATGGGTACACCCACGGCCTCAAAATATATATATATATATATATATATATATATATATATATATATATATTTATTATTCAAATATTTTCGGCATTTATTTTCATTGAATAAGTTATAAAATTTATCAAGTGAGTCTTGATCTAATAACAAATATTACATACTTTCACCATCTCCTTGAGTTATGTAAATAAATTGAGGTGAATTGTGAATTTGGGTTTTAAATTTAGGATTAGTATCCTCCCTCGTAGGGTTTCAAGTCCAACTAGGATAAGTTCAGTTGGATGTTCTATACTTACCCCAAACAAAAAGTTAGTTATAAAAATAATATTGTCTCCGATTCACAATACATGTCACTTTAACTAACATTTTTCGTTTTACAATACTTGTCACTTTACAATTTCAATGACATATTAATTATTAGTTTACCAATTTTGTCTTTATTAATTGTCTTGTTTCTTCTTCTTTTTTTCATTGATTTTCTTCATTTTCAATGAAATATAGGGGCAATTTGATATTTTAATAAAAAATTTGTCATAAATTTTGTATTTCTTTAATATTCTCGCATAACTTTAAAACGACATGTATTTTGAAACCGAGGGAGTAGATAAAATAAAATATTAAAATTATTTGGAGCTAATTTAAAAAATTAAAGTAATGATGTTGAATATTTCCAAAGATTAAATTAATATGGTTCAGAAAAAAAAAAGAGGCTTAGGTCTCTAATCGAATGCAGTGTAGTTTGAGGAATGACCTGAGTTGAGGTGTCAATTAATGGGTGGATTTCAAAATTTAGAGTACACAATATTTAATCTTAGTATAAATTTTCAAAGTAGTCAACATTGTGATAATATTTAAATGATACGCAGAAGGTAAGAAAATCAAACTTCAAATATAATTTTTGAATTTTAAAGTGTTAATTAATCCACTTACAGTTTTGTTGCTAATTTTTGAATTTAAAAGTGTTAATTAATATTTTAATTCAATTCAATCATTTTAATACACTTACAAAATAAATATTAAATTAACACTTATAAAACGAACGATATCACCAAAAAATATGAGATTTTTAAAAATAAAAATTTAAGTCAACCAATTACATTATATTAGTCTACTTTTAATGTACATTTTGTTGGTGCAAATAAATGTACGTTTCTTCCTATTCTATGTGTTTTTTGGAACAAAAGGTAAGTGTCGTATTTCCTATATGAAAGTACACTATGTTGTAAAGTTTTACTATCAGAGATTTAGCAGCGCAGATTTAGTTAGACTTATTCTAACTAAATTACGGCATATATACGAAGGAATTTCCTATTAATGAATTATTAATACATACATTTTTAAAAAAAAAGGTATCGTATTTCCTATTTTATATTGATAATATTAGATCTGTAACAAATTTAGGTAGTAGTTTTATAAGACATTTATTATGCATCTTCATTAGATGAAATAATCTTTCCATTACTTTTTTAAATTATAAATAAAATCTCGATGTATCTCTCCAAATCTTGAATGGACCATGGTTTTGCTCCATTTTGTATGAAAATTCCAAATATCCCGGTTTGTTTGTAAGTGGACTAGTCAAGCAAGTCAAGGCCCCCCATATCCACATCACATGTGCAATTAGTGAAGTAGGCCCCTCCTTGCCACACAACTTCTTCTGTATACTCCCTAGTACCATAACGTTAATTATACACTTAAAAATATCTATTATTCACACTTATGTCAACAGATCGAAAAAATAAAAGGGTCTTATGCCTTAAAATAATAATGCTGTCACCTGAAGTATAAGTTCAGATGTACATATAAGAATTTACATCTCTAGTGTCTACCCAATGTGTTTCTTTTTATTTTACCCGTTATTAATTTTTTATTATATATTTTTTTAAAGGATTGATGAAATCTAAGTCTATCATAAAAACACTTAAATATTAATTTAATTACAAACCTCTTAAATTTTTTAAAAGTGATATAAAGTTACCATAATATTAGCACTAAACAGATTTTGGTTCTATCACACAATCTGACATAAAATATTTGAAATAAAATATAAGTGAAAACACATAATTTGATTTAAATTATAACAATATGTGTGTATAATTTGACGTATTATATAACAATCATTTGTAGGTTTACATATAAAAAATAAAATACTATTATCGATTTTGAGTATAGATTGAATGTTATAAAAATAAAAATAAAAAGGAACTCCAAATGGAAAGGTGAAAGATTTTACCTTTTATTTTTAAAATTAAACATTAAAGATAACATACAATTATCTCCTTTTCTTCCCCTTAAAAGTCACCTCTTACTTTGAACCTCACATTAGATGGAATATATATATATATATATATGTATTGGAGAGTATTAGATGGAATAAGTGTTAAATGAACAAATACCCCACTTTTTTAGAGGATTTTTTTTCAAATATATTTTTTTTATAAATGAAGCACAAAATTTGATATTTATATCTCTCATAATGACTTTCGAAGAAATTATCAATTGCATTAATTAACATCCGTATTTTTTTGTGATTTCACAAAAATATTTACGAAAATAAAATAACTTCATTTAAAAATATAGAAAAATACATTATAATGAATACTCCATTCGTTCCATAGTGATAACTTATCCTTTTCTTTTATAAAAGTCCCAAAATAAAGTTTATTTTACTACTCCAAAATAATAAAAAAATGTGCATTGAATAATGTTCTCTTAAAAAGTTTTGTTTATGGTATAAAGTAAAATATTATTATGAGATGGAGAGGGGTATTCACTACTAATGATCGACTCTTTTTGTAAGTAAACAATGGTAGACAATACTCTAGATTGAGGTACTCTCCAATACAATTCTATGGCACCCATCATCGCTGACTCTAAGATTAGCAAATCCATCTTTTAGATGGGATAAACATTCTAGCGGATACATTAAGCTAAATTTTGATGGATCTCACAACATTAGTAATGCGGCTATAGATTTTGTTCATGGGATGAAAAATGGTAAATTGTTAAAAGTTGGAGCTTCCAACCTTCGCTCCACATCAGTCTTAGTTGTGGAAGCTAATGCTCTTAGGTTTGAATTTCGAGAGTTACTAAAGGAAAACTATCACGGATTCCACGTCAAGACACTAATAAAATTATTATTGATACGATAAAAGGGAAACTCAAGCGTTTTGGCAAGTTATCAAATACACTATTCTCCTAATAAGTAAATTTATCGTTGTATAATTAATTATATTTTTTAAGGAGGTTAATTGTGCAACATATTGATTAGTGCATTATAGGTATTCTATTTCTTCATTATGTGTATGGATTTGTTGTCCTTTTCCCTCCCTCTTTACTATTCTGTCGTATAATAATTTAGGCAGAATCCTTATAGCCGTATATGTATACACTCTATTTACCCTTTTGTAAAAATAAAAATAAAAATAGTAAACAATAGTCTATTGACGTTCCTGTAGTGGTTAAAACCGTGAGATTTCCAAAGTGGGCGTTTTTACTGCTCTCCGCCGTTCGCCGGAAAAGTTACTACCTCCGCCGCGCCTGTCTATACTTCGAGCTCTGCTATCCACCCTCTTTGGTATATCTCTCTCTATCTCTCTCTTTCTCTGTTTCCTCTCTCCATCTCTCACTGCATGATTGTTGAACGATGTTCATTTATTGTTCAAATGTTTGACCATTCGATGTTAACTTTTCAGCTAATGCAATAATTTCAGGCTTGAAACGAGTTAAATTATGTCGATAGCTGCTGGAGAGTCCAAATTACTTTGATTCTCGTTCGGAAAATGAAAATCCCTTCGTTTTCGTAGTTTATTCGAGTATAATGCCACCTGCTCCAACGATGGCTTGTTGATCTTTCATACTTGGATAATCTCGATGGCATCTGTCAATTTAGTGGAACTATATGTGATTTAGGCAGAGGAAAATGGGAAATTTAGGGTTCTGATTTTCTGAGCTGCGTGTGCATATTCTGGAATTAGGAAAAGAAGTATTTAGTTTATATGGATAATATGAATGAGAATGCATGTTTTGATTTACTTTGCAATTATTGGATTTGAACTTAAGATTCTATATGCAATTATTTTATGGCCCACTTGTTATTTTTTAGACGTTAATGCTAGGGTTTTGATTTTTTTTTTAAAATTTTGTTTTTATGTGTACTTATAATGATCTACTTGTAATTTTTTGACACAAACATCAACACGGTCGTAGATTATTATTGTCAAACATTAATGTGTCCATGATGATCGGATGGGGTACATCCAACCAAACACAATGGTGTCAATTAAAATAAAACTAGCTCAAGCAAGCTTATGGGTTACCCCATTAGCATCCCTGATTTACATAATCAACTCTAGCTTCTGTAAGATCATAAAGGTACTGCAAGAAATCCTTTAACATTAAAGAAAACTATGCTAAATCCTCCCTTGGAAAACAGATGGCATCTGCCAAAGTTATGCAGTCAGTCTTGAAAATTAATCCTTGCTACACAACTCCAAAATGCTTTGCTTGGTGTATATGACTCCACTTACTCAGGATGCGAAACACCTTATTTGGCTCCAAGCATGGCAACAATGAATGCCCCATCTTAGGCGGCCACAATTCTATATCCACACGCACCTGGGCTCTGAAAACCGCTCCATCGACTTTGAATATATAGCAGGCCATCCCACGGGGTATTCCATGAAACTTGCTCGTCGCTAATTGTTCTGTTTGTTACAAATCTGACCATGTTTTGTTCTATAGATTTGTCTTGCCTCGTTCCAATCCTTGTACTCTTAAAGTACCCTGGTTGCAATTTGTTTTGGGTGCCTGCATTTACCTCTCCAGAGACAAGCATTTTGATTATCCCACAGTAGCAACCAAGCTTATGCAAGAAGACAAAGGTCATCATGATTTCTATGGCCAAATTGAAAGTCAAGCCAAATAGGAAATCCCCACCCATGCCATTTCTTAAATGAATATCCAGCCCAACTAAGCCCTTGTGAGCTTGGCTTCCTTGCATTTGGTAAAACACAGGTCACAGATTCAGGTTCTATCCCAAAAACTGGGCAACTGAATCTCACCATTAAAACCCCTCTTCACTAAGTTTGTTCGGACCGGAAGGAAATTTTTCCAGTCCTCCATAAGAATTCTTAAATTTTGTTTGGCACCTCCAACCTCCAACCTCCACAAATGATTCCACCCAGTTGTTTTTTACTACGGAAGTACTTCCTTTCCTGTCTTGTGACTTCATCAGAATATGATAGCTGCTCCTTACAGTATAGCTCCCATGTTTCGTACAGTACCGCATGATCCTGTCCTTCCGGATGTACTGCTGAGTGGAATACTACGAAGAATTCTTAAATTTTGTTTGGCACCTCCAACCTCCACAAATGATTCCATCCAGTTGTTTCTTACTATGGAAGTACTTCCTTTCCTGTCTTGTGACTTATGCATGTGTGTGCAAGTGGGGGTGGGGGAGGGTTGAGGTTCAACATTGTATGAAGGAGACTTAGTTGCTACATGAAGGGAGCATTATGGTGCTAGCCTACTACTTGGGTCATTAAGTGGTGTGCTCAAATTCCTCTTTTTATTTGTTTATCTTTTTATATATTTATTATTATTATTATTTTGGTTTATGGAGGCTTTCGTGCAGCAGCCTGATGGAGTGCAGTTCAGATGATCAATCTGACATTAGTGAGTCTGAAATTGAAGAGTACTCCCAAAAACCCTATGAAGCCTTAAGCGCAGGAAATTATAAGGTGAAGAATGCAAATGGTACACTTCGGTGTCCATTTTGTGGGGGCAAGAAGAAGCAGGAGTACGGCTACAAGGACCTATTCCAGCATGCATCAGGCGTTGGAAAAGGGGCTGCACATAGAAGTGCCAAACAGAAATCAAAGCATCTTGCTTTGGCAAAATATCTGGAGTTCGACCTAGGGAATGTATTTGCTGCTCAAACCAGCCAACAACATCAGCCAGAACCACAGACTCATGAGCAAGAAGGACTCTATTGCTGGCCATGGATCGGCATTGTCATTAACATTGTTAATGATGCAAAGATTGGTAATAATTTGGCTGACCATAACTTTTGGATGAACACATTCTCCAAGTATAAGCCAGTGGGGGTTAAGATTTTATATGATGAAGATCAAGTTGCAAATGCTGTGGTGCATTTTGGGAACGATTGGTCTGGATTCAAGAATGCCATAGAATTTGAAAAGTCTTTTGAAGCTGGTGGCCACAGCAAGAAGGAATGGAATTCAAACAGAGAGAATCTTGATTCCAGTATATATGGATGGTTAGCTCAGTCTGAGGATTATCAAGCTGAAGACAAAATTGGAGACTACCTACGTGGAAATTCAGAGTTGAAGACTTTGTCAGATGTTGTTCAAGAAGAAAAACGACATAAAGATAATATTGTCGGAAACTTAACTAATGAGATTGAACTGAAATCTCAGAACCTTGACGAAATGCAATCCAGGTTCAATGAACAAACTTTGTCCTACAGTCGGATGCTTCAAGAGAAGGACAGGCTTCAAGAAGCATTTTGTGAAGGTTAGTGACACCATTTGGGATCACAGTAATATATGTTGCTTGAGTTTATGCATCAGTTGGAACAGTTTTTGCTGATTCTTGTTCCTTCAAAAGTATTGTTTTTCGTTTCTTTTTACTTGCGACTTAAGAAGCCATGATGAATTGCATTGATCTATGAACTGGTATATTGGTCAGGACATTGGTAGATTTACTGTAGTAACATCTGCTTCGTGCTGTTACTCATAACTACTTTAGGCAGCTTGGTATTTGTGAATGCGGTAGTCAATAGATATGTTGACATAATGCATTTTTACTGAAGGTAGTGGATTCTATGATGAGAAGTATATCAGGAATCAAATTTACTCTTTTTGCATTGAAAATGTTAGGGTGTCAGGGTTGTGTCCACACCGGCAAGGGCTATTGTGTGTTTTATAGCACTTAGTATCTGTTTAGTAATGATATCATAGCATAAGAAGATTTCACAGTGCCCATGGTGTTTGTATGATGTGCACTACTGTAACTGAACCTGATTTCTCCCTGTGTGACTCTGAACAGAAACCCAGAAGATACAGCGCATGTCTCGAGATCATGTTCGAAGAATAATAGAAGAGCAAGAGAGGATGAATCAGGAATTGGAATACAAGAGGCAACAACTTGATCGGCGTGCCAGGGAATTAAGCAGACGTGAGGTATTAACTGAACGTGAACGACAGAAACTCAATGAAGAGAAGCAACAGGTAACCTGTTTGTGCTGTGTCTTGAATATTGGCAAGATGAACTGTTTGATGCTCTGATAGTTTAGCTGCGAGTCTTCATTTCTCTGAAATTCAAATAGTTGATGCCATTGGTTGTTTGAAAATTGACATTCCTGAGACTGCACAGGTGGTGAATAAAAATCGATTAACCTAATTATTGGTGTCACTGCTTGCAGCTGCTTCTAGTCATTGGTTTTGATTAGCAATGATGCCACTTTTGCTGTAGGCATGACATAACAGCTGAAAATCAAAGAAACGGTGCCATAGCCTTTTCAATCATTCTAAATACACTTACAAAATGAACACCAAATTGACACTTACATGACGTGTCGCTATAAGATGGAAGGTATCACTATGACAAATAGGGGGTTTTAAAAATAAAAATAAAATCTACCAATCACAATGTGTTGGTGTACTTTTGGTGTACATTTTGTTGGTCCACGTATATTTTTCCTAGCCCTTTTGAAGTAGGAATTTTGTAGCATATTTAGCCTGTACTTTTGTTGCCATCTGCTCCTCTGTTTATATCTGAATTTAGTATTTTTCTCACTAATACACTATATGCACTTATCTTCTAGATATTGTTAATTCCTTGATGTTTCAACAATTTGATTTTTTAATTTTGGTGGAACTCACATTTTTCTCCCTGTGTGTGTGCGTTCTGTAGAACAATGAGAGAAACAGTTCACTGCTAATGGCTTCTGTGGAGCAACAGAAAGCAGATGAGAGCGTATTGAGGCTTGTGGAAGAGCAAAAGGTGAATACTAATTGGTAGTTGCCATATGGACATTTCTATCCTTGATTGTGCTCTAACTGAAATAAGATTTGAATGTGCAGAAGGAGAAGGAAGAGGCCTTGAGAAAGATTCTTCTATTGGAAAAGGAGCTCAATGCTAAGCAGAAGTTGCAATTAGAAATTGAGGAGTTGAAGGGAAAGTTAGATGTCATGAAACATCTGGGAAATGATGATGATGATGCAATCAAGAGGAAGATTAAGGAGATGACTGAAGAATTGGATCAGAAAATTGAAGACATGAATGATATGGAAGAAATGAATCAAACCCTTGTTGTCAAACAGCGGCAGAGCAATGATGAACTTCAGGCAGCTCGCACAGTGTTAATTTCTGTATGCCTACAAAACTCTCATGCTGGCTAGATTTTTCCATAAGCTATCATTAATAATCATCATCTAATCTTGTTTAGCAGGAATATATCGAAGTCCTGTTGGTAAAGAGATGGTTTTAGCTCCCCTCACTCATGAAAATGTTATTGACCTCACAAATGGCTCACTTATTTTCTTATAACTTCCTTTCCCTTTGATTTCTGAATCTCTAATTCCACCCAGTAGTTTTGCAATTAGGAACTTCTGGTATACTGATCTCTTTGTAACAGCGTCTGAAGATGCATTCAGCAGTATTTTCACTGCTCTCTGCTGCTATATGCTATTTGCTGTGAATCTATTCTTACCTGTATATCTCAGGTAACCTAAAGTACTCTCTATGCTTGTTGGCTAGGGTCTGTCGGACATTCTACAAAACAATCGTACTAATATTGGAATCAAAAGAATGGGTGAAATTGATGAAAAGGCATTTGTTGTTGAGGGCAAGAGAAGATTCACAGCTGATGAGGCTCTGCTGAAGGCAAGTGAAGGATGCACCTTTTGGCAGGAGAATCTGAAAGATCCGTCATGGCATCCTTTCAGAATTTTAGAGATGAATGGAAAGACTGAGGTGAGAATTTCATTACTCAGCTTAAATTTTAAATTCGCAAACTGAGATTTCTTCATGTCTTCTATTTGTGTTAGCATTTATATCTGTCGCTTTTTGAACCTTAACATTTGAAAAATGGATGTCTGATGTAGGAGATTATCAATGAAGAGGATGACAAAATGAAGCAGCTCAAGCAGGAGTGGGGTGATGAAGTCTACAGAGCTGTTACTTTGGCGTTGCTAGAGCTTAATGAATACAATCCTAGTGGTAGATATGTGGTCAATGAGCTTTGGAACTACAAGGATGGACGGAAGGCTACTTTAAAGGAGGTTGTTAACTATATTTTTAAGAATTTGAAGAAGCAAAAGAAATAAAGAAGTTACCATCCGTGCGGGTTTTCCAGGTTAGTGTTCATTTCTACAGACTGCATCTTGGGCATGAGCCCTTCTCTAGTAGACATAAGCACCTAACACAGGCATACTAGACATTCTCTTTCATTACCTTCTACATAGTATTATAATGGAACGTTGCTTGCAAGGCTGTAACCTTGTGTGAGTGACTGAATGCTTGGGCTTTGGACGGAGTCGAGTTAGTGTTTCTGTTTGATTTTGGTGGTTGTATGTTATTTGTGTGTATCGATTGCATTTTATGATGCAAACAACCCATGAATTTCTCTGTTTTTTGTGATTAGACTCTTGTCATTTTATTTATGTGGAAACTATCCTTATGAGACGTGGCTACTGTGTACAAGTCCATTTGGCTTTTAATGTTGTACCCATTTCTGTTTCTATGTTTTGTTCGTTTGGATCTAAATCTACAGTTTATGAGGTTTGTGCACTGTCTACTAAATTTCGGCTGTTAAATATGTGCCATACTAATGATTATTAAGACATTGCCTTGTAAATTAACCTCTAGTTGTTTGGTCCAACTTGGAAGATTATGAGTGGTGTTCTCTGTCCTTTTCTTGGCTGAATTTTGTGTTCTCTGTGTTAGGGAAGTGTGATTAGACTGAATAGTCACAACTCAACCACCTTGCATTTCTTCCTTTCATCATGAATCCCTATATTCCTCCCCCTCTTTTCATCTCTTCTCAACTCTGGACCTTGAACTAATCCTCTTTGATTCTTTCGTGTTTGCTTTGCTTGCTCTCAGAAGTACAACCCTAACTCAGTCCCGATTCCTCTAATTGTTTCTGTCCTTAGGCATTAAGTAGTACATCTTTGCATCTTATCTTATTTCAAGTACTAAAACAAATTGAACTTGATATTGCTCGAATTTTTTCTCGCAGGAAGATGTTACTTCAAGCCTGTGACTGTCCACCATTGGAGACCCAAGGACGACCAAAAAGTGGGTTTTCTTTTGCTCTATTGTCCAAGATGATCTTCGGCTAAATTACTCGTATTAACCTTTTGACATTTGCAAATTCAGTCTGCCAAAATTTTGCCTTTTCCCTGTCAGGCTGACTGATGCAACCACAAGCCCTAACCCACTTATATTACTAGTAAATATGCAGATTGTAAGCCAGAAATTTTGTACATCTTTGCTCTCTCCTGGCTCATGTACAGAGTATGAACACAGTAAATATCTGCTGATGTATGGTAATCTTTAGTCAGTATGATCAAAGTCTAATATCGTAAACTTTTCTGTCAATTATTGACGATCAAATCTCGATGGTTGAGCACTGTGTGATCAGATCGGTTCATAATACGATCACAGAATCACAGAATATTAAATCTCAACAAGATGGCATTAGCGCACAATGTGAAATTTCCATTTACAGAGAATTTATGCTTATACACCAAATTTCCCAGTACCCAGAAAATTAAAAGAATCCAAAGACGTGAAATTCACAGCAATTTCCTCAAAAAATCCTGAGATTAACGTAAATTTCTTGAAACCCAAAACAGAGCAAACAGAGCCACCCAGAGTCCGAAGCTACAAGATGAAGCTGCACGATTGGGGAACTCGGACACCGCCGGACTCTTCCCATCTCCGTCGGTGACGTCTTCTTCCCTGTCGAATTCTGGCCACGGCGGAGAAGGAGGTGGTGGTGGTGGAGGCGGCGGAGGAAGAGCCCTCCCAAACAGGGTATAGTCAAGAAGGGCTCCAACCCCTGAACAGAAACGAGGGGGTTTAGGAAGAGGTCGGGGCGGCGGAGTGCGGCGCCATTGATGGTGAAATTGGCGGCAGAGTTGTTGGTGATGAGGAGAGAGAATCCGGGTAAGAGGGTGGGAGGCGGCTGCCGGTGGGGAAGAGGCGGAGGGAGGCGAAAGGGATGCGAAGAGGGACGATGTGGTAAGGGAAGAGAAGAGGGTCGACGAAGTTGAGGGGGACGGCGGAGTCGACGGCGGCGAGGAAGGCGTCGTCGTCGGGGACAAAGAGGGTGGTGGAGAAGGGGAGGATTGAGGGGTCGGCTTCGGCAAGGAAATTGGCCCAGCTCCCGAAGTTCCCGGCCGATAGTAAGGCGTCGATGATGGAGTTGAACTGGGCTTGTTGAGGCCGCAATATGGGAAGGAGAGAGAACGTCGGTGGCGGGAGGAGAGAGAGTGGTGAAAGGGAGATGGCTGTGGGCGAAATGGAAGATGGGGTTGGGCTGATGCTGGTGGTATTGGTGGCGGAGATGGCGGCGGTGAGGAGGAGGAGAAAAGGGAGGTGGGAAGCCATTGGAGAGGGAATTTGAGGAGGTTTCTTGAGTTTTCTTGGCAACCGAAGCAAAAGCCGTTGCAACTTGGAAGTTAGAAGTTCCAACGCAGCGAGGGAAATTCTTCTCTTTGAAAATTGCATTGCATTAAAATAAGAGGCCAGTTGTACTACCCCCCCAAAAAAAAAAACCAAAAAGAAAAACTTCGTGTATTTCACTAATTTTCAGTTCCAAATTCCGGTAACAAAAAAAAGAAAATTTAGTTTCAAATTTACAAATATTTAGGGGCTTGCCCTCTTTCTACACCCAAAAAAATACAAATATTTAGGGGCTTGCACCTGGTTATTGAAACTTTTCCTGATGAATTCTGTGATGACATTATAATAAATTTACAAGCAAGGGGAAGAAAATGGACACAAAATATGCGAATTTAGTTTGGACGTTTGGCCTTTTGATTTCACCTTGATTAAAGTTGTAGTGTTCACTTGGTCACTCCGGCTTGTCCTCCCCTTTGACATTCTTGTTTGGCCGTTGTAACAACCCGACCCTAAATCACATCATTTATTTTAAATCACATTATTTATTAATTACAAGGTTTATATGATCGAGTGCGTGCGTTTCAATTCGATATCTTATATTTAAACTATTTTTATCTCGTATATTATGCGGTTAAGACGACGAATTGACCCTAATAAAAATCTCCTAATAAGCGCCGGCCGAAGCCGACGCCGGCATCGTCGGCTAGACGCCCGGCGTCTCTCTCGTCACGCTACCTCCCTCTCTCGCTGCTGCGCTCTGCTCCCCGCGTCACGGTTCCTCCGCCGCGGCCACCTAGCAGCCAACCCCAGCCGCAGCAGCCGCCGGAGCAGCTCTCCGACTCTGCCCAGTGGCCGCCGGCGCAGCCGCCGCGCCGCCGCCCTGTTCGTCCTTCTTGAATCATCCTCTCGTGAATTTGAAGGTAAATTACTAAACCCTAAGTTATCAAGTTCCTTATTCATTTAAGTAATTGTGATTGCAAACCGAAACATATGATTTAGAAATATGCTATTGAGTGAATTTAAAGATTGATCTCGGGAAAATTGGAATTGTTGTGGACGATTGAGGAGTGGCAGGTTGATGGACTAATTGGTGTATGCATGTGAACGAATGTGATTCCTTTGGGGAAATTATGAACTAGTGAATCAGATTGAGGATGTTTTATTATCGAATGGAACAATTTGGTGGAACTGTTATATCTTGGAAATGATTATATTGAGCAAACGAAGGAGAATACGTGCGTAGAGGTTGAGATTCGGTAATGTGCAAGTGTACGGGCATGGAAAGTAATTGAGCATTAGGCATGCCTAATTGTGGTTGTGAATATGAAGTTTGTTGAGAGAATAACGTTCATCACCTTAAAAGTGGTATATGTATGAACTTTGGGCAATTCGGCAATTATGGAACCTTCCTAGGGGAAGGCATTTGATGGGTTAACTAATTACTTAACTATAAGTTTTGAATGTAATGAAGGGGAAGGAAGGAATAAACTAGGAATAAGTGTTTGATTATATATACATATACCATTTTCAATCCAAGTAACTAACGAATTGAATTACATAGATGTCATCAACTTCTTTAATATGCGTTGTATTCAATAATTGAAACGGAATCAACGCAGTAAAACCGAGTAATACAAACATTAGTTTAATTGATTTTCATACGAATATATGAAATGAAATAAATTGTTAAAGCTTATACAAACTCAAGCATTAAAACTCAAGAAAACATTATTAACCCTAGAAATCTATTTTAAATGGAACCGAGGCCACTTCCGTTGCCGAATAGTTGGTGACTCAAATTTCTGCAAAAAGGAAGAAACAAATATTCTCAATTTAGGTACGTTCATTACTTGTACCTTTCGAAAACTCACGTGTTTCATCAAATCTCAGCATTTCTCATATATACAAATAACAATGAATCATTTGCAAGGCAAGTTTTGCCACCTAATTAAGTGGTCTCTGCTCAATTATCAATTATCGTGGCTTAGGCCCACCAATTATACTCGCGCGGCGTCAACTCGGGTTATCGGTCGGCCCGGGGTGAGCACCTGTTCAACGATCGTATCGGTTACCAAGGGGTTCTACTTTCGGATAATAACCGGCAAGCAGCTTTACTTATATTCTCTCCCCCGATTTCAAACTAAAATGAATTGAAATGCGCGCGCTCAATCAAAATATTCTTCAAGTTATTTTACGATGCAGGAATGTTCGTACTGAGTTTCGACTCACTCTTCCAAATATTTTATTGTTTTTGTTATAGGAAGAAGCATTGGTGAACAATCAACCCTTTACTAAGTCCGACGAAGGCAAACCCTAGCCAGCCACGTGGCATTCGCAAATCTGAAGGTACATAGACGCTCACAGTGATTTTACCCTCAACCGGGGTTTATGTATGACCTTGGAAATTATTATACATTGTACATTATCTTGTGGATTAGACAAAAGTCTAGGTTGTATAAATATTATATTGCTAAACCCGTAAACCGTATTTTGGGATGACATAGCTACTTGGGTAATAAGTAGTTACTACTAACAGCATTTTTGAAATATAACCGTGGATGTCCAAACCGTATTTCATTTTATTTCAATTATTTAGCCTTGTCCTATTTTTAGGACGGCGCTAACGCCTTCGATTGTTACCTTCCGCTGCGACCTTACGTAACAGTCCCTAATGAAGGGATTATTAAGTAATGGTGATTGGGGGCGTTACAGCCGTCCTATTCTGCGAATTCTGATAGGGACAGGGACATCTCAAACATCTTGCTGTTGTTAGGAAACATCTTGCTGATCGCTTGAACACATACTAACAGACAGTCGTTTGCAGTCAAGGAAGAATGCTCAGTTCTGCAATCTTGTTATATTGTTTTCAGGGGTGGATAGAGAGGACAACAAAGAGAATACCCCTGAAGTGTGTAGCAGTGAAGAGATGTGCTCTGCTTCTTTGACTCTTGAAGCCAAGACACAAACTACAGAGAATCTTTCTATCATAAATGGTCAGGAGCAGGTAAGATTGGATGTGTTTTTATCTTTTGTGGACATCTAGCCCTTGCATCACAGGGGAGGCGTACTATTAACTATTAATATGCTTTGTGCTGCCTTCTAAAACCAGTGCTTCCATCGTGCAGTTTCAAAGAGTAGATGTCCCTTGGTCTGATATTCCTTCAAATTTACTGTCTGGGATTGTGAAGCACCTGAAAACTCCCATTGATATATGTCGATTCTGAGCAGTTTGCAAGAAATGGAGAGCCTCTTTTCCACCCCTTCAGAGCTCAAACCTTCTGTCTTGTCTGTTGCCCCATAAAATCTCAACAAGGGCCATCCCCATATAATCGCTTCAAAATCTTTCCTCTCCTTCTTCTGGTGGCTAGCAATGTTATCTTGTTCAGCCATGCAACCAGTCAATTGGTCCTTCAAAATGTTGGTTGGTCACAGTTGAAGAGTTGAACTCAGGGAAATCGTTCTTGCGACTGCCACTACGAAGAGCTGTAATGAAAGCACTGCGGGATAATTTCCCAAAGGTTTTGAACTTATCCGATTTTCATGTCTCTGAAATAAGTAGAGTACAGTTTCCAATATGCAGAGAGCAAATGGGGCATGTTCTCATCATCCAACTGGTGGTCATTTTCTAGTAGTCACGAGGTAGTTCTTTACCCTGGTATTAGTGCTTGTACCTCTCCTACAATTGATGATACCATTGCCTTGGTGTTGTATGATAAGGGGAATCTGGTTTCATTTTGGTTAAGTGATGAGAGTTGGCTAGCAGTGTGTTGTGGTGCAGTTACCAAATTCGATGATAGAAGATCTTTTAAGGGAAAGGTTTATGCCATTAACCGTAGAGGCAGAGCTTATGTGATTAATTCTGATACTGATTCATCTAAAATTTCTAGAGTAGTGAGTCATGCACTAGACTCTTGCACTGGCCCTGATAGACAGAAGTGTTTAGTAGGTTCAGATGGGAAATTGTATCTACTTGACACAGTCCTGATGACAAGATCTTCTTCACGGTTTATAAGATGAAAGAAGAGCAGAATAAATGGGAAGAAATCAAAGCCTGGGTGACAAAATATTGTTTGTGACTCATAGTTTTTGCTTTCTTGCATCTCCTCGAGACTTTCCTGGATGGAAAGGCAACTGCATTGTATTTCCTGAAGATTGTTTAACCACTATTTCTGGGAGCATTCATCCTGACTGGAAATTTTTAGAACAGTAGCAGGGCTTCGGATTGGTGTGTTCTACTTGGGCGACAATAATGGTGTTAAGCTGACAAAGTCTTACCCTGGCTACTCTGACTTATTTTGGCCGCCTCCTGCAGGACTTCAACTAGCTGGATGCTCGTCCAGGTACAGCGACTCTGTTTCCCTGTTTGAAAATATTTTTCTTTTCCAATGTGCTCTGTGACTCTTAAACTTGGTTCATTAGTCTTTACACCAATTTTAGGCACTTCGCAAATCCATATGTTTTACTTTTTCGATAATTTTAAGAACTTTCCTGGTAAATACATTATGTTTTAGATTTGGGAATCATATCGTGGATCTAGGAGTTACAATTTCAGGTCATGTGTCAGGATGGAGAATATCTTTTGGTTTTTAGGGAGGGGAAAACCACTTGTGAAATAGGAGGATTTTGAGGGAGAAATTTTTTTTTTTTTTTTGGTACTGTAGTGTCCCGAGTCAAATGTAAATTGCACTTTCAACTAATAAAAACTAATATATATTGTTTATATGTGAAAAAAATTAAAAAAAAAAGAAAATCCTGCTTATTTGCAAATTATGATTTGTCATAACACATTTTGCATCATTATGTAGTCAATTTCAGTTCATCCATTTTGGCAATGCGATTTCCTCTATTGCTAAAATTGCTAATTTGAGCTCAATTACAGAGGACAAGACAAGGGTGTAAAACATGAATGCAGAGCATACTGAACGAGTAATATGATTTCATATCATTGGTGTGTTTTCTTTTGCCTGGACTATTGTTGATCTCTCTCTCTCTCTCTCTCTCTATATTTTCTTTCCTGCAAGCCACCGCGTATAAAAGTGCAAAGCTTCTCTTGGCTTGTATTCCGGTACTGTATGTCCAGCCCCTATAACACCATATAAGCTACTGTCAAATCCAGCCTCAAAAATTAGATCACTATACTAGTTCTAGTGCAAATGATTATATAAACAAGCTCGATTTTGGCTAACCTTGACAGTAAGAAACGTGAGATTCTTGTGATATCCTTGTGTATACCTACAAATTGCAATCAATACCATGACTTTTCTTCTTGTCAAACATGATTCAAGGACACCAAAGGCAGGGGAAGTTGAAATCAATACCCAGCAATTTGTCCATTCGAAATCCAAGGCCTCCACTCATCGATGATTTTGTAACCAAGAGATCTTGTCCATGCTTCACTCCCGGTGTATGGAACAACCATATCATGATCCCCACTGTCAGAATCGGACACAAAAGCCATCAGTCTATATGTTTTTTTTTTCATTTGTAAAACAAAAACTTTACAGTCCATTTGCTTTGAATTCTAACACATTTACGTTTATAATCTTCTAAACAGCAACTAGCAACTGTTGATTTTACCTGTATATGAGCGCCCTCAAGCCTAAAGAAGTGAACCGCTTGTGGTATTTAATCATGCTCCCTACATCTCTTTTATAGTTGATGCGGTTTGTACATAATTCCCATGGCCCTGTCACACTTACCTGATGCGACTCCATGAATGAGCAAACATATACCCCGGAAATATTGTTTCTCAAAAGTATCAAGTGTGCATAGCAATATAAGTAACAGATGATTATCCTACCTCTTCAGCATGAATTGCTTTCCTAACCGTCATGTTGTTAAGCCAGGTACTTGCAACCTTATCTTCCTGGCATATTATCAATGCAAAATTAGTGATAATGAGGATGGCAACTAGACCTGGCAAACAGGTTGTTTGGGTTCGGGTCGATTCTGGGAGGGTTGTGATTAGATCATTGCAACTTTGGGTTATACTCCCATTTACTGTGCAGGAAAATACAATTCATACTAGTTAGCTAAATTTTGGGTTAATTTGTTTCAGAACTGAGATTCGAAAAAGAATCTCAGATAGATAGAAAGGTACTTATAAGTTTTTCCTCAAGTCCCAACCTGCTACTAGCCAGTTATATTATCAGAAACACTCAACATTGTGCCCTAAATATGTATTTTTATACATCTGAACTGCTACACACTTTGGAAGGTTCGGTTGATCACAACATGCAGGAACAAAAAGAAATAAAATTAGTTGCTTCACTTACATTACATGAAGTATTAAGATTGTTGGTAAGTTTTGACCATGAGGGAACAAATCCATTTCTTGCAGGATTTCCAGTAGGATAAGCATGGCCAAATATCCTTACTCTCACAGGGAGAGGCCTTTCTGTCAGTCCTAGTTTACTGAAGCTGCTGCGTGATTTCACACCTCTATTATCAAGCTCCTCCGCATCAGCTACACAATGGTAGCATGGCTCTTCTGGGTCATACTCAGATATAAAGCACGGTTCCAAAATGTCATATTCATTCAAATCATCAACAGCCTGAAAAAGTAGTTGAAGGGGAAGCTAAGCTAGCTACTCTTATAAGAGAATGATGGAACTTGTACTTGAAAGATCAGAAAGGTAAATTAGAGTTACTTGGTCAACTTTATCGAGCTTGTTGTTACATTTTGGATTGGTTGAGTTATAGTAGTTTCCTTGACATTCTTGGACGACCTCCTGCAATGAGGGACAAGAAGATTAAGATCTACATTTTAGAGGAAGATGTGGGAAAACTTCCATTATGATGCTTCATTGCTTAGATTAAAATTTAGTTTGTTCTAGGCCTAAGGGTTACCTCGTATAGGCTATCTGAGATCAATCCCATTCCGTGTGCGAAAGGAACGAGGGCATTTCCATCAAACTGCTCGTCAGTCACTCCATTTCCTATTATATAGCCCTAAACATAGATGGGATCTTAGATTTCATTAACCAACCATTTAACTTTTGATGGAATAGCTTGCAGAAAATGCGTACCTTCAAGTTGATAATAGCCTTTGAGCCCGAGTCATGTCCTGTTGAATACATGCAACCCATAAATGTAAATGAAAACTCCTTCACAGAGTAAATGCATTTAACAAAGTTCCATCAGATACCTTTCAGTATTTCAGAAGCCAGAGTTGGAATAAGAACACCAGCATATGATTCTCCAGCAATGAAGAATGGGTTGCTGGTGAACTCTGAAAATGTCCAAAGCCACTGTATTCACAAGTTGCAGCATGATAACATAAAAATGAAACTTATCATTATAGACTTTGATTTCATATATTAAGTTATAGATTCTCTGTTTTTTCAACCGTTTTTTTTTGTTTGGGGGGGACAGACTGAGGGAGTTAGAGGATAGAATATACCTTAAGCAGAAAATTGTGAGTATCAGAGGCAGTCTTGAGATCTCCAGTAGTGTAATCACTTTTGTTATGTGAGAAAGAAAGCCCAGTGCCAACCGGAGAATCCAAGTAGATAATGTTGGATACCTGTTATAACAAACAAATTACATGCATAACATCAGTGTCAAAGTTGATTTCAGAGTGATTAAGTAGATAATCTCTGGTTTGATGTTATTAATGACAAATTTTTTTTTTTCCAGTTTAGGACCTTAGACCAGCTGTATGGATTAAGGTGCAACTTTGGTAGATCCCCTATGGTTTTTGCTGCTTCAAAATTAAATGGACCTGTAAAACAGAAAGGAAGGAGATTGAATTTCTGCAAAATTATCTGAAGCATCAAGGATGTCCTATTTTGTTCTGAATTTTGACATAATTCATATACTCTAGGGAGAAGTGCACCATGCTCATAAACAAAATAATTCATATACTCTAGGGAGAAGCGCACCATGCTCATAAACAAAACCATCAAAGCTCGAGCACCCAGGTCCTCCATTTAGCCATAAGACAAGAGGGTCGTCTGCAGGATTTCTTTCTGATTCCACAAAATAGTAGAACAGTTTCTTCCCATGTTTCTCATCAATTGTCACATACCTTCAAGTTCAACATGAAATTCCATCTCAGCTAGAGGGGAAAATTTTCAGCTTGGATGTCATTTTATGATATATGGACTGATAAGATAATGCAGAAATTCAGAGTGACTTTGCCAAATATGAAAAAACAGTTCATCATCATACTCAGTGCCCCCTCTCTTTCAAATGTAGATTAAACCATGACAGCACCACCTAGTCAGAATCCCGACTTTGTAGGGTCTAGGGAGATCCCGATACTGATTAGACCATAACAAACGTGCCATAATAAAAGAACACATGAAGGACATACCCAGAGTAGTGCTTAGAAGGGAATTTGCCACTGAAGCCTGGTAAATATGTGACAAGAGCACTCTGAGGTGCAGAATCACTTAAAATGAAGTTCAGCAATGCACAAATTAGTACTCCCTGTATGATAGGATAACTACTGGCCATTCTTAGCCAGGCTACAATGTATATCACTATCCCTCTCTGAAAAAAACAAGTATTATTTTTCAAGTGCATGAGATTTTTATACCACAAAGACAAGTGATTGGGAGAAATGGCAAGTAAAAGAGATCAACTGTCTATATTCACTCAATTCCATATGTATCTGACCCAAATTGCTTAATGATACAAAGATTCCCATATCAGGATGGATTCTTTTCCAAATTGGTTATGCTATCACAATCAACCTAATTATGACAAAAGGTCCACTTATACCAAATCACATTATATAGCTCTATCCTGAGAGATGTTTTTACTGTTTAATGAAAGTGAAATGAGTCATCCATGGGCTCTAAGCAGGCTAAATTTGTGGTTAGGTCGCCCTATTCCATCACCATCCCCCTTCAAAAAATTGTTCTTAATAACATTGTTGGAATACTGGTTCCGATACATTTTAGATTCAAAAAGCATTGATTGCCTATCTCTTCAAATTAAGACATTTTTGTTTTGCCCACTATATTAGACAGGATTATCTCGATATCGATTCTTTTAGGTGCCTGAAAAGTTGTTTTGCTAGTTCCCTTTGTGCAAATTTTGGAATTTTTATTGCTCGCATTCAATTTGTAAGGCATTTAAATTATGCAAAGCACAATGACATCATGTTGAGAATATCACAATTCACACACAAGTAAAAAGTCTTACATCAAAAGTTTAAGATGAAAAGGATGGTACATTATTTTTCCTTTTACTAATTAATTTTATCGTGAAACATTTTAATGTGAAACTTTCGATGTATCTATCATATACTTGAGAGTTTATACTTGCTCGTAAGATGCGTACGAAGAAATGGTTGAACGAAAAGGGATTTAGGGAGGTTTTTGTTTGGTGGGAAAGTTTTTTCCTTTTTTTCCATTTTTGATTATGTTACCACCTTTGACGAATTGGGCTAAGGTCACTAGGGCCCAATGTACAGGCCCAATATACAGCAAAGATATGCCAAATAGACTAACCGAATTCAATTACGAGACGAGACAGAGAGAGAGAGAGAGAGAGAGAGAGAGAGAGAGAGAGAGTGAGGGGCCGCTCTGCTGGTGAAGAAGCCATTGGAGGAGCTCGAAAAGTATGATTCAGAAGCGTTTGGTATGCAGCCAAGCTTCTGCCCAGATGAACAACGTTATTAACAACAGCAATATCAGCAAGAAATGGAGAATCAAGCAAGTGACAAGGTCCAATTTCAAACAAGTCCTGGAGGAAGTCAAGTCTCACATCTTTAATTCCGAATTCATCGCAATATCTCTCCAGAAAACGGGCTCCTTCTCGGCGCCATGGCAGAAGGTTTTGCCCTTCGACACTGCCGAAACCGCCTACTTCAAAGCCAAGCGTTCCTCAGACCGATTTCAAGTATTTCAGCTCTCTCTTTGCCCTTTCACGCTCAGCGCTTCTAAGCTCACTGCTTACCCGTGAGTTTCCTCCTCGTTATGTATTTTTCTTTTCAAAAAAATTTCTTTCTTGCTTGATTGGATATGTCGGCATTTCTGTTTGTGCGGGAATCTTCAATTGACGAGTAGGAAACTGTAAAAATTAGGCTTGTAGTTCTCCTGGGTTTTTACTTTATGGAAAATCCTTTTCTGGGTTCTTGACGAATTGAAATTGCTGAGAAGGATATTAGCTGAATTGGGCTTCTATTTTTCTGGGACTTTGTTGTTCTTCACAAAAAAATATGGGTTTGTTATGTACCAGCTAATGCTTTAAGCTACAATTTTTATCTTGTATTTCTTCCGGGTTTCTGTGGAATTTTGTTATATGGAAGGGACTGTTCTGGGTTCGTTATGACTTTGTAAATGTCAAGTTGAAGAAATGCAGTAAAGCCTCTAGTATTTACTGGTTTTATGGATCTTTTCTTAGGTTCTGCTGAAGTAGGTTGCTCATTGTTTAGCTTAAAAGTGATTTTTTGATTGGGTGTATTTATGGTTGATGGTATAACTTGATTGATATTTCTCTCACTTTGTGAGGATTTTGTACTTGTAAGAAGTACTAATGTTGAATGTCGTCTCCCTGCCGAGAAGACATGTTGAAAAGGATTAAACACCTTTTTCGTCTAGATTATTGCTTGGTTGTGATGCTGGTGGCGGCTACATTAGTCAAAGAACAAAACCCTAGATATTTTGTGCATTGAAGAGGAGACTTATTTTGGCATGTTTAAAATATGAAGACAGACTTAATATATGACTCAAAGGATCAGAATCGTGAATTGGACAGGATTTTGTTAAACATAGTTGTAGTTGTAGAGATCAGAAAGCATTTCTTTGTCTGCCTGTGTAACGAATTTTGGCGGTATCTAACTTGGAACTATTTCCTGTTGCTGTTGATACAAAATTTGTTTGATCTAGACATCAAAAGGTTCTGAGGAACTATTTCCTGTTGCTGTTAAAACTTAAAAGAGCTTTGGAAGAACTGAAGTGCTTGAAAGAGGATATACTATTTGGTTATAGAACAGTAGATTTCTATCCGAAAAGTTTCTGCTATAAATGGTAACCCTGTTTCTCTTATCATATGCAGATATAATTTCCACCTATTTCCAAGGGATGTATTGAAAATTGGGATGCCTTCTTACAGTTTTGCTTGTCAAACATCATATTTGACAACAATGGCTCGGCTTGGATTTGATTTTAATACCTGCATTTATGATGGTAATTTCTTGCCAAAGTTCGTGTTCATGGGTGCAATGCTTTTCACTGTTAAGCTAAAATCCTTTACTGTTTTCCTTGGAAGTAAGAAATGGGGAAAACAGAAGGTTGGGGGGGTCACAGCCTTTTAAAAACCAAAGCACAGTCCATATTAACATAGGGATGGCATTTCCCTGGAGATGGCTATGTGATTTATGGAAGGTGGTGAGAACAGGGGTGTTTGCATGGTAGCTGCTCCACCCTGTTGTACCCTTCTGGAACTACATTCTCATCATTCTTGATTAAAGTGCAATAAAACCTCCCTCGACTCTCAGAGCCAAAAAACGAAAAAAAAGGAAGAAGAAGAATAAGAAGAAAAGAAAATTCCTAAAAGAAAAACGCTTTTTGGGGATATGCTATGTACTTCTCAGGATATTATGCTGATCATAATAATGATAATGTTCTTGGACAGGGATCTCTTACTTATCAAGAGCTCAAGAATCTACTATGAAACATCTAACAGGAAATACACTGCTTCGGGCACATTCAGTACAATCTTCACCAGCTTCATCCGTCGCTGATTCTGTTTTTGTTGAAAGGATCAAATCACGAGTAAAAGCCTGGAGAAGTACATGCAAAGATTCGGGAGGACGAACTGAGGGTTTGTATGAATCTGCTGTATGAGAGAATTTTTCCATTTCTTTCTTCTTCACGTCTAAAAATGGTTATTTGTTCTTTGCAGATCCATTAATTAAATCCCTGAGAAAAGTTGTCTTGGGTGAAGACCATGGATCTAGACCTTCCATGGATATAGATGTTTGTAGTGAGCGTCAAGTTCAACTTGTTCTCGAGGTGTCATTTCCTTGATCTGCTTTATCCATGTATATGAATTACTTGATAGATGAAATGAATAAATCTCATGATCTTGTCCAGTCACACTAAGGTCATTAGTCTCTTGCAGGTTTTGAAAGAATATTCTGATGACATCGTCCCTTTGCTAATCCCGACCAAGCGTGGCAGCACACAAGGGGTTCGAATTGTCTTGACGAGCTCAAAAGAGGACAAAACTCTCTTTGAGGTAATTGCCAAGGCTCAGTCTGTTTTCTTTTTGAAGGGAATTTGTACTTAAATAAAGTTATGGCTTAAATTTGTAGAAAGAACTTCATGATCTTGAAGAGGAGCAAAGCAGGCGGGTTCGTGGATTTCGAGAGGTGATTGACATGATTTCTGCTTCCCAGAAACCTATTATCGCCCACAATTCCCTCGATGGTGCATCTCTGTGTGGACTTTTCCATTCATTGTATGTGGTGTGTGCATCTTTATGTTGATTCCATTGGTTTACTAAGCTTCATCATCTGCCTAATGCAGATTTTACATTCATGCACTCAAAATTTCTGGGTCCTCTACCCTCAACAATTGATGAGTTCAAGGTGGCATTGAGTTCAGTTTTTCCCTATATAATTGACCTTGGTCATCTATTGAAGGAAATCAGCCCCGTAAGAAGCATGAAAAGTTTACCTGCAGCTTCATCTTTCTTGAAGAATCGATTCTTTGCACCTATTGATGTTGATATTCCACTTGAAGGCAAGTTTACAGTTTGATAATCACATTCATGTAGGCCATTCTGTAGCTATAACATTGCTTGACACTCTGTCACTAGGCTCTGGCCATGAAATATTTTTATTTGATTTCTTTTCCCTTCCCTTTTCTTTTGGAGGGAGGGAGGTATTCTGCCATGTACAATCTTCAACAGTCAACCTACAAGTTATAATGGTGAGACCTCCATTCTCTATAAGCAATTGGCCTATGTCTTACCTTCTGCCTACTGTATACAAGACAAGGGAGTACAATTTCTTGAAATGCTGAACATGTGCTATAATTGAAAATTACGTTGACGCCAAACGTATATATTCATTTTTTTGAATTTCTTTTAGGCTAGGCAACGTGTATGGTGCATGCTGCTTAAGTTCTATTGTATTATTTTGAATGCAGTTGCGCCAAATGAGATGAATGAAGGAAAGATTCATGGGCACAATGTCCTAAGAATAAGTCACCTGTTTGCAAAACTCTGCTCTGTACTCGAACATAACGACCCCCAAGTTAGCAGCGGTACCAGCTTTGCCCTTGAAAACTATGCAAACACCTTCAGGCCGTGTTATAGAAATGCCCTCGAGGGCTCTGATGAGGATGTCGAGCTTTCATCAGGCAGCATGAGAAGGCTGAACTGCGATGATTTAGTATTCTTATGGGGATTTAGAAATGGGTCATCTGTTGGGGAACTCAAAAGACAACTCAGTAGATATCATGAAGCTTTCTCCCGAGAGTTTGATTTAAAATTAGTTGATAAGAGCTGTGCAGTCGTGGCGTTTTGGCATCCTGGCTTGTCACGAGCTCTCCTTGATGCCATGAATTCTGAAGGAACTGGGCACGAAGGGTTGAGGGAAATGATGTCAGAGGGTCTTAGAGCTGCGAATTATGGAACATACAGGAGAGCATGTGAAATGGGGATGTGGGGTTTAAATTTGGCTGATTCCTTGGACGAAGCTGTAAGATCAACTGATCAGCTTCATATTGATAGTCATGGAAGGAGCCCTTATGAGATCTGGTGGGATGACAATACTGTTGTTAACCTCGATGAGCTGTGAGTATCACACGTGTATATTCAATTCGAGAGGATCACAATACCTTGTTTTACGAAATCAACAGTGAGAGCGTTTTATAATCCTGATACTGCTGAAGCCTAGAGATGTTCTCGTCCGCTGAATCATCTGGGTTGCCATCATATGGTTGAGGTGCTAATGAAACATCTAACCCAGATCCCATTTCAAGGCACAAGAGAGGCACACAGCATTGCAGTTCTCTTCCGAGATTGAAGAGGTTCAAATGATTTTCAATGAAGTGCCTTCAGTATGGTTTGGTCATGTTCCTTGTTTTCCTACACCTTATATAATGGCCTCTTTTTTATCCTCTTTTAGTTTCTTGGTAGTTGGAAATTGTGAGGATAGGATATTTTCTAATCGATACAATTTACTACATAATACTGTATTCCTACCTAGTTACAGTGACCCTCCTCTCTTTGTCCCACCCCTTCTTATCCACCTCCCTCTTCCTTCTACTTTCTGAATCGCTCTCGTGGCTTCCATGGTGGCCCTCATAAGTTCATGGATGGGCGGGGTTTTCATGGGACGCAATGCAATTGGATGAGCAATTAGGCAATTCATGGGAAATGGTATTTCTGGAATGATGAACATCGAACATTGTCAAGTTAAACATTTTGAGGTGGGATATTGGCTCCGGTAGTCCATATACAAGGAACATACTATAATGATTCAAGTATTCCAGTTGATGCTCACTGCTATCTTTAAAAGCTAATATGAATTCTTTTAAGAAAACCAAATGCACTCCTTAAACCAAAAACAAAATAACTAAAAAGAAAAACTCTTTCGAGAAAATTCACAATATAGTACCTGATCCCATACCTCGTCGTCAACACCCTTTCTCAACATTTACATGATAGTCTTAAGACTATAGTAAACACGTTAAACAAAATATCATTGTTTTAGATATAAGAATTGGTAAAGATAGTCGGTTTTTATTATTTCGGAAAAAAAAGACGAGTTGTACCGTTAGAATTATCTTACAATATAGTTGGCTAATTACTATGTTATAATTTGTTCCCAAAAAAAAAAAATTGACCACAGAAAAGGAAAAGAAAAGTCCAAAAAAAAAAAAAAAGTTTCACTCCCTCACTCGCCCTCCCCATTTGTTTCCCTCTCCCCCATATTTCCAAGCCCGAAGCTTGGGGAAGCCCAAACCTAACCATCGCGATGGCAATCGCCGGTCTCCAAAGACTCTCCGCCCAGCTCCACCGCAGCACCACCACCACTCCCGCTTTCTCTCTCCTTGCCAAGTCCTTCCTCTCGCGCTCCTCCGCCACCAGCGCTGCCACCTCCACCGGCGGCTCCAAGAAGGTCGCCGATCGGATCGTGAAGCTCTACGCGATTGACCTCGACGGGAACAAGCGCGAGGTCGTCGGCCTCACCGGCCAAACCCTCCTCCGAGCCTTAGCGAACCACAACCTCATCGACCCCGCCTCTCACCGCCTGGAGGAGATCGAAGCTTGCTCCGCCGAGTGCGAGGTCCACATCGCTCAGGAATGGCTCCAGAAGCTTCCTCCGGCCACCTACGATGAGCAGTATGTGCTGAAGAGGAACCAGCGGCACCGTGTTCTCAACAAGCACTCCAGATTGGGATGCCAAGTTGTTCTCTCTCCTGAGCTCCAAGGTATGGTCGTTGCTATTCCGGAGCCTAAGCCCTGGGATATTCCCTAATTTTAATTCTAGGGTTTCGGATTTTCTGGAGCTGTAAGGGGCTGCCTTTGTGTTAGTCTTTTTAAATAATAATGTGCAACAATTTGATTTTTCTATCATGGATTTTTGCTATTGATTACTATATCATGTGAATTGTCTTTGACAATTGGAAAATTTTCGCAATTTCTGGTTTCCAGTTGGTTCCAGCTATTGATGGTGCAAGGTTACAATTTGTTTTTCATTTATGAGAATTGAAGAATTTGTTCTATCTTTGCATATTCTCTGTAATCAGACTGCCTAGAACTTTGAATGCAGTGTTTGATAGACAATGTATGTGTTCATGAGGGCTTGTAGAGAATCTTTGTTGAGATAGGATTGTCTGCTACTAGTGGGGAATAATCGAATTTGTTTCTGGAACTGATAAGTGACTTAATTGAACAATGCTCTCTTTGCGCATTCAATTGATAGGACTAATTACTCCGGTGAGTATGCATTTGTGCTGAGACTTGTGTATGGCTCGGATTTCAACCTAAGAAGCCTTCGGCTTTTGCCTATTGTCGTTCGGTCCTGCTCTATTGTTTAAAAAGAAAAACTTTCAAATAAACGTCATGTGAGCAATTAGGAATCCGGAAATTTATGGTAGAGGAAAAGGGATTAGTGGACGTTCTGAGGAATTGTGATGGAATGTTGAATGAATGTGAAGAGAAAGCAATGTGGTAAATTTAGAACAAGGAAAGGCGCCATGAAATTATGCCCCAAATAAGTTTAAGCATTTTGCACCTTGAGACCAATTTAAACCAGATGCCCTCCTTAAGTGTGTTTTATACTGGAGTGGAGCTACTGACATGGGGAATGGTTGACTAATCTCCTCACTTGGAATAGTTTTTATATTTGCAAAGTATAGTGGTCTACAAGCTTTTTGATTCAAAGTGACCTTTTTGTCATCCAAAAAGGTTGGAATACAGGTTAGAATCTTGAACATGGTGATAGAGAAGAACAACAATTATCTGGTGTGAATCCCATCCTTGTAAGATTTTAGGAGATCTAGATGTAGGCTACCTCATCCTTGCAAGCACAAAACTTGATTCTAAGAGACCACAAGAATTAATGAACTTAAAAAAAAAATTCTGCCAGAATTAATGAGTGAAAACAAAAGATGGTTTTTGCATACATCATGTTTTTGGGGTCTTGAATGAATGGAGGAGAAATCACTGCTCATATCTCGGAGCATTGGAATGCTTCAACCAAATAGTATTGGTTGGCTAATTAGGATCCAATTTAGTTTGTGCAACTTTCGAGAACAGACTTCAGGCATTGTCTTCACTAGATCGCCTTTTGCTCTGGTGGAGCTTATGCCTTCCCTTTTGAAACCGTTGTAGGCATATTCTTCTCCAGGAGATGCAGAACCTCATCCTCGCCCAGATCTTTTATATATTCATTTTGTGCCAGTTTTTTTCTTCAGGCTACAGCATATCTTAGCTTCAAAATTCCGATATTTCAATTTTTTGGAGTGGAAGTTCCAGATTTCATGAGTGTACGGTTGACCCAATATAAAAAATCAGACTATATACTTGTAGTAAGGAGGTACATCGGCAACTACTAGTAATCTTGTTACATGTTCTATCCTTCTATAATCTTGTTACATCGGCAACTACATCATCCGTCATCCTTCGTGGCAAAGGTTGTCTTGGTCAATCAATCAAGGATAGGGCTGAGATCTTTTTTGCCGGGTACCCATTTCTTGCCTCAATGTGAGTTCTTTCACTCTCAGTTATTTGTTCCGGAAGAGATGATATTTAATTTTTGTTAATGTCTTGGAGACAGCCTAGATTTAGCTTAGTGAAATAGTGTGTTAACCTTCACATTGTTCTTTTCTTCTTCCACTTTGTTGCTGATCTGTCAATTGTTCCATCTTATTCTTAAGCAAGTTTGCAGATCGATGTTCTTCCCGATCCTGCTACTTAGTGATTCATTCAGGAATCACGATCCTGAAACGCAAACCATTCATCTTGTCTTGCCCATATTCACCAGGAATGCTTTCCGGATCACTTAGTCCGTTGCACATTTTAGTCTAATTTTGGCTTTGTATCATTTGTTCACAGAATGCATATCAGGGGTGGAACTCTCCCGGTAACTACGGTCCTTCCTTTCAGTTGTGGGCATCTACAGTAGTTGTCTTTGCAACTTCCTTTGTATGCCCTCGTGTTTATAGCTTCAAAATTTTTCTCTTACCATAAGATTGAACATGTGACACAATCTTTACCTACTGCTGGTCGTTTGCCTACTAATCCCTGGTGAAAATTCTAGTCTTTTCCTGAAAGGATGGGACTCATATTACCTTTTGAATGAGACGGTAATGCTCACGAATTTGCATCGGACTGATACTTAAATTGAATCGTGAGATTCACAAACTTGATCTTGTATGTGTATGGAAAGCTCTTTCTGCTATCCAAAGCTGGTCCAGATTGTGGTTTTTCAATTATTATCTTGTAATTTCCAAAATATTTTGGATCAATCTGTACTGTTCAAACTGATTATTCATTCATAATAAACCTCTCTCCAAACTGCTTGAAGTGGGCAGGGATTGGGCGCAACTTTTTTGGGATGGTATAAATTATACTATGGATCCAAATCTATAGAGCTAAGTAAGTTCATAGACTGAGTGGATGGATGAATGGAGGAGCATCCGTGAATCTGTCAAAAGGTAGTCAAAAACAGTAAATCCTGTGCAGTCTTAATGGTACTTTGTCCAATACTTGACCGAGTATTCACCCCTGAAAATCCCCACCCCCTTTTTTTGCCTCAGATATAATTGACCCCGTACTTGACTGAGTATTCTACTACTGGAAGAATTCAACTGAGGTTTGCAGTTGAGGCGAAGGATCTCCCAATTTTTTTGGTTTTCTTTTTTGACAATTAGTCAGTCAATAAATCGGTATGATGATCATCAAAATACGATATATATATATATATATATATATATATATATATATATATATATATATATATATATATGCATGCTTGCTAGAAATAAGTTTTTCTTGGGATGTAAATATCACTTTTAAATTGGTTAGTTTAATGATTCTATGCAACCTTCACAAATTCTTGTACTTAAATCAAAGGGGGTAATCATTTCTCAACTAATTTGCATCATTTAAATAAGTACTATTATATGTAAACGTTATAAATTTAAAATGTGATTCTTTACACTACGTTACAAATTTTTAAGTAAGACTATCTCACATTGGATTTATTGTGAGATAGACGTCTTCGGATGCGACTTATTAAAGATTATAATATTACTAATAAAGTATTTTAGAGTGACTTTTTATTTTAAGGACAACTAAAAATTCATCTAAGAGTGTATTTTATTACATTAACTCCTAAATGAACAATTCGTTATCCTAACTATTATCACTATAGAAATGTCCGTTTCATAATATGTCTTACGTGATATAGTCTCATGTAAGACTTACTAAAGGTTTTTAAAAACTTAGGCTAGAAAGTTAGATTATCATTTAGCTGAAAATTAAATTTAGTCACTTGGTATAAGTTATAAGTAATTGGTTATTTCAAATGATTGTATACTAATTATAGTATTTGTAATTGTTGTGCTAGACTTTTAGTCTCATACTACTAACAATAAATTATAAAAAAGGAAAACAATCTTAGGCTTGATTGATTTGACTGTCTCACGGAAACCAACTTTTTAAGGCATGTTTTATTTATTTTTAAAAGTTTACAAGTTTATAACTATTTAAAATCTTTTACAAATAACATTAGAATCACTTACAACTCGTTTACGTTACTTAAAACTTATAATCGGTGTTTAAAACTTATAATCAGTGCTCACGGCTAAAAACAATGAGTGGGATATTACCATATTTCTACAAGGGATGACTGTGGTAATTAGTTTGTTTACCAAATAATGCACTACATATATATATATATATCTACATTCCCTCCCTAGGCTATGAAAAGAGTCCCTTTCCCACCCATTCTTGTGGGAAAAATCTTGGCTGGATATTCTTGATGCCAACTCTCTCTAGACATGGAAATTAGACTTTGTTATAAAATTAGAAAAAATAATTTTTTAAATTTCTCAGAGTCAATTTCCCATTATTTAATAAAAGAAAAGGCCATTTGAGACCAAGTACTCCTCCAGTCATGGAATCCAACCATCTCAGAACAAGCCACCCACGACTACCAACGCGTCAATACTCATCTCTTACCTGAACTCACCTTTTTTTTAAATTTTTATTTAAATAAATAAATAAATAAAATAATAATAAATAAATAAATAAATTAATTAATAATTATGGACCACGCCAAAAATGGAGATGACTCAGTCAGTATTCGATCAAGTACAACGCCATTTTAATTTAACTAACTCCTCTCAAACTATAAATCAATGATCCAACGACTTTCTTGCCCCTTAATCCTATAACTCATATCTCTCTCTCTCTAAGAATTGCTCTTGATCCCCAAAACCTAACTGAATCAAGCTCAGATTTGGCTCTTGGGGTTTTACCCTTTTGCCAAATTTCCTTACATTCATCTCCTATTCATTCCCCATAACATGATCATTGTCGTATAGCTGATCGAGCTTTCGTTCCATTCCATTCCATTCCATTCGTGTACGATTGTAATCTCTATCTGGGTTCTCCAAGTGGGTGTAGGAGAAGTGTATATACGTACATACATACATACATACATTCATGGATCAGACGGAGATCAAACGGGTATTCCAGATGTTTGACCGCAATGGGGATGGAAAGATCACGAAACAAGAACTGAACGAGTCCCTGAGCAACTTAGGGATTTACATTCCGGATATGGAGCTGACCCAGATGATTGAAAACATTGATGTGAACAAGGACGGGTTCGTGGACATTGACGAGTTCGGTTCGTTGTACGAGATGATATTAATGGATGAAAGGGACGAGGAGGAGGACATGAGGGAGGCCTTCAACGTGTTCGATCAGAACGGGGACGGATTCATCACCGTGGAGGAGCTGCGGTCGGTGTTGCAGTCGTTAGGGTTGAAGCAAGGGAGGACATTGGAGGACTGCAAGAAGATGATCAGCAAGGTGGATGTGGATGGGGATGGGAAAGTTGATTATAAAGAGTTTAAGCAGATGATGAAGGGGGAGGCTTTGCTGCCATAACTAATACATAGCCAGCAAACCCTAATTGACTTCTCTGGAGAAAAATTGTAGGAGAGGAGGGGGAGGATCCATGCATGAATATGATTGGTATGAGGAACCCTAATTGAAGTGGGCTTTCTCTCGTTTTGTATCAAAATTCTTGGAACAAATTAAAGAAATGATGTTTTCATTCTTTCATTTTGAGATTTCTCTTTGTTTAATTTGTTGGATTCTTTAGTTTTAGTCTCTCTTTTTGTAATGGGAAAAGACCTATTATTTCTTGTTTCCCTTGATAGAAATGTTGTTGATGATACACCAATTATATAAGCATTGTAACCTCCAATCTTTGTGTTGAAGTTGTACAATTGTATAAGAAAATTCGAGACAAGATCTGTATTATTGGCACATTTCGTGTTTTAAATATTCTCTTATTCATTAAAATTTGCCAAACAATGAAAGTTAGTTCTTAGGAAATCTTTGCCATTAGAATTTTTTTTAAAACTTGACACAATTTTCAGTAAATAAAATGATCATTATAGCACTTTATTGACATATGAACTTTGTTTTATTCATAAAAAAAGAAACAGAGGTATTCTAAAGAATTTGGTTCACATTGGTATGTTTATCACAATTCACAAGTTTAGTAATTTTAAATCAGACAATTAACATATATTTCATCTAAATCTACGTCCAATTAGATTGTTCGGGCTAACGAGTTATGAAGAATTTTTTTGATGGATCAATGGCCTAGTTTGGATTATTTGGTATTTTATAAATATTTAATTCTAACTAAACTAGATGAATCGCAATAACTTATTTTAATATTATTTATAGAAGAATAACTCAAAATCCCTTACAACAATAATAGTTCAATTTGATCAAATTTCACGATTAAATATGTCCCACAAAGTGTTTAATTAATTTATTATTATCACAACGTGGTAAGCATTTTTTATGCACACAAATGACACTCTATAATCTCTCTCTCTCTCTATTATTAGTGAATTATGAGTACATTTTTTCGAAGCCAAATAACACAGGAATTATCTATAATAATTAAATATTACACTATTTATTGTGGCCCATCTAAATAAAAAAAATACTAAATAGAAAAAACTACAATAATAAAACATTTAAATCACTTTAAAAATTTTTAGAAATGGCCGGAGAGGCTTTCCTAGTCACACTTTGCCTGGAAGCTATTGAAAAAAGAGTTTTTTTTTTTTTTTTTTGTCAAATTAAGCACACAAATTCGTTTTTAGTCGTGTAATCGAGTGAAACCAGATACAGCAAAACCAGCAGCAATTCAGCTCTCTCTCTCTCTCTCTCTCTCTCCCTCCCTGTCCTCTCTATTGTCTTGGCCCAGCATCCGCTATTGCAGCAGCATTTAAGCTTAGTTGACATCGCCTTTGTCCTCCTATTTTCACTTTGTCTGCCTTGTAAGTATTTCTCATGCATTTTAATTTCTCTTTTTCGACATTTCTGTTTGAAAATAGTATTTGGTTGTCACCAATTACCGAATCTATTGAATCCCAGTACTTCTTTCTTGTATTTGGAATTGGGATAGTGTTTGTCTGGTTATTGTTTTGATTCTATAGTTTCCAAAAGGGAATTGAAAAAAAGAAAAAAGAAACAATGAACTGCAAAAGAGGGGATACCCAGCTCGAGCCTTCCCTTGAAGATTCGATCTTGGCTGAGCCCTAAGTTAGGGCTTGTCAATCTTGTTGGAGATGAAGTCATACTGAGATAGATCTCTAAAACCCTAGTGGTTTTACACAGGCGTTGATTTTTTTAGCAATTTTTTCCATTTTTCCGTGTCTTGGAATAGTTTGTCAATGAAGGGCAAATTGGAATTCTGCGAATGTTTTGTGAATTTATTGAAAGTTGAAAACTTTGGTCCTAAATCCATGGCAATTTCTATTTCAGGGTAGAGAGAGAAAAGTATGGACATCAAGCTGTTGTTTGCAGCTGATAATCCGCCATTGTCCGTTATTGCTGCGGCCAAGGTTGCTGGGGTTACTCTCTCTTCTGACGTTTCTCTTCCATCTGGTTCTGCACCATCATTTACTTTCTCAAATGGGTAATTAACATATGATTATTGCATTTTTGTAATTCTTTGTTTCATATATTAGCTATTTTGATTGCCATGCTAGCACAATTTCTTCAATAATTAGTAGATACTGCTTGCTTATCTCCTGATGTTAAATTTATCCAATGCCGTTTGCCCCCAGTATTGTTTGGATGGTTGAGTCAGAGGTGCATTAATTGTAGGAAAATTGCTGATTTTTGCATGCTTATATTTTCCAATTGCTGTATAGGATCATGTCATTTGGTCCATAGGTGAAATCCTCATTCACCTGCTTTCTTAGTTGGTAGAAAGATTGGGGAGTTTGATTGAATTCCTTTATGGCCAAATAAGTGCTTGAAGTTTCACATCCCTTTGCAGTTACTATTCTTTAGCTCAAAAACATCGAAATATTGAGCCTCTTCACCAACTCCAAGCAACCCATAGGACAATCTCTGGTTTTTGTGTGTGGTGTGCGGTAGGGGAGGAGACCCCTGCAGGTTTCAACTTGATCTATTTGGAACTAGTAACTGAATTAAGATACCCCTGCCTATTCCTGGGTTCTTCATAGCTTTCTTTTAGATTATTATTAAGTCAATCACAGAAGATGACATTGCTCTTTGGCGACATATGTACTCTTCTGTTAGTATTCCTTCTAATATGCCTATTTCAATAGGTTGAAGCTGCATGGATCGTATGTACTTCTGCGATATATTGGTAGAGTTGCGAGCCACTCAAATTTTTATGGGAAGGATCCACTCGAATCAGGACAGGTTCCGTTTTCTTAATCTCAGACAAAAATTGTTTCTCACCTGTATATCTGACGGTCTTAGACTTCTCTATCCCAAACTGTGTATCTGATGCTCTTCTGTGGACATATGCACTTGTCTTCAGATTGATGAGTGGTTGGAGTATATTCCAATTCTCGATAAAGGATCAGAGTTTGAAGCTGGGTGCAACAACCTGGACAGTTACTTATTAACCAACACATTTTTGGTTGGCCATGAGGTGTCTATTGCTGATATCTGTTTGTGGTCTGCCCTTGCAGGTAGTGATTTTAAATCCTCTATATATGTTGTTTGGTTCCCACTACTAAAATTTCTATCTGTGATCTGGGTCTTTTCTGTATTTGCTTCGTTTATTCTTTGGCCTATAAATTTGCGATGTTGACTTCATAATTATTTAAGTGTCTGCTAATGCAAATGGTTCAATTGTTATAAGATTAGGATCTGTTTATCTGAATGCTAGCATTCTCCTAGCAATCCCTTAGAACATTTATGATGCTCACTTTTGTGCATCTGGGTGTCTGATACATCATACTACACTATCCTCGCTTTGCCTATGTGAAATTAATTATGTGAAATTAAACAAGGAGAAATCAGAAATCAGAAACACAATAGAAATCAGAAACAATAGAGGCAAAATCCTCACATGCACAATAGAGGCACACAGCAACACAAAAGCTAACTATGTGAAATTAAACAAGGAGAAATCAGAAACAATCACATAGTTAGCTTTTGGATTAATTATGATGTACAAATGCTCTGAATGAAACTAAATCATACTACACATTTGCCCATTTTGCCTATATTGTGCATGTGATTGTTTCTGATTTCTCCTTGTTTGAGTTCCCTCTGTTAGGAGCTGGCCAGAGGTGGGAGAGCTTAAGGAAGTCCAACAAGAAATACCCAAACTTGGTACGGTGGTACAATAGTTTGAGTGCTGAATATAGTGGCTTAAATGAGGTCTTGGAAATGTATGTTGGAAGAAAAGGTTCGGGAAAGCCAGTGCCATCAAAGTTGAAAGATCAGGATTCTCGGAATGAATCAAAAAGTGCTGCTGGTGATGCCAATGATAAGGTGAAAGCACCCAGTCGTCCTGAAGTAGATCTTCCTGATGCTGAAATGGGCAAAGTCTGTTTAAGGTTTGCTCCAGAGCCCAGTGGGTATCTCCACATTGGGCATTCAAAAGCAGCCTTGCTGAATAAATACTTTGCTGAAAAGTATAAAGGGCGGTTGATTGTGCGCTTTGATGACACAAACCCAGCTAAAGAAAGTAATGAGTTTGTTGAGAACCTTCTCAAAGATATTGAGACATTGGGCATCAATTATGATGCTGTTACATATACTTCTGATTATTTTCCTCAATTGATGGAAATGGCTGAAAAATTAATCCTCCAAGGTAAAGCATATGTCGATGACACACCACGTGAGAAAATGCAGGAAGAAAGAATGCATGGGATTGAATCAAAATGTAGGAATAACACTGTGGAGAAGAATCTAGAGTTGTGGAAGGAAATGATTGCAGCATCTGAAAGGGGGTTAATGTGCTGCCTTAGAGGCAAGCTTGACATGCAGGACCCGAACAAGTCGTTAAGAGACCCAGTTTATTACAGATGCAACCCGATTCCTCACCATCGGATAGGATCCAAGTATAAGTTGTACCCAACTTATGACTTTGCCTGTCCTTTTGTGGATTCTGTGGAGGGTATAACACATGCGCTTCGATCAAGTGAATATCATGATCGCAATGCCCAGTATCACAGGATTCAGCAAGATATGGGGCTTAGAAAAGTTCACATATATGAATTTAGCCGACTTAATTTGGTCTATACTCTTCTCAGCAAGCGTAAGCTTCTCTGGTTTGTTCAAAATGGAAAGGTCGATGGTTGGGATGATCCTCGTTTTCCCACGGTGCAAGGCATTGTCCGTAGAGGACTGAAGATCGAGGCTTTAATCCAGTTCATACTTGAACAGGTAAGTGATCTGCTCAAATATTTATTCAGCTAGTAGCTATGTTACTTTGGTTCCTCATTTCACTTTGAATACCCATGTTGTGCGCCATACACTTTTGAGTCTGTGACACATAAATACACTGAACCCTTCATTTACACTTAAAAAGGCAAAAATTTCTGAAGATGGTTGATTTGAACACCCAAGACCTTTAGTGTAACATGGGTATGGCTGAGTTCATGTAACATTGGCTGTCAGGGCTTTATGTTATAAACAATTTAACAACTCTAAGAGTCAGCAGTCTTCATTTTGGTGTTATATTTTCTTTATAGAAGTTTGGTAATTATTCTTTTTATTTTTTGCTTCAGGGGGCTTCCAAAAATCTCAATCTCATGGAATGGGATAAGCTGTGGAGCATAAACAAAAAGATCATTGATCCTGTGTGTCCCAGGCACACTGCAGTGATAGAGGAGCGTCGTGTTTTGGTTACTCTGACGGATGGTCCTGAGAAACCATTTGTTCGTATCATACCCCGTCATAAAAAGTACGAAGGTGCTGGAGACAAGTGCACCACATACACTAAAAACATATGGATTGATTATGTGGATGCTGAAGCTATCTCTTCCAATGAAGAAGTGACTCTGATGGACTGGGGGAATGCCATTATTAGGGAGATCAAGAAGGATGAGGCTGGAAATATCACACATTTAACAGGAGTTTTGAATCTTGAAGGATCTGTCAAGACCACTAAGTTGAAGCTTACCTGGCTACCTGACACTGAAGAGTTAGTTAAACTTCAACTCGTGGAGTTTGATTATTTAATCACAAAGAAGAAGGTATTTATCCTAATCCTAAGTTCTAAAGACGCCTGCATTTTCAATTCAAGATGTTGCATCTTTGGGAAGTTTATATGGTTTCCGTATTCTAGGTGGAAGAGGATGAAGATTTCCTGGATGTGCTGAACCCAGTCACGAAGAAGGAGACATTGGCTCTAGGGGACTCAAACATGCGAAATATGAAACACGGAGAAGTTATTCAGTTGGAGAGGAAGGGCTACTTCAGATGCGATGTTCCCTTTATAAGACGTTCAAAGCCAATTGTTCTGTTTGCAATCCCAGATGGGAGGCAACAAAGCGTGTTGAGGTAGCGATTTCCTGGGTTTAGCTTGCAAAAATTTCCACATTTCATTACTTACCACCATTGCTCTGGAAACATGTCTGCCCTATCCTTATTTTTACAATGGTAAATATTGGGCCCACGGGTTCCAGATCCAGGTACCCTATGTGCTGAATACACACTTGGGAGAGGGGAAATAGGACAGGCTTGCAAGGACATTCTCTTGCAATTCCTTTGGTGATTGTTGTGTTTTGGTGATGTAGGTGAGTTGATGGGGATGCAGTTTGCATATTGGAGGTGTTCATGTGCCTATCGCATTTGTGCATCAATATGAAGACGAAGCTGAGGGATTTGGCTCAGAAGTGACACCGTCTCCAAGTATTGTTTAACCCATTTTGTATCAATCGAAGAATCAAGGAACCAAGTTCATTAATACCATCCCATGGAAGTGATCTTGTGTTCTTGCAATTCTACCATGTACTCTTTTTGCCATGGTCAATACTCTTACATCGCAGTGTATTTGAAAATTTTGCCTGAGTTTATAAACATCCTATGTTCCTAACATTTTCATTGGCGTAGGTTATGTAATTACTCTTTCATCATATGCTTTTGTAATTGACTTGGAACCCAAATATTCGACCCGAGTTCATATCCCAGTTGACAATTGAAACAACTAACCAAAGTGGGCTCGAAACTCGAATTGACCCAAACCCAATGAAAGTCGACCTAACATATTCCTATAAACTTTTAAATTGACCATTTTGAAATCAACTAAATGACTAATTTATCAAGTCTACTTTTATAGCAAGGACAAAAATTTCATTAAAAAAAGATTAAAAGTTAAAAATCTCATAATATAGAGCACAAGACAACTTTATTGAAGAACTTATTATAATAGTTAAATTTTCTTCACTAATTATATGCCTTTTCACTCCATTTAGGGTCATGATTATCCCTAAATTCCTCACATCTACAAGGTTCTCTAGTTCTCCATACAACAAGACATATTCAACTCAAATAAACATACCTTTCCCTATTCATAAAATAAAGTTATAAAATATCACACCAAACCTTACATATTAATGCTATGGATTTTTTTGTGAGCTTGTATATGGATTTTGATTTATAACAGAAACTTCAAGCTTTGAACATTATATATTCCAAGATAGGAAATTAATCATTTGCATGAAATATATGGGCCTTCCTCTGTGATTGTACTTGCCCCAGAAATTCTCTCTTCGAACAGAATCGACTTTGTGTCATTATCACTCAAATTCTACACCGTTAATTAAAGAAAAAAAGAAGGTTAAATTATTTAAATTTATCAAGAAATTAGATAATGCAAAGCATGATTAAGTCTGTTCGTTTTAGCGGTTGAAAATGAGTTGCTATGAATTATTATAAACTGTTATGAGATATTAAGAGCTATTACGAGTTATTACAATTAGCTGAAATTAGTTGTTATGATCTGTTACAAGTTATTATAGTCAACATTTAGGTGTTACTAACTGTTAACTATTATAAACGCATTTGTAAAAGTAAAAATGAACATGCCCTTGGGATGAGAAAGATTTATATTAGAGAGAAATATTGTTTAGTCACCCTTTTCTTCTAGGCAAGGGAAAATATATATTTGATTTCTCATCATCCGACTCACAGCCAAGCTGTATGTTAATTAATATACAAAGAATAATGATAAATTAAATTATGTAATAGCGACCTCTCCAAAAAAATGTTTTAGGCCTAAATATATATACACATATATATGATATGATATACCCTACAGAACAAATTTTCTGGTGAAATCAGAGCTCAGATTCCCAAAGTGCTTAAACGGCATGTGGTGGCCTTAGACATATCAGCCTCGCCTCTTACTGTCGAGATCAGGTTGTTTCCAAGTCAGAGAGACGCTTATAATGAGGCATGAGACAGATAGTGCCACCCGGTGCAAGACAAGCTGCGCACTTGTTATTGAGGGAAAGTTCTAGCTGCTAACATAGACAACAATCTTAACGTCCATCAGTCATATTTAAGTCCTTGGCATCATGAACACGCGGGAACCTACAAAATCAATGGAGACTGACAAAATACAGTTGCCCAAGAACATACAATTTTCTTCATGTCAAAAAAGTAACCTAGATGGCTCAGCATCTCGCTTGTATAACCCTTTTGATTTAGGTGATGATCTTAAGAGGGTCAGATAGAATAATGTGAATAGCGCCAATAGTTGAGGCACCATTCATTAGATTTACAACTAGTGTATATAATAACGTGCACTTCAACTGCGATCAATGAATTGAAAAGAGGCAATATATGGCTAGCTCTGGCATAATTGACAATGCCCTAGCAATTACTGGACATATATAATTGCAACATGGAAGATCGGCTTGGGGAGGTGGGGTTGGGGGGAGAAAGGAAATGCAACATCACCTTTGTGAGTCACAATGCCCAGAAAGTACAAGGTGGACAAAGCTAGCAAGTAACATGTTAAGCACAGGTGGTAACAAAGGTGAGCAAAGAGCATGAATAATGAAGCAATTCAGTAGCCGTTTGGCAATGTCATAATGTGGTGTTTTACAATTCAGTATGAATACCAAAGGTAAGTTCATGAAATTCTACAAACATATTACGATATCATGGGGAAAGATGAAGTTCAAGATGAATGACATTGCCATTATTTAGATTAGTTATACACAAACCTTAATTATCCCCCTTCAACATAACACTTCTAGACAATAATATGGTCATCTCCATGGTAATTAGTAAAAATTCATCACTCTAAAAAGTGAATTCTTGTCAGACCACATAAGATCAACATAAACTGTGAAATATCTGTGTATAGTTTCATTGCAACTGTGCTTTAGGCTTTTTAAAATTATTTTTTATCTTCATGAATCCAAATGACAATAACTGACCTTGTGGAAAAAAGTCAGATTGCATAGAGAAACAAAATGCGGTGGCGTGAATATGAAGACCAAGTATTCTTATCTGCATTGAAGACTAGATCACTAAAAACCCATTAGCTTGATGACTTCAGCAAATAAACCAAGTTAGATACAATAATAATCAAATAATCCATAATACTTTGCATCCCTTGCCCCTGAGATGTGTTAAATTTTTACAACCTTAACTTTTTCACACTAATTTGTACCCGCTTCAACCTTCCATAGGATGACTTTTAACATAAAGTTACAAAAATACTCTTCACCTTTGTAAACATGATAAATAGCTAATCCAATGAAAAATGTTATTATTATAAGAATAAAAGAATCAAATGAAAAATATATTTATTATTATCATACATAGCGAGTGTGAAAGCACCCTTTCCAGGCTATGAAGCCACCTCAAAAGCAGTTTTCTCTCTCTTCTCAAAAACCAATAATACGTTCCGGGTTTGATTTGTTACTGATGAGGCTTGGTAGCCTTGGTTCAACAGAGATGACGGGTTTAACCTCCATAATAGTCGTCTCTGGTGAGATCGATCCTGTTCTAAAGATTCGAGCAGGGGAATGGAAAAGAGCAAGGGGAGGTTAGAGGGGAGAGAAAATCATGTCAGGCAATGTTTAGTGGCTATGTGATGACACCATCTTGGTCCCTGAACTCCACTGATTCCGACCGTGGTCACAAAAGGCATATGGAAAGTGGTGACTGCAATTGTGCGTCGGGCTGATGTAGAAGGAAGGAGATTAGGTGGGGGATGGGGGAGAGGGAAAAGGGGCTATGACGTTAGGTCATGTGTGAAAGAAGAGAGAAGGGTATTTTTGAAAATCTAGAGTTAAAGGTTATATCATAGAAAATTTTGGGGTTAGATATTAATGCAAAAGTGTCGAGGTTGAAAAAAAATTAATGCAGAGAGTCTCAGTGGATGCAAAGTACCCGATGGATGCCAAAACATTACCCACTGGATTCCAAAATATTAGCTTTCTTAATGAAGACAACACAAAAAGTGCGAGCATTGGAGCCTCATTATTGTAGTGATTTAGATAACACAATCAAGTGAATAAAAATAGCCATCCAGCATAAAAGCAGAGTCATTAAAGATAATGTATCCATTTCAAGCTTACTCATATCCCAGGCCACCTTAATGGTAACCCCACATGATGAAGGTGACAAAAAAGCAGAAGCTTAATCAGGGAAAGATCATGCATGCTACTCACTTAAGAAAAGCGATATACCTACACCTTCCTTAAACCTCCCTCGTGACATCTCACCAATGGGACAAAACACCACTTTTCCTTACTCATAGCCTTTACAGTGAAGGCAGTACATAGCTTATAAGTGCTATTCCAATTGGAATATATGCATTCTCAACAGCAATTAGATCGAAAGCATCTCACTCTACACTTAGGTTCCCAGTAAATTAAAAGGAGCAAAAGGTTATCTAGTTATCCTTAATGCCCTTTTTAGAATTCAATGCATCACCATTTGTACGACAAAAAGGGCAAACTGAAAAATTAAAGGGCATGATCGACTCTGCAAAGGGAGTTTCATTTTCCATGCATGTTTTGATTAGTTATATTAAACATCTCAAATCAGCACACTCTGCAAACTCATTAATAGAACCAATTATGGAGCACAAATGTCAAAAGAGAATGTCAAATAAGAATGCAAATTGGCTAATTTTAGAAGGAAACAATGAGTGAGAAGTCATCGATCAAGTTTACCTGATGCCATGTGTGTGTGTCGATGAAACAGGAGGGGATGGAGATAGAGTGAAAAGAGCTGCCTCCACCATTAGATTATATGACGACAAGAGAGAGCACGCTCGTACCCATAATCATAAATTATTTCAATTGCATGAGTCTTGACAAACGTGCTCTCTCTCATTGTCAAACAATCTTTGGATGGATCTTACAAGTGTCATTTAACCCTGCAAGTGATGTAACATGTAAGAATTGCTGGATATTGGGAAGCTAGATACTACAGAAACAGAAATCAATTCTGTAAATAACAACATTCTAAAGCCTCTCTAGGGCTTGAAATACAAGTCTAAAATGTAATACAAGCCAAAAAAAAAAAAAGAAGAAAAAACTAAAGACGTGCAAAGTCATTTGACTAACGCTGGACTTCAAGACAGCAGATATAGCATTCCTAGCAAGTAGAAAGATCTTTGAAGCATGATACTGAACACCCATCTGCTTATGAGAGTTGAAATCCTAGTTTATTTAATTTGGCTAATACAAAGCATGGTTCCCACTTATGCAGTGACTAACTCTTTCTAGAGTAAGTGTGCCTTTTGCTATGATTGAATAGCTGTGATCAATGATTGCTATTACAAGGACATATGACAACGCAAACTTGAAAGAAAGAGGAAATTTGCAAAGTAATAACCTACAAGCTAAGAAATAGTTCTCTAAAACTAAATATAGATCAAAAGGCAAGAAGAAATAGTTCTCTATAATAAAAGCAACCATAGCCTTACGAAAAAGTAAGAGGTAGGGAATTGTTTGGCCACCCTAACTTATTGTTGATGAGTGTTGACATGAGTACTAATAATTGTTGAATACTAGGAAATTATAACTATATATTATTACTAAGCACTCATCAGTGCTCATGAGTGTTGATTACTTTGATGCTAATGAGTGCTCATTAGTCATTAGTGTTATATGTTGACGATAAGTACTTATATTATAATAAGTTGAAAAGAAGAGGCCCTAAATGAACTACATTCTAAAACATTAGGATTAAAAGCACAAAGTAGGTGGTAAAATAAAATTAAAAAAATTTTTCCATTTCCGACAGATTGAGCAAATTGATACGAACTTTGCCCTACTATGCATGAATCTATTTCAGTTGTAGACACCAACTGCAGAACAGGACAATTTGAATTAAAAACAATCCTACTCTATCTTCCGTTGTTATATGAAACAGTGGCAACTCATTTCTGTGATGATAACAAACCAAATATACAGTATACCATTGAATCACTGCAAAATCCAATATTTCAGCATGATCCCAATCACTCAAAACCAACTAGCCGAGAAGAAACATTAGGGTCCTATTTATGTTTACTATTACATATGTAGAGGAAGACACAATGAAAAAGATTCTATGTTCAATATATTGCATTTCATTTGGCATAATAAAGTTGCTATATTACCACAGGCGGGGGAGGGGGAGGAACTACAACTCAAATGATTCACAACCAACTATTACACTAAAAGGAAGCCAATCTGCTCTTTATAACATTCAATCTTCCAAATGAGTACTAATATTTTACACAAAGGGACCAATACACCACTTCCTCCCATCCAATATAATTCTCTAATTTATCATTTTTGAAAAGTCCAAATCTCGTATATATAATACTCTATACTTCACTTTCTCATGAAATTTTTATTCAACAACTCAAATTTCAACTATAAGACATTTCCAAAAATTCTAACCTTTTTTTTTTTTGTGCTTATTATGCACAAAGGCCAATATAGGCGGGATTTGAACCTAGGGCCTAGGCAACAACTTCCAAAGACCTTCCCGACTATGCTAATTGACACCCACAAAAATTCTCACGTTTGAAAAGGCAAATAACAACATATATAAACAGTGAAATTTAGTAATTCTTCATGATTTCCCTTGAGTTGCCTACCAAACTCTTGATAAAATATATACTACACAAAATGTTTAGAAACTGCCAAGTCCAACACCAAAACTTGTGTGAACAATGCTGTCCAAATAATTGTGGGGTCCATAAAGGGACTAAGAACCTAATTACTATAGAACCTATTATTGGACCTTCAAATATTAGGTTAAACTTTTGGATGAAATGATTTCCTAAGATGGTATTAGAGCCTTTTAACTGAAAGGTCTAAGCTCGAATCTCGACAACCTCAGTGATAAGCTTTTGTACCACTGTAGTGAATTAGTGCGCCAAGTAATCATGGAAGAGCCCATGAATTGAAACACCCACGCTTCAAACCCAAAGTTCAATAATGTGAAAAAAGCATATTAGAGATTTTAGAGTAGATCATAACAACTTTCTTGAACCTTCTACCGTTATGTTATTATTTTGGTCAAGATTATTCCTCAACATCTGAAACCACACTCACCCTCAAGGCATAATTAGAGCATTTTCCCGAGACTAAAACAGCACTTTGTGAACATTGGATTTGCTACCAACAACTATTGATCTATATATCATTGTCTAATCAAGGATGGTATCTCAATATTGCATGCATGGTTTGTATTCAAAGTAAAATAAATTATCCACAAATGAAATTTCCAAGAATAAACATTATTTCCCCAAAAATCCATGAATAAACAAAACCACAACACTACCTATATCATAATGTTTAATGAGGCGCCCTAAAATTAAAGACCAGATGAAACAGAAACCCCAAACAAGTATGTAGTTATCAAATCAAGCTGTACTATAAAGCTGGTAATTGAATTCCCAACTATAAATACTTTGATTAAAACCCAGATACAGATTCAGATTACAGCAGATAAAGAACATCAAGTTAGAGTCTTCCAGAAGCTGATTTTTACCTAAATTCTATGTTTAAAACATAGGTTAGCAAAAACGCACAATACATAATTATGCTTTGAAATAAAGAAGCTAGAAGGAAGAGAAGCCAACCAGAAACCCTAAAACCAATCTTGATAGCAATATGAATATGAAAGAAAAACAAAAACCCCCACCAGCCCCAAAAGAGGAAAGGAAAGTAAATTTGATCACACAGAAACCCTAACCCATAATCCTCCCTGATTAAGCCAAAATTTGCAAACACATGAATAATTCAGCAGAGAGAAACCGGAACAAATTTGTAAAGAGAAAGAAAAAGGATAAGTTGAGAAAAGGTACCTTCTTGCTCAACTCCAGACCATATCCACCCCACCCCAGATGAGGGGAGAGAAGAGAGAGAGTGGGAGCTATGGGGAATGCTTTCAGACTTTGACCTTTTACCCAGAGAAATCACTTATCACTCCAACTTTGTTTGAAAAAAATTTAAAAAACTACAAATCATTGACGTGGTACGTTTATATCCCACGTTGAAAGGTGTACGGGAGAGAAGGTACTCTTGATTGCACTGGAGAAGGACAAGATTTCAATTAATTTGCTGGTCTATCTTCCGTAGTACAACTGTACAAACGACCAAATTCTCTCTCTTCCTGCCTCCGTTCAGGTGTCATAGTCAAGTGTCGGCCCAACTTCATTAACGGGCTCGACAATCTAATCTGGGCTTTTCAAGCCCATCATCTGTAGCACACCCGCCTCGAATGCGCGTGAAACATGGTCCATGGCTTTTTCCCACCATGATTGTCTCTTGTCTCGCTTTCTCTCTCCTACCTCGCTTTCTTCCATGCGTTAATGGAGCAGCAATGGTAAAGTAAAGAAAAGGGCAAAGCTTGCAATTTCTTCATTTTTCAAAGAGCCCTTTTTTCATCTTGTGGGGTAGGGTAGGGTGGGTGGGGCAGTACCCATTTCGAGGCTTTCCGTTTTGTTCCTGAATTTGCACCTTGTGGGTACCCATTTCGAGGCTTTGGGTTTTGTAGCTACTTGAATTCAGTTTCTTTTTAGCAATGGTAACCAACCCAACTTTTCTGGCTTCCTTCCATTTATTCAGACTTTCACCCCACTTTACCAATGTTAATCTTAATGCTTGTAGCAGTGAAAGTGCTTCTTATTTAATACCCATCAATCTTTGTATCTTCCCCCTGTCCCTCTCTTTCTCTCTCCACTTCTACCCAAAAGATGAAGCTCCCCAAATCTGTAAGTGCCCTCTTTTTTTTTTTTGCTCCTGCCCTTTTCTTTTTTCAATAATTTTTGGTCGATGGTCATCGTTACTTTTAATTTGTGATATGAAGCTAACTAACTCTTAGTTGAAGTAACTGCAAATTTCTTGCTTTTCCTTTTCACCCTTTATAGTTTGTGTTTGAATTTTCGACAATGAGGTTAGTGTTTCCTTTATGCGCTCTTTGATGAGGGGGTGTTTGCAAGTATGTAGGATGTGGGCGTTTGTCGTCCTTTGCTACCAAAATTAATGAAGTTTGTGATTGTTTGCTTGAGTGGTTGGGTTTTCTGCTTATATTCTTAATGATGTTTGTCTAAATTTGTGAACTGAAACTTTTCATTATTGTCTTCATTGTGTGGAATTTAGAAGGAAGTACTCACTAGTCTATTTTTAACTTGAGATAGATAGATGAGACTGCATCATTGTAAAATCACCTTTGTTAGACCAGGGCTCGCGGGTTGCTGCGGCACGCCGGGGTGGGGGGTGGGGGTTGGTAAAAGGGTATTTAGATGAGACTGAATGGCCGGTGCATGATTGGCAGTAAAATGCAGAAGGGTCAATAAGATCTTTCTCAACTTGCTGTTCTTGGGTGCATCATGTAGTACCTAAGAATGGTTTTGAGGTTGTAAAGTGTCAAGCTGAGTAATGGTAAAACTGTCATTCATGTGATTCAAATTAAAGAAAATTGGTGGGCATTTATATAGAGTAAGATGTTCTGAAGGCTGATGAGGCCTTTTTATTGTTGTTTTTGGGTAAGAGGTAGCCTTACTAGGGGCTAATATCTCATGGGGACCACCCTTCTGGGATAAGGAATGGGGAGGAGTGGGGTTAGCAGCAGGGGAAAACTCCCCATACCTCTAGAGAGGATGATTAGATTTCATTAACTTATGTGCATTGGAAAATGTTGTTACTGTTGGTTTGCATTGTAGGACTCTTACCAATCTTGTCTCTGAAAATCTTAACTATGAATCAGAATTGGATTAGTAAGGCTTGTCTCTGTAATGAAAGATGATAAGGGCATGTATATACTAAAATGCATTGTGAAAATGAATACCAGAGTGGTTCACTTGTGTTAATAATAATTCCTTCTTATTTTTCTGATTTTATCTAGCAGCTGGCTTCTGTAGGACCTAAAAGACGGAGGTCCTTATATTGCAAACCTCTTTCTACTCTGGCTTTGTTATGTGCTGCTGTTTTCATTGGCAGTGCATTTGTTGTGACAGACAGCAAAGAGGCAAGTATAGTTGCTGCTAATTATCTCTCTTTTTGGCGTATCAAATTTGCTGAAGTTGTAGAATATGATATCAAACATACTATCCATGATCCTTTGACAAAGGCACGCGCATGCTTCTACTCTTGATCGACTTCATTCATTATCCTCAGTTCCAATTCAATATAATTGTGGAAGACATTTTGTTGAATTTAGACTAGATTTATTAGCTCAATTATATGGTCATTGTTAGTATTGGCTTAACTAGTTGCATTGATGGATTTTAACATCTGACAAAGTTTGTATATGCTCAATTATTGTACATAACCATAAGACTCGTAGCTGCTGCCTGACTGTTTTCTTCTCGTAGCCAAAACATTGCCTGTCAGACTTACTGCTTCAAATCTCTGACTTCGGTTCAGCATATTTTCCGATCAAGTGGTTCACTAACTTAATGGTCTGTTCAACCCAAAGTACTGATCTTAATCCTCTGAGGATGACTTTAACATATAGTGTCAGGGGAGAAAGAGGCCAGAATGTTATGTATAAATCCCCTAATGTTAAAGGATGGTAATTTTGGGCATCCCATATCCCATAGTGAATTTCATTATGTAACTTTTTATCTTGGGATCAAGGGGGTAATAAAAAGGAAACACTGGTCTCAAGAGTGTTTATGCTTTCCCTAGATGACAACAAGGTTTGTTGTATCATTTGTATGAATCTTTTTGAGAAATATTATTGGTCAATTTTGGCAATAAAAACTTTCTCATCTATGATACAAGCATTAAAGTTCTCATTTTTTCTTTCTTTCAATTGGTGCACCTTTTCTCTTAGATGAATTATATTATTGCAGAGATTCTCAGCTCGAGATGTGCTGGATGTCTTTCTGAGATCAAGATCTGAGAAGTGCAAGGTTTCTCATGAGCAATCTTGGGCTTTATAGTCATATACTATTGTACTCGTTATTGTTCTGCAACGTAATAGACAATGTTTTCTAATGTTTGGCTGCTGTATCCTAGGGACGATGTAAACCTAGTGGGACTGAGGCATTGCCGAAGGGTATTGTTTCTAGCACATCTGACTTGGAAATGCGACCACTATGGGGTACACCTACTAAGAAGGTTAGCAATTTAGCATATAGAACAAAACCTTTTAACCGAATCCTGCACAAGATGGCCACATGTTAACTCTAGAATAAGGTGCCATGAAGCCGAAACCGCCTCCCCCATGTTTCTTGAAGCAGTTACCTTACCATGGTCCCATGGATGTGAGCTTGACTAGAGGCTTTGGCATAATGTTATGATATCCGAGTCCACTTTCCTGCTTCTCTGCAGTAAATGTCCAATCACAAATGTTCAACTTGATCTTAGTTGATGAATGATGACTATTGTGAGTTCTGTATATAAATTTTCAAAAATAAATATGCTTATAGATTGTAGATTGGTTGTGTTATATGCATACCACATTTCATTTAGATCACTTCAATTTCATTCATTGTCTGACGTGAGTTCCTTTTCTCTTCCTTTTTTTCCTTTTCTTTTTCTTTTTGCTTGTCTCCAGAAATCAAATATGAACTTATTGGCTATGGCTGTTGGTAAGAAACAGAAAGAAAATGTGGATAAAATTGTGAGGAAGGTAAGACTCATTTTATTTGTTGTTTTAAAAAGGTGGTTTGTCCATTGACCTTCTAGTCCTTATAATATTCACTATGTAAAATAAGGGGTACTTTATTATCATCTTGCAGTTTCTGATCAGTAACTTTGTCGTGATGCTTTTCCATTACGATGGCAATGTGGATGACTGGAGAGACTTAGAGTGGAGTGCCCATGCACTGCACGTTGCTGCTGCCAATCAAACTAAATGGTAGCCTTGTGGGATTGACTTAAAAACATAATTTATATAGCATTTCCGGGTACAATATTGGCTTATTACTTTTCTACAGGTGGTTTGCAAAGCGTTTCTTGCATCCGGATATTGTTGCTGAATACTCTTACATTTTCCTTTGGGATGAAGACCTTGGAGTTGAAAATTTCAACGTTCAACGGTACTCAAACTTTGCAAAATCCTTTTGGTCCTTTGTTACTGCCCGGTTCTTCTTCTTACTCCCTCATGTATCTATTGCAGCTATCTCTCTGTCATTAAGAAAGAAGGGCTGGAGATATCACAGCCTGCTATTGATCCAGATAAATCAGAAGTTCATCACAAACTTACAGCTAGACAAAAGGGAGCACTGGTGCACAGGTCATCCATCGCTTCACGACTCCTCTTTTCTTTTTGCCAGGACTAATACACCTTCAATCGTGAAGAAAACACCATTCCTTGGTTTCTATAGGGCTAAAATTTGATTGTATTTGTCATTTGCTTCCGCTTAGCAACTTGGATTGTATAGATATTTTGGCTAATTGCTAACTGCTGTTTGCTACCAGGAGAATCAATGACATGCTTCCCAGTAGAAGAAAATGTGATGAGAATAGTACGGAGCCTCCTTGCACTGGGTAAAGTTTTCCTTGATCCTTTTCTTTGTTTTCTCTTGTATATTTCGGTCTCTTGTAGGGGATTGATTACATATTGAGTTTATCAGTAGCGGTACATGGCCTATCTGGAATTGAACGAGGCTAATAATGCAGGTGGGTAGAAATGATGGCTCCAGTTTTCACAAGAGCTGCTTGGCACTGTACCTGGTACATGATACAGGTGTGCTTATTCATCATTTCAAAATTGAGAAATGTGAATACACGTAGCTACCGTGATTTCTTGTGATCTGATTGGATCTGAAATAATATGGACACAAATTCAGGAGATTTCTAAAATCTAGGGGAGTGATGTACTTAACTTCTGCAAGTGGAATCAGAAACATGGTTTAGATGCATGAGATCTGAAATTTTGAGATTTTATATGAAATGAAGATGAAAGGAAGAGAGCCAATAATTGGTTTGCTTATTAAATATGTACTAAAACATGTCTATCTGTTTAAAATCTTAGCGGTATGCAGCATAACCTAAATGAAATGAACCTACTAATAAGACCAGTTCTTCCTGTTGAATATAGATAGGATTGTCTGTCCTATGACTTGACTGTTATTTGAGCAACCGGCCATTTCTTCTTCTTTTGTAGAACGACTTGGTTCATGCATGGGGCGTAGACTTTCAGCTTGGTTATTGTGCACAGGTAAATCTCTCCTATACTCTTAGAAATCCTCATACTTCACTTTGCTTCTCATGCCCAAAATTTTTACTCAAGAAGCTGTGATTGTAGGGTGACAGAACCCAAAAAATTGGGATAGTAGATTCTGACTACGTCATTCACTATGGTCTTCCAACATTGGGGGCACAACAGGGAACAAGGTAATAGCTTCAAAATAATTATCATAAGCATGAAAATTCTTTGTAGCTTGCTCTCCTCACCCATGGCATCACAGGAGGGCAGCTTTCATCCTTGAAATACTCTGTATCATTAGCCTCAGATCATGAGATGAATCCCAATTAGTTGCCTTAATGTAGTCAATCTTAGTAGTTGGTCTTCATATCACAGAAAATGTCCTGTCTTGCTTGGACTCTGTTCACCTAAAATATACCAGTGTCAGGTTTCAGACTTTCGGCATACTGAAATTGACCATTTTAGACTAAAACCACACAACTTTCAAGGAACTTTGCTGAATGTGAGACCTAGACTTAAGTCAGATACTTGGCACTTCGACATGTGTATGCTCAAGTTTGTAATGCACGCTAGGAATTCAACCCTGTGACTTAGTGCTCCTGGCAACTGTTGATTGTGTCCCATCCAATTTTTGTGCATTAGAGGAAGAAATTTATCATTGAGATTAATTCATGCAGACCGATGCTGAAGCCTCTAATCAGGCCATGGAGAGCGGCTCTGCTCAGGACTCATCACGACAGGTACCTGCTAAAGATCCTTGCACATTCTTCTGTACTGGCTGTTGTCATTTCCTTACTCATCTACATTTCATTTTCAGGCAACATCAACAACCAGGGAGCCAGGTAGCAGAAACGCGGTACATATTTCTTGAAATGCTCTTCACGTTGTTGATATTTCATGCATTCCCAATTAACTAGAGATTTGGCATGAAATTCACATGACGAATTGACAATCTTTAAAAGGATCTTGTTGTATTTTCTCTAACCACCCAACAAATTAGCTCATCACACAGCCCATTAAAGTCGGGATGTCCATCATTGGACCTATGTGTTGTCTTCCCTTAAGCCCGAAAGAGGAGGCTTTGTTCTTAGTTGGTAGTATGGCTACTTCAAATCTCGCTATTGGTCAGTTCTCCCTTCTTATCCAAAGGTCCCATGGACGCTAACCTCATATCCCTGATTAAGCCTAGAAAGGAAGGCCTTGTCTTTTGTGCTTGGTGCACTGCCTTGACAAGATTTGGTCTTACTTTTTTTTTTTTTTTGGGTCTGAAGATCTGATCTTACTTTCTTAGCTGACAAATCAGATAAACATACTGGGGTCTTGCATTACCTTTCACTTGTGTATAGTCAGTGTCAAGTAGACTAGCAACTGCCAAATTGGGGCTTTGATATGAAATTAGAACACAAACCAAAAGTCTGACACAAAATACCAAAGAAAATTCATTCATTTAGATACTTAAGCAAAAACACAACTTTTACGGGATTATTAATGACATCAATCTCATGCAGGTAAGAAAACAGTCATTGACAGATCTAGAGAGGTTTAAGAACAGATGGAAGAAAGCAGTCAAAGATGATGATTGCTGGACTGATCCATTTCAGCAACCGATGAAACAGGATAACTGATGTTGTTTGTCCATGAGTCTTGAAGAATTCTTTCTAAACTGTGTTCCCAAACCATCCTAGCTGAACCATACATCAAAATCCCGCCTAGGTCAAGGTATGGGAATTGCCTACCGAAAGATGCACAGAAAAAACAGCTCTCCTTCCATTACAGGAGGGCTATCTGCGAAAAAGAGTTGGCTACTGCCAGATATATATGTCACACAGATAGCTAGAAGTTTTGCTCAAGCATAATTAATTATTTAATCCTAATTTTTTTGTACAACATGGAAATTCGAAGAGAAAAAGCTTGTAATACTAACATTCATATTTATGTAAATAATTCAAAGGCACTGATAGTTAATATGATGGAGCCATACTTTTTGTCAATCCTTTACAAAACAGTTGAGCTAACTATATAATTTTGATAATCTATTATCAATTTGTCCATGTAATGGACAACTTAAACCAGGTCATAGAAGAAATTCCCTGTTCTCTCATTCCACTTGTTTCTTGTGTCAAGCTTGGCGCGATTTTGATCAATGTTATTGTGCTAGAGAGTGGAATATTACAAGTTTTATGTTTTTTACTATGAGTTTTTATTTACTTTTTTATTGTGGGCCAAAAGGTACTATTCCAATAAATAGCCCCTCATTCCAAAATTATGAGAAATTGTTGATTCTTTTTTACTGTAAAAGGATATATTTCTTCCTATTTACAATGCATGTATTTTAACTAATTTTTTCGTTTTATAATATCTGTTACTTTATAGTATGAATAATATATTAATAATTAGTTTATTAATTTTATTTTTATTAATTATTTTTTTCTTTTCTTTATTGACAAAATTTATATTTTTTAATATTTTCTCATAATCCAAAAATTTTATCTCTTTTTATATTGATAAATTATATATTTTTAATTTTTTAAGTTAAAAATGACAAATATTGTGAAAAATAGGGTAAACCATAATACTTGATAGGATACTCATTAAAGTTTTCCACATCTGCACAAAAAAAAAAATTAAAGTTTTTCACATACTTTTTGGTGGTGTCCTGTGGAGTCTATGTACACAACTTAGAAAGAACCCAAATTGTATGTTTCAATTTTTGAGTAATGCACCGATTAACCCTGCAATCTGGGTTGAAAGATGACGCGCAAATGCCCGAGTTTGCAATTGAAGCAAACCCCTCAATTATCAATCCAGGTTTAGTACCATTTTAAGATTCATTTTCACCTATTTTCACTGAAGATTTGCTTGCATTGATGAATTGGGATTGAATTTTCCCATTGCTAGAGATGGAGCATAAATTTTGCTCCCCTTTTAGCGGAATAAGGCGAAATTGTTCGAGTATGGAGCGACAGAGAAGGCGACAATTACGTTTCATGAGCATAACCAATTCTTTCGTTCAAATTGCTTAATGGGTAGCTGCCACTTTCTTCCTCCATAGTCGCGGTGCTGCGTCGTCTGCAGGTCCTTTCTGTCTCCTGGTTTATCTGATTCCGTTGGCTGAACTTGTTAGATATATTTTTCTGCGTATCTTTGCCCATATGTTGAATAAGCTGAATTTGCAGCTGATTAAGCTTGATTCTGAAATCTCACTTTCTATCAATTTGAAATTCCTAGGGATGGAGTTAATAATGGCATTGAAATTATGATAGAAACATGAACCCACATAATCAAACCGATTTTGATTTGAAATTGACCCATTTTGACCATTAAGTATGACAACAAGTGATTTGACATGTTAGGATAAATTTAGGTTGTTTACAAAATAGTACAACCGCATTTTAGACCTGGAATTGTGGGAAGAGACATGGCAAAAATTTATCTCACAGAGAATCCGATCCAAACCAACCTAAAAAGTTTAGGCTTTTGGACAAGGAATGAGGATTTGAATCATTTTCAGTCAAACCTGCTAGGGTCAGGGTCACTTTTGATTAAGTTTTTAGAAAATAAGTTCTTTTCGTATCATTTTAGTTACCCAATGGTTTTTTGTCTTCTAATAAGCAAATGGTAACGGTCAAACTGTAATTCCAAATGAGCAAAGCCCTTTGTTTCTACCCTCTTTCCAATCTTCCTTTTTGACTTCTCTAGTATATGATTACAACACCGCCTCTGCAGGACGTCATTGCTAACTCTGTTTACCATTTTCCCAAGGACCGCCAACCATATTACCATCTAATCAAATTAGGCAAGTACCACAAAAGGGTGCATATGTGGGATGAAAACGGAAGCATGGCTGACTATCTCCTCTCGGATGAACAATCAATTAGCAAATTGGCGAGCAATTAGATGCAAATGCCTTTGTTTTTCACTTTCTTGTTGACAAAATATATTCCAGAGGTGCACCAGTTCATAAAAAAAGTTTAAAACATTAAACCTTGAAGTCAATCACTATCTAGTTGCACCTTGTCATGTTTCTATGTATCATTTCTTTTTGTTAGCTCTTTCTTCAGTAACAAAAATGTATGTGTGTGTGTGTTAGCTCTTTCTTGAATATATCATTTCTTTTTGTTATCTCTTTCTTCGATAAGGAAAGTGTGGTGTGTGTGTGTGTGTGTGTGTGTGAATCAAAAAATCAGAGTCACAGCTAGCATCATACAAAAGACTGCATCCAAATACAAATTATGCACTTAGTCAACCGCATTAAAAGAGGAAGAGCAAAACTTCCCATTATCGCAAAAATAGAGTGCATGGATGAAATTATCTTTTAAACTCTGAAAAGGAGTTTCGACACCCTCAATAACACTTTGGTTTGTTTCTTCCTTTCCATTTACTCCAAGAAATCAAATGAGATATAACCATAGCACACTTCTTCAACTTCATACTAAGGAAACCCTCCCAAACCAGAAGATGGTTCCTAATGGAATCAGAAGCAACCCAAGTAACTCCGGTTTCTTTTTGCTAGCTTATTTTTAATGCTTATGATATTTGTGGGAAAAAAAAATTACAAATTGCACATCTAAACCACTGGCTTTTCCATAAGCTCGGGGCTCTATGGTTGGTGTTTAACGGTTTCAAACCTAAATACAAAATACAAAATACGTCAGCCCTGTATCTTACTCACTATCCTGTATTGCCAACTCTAAGAGAAACATGGAGGTCACATATGCAAAATTTTGAAACTTAAATCAACGTGTTTTAATTGTTCAGCATGAAAGCAAGTGATTTGATGTTTTGCGAAAATGAAAACAGGTGATTTGATATCTTGGGAAAATTTAAGTTTTCAAAAGAGACATAAAAATGGCGCGATTATTAAATGGTTGACACGATCTGACCCATTTGCCAATTCTACTTAACAACCACCATTTTTCTTTCTCCCTTTCTTGAGTCTCTCCCTCTGCCCCATTTGTTCCTACAAGATGAATTTCTTCAAATCTGTAAGTACCCTCTTTTTCTCCCCTATTTAGTCTAGCTTCTATCTTTCCTGGAATTTATGCTCAGTGACCGTTAGCGTTTTTTAAAATTTTTCATTGTTAGCTAATTATGAGTCAAAACTATTAGTGAAAATATCTGGCCACTCTCTTTACAATGTTTATGGTTTTTGTTTTTTTATTTACAACATATTGATTTGGGGGTTACTGTTTTCTTTCATTATGTGCTATTATTAACATTGTGATGAGAGGATAACTGCGGTTTCAAGCATGTAGATGATCGTCCTTCTCTGCTGCTAGAAATAAATGCAATTTATGACTATATGCTTGAAGGGATTGAGTTTTACGCTTTTATTCATGGCAACATTATTCTAAATTTGAGAATTGAAGTATCATGGCGCTTTTTTTTTTTTTTTTGGGGGGAGGGGGAGGGGTCTTGCTGTATGGAATTCAGAAATGGAGGACTCCTGCATTCAAATTTAGATAAGTGAGTCTGCACTGTGAACTTAAACACCTTTCCCCCTTCCAAAGAAAAATAACTTTTCAAGACTGAAAAAAGTGTTTGATGGGTAGTACAATAATCGAGTCAACAACATACATGTGAAGCGTTGTTGTACTTCCTGTTTAAGAGTGCATTATGTAGTACTTAAAGAACGGTTTGAGGTTTGTTAAGTTTCAATCTGGTTACTGTCATTAATCTAATTGAAAAAAATTGGTAAGGAAGCCTGTAAAGTAAAATCTTGAAGGATGATGAGTTTTTTTGTGACTATGTTTGCATTGGAAACTGTGAGTCGCTTCTGTTGTACAAAATACAACTCTTATAAATCTTGCTCTTAAATCTGACAGTTGAGAGAACTGATAGGGGTGAATAAATACCCAAAAGTATTGAGTGAATCATTTCCGTAATGCTTCTCTTCTGTTAATAATCATTCTTACTCCTTGGATTCAAAAATAATAATTCGTTCTTAGTTTCTGATTGCACAGGAGGTGGTTTCTGTTGGATATAAAAGGCAGAGAACCTTAAAAGCCCTTCCTATTCTGGCTTTGCTATGTGCTGCTGTTGTCGTTGGCCGTACAATTGTTGTAATGCATGCCAAGTTGGTGAGTATAGTTGCTGCTAGTTGTCTCTTTCTAGTGATGCACACTAAGTTATACAATATGACATGGAGAACAGTGTCTCCAAGTGCTTTGACGATTGCATGCAAATGCATCTATGACTTTCTTTATCATCCATGTTTCCCATTTGATATAGTCATGGATAACTTTCTGTTGGATTTAGGGCAAACTGTATTAACTTATTTCATGTTATTAGCTAAGTTGTACCAATGGTATTCAAAACCTGGTAACATTTGCATATCCTTGGTTATATAATTATACATCAAACTGTTAGCTCTCTGCCCGACGGTTTCTTTTCGTCGCCAAAGCATTGCCTGTCAGTCAGACTTACTGCTTCAATCTTCTGCCTTTGGTTCAGCACTTTTTCCAATTTGATTGGTGTAATAGTTTAACATTCTGTTTGCCCCAGAATACTGATCTTACTTCTCAGAGGATGACTCATAAGAAATAGCATTGAGGGAGAGGTAGGTCAAGGTATAAAATGCCACCAAGGGGAAGGATAGTAATTGGCATCCATCCCATATCTTATAATAAACATGAAAATGTAAAATGTGTGGGATCAAGCAAGTACTGAAAAAGAAGTGTTAAGGCTGTTGAAAAGTGTGCTATGCTTTTGGGATCACGAGAACTCTTATTACATGAAATTTTTCTACAAATTTTCCCACTTACAATGATTCAGGAGATTACTCTTGAATCATTTTTGCAGTCACTGGACCTTTTCTTAAATGAATTCTGTTACTGCAGAAATTGTCGGCTGTGGAAGTCCGGAGAATGAGTTATATCAAGTGTGAGGTCCGTTATGAGCAACCATGGAGTTAATGGGTTAATGCTATCATACTAGTTACTTTTTTTCCAATGAAATAGATGATCTTTCCTAATGTTCGACTCCTTTCTTCCAGGAGCAATGTAGACCTAGAGGGTCTGAGGCATTGCCAAAGGGTATTGTTTCCAGCACATCTGACTTGGAATTGCAACCACTGTGGGGATCACCTATTGAGAAGGTTAGGATAAAATCTATACCTTTTTATGGGACTCCAAACAAAATGGGACTATTGTAGTTGTAGGAATTTGCATGGATCTCAACCCCCCTCCCTCTTTTGGTCAATGACCTTGCCATTGGCGGGAGCTTTGCTTAGAGCTTGTTCTCTGTAGTTTCTCTGTAGTTTCTCTGTAGTAAGTATCAATGTAAAATTATCATTCAGGTGCAATTTAATCCTAAACCTTGTTCCATTTAGCTTTAGGTTACAGTTCTACCTAGATTTCCTTACAATTACATATTATTTTCTACTTGAATTTTTTGTAAATTTAATTTGTTATCGTTGATGAAATTTTTTGTTGGGGAATATTTATATGCCTAAAATTTGTCTACTAGGGACGGTTGTGAGGAATGTACGTGACGGATATAGTTATACTCACACCTTATTTCTTCAATCATATATACATACTCTCATTGGGTATTTTGGGTATATCGGGTTTATTTGGATATGTATATATGGATTTTAATAATTAATACCCTTAATTTAATTTTTTGTCTTCAGAAATACACAAATAGATTCCAACAAATAATTAATCGTAAAAAAATACCATGCCCACTTCAGCTAGTTATTATAAATAAATATTATAAATATTTTGTTGAAATTTGAGTTCCTAGTTTAATAATAGTCAAGTTTAATGCGACAAAACCATTCAAGTTATTTCAACCGCGTTCCATTTAATATAAGGAGTTGTAAGCTTAGTTATAAAGAGATATAAGCGAGTTGTAAAGAAAGTAAAATGTAGTATATGATTTGATAAAAATGTTTATTGCTTTTGAACAAATAATTGTTTTTTTTTTCTGACCATGTGAATCGATAAAAATATATATTCAACCTTATGAAATCATTTATGTATATATAAAAAACTTTTTTCATAAATGTCAAATATAATTTTTTTCTAAAAACAAAAAAAAGAAAAAAACAAATCATCGAAGATGACACATCTACATTTGACATTACAAATATGTAAAATTTTATAATTTTATAATTTACATTAAATTCATAAACAAACATATAAATATGTTGTACATAATTATAAAAATACACGTATAAATACATTAAATATTTGTATCAAGTCATACACTACCTACATAGCAAAGCTTGCGGCTCCTTACCTTGCGGTTCCTTACATGTAAATGGAATTGGGCCTCAATTGACAATCTCAATTGATGAATATTGTGACTCATGGAAATTTTCGGGAAACTCCCTTTGTGTACATTGATTATGTTTAACCCACAACTATATATTTAATTTTTTGTTTTATGTGCTGTCTGACAAATCCCCCCCTCTCCTTTTTCTTTTTTTGTTTGTTGTCTCTCAGAAACTGGATATGGGCTTATTGGCTATGGCTGTTGGTAAGAAGCAGAAAGCAAATGTTGATAGAACCGTGAGAAAGGTGATATTTTTTAATTGAATTCGGGGAAATGTGCATACTTTCTTTCTCAAAAACCACCTTGTAAAATAGTTTTAACAAATCAGCTGAATCTTTCAGGTATTTTCTATTGACTACCAAATGCATGAAAATGGTTATAACAAGTTTGTCTCCCATGGTTTCAAATGGGTATTCAACCCAAAAAATTTGAAGTACAAAAGGGAATTTCAAGTTGTTTTTTCCATAGAATATATATATATCACAAAATCTATTTCTAATGATCAGATTTTTTCTTGTTGACTTTCAATTCTCTTAACTTCTCATGAGAAAAAGAAAATATATGACAGAAGGAATGAGATATTGTTAATTAATTTATTTAATTGGTGTTGATAAGATTTCAGCAAGGAAAATTAGAAAAATATGATTTGTATGCACTTTAATTAAGTTAATTTTTTTTTGTGGCTATCAGGGATTTTTTGAGAAAGAAAAAATTTAGGGTTTTGTAGTTTTAAAATCTTCCAAACAAATTAAAGCTATTGAAAAGATTTAATACGCAATCTCTTCTCCACAATCTAGTGTTATCTATAATAAGCTGGCTTTTCACCGTTGTTTTCTGTTCTTTAATACAAACACCAGAAAATATCATTTTCCTGGAATGTTTTTGTTTCCATCAAAGCTTTAGGGTCAAAATTTACGGGCTCTGTGCTATGTAATAACGGCATATATTATTGTCATCTTGCAGTTTCTACATAATGACTTCACCGTGGTGCTTTTCCATTACGATGGCAATGTGGATGACTGGAGAGACTTGGAGTGGAGTACCCAAGCAGTGCATATAGCTGCTGGGAATCAAACTAAATGGTAACTATATGGGACTGGTTGAAACATCATTTATATAGCATTTCTACTTACAATATTTGCTTATTATTTTTTGTACAGGTGGTTTGCAAAGCGCTTCTTACATCCAGATATTGTGGCTGAATACTCTTATATTTTCCTCTGGGATGAAGACCTTGGGCTCGAAAATTTCAACGTCCAAAGGTGTTGAATTCTTGCAACATTCTCTCTGGTCCTTAGGATTTTCCTGGATTTGCTTCTTACTCGTATCTGCATCTGTTGCAGTTATCTATCTGTCATTAAGAAAGAAGGGCTGGAGATATCACAGCCTGCAATTGATCAAAATAAATCGAGGGATTACCATCATCAACTTACACTCAGACAAAGTGAATCACTGGTTCACAGGTTTTCTTACCAGGACTAGTATACCTTCAACTGTCAAGAAAATAGCTTGTTACTTTAAATAGGGCCACCATCTGATGCTTAAATATATAGTCATCTGCTTCAACTCTGAAGCTTTGTGGTGTTTGAATCAAAAAATCAACAATGTTATAGATCTAACTTGGATCATGCAGATGTTTGTTTTGGCTAATGTCTGTTTTGCTACCAGGAGATTTCATGGTCTTGCCGGTAGAGTAGAATGTGACGAAAATAGTATGGAACCTCCTTGCACTGGGTAAAAACATTGTGGTTTTCTTCTTTTTCCTTGCTCTTTCCCTCTGTTTTCTCTTGTATCTCTTTCTCATGTTGGAGGTTGATTACATATCCTTTTATATCACTTGTTCACACAGCCTATCTGGAATTAAACATGTATAATTTATACAGGTGGGTGGAAATGATGGCTCCAGTTTTCTCAAGAGCTGCATGGCGTTGTACATGGTATATGATCCAGGTGAGCGTTTTAATCACTTAAAATCAAGAGATGTACATACCCATTGGTTAGTGTCTGCACTTCAGAGTTACTTTATCACCCCATAGTCACTTTTTTGTTTTGCAGAATGACCTGGTTCACGCATGGGGTATGGACTTTCAATTTGGTTATTGTGCACAGGTAAATTTCTCCCACAATGCTCATGATTTCCCTTGTTTCCTCTTGAATATTTGACTTGTAAAGCTGTGATTGTAGGGTGACAGAACCCAAAACATTGGCATAGTAGATTCCGACTATATTATCCACTATGGTGTTAAGACACTGGGGGTACAGCAGAGAACAAGGTAAGAGATCCCAAATGATTGTCTTTTTGTCTTTTTTATTTAACCCAAATGCTTATCAACAGTGGGAAATGTTGTTTAGTTTGCTCTCCTCCTTCCCTGTGGCATTACGGGGAAGATTTTATCCATAGAATTTTATTAGCCTTGAGATCATGATATGTGTCTCAATTGGATGTCATATTGTAGCCAATCTTTGTATCATGGACACTGCCTATGTTATCTGGACTCTCTCCACTTACGGTTCCCAGGTCGGGTATTCAGCATCACTATGTGGGTATGAAAACTATGCCTTTATCTAAAATATGCACAGAACAGCCTCAAGAAGAACTTATCAGAAATAAGCCACAGGCATGAATTCATACTGTTGGGTGTTACTTGGACTCAACCCTAAACCTGTCGGAGTGTTGGGTACCTGTCCAAGTTCAGCTCTTATATTGTGGACTTAGGTATAAACCGTGGCCCCATTTGTACGGAGGTGTTAAACCTTTTTCTTTTTATGTGGGGGATGGGGGCAGAGACTGTGGAATTGGGTGGCGGAGGTTGAGGATTAAAAGCTAATCTGGGAGTCATGTTCAGCCGTGTTCTCCGACAATCTAGTCTAATGTGGTACCTAGTAACTAGCAACTAGAAGCATCCTCATACATTTGTCCTGAAAAGTTGCTGTTTTTTATATCCTTATCCATCCATTTTTCATTTGCAGGCAGCCGCAAGTTCTAGTGAGCCGAATATCAGAGATGCGGTATGTCTTGAAATGCACTTCAAGTTCTTGACATATCCTGGATTTGTCTCAACAAACATGACAGTATTCACAAAATTCCCATGACAATCTTTCAGGATTTTCTTGTGTTTTTTCTTTATACATGTAAACGGCCCAACAATTAACCCTTACAGCACAATCTACTGCATTGTTAGGTCCATCATCAGGCAGGCCAATAAGTTGTTCAACCCTTGAGCCTAAAAGAGGAAGCCACGTTGTGTTGTGGCAACGTACATACAAACTTGATATCTGCCACTCCCTTTCTACAAGGGGTTTCGTGGCCACTGCACAATAGAATTCTTTCGTGTAGATATTTGAGGAAAGATAGGACTTCTATGAGGTTATTACTTGTTGATGATGAAATGGATCTTTTGCAGGTACGGAACCAGTCTTATGCAGATCTATGGAGGTTTAAGAACAGATGGAAAAAAGCAGTCAGAGATGATTATTGCTGGACTGATCCATTTCGGCACCCAAAGACACAGTGAAGTGAGTAGCATTATCATGTAAGATGCCACTTAGGGTGATTGAAATGGGGTTCATAACTTCCTATTCCCAGTTGCATTTGGACTAATGTTGTGCCCCAGTGGAACACTTAGCCAAAAATTCTTGCCGTTCTTTCCCCAGTAGTGCAAAAAGAGGGGCAAAGCCCCATATTTTTGCATTCTCTAAATGTTTGTATATTTTTTTAACTTTCTTTTACAGTTGACCGAAGAGTGATAATTTTTGCGCTGTAGAGCATATGGAAAGAGAATTCTGGAAGAACCATGTAGTGGTGTGGTTTACTGTAGTGTTGCTCCATGTGATCAAATTTATGTCTACCACTCTGAGATTCAATTTTCACTCTTTTTTTCTTTGTTTTTTGATTATTTGTTTTCGATGTAGTAATTAATGAATATTTCATATTTCTAAATAAAAAATTTTGTTTTATTGGTTGTAATAAATAAATACAAAAATTTTAAATGATTAAGTATATGATTCAAATACTATATGGACAAGTATCAGGGACATTCAAAAGTGAGATTGTTAACAACTTTATAGGGATGAATGGAGTAAGTTCAACTCTAAATTTGCAGTATTAATTAAGCCATTAATCGTGTTTTTCAATGCGTTTTTATTTTTTTCAAACGAAAGCAAATTATAATATAACTCTCCCAAGTAACAAATATCTATTTGATGTGATAGATTATAGTTAAAAGGTATATTGTCATGGTAAAATTATAAGAAACTTGATATGATAGCTCATAAATCACACCCGAATTAAAATAAATAAACTTTATATGATAGCTCATAAATCTTTCGAATTCTAATACAGTATCAATTATTTGGTCAAAACTAAATTAAGCACCACATAAACCTTCCAAAATTCTAATATCACCTATACCTAATTGGTCAAAAACTTTATTTTAGCACCGTCGTATAGTACGACCATAACCCTTTTAAATTCTAGTATGAGTTATTTGGTCAAAACTTTAATTTGTTTGGCATGGTAGTGTGATGGTATAATAAATCTTTCGAATTCTAATATCGACTATTTCGTCTAACTTTAATTTAGCATGGTATATAAATAAGACTCTTGTTCATAGCAAGGACAATTGGACAAGTAAAATGAGAAGGAGAGAGGAGAAATTATTACTCGCGAAAGTTTGTATTGTTTAACTTGTTTCAAGTTACTCACATTTTGTTTACTGAAATAATCTCCAACATGCAATAACGGTCATATTACATTTAGTTGTAAGGAGTTACAAGAAACTCTAAGGTTGTAAACTAAAGTTAAATAGCACATGACTTACTATTATGGCAATATTTACTGAAGCAAACTAAAAACTTCAGATTATCATCTGCTGACCAGAGGAAGATCATATGGTGCAGATCTTAATCATACATACCACTAAGCAAATTTTGGTATGATGACTAATACTCTCTACTTTCATCCTCTTTTTAAGGATTTAAATTCTAAGAGAGACAATTTTATCGCAATTATGCAAAAAGAAATCTTGCAAAATTAGAAGTGACGTATAAAGGAAAACAAACAGACGTATAAAGAAAAAAAAAAAAAACCAGCGAATCCAACTCCCAAAGAAGAAAAAGAATTAGAAGAAAAGCAGAGAACAGAAAAAGGAAACCCAAGAGAGTTGAACCACGAATACAAACACGGGAGTGTTGCCCCACTGCTCTACGTGGGAAAATCCGGTGATTTTGTCAGCACATTACCCAAGTCCTTTCCACTTGCCTTCTCTAATTGAAGCATTTCCTAAAAATTTTGCTCTGGCCTCTCCTATGAATAAATTTCCCTCGCCTCCTCCCATTGCATTCCCCTTCAGCCTCCCAAGCCCATTCTCTCTCCTCTCTTCACAATTCTCCCCTCGAAGCCCTTGTATCTATTTTGAATATTAATGTGCATGTATGCAATATGGGAGGGAAAATGAGAGTTCCAAAATCTGTGATGAAAGCGTTGATTATATTTGTGATGGTGTTGGTAGGGAGTTTTGATCGTGGATGTGGCAGGCTTCTCAAGCCCCCGGCTCCAGCTCCGGGCCTGGGGGCGATCATCATCAGGGAACACGCCCGCTCTTGGAGGCCAAGCCTAAGAATTCACCGCGGTCTAGTTCCGGGTCTAGTCCCATTACCTATATTAATACCCCGGACTCCCCTCCAAAGGTGTGAAGTGAATGCTCAAGATTCTTGCTCTATCCACGTGCAACCTTCCAATCTATGCCCATGGAAACTAGGCTCTTCTGTTTTATTTATTTATTATTTGTAATTTTGACTTCATTTTTCGTTTTTAACTTGATTATGTCATTATGTCATGTGTGGGGCATAGAGATTTGTTGATCAAATGTTCTTTCTGTAGGGCATAGAGATTTGTTGATCAAATGTTCTTTCTGTTGGTACATACCCTACAATTCCAATGGTCAAGTTTCTCTATTGGCACTCTTTGTACATGGATCAGGTACATCAGCATAGCATTTAGGTTGGAATTTGGAGAAAATACAGAAATCACTATTGAATCAAAATACACCATCACTAAAAAAATCATTCCACATCAATTCAAGATACCATCTGAAGGGGCACCTTGAGACCAACCACCTGGCTAACAACAAAGAACCATGATACAAGGTAACCTTCTCCAGTAGCTGCATCTTTAGAGAGAGAAATGTTGCTGAGGAGTAACCTCGGGTTTTTATTTAGCTACTCCGGGCAGAAAATTCGGAGGGAGAAATTAATACGCGCTACTAATTATAGTTACGCGGACTAATAATAATTCGCTCAAATAAATTTACGAATATCTAACCACGTATATATCTTGGTCATTCGACATACTCTATTTAATTAAAACTAAATAATTAACTTAACTCATATACTTACCTAACCCAAAATTACGGGTCTCACACAAAAGCAACATGTTACATACAAAATGAACTAGCCCTAAATGACCATGTATGCTACCACACAAAAATACAAGAAAATTAAACTTCATTAAATGAGGCCCATGCATTTTTCTTAAAGGATTATTAAATATTTTAATAGTAACCTTGTTTGTAGGACATAAGATTCAAGAAGCAATGCTAAGATGGTTTGGACATGCAAAGAGGAGGTCACTAACATTTTGTAGCATAAGAGGAGAGAAAGACCTAAGAAGAATTACGATGAGACAATATTTCTATCCAAACTTAATTTCCAAAGAATCATAAGGTCTCAAGCTATGGTAAGAGGAGTCAAGCTTAAACTTGAAAATCCTTTTGGGCTCCAAAATGCCTATTCTGGTCTGGAATGAAGCAAGTGGAACTAGAACTTGCAAGGATGAGGAAATTGTCTTTCTATGACAATTGGTATGTAAATAAATGTTGTTTAAGAGTTGAAGCAAGATATGGCACAAAAGGTCGGTCCAAATACACAAGGAATCCAACCGAGCATTTTTGATACATAATGAGTATTTTGATACATGCTGTCCGGACATTTTCAAGGACCAAGAAGACCATATTTTTGCCTTAGCCGAATGAACATCACATGGATCATGCGTGGACAGCTCAAAGAGGATTCCAGAAGAATTCCTAAGCACTAGCTTTAGTGGAAAAGAGCATGTGATGATATCTTGTGAAGGGGAAAGAGATACATGGCTGAAAATGCACAATGCATTTTCCACCACATGTTCCCTAGAGTTTCAAAGTTTGGCTAAGATACTTTTTATTTTAAGCTTTATTTCATTTTTCAGCATGCTTTTTATTTTCTATAAATACTCAATGTATCTAGCTTTTTAAAGATGAACTTGATGATGAATATATAAACCTTGAGCTGGATTGCTCTTTTCGAGATAGATTTCTTGGCCCCTTAAATTCTCAATGCTGTATCCAAGTTGGCTACTTGGTGATGTTCATTTGAGTCCTCAAACCTACCGGTGGTGTTTCTGTATCCGGCAAGGCGAGAGGTGCCCCTTGGTTCCCTCTTGGTGGTGTTTCTGTATCCAAGAAGAAGCCTCGGTTTTATCCCTCTACTTCATACATCCATATCTCACAAACCACTCACCCATTTCACTCCAAACTTCGTCCACCTCCAGCCCAGCGACCCTACTTATCCCCCTCCAAAAATCGCCTCCATCCAAGCACCCCTCCGTCCCCCACCTCTAATATATACAAAGGATATCACCCTGGACAGTCAGCCCAGAATCCTGACTTTCAGCCTGTTCCCGGCGATCAAAAAATCCCATAAAAAATACTAGAGCTTCTTCAGTTTGAGAAGCTCCCTACCAATTTTCAGCTCCAAACTCCATCATTTGCCCCTCCTTTCACCCATTCTCCCAAGATCACTACCGTAGACCTCCATTCTGTCCGGGTGCTTTGGCTTGCGGTTTTGACCTTTCTTTTGCTTCCGCCTTCACTACACATCGAAAGAGCACAACTCCATATTTGGTTTTCTGCTTCTTTGCCCCACTTGATATCAGTTCAGCATTTCGTACATCTGATTGTGTTGAAACTTTTCTCTTTAAATCGGCAGCAGTGACAGTGGGCTTAGCCTGCAAATTTTCTCACACAAAAATGCAGGAAAAGTAAATGGTGTAAGCTTATTAGAAAATCCCCTCGCCATGGGAGCTCTAGTTCATATCTCTAAACATGCAATTTCATGTGCTGCGATATGAACTAGAGCTCCCTTGGTGAGGGGGATTCACTAATGAGCTTACACCATTTACTTTTCCTGCATTTCTTGTTTGCCCAAATTTGCTGGCCCACTATCACTGCTGCCGATTAGCTGCAACACATTCAAATGGACCAAATGTTGAACTGATATCAAGGGTCAAACAAGCAGAAAACTAAAGACGACTGGAGTTGTGCTCTTTGCCGTGTTTCTGAAACAAGTGAATGAGGACTGAACGAGCACCTTAAGGGGAAAAGGCACAAGGTCCATGAGAGAGGATTGCTCACTCAGAAAACTAACTTCGGTACCACTCCATTACCAAAGGCAAGACTATACTCAATAAGAGCAAGGTTGTGAAGGCATAAAGGTCAGAAAACTGGCTTAGCATTTCATGTGCTGAAGGGGTCTCACACATTTCATTTTAGAAGATTTGTAGCTACGATAAACAAGTAATTAGCATTCAGTTGATCATCCAGTGTTATGTTGCTATCAGATTTAGACTCTGGTTTTGGCTGTGCATTACTATGCCTAATTAGGTGAGTTATTCTCAATCCGGGATATTTCACTTCTGCCCCGTAAGTAATCTGTCTCACATTAGTTGCCTACTTTTGTGTTCCAATCGTTTGGTATTGATATATGCAGTAGGTATCGATCCTTACCTACTACTAGAAGCCTGACACTTGAGGTGAGAGAGTTGTATGAGCCAACATTAGCTCTAAGCAAAAGAAAAAAAAATCAATATTGATTCGTTTTCCTTAACCCAGAAGGGATTCGAGGAGTAACCAAGTTATGGTTGCAATGAAGGCGTTTTTATGTTCTCAGTTGAAACAGAGGAAGAAGCAGTACAAAAACAGTTTGTAAATATAATGAAACTGTTATTTTCAAATTCCTCACATCATCAGAGAAACATGGAAGTACATACCTCCAATTCGATAACGAAAATCAAGACTTACCGTGTTCAAATGTGGTTCTTCTTCCTTTTCCATTCTGCTTCAATTTCAAACCCCAGCTTTTCAGCCAACGGCGCCAGAAAGGGGACTGTACAGAAAGAATTGTGCGAAAATTAGAAGGTTTGGGTAGATTGAGAACGAGAAGATTACTTCTTAAAGTAGAATCAAACTAAACGAAAACCCTAGCTTTTCAGCCATCGTGAGATACGATTGAAAGGATAGAAAAACACAAAAATTCCATAGATACCTACGAAATTGAGCGACTGGCAACAGAAAAACAATGGAAATTAATGATTCTTGAAGTTAATCGCTGCTTCTGCCACAAGCTGATTGTCTCTGATTCGCTGAACTGGATGAGGGAGAAACGAGATTGAGAGACGAGAGACAAGGGACGACAGAGATGAGGGACGACATGGACGAGATTGAGAGAGACGAGAGACAGGGATGCCACAAGCTGATAGCCACCATCGCTGAATCGCTGATTGAGAGAAACTGGCAGAGACGAGAGAAGAAACTGGCAGAGACGATGATTTCGCTGCCTCCCCTTTTCTTTGGGCTATAAGATCATTTGTTGCCTAACTGAAAAAGGTTTTCTTTGGGGGACTTGGTCCGTTATCTGGGGGCTCCACCTCCCACCTAGAGTCAGATCCTTTGCGTGGCGTTGCGTTGGTATACTGCCCACGGCTCGTAGACTAGGTTCACGCCTACCTTGTTTTTCAACTAAGTGTGGGCTTTGTGGTTGGTTGGACGATACGGATGCACATGCTCTCTTCTCTTGCTTTGCTTCCTCTATATGGGAAACTAGTCACTTTGAGAATATGGTAGATAATCTTCCAGAGGCCCCGGTTCTTGAGCTTCTCTTTCTGGCAAAAGAACATTTTGGGATGGAAGAGTGGGCTGACTTCCTTGCAGTCACGTGGGTAATTTGGGGGCAAGAAACAAGTTGTTGTACGGCAATAAAGATGTCCAACTTGGGAATGTGGTTGACAAAGTCAAAAAAAAAAAACCTAGTAGGTAATTTAAATTTTAGGTCATCTATTTTTTGACCCAAAGTTATCAAAAATTAAATTAAGGCGTCTTAAATAATTGGACCAACTATTTTTATGGTCCAATTCAGGCCGGAGCTTAGCTTTTCCGACTCTTTGAGCGGAAAATTTAAAAGTGTGAGTTGAACTTCCCATATTACCCTTATTGTAAAACTAAAAATGATTTTTATTCCTCTTCCTCTTAGGGTTCCTCCTTCTTCCTCTTCCCCTTCACCTCCATATCCATGAGCTTTTGTTCTTCAATTCTCTCTCCTCTATTTCTTCCCCTCTTTCTTCATGAATGACGAGGTTTGAATTTACGTTTTTATTATCTTTCTTCTTCCTTTCAATTTCCCCTTTCTTCTTCTTTGATTTCTTTCCCCTCTTCTTCTTCTCGTTCTACTTTTGCTTATGGTTTCCCTTTCGATTTCTTTCCTCTTCTCGATTTGCTTTGATTTCCACTCTCTCATTTGCTCGCCGATCTTCTTCTTCCTCCTACCCGTTGGCTCTGCTTCTCCCTCAATTTCGGCTTTGCCTACTCAAAGCTCCCTCTCTTCTTCTTCTTCTTCTTCTTCTTCTTCTTCTTCTTCTTCTTCTTCTTCTTCTTCTTCTTCCTCTCGCCTTCAGTCTCCCTCTCGCTACTGTTCTAGCCGAACCCAATTTTCGGGAAAAAATGCAAAATGGTAGATTTAATTTCAACGATACCACGAATTTTCACTCACTCTATCAATAAATTGATTGATTCCCCTCTCAAAATCCTCCAAATTATACTATCCATAACTTTGAAACCCAAAATTCTTCGAATTCCATTGACCCTCAATCAATCTTCTTACTACTGTTCCTTATGACTATGGTAGATGCTCCGATTCTGAATTCCATCGACCACCAAGATTCTTCCGAGTTCCATCGCCCCCAATCATCATCTATCTCCACTCTCTTCGGCACCGAGGCCCTCCGCAAGTTCAAATTCAAATTCAAAATCAAAGCCGAAGCTCAAGCTCGGAATTCTTCATCCTCTCTCTCTCTCTCTCTCTCCTCTCGTTTCTCCACTCGTCCGGCACCTCCGCAACCCTTGCCCACAACCCTTTTTCCGGAAGAAGAAAAAGAAGAAGGAAGGGCTTTCGGACTTTTAACAACTCCGTTCGGCTCAGGCCCGAATTGGACCATAAAAATAGTAGGCCCAATTATTTAAGGCGTCTTAATTTGATTTTTGATAACTTTGGGTCCAAAAATAGATAACCTAAAATTTAAGGTACCTATTAGTTTTTTTGTTGACAGAGTGATAGAATTTGCTCGGGATTTCAGTCAAACTCAAGCGATGAACCAAACGTCCATGGAAGTCTTGCCCAAGTACATGGAAACCACCTCAAAATGAAACCTATAAGCTCAACTTTGATGGTGCTAAGCTTGGTGACTAGGGTCACGGCTGGGGGATGGTGGTTCGTGATTGTCATGGAGATATAGTACTCTCTGCTATCTCACAAGGAGTGGGATTCCTTAACCCGTAAATTGAAGAAGCACGGGCATGCGGATTTGCCTTAGTCGAGGCGATCCGAAGGGGTGTAACAAGTGTGGAAATAGAAGGTGACTCGTATGACTCTTGTCGCCAAGCTCAAGCAACGTTCATCCACGACTTCCGATTTAGGTTTGATTATTGATGATATTTTCTCACTTTGTAGTTCGTTTGAGTTTTGTTCGTTTTTGTTTACTAGAAGGGATGGTAACAAGGTATCACATACTCTAACTCATCTTCATCTCTATGAATCGTCCGTTCGAGTGTGACATGAAAATAGTCTAGATTTTATTGTTAATGTGGCATTGACAAACTGCCAAGTTGGTTCAAGTTTGCAGTAATATATTTTCCCCTTTATAAAAAAAAAGGCTTTCTTTCTTTTTTTTTATTTTTTTTACTTTTACTTTTGGAATTGAATGTTAGTTAGGAAATAATATTTTAAATTTTATTTTTTAATTTTTTCTTTTTTTTTCACTATAATTCTACTAAACTAATACCAACATACATTGTATATATAATATTGTTGGTAATATAATCTAATACTAATAAATAATTAGATTGTTGATAATGTAGTAACAACACCAATATATGAGTTTCATCTGTTGGAAATAATAACAATACCAATAGATTCATTATTTATATTGCAACTATTATCTTTTACCAACAGAAAAAATAATTTGTCACTAGATTTCTATTTCAACAAGTCACTTTTTTTTTTTTTGTAATGATGGTAAAATCATAAGAAATTTTCATTATTAATTCACACCCTAGTTAAGATAAGCAAACTTTATATGATAGCTCATAAATCACGCCCCCATTAAGATAGGAAAACTTTATACCATAGCACATAAATCTTTCGAATTCTAATACAATATCAATTATTTGGTCAAAACTAAATTTAGCATGGTATTATTATGGTATCACATAAACCTTCCAAATTCTAATATCACATATTTGGTCAAAAACTTTATTTTAGCATGGTGGTATGTAACGCCCCAAACCCATAATCACCGGTTGTAGTCTAAATAAACCGCTAGCCGATGATTAGCGCAGCGGAAAGGAGGTTAGGGACATTACCGCCGCCCTTACCGGAGGAAAGGGCAAGGCTTTGTATGCATTTTACCCAAGGTTATACCTTGCTAGGAAACTACAAATTATGCAACAAGTACATGTTAAACCCGATACGAAAACAACTTCACTTGACCACTAATACCCCAACTTGCTATTGCGAGCCTCTAAGTCCCGAATAGACCTTTGCTTCATACCTTCAACATCTTACCTAAAACAAAACAGAAAACATTTTCGAAATGTGAGCCGAAGCTCAATACGTCCATTATCATGCTTGTAAAATAAAGGTTATGAAATAGTTGAGTTGAGCGCATGCATTTCAATTCATTTGTAAATGAGGGGAGTGAATAATGTAAAACTGTTGCTAATTAATTATCTCGTGTGGTGACCCTTGCGATCATCGGGTTTCCCTAAATGTGTACACACCTGGACCGATCGGGAAGTCCAGGTTGGTGCGGCGCAGATTACGGTGTGCCGACTTTGAACAATGGTGAAGTAATGATGGGCGGGCCCACTTTTATATGACAAATACTCGTTTGCAAATGATTCTTTGTTGTTGTTGTTGTTGTCGGCCATATCCGGCCTTGATTTGTAAATAAAACATTGAAGGGCACGATCAATGAACGTACTCGATAATGTTGATAGTATACTTGTTCTTGGTGGGATTTGCACAGGACCCGAGCAGACTTCGATTTGATGGCCCTTAACATAGAGTTTTGAAACACATTTCATTAATAAGGATTTGGTTTTGGCAATAATCACCTTATTCCATGGTAATTGATATGATTTTATAAGTATTTGGCTCATGCCTTATTTTATTGAAATTTTAGCTAAGTTATTTTATTTGTGAATGTAAATAACAATAATCTTTAACATGAATTATTTTAGAAATTAAACATGCATTTTAATATCTTTAACTTAGCTAATTACAAGTTTAATAAATATGCATTTACTCATTAAGTGATTATAGTTTATGCCTGAATTTTTACTAAGCATGCATTAATATTTTTGGTGATTTACACATGCAATCATGTACTACTACTAGTTTATTTATTAATTAAACATGCTTTAGGAATTAACTAATTACTTTAAGTTTATAGCTAGGTTAATCTTTGGTTAATCATTTAAACATGTACCTAATAACTAAATAAATTTCTGTTTTAACAATACTCATGTAATGAACATGCTACTTATTTAACATGTATGCAAGAATTTAATTATGAACTTATTATTAATATGCTAATTTATTTTTACTTAATCAAGCATGCAAGGTTTAATTTACATATATTAGTATACTACTAGCTTTTATTTAACATGCATGCATAATTAATTACTATTAGTAACTTTAAACATGAATTATAATGAATCCATTACCAATTTTATTTTCTTAATTACAAGGGTTAGAACATGCATGCCTTGATTAAATTTTTATGCTTACTAATTTGATCATATTTCCTGTGTACTTCATATTTTATCTAATTTTAATTAGTTTTTAAAAGCTAGATTAGGTTAAGCTAATTTTTAGGGTTAGGGTTTAGGTTTTTACCTAAGGAAGAAGAATGGAGCAAAGGTGGTGGTTGCAGGTGGAATCCGGCGGCGGCAGGCGGTGTTCCGGTGGCAGCGGCTGCGCCGGTGCTCGGTGGTGGTCCTCGGTGGTGGTGGTGTGGCAGTGGTAGTGGTGGTGATGGTGGGTTTTTTTGAGGAAGTTGGTTTTTAGGGCATATGTAAAGGAGAGAGAGAAGGAGAGTGTGTGTGCATGGGGGCTGCAGTGGTGGTGCTGGGTGGCTGCAGTCGGTGTCTGCAGGTGGTGGCGGGTCTGTTTCCGGTCGGTGGTCAGGCGGCGGCTGGCCGTGGTTGGTGGCTGAAGTGGTGGTGGAGAGTGAAAGATGTTGTGTGATGTTTTTAGGGTTTGGAGGTTGGAGGAGGGTGTGGATGGTGGTTATTTGGTGGTCCGGTGGGCGGCGCTAGGGCAGCGACAGGTGGACTGCAGGTCTGGCCGGTGAAGTGGGTCAGGTGGTGCCCGTGGTGGTTATGGTGGTGGCTGGAAGTGAGGGTGAGGATACAAAAGATAAGGTGGAAAGTTGGTGATTAGGGTGGTTTTGGCTTGGGTTTTCCGGCGATGTGGTGGTCGGTGGGTCGGCCTGAAGGTGGATATGGACTCAGTGCAAGGTGGTGAAGGGTTCTAGTTGGAGTTTTCCGGCTAGAGGGGCCGGTGGGCGGCTGTGGAGGTGGCCGAAGTGGTGGTGCTGGGCAGGTGAGGGAGGAGAGAGAAAATGCTCAAATCAGGATTTTGGGTTAAATTTTCTGAGCTTTGAGGCCTATTTATACTAATTGTGGTACTTATCTTCATGGATTAGCTGGCTAAGTGCATTACCTTTGCTTGACACTTGCTTATGACTCATGCTTAATTTGTGATTTGGCAAAATTCTAATTAGGCTTAGTGTAGGCTAATTTGTCAAGCCCTAATTTGACCCCCAAATTCATTGTTATCCAAAATTAATTATTATTTTTATTATCATAATTATCTTCAGCATTGTCATTGTAATTATCTATTTATTTTTATTTTCATCTTATTATAATTATAATTATTATTATTTTTTTGCTATTGTAGTTTTATTATTGCTTGTTAATATTATAGCTTTATTGTTATAAGTTAGATGCTCATGTACATAAGTGTGTTGAATTAATTTTTGGGTGATATATTTTATGCTTACATATAGGTGTAGGAATGCCTCTATATGTATATATAAATGTTTATATAAAAAAATTGATTTAGATTAAATGTTTATAATAGAAAGGATCGGGCATGAATTATAAGTATAAGTAATATTTGGGGAGTTGATACTTTATGAATTTTATTGTAAATATTGGTCATCCATCGTCAGTCGACTTACGTTCGGGTCCTGCAAGAAAATTTTGATACACACATATATATATGATATGAAAATATTTTGGAATTGAAATGCACGCACTTGTTTTAATTGAACGTATTAGATATAATACGTTTTAAAGTTTGGGTTGTTACATGGTATAGTAGGACCATAACCAAGGGCGGAGCCACATGAAGGTCAAAGGTGTGGTCCAAAAAAATTTTAAAATAGTTTATTTTTAGAGTAAAAATTTTAATTATAAGTAATTTGACACTCTTACACTTGACCTAAAAGACGTTGGACACCCTTATTTTAAATTCCTAACTCGGCCACTGACCATACCCCTTGTGTCTATCATATTTGGACTGAGAGGTGTTGATCAGCTACTCAAATGCAGGTGGACCACAATTAGGAAAATTCCATTCTATATTTACATCTTGTGTTTATCATATTTGGACTGAGAGGTGTTGAAGAATTTTTGGTGGCAAAAATAACGGTAGTCAAGTGCTTACTCGAAGAATTAAATGGGAGATACAAGTTAGAGTTAAGCACAAAGATGCCTAAAAAACTGAATGAAAGGGATAGGATATGGCTGCACAGCTTGCATTGTTAGAAAGTTTGTATTTTGTTTGGATTTTTTTCACTCATACGCTTAAGAAGATTTGTGGTAGCCCTTCCTAAAAGGTGGGTCATATTCTCTCCTACAGGTGTATTTTATTTTTATGGAGAAATCGGAGATATATACGTACACTTACATGAATGGAAATGTTTTTCAATTTTCATAAAAAAAAATCAACTATTTGGTCAAACTTTAATTTAGCATGTTAGTGTTAACACATCAACCTTTTAAATCCTAATATCAACTATTTGGTCAAACCTTTAATTTAGCATGTGATAATGATAGCGTCATAAACCTTTTAGCAAAACGATAATTAGATATTTTTTCGTAAAATTGAGAGCCCTGTATTTGTAAAATATGAATAAGATTATTGTTATAGTAAGGACAAGTAATATGAGAAAGAGATAGAGTAATTATTACCCGTGAAAGTTTGCGTCTTTCGCGTTGTTTTAACTTGTTTCAAGTTACTTCATATTTCGTTTACGAGAGGATCTCCAACATGCAGTAATAGATCATGTTCTATTTAGTTATAAGGAGTTTTAAGTAGTTGTAAGGGTATGTAAGATAATTGTAAAGTTATTTATAAAAATTTGTAAGCGAGTTGTAAGATCGTAAATTAAAGGTAGATGGAACAGAGCCTAAATATGTTATGACAACATTTATTGAAGCAAAGGGAAAACTTTAGGTGTATTATGATTTGTTGACTGGAAGAATATTATAGCATACAGATTTTAATCACCTAAATTGAGATACATGCCACTAAGTGAATTTTGATATGATGGCTAATATTCTTTACTTTCACCCTCTTTTTTTAGGGTTTAAATTCTGAGGAGATGATTTTCTTACAACTATATAAAAGAAATCTTGTAAACTTAGCAGCAACGTATAAAGAAAAAGAAGAACAGAAAATCCAACTACCAAAGAAGAAAAAGAGAAGAAAAAGACACAATCTAAAAAGAAAATCCAACTTCCAAAGAAGAAAAAGAGAAGAAAAAGACACAATCTAAAAAGAAAATCCAACTTCCAAAGAAGAAAAAGAAAGAGAAGAAAAGGACACAATCTAAAAAAAAAAAAAAAAAACCAGAAAATCCAACTCCCAAAGAAGAAAAGAAAGAAGAAAAAGACACAATGTAGAACAGACAAAGGGAACCCACAAAACGCCCAAAGAAGAAAAATACAAACAAGGGAGGAGTCGAGTGGCCAGTATATGGGAGGATTCCTATAAATAGGTGATATTATTTTGCCACCTCCCAAACAGCCTCTCAAACCCCATTCTGGCTCTTCCCTCCACACGCACCCACATTCTCCCCTTCGAAACCCTTGTATCTGTTTTGAATATAAATTTCGTATACGCAATATGGGAGGGAAAACGAGAATTTCAAAAGCTGTGTTGAAAGCTCTGATTATATTTGTGATGGTGTTGGTAGTAGGGAGTTTTGAGCATGGATATGGCAGGCTTCTCAAGCCCCCGGCTCCAGCTCCGGGGGCGATCATCATCATGGAACACGCCCGCTCTTGGAGGCCAAGCCTAAGAATTCACCGCGGTCAAGTTCCGGGTCTAGTCCCATTACCTATATTAATACCCCGGACTCCCCTCCAAAGGTGTGAAGTGAATGCTCAAGATTCTTGCTCTATCCAAGTGCAACCTTCCAATCTATGCGCATGGAAACTAGGCTCTTCTGTTTTATTTATTTATTATTTGTAATTTTGACTTCATTTTTCGTTTTTACCTTGATTATGTCATTATGTCATGTGTGGGGCATAGAGATTTGTTGATCAAATGATCTTTCTGTTGGGTATAGAGATTTGTTGATCAAATGTTCTTTCTGTTGGTATATACCCTACACTTCCAATGGTCAAGTTTCTCTATTGGCACTCTTTGTACATGGATCAGGTACATCAGCATAGCATTTAGGTTGGAATTTGGAGAAAATACAGAAATCACTATTGAATCAAAATACACCATCAAAAAATCAGTCCACATCAATTCACGATCCCATCTGAAGGGACACCTTGAGACTGACGACCTGGCTAACAACAGAGAACCATGATACAAGGTAACCTTCTCCGGCAGCAGCGAGAGAAGTGTCGCTGAGGAGTAGCCTCATCAGCAAGGATGTAGTGTGTACCGTGGTCTGTTCAAATATGGATGGTCCTACAATTTCAATGAAACTAACCACCATCAGTGCAGTTCAGCCTCAAAACTTCTCTTGTATGTTTCACAAGGACAAGGGTATTAGTCTAGTCTCAAACTCTCCATTTCACCTTAAGTAACCATGCTAAACACAACATTTTTGGCATGAATATAGAAATTTGATACTTCATTTTAGACTAAAAACATGCAACTCTTTCAGAAAACGAATTTAAGTACCCAACATGTGGCATCCCGGTGAGTGAACATGTGTCATATTCAGAGGGTAAATTTTTATGTAAACTTTAATGATATCATAAGCGAGGTTGACAAATTAAACTTGACATGAATCACTTGCAAGAACAAATCAGAGCTGAGGTAACAAATATGAGGGGCAAGTATTTATTTAATAGCAATAAGATTTATCATTGACCGTGAAATTCTTCTGTTAAATATAACATGTGCTCTAAAGTAAACAATATAAAGTTTGTCCATTAGTTTAATGTAATCCGAACTCACCAATGGCAGCACAAGACTGAAGTTAAGTAGATAATTAGTGATGAAAACACACAGATTGGTCGTTCCATGGAAACATCAAGCTGTAGCATGATTGTCAAACCAAAAGTTGCATCTCTGTTCACATTTTTCATCCATTGAAAACGTTCTTTACTTCTAAAATGGAGCATATCTAATGAATGCCAACTTTTTAAGAGTTCAAGAGCCATCAAGAGAAGGCCTGACAGGTAGCATCAAGTAGTTTTACTTCACATGTAGCCATGTAGAACAGTAGAAGAATTCTTCAGAGAATGATAAAGCCATAGAAGTATACTATACATAACATAATCCCTTTCTAAGCAAAAGCAAGGGGAATGAACAAAACAAAGTGAGAAGTGCAGAAAGCCAATTTACCTGTTGAGTTATAAATGTCCATTTTGCTTCTGTCAGCATCTTTGCAGAGTTAACAGGAAGATCCCTTTCAATTTGATCCAACATCATTTTTTGTCCATCTGTAAAAATTAGAAACCACAAATGATAATATAGCACAGCATACTTCCTTTGAACATCTAACGGACGATGGAATATGAATATCACCACCATGGTTATCCTACTTCGGGTCATCAGATCAGGATTGTGATGCACAGAACCACCACAAAATGTTCCGACTCTTTGAACCACACATTCCATAGCTCATCGTAGAAAAAAAAAAAAAATTTCGTAGGCATTATACCATCTATTGATGCAATATAGATTGAATTATATTGTAAAGGATACATACCAAAGTTGTAACCACGGAAATATAACACTGGTATCTTGTAAGAATTGTTGTGCAAAATATGGAAGTCATAGTCGTGCACTTCATCAGCACCCCGTTGAACCTGAAAAACAGAAAATTGTAAAGATTTTTTATTTCAAAATTAAACCTTCATAATTATTTCCAAAACATAATTCCCCAAGTCCTTCACAAGAAATGCAAGCTCATTAATCTTTGTCAGAGAGTATTTTATACCAGCATTGCAGGATCAGCACATGCCTCAATCTCCAAGCAGCTGGTTTCTTTCTTCCCAAAAGGATGAAGTTCATCATCGTCAATCTGCATAGATCATAAAAGAACAATAACAGGCACAAAACATTGAAGCTACTGTTCTCATATGCTCGTTTAGATCAGACCTCGTCACACCTGAAAATGCAAATCTTCTGCAAGGATAGATATCCACCTGCCTAAATATAAAGCAATTTATCTTAAAAACTGAACTGAAACCAACTAAAAACACAAAAAAAAAAAAAAAAAAATTATACATCAAAGCTTGGGATGTTATGACGGATATTGAAGAAGAATTATGAGCACATCCTAAGAAGAAGTAGGATCAAGCATGCTATAATTCTTTAATCTAGCATTAACTACAAAAACAAAGAGCTCGAGAGACCCTAATTCAGAATTATTTCCAACCAAATATCACATTTGCTTCTAGTAAGCAAATGAACAATCTTGATTCCTGGGTTTACTTTAACAATGTCAACTTTATCCAGCTTCATAATTCTAATATCATGGAGAAGCTAATAAGATTGAGAAGCTAACTCAAAGTTTGTCTTGACAATGTATTTCAGCCTCCCGCCTTCTAACATCAAATTGAACACCCATTCCTAATGTTATAAATAAGCAATAAGAACAAATCCTCAATATTATTTGAGCAAGTTGAACAAATACTCAAAGCTTGTAACAACATTTTGGTGAATTAAAGGAAACAATTCTGTGTAGAAACAGGGAAAGGAATTATTTAAAAAAGAAATGAATGATTGAATGAATAATGCCCAGTAACTTACTTCATCGAAGAAACAAAGGGCGGAGTGATGGAAGAGACCCAGGACCAAAGAGGAAGATCATGGGTGTGGCTAATGCTCTCCCATTTCCCAGCAAAAGCTAGAGCTCCAGCGCGAAATTCATCAGGAGAGAGAGTCCCATCCCATGTTGATGTGCCCACAAAGGGTCTTTCTGGAAGCATTTCCAAAGCCTGAAATTGGAAGGAAGAAAGGGGGAAATAGGATTTAAATGATCAAGCAATGAGGCGCTCATAGCAGAGGTGCCCAGATCATCGTGAATCAAGCAGTTGCGAAAACGATTTATGATCAGAAGCGATTGTTAAAACGCCATTTGGATTTAGAGTATGATTAAATTAGGTCAGAAATTTGGCTGATAGGAATGAAATTCGGCGACAAAAGACAAGATTTTACACGGATACATACCTGTGGACCTCGGTTTTTAGGGAGCTATCTTCAATGGTAGAAGCTGATGAAGTGAGAGAAAGAGGAGCGAGATAATAAAAAGTATATTGAACTCTGTTAGATGCTTGTAATCAAAGACTCTTTTCAAGTACTCCTTCTGATTCAAAAGTAAAAATCTTAGATGATGATACGAGAGTTTTCAGGATTTATTCATTTCATGGTTTTTAACCATCAATCATCAACTACTATTAATAAAAATAGGTAACTTTTTATAAATGCTAATCATAATTATTGGTAACACTAATAACTGCTAACCGATGAAACAAACATCTCGATATGATATTGCAATAAGTGGCCCGGTGAATCATTACACGCAAAATTTACCTCACTGATATCTATATCACATCTTCTGTTGTAGCTACATTTCCACTTTTTAATCATTTGCCAACATAATTTCATAAAAATTAAATATACACTTAGATTCCTAAAGAAAGGTCAAGTTTAGCACCCCCAGGAAAAAAAAAAAAAAAAAAAAAGGGGTCAAGTTGAAAGAGGCTAGTTCCCTGATAAAAATCATTGACTTGTTACCTGCATAACAGACTAGATGCTGTTGTACTTATACGTAATGCAATATCGTACAAGTAAATCCATGAAAATCCTTATTCTAAATCGCTCTGGCTAAAATAAGAGCCACAATAAGTATGTTTACACAGCCCAGGGAGTAAAGTTCACAACATATCATCAGCAAAGACAGTTTAGAATCAATGCACCATAAGCAGCAAGATCGCCTCCAACCGGGTTAAACACCTAATTTCTGAGGGATCGATACAAGACTATCCCGTGTAGCTCCAAATTCGCTATTTCTCATCCCCACATCTTATATTTCTACAAAAGCATCAGCATTTTGCTTGCTTCTCAAATATATGACTATTATGCACTAACGATAACTTTTCCTTTCAGGTCAATTCTCGGGAGTGGTGGCGTATTGATCTGCATCAGGCTGACTGGAAACGCTATTCATCTTTTGAGATTTCTTGGCCTTCTTCTTGGGGTAAACATGCACTGATGGTGGAAGAAGCTCTTGTTGGATCTCCAGCAAATTAAGGCAAAACCATAGAGTGAGCAATTTATCACTAACATAAAATTACCGGGAAATGTGGGGAGTGGGATCTAACAGCCCAAAACAGAAAACAAGAGCCAATTTACAAAACATAAGGTTACCTGCCAACCCTTTTTGCCTCTCATACTCCCTTTATTGAATAGGCCTCTTTGAACCCATTCTTGAACAATAATTCAGCCACTTTGATCGAATTACCATCAAAACTACCTTACAAACACAGAAATGCATTAAGGTAACGTAATTATATTACAAAAACACGAGTACTAAGTGATATTTAAAGTTATACTAGAGATCTACACAAGAACAGATCTGCATGGGTCTAATACGTGAAAATGTTGAAGAGAAATTTGAAATTGACAACAAACAGAAAATTGTCCCTGTAAAGTTCGCATACCCCCCGCGTGGCTCAACTTAGGCAATAGCTTAACAGGAGTAACAGCAGTGGTAAGCAATAGCATGAAGATAGCTCCAAATATGCGCATAATTCAGATGTAAGAAAAACATGAAACTTTCTACCAACAAAATGTTCTCTATTGGTGAGAAATTACTAGATGATGCCAACTTCTTCGAAATAGAGCACATAGTCGATCAGTGTAACAGAAAATCCTACGAAATCAGCACAGTTTCATGCATACATCGATTCAGACATATGAGATAATAAGATCAAGAGGTGTCCCAGTGGTAGAGTACCCCCTCCCCGCTCAACTTCTAACTTGGACCTAGTGGTTTGCTCTAGGGTTGCTCCATACAATCAAATTTGCATTGAAGTGGTGTCTACCACCTTAAGCTTCAATTTTCAATCTTTTTTCTTTTTTTCAAAATTGATATTGTGAACTAAGATGCTCTAGCGCTTGATTATACGACATCAAGTTTGTATAATATGGGCATCTGCATCATATTGCACGTGCTCAAAGCAGTACAAATATCGGCACTGAATAGGAGGCAGTAGAATGGGTGGAACAGATATTGCAGCCATATTTTTCCCGAAGAGATGGCAGCCTACTTGGTTTGAACTCTCATCTTCTATACTCTCCACCAAGATTTGGGAATTGGAATTAGGGGGGTAATATTTTCTTTGTGACTTGTGAGTTGATGAGTCAGGTTTATCCTGAACGGTTTGGCACCCTACCCCCTTCCACTGAATCTGTTGTGAAACACAAGTTATCGTGAGATGGGGACCTACTATGTCAACCTACTTAACCGAAAATATATATATATATATATATATATAATGCAGTAGACAAGTAAACCGAAGTCCAATTGCTTGCTTTCATGTCTCTTTCCATAAACCACCTAACTCGGCATAAATGAAAGAAGTTTCTTTATAAAAATACTAGTTTTGGAGCTTGTCCCACGGATAGATAGAGCATTCCATAATCGAAGTTAATTTTTATTTTAGGTGTTTTGTTTATTTAGTTACATTTTTTTTATTAGCGCTCTTCCAACTTGAGTATCTAAATTTTTCTATTTTTCTTCTGTAAATTCATTTTTAAGTCGAATTTAGACTTGTTTGATTTGCTTGACGTGGAAAAAAAAATGAGTATAAGACAAATGTTTTGTTTGAATTAAAGATGCTTGACTGATTTATCCGACCTAGATTTTACTCGAACCCGAATTTGAATTTTGTCAGCGCTATATTTTGTCAATGAGAATTTGATATGTTATGTTTTTTATGAAAAGATATGATAGGTTATAAATAACTTGTATATAATCATTTTTATTATATTCTCTCAAATAAAGTACATTTGTTTATATTTAATTATTTAAAAACGTATGGACAACTTAGTAAAAATAATTATTAAAATAGACATTAAAACAACATTCGGAGTACTTAGTACACATATTCATTTAACACAGTGTTTAAGATTAAGGTGATAGGTTTTTATCCAAAAAAAAAAAGGAAAAAGATTTAGGTTATTGGTTTACCTTTCTAGTTTGATTCATCTCTTTACTTTTATGTTATAATTGTATTGTGTTATTCTTTGTAACCTTTTCTTTGCAACTTTTGACAAAAAATGTACAAAAGATTTTGTATAAGATCATATTACTTAAGTAATATTATAAGATGGACATATTTTAAGGTTAACTTTTAATAATTGTAGTGGTGATTGATTAATTATTTAGAGTAAGACGAACTCCTTGAGCATGACAATTTAAAGGTTTTAGGCTGATTAAACACTTGCTTTAAAGTATTTTTTTAATTTAAGGGTAACTAATTAAGATAATTTGATAAAAAAAATCACCTTAAATAAATAATTAGTCATCCATATAATTGATAAAAGTTACTCTTAGCATATACATCTTAGCATATCTCTTAAATAAGATAGGTTTATATAAGATATACTAATATATATAAATTATATTTTTTGTTAAGAATATATTCTAACTTTATATAAAAACTCTATTCTTACTCATAAAAAGTATATCAAACATTATATCGACTCATTTTGATTGGTCAACTTTAATTGATTAATCAAAATTCCTATGTTTAAGATGATGTCTTCCATCAACTTGCGCTACATTATGTTAGTTAGTAAATATTCAGTATCCATTTTGTTAGTATATTTAGAATAATTGGAGATTTCATACGTAAAATGAATTCAAAAATAATTTTAGTTAGATTTAAAATATATTAAGTTCTATAGACAAGATATAGATAATAAATGATAATAATTAAAATTTTATTAAAATTAGTAAAATGAAATTAGTTAAAAATTTAATACAGCCTAAAACAATGAGTATTTTAAAAAATCATCATCACGTTTCCAGTGTATTTGGAAAAGGAGAATGCAACAACAAAAAAAAAGACAAGTGGTGACAAAATCAGGCACTTTACAAGAAAAGCCCGAAAGAATCTGCACCGAAAAAAAAAAAAAAGAAAGCCCGAAAGAACCACGCTGTCTTTTCGTACTGCTGCTTCTCAGCTATTTTGGTGGATCCCACAAACGTTTGTGTATATATAGCCCAATTCTCTCACCATCAGTCCTCTCATTCTCAGTCTCACCATTAGTCCTCACTTCTTTTGCCGTCTCTGACCCTGTATCTACTTGCAATATCAATATTATTCATACAAAAAAAAATGCGCTTTGCAAAAGCAGCACTCTTCTTGGAAATCTTGTGGCTGAGCTCCAATTTGTTCATTAAGAATGGGCATGGTAGGGTTCTGATGGGTGAAAATGACCATCAGAAGGTGAACAAGTCGGCGGTGGGCTCCGATGAGTTGATAATGGATGATGGGCATGGCGCTGTTATGATGGATGAAGATGACCACCAGAAGCTCAACAAGTCGGCCTTGGGCTCTGGTGTGTTGATAATGGATGGAGGGCATGGCGGTGTTATGATGGATGAACATGACCATCAGAAGGTGAACAAGTCGGCGGTGGGCTCTGACGGGTTGATAATGGATGATGGGCTTGGCGGTGCTATGATGGATGAAGATGGCCATCAGAAGGTCAACAAGTCGGCCTTGGGTTCCGACGAGTTGACAATGGAAGATGGGCTTGGCGCTGTTCTGGTGGATGAACATGACCATCAGAAGGCCAACAAGTCGACGGTGGGCTCCGAGGAGTTGGTAATGGATGATGGGAAGGTGAACAAGTCAGCGTTGGGCTCCTATGAGTTGATAATGGATGGTGGGCATGGCGGTGTTACGATGGATGAACATGACCATCAAAACACGAACAAGTCGGCGTTGGGCTCTGATGCGTTGATAATGGATGATGGGCACAGCGGTGCTATGATGGGTGAACATGACCATCAGAAGATGAACAAGTCCGCATTGTGCTCCGATGCGTTGAAAATGGATGACGGGCATGGCGGTGCTATGATGGATGAACATGACCAACAAAAGACGAACAAGTCGGTGACCTCCGATTTGTTGATAAAGGATGATGGGCATGGCCGGGTTCTGATGGGTCATCATGACCATCAAAAGATGAACAAGTCGCTGGAAGACGCTCCACTGTCAGAGTCTAAGCCAAAGAGCTCGCCCGGTCTGAATCGGGGTCTAGTCCCCTCACCTATATCCCCACCCCACGCCACATCACGGCCCCTCCTGGCGCTTAGTTAGTTGTGTTTCTCTACGTGACTTTGGAGATTGTTAGTTTGTCTGTGTTCGTCTTCATTGTGTTGTTAGGTTCTGAGTATTGATGATCGGGAGTCTATATAGGGTGATTGTGGTTTAATAGATTCCACGGGTTTTGTGGATGTGTAATCTCTTCTATTGCCTAAGGGTTTCTTGTTACTCTCGATCCTCTTGTTCCTTCTCCGATTATCTTTTCGTTCATTTCATTTTGCACTTCTAGGACTGAGAGGCGGAACTGCTTGTAAGGTTCTGGAATTTTTCAGGAATGTATAGTTGGTGGTCTTGAATTTGGCTGAACCGAAATTTTTGATCAACCGAAAACCACCATATATTTGGGTTGAGTTACCAAAATTCCAATTAACCAAATTCGCGAGCTAGGGAAGAGAGAGGCCGCAGCCTGGAAGCTGCAGTAGTTTATGCAACTGGAAAACTTAAACATAAACCTGAAAAGCAAACATCTGTGACCTTTTCAATGTGAAGTTTCACTTTTAGCATTCTTTGTATACAAGTCAGGTACATCAACATAGCATTTAGGCTGGAATGTGGAGAAATACAGAGAAATCAGACCACTATTGAATCTAAATCTGAGATGAAGATGCCATCTGAAGGGGCACCTTGAGACCAACCACCTGGCTGACAACAGAGAACCATGATACAAGATAAGCTTCTGCAGGGACTGCATCTTTAGAGAGAGAAGCCTTGCTAAGGAGTAGCCTCATCAATTCATTTGTTCCGCACGGATGTAGGGCGTGCCATGGTCTGTTCAAATATGGATGCTCCTACAATTTCAATGAAACTAACCACCATCAATGCAACTCCAGCAATTACTTAGTTTGGTCTCAAAACTTTTGTAGGTTTCACAAGGACAAGAGTAGCATTAAACTATTCGCAAACTCTTCATTTCACCTTAAGTAATCATACTAGACACTCGACATTTTGACATGGACATAGAAAATTGATACTTCTTTAGACCAAAAACATGCAACTCTTTCAGAAAATGGAAGCACCAAAAGGCCAGTTTGTTATGTTAATCTTAAAGATATCATAAGCCTAGCTTGACAAATTGAGATTGACATCAATCACATGCAAGAAAAAACCAATGCTGAGGTAACAAATATATGCTGGGGATGTATTAATTTAATATCAAAAAGGTTCACCATTGATAATGAACTTTCTTCAGTCAAATATAACATGAACCCTACCTAAAATAAGTAAACGATATAAAGTTTTCCATCAGTTTAATGTAAGTTGAACCACCAATGGCAGCAGAAGACTGTAGTTCAGTAGATATTTAGTGATGGAAACACCACAGGTTGATCTTTCCATGGAAACATCAGCCTATAGCACAATTATAAAACCAAGAGTTGCATCATTGTCACATTTTTCATCCATTGAAAATGTTCTCTACTTCTTTACATGGTGCATGTCTAATGAAATGCCAACTTTTAGAGCCTTCAAGAGCCATAAGAAGGCCTGAAAGATGGGGCAGGTCAGCATCAACGTACATAATTTAATTTCACATGTAGAAAATTCCTCGACAAATGATAAAATCATACAAGTGCATTGTACATGACATAATCCCTTTCCAAGTAAAAGCAAAGGTGATGAACAAAACAAAGTTGGAGGTATAGAAGGCCAATTTACCTGTTGAGTAATAAATGTCCATTTTGCTTCTGTCAGCATCTTAGCAGAGTTAACAGGAAGATCCCTTTCAATTTGATCCAACATAAATATTTGTCCATCTGCAAAGTTAGAAGCCAAAAACAATAATTAGCACAACATAGAGCCCTTTGAACATCTAATGGACACCGGAACATGAATATCAGCACCATGGTTAGTCCACTTGGGTCATCAGATCAGGATTGTGATACATAGAGCCCCCAGAATAGGAATACGATTAAAAAGGGGTGGGGGATGTCTTAGTGTTCGGTTTTACTGGAACCACAGACTGTGGTCACCGCAAAATGTTCACACTTTGCACTACGCACTCCATAGTTCATCAGTAAAAAGCATGTTACTTTTACAGGCATTGTACCATCTATTGATACAAAAGATTGAATTTGTCATGATGGAGACTTACCACTGTTGTAACCATGGAAATATAACACAGGTATTTTGTAAGAATTGCTGTATACAATATGGAAGTCATAATAGTGCACCTCATCCGCACACCGTTGAACCTGGAAAACATAAACATATAAAGGTTTCCAGTTGCAACATCATGCCTTCATAATTATTTCCATAACCTAATACCCAAGTCCTTTACGAGAAATGCAAGTTCATGAAACCAAGTGACCAAGTATTCAATTACCAGCATTGCAGGATCAGCAGATGCTTCACTCTCTAAGTAGCTGGGTTCCTCCTTCCCAGAAAGATCAAGTCCATCGTCTATCTGCATAGATAATAAAGGGATATAATAGGCATGAAGCAAGAAGCTAGTTCCTCATATGCTTGTTTAAATCAGACCTTGTCACACCTGAAAATGCACATCTTCTCCAAGGATAGATATCCACCTGCCTAAGCATAAAGCAATTTATCTTAAAAAATGAACTGAAGGCAACTTAAAAACAAAAAAAAAACTACATCAAAGCTTGGGATGTTATGACAGATATTGAATAAGAATTATGAACATATCTTAAGAGAAAGAAGGATCAAGCGCACTATAATTCTATAATCTAGCATCAACAACAATAACAAAGAGCTTGAGAGCCACTAACTCAGAATTATATCCAACCAAATGTCTCATTTTCTATTAGTCAACAAAATCAGCAATCTCGATTCCTGGGTTTACTTGAGCAATGTGAACTTTATTACAACTTCATAATCCAAATACCAAGGAGAAGCTAATAGCATTGAGGAGCTAAGTCAAAGTTTGTCTTGAGCAATGTTTTTCAGCACCCAGCCTTCTAACATCAAATTGAACACCCATTCCCAATCTTATAAATCAGCAATAAGAACAAATCCCTAATATCATTTGAGCAAGTTGAACAAAAACCCTAAGCTTGTAACAACAATTTGGGTGAATTACAGGAAACAATTCTGTTCAGCAAATTACTTCATAGGAAGACACAAAGGGCGGAGTGAGGGAAGAGACCCAGGACCAAAGAGGAAGATCATGGGTGTGGCTAATCCTCTCCCATTTCCCAGCAAAAGCTAGAGCTCCAGCGCGAAATTCATCAGGAGAGAGAGTCCCATCCCATGTTGATGTACCCACAAACGGTCTTTCTGGAAGCATCTCCAAAGCCTGAAATTGGAAGGAAAAAAGTGGGGAAATGGGATTTAAATGATCAATCAATGAGGCGCTCATAGCAGAGGTGCCCAGATCATCCTGAATCAAGCAGTTGTCGAAATGATTTATGATCAGAAGCGATTGTTAGAACCCCACTTGGATTTAGAGCATGATTGAATTAGGTCAGAAATTTGGCTGACGGGAATGAAATTCGGCGACAAAAGACAGATTTTACACGAATACATACCTGTGGACCTCGGTTTGTAGGGAGCTCTATAAGCTGGAAGCCAGCTACGCCTAAGTGGAAGAGAGAGAAAGAGGAGAGAGATAATAAAAAATAGAGGGGAAGGAGAAGCTGAAATGAATGAGTTGCTCCAAGGAGCAGCTGGGGGAGGAGTTTCTCTGCCAATTACAGAGAATACAGAGAAAATGGAGAGGGGAGAGAATGAAAGAGGGAGGGAGGAGCTAGGAAATGAAATAAAATAATAGATTTAGTTTTTTATTTTATTTTTTTATTTGTAAAATATTGAGGAGTATCTTGTTTGGTTGATACCATTTATAATAATATTTTTTAAGCAGCTTTTTTTATTTACGTGTTAATTGGAACAGTTTAAGATAATTGCTACCATTAAAATAATAGAAAGCAAGTTCCAGTGGTCAAATTACGAGCCATAAGTCATAAAATCAATCTCTGTTTATCCAGTTTTAACACTAAACCCGACCTTCATGTTATATCGGTAGATGCTTGTAATGAAAACAAGTATATTGAACTCTTTTCAAGTATTAGATTGACACAAAAGTAAAAATCTTGGATTATGATCCGAACATTTTCAGATCTATTTGTTTCATTGTTTTCAACCACTAATAAATAATAAATATGGATAACCACCAACTATCACTCATAAACGCATGCAACTTCTTATAAACACTGATCATAATTATAATAACACCGATAACCATTAATAACTGATAATTACTGAAACAAACAGCTCAATATGACATTGTAATAAATGGCCCAGTGAATCACTAGACACAAAACTTACCTCACTGATCTCTATATCAAATCTGTTGTACTTTTTTTAATCATTTTGCCAATATGATTTCATAAAATTAAACGACTACTTAGATTCTTAAAGAAAGGTCAAGTTTAGTACCCCAAAAAAGGGTCAAGTTGAAAGAGGCTAGTGTCCCTCATAAAAATCATTGACTTGAACCTGCATAACAGACTAATCTGTTGTACGTATACATAATGCGATATCATACAAGTAAATACATGAAAATCCTTATTCTGAATCATTCTGGCTAAAATAAGAGCCACAGCAAGAATGTTTACACAGCCCAGGGAAACATATCATGATCAGCCAAGACAGTTCAGAATCAACGCACTATCAGCAGCAAAATTGCCTCCAACCAGGTTAAACACCAAATTTCTGAGGGATGGATACTATCCCGTGTGGTTCCAAATTCGCTATTTCTCATCCCCACATCTTATATTTCTACAAAAGCATCAGCATTTTGCTTGCTTCTCAGATATATGGCTATTATGCACTAACGATAACTTTTCCTTTCAGGTCAATTCTCGGGAGTGGTGGCATATTGATCTGCATCAGGCTGACTGAAAATGCTGTTCATCTTTTGAGATTTCTTGGCCTTCTTCTTGGGGTAAACATGCACTGATGGTGGAAGAAGCTCTTGTTGGATCTCCTGCAAATTAAGGCAAAACCATAGAGTGAGCAATTTATCACTAACATAAAATTACCAGGAAAAGTGGGGAGTGGGATCTAACAGCCCAAAACAGAAAACAAGAGCCAATTCACAAAACAGAAGATTACCTGCCAACCCTTTTTGCCTCTCATACCTCCCTTTATTGCATAGGCCTCTTTGAACCCATTCTTGAACAATAATTCAGCCACTTTGATTGAATTACCATCAAAACTACCTTACAATCACAGAAGCGCATTAAGGTCATGTAATTATATTACAAAAATACAAGTACTAAGTGATATTTAAAAGTTATACTAGAGATTCACACAAGAACAGATCTGTATGGGTCTAATATGTGAAAATGTTGAAGAGAAACTTGACATTGACAACAAAAAACAGAAACTTTCCTGTAAAGTTCGCATTACCCGCCCGCCCTCGCGCGTGGCTCAGCTTAGGCAGTAGCTTAACAGGACTCACAGCAGCGGCAAGCAATAGCATGAAGATAGCTCCAAATATGCGCATAATTCACGTAAAACAGAAACTTTTCCCTGTAAAGTCCGCATACACCCCCGGCGCGTGGCTCAGTTTAGGCAGTAGCTTAACAGGGAGTCACAGCAGTAGCAAGCAATAGCATGAAGATACCTCCAAATATGTGCATAATTCGGATGTAAGAAAAACATGAAACTTGCTATCAACAAATTGTTCTTTATTGGTGAGTAATTACTAGATGATGCCAACTTCATCAAAATAGAGCACATAGTATCCTCCATGTCAGATTTTCATAAGACAAACTTGTAGTCGATCAGTGCAACAGACAATCCTGCGAAATCAGCAAAGTTTCATGCATCCATCGATTCAGCCATATGAGATAATGAGATCTAGAGGTGTCCTAGTGGTCGAGTACCCTCCCCGCTCAACTTCTATCTTGGACCTAGTACTAGGCCAAGTTAGGAGAAGGGGAAAAAATATTGATTCAGCTATATATCCTGTATAAAGCATGACCACCAATAAAGAATAGGTGATAAAAATCTCAATGGAGCCAAATGATATTTGCTCCAAAGTATCCATGTCCTCTGAAAATTCAACTAGGGAGCAATACAGAACCGAGAACCAATGGTCACTGCACTATGGAGTATTGAACATTACTTTATTCCAAGCAATTCAACTACATTGAGCACGCCAGTCCCAAGGGTTTCCAGAACATGAATGCAAAATATTTTTCAAAATGCTGAAAACCAAATATCACCACACTTCATAGATATGAAACAAGAAACACAAAGAAATCCACAGCCACACTTCGACAGAAAAGCAATTAATCATGCAAAAGGTTATGAAAGCAACACTTACTTATCCAAAATGCAGACAATAGTGTTCTTGGGATCTGCAAATTTTTCCATCACATTCTTCAAAAATCCATCTTCATCGGCTTCAGTATAAGGAACTTGAGCCACTTCTTTGCTAAAAATCCTCAAACTTGGTGAACCTAGATAATTCACACTCTTCTCATCCCTTATATCCAAAAGCTGAACGCTGGGATCATCCCTTAATTTCCGAAACGCGTTAACGGCAGATACGTATTTGTATTTTTTGAGGTATTCTTCCACCAGAGGAACAACAATAAGATAAATGAATGTAACCCCGGCAACGAAAAATGGGTTCTTGTTGTTAAAATCATCAATTGCGAGCAGAATTGATTCAATGTTGATTTTGTCTGATGCTGACGCAGATGGGTCAGCAATTTCAGATGCTAAGCACGGTAGAGGAGAAGAAGAGAGGAAACCAACTAAAATGGAGAGAGAAAGGTGGGGTTTTAGAGGGGTTTTTGAAACCATGGAGTAGACAAGAGCTGAAATTTGATTGCAACAGAGATTAGAGGACAGAGAAACTGGGATTCGGAGTGAATTTGGAGGAGTTTTATGTGTGGTTTTTGCAGTTTGAAGAGTGGGGAGGAGGAAAGACAGAGGGAAAGAGACTCCATAGATGTGAGAGAGAGAGAGAGAGAGAGAGATGATGATGATGAAGACGATATACGTACAGGTGGAGTGGAGAAGGCCATTAAAGAGCGACAAAATCTAATCTTCCTACCATTTGTGTACATAAAAGTAGGCTGAAGGCCCACAATCATAGACATTAAGCATAGCCCAACATTGTGGTTCGTCCCTTACTGGAATCAGCCCAAATAATCGCAAAGACCCGGATGTAGATTGAAGTGCAGACTAATTATGTCAGCATAAGTAGTAACCCGTCACTCTGCGTATATTAAAAAATCACTCAGAAAAAAAAAAAAAAAAAGGCCTATCCTTCACTGCTTAGGTGATCTAACACAATTTGATCATGAATAATGTTTTCTAGTTGTAAATTGGTTGAAAATACTTGTTAATCTGGTAAAAGATTGGAGCATGTCAGATAGCAAATGTTAAGTAAGATCCGAGTCAGAAGAGTACAAGAGTTTGTTTTACAACTCGAGTATGAGACTTTAACTCGTAGTTGGTCTAACAGAAATAGCTTCACTGACTGAAATCATAGGTAAGAATACCACATTCCCCTCTACCCCCTCCCCCGCGCCCCGCGCCCCTCGGGCACTCTTGATCAAGACTCAGGCGTATGGATATGGATTTGGACTTTACACAAACTCACATGCCTTTCAAGTTTCAACTTTCCATTCATCCCCCAGCCCCTTATCTGTTCACCTTGCACATTTAGTTTTCTTCTAAAGCTGCCACTGTGGTAAAGCTGTCAAAGTTCAAACAGATTTGCAGAAGATAAGCTCACTGCAGGTGCTGTGCTCATTATCACTTTTTTTTTTTTTTTTTTGAGAAGGAAAAGAGACTCTACTCTCATTATCACTTTATTAGAATAGATGAGTAATTTTCAGATTCCTAGATGACTACTATAAGAATTTTGACTGGAACTTCAGCTTAGTTTCAACCAGGAAGTAGCTGATATATGTAACTTTTTCAGGATTTCAGACAGAAAATAAACCGCTGTGAATAAGACAGTGTGATGATGAAGAACAAATTGGCTGGTCCAACACTCTCCTTCTGAATTCTATCAGCTAGTTACTAATTCACAAATTCCATTGTGTAACAAGAATAACTAGAAGCATTAAATACTAAACAGCAACAGTGGATTTAGCTGATATATCAAAGTCATGCAATTTAGTTCAACTTCTGGAATAGTCATAGTACCTAAAAATAGCATGAATATACCAGTTATACGTGAAAGTGTTGAGACATTGTATGGCTTGCATGTTAGAGAAGGCAACAACTTTGGCAGTTGTATCCTTCCAGTCTTCCACACCACGAACAATGACATGATCCCCTAATTTTTCACGAGAAGTGCAGCCAACTGGGTGATCCCCAATTCTTTAGCCATCATCTGCACCATAGTTGGTGTTCGCTTTCACATAATCAAACACAAGCTCAACCCACCAGGCTCTGTCCCAGCAACCTTCTTACAATCTTTGAAGCAGTCATCTGTGAGTTTTAAAATAAGCATGTGATTTATTTGTGATGGAAGAGATACATCCTACACAGTCCCCCCCAAAAAATAACACAAAAAACCACTTTGAAAGCGCGTGCTTGCATGCGTGGCATGTACGTGGACAACGAATACGTATAACTCTTATCCTTATCCTGCTTCCTTCACTTTGAAGGGAAAAAATCCAAAATACATAGAAGGAAAGAAAGTGTACCAGATCTCAATTGCTGAAACAAGAGGCATAAAAAGAAGACCACTTTGTAAACCAGTGTGCTATTATAAATAGAGCTTGATCTCACACACACATCCCCACAATTTTTCTCAAGTCATCCTCACCATCAAAAAGCAAGCCAATTGTTGGTATTGAAGTACTGACAAGGCTGAAAGGTTTACAGTGTAGCCCCAACTCTCAAAACCACCTAACATGATTTTTTTGATCTTAGAGACTTGGCTACACAAAAAGAAAACAAGGTGGAAACAGAGAGTAGGATTAACTTCACCCAAACCAAGTCAGTAAATCACCAGGTTTAACTTCATTCCTTTCTTCTTCCTGTCCTTGTGTATCATTATAGAGCTCGTATTGAGAAATAATCTTCTAATCTTTAGTTTAGATGTCCTCGTTTTTCTGTTACAAACTATTGACAAAACTTCTTTTGTGAAGATTTTAATTTCAGGGCAATAAGCTGGGACCTTGCATCAGTGAGAGCAGCTTCTATGGTATTGAACAATGATGCCTTCAATAAATTACTTAGCTCATGCGGTGCTGCAACTTGGTTGTACTCTGCAAGTCACTAGAGAACTGAAGATTGATAGAAGGTGTACCATTGAAGAAAATGGCTTGTCGGCTGGGTGGACTTGATAGAGGCCAAACATGGGAATTTGGAGATGGTAGTTTAACGCCAGAAGAACCTACTCAAGGACCTGTGTTAATTGTCCTGAAAAAGTAAAAAATCTATTCCAGTTGCAGAATGTGGTTGATCTCATACAAGAGATGTATGGTTTATTTTGCATCTTGTATTTCTACCCCATTTTTGTGTTGCGGGTATGCTAAGAGTCATATGCAGGATGCTTTAGAAAATGTTACATGTAACCCTCCAAACTTGAAAATTAAACAATGATATTTGGAGCTGAATTGTTTTCTATGAAGCATCTTCATATATATATGTGTGTGTGTGTGTGAATCAGGTGGAGCATCATGTTGATCTTGTTATTTAACATTAAAAAGAAAAAAGAACCCGCTTCTACCTCTGAGATAGATCTCTGTAAAATGGTATAAGATCATCTCCATTGAGTGTACCACCAAGAACACCACCAAATTTGCACAAGATTCGAACACAAATTTTACGAAGATAAAAATGCTCGAAATACATGAAAAATTCAGCTTTACACAGGTTAGAATGGTGCAAATGCTTCAAAAATGGGTTGAATTTGGCAAATTTACTTGTCACAGTAAAACAGCCCAAAGCCCCCTCTTGCTTTTGGTACAAAGTGTAAGCACTCTGACGTGTTTAATGACCCATTTTTTCGTTTGTAAATCTTTATTTTCCATGTACAGATCAGTATGTTATATAGCCTTCTCTTCAAAAAATATAAAAAAAAAAGATAGACAAATCATGAATGCAGTGATGCTTATAGATAAGGAATATTATATTCATATCTAGACAGCATACTCTAAAACATTTTTCAATGTAGCAGTTTGGTTTTTCACATAGAGATCATTCTGTACCAAAAGAAGGTAATATGTCTTGTCAGAGGATTAAGGTGAATCCACAATTTTCAGAGTCACTCTGGTTCGTGCTTCTATTTCGTGTAATTTTCGCTCATATCTGTACAATATACCTGTATCAGTTACCTCATCTCGTAGCTATCTGTAATCCATTTGCTGATCAGAGCTTACCTCGCTGTTTTTCAACCTCTTGGAGTTTATTCTCGAAGCCAGATATGTAGTCTTCCATACATGCCCTATAGGTTTCAAGCCCTGGAACCTTCTTTGCCAGTTCCAAACCCATATTGATCCATTTCTTCGCATCATCAACCTGCCCCAGCCTTGCTGGTACTGCTGCCCGATTCCAAGCTGTGGTCGCAAGCCATTTCCCCTCATCAACAGGATACTCACATTCTTTGAGCCCCACCATGATCCTATATGCTTGTTTGTATAAATTATACACCACTTCATCATCTGCATCTCCCTTGTAAACCACAGCTGTGGAGATTAACCTCCTCATAACAAGAGCTACATTTTTGTAGTCAGGTAGAGGAGAAGCAAGAAGTGCAGATAAGCAGGCATTGAGAGTGAATGTGGCAACTTCAGGGTTAAGGTGGGCACCCTGTGAAGCAGCCAGACCTATTTGAAGAAGATGCTTTGGGTTACAAGCCTTTGAGTTGGAAAAGTTCTTCACAACAAGCTGTTGGGATCCTGAATCATTAACCCTTCCATATATTTCATAAGCGTTCAAGGTGTATATGAAATAGAGGTTTGCATCAAGGCTGTTCTCTTGACAGTCAACTAATTTGTCTCCTGTTGACAGTATTTTCACCAACTGGCAGAAAATTAAGAGCAATTTTTAGTGGGCTTGTATAGAAGAGAGTAGAATAGTTAACTATTTGAAGAGAAGCTTAATACCTTTCCAGCTCTGTCTAGCATCTCTATGGCTTTTTTCTTTTCTGCATCCACTATTGCTATTTTCTTTTGATTTTCAGCTGCTATCATGGCAGATACAGCCAGGACAATGGATTTGCATACCATTCTATCATTTCCTTCTGATTCTCCATCAATCTTAACATCATAAAAGTCAGCTGCCAGGCTAAAGAATTCCTTACATAGTTCATAGTTCTTCTCCACTCCTGCTCTTGTCCCTATATTCCACGAATTTGTTGAAATCCAGTTCCGTTCCCGTCTTCCAACCTCTCCTTTCCCAAAGAAATTGTCAGGCCCAAGTTCAGCAGTCCGAGCTTGGGCTTTCCTCATGAATTTCAGAACTTCTACCTCGTGACCAGGTTCTTGAATAAGGACTGTGAGAATGGTACGAATTACTACGACTTCAGCTATTGGCATCTGTTTACTTGATGAGTAGAAGTTGAGGAGATCACACAATGAGGCAACAGCAACAGAAAGTGCACGACAGGCAACGGCTTCATGGGCTGAGAGGAAAAGGAATTCTGTAGTGAAGTCAGTGCAGCTCATCATTGTTTTCATCTGAGTGATTGCAGCACCATGATCGCTCTTTTGCAGGTGTATCTTGTACTGCTCAAATCAGAAAGGGAACAATTTAGTGAGGGCCTTTACAGTCTCTTCACAACAGAAACAAAATCGAAAAGAATGATGTAGAACTACCTTCAGGAATGCAGCAGCTATATTTGGCTCCAGCTGCAGAGAAACGACAAGGAATTCAGAATCCGAACATTAACCAAAGACGGGATGTGCAACTTCCAATGAATATCTTTAGGTTTTTGCAGCTTAAATCAACCCTTGAATGAGTGCACAACTAAAAATACCTTTTCTGCCTCATCAGCATATTCCTGAGCTTCATCTAATTGGGAGAGCCCCAAGTGGCACAGACATAAAACTCTGTAACCTTTTGCTCGAAGAATTCTGTTTTCAACACCAGAAGGGACATACAGCATCGCTTTCTCAAACAACTCTGCACTTATCTTATACTCCTTCAACCGAAAGTGAGCTGCAGCACTGTTCAGAAAAACCATGACAGTGAGGAGGATAAGCATTAAAATGGAGAGGCACTGCACCATAGTAACATAATGTAGATCTACCTTAAACTTTCTAGGGCAAGTGGTATATGAACACAAGTCCCCAGAAAATATGAGCAAAAGAAAGCCTTGATTGCTCACTATCCCCTCAATGTAGACAACTCATTTCCTACACCTTGCTTTGTCATCCTCTGTGAAATGTATTCCTTTCATTTCACTTGTGTATCAGTCAGATAGCTTGTCGTCCAAAACTATTGTCACATTATTATCATTGTACACAAAAACTTCAACAATTATTGACTCATAGTGTAAGATGTCCCCCGTCCTCTCTCAGGCAAATTGCTTGACAATGGTGAAAGCAGATGTATCATACAGTTTGCCCCTAAAGGCAGCAGAGAGGCATGGGAAACTACTTGTAGTATCTGGTCAGTACTGTCCACAAATAATTTGTGGAAGTGGTCAGCCTCTACTCTGGATTTCATGGAGGGAAAGGTTGACAGTTGGTAAACTCAAGCTTCCAGAGCTTTAAAATAGTCATTAGCTCGGAGAACAAATTCCAAAGTTCCCAAATTATGACAACCAAGAAAATCCAGCAATATGTTCAACTCTCCACTACAGGTTTGGGTCCCTTACGAAGAGATAATGTTGAATCACATAGGAGGGCTAAACTGCATTCAAATAGGCCATGAGTTAATCACATAATTGAAGCAATATGCACAGGAATAATAAATGAGTAGTTCCAAGATTCCCATATACCAATGTACTTTTTCTAAGATGATGCAAACTGAAATGATAAATTCACACAATCAAAAGCATTTTCTTCTGGTGATCCCTTGAGACCACAATGCTAACAAAAATGCAACTTGAAAACTGGTTATTAAATCCTCACCAGTTCCACAACACAGCATGTAAGGCAGTTCTCTCCTTTGCTGCTTCTTTACCGGCAAAAAGTGCCACCACCCTTTCATGCATCGCCAGTTCTGCAGCCATTTTTTCCCTAATTCTCAACCCTTCACCGCCTCCACCCTCGCTTACAACCTTATAAATCACACGAACTGCTGCGCTTGCACTGACCTGGCACCTGCCCAACAAGCCCAGAAACACACTCTTCACCGTCTCAACGCCTGCCACCCCAACAACCTTGAAGTAGGTCTCCACAGCCGAGACCCAAACGCTCTCCGGAATCCCCTTATTCACAACCATGTCTCTGAGCTCCTTCTCTGCCTCACTGGACCTCCCTAACCCTAGCCATGCCTTCATCGCTAGGACGCTCAAACTCGGGTGCTGATCAGCACTATGATCTCTCAAGACCCTCACACATTTAATAACACTCTCAAACTCTTCCCTCTGCAAATGCAGAGCAGCTATGAAACGCAGAGTTTTGTCCCTCAGGGACTTCAAGCTCAGCGTTTCCTCCGTCTTCTTCACCACTCGGAGCCCTCTCTCACACAACTCCAAACCCTCATTCATCAGCTTCAACGCTTCATTTGCCTCAGAACCCTCATTTTTCACCAAAAGCACCTTCCCAAATCCCAAGTACTGCTCCGCCAAGGCCTTGTAACTCTCCGCCATTTCGAAGAGGAATTTCTTCGAACGATTCAACAGCGCCAACGAAACGTTCCTATCCGAAACCTCCCAAGCGGTCCTCGACCTTGCAATATTCAAATCCAGCAGCAATTTTCTCTCTCCTAGGTCAGAAATCGAGTCAATCTCAACCTTCGCGATGAGATCCGTGGCTTTTTCGAAGCAATTGTTGGCCGATTCGTAGTTCCTCATCTCGTGCCAGATCAATCCGGTCTTGTAGTAGAACGAAGCGGCCTTCACAGCCGGAGATGGAACTCCGACGACGTCCCCAGCTATCGAAAGAAGATCGGCGGCTGCCTGCCGGAGCTCCACGTGTCCTTTTCCGGCGCCGGCGTTGGAGAGATCGACGCAGGCGTTCCAGAGCCGGAAGCTGAGCTTCCATAGCTGGAGCTTGACAGCGTTGGATAAGGAGGGGGCAACTTGACTTAGATGAGTCAGGCATTGGCGGAGCTGAGAGGGGAGAGAGGAAGGTAAGGGGGTACGAGGAGAGAGAGTCTCAGCTTGTTTGATTAGGGATTCGATTTGGGAGAGGAGAAGAGAGAGTGAGTCTTTTGGTCGGAGGTCCGGCGAGCTGATCTCTGATATTCTCATTTTCCGATGCCGGAGAGTTTTCTGTCGGGGAAAAATAGAGGGGACATTCGAGAGAAGAAGAAGATCACAAGTTTTGGAGGGAAAAACGTCTGATGCAAAATTTATATTTGAAGTGTGAATTTTGGGTCAAGCCCATATGCTACTTCCCGCTTTATTTTGGGCCTTTTAGCCCATTGTGTACCCAAGTTTTGGCTTCTTTTCTTTTCTTTTTTTTTTTTTGAAAGAAAACTTAAAAAACATTTTTTATTGATGCAATTTGGTTTGTTTATGGTTCCTTTTTTTCGATTAAATGGTTCATCTTTTGGATATATTGAGCATAATGACATTGGCATGTTATAAATCTGGATAAATATTTATAAACCAAAGTAAATATAGATAAATATGATTAATAAAAATACATAATATACAAAATTTTGGATAGTTACTCATATTTTTATTGATCCAAAAATTACAAATAAATTTGAATTTTGGATGTGTGGAGTTTGATACAAGTCTTTTATTAAGGGAAAAAAGGCGGCATTGAAAATTAAGAAGTATTTTATAGTACTTTTAACTCAAGTTAACTTTTTAAAAAATTGCTTTCAGAAAAAGATGTTTGAACTCCAATATTAGTGTTAAAAATTGTTTTAATATGTCAACTTTTGAGGGCAATATTTCAATGAATCAATCTCATGTTAACATCTAACTGACCAATTTAATTGTAAGGAGTTTGTAATTTATTATACAAATGTAGATGATGGGGTTGACATAAAACATACTATTTATATTTCATAAATAAGTTACCGATCTCAAATTGTGGAGTAGAGTATTTGTAACTTGATGTTGTTATTGAAAAAATAAATACTCCAAATTTAGGAAGCAATCAGGTTATACTTTACTTATAACTGTTGGTAATATTGCCAAAAAATGTGAAGAAAAATATGACATCCAGTCTTAATAGATAAATAATTCAAATAATACTGAGAATGCTCATTGAATGAGCAATTCCAAAATTTGGACAACCCGATCCGAATTGCCGAACCCCACCTAAATTTTAATTCGGATATGACTCGATTGTCCGAATTTAAAATTCGGACAAAAATTTTGTGACAAGACTCGATTTTCTTCGGGTCGGACAAATTCATACAATCAGGTCAGACGGATTTTTTGCCAACTCTAGATATATCATCATCAAATAGGAAAGTCAAAATGCCATTAACTCAGTGGCGTTTAAATTAAAAATAAATACTCTAAAAGTCAATGCGTTAGGTGCTAATTTTAAAAGACACTATTCTCGTTGAGAACTTTCAAACCCAATCATAGGACATAAATAGCTCCCAGATGAATATAAGAATTTTCACATCCAATCATCCCCGAAAAAAAAAAAGGGTTGCCCCCACAACTGTCAAATATCAATAGGCAATTGCAAAAATGAACTATATAGGAAAGAATGTCACTTCCGTAGATAAAAACACTCGTATAAATAAGATTTTTGGTATACTGTTTATGAACAAATTTATTATTTAGATTATATAAATTTTTTCTTTAGCGTGAGAAAACACCTTTGGGTAGCCAATAGGATAGCATATAGAAATTAAGTTTGAAATCAACACCAACCAAACCTGCACAAAAGAAAATTGCACAAATCTATCTACACCACAGCATAAAACGGAGTGGATTAGGCGATTGACAATACGCGGAAGCGATAAACAAGGGAAAACACACAAAGGTACAGCAGAAAACATGGTCCATATATTAAGACGATCAAAAGGTCTAATTTTACATGCAACCGAGACGAACTAGGCCTAGAACAGTTTTTCTTTTTGGGGTCTTCCATTTTCTGAGTTTTTCCCACCTAAGTACTCGATTATCCATACAGTGCCCGACATCTTAGAAAGGGTTAAACAGCTTAGTTAAAAATCAGAATATGAGTCACCAATTAGCTAGCATCAGTACTTAGTACTTACTTAGTGAAGGTAGCTCGGGGATTGGTACTGGTACCCATTGGTGTAGTAATTGCCATGGACCGGAGGAGGCGGAGGAGGAAGAAACCCATAAGCAGGGGCACCCATGACAGGAGCACAGTGATTGTCAGTGGGTCCAGTAGGGTAGACATAGGATCGGTTGTCAAACACATACTGAGCAGGGTACCTATCAGCAGGTCTACCTGCAGCAGCATAAGGGGAACTGGTTGGAGCAATGTTGGACATGCGTGGGGCATACCCTGTGTTGGTGGCTCGGGCCCTCTTGGGTTGAGGCTTTGGAACTTCGGTTGCCTGCTTCTTTTCAGTTTTGGTCTTCTCCAGTTGGAGTACACGTTTTGAAAGTGAATCCAGAGGGAACTGTTCTTCGAGCTCATGATCTTCAACACATTTTATTACAGCCTTCAGGGCGCTGAGCTCTCGTTCATTCACCTCATTATTCTAGAACAAATAGAACTGTGTTAGGGAAGTTCATTTCAAACGGAAAGGTAGGTAAAAACATAGGTAAAAGGAAAATCAAGTTTGTGATGACTTTTACAGCTACAGGAATTTAAGTTTAATAGCCAGCTCACATAAATTAAATCTTTTCGATTCCACCCTTTATTTTTTTTGGGGGTGGGGGGTGGGGGGGATGGGTTGATCCACGAGCATCCTCCAACAGAATCTAATATTGCTTAACTAATGAAAGGAAGTGGTGCAAACTGAGATACATAAAATTATGACATTTCTTGTAATTCAGCTCTAAGCCTAGTACGTTGATGGGCATACACCTTCCACCCACCAAAATAGAGGGGGAAAAAGAAAAAAAAACAGCAGCTTTAAGGGGAGGCACAAAGGCCATTATAGGTAGAATTTGCACCTAGATCTTTGGTAGTAATACCCTTCAAAGTTACCAAGGTAGCCGGCACCCAGAAATACCAAAACAACAACAATAATGACAGCCACTTCCTATTATAAGCCCTTTCTTACTCCTTCCTAACATTAAACGCATCACCAAAGTGGCTGGAGGAAACTTTGGTCCACAGTGAGGAGTGTACCAACTAAAAAATAAGAATAGCTCACATGTAGTACCAACAAAAGAATGGAGAAGGAAACCTGTACATTGGGAGATGATGGGGATGCGCGCCCAGGCTTGGCTGGAGAGCAAACTTTTTTGCTTCCTCCAGGTAGGATTGCAGCAGTGGCATAGGTGGAAACTGCTCAGTCAGCTTAAATTGGAAGGCCAGATTAACAGCATCAATGTGTCTTCCACTATTTATCAGTACTTCAATTACACCTGAAGATTAAAACTTAAAGTCAACACCAAAATAAACATTTTTTTGGGGGAGGGGGGAGGAATCCACTATTTCTGTTGATATGAAATCCAGATCACACAAGAAAAAAAGTATTATGAAGGACCAAGATGCAGGTCTACAAGCTTATAGGTCTCTTCAAGCATAAACCAGGCATCTAACATACTTTACCCACATTATGAAGATATCAACATCGACCTACTTATTCCAAACAAGATGGAAGAAATAGATATCACCAGTTTCCACCACTCTAACTACGCAGATCATTCAACAACAGAAAGCACTAACATCCAACAATTTTTCTTCATTTTAAGCAGTGATAGAGAACAAACAGGACTGAATTAAAATCTCCACATAGTAAACAAAGCTAACCGGGCATTTTGCAAGACAAGCCAAGCGATCGGCAGAGATCAGCGGCTTGGCGGCGACGTGATACCAAAGGCACTAATTTGGTCAGATCTTCTGCATCAAAGTCAGATGCAATAGAAAAAGTAGCCAGAAGTTGCAAGAATGCATGAGCCTCCAAGGAGTTTCCGTTGCCAGCTTCCATGTCAAGTTCACTCAGCTTAGGCTTCCACGCTTCAGCTATAGCTTTTGCTCGTACCTTAACATCTTCTGAAACTATGTTAGATGCAGAGATTGCATCCAAGCTCATTAACAAAATGCTAAGGCACTCCATTAACAAGATGGAGGTCCGACGGAGACCCAAAAGATTTGAATCCTTTTTCGAATCCGAGATACTCACATCACCACGGTAAAAGTTATTCAGCGAATCCAGAACCAAATGAGCAGGGCTCACTGCAGCCTTCAATGCCTGTGGTATTTCCTCCCTCATTGATGCAAGGTTCTTGCGGTTGTCAGATATGAAAATATGAAGACCCTCCGCATCCATCTCTTCACACAGTTTGATTAGCTCAGGATATGACATAACTTCCCCATTTCCACTTTCAGCTGACTGAACTTCTGGACTTCCATCTTCACTTGTGTCATTTATGTCCTCTGAAGTAATCTCAGATATCATAGAATTGCTGGAGGTCTCTTCCATTGTTGTTCCACTATGATCTTCACTGGTGACTCCAGAACAAACTTTACTCGATACCCTCCGGTGCTTTTCTCTAGCAGTTGCAATTGCAAACATGGCAGCATCCCTCTTCTGTTGAAGCTTCTCCAGCGAACATTGCTCCTTGGCCACAACAGCTGCTTTACGCTTCTCTAACATCTCCTGTGCCTTAACTGTCTTGTCTTCATATTCCTTCTCCTGGTCTTCCAACTCATGAAAGCGCCTTTTCAGTGACTTCTCCAGCCCATGGAAATGAGCTTCCAACTCTTTCCATTTCAGATTTAGGGTAACAGCACGGTGACTTTCAAGCTCAGCAAATGCTTTCTGAAGTTGCTGTATCTTGGAGGTTGCAGAGTCGATGAGTACGGCAACAGACTGGGTATCTTCCATTGGAGATAAGATCTGGGAAAGGAGCAATAATCAGTAAAAGCAACAGAGAAAAAACAGAAGGCATGCTAACCACAATGACAAGCAGTTCTATACAAGCAAGCATCGTATGCTCCATTGATAACCAGACAATATTTCTCGGCCTATATTCCTGTGCTTATTTTTCCACTACATTGCTGCCAGCAGCCAGCAGCAACACTAAAAGCAAACTCATTGAGAGATAAGCATACAAGCAACAAGAAAAATAAGAGCATGCAAGCATTATATATCAGATGTATTTGTTGATCTTTATATATTAATGTGCTCCCAAGATCCCTGAACCTTTTTATATTAGAAGTTTGAATTACTAGCAACTTTAAACCCTTTTATTCCTTATTTCCCATTCCAGATCACTAATCGGGTTTCATTCATAGAAGTATTAATTTTTAAATTTTTGAATTGTATCTCGAACTAAAACGCACTCATAAGATGGATTTAAGTTGTCCAACAACTAACAGTAATGTCACCAACACAGATCAGGTACAGCCTGTCAATGTGGTATGCATGCACAAATTAGACAAAGCAAGCTACCAAAAAAATGGTCAGACAGATTCATGTAATCAATCACTTTAGATCAAATGTTAAAGACAATCATATCAACCAAAAAAGCCCATTTAAATTTATAAGCGTCCACTTCAATATGTTCAGGATATTGAGACAGAATTTTGAGCGATTTTTCCTCCAATGGTTGCACTTAACACCACTCTCATCAAATACATCTGCCCCTATGCACCCAAAAAAACCCAAAACAATTCTTTATTCAACCATGATTACCAAGAAGAGATGCTTCAGTATAGATCTCACATAGCAACACGCAAAAACAAATGACAATAATGAAGATAGTTTACATCATAATAGTAGAAAAGGTAATATTAGTATTTCAAAAGACTGCTGATCACTAATTGGACTGACTTCAATAATAGGGACAAAAGAAACAGGTTGGATAGGAATCAGTGTTAGTATTAAGAATTTAATGCTTCATAAGGAACCAAAATTTCAACTGTACAATGAAAAGGCCAACATTCCTTGACAACAACTCTTATACCAACTCCAAACAACATGACATTCCAAAAAAACATGAGTAATTAGCCGAAATCGGAAGCACTTGTAGAACATAGCCATCAACATCATACAAATTCCAATAACCGTTCGAGCCATCAACATCGCCCACATTGTACTAATCATTTGAATTTAAACCACAAAAACCTCTACAATGAGTGCATGCGCAGAGTATCCCAAAACAGTTACATACCAACGACCAAAATTGCCTATTATCTAAGTAATCAACCCGCAAATAGCCAATACAGACATGCATTTTAAACAACTATGATTATTTACGGAAATGACTTCAGTATAAAACATATAAAGCTGGCAACTGAGACGACAAGTAAGTGCTTACGATTCAGTATAATAACAAAAGCTTCAGTTTCTTCGGCAAAGGACTGGAACTAGCGAAACCCTAGACATGAGTTTAGAGCAAATTAGATACAGTTGAAGCTCAAATTTTCGAAATACTCTCTCCTTCACATAAATTAGCTAAAATAAATCGAAATCTCCAGAAAATACTTAAAATAAAGAGAAAATAACGCAAAATCAAATGATTCAGATCTACTGCTCCACAATAAGAGAAGATACTAACTCCACAACGCTCAAACTGCCAGAACTTCTCCAGAAAGCGACAACAACAATTCCAACACCTCGGCGTCAAATTCCGTCAATTCTTGCTGATTTTCAAGCAAAGTCAAACCAAAACTCGATAGTTTTCCTTGATCTAAGCAAAAATGATAGATCAAACAGATAAAAATGGATAGAAGAGATAGAAAAACGCTTACCAAATCGGAGAGAGAAGAACGCAGAGATCATCGGAGGGAGGCGGCGGAACTGAGCAAGATGAAATTCAATCCATAGTAGATAAGCCTCTCACAGTAGAGAGCAAAGAAATCCCGAGAGAGAGAGAGAGAGAGAGAGAGAGAGAGAGAGAGAGGAAAGTGGAGGTGAGAGGAACAGCGAAAGGAAAGCTATTTCTCACTCAACTCGTAATCGTACACTTTCTCTCTCCTCTCCCTGCCTACTCTCCGACACAGTCACGCAGCCGGGGCGCTCCGCTTTTTGCTTTTGCCAGTCTAGCGGGAAATAAACAAATAAAAATAAACCGGTTAATTATACTATGAATCGTTTCGCATTACGGGTTTCGGATAACGGCGTTTCTTTTTCTGGACGCAAAACATTCTCTTCTCTCTCTAGAGTCTAGAAGGTACAGGCCAGCCCAGCACAGCACAGGTCAGAACTCTCAGAAATCTGATTCTCCTTGTTGTCTTAAAATATAAATAAATAAAATTCCCCAAAAAAGCAAATATTTGTAATTTTCTATATTTGCAAAATTATCAAATCAATCCAATAGATTTATAGGCGTATTTATTTATAAATTATAACGTTTATTATAAAAATACTATGAAACAGCTCTAATTACTTAGTAGTCTTTCAATTTTATAATTTTTTCGAGTTTCTTCTCCTTTGATTTTCAAAATATGATCTAAGAAAATTATACTAGAGAATTAATATGTGTACATGTTCACCTCGTGTTTAGAATATTTAATGAAACTTGTAGTGAAAGAAACAACATCATATAGCAGACTTATTTACTTCATGAGTCTATTATTGATTCAAGTGTAGTTTAGCCACAATCTTGTCCCTTCCCCTAATTTACTGACAACATAAAAGGTCCGCTTGACAAAGAAAGGTTGCAAAAATCGTAATACTTACTCACCCGGACAACATTGTAATTCAACGAAGAATAGACCGGTGACAACTTTTTTGTTATCTCATGGCATGTTTGAAATTATATAAAAATCATCTACTATTTTTATTTTCTATTTGTTTCTGTTGTTTTTGTTCATTTCTATTTCGTTTCTATTCATTTCTTTTATAATCTGTTACTCATTTTTGTTCGTTTCTATTTATATTTATATTTATTTTTTTATATAATTTTGAACGTGTCATCTCTTCAAATATTTTATAGAGGAGATATTTACATTTACCTCCCTCAAGATATTTGATAATCATTTATAAATCCTCCACGTATTGGTATTTATTTTTACCCACTCGACCGTAGCAGTTGATATTTGAATAATACATTGACCTTTGTTGTTAATAATAATCAACATCCAAATATAATATGTGTATCGACGTGGCATAAGAAAAAGATGTATAATGCCACAATTATCCTTTTACGACATGTGTGCTCTTTCTAGGCGTGGGGGTAAAAAAGTCATTCTATTTTAAAAATCGGGGACAAAATTATCCTTTTACACTTCCGATTAGCCATTCGCCGTTTTTAATGTTGAATATTTTTTATCTCTAAATCTAAGATGGGTAAAAATAAATACCAATACTTGAATGATTTATAAATAATTATTAAATATTTCGAGGAAGGTAAATGTAAATATTCTTTTTACAGAGGGCATTATTAATTGGGCAACTTATTTAAAAAACCAAAAGAAAAAAGTACGGTGGATAGAGAGGGAGTTTCCAATTAACGTAGCCCTTATTTGTTCGGACTTTTCGAAATCCAACCCCATTTAAACTACATGAGTCTCTAGCCCACCCATAGTTTCCTATTTTCACTCTCGGGTCCGTGGGCCGGGCCTTGGACTTTCTTAGGTGGAAGTGGGGCAAATAACACTCCCTTTTAGGCTGTACCCGAGTTAAGTCGGGTTCGGGCTTTCCAAGCTCGAAGTGTTTGCAAGTTTGCCTTCACGTTCGGGTTTGGGTTCGGGTTCGGCCCATGATTTTACTAGTTTGGTAAAATCAAGTTTCAGTTTGACTTCTCTAGGGTTTGTAGAAGACTTTAGTCAAAGTTTGGCTATTTTAAGGTTTTGTGTGTAAATTCAGCTTATTCGTGCCTTGGATACAGTTTTTTTTTTTTTTTTTTAAGAACATTGGTATACGATATATCGTATATAAAAGATAGGTGTATTAAAAAGCTAAAAGAAAAACCGACACTTTTTAATACAATTTTTTCCTACTCGTTAAAAAAATCATATACATTATATTTAAGAGCATCTCCAGTGGGTGAGCCTATTTTAGGCTCACCCGGTGGACGCCTACATTGACACATCAATAAAGTGCTCGCTTTTCTCTCTCCTAAATCTTTACTTCCACAATGTAAGACTCACCAATAAGGCTCACCTATTTAAATAATTTTCATGCAACCTACTAATCAACATATTTAATTATTTTCATATCTTATATTTTGCATTATTATTTATTTTTATAATATATAAAAATATTTAGCACACTATGAAAATTGAATTAATTAATTTAGGTTATAAATTTTTTTTTTTGATACGAAGGTTATGAAAAATTTTTAAACAAGTGATGCAATTATATTTAAAATTAAATTAAATAAAAAAGATACTTATGAAATTGATAGGTGTTTATGGAGTAAAAATACCAAAATAAATATATAAAAGTAACTGTTTTAAAAAATTACCGTTAATAAAAAAATATTAAAAAATATTAAATGATAATAATATTAAAATAATAATAATTTATTTTTTATAAATAATAATAGTATTAAAATATTAATAAAAATTAATAGCAATATCAATGCATTTATTTTGAGAAAGAGAGAGAGGGGACAGCAAGCCGTTGCATTTCCAATTAATTACTAAGTAATTAGTAGCAATATTAATGTTCAATTTCATTTTCCTAACTCTTCATTTCCCCAACAGAAGTTAATTGCATTTTCATTAATTTACAACATGCTTATCTCCTAATTAAATGAGTTGGGGGAGGGTCTTCCACCAATCCAAATTGGTAGCATGCTTCTCATTGAAATTCATAACATAAATTAATTAATTCAATCTTCATATGCCAAATAATTTTTTATATATTATAAAAATAAATAATAATGTAAAATATAAGATATGAAAATAATTAAATATGTTGATGAGTAGGTTGCATAAAAATTATTTAAATAAATGAGTCTTATTGGTAAGCCTTGCAATGTAGAAGTAAGGATTTAAGAGAGAGAAAAACATACCCTTTACTTGATGTGTTAATATATGCCCACCTGGGTGAGTATAAAATATACTCACCCACTGGAGATGCTCTAAATGAGCAGGGGGAGGGTCTTCCACCAACCCAAATTAAAACACACACACACACAAAAATAGAAAAAGCTGAAAGTTGTCAATGTGGCCGATAAAAGTCCATGAGCGAGTGGCCACCGCCTTGGGACACAATGCACGCTTCGTTCCATCTCTCTTGCGTTGCAATTCGCTCGACTCTCGTAACGCGTATCACATCGACTTCACCCTCCTTGCATGTGCAAGACCTGGAGAAGCTCTAAGGAATATGAGCCTTTCCTGATACATTTTCCAAAACAACGATTCCTAAGTTGCCCTGCAATTCTCTTATGCTTTATTTGTACTCCACTGTTCCAAAATAAAAGTTAACTCTTTTGTTTTCTAATGGGAGTGATTAGAAAACATAAGATTTTTTTTAAAAGTAGATTATTCTTCAGGAAATATTACGGGGAGAGTAAATTCGTGAGAAAATTTAAGTATCATAAAGGATAGAAGAAAGATAAATATGATGGCATATGTGCCTCCGAATAATTAGCAATCAGTAAACTACACAATAAATAAAGTAAGTGAAATGTATTAAGAGTATAGTCGTATAAGGTACTTCTCCATTTACAAACAATGAGTGTCTTGAATCGAGCATTCTGGATTTCTCAAAGAATATGAATTTTTCTTTAATTACTTTAATGATCGTTAAATTATCTCATTCCAAAATGATAAAATGAAATCACTCTTGAACTTCTATTTTGACACCATTTCACGGCACACCAAAAATTGAGTGACAATGACTGCTAAAGTGAATACTAGTCAAAAAGTGTTACCATAAAAATTAAAAAAATTAGGTGAGAAAAATTTAAGATTAATTTTTGTATTCCATCTCCAGTGAGTGAGATATTAAGTGTATCCCCTCGAATTTATTTAACGGAAATAATATAGCATAATATCTAACTAGTTGCTTATTGTCATTTTCAGCTAACTAATGGCAAACAGAGGATAAAAATGAAAAATGAAAAATGAAAAATGAAAAAAGAAATTAAAAGGAGAAAATATCTTTATTTACTTGTAAAAAAAGAAAAAAGAAAAAAGAAAGAAAGTCCAAGGTTGACTAGTCCACCACCACCCTCCTATCCTTTTGACTTCGACCCACCAAGAGAGCATCGCAACAGAAGACCCAGAAAATCAATTCTCCCTCTCTCTCTATCTTTCTCACACACATTTTCTCTTTCTACTCCCCTAGCTGTCTCTCTCATCGGAGACGCCGGCGGGAATCTTCTGGCTCCGGCGAAAAGTATGAACAAACACAATCAATAATTCTCTCTCCTCCTTTCTCATGTAAGTCTTCATCCCAGATTGTACTTTATTAATCCCACTCCTTTTTTTTTTTTCTGGGCATTTGAAATTATCGTTCCGACTCCTCCCCAAACAAGGAATGATTTATGGGTTTTTGGTTGCTGATGAAGGTTCTTCCAAATTTAGCTTCGATCAGCGTGTCAATCCATTCATGCCCATCAATTGTAAGTACTCTGTGTGTGAAAAGAGAAAGTAAAGTTGGAATTTTCTCTGGTGGGAGGTCAAGTCTTTGCGTTTGGAATTCAGACACCCAATAACGTATGTGGAAATAGTCTTGATTTTCACACTACAGCAATACATGAAATTCAGGTGTTGTTTATATTGTTAGCACCAGTATTTATTGCAATAAATTTGGGTACACTTGATGGGTATTTTCAGCTCATCAACAAAGGTAGAGAATTAGTGATGGGATTACCTTTTTTTTTTTTGGGGGGTGGTGGTGGAGGGCGTGTTGTTCAAACTTGCACTTTTTGATCACTGAACTTCCAAATTCCTTTGCGGATTTGTTTAGCTTTATGACATATGGTTTTTCTTGTTGTTTCCTTTCTTGATTATTGTATTTTACTCACTTGTCGAAACTGTTTCTTATGATAATGTTCATGTCCAATCTTGAGTTCCCAACACCTGTCTGAAGCTGGTGCTACTGAAATTGTAGGTTTCTGCTGATCTAGAGCACAGTAACTGTGATTTGGGGTCTTGTAAATATAAGTAGCTTCAAGGATGTATTCTTCATCCTTTTGCTGTAAGTCAGCACAATTGACTTTTTTTAATATCTTCTTTGTTTTTGCATTCCTTTGTAAGTTAATGGCAGTACTGAAGAATTTACTAGTGTTGTGTGCATACTGGGTCAGGATTCTGGTGCTTTGAAGCCGAGGATCTCTAGCTTCGAGCTCTGACAGAGATTTATATGGAAATTCGGAGTGGTTTAGTGGAATTTGCTAGGATCATTATGGAACGGAATTCCAGATCATTCATTACATCTATTGTTATCTGTTTGTGGTGTTTCCGAATGAGTGGTCTGAGCTATGGAAGTGAGCAAGATGTGTCATGTTTGAGGTCCATAAAAGAATCCCTGCAAGATCCCAACAATTATTTGGGGTCTACTTGGAATTTCAGCAACGATACAGTTGGATTTATTTGCTCATTCACTGGCATAGATTGCTGGCATGAACAGGAGAATAGGGTGTTGAGCATTCGTTTGTCTGGTATGGGTTTAAAGGGAAATTTCCCTCTCGGCGTTGCAAATTGCTCCTCTTTACAAACATTGGATCTGTCCTCTAATGATCTCTCTGGAGAGATTCCCGCTACTGTATCTGCCATCATTACATTTGTCACAACACTAGATCTTTCCTCAAATAGTTTTTCAGGGAAGATTCCTGTAAACCTTGCAAATTGCTCCTATCTCAATGTCCTTAATCTTGACCACAACAAATTATCAGGACAAATTCCTCCACAACTAGGCCAACTTTCCCGGCTCAAAAAATTTAGTGTTGCCAATAATCAGTTGGTTGGTCCAATCCCACAGTTTGGTAACTCTAGTGTCACTGCAGAGAGTTTTGCCAACAATCCGGGGCTCTGTGGGTATCCTCTGAGCTCTTGTGGGACATCATCAAGGAAGTCTAACACTGGGATTGTTGTGGGTGCTTTGGTAGGTGGGATACTTGTTGGTACCATAGTATTAGGGTTAGCTATGTTCTTCTTTGCACGTAGAGTATCTATAAAGAAGAAAGAAGAAGACCCTGAAGGAAACAAATGGGCAAGGAGTATAAAGGGAACCAAGAAGATCAGGGTAAGTTGATTCAATTTCTTTCAAAGCTCGTTTCTGTTTTAGCTTTAAGCTATCCCGGTCATGCTAAGAAAATTTGTTTTGACATTTAGGTATCCATGTTTGAAGACTCTGTTTCAAAGATGCGATTGAGTGATCTCATGAATGCGACTGATAATTTCAGTAAACAAAATATTATTGGCCAAGGAAGAGTGGGGACTATATATAGGGCAACATTTGAAAATGGCAGTCTATACATGGTGAAGAGATTGGAGCATACTCAACATTCCGAGCAAGAATTCATATCGGAGATGGCTACTCTTGGATGTGTTATGCATAATGACCTAGTTCCCCTCCTAGGATTTTGCATTGCTGGGAAGGAAAGGCTCTTGGTCTACAACTATATGGCAAATGGTACTCTCCATGATCAATTGCATCAGAAAGATGATGGCTCCAGCTCTTTGGAATGGCCCATAAGGCTAAAAATAGCAATAGGGGCAGCTAGAGGCCTAGCATGGCTTCATCATAGTTGCAATCCTCGTATCATTCATAGGAACATCAGCTCCAAATGCATCTTATTAGATGCCAAGTATGACCCAAAAATCTCTGATTTTGGTCTTGCGAGGCTGATGAACCCGATTGATACTCATTTGAGCACCTTTGTGAATGGAGAGTTTGGAGATCTGGGTTATGTGGCACCAGAATATTCACGAACTTTGGTTGCCACTCCAAAGGGGGATGTTTATAGCTTTGGAACTGTACTCCTTGAGTTAGTTACTGGTGAGAGGCCAACTCATGTGACAAAGGCTTCCGAGAACTTCAAAGGAAATCTGGCAGAATGGGTTCTAGAACTTTCTCGAAGCTCCAAACTCAAGGATGCCATGGACAAATCCTTGGTTGCGAAGGGCTTTGATGATGAGCTCCTCCAGTTTCTCAAAGTCGCACTTAATTGTGTATCCCAAGATCCCAAGAAGAGGCCTTCTATGTTTGAAGTTTATCAACTTCTAAGAGCCATCGGGGAGCGGTATCACTTCCCAAGTGACACTGAGATTACTTTGCCACTTGATACCGGCGATGCCGATAATATTAAGGAACTAATTGTTGCTCGAGAAGCAACATTATATGAGTAGAGTTCCCTTCATGTAAATATGGTCCTGTATTGTGTCATATATCATATATGCCTTTTCTCTTCTCTTTTCATATGACAGTATAGATTTTTTGTTGAAAACATTTGTTCACTTGAGAAGTATTGGCAATGTTCTCGAACTTCAGCCTTTGATCAAGTGCGCCTTTGGTTTTAACCAACTTATTCCATTTGGTGATCCGAGGTCCTTGGAGGCAGTATTTATACCATAGATCTGTTGACATGACACAAACTAGTGGAGAAAACTATTTTTTAAGAGACTATAAAGAACTTTAAAAATTAAAATAAAATATTATATATGATAACTGGAATCTATAACCTGAGTCTGGTATAATTTGTACCTAGGTGGGGAGAACAAGGTGATAGGACAACTTCACATTGTGCCATAGTCCTTTGAAATATGTTCAACCCCAAATAATTTGCCATAGTCCTTTGAAATATGTTCAACCCCAAATAATTTGCTAGTATTTAATATTGATGGTTATTGACAAGCGTCATTGAGTTGAAAACAAGTAAAGGTTTTGCTCTGTGTAAGATCAAAATGAAAAATATACAATTACAGATCAAAGGAAAACACTTTTTGAGAGTTTTTCTATTTTTTTGGGGGGTGGTAATAAATTTAGGATGCAAAAAGGACAGGTTTTTCATAAGCTTTTTATTTCCTCTGAAGGGTGACAAAATCTCAATTCCTTCCTATCCTCCATTCCTCTTGTTCTCAGCACAATAAAGAATACAACAATGGAAACAACTTTGCATCCCTTCCCAGAAAAAAAAAACATGTATGAACCGCATTGAAAGACACTGTAACTAGTATCACAAGAGGTAAGACTCAACAACAGTTCGGCCCATCTTCTCCTGGACATCCTTCGGAGTTTCAATCTGGACAAACGCAAAAGTATACGTCAAGAAGTACTCAAAATCAAGAAAAAACAAAACAAGATCATTGAAAACTCTATTACTACTCACCGCATTCAACGCTTTGAAAAGAGCCTTGACAGTATTATGTGGATTCCTTGAGCCAATAACCTAAACACGGCAATAAAATCAAGCAGGATTGGTGGAACAGTTCTTATATGCACGTGCCACTAAGACAAATGAAATCCGAAAAGTGCCAAAGGACGGACCCGTGGCCTGACAACATTTAGACTAGTTCGCAACAAGCAGGGACTCCAAGATTGAGTCTTGAGGTGCAAATCCCCCAGAACCTTTACCCCCAACCCCTCCTACAACTGGATCTGAAGTGTATTGTAGCCAAATAAAAAAAGGAGAAAAAGAATTGCAATAAACTCAGAAAGCTGATACCTTAGACTTGATATTTTTGAAGCCAGCCAAGTTCAAAATTGTTTGCACTGTTCTGCCTGCTTTCATACCCGTTGTAGTTCTTGCAGGCCATAGGTAAACCTAAATTGCATATGAAGCAAGATAAGATATGCAGAATGACGGATAACAAAACAGAAAGGTGGGGAAGGAATATCACACATAAGGAGGTGGGATTGGAGGAACACCTTAGTTTTCTTGTATGTCGTTTGTATTGCATGTGCAATTGTATGATCCTCATATCTATCAATGTGATGGAGGTTTTGAAAGCATTTCTCATATGCCTGTTCATGATTACATCAACTAGTTAGTAATAATGAAACAGTGTGCACTATTCCAAGATAATTCAGGACATACTATATATCTGTTTTAGGCATATTCTTCCACACATAGGTCTAAAACACGAAAAGGAAAATGAACATATCAGCAATTGCATGGAAAAATAAATATATCAATAAGGTACTGCCTTCTGTAGATTGGAAATGGCTTGCGTTATTTTATTTTTTTGGGGGCGCAGGGGAAGCAAGGATATCCATTGAATTAATGTCGGCAGATATGTCCTCGAACTTCATTATCAGGATGAATGCCTATATAAGGGTATTGGAGAGCAAAGGTGGAATACCTGTGGCATGAGGTTAAGTAGGCAATCTATTATTTCAGTTTTTACGACTAAGCTATGCAGTCAGACTTCAACACATTCTACAAAGAGAATGAACTCATAATCTTTGGTTGTAATTGCTAAGACCTTCATTTCTCCATATGGAGACAAAGTCCAGGTATATTTCCAAGTATACATCTAATCATCTATCTTCACCCTTTTGTTTTACTGTTCAGAATATTTCTCAGTGGAATTCACGGGCAGCAGAAGCAAATCCTTGAGAATTTTGGCTGTTGGTAGCCAACCAAACCCTTGTGAATTTTTGCCAAGGAGCATGGCACAAATCATGAAACAAGCGTTAAATCATACAATGTCCTGCACTGTGTAAGATAAAAGTCTGACTAAATGAAGCCAAAAGCATGAAGTTAACCCAAGAAATCATAATAAATGCGTGAAAAACGTTTATCTAGCACTTCAATGGAAGATACCTTCTGGAGAGCAATAGGCACTGCTGGACCTTTGGCTTTTGCATAACCAACCACACCATTGTAATTGCCACAAGCCAAAATAGCGGTATATTTGACCACTTGACCGCCCTAACAAGTGAAAGATAAGAGTCAAATGATAAAAATCAATCATATGTAGAAGAAAAGCAACTCAAGAGGGACAGTCATACCTTTGTCACTTTGCATGTCCGATTCATATCAATTAAATGAACATCAAAACCCTGTCATCCAATTCGAAGGTGTCACTTTATAGTATGTGAAGAATAAATGTAAATAATGCAATACACTTTTTCTTCAGCCACATTTCTATCAAGTGCAGGTAAATGACCAAGTTCTACAGGAATGTGAAACTCAATAGCTGACTAATACAAAAAGTTTATGGGACAGCAGACATCTGAACTCTGATTGGCACATAAGTGGAAGTAAAATAACCTAAAGCAACAGCAGATAACAAGTGCTGTACATACTAACACAGCAATGACTGGAGAAAAACAGATGGAACAAAACCATAGATATTTTCAATGTTAAACAACATACAAGATACTGTTCTCTTCAGAATATAAAGCAAAAATTAACACGAGAAGCAAACTAAAATAAAAAGGCACCACTCCTTATCATACATAAGGATTCAATTAGCTGTCATGCAAAACAAGCAACACCATAAAGACACCAATATGTTAACAATGCAAACCAATAAATACACACGGCTGTCCCTGGGCCTGCACTCACCCAGCCATACCCACACATACAATAGTCACAAAAAGTTTGAAGCCAATATCAAGAATAACTGATACAAGATTATTGAGGAAATGTCAATGGCATTGCAGCAAAATGTCATCTCTACATATAGTGATGCTAGTACTTACTCTTCTGTACATTGGTACTCGTTTCTTCTCTGTCAGGGAATTCCTCTCTTCAGCAAGATCCCTTATTTCCTCTTCCAAAAGTTTTCCTTTCTTTCCAAAGGTATGGTCCAGTGTTGCTAGTTTCTCCTCTAGTTGTTTGTCAATAACGCTGAGCTTCTGAAGAAGTATATCATCTCTCTCTTTCATATCATCAAACTCTTCTTCATCTTCTTCATCTTCTTCATCTTTCACTACATCTTCAGCATCCTTTTCATTTTCAACATCAGCATCGTCCAGAAGCTCTGCTGAAGGCCCCACTTCCTCCCTCTGTATGATACTAAAATTGGCAGGATTGTTGGTATCAAAAGCTTCCCTCTGTTGCACCAACCTCATGGCCCTGTTCAGCTTCTGAGCAAGCAGAAACTTGTCCTTGCCGGTTGCTTCCTTGAAACGGTTCATCAATTCGCCAATGACCCTGTACTCAGGTCTGAGGTTGATATGCTTCTCCTCAAATCTATCTAGCTTGGCCATCCTCTTGTAGGCTTCATCAAGGTTATCTGCAACACTCCAAATTTCAAGTAAGGTTTAGGGACGGTCATCACATCTCAAGTAACAGGAGAGGACCTCACTAACAGTCCTTGACAACCATTCTAAGTACCCAGTTAAAAGCACAGTCCATGCATTAATGTAATAAAATCATCTTAGCCTCATATGCTATATCACACCAAATAAAGAGTGCCCAAAATTTCCAGAACTTTGTCCGCATTTCTGCTAAAACTGATTGATTAAAACAAAGCAATATAGACATTACCATAAAAAAGGAAACCACTAATGCCATAAAAAAAAAAAAACAATCTTTTGCAAGCTACATGATCAAACCAATTAGGAATCCAGATAAAATCACACAAAACCGCAATGAAATTCAATGGTTTTCAACTCTTGCCACAATTCCACAGTATAGCCTCCACAGTTCTGATCAAACTAAAGCAAGGAGAGAGAAACCTATCTATTTTCTCAATCCCACCTTGCAAAACCAAAAGACATCCACAGCTCCAAAAATCCCACTAGTTCTCCAAAAAGATTTAATCTTTCATAGTTTTACTCACTTAAGCAGCATAATGAAACATTAAAAAAATTAAAAAAACTGACCGGTGTCCGTAAAGTCCTTGATGAGATCTTGGTGGCGATTGAACTTCCTCTCCAAAAGCTGTTCCTCCTTCATCCACATCTCCTCAGCTCGATCCTCATCATCGTCGTCGTCTTCGCTCTCCGACTCACTGTCCTCATCGTCCGACATATAAATCTCACGATACTGCTTTTTCTCGTCCTTCGCAATCTCTTTATCCAACTTTTCAATCAATGGGTCAACCCCCATGAAATCATCCTCCTCTTCCTCATTCTCGTCGACGGCAATTCCGGCCTTGCGCTTCGCCTCTCTCTCTATTTTCTTCTGTCTCTCCACCTCCGCCAGGAGCTGGAACACCGCGTCGTCATCCTCGTCATCCTCTTCGGGGTCCATGCAGAAATGGCGAGCTTGGTGGCATGGATTATGGTGGAAGAGAAATGGAGAGGAGGAGACTACAATGGGATAATGACGAGGAGGAGGATAAAGGGAGGTGGTGGGTTTAAGGGGAGGGGTTTTGCCGAGGATCAAACGAGAGACCCATGAAAATGGAACCCTATATTTGCTCATTTTGATGGCGATTCACATTCGATGAAGATTGAGGGGGGTTTTGCAGTTGCAGGACAGGGGTTTAGGGAGGGAGGAGAGAGAAAACTAGGGTTCAAGGCAGTGCGACAGTGAGTGACGACGATCGAAGGAGACGATGGCGATGAATGTAAATTTGGGCCAATTCACTGAGTTTATGGGCCCAAATTTCCACTTTTATGGGCCTAAACTGCTCTGAATCTGGGCCCAAATTTCCTAATTTATGGGCCTGATGGGCTTGGCTAAGCATGAGGGATAGAAAGGGAATATTGGCTTCGAATACCGAAATTACTGCAAAATTCAAAAGTCTTCCCGCCAGATTTTTAAGTGTGTATATTATTATATATCAAATTGAGAAAAAAAAAACTATTACTGTATAATGAAAGGGTATTGCCACTTATAAGTTGTCTAACTCACCTGTTTATAATTCTTTTCGAAACTATAAAATTACATATATATTATATCCTTAATAAATTAAAATAACGTGTCATTTATACCCATTTTGGTATAGTCGGATAATATTAGAGTTTATAATTGATAGTAAAATTATTTAAATTTTGATGATTCTGAATCATATGTTAAAATGTGTTTACATATTTCAAATATAACCTAGTTATGTGGATTTAACGAGTGACGATAAACAACTAAGTGCGTGTAATATCATATCAATTGTAAGTGAGCCCTCTATTCAATAAAATCACCGGCTATATAAGTAAAAAAAGCCTTACTATAGTCAAGAATAACAATCGGAATGGAGGAGCTCAAGTTAGAAAGATTTACTCCAATTTAATTTGATTTAATATTTTTTAATGAGTAATTATTACACTTGGAGAAAATGTGTCCAACCAAAAGAAATATTTTTTTTATGAAATCAAAGTAAATGAAATTTTGAAGGCCTTGCAAGTTAATTAAAATGATGAATTATTAGATCTCAAAATAAATAAATAAATAAATAAATAAGAGGAACCATTAATTGAATAATGGGTAGATGACGCAGAAAATAACACAAAAGTTAATGAATTTAATTTTAAAATCTAAAAAAATATGTAATCAGTTTGGTATTCTCCACATGGACCTGCAAATCCAACGTAAGAGAAGCACTCATCATTTTTGTTTTTTAATTATTGTGCCCTGATTTAATTTAATTTAATTTAATTTATTATTTTCCAATATTTAACCATTTGCATGATGCATGCAATTGCACATGTTCATGGATCGACTCTACTCTATTTTATGAGCTCAATAATTGAATATGGTTTTTATTTTCTTTACTTGAGCCATATATTTTAATTTTTTAGGGGTTTGGAAGCTCAAATTTATTACAATTTGTATCAAAAAATATAATGACCACAAAAGCAATACAACCCTATTTTTGCTGTTTTTTTCTTTTTTTTTTTTTACAATGGAATACTTCACTTGTTATTAGTTGGATATAAAGAAATAGTAAAATTTATACGAACATAAATTAAAATTTTATATCCATTAGAATTAGGAGTAACTTTTTTATGAATACTTTTGTCTAATCATGAAACATATATAGAGTTACGGACACTATTTTAAATTTCTATAATTGACAACTTTTAAAATACTCCTTGTTTAGTTTAACTATATATACTCACACGTGAAATATCCTTCATGATTAATTCCCCTGCTCTGTATGAATGTTTTCATTAATGAAAGTAGTTATACCTGTCAAAAAAAACAAATAGTGACGGATCTAAAAAATTTATTTAAAGTCAGTATTTAATTTTAAAATTTTACAAAATTTATAATACCAATAAATTTTTTCAAATGTCTATAATAAAATTTTGAATTTTTTTATATAAAAATATGGCAAAGTTTTTCCCACCTCACTGTTCTTGCAAGTTGCATGGAATGCATGTCACTGTGACTATGATTCTCCCTCTCTCTTCTTTCTCTCTCTAAAAGTCTGGAAGAATTTGTCTGTAATTGGCATCTGAGGCATTCCCCATGTGTATAACTGATTAGTGGATGATCTAATAATAATTTTTACAAATTTAATTTGATTTGATTGAACACCAAATAATATCAACATATAAATGTAATTGGGTTTTTTTTTTAAGAAAATAATATAATATAATGGTTGAAAAAATCAGTTGGAATTGTTTATTCTCCCAGATCTCATCTACTTCCTCTCTGCCTACAATTATTGACCTCCGTAAGCAAAATACAATGTCGATCTCGATCATGCATGGGCCATGGGAATCTCAATTTCAATACCCATCAAATTTCACATCCTTAGTTTGTCTCCTATGAAAAGTTTTTATTACAAAAGACTCACTTTAGTCCCACTAATCCTCCTTTTCTTTTAATTAAATTTGGATCCGGTTCGGTCAGATACGCGCAATTTTTAAAAGTTTATATCACAAAGTCGGACAGTTAGACATTTGGATCCAAGTTCAGCTCCAAACCGGAATTGACCCGCACCCAAGTTCAGCTCCAAACCCGAATTGACCCGCACCCAAATTTTTGTCAGTACTCTGCTTATAAGTTTGGTTAACTTGAACCATATCACAAAGAAATTGTTTGTATCAATAGGAGAGTAGTTTTTGTTTCTGTAAACACAAAACTTTAATTTCTAAATCTTTATACTTCTATATATGTTAATTACAAAAATATGAAAGTTACATTATGATCAGAAAAAGAAAAAAGAAAAAATCCTGCAAGCCCAGCTTCTTTTTACAGATCTTCTCTTCTCTATCGGGCTATGACCCACCAACACTATAATTATTGTGAACTATCATCTGAGGAGCCGGACCCCCTCCTGCCGAGAAAACCGGGCAAAACTTGGGGGAGGAGGGGGTTCACCGGAACAGGGAGCATTGGATTTACTGGAACTGGAAATCTGTGAGCTGAACTGATGATTGTTCGTTCGTTGATCATCCCAACTTCCTTGCAAACGCGGTCTAAGATTGAAAGGAAGTCTCTGACAACCATGAAGATCCTAAATGGATGAGCTTCCTCCTTGGCTGAGTTGCCATGGAAGTATTCAGTGATCTCCTTTACTAGAGAAAGAGCCAGCTTTTCCTGGGCTTGGACTCTGAAGATCTCTTCTTCTGCCATTTTCATGAATTTGTTCATGGATTCTGAGAACTTTCTGTTGGTTTCTTGCATATGGGTTTCATCATTGAGTTTGATTACTTCTACAATGTTTGCAAGTCCGGTTGAAAGCTTTGTCACATCTTTGTTCAGCACATCGGAGTCCATGGCAGCGGCCTTTTTGACATTGGTAAGTTCCGAGGTGAGGGCAGAGACAACTTGCAACCCTATCTTTCGGAACTTGGCTTCATCATTAGAGGCTTGGTTGTTGGCAGTGGAGAGACGTTGGCCTTCTGTTCTTATGATCTCCTGCACCACAAAGTGCAACAGGGTGGTTTTGCCATCGGCCCTTTGATGTCGACAAGCTTGAGCAAGGTGTCGAGCTTGAAGGCGTGAGCATCACCACGGTTTGTCCCTACATTCATGCGGTTCCCTGTTTTGAGAACTGCTTCAAGAAGCTTCAAGAACATTCTGCTGCTCCTTAGCTCATCGCAGGCTGCCTGTAGCACAGAGATGCATTTCTAGATGTGAGTGGATAAGTCTAAACCCCCTAGAGCAATCCATGTGAGAAACAGTTAAAAAGAGCAAATTATGTTCATGCTATCATCCTATCAACATCAAAAACGAACATTCGCATGTGGATCCCGCTAAAATGGGGCTTAAAGACACCTAAACCACACAGCCTGACCTTAGGTAAACTGCAAGGCAAATTAATCCTAAAGCCACTCAAAATGTTTGAATCTGGCGAATAAAAGACCTATGAGACAAGGATGATTTACCTCTAGAGTCTCAAAGGATTTCTTGAGGTACTCGACCTCAGACTCGAAATTGGCCACATACAGCATGGCTTCCACCCTCTTAAAGGCAAAAGGTATATCGATCACAGCCTTCAAGAACTTCTCAGCTTGCCCAAGCTTCACAGATGAATCATCATCCTTGTACTCCTTCAGTCTTCGCTCTTCCTCCTTAGTTGGAGCCATCTTCAGTAAATTCTCAAGAAGCTCAGTTCCAAGAGTCTCTGCATTGCCTGCAGATAACAAAGGGCGTGATTTGCATTGGTAACAGACACAAAATTGAGGGAGTAACTATGACTTTTGGATAACAATGCCCGAAGACCATAAGCTATAACTAGAAGTCTAGAAATGACACACATCTGACTGATCTAACCCTTTCTCAACAACAAACCGAAATCTATAGAATCTCTTCTTAACCAAAATTAGACATTTAGTTCCTCATTTCCAGAAAAACTGCTAGTGTTACATGAAAACCAGTATTTGGCATAAAGCGAAATATTCGTGACCACTTCACTGAATCACCCAAGAAGGCAACACTTTTTGGAAAAGATCACTCATTCCTTCAAGCAGAATAAATCCATGGAATCTGATAATGGTCCCAACAGTGATAGCCCACTAGATTTGGACAACCTTTTCAGTTTCACCCCACAGCTATTAGCTAAGTGCATCAACTTTTTCCCAAGAAGTGGAATCCAATGAGCGATTCTACTAAAGTTATCCGTCGGTTTTAGTAGCCGAAGCTCAGGCAAATCACAATCATCCCATATCGGATTTGGCTATGTGTGAAACCAACACAATTCAGAATAGAAGTAATAGAAAAATTTCAAGCTGCAAAAACTTGTGATCATATGGAAATCTTAGAACCAAAGTCTTATCTTGCTCCAAAATTTCAGTTTGAAGCAGCATGTTTTCAATAGAATGAAATGGACAAAGCCAACTAATTATGGATATTATACCTTCCAAAAGAGCTTCACAAACTTCCTCCATTGTAACATTGAGAGCCCTAAGCAAAATGGCAATATTCTGAGCCTTCTTTGGATCGAGCACCCTGTTCTCTTGCCTTGGCGAGGGCTGAGCAGGTTTTCGGGGGTTTCCTTCTGAATTGGAGCAGGAGTCTTTACCACAAACAATGTTTCGATCATTTCCTCATTCAATCTGCAAGCAAAATCCCCCATTTTTCAGGATCAATCAACATAGAAACTTGCATAATCTAATTGAAGAACGCTACGACATGAAATCAATCAATTAATCAAATGTTGGAAAGACGATCATGAAAAAAATGCTAACAGAAATTTTACTTGAAAGAGCTTGATCTGAGCTGATCCCACACCATTTCTCTATCTGAGCTCGCCCTCACTTTATCCCAATGCAATGGCTTCAATTTCGGCTTCGGTGTTGTTTCCTCGCTCATTTCACCTACATTCTCTCTGCTTCCAGAAGATTCCGCCGGAGATTCCGCCGCTGGGTTCTCCACTGCCAATGGTTTCAGAGGCGTCGCTGGAGTAATCGAGTTGGTCACAAAAGAAGGTGGTGGTGGCGGTGGCAGTGGCGGAGGGCTCTGAGATCTCCTTGACATCGGCGGCGGCGGGGGTGGAGGTGCAGGTGGAGGAGCGGCGGTGCTAATCTTAGCCGGCGACGAAGTTTTCTGATCAGAAACATCCGACAATCTCGACGAGTTACGGCTTGAAGCGTTCGATAATCTCGGCGAATTGTGATCTGAACCGCTTGATAATCTTGAAGCGTGCGATAATGGCGAAGCTGGATACGATCTCGAGTTCCGAGACGATGAAGCAGTTGATGAGATTGGAGATGGAGGAGACTGAGGTGAGACTGGGGAATTCGACACCATTGTTGATGCTGGAGAATTCGAATTCGAGTCTTTTCTCTTTCCTCCTAGAAAAGCTGGTAGTTTCAGCGAAGCAATTGGAGAAGATTTGCGGGTAGGAGGTGAGGCAGTTGATAACGATGGCGATGACTGACCAAGAACGCCCCAATCCCTCTCATCTGGACTCACCTTCCCAATTTTCCCCGTCAATGGCGATAATCTCGGAGATTGGAATGGGGAAGACATTCGACTCGATCCTGAAGCGTTAGATAGCAATGGCGATTCCTCTGCTTCGTCCTCCTCCTTGATCGTCTTCATGCCTCTCTCCGGCGATGAAGAAGCTGAGGAGATAGAATACGGCGGCGACATCATCTCCGGCATCGGTGGTGGTGCTTGAGGTTGTATCTCGATGAACTCCGGCGAGGACTTCTTCTGACTGGTATTGCTCACCGGTGGGGAGATACTGATGGAAGCCGATCTCGCCGGAGAACCACTCGAGGACGATGAAGATGAAGTGGAATCGTCTGAATGTGCGGTCCCCCGTCCGCCATTGCCGTCCATGAGCTGCTCAGCTTGAGCTTGCTGAGCTCGAACCACTGCTTCGAACACTCTCCGGGACCCCGATCCACTCTCTCTCCCACTGGCTGAGCCTCTGGGAGAGTAGAATTCTTCCTGATCTTCATCTTCCTGCATCGGCATTTGCTGCCGCCCCATGATCGGTGGGAGGGGATGCAGGTCGGGGAGCGCAGCTTCCGGGGTCCCACTCGCCGGTGTCCGCCGGAATCAATCACACTGGCGCCGTTGGCGTCCCCGTTGCCGCCATCAATGGCGCCGGAGTTGACCAAAGTGCCGATGTAGAGAAACTCAGAGCTATTGTTCGACGGCTTCCTCAGCGGCGGCGGCGGTGGAGGAGGGACATTGAATCGAGGAGGGGCACTGAATCCATACACAGAGTTTGAAGTCGTCTCCGATCTGGAGGTCTTATCGTCGCCGTTAGAGCAGCTGGCCTTATTGCGGCGGCCGCGGAAGTAGAAGTAGAGTGCAACGGCAGCGAACGCGGCTGCGGAGAGGGAAAGGACGACAGTGACGGCGACGAGCTTCTTGGAGACGGATTTTGAAGAGGGAGAGTGGGGGACGATGAGGGAGGAGATGTTGGCCGGGAAGGAGGCGAATGGGGAGGCCGGCGGCGGGGGCGGCGGAGATGGGTTGGTGGGGAAGAAGGGTAGTTGAGAGGCGGGAGGAGTAGGATTAGTGGGCGGAGGAGGAGGAGAAGACGGGGGAGATGAATCAAGTGGGAAGAAGGGCTGGTGGAGGATCCGACGGGTGGAGGCCAATGTGAGGCGTGGGCCGTCGGACGAGAAGAGGAGGAGGCAGTAGAAGAAGAAGAGGAGAGAGATGGCGGTGGGCATGGCGGAATATCACAGAATCAAGCTGCAGTCCACCTTTCACTCACATTCACACACACATTCACTCTCTCTCCCCCTCTCTCCTCTCGCTCTGTTGTCTGTAATGGCGGAGTGTGGTTGATGGTGGAGAGAGAGTGGGCAGTGGGTGTGTTTGCTTTGCTTTGATTGAGGAGAGAGAAAGAAAGAAAGAAAGAAAGAGAGAGAGAGAGAGGGAGGAATGGAGTGTGAAAAAGGGATGGAGAAGGAGAAGAGTGGTGTGGTGGTGGTGGTGGTGACTGGTGAGTGAATGTGACTGTGTTTTTTTTACATGCAGATGCAGATGCAGTCAAGGCTCCAGCTAAGACTATGCTGGTTTGTTTTTCTCTGCTCAAAGAAGGAAAGTAAGCTGCTTTTCTTTGGTCTTTTTGTTTGATTGTGCTCATCATCTTATTTCTTAATTACATCTTCACATGCTTCAACATACATACATACATACTGCTCTATAATATATTGTGGGGTCAAAATTAAAGATTTTGCAAAGAAGATCCACCTATTCCTATTCTAATACTAATATCGAAAGACATCATCGAGATATAACTCTTATAAACGCCCTTTTGAATTTATATACAAAATACACATAAATGAAACGAATATAAATAAGAAGAAATGAGTTGTTAAATAAGAAACGAACATAAAACATAAATAAATTCTGTTTTTCTATGTAAAGTCAAACAATTTCGAAGACATATCAACAATTAGAAGGATTACTAGGAATCTGATATTAAGAGCAGAGTTTAGCAAATTTATGGCACTTGTTATAGTCGTATTTGAGTCATATAAATAAAAAAATATATAATTAATAGCTCAGCTTTAAAAAGAAAGATCAAACAAGTATACTATACAATAAGAAAATATGAAAATATGACTCGTGGTTTGACCCTAGAAGTCACGTTTAATGCTTTAGAATTATCATGTCTCAATCTTTACACATCATCACATAGTTTATTTTTCTCTCCATTTTATTGGCCCTAGAGATGCTGAAATCCTAAGGCTTAAGATATTAGCACAAGTTCACTCCTTGAAGTTGTAGTCTTTGAAAGAGATTGCCAATAACTTTTTTAATTAAAATCATTCAACAAAACAACTTTCATGACTGATTTAATTTAAATGCACAATATAATATGTAAATATAATTGCACTCTAGTTCGAGTGTTTTTTCATATTTATAGAGACTTGACTCTATTGATTTATAAGGATATAAACTCGATGCTACACTTTTAAAGTTTATGAGTAGATGATTACGTGAAATTTAGCGTGCTTGGCTAGATAAAATATTAGAGTAGATAACTTGTAACTTGATTTCATCTTAGACTTTAAACAGCTAATTGCGATTAAAAGACCTTGTAGTTAGATGTGACACCGACATAACCAATTTGTGTATATTAACATCGCCCAAATCAACTTTTTCTCATCCCAAATCAAATTACATATTTCACTTCCAGTGTGTATCAAATCCAACCCTAATATAGAACATAACAAATAATCCGTAGTCTCAGGACCATAAAAGTGAAAAGAAAAAAGGAGAGAAAAAAAATTATAATGTTAGAAATTTTCCCACCGACACAAGGGCAGGGCACTATAGCTAGCGAGAAAGAGAAGTAGAAGAAGGGTAGGAAAAGAAGTAGAGTTACCGACGTAGATAGTACTCCTCCTACTGAAAGTTGACCGGGGAGAAGAACGTTGAAGAGAGAGAGAGAGAGAGAGAGAGAAGATTGTACGGCGTCGCATCGGTGAGTGCGACTACAATATTTACGTTTGGTTTCTTCAATCTTCATCAGCAGCATAGGGAAGAGTAGTCGACAGTATCTTCAATCTTCGTTATTCTCTTCATTAATCACTAATCACCTGACCAAATCCAGAAATGCTGCATATTATAAATCTGTCCCATATTATTACATATCCTCGCAGCACAGTAATGTTTTTTAAAGATCGATTTTAAATAATATTTATAATAGTTTTTATTTTATTTTGTGTATAATAGTTAATTATTTCAACTTATATAATACTCCCTCTATTTTAAAATATATATCGTTTACGGTTATGTGAGAATACTAGTGAAACATAAAATTTATGATAAATTTTATGATAAAATACTAAATTATCCCTATATTTTATTGAAAATGAAAAAAATTAATAAAAAAAAAAATAATAATTAATAAGGACAAAGTTGGTAAACTAGTAATTAATATGTCATTGAAATTGTAAAATGACAAGTATTATGAAATGAAAAAGTTAGTTAAAGTGACACGTATTTTGAAACGAATTGAATATTTAATAACTATTTCGAACCTAGCGGTTGAAAGTGATTGTATATCCTTCATTTCTAAACTACGCCCGAAAATTTTGGTGAATATAATACTGTTGGTTTGTTAGTAAGGAGCATTTTAGCTTCGGCGTCCTCAACCAAGTTTATTTCTTGGGTCTTTGTTAAAAAAGGTGGGAATAAAACTAAACATGATCTCATTTATTGGCAACCTTTATCTTTTGTTATAGAATTTTTTCGGTTTTTGTTTCGTATGCTATTATGAATAGAGCTTCGACGATATGTACTCGTTTATTAATGATAACTTAATATAGCCCGCCTTTTCAGGTATAATATAACGAGCAAGGGGAAAATTGAACGTAGGATCTAATGTACTCCAATACCTCGCTTTGATTATGGGGCTAAAACCTTCATTGGTCCGTTAGTAATGTTTATATTCCCATAATACTTGTCAATATAACATTTGAATCATATACTTAATTATTTAAAAATGATGCATTTATTTGTTGTAACTAATAATATGAAAATTTTTACCAATAAATCTAAAGTATTTATTAATTACTACATATATTATACAAATAATCAAACAAGTTACAACTTATTATTTTTTTTTCTAGATTTAATAGCTACTTATGGATGGAGGGAGTAGATTCTTTTATCTTCAAAATGTCACACATCAATTATTTTATAGACTTGAATTCGCAATTAAAAATATTGTTTATTACAATATATTATTCATTTTTTATTACCTACAATATTATTCCTTGAAAGAAAATAACTATCACATAGAAAAAGGAATGTCAAAAGATTAAAAAATAGAATTTATAATGACGTTAAAAAATTCAAGTAAAACAATAATAAGTAAATAAAAAATCAGAAAGAAAGTACAAGATTTAATATTATTAATAAAAATATTAAACTATATCAAGGCTTGTAACATCTACTATAATGTCATACTTTTAAAGAATTGCGATGCAATCTCAATATTGTAATATTTTTTTGGGAACCTTCAATCTTATAATTAATTTAATACATTTAACCTATACGTAATATTTATTTTATATTTATCGATACTAAAATGTATATATTCAATAAAAAAATAAAAATATACCTAGTCCTATGGGATACGTATATATGTATTTAAAACAATCATATTCATGTTACCTTTCGGTATATATGTTTAAATAAAATAGAGTTTTTTTTTTATTATCGTCAACAATAATTTAGATAGAATCTTTGACAAAGGATACTTGAATTTCTCTTTTAAAAAAATAATTAAAAAAATATGTATCTAAATACAGTAATTAAGGAAAATGCATGATTGACTCAACCAACTGAAAAAATCATTAAAAATTAGTTAGCAAATGAACAATCATGGCAGACTAATTATGAATTTTCACTGTTTATATTATTATAGAGGCAATAAACCAATTAGGTTATGCTTTCATAATTTATTTTTTTGTTTTAATCCTTACACAGTTAATTCCATCAACATCATGAATATGTCCCCATCAATGATTCATGATTCATCCAAAGAAAATTGTTCATCTTTAATTTGGATTGTTTTGTTTGGTAAAAATAAATAAATCTAATATATATTCAAGTTGAAGGAATAATCCAAAATTGCATCATCCTACTCCAACCTAAGGTCATTTTTTTGAATGGCTAAAGATAAATACACTGCAATCTTCGATAATTCTCCTTATAAGAGTTCTACCTAAAGTATACGATTAATGAAAGAAGAGGGGATGCGCAACGCCCTCGGATGGCTAGTAACGATACATTGTGTCCATACTCGTGTCGATCGATCGCCCGTACAATTAGCTTCTTTAAAAATGTGATTAATGGTACAGTAAATAATTTTTGGATTATGAAAACCAAAAAGGTCAACATTAAAGAATTTTAATTCAAAATTTTAGGCCTTTTCTGGAAGTTACTAATTAAAATTATCTTTTGCCATAATTATTGTTATTATTGTTCCCAAAAAAAAAAAATACGTAACGACAACGTAAAAAGAATCTTGAGTATTATTAATGCCGTTGTTTTTGAAAATCTCTAGTCCAGAAATATATTCTACTTTTTTGTCAAATGAAGTTCATCAAAATATTTTCGTAATTTACTTGTAAATATTTATATACATTATGTCATATTTTTACGAATATAAACTATATATCAGTTTTATCAAATAATCTGAAGCTAACAACATTAAATTCATAATACATATTTGTGAATATATCGGATTTCATTGAAACTTATTTTTCTCTTTGCTTTACTGAAGCTTATTTTTAATAATTAAAAAATAATTTCATGCCTTGAACTCTAGAATCTCCTATGTGCAAATTAAATGTTTTAATTTTTTTTTGAAGTGAGATTTGATGAAAAAAATTATAAAGCTGCCTTTTTACCTTTACCAAAAAATGAAAAATTAATGCTTAATCTTTTAGTAAGGCCGGTTGGTCCATAACTACTTTTTAGTGATGCCTTATCTTAAAAGTAAAAGAGCACCACAATTTTTCATGACCGTTGAATTGTAATAATTTTACTAGTATTTAGCTTTCTTTTTTGCTCTTTTTGTTTTTACACCTTTTTTCGGGGAGGGGTTTGAGGTGTTTGGATAAATTTCATTCGTATTTAACGGTTCATAACAACTTATAATAGCTAAATATTAATCATAATAGCTCGTATCAGCTAGTTTCAATTAATAATAATAACTCGTAAAAGCTCGTAATATTTTATAACAGTTAACAATTAATCATAACAGGTCATAACAAATAAAAAATAATTTTTAATAGGTAAAACAAATAGGCCAAGAGGGAAAAGAAATCGAAACTTTTATGTTTTCTTACAAAAGGGATTTTAGCTTATAATAATGTTAAGTTTAGTGAGCAAATATGTCATTAAAAAAATAAAATCAACTTCTTCAAAATAGAGCATTTTAAGGGTAAAAATTTCAAGGAATTCATGATAAAACTTTAATGAAATCGTAATAGGTCATCAACTAAAAGAATTGAGAATTGACACACTTTTAATGAAATTTTTTCTTTCATTTTTTTATTCTTTAAGGAAAGCACGTTACTCATAAAATAATTAATAGTTTAATAAATCATTTAATTTATGAATCATGATTTACAACATAACTTTATCTCTCCTCTCTTATAGTCAAAATTCTTGATAAAAATTTAGTGTGCTATTTAGATTTGGATTAACATATAATTAATAAGGTCCTGGTGTAATGGTCAAAATTGAGTTCTCGAAGTATATTAGCGCCTCGGGTTCAATCCTCCATTCTCTTATTAGTATTAGCATCGCACTTTGTGACTCATATAAATGATTAAAAAAAGTTCCTCAGGTCTCCATTATTTTCTCATAATAATGCACACTAAATTTAGTATATTTTTTAATTATTTGTCGATATCACATAATATGTGAATATTTTTTGATAAGAGAGGTGAATCTCCATGCATCATACACACAACAAGGCCCACAAACTTTTTATATTTATGCCGACAACTACAACATTAATGGGACATATGTAAAACCTAACAACAAATATATAGTTAGGAAAATACAAAAAACATAAATAATCAAATGGGTAAGGTAGGATGCTTCCATGACATCAAATGAATACTTTTTTTTGGGAATAAATTATAAATTATATATAGAATTTTACATGTCAAAATAACAATTTTTTTAATGTAAGGAAGGAAACAAGAGATCAATTTATGATAAACAAGAAAAGTGACATTTATTTTACATGACATGTTCAAGGGTTCTATTATTTATCATATGTTGACCCCATGATTGAACGTATTGGTCCCAATTACAATTAGTTATTGGATTGTGACATAACATAAATAAATTTTAAGAAACATCAAATCATGCATATGACCAAATATAAATCTTAATATATATACCGTAATTCTTTATATTTTAATTAAATAATTTGTTGATAAAATTACTTATGACTTTTGAATTTGCCCTTTTTAAAAATATATATATAGGATAAGGATATTGATTTAGCAACGTTATTTTTTTTACAATAAATTTAAACATATTTAATAACTACATTGTAACATTGTTTATGCTGTGATGAACCGTAGAAAAAAAAGTAAAAAAGAAAATAAATTAAGTTGGTCGCTTATCACTAAAAAATAAAAATAAGATTGGCAATGAAATATTAATTCTAGATCACTATTGTTGTGCAATAATAATCTAAATTTTAATTTAAAATAAAAATAAGTCAGGTGAAATTTATCTTTGTAATTTTGTTGAGTAGTATGAAGATTTTGAAACAAATGTGAAAAATTTGAAAATCTACCCCCTTATTTTTTATTTATATCATCCAATTTTGACAAAATTAACATATAATTTATTTTCTTCCACACTATTTTCTTTTTCTTTAATCTTGGTCTACCCCCCCGCCACCAACAAAAAAAAAACGCACCCTTGACCAATTGAGCCTTAGCCTGACAAATAATTGTTTCTCTATTACTTCATGTGGCTCCTTAGGCTAAGAAAAATGACAAAAACTTTTAAAATAGAAATTTCTCTTATAAAGCTTGAAAAAGAGCAATTTATACTGGACCACCTTCTCTAGTTGGACTGCCTAATCACATGCTAGAGATTTATTATTATGTAATTCAAAGAATTAAAATGAAATTATTGTTAACATTACAACTTCAAGTAATTTAATGAAAAAAAACCATATATATTTGTCCATTTTTACTATGCCCTTTAACATAAAAATTAACATCCAAAAATTTTAAAAATAGGGCACAAATTATTTTTCAAAACTTTAAAAGTTGGTATTCAAGAAATTTGTTTGAGGAAAAAATATGATAAAAATTTAAATTATTATTTTTTTAAAAAAGTCTTAGCAATCAAATAGTATTAGGATTATATTTTACTCGAACTATCTACCTTTTCTTAATGGTGTTGGTTGTCTAAAAAGTACAGATATCTTACTCCCAAAGAATTTGAGTATAAGTTTTGGTATTTGGACCATCGACATACTTATCAGAATCTAAGGCCTTTCTTTTGCCAAAAGATCAGTTGGAAAAAGTAGAGAATGGCACTACCTTCCCCATTTACAGAGATTTGATGGTGATGGAAAATAACGGTGGCAAAATTTCGTCCAACTCAACTTGAATATCTGAATTTGTTCGATCTGGAAAAACTGTACGGTGGACACAAGATTTTCCCTATCTATTGTCCAAACCCAATTTTGATCTAAATTTAGGTTTGTTTAATTTGTCCGACCTAGGTATCGGACAAAATATTTACATCCGAACTTGGGACATTGATTGATTTGTCTGACCCGACCTGAATTTTTACCATGGACACACACACAGCCCACCATCATCAACTTTATTCTTGTGCTGATGACAAAAGATTGATCACTGGCCGAGTTGAGAGACGCCAATGGAAGGAGAGAGGTGGGTTGGTAGGTAATAATGGTCATGGTAAGAAAGATGATATCTTCAGGTTTAGATTTCAACTACTCATAGGAGCATTAAAAACCCAACAACACCAACAACAAAAAATATAAAAAATAAAATTCAATACCCATGTAGACCTATAATCGTGTACTTTTCCATGCAAATGACCAGTAAAAGTACAGACAAACTACACAAATTGGCAGCTGTTGGCTTTGGCAGGAGAGAATCATGCACACAGAAAACCCCTTAAGCAGATGGCCTGTAGGAGAGAGTAGGTTTAAGGCCAGTACTTGGAAACCAAAGTACTTGATGCAAAAACTGACTTGTTATTAATCTACCAGAAGCTCAAAGTACAGAAGAAATATATTCCACATCTTACAAGGAGGCCTTTCCACCGAGGCTTCTACACAGAATATGATATCAATGACACCATTAGTTCTTTCCATTTTTTGGTATAATTTACAAAGAATATTCATCATATTAGTTATTAGGGTACATAAAAACCTACACTTACAATCTAACTACACGTAGAGATCATTTAAAAAAACGGGTGGGGGGGATACATCAGACTTTACGCAGACCAACCTTCTAGTCTACAATCAAGCTTCAATTTCAAACCCAGATTGATCATGTAACTCGCTTTAGACCTCTAAAAAGATGAAATGTCGTATAAATGGACTAATGTTGGGAATTTCCAATGCGCCATGTGAATTGAGAAAAACAAATAATCAGAGTTCAATTTACTGGTGGTATATTGAGGGAACCTTGATGCATAATACATAAAATTCCACCATCGGCTAAGGTACCTTCAATCCGGACAATTCTCCACATTGAGTTGTTCACGTTCCATGCAATCTTCAGTTCACCAGAAATTCTGAAGCTCGACAGTAAGATAAGGCATTATAATATGTAAAGCAAGAAGATACGTGAGATTTTGAAAATCAGAAGGAAATTTGACAGGCACTCAGCAACAATGTTCCAAAGATTCAATAAAAGGCAACTAAAGTCAACATAGCACAAGAGGAGCAGATTTTGAGGGTTTCTTACAAAAAAATGAAAATGAAAATAATCATGAGCTTCTTGAAATCCTTGCCTAGAAACAATTCACAAGGAAAGGCACCTGTAGCAAAGATACTGAAATCCAATCACAAAGACATAATACAAGTCCAAAAGTAAATGTCAGAGAAAAGGTTCCCTAAGCTGATGTGTTTCTCCCCATATGGAAATTTTGAAATTGTTCTCAAGCAAAACTGACCAGCAAACTAGTGTGGATGAATCAAATGAATTTTCCATAGGATTGATAAACACGAAAAGGTATCAAAGGCTAATCACCATCCCCAGGAATACAAGCCTCTGATGCGTTTGGGAGCTGCAACATAAGTAGGAGTCACATATTTCTGCATTCCCTATATTTATTGTCTACAAAAAGAAAAAAGGGATGTCGGACACTTTTCAACGAATATTCCCGCCTGCCCAGCAACATTTTCAAACTGCTCACACAAGAAACTGCAGTATGGGCAACCAGACGGATAAAAAAAAATACATCCTCCTGTCCTGTACCATCCACAGATTCTCACAACCCTTCCCCCGGCCATGCGTTGTCATAGGTAAAACCCACGAACAAGAACATGGACATTTTTTTGTGTTCTGAAACCAATTACACGCACATAAGTGTACCTCAGCATCACAGCTATTCTCATCAACATTGTGGACGAATTTGGTATCCTGTACTAATTTACTCAAACAGGGTGGAAAGAAATGCCTTTTGGAAATTGGTTCAGATAAAAATTACTGAGTCATATCAGGAGGATAATGGCTAGTAGATTTGGCTCCCCAAATGTCAGTGAAAAGAAACTACTTCCCAGAAGATAAGAAGCTATTGGATAAAAGCAATTCGACCAATTTGCTACTATTCAAGGTTACAACCTTACAGGTTAAAAATGCACAACTTGGGACTAAATAACAGGACATTTTTCCAGTTTGACAGGTAACCGAAGCACTTCTGATTAATATTCTCATAACTGCTATAAATTACCCAGGGCTTTTTTTTTTGTTACAGCCTGAACTCTCTTGAAATGAGCATATAGAGATACTTACAAAATGACAAAGCTACACAATTAACAGCCTGGAGGCCCCATGGGTTAATAATAATACCTTTCACAACTCCAGCTTCCCAGAAACTCAAAACATTTCAGCCACCACACGAAAAATAAAATTAAGTGAGTCCAATACATAAAATACCTCAATTGATAGCACGGAAGTAATGAAGGACTCTTGAAATTCCCAACTGAGGACATTAATCAACATACTAACAGCAAACATCTCAACCGGCAACTTTTATCACACCCATCTCATCTATCTTAGAGCTCTTGTGCTGTCACAGTTCAATAAAAAAGCAATAAGGTCAAGGCCGTTAGCATATAAAAGCACATCAACAGATTCTCGTAGTTAGACACATGCAAAAACAGAGCAACAGGCAGCAATTTCAGACCTGCTGATCAAAACAAAACAGGCCCAAGATAAGAGGCAGTGAATTATACTACAACTACTACCTTACTCTTTTTGTGTCGATGAATGTCATTAACATCTTCATCTCCATCATGTTTCCTCTTCTGTGATTAAGGATGAAAAAACATGAAATATAGGTAAGATAGAGCACAAGTAGCAGTAACGAACCACACTGACTGGAGGACACTTCACACAAAGCACAAAAGAATCAAGCGAAAACTATGTATTACCAAACAAAGTGAATCGATAAAATAGGTGATCCCTGAATGGCTCACATATGTTACACTCCGAATTTTACAGTTTACAAAACTAATGACAATAGGACCCATCAATATATACTAGTAAGAAGCAACAATCCAACAGAACTTGTACAAACCTTGTCATGGTGTTTCTTTGAATGATCACCACCAGAATCTTGATGCCCACTTTTATCCTTCTTCTTCTCCTTGTCTTTGTCTTTACTTCGGTCCTTATGACGGTGTTTGTGCTTCTTATGTTCCTTATCCTTCTCCTTATCTCTGTCTTTGTGCTTTTTGTGCTTCTTCTCCTTGTCTTTTGACTCACTTTTAGATTTCCCAGCAATCGTGGGAATCCCCTTCTCTGCCTGAAAGATACATGGTATTAAATAAATTAAAGGGGAAAAGAATGAATCAAAACTTTCCAACATGCTTGAAAATTAAAAAGCGCAAAAGCCTATAAATTAGGACACGAACGAAGTGCAATTTTACTTCTTGAAAGGCACTACGTACACACAAAAAAAAAAAGGAACTTGGGAAACAAGAATTTTATGTTCAATTTTAAAAACTAGTTGCACCCCCGGTATCATATTAATACAATTTTTTTATTGTTCATCAAAGGAAAAGATCTGCATCGAAAATAAATAAACAAACAGATCTTTATATTGGAAAAGTATTCTCTGAATCAATAAGACTTCAATTCAGAAATGAGATTTTCCATGTTTTCCAAAACAAAACACGTGGCAATGAGATTTTCCATGTTTTCCAAAATAAAACACGTGGCAAGTTTTCTCTAACTTCCAGAAAAGGACCTTGTACAAAGTAGAAAAACTCTCAGCCTTCTATGGAAATTTAAAATCCAGTGGATTTAAAACATGGAAGCAATGAAATAATTATTTTGTGAATAGTAACCAAACATTTTACAACCATGGAACATTTAGCTAACCAAGGGGCATTTGCCTAGTGTTCATTTGGCTTCAGGAAGGAAGAGTAGAAAAATGTGACAACTCACAGGAGGCAACTCAACATGGGTACTCTCCCTCAGATGAAAGGCTTCTCTAAGAACATCTAGGTCAAAAGGCCGTATACGCAAGTTTCCATCCTGAGGATAGGATGGATTTTGTATTAACTGATCCAGTTGCATTCCCTCTCCTTTCCTAATTTCTGTCTCCCCAACCACATTGTGAAGATAGTGTGTATCTGCAATTGATTCAGGTAGAGACTTCTTGCAGAAAAACTCATAATGTGGCAACAATTTGTAATGAGTTATCAGATCAAGAGCACCTGTGAGCTCCCTTGGACCTGCAATCCGAACAACAAAATGTAAAACAAGAAGAAGAAGAAGAAGAAGAAGAAGAAGAAGAAGAAGAAGAAAAAGAAGAAACCACAATCAAGACATCAAAAAGCACATCACAACATCCAAAACTCAGTGGCCCATTTCACTTAAGTTTATGCATAGGCTTGGGACTACATGAAATATGCACACAACGGCACAACTAGTGTCAGAGACAGGCTAGAATACTATTCCCTGCATAATCATACACATATTATACGAGGAATATCATGTCTATTGCTAGACCTGGCAAAATTGACCGTGCCTAATGCTGATCTAGACCTGAATTAACCTAACATAAACCAAACTGCTCCAAAATTTTCAGCATCAATAACGGTATTTGTTCTCTCGACAAACGTATTGGACCAACAAACCAGCAGAACCGAAACTGAACTGAACCTGAATTACTAGACTTGAACCTGATGTGAACCGAATATTACATTAACCAAACCCAACCTAAAACCAAAGCCATTGCAAGTCTATCTCTTGTTGCCTCTCCAAGTCACAAAAAGTAAATTATTAGCCATGGTTACAATGGACCAAACAGACTGTCCACTCAACTTTTCCTCTAGCGGAGACATAAGGGGTCAGTCATTACTAATTACCTCTCCATTCAGGGGCATAACGCAAACATCATAATCTATTAAGACTGTCATGACAAAAACCCTTCCATAAATTCCAATCACAGGCAGGAACCTCGTGTGAGTTGCTGGTATAAAGTATGTGATGTAAACTGATATCTATAACAATATAATTAAGGCGTACTGAGGGAGATTTAGAAGCTCAAAATTGCCTTCAAAAGCCAAAACATTCCTTTTCCCCCGCCTTAGCTGTGCAGAAAGAAGGCACTGTGGGTTATGGCATTGGCAGGCAATAATCTAACTCAAAAATGGGGATGGCGGATTCCCAAATTCCACATAAAAGTTGTAGCATCTTTCATCATGGATGATAATTATGGAGTACTACTACCAAAAGCTGAAACAAATTTGGGATGTCTTTTGCATACTTCTCTTAGGAAAATATTGGTTTAAAAGTGCCCCATACTATACAGGTGATACGCGTCCTCTCACACTTCTAGAACAACATAAAACCCAACAAGGAAGGACATATAATCCTGCAAGTTCCAAAAGATTAGATAATCAATCATCTGTACAGAAATGAGAAATATCAGGGATCAAGACATGCTACAGAGTTTAAATCCACCATTTGATTCCACCACTGACATGCCAGATCGTCAAGTAAGCAAACTTCAGATGCCTCAGTAAAAGATCAACAATTAAGCATCGACAGCAGCAGTAAATTCACAATAATAGATTTATCTCAGACCAGTCTAATCATTTACCTCTCCCAAACTTCTTGCCTTCTGAATCCATGAATCAACATCTCATGACATCTACCATCATCGCCTAGAAGTACACTAACATGATCAGATGCATCAAGCAGAATTTAAATCAAACAATCTAGAAATGAATAGCAAATAAGTTTATCAATGGCAACCCATAAAACACAGAAATATCTTTTCTACTTATTTGTTAAATTACATAGTGCAAGCAAAGCATGCAGTGGAATGTGACGATATCAAAATTTAAAGGAATCCATCTTCCTTGTCATATTTGAAGCTCATATCAGAGATTATCTATAATGAGGACTGGGGATTTTAGATAGCCAGTCAGTCCCACCCTTGCAGGCTGATAGCTTCCCCAAAACCACATGCTCACTGAAGATGCTCCAGAATGAACAGCTCACTCAAAAGAAAGCTCATGCCGAGAAAAGAAAATATAAGCCCTCTGATTTATGTAGATTTCATCAACCTAAGGTCCAGGTCCTCAAGCTCAAGTAAACCCGAGAATGTTAATCCGTAATACACAGAGAAAGATGGAAGTCCTCATAACCAAGAAATTTACAAGACCCTCTTTTTTGTTTCCTCTTTTCTGATGACACTATGGGCATGTTCGAAGTTACATACAAAACGCACATAAACATAAACGAACATAAAATAACATAAACGAATATAAAACAGCAGAAACGGACAAAAACAAACATAAACGGACATAAACAAACAGAAATAAGTTGTTAAAATAAAAAACGAACGAACATAAACAAACATAAACGAACATAAAAGAGCATAAACGAACATAAACGAACATAAACGAACATAAAAGAGCATAAAAGAACATAAACGAACATAAACGAACATAAAAGAACAAAAAAGAGCACAAAAGAACATAAACGAACATAAACATAAATAGATTATGTTTTTCATGTAACTTCGATTGGGCCCTATGACAGCCAATATTAGAAGACCATCTCCACCAAATAAGAAACGTTCATGATCATTTAAAATGCAATCAGATTTACAGTTGAAGAACAAGTTCAGCAGATCAAGCTAGCGCATTTCCTAATAAGTGAAAGCAAACTATTTTCTAAGAAGAATAAGATGGCAGCTTGTTGAGAACAAAATAAAGTTTGAATTTATTGACAAGACCTTTCAATGTAACACCAGCATTCTTTCAAGCCTGGCATTCAGAAGTCAGAGGAAATAGGGTCAAAAGTCATGTTAAAGTGCTAAAACTCAAAAGCTCTACTGAGTATCAAGTGACTGAATTCTTAATCCATAAAATAAATAAACCATGGAGCTCAAAGACAGAAAGGACACATGGAAGTTGAAGACATATTGGAATCAGCTGAGAATGAAAGGATAGATTCCATAGGAATAGAAGACAAGTTATGTTTGGGCAGTGAGTGACAGGAAATAGCCACTGCAAAGCAGCGACAAGCAATTATGAATGACATGGTTCGTTTCCATGCAGAGCTGATGGCTTTTAAGACCAAATCTTTCGGTTCCCTCTACGTGATACGAAAGTGAAAACTAAGAGAACACAACATGGTGTAGGAAACAGGAAAAAAATTACGAAATACAACAGGAAATTGATAACAAACGCACTCCAACCAGTCTAAGGTGTCCAGAAAATTGATGACAAAATGTCACAAATGGAACAGATACCTAGTAATGCATTAATATTTACACTTTATTGACAACCCAGACACAATATAGAAGCTCAGACTAAAGGTTCACCAACACAATCCGCTTCCGGCATTCCTCCTTGCACACAACTCGGCACCCTTGCAAAGCAACATACTTTAAAATTAAGCATCAAATGGTTCTCAACTAACTGCCATAACTTAACAGTATTCTCTCCAAACAATCAAAATTATAGAACTAATATGTGATCCATCTCTTCACTAAAGAAAACCAAAGTTGGATGCTTGGTCATCACATATAGTCAACACTCACATTGCCCCCTCTTCTCCTTTCCACTCCATTTATCTTCTACTTATCGTACGTTCAGAATTATTAATACGGTATTCAACTGTCTCAAACAGTAGGGAAAGCCACGACCACTAAATTTTCCGAGGACTAGCATCCTGTCCCAAAAGAAAATCAAATTTAGGCATTGAGGAACAACACTCGCGCACTATTTGATCTAAAAAGCAAGTGTAAAAACTTTAGCACACGTTCATTGAATTTTAGTCTTTCAAATCCAACTCCCTTTTGTTTCCTAACACTTTGTTCCATCGTGTCAGTCAATCACCCAATTACAACAGGAAATTTAATGATACTTATGTTAACATGATAAAACATCACACCAATCTAGCATCGTGCGAGTACTTGGAAACTCAAAGACCAGCAATAAGTGCATGATCCTCTTTCCTGGTGAATGCTTGAATGATGAATAATATTACAGCCTATGGGAACGAAGTTCACTTCTTTCCAGTAATAACCCTTTATAGCAAGCTGAATCTGGGTGATTGGATATACATAATAATATAGATCATGAGCATTCCAATAGCTACTCAATAGCTCAGGCCACTGGACTCATTCAATCTGGCTATGGAAGTAATTACTCTATACCAAGCTTCACTAATGAAGAGCATATATCATATCCCCAAAACCTGTATTCCTTATTCATGGAAAAAGAGTAGGGTTTCTAGAAGAGTGTATAATGCCTTCACAAACTTTCCTTTTTCCTCACAGATTTCATAGTACTATGGATCATATCCCAAGTACCCTGTGCAACCCTGCTCAATTACAGTGTGCAATGTGACATGTGCGAATGTATCCACTAAGGATGGAGAATACCTAAGGATTCAATAATGGCAGCATCACCTACATAGCTAACACTCTATAAGCTGCATTCTTATAAACCCTAGAGTGCTATTTTTTCAGACCCAGGAAAACTATAATCTCCGAAATTGTATGACACTGAGCAAGAGCATCATAGCAAGGCAGAAACAGCTACTATCCATCGCTGGGAACCGAAAAAACTGGGTATAGAAGCAATTCACACATTCTTTATTTCCTCCAACGGAAACCCTAGAAAGAAAAATCCGCCTAAATCCTCGCAACCCAGAGAAGAATTCCGCAAGCCTTGAACAGTGAATATACGGGATTACTACAGCCAATTCGTGACCCAAATAGGATGAGCAATAATGCAATACCCAAATTCATACAGAGGAACCCTGTTTCACAAAAACATCGTTCGACAGGTAAGAAATTGAGGAGTGCTTGAGGAGGGAAGGAGGGGGGAGGGTACCTGCTGGTGCTGCTTATGGCGCTTGCTTTGCTCGCTGTGGTGATTGGAGGGCTTCCGATCGATTGTAGCTCCGATTCGTCGGAACAGCAACTCTCTCTCTCTCTCCTCAGAAAGAAACCCCTGGCCTTGGAAGTGGAACCAAAAGGGATGGAAGAGAGGGGAGGGTTTCCAATTCCAGATCCCCTAAATTAAAATATATTTTTAAATCTTGTGACTATTAATCCTGAACTTCTTTCCTTTTTCGTTCTTCTTCTCTCGCTCCGGCTTCTCTTTTTTTTTTTTTGTTTTGGGGGGTGTTTGAGTACTAAAATGGGATTAATAAATTTTCAGGTTAATAATTTTTTTAATTAACGGATATCCTTATCAGACTTTTTAGCCAGTTCGAAATTACGTGAAAAATAAAATTTATTTATGTTTAGGTTTGTTCATTTTTCTTATGTTATTTTATGTTCGTTTGTTTCTTATTTTACACTCATTTTGTTCGTTTATGTTCGTTTATGTTCGTTTCTACTCTTTTATATTATTTTCTATTCTTTTATGTTCGTTTATGTTTATTTCTATTTATGTTTATGCTTATATGTATTTTTTTATGTAATTTCGAACAAACCCTTTTTATACTAATTTTACATATTACAAAATATCATGGAAATCACAGATACATCTGCGAGTTTTTTCGCAAATATGGATTTTATTTGAGGTGTGTTTATCAAACGAACGATAAGACTTTTGAAAGATAATTTAATATAATAATTTATATATAACATGATTGTTATATATGTGTGTGTATATTTTATATGAGTTTGTTTTGTTTTTAAATAATAAATTTTAGTTGACTATAGATGCGACCTAACCTAGTCCATTTATTTAATTAAAAATTTGATATAACCCTACTTTATTAATGAATCATCCATAATCAATTCCAAACCACTTCATAAAAAAATAAAATTAAAATAGGTTGATCGGGCCTCATATGACTAGTAACCCACCCTACTTATGTGCGAGTGATTGAGAAGTCATCGATTTTGGGTTAGCTTCTTCAACTTCAAACTCTAAATTTATATTTAAGAATAAGTTTAAAGTATAATTGTTCAACGTTTTTATTTTGCAGTATATAATTTCTCATATTGATATATCATGTTAGTTAGCTCAATTATTAAAGTTTATAATCTATACACTATATAATGCCAATCTTTTCAAATTTTGAAATGCTGCAACCAGAGTGAATTAAGGAGTTTCGACCAATAAAAAAATAAATAATTTATCATTTAAAAAATAAGTTTCCACTCATCTATGGACTCTAATAATAATAATAATAATAATAATAATAATAATAATAATAATAATAATAATAATAATAATAATAATAATAATAATAATAATATAATATAATATAATATAATATAATTTTTAGAAAAATTAAATAAAATTAAAAATAATAAAATAAAAACATAATCTTAAACAAAATGTTAAACAAATAATAAAATAAACTAAATATATAAAAAAATAATTAATTAAATTATCAAAATATTAAACTATTTTCTGGACCTAACAGACCTAAAATCTAAAATAAAAATGAAAAAACTAAATTTATAAATTTATTAATTTAAAAACATGCTTGAACCTAAATTAGTAAATAAGTTTGAAAAATTATCAAATTATATATATATTATAAAATTATCTAATTATAATATAAAAATTAAATAATAATTATTCATCCTAATTAATTCATAAAAATATAAAACAGAAAATAAAAACAAAACTAAGTAGAAAATTAATAAATAACAAATATACAAAATTATATAACAAATTAAATCAAAAATCTGAAAAAATATAAAAGTAACCTAAAATCCAAAAATATTTTTTTATAGTTTTCCAGAAAAATTAAACAGAATTAAAAATAATAAAATAAAAATATAATCTTAAACATAAAGTAAAACAAATAATAAACTGCACTAAGTAAATGAAAAAATAAATAATTAAATTACTAGAATATTAAAATTATTTTTTGGACCTGAATATATCCTAAACACCTAAAATCAAAATGAAAAAAACTAAATTTAATACTAATAGATTAAAAAGACTCTAACTAAACCCTATAATAATATACAAATAAAATTAACCGAAGAAGAATAATTTTATTCTAACTTCTAACAAACCGACTAAAAAATAACATAAACGAAGAGAAAATTAATTTGAAAATTAAAATATATTAAAATATAAAATAAAATTAATATATATATTTATGTATTTATTTATTTAGGGTTTGGTTTGTATATTAGCTCTCATTTATTTTTATATATATTGATATGCAATATTATTTTGGGCCTGAAATATAATAATTTTGTCTAATATTATTAATTTTTCATTGTTGATGATGTTTTTTAACTTGGTGCTATAAAATTGTATTAGTTCAAAATATATTTATTATAAGATTTTTTAAAATTAAAATCAATAAGAGCACATTATGAAAATAATATTTAAATATTTAATTATCTGAGGAAGTAATTTGGTTATTACATTCATCCTATGTAAGAATAATTTAATAAACCTTAAGAAATCATAAATTAATATAATAAAAATGTAACAACTATATATATACTTGATATTAATAATTAAAAATGCCTACAAGATAGAAAGTTATGATTCAAATATGTTGTGGAATAAAACGTAATGAATAAAAAGTTAGGAATTATATTGATTCGGATCGTAATATGTGGACTTTAAGTTTTTAATTTGTGTTATGTTTAAAGGATTGCAAACTTAATATGCCAACTTCTATTAAGCCCATATAACTTCGAATAAATTCATTTGTCTCAAAATTTTTGTACAACATACGAGATCATTTTTTTTTGTTACAAATATAATTTAGTTTAGTTTTTTCCTAACATGTCTATATGTGACTTATTATTGATAAACATATTTAAATCATATCTTTTACTATTGTAAGTTTTCTAAATTATTAAAAGAAGAGTATTTGCCATCAAACCTCCCCGCCATCTTGAAATACAACTTCATGTTACTCTTATTGTGTTAATTAATTGAGAGGAAGAGTTGTGTCTCGAGGGAAGCAATTGGTTGTTAATTGAGTAAAACATGTATTTATAAAACATCAATTGTATCAATATTTTTGCCCCATTGATTCACTACTAAAATTGCGATTAATTTTCAATACAAGTACAAAACATATATGATTTTATTAACCTACACCGCGAATTGACCTATCATGCCATTTACTATGATACAAATTACCTATGATTGTTAAATATATTTGGATCACTTCTATTATATAATATTTTTCACTATTAATCTCAAGTATAAGTAGTCATTATATGTTTAACTATCTTTATGTGCACAAGTAGATAAGAATGGATAAATCATTATATTCACCTTATAATTTAAAAAAATTAGATCTCATTATGGGTATATCTATACTTTTTAAGAGTTTGTGTAATATTTAAGTCAATGATGTTTTAGTAGGTTGGTTGCATATAAATATTTATCTAGGCGTCTATTAAGTTAAATTAGTATTAACTTTGTAGAGAGTTATGAGTTATAATAATTTGATGTTCTTTTATTGATTTGATGTATTTTATGTTGTAATATTAATTCGTGATATCTATACTATATATAATAGCAATCTTTTCAAAAAGATGACAGTGGTGGTCTGGGAGTGAATTTAGGAGTTTCGTCCAATAAGAAAATAATAATTTATCATTGAAAAAAATAGGTTTCCAACTCATATATGGACTCTATTTTACTCCATGCCAAAATAAATAAATAAATAAATAAATAAATAATAATAATAATAATAATAATAATAATAATAACAACAACAACAACAACAACAACAACAACAACAACAACAACAACAACAATAATAATAATAATAATAATACTAATAATAATAATAATAATAATAATAATAATAATAATAATATAATTTTTCAGAAAAATTAAACAAAATTACAATTAATAAAATAAAACATAATCTTAAATAAAAAGTTAAAAAAACAATAAAATTCACTAAATAAATACAAAATAAATAATTAAATTACCAAAATATTAAAACTATTTTCTGGACCTAATAGCCTAAAACCTAAAATAAAAATGAAAAAGCTAAATTTATAAATTTATTAAATTAAAAACATGCTTTAACCTAAATTAGTAAATAAGTCTAAAAAATTATCAAATCAGTTATATATTATAAAATTATCTAATCATAATATAAAAATTAAATAATAAATAATCATCCTCATTAATTCATAAAAATATAAAACAGAAAATAAAAACAAAACTAAGTAGAAAATTAATAAATAACAAATATACAAAATTATATAACAAATTAAACAAAAAATATGAAAAAAATAAAATAAAATCTATACTATATATAATAGCAATCTTTTCAAAAAGATGACATGGTGATCCGGGAATGAATTTAGGAGTTTCGTTCAATAAGAATAATAACTTATCATTGGAAAAAAATATGTTTCCACTCATATATAGACTCTTTTTTACTCCATGCCAAAATAATAATAATAATAATAATAATAATAATAATAATAATAATAATATAATTTTTAAGAAAAATTAAAAATAATAAAATAAAAACATAATCTTAAGCAAAAATTTAAACAAACAATAAAATGCACTCAATAAATACAAAATAAATAATTAAATTACCAAAATATTAAAACTATTTTCTGGACCTAATAGCCTAAAACCTAAAATAAAAATGAAAAAACTAAATTTATAAATTTATTAAATTAAAAACATGCTTTAACCTAAATTAGTAAATAAGTTTTTCATTATTGATGGTGTTTTTTGACTTGGTGCCATAAAATTTTATTAGTTTAAAATATATTATAATATTTTTAAAATTAAAATCAATAGGATTATATTATAAACATAATATTTAAATATTTAACTATCTCGAGGAAGTAATTTGGTTATTACATTCATCTATGTAAGAATGATTTAATAAACCTTAAGAAATCATAAATTAATAAAATAAAAATATAACAATTATATATAGAGTTGATATTAATAATTAAAAATGCCTACAAGATAGAAAGTTATGATTCAAATATGTTGTGGAATAAAACGTAATGAATAAAAAGTTAGGAATTATATTGATTCGGATCGTAATTTGTGAACTTTAAGTTTTTAATTTGTATTATATTTAAAAGATTGCAAACTTAATATGCCAACTTCTATTAAGCCCATATGACTTCGAATAAATTCATTTGCCTCAAAATTTTTGCACAACATACGGATCATTTTTTTTTTTGTTACAAATACGGTTTATTTTAGTTTATTCCTAACATGTCTATCTCTCGACTTATTATTAATACACATATTTAAATCATATCTTTTACTATTGTAAGTTTTCTAAATTATTAAAAGATGAGTATTTGCCCTCAAACCTCCCGCCATCTTGAAATTGAACTTCATGTTACTCTTATTGTGTTAATTAATTGAGAGGAAGAGTTGTCTCGAGGGAAGCAATTGGTTGTTAATCGAGTAAAACATGTTTGTGACATTTACCCCATGGTTTATGACGCTTGCATTAGTTGCAAAAGAGTGCCCATACTTCGTATGGGCAATGAATCTACCTTATTGTACATGTCAAACTCCAACGGATATCACTCAAAAAAGGTTTGTTATACTCAAATTTTTGTTATTGATATATACTTCTTATTATACATTTTCTACTTGAATGATAACATTAGTATTCACTATCTTATTCAAATTATAGATACTTCTTGAGAGTTCTTTTAAAACATCATACATATTATAGAACATTTACTGTTCTCCACGATGATGTTCGAATTCTTCTCTATGCAAGCACGACAGGACTTAGATACATATGAAACACAGGTATTGTACTACCCATTGCATTCTATAGCATTTATTGTACATATTAGTAATATTTCCACATTATGTTTTCCTGTGACCGTATGGAGAGCTTTCATTGTATGCTATCATAGATGATTATCTAAATAAACCATGGGTATTTCTTATTGAGCCTCCACGCAATCAAAAATTAGAAGAACCCATCGCTCTTATTACGTCTCGTGGATTGGGAGGAAGAAGTTTATCACTTACAAAATACCAATTATACATACAAAAGGTATACAATATACACACATAATATTCATATTCTAACATTATTTGCAATAAAATATAACTTTATCATGGTTTCCTATAGGTACAAGCAGAGTAAGAAGAGGAAGAGAAGTCTTCGTAATCCCGCACCATCGGTGGATTTATCATTGTGTCATTTAATTTGATGTCTCTCCTAATATTTACTCCCTAATATTTTAAACATTTTAAGATAGTATTTTTTATAAACACATGTATTTATGACGTTACTATTTTTTTACCGTAAGTATTTTTTATAAATATTTTAAGATTTATTACATTACTCCGTGCATAGCACGAGTCCAGTACTAGTTATTATTATTATAAATCTATTTAAATTTTTATCTACATCAATATTTATATCTTATTTTAAATTAAAAATAAAAACTTTGTTTTTCAAATGCTAAGGATATGCGGACGAAGTTATACATTTTTTAAAGGAAAAACTTATAACAACTTTCGTTATACGACAATCATCGTAAATTAAATTAATCTACACCGTACATGTGTATCACAATAATCTCAACCGTTTATTTTTTAATTAAGTTAAAAATAAATTTTAAAAAATTAATTAATTATCTAAAGGAGACCAAGTAGTGTGGCACCAACATTTGACATCAACAAGGACGATTGTATCTCCTTTCATGGCTCGCTTCCAATATTCTCTGCTCCATTATTTCTCCATCTAACTCTACTTCCTCACCTCCTCCCCACGCCCTCTCTAATCTCTCTCTTTCTAATGCCACCGTATCCATGCCTTCCTCCCTCTCTCTCTCTCTTCCACTCTCTCGCCGGACTGTCTACTTTGCCAAGTACTCGAACTCGGGTCGCGATTCTACTCATTTCTAATGTTTTTGTCCCCTTATAAATAAAATCAAAGACCTCAAACCAAACCCTAACCAAACTAATAGCAAAACGTCAGCCATTTTTTCCGGCCAACTCCCTTCCTAAATTGCATATTAGGGTACGACCATTGTCGCCGGCGTTTCCTCGGCCACCATGGATTCCGGCCACCCACAAATTCTCACCTCCAAATCTAGGTTTTAGCCCCTCTTTCGCATCTCTCTCCTCTTATTCTCGGAAATTCAATCAATCTACAATACAAATATCTCCTCTCTCTCTCTTTCTCTCCCTCCCTCCCTCCCTCTAGTCCCCTTTCCATTGACATTGAGGTGGCGATTGAGGGCTTCTTCGGTGGTTATGAGCCTCTAAGATCGAATCACTTCGTCTTTCATCGCTTCGGCGCAAAGCCCGCATACCCATTTGCCCATATATGGTTCTCGGGTCCTCTTGATATACTAAGGCATATACTCGCATTTCACGAATTGGATCTCCACTTGTGCGGTGGCGGAGGTTGATGAGGATGTCGAAGAGGGTTCTTGCGTTGATACCATCATTGGTTCGCCGATTATTGTCGCCGACATCTCGAATTTTCGGGAATTCCCGCAATCACCGATTCGATTGAGAACAACTTAAACACTATAAAATAGGGCCAGAATTTTGGTCGGAAAACATGAAGGGAGGGGGTATGAAGAACAAGAAGGGAATAGGTGTTTGATTTCTTTTTTAAAAAAATCACTTTTTATTGAGACAATTGATGAATTAGTAAAGAATCAAACATTTTCTTAGTAATTGGTTTTTAATAAATTTTAAAATATTTTTAAAATAGCCAAACATAAGAATCATTAATTATTTTAATTTAATTTTTAAAATTTATTTTTAATTTAATTAGAAGAAAAAAATGAACGATTGTGATTATTGTGATACACATGTACGTGCATGCATTAATACATCTTATGGTGATTATCGTATAACGACAGATCGTTATAGGTGCATCCTTTTTTAATAAAAAATACTTATTTTTCACTTTTTACGGTGATTAAACTAATATCACCATGATTAATTCTCTTCCCATCATTAGATATGATTGGAAAAACCCTAAGTTTCATATGATCCAAATATCCAATGTCTCTATTTTTACACTACAAATTTTTGAAAAATTAATATCATATTTTTCTTATTCCCTATTATTCTTAACCATTTTTTTAAAATAAAAATAGAAGATTTACCATTAAAAATAAAAGTTGCTACATCTATAGCAAAAATCAATTAATAAGAGCAAATTTAAAACATCAAAGTCGTCATCTCTAAAAAGTCAACAATAAATATATTATCAAAACGCCTTTAACTCTATAACATCATCCATGCAATTAGACCCTCTCGGTAATGATATTTGAAGTAACTTTTAATAAAGTAGTATTTTAATTAGTGTTTACAATAGTTTATAACATTTCAATTAGTGTTCATAAAAAGTTAGGCCCTATTCGGCAACAACGTTTGGGGTAATTTTTAATGTTTTGACTGGATTAAAACAAGTACTTCTTTAATTTTTTTAGTGTTTGGTTAATTAGCTTATTTCAAGTAACTTTTAGCGATTTCAATAGCTGATTATAAATGATAGGAGGTTTAACGTTTCAGAATTGAAAGCAATGTTTTGACACGTTGATTCCGAGGCTTTACATGAATATTATCATCCATGCCATTAGTATAAAAACCCGGGTTTCCAAGGTCTCGAGAGTCGATGAGCACCGATGGTTCTCCAAATCTGGACTTGGGCTTGTTGTTGAAGGTCCTGCGAGTGCACTAATGGCGATTCGGAGGGAAGGGTATCGTGAGGATAGGCTGAACTTGGATGAGATCTCATCAAGAGATGGGAAAGATTCGGGGTGAACCCATTTTGAGGGATTGTTCATTTTTAGGGGATAATATAGGGATTGGGATTGCTACCTCTGCTTCTTGATTTTTGTTGGTATTGGCAGCCATTAAAGAGGAGCTATCATGACTTCTCAATTCTCCCTCAAAGCATAGTTTTTCCAGAAAGAAGAGAAAAGGGTTTTATAGGGAAAGAAGAAGACTACGAGAGAGGGAAGAATGAAAAAGGTGAGAATGAACAATATATAATAATAATAATAATAATAATAATAATAATAATAATAATAATAATAATAAATTAATTTTTTGTCATTTTATAATAATAATAATAATAATAATAATAATAATAATAATAATAATAATAATAATAATAATAATAACAACATCATGTCTTTTATCGTCATTTTATATTAATCGACTAATTTCAACAGACTAATTTAACCGAACACATTATTTACAAACAACTAGTTAAACAACTATCCACTACAACTAAAATAAAACAGTTATTAGCTACTCAAACAGCTTATCCGCTACTCAAACGACTATCCGCTATTTAAACAACTCATTTTGCTGAATAAGACTTAAGAATATTAGGTTTTCACAATTAAAAATAACGTTTCATATTTTTTTGACAAAATATCCCTTTATTAATTTATATTTAACAAATTATTTATATCTTTTTATGTCAATTTCTAATAATCGATTAATATAACCAATAAATTTACCGAATAAATTTATTCAACCCTCAATTCACCTAACAAATAAAATATAACAATTATCAATTACTTAAACATTTATCTATTACACAAATAACTATCCACTACTTAGATAATTCATTATGTGGAAGGCATAACATTTCAAACCTCAATATTCTTTCATGAATTATATTATCTAACAAAAACTAAATTTATTTTCTCCTCTTTCCCTTTTTTTTTTGGTTGGTATTTTTAATGGGAATTGATGACAAAAGGCAGAGCATCAAAGCAAGGAATATCCACCCAACTATCTACTTGTCAAGAAAACGGCAGTGTCACTATAAATATTCTGACACTGGTAGCCAAATATCAGAAGGTAGAAGTAGATTCAACTACGAAATCTCTCCATTATTGTGAATCAATGGCTCCCTTGCCCTCCATAGCCATTCTCTCCCATCTAACCATTGCCCTCTTAATCTATTCAACAACTGCAAGCTTCGCCGGAGTCGATGGCGATGGAGTAATTAGTAGTAAGCAGAGAGAATTCGATTACTTCATCTTAGCTCTCCAATGGCCCGGCACCTACTGTCAGAGAACCAAACAGTGTTGCGTCAAAAATGGCTGTTGTCGTGGGTATAATTTCTTAATCTTTGCTGGTTTAATTTTTGAAATATTTTATGGGATTTTATTGTAATTAGGTGCTGAGGACATGAAACAAGGGGAGAGGGGAAAACCCCAATTAAGAACTGTTCTATTGATCTAAAATTTATGCTAGTTAGCTCCCCAGATTAGGATGCGGACATACCCAGATGGTATTTTGTCGTTTCTTCTAGTTTTGGGCTATATACTTTGATTCTTGAAGTGTATAGGAAGATCATATATGATCGTTGATGGCTGGATGCATTTTCTTTTTCTGGGTTTTTCTAATTGTTATTGTCCATGATAATCTGGAGCCACTTTGAGGTGAATATAGTGAAGATCTTATGAAATTGATGATGGTTATAGCACAATGCACATGCTACAATATATGCATGACTGGCTTGTTGAAGCTTGTAAGCATGAATTTTATAGCAAGACTAAAACTTGCAGAGAATAATCTGACCTCATGGGTACAACTATTAGAGGATGTGGGCAAATGTGTTAACTCTTACTCTTCATTTCACCCTAAGTAGCGGTGTCTCGTACATATTATGAAATGGGAATCCACATTTGATACTTTATTTTAGACCGAAAAAATGTATAATTGTATCCACCTAGTGTAGCCATTTTTGGGGAAAATGAAAAGAATTCCTGAAATATGTATCTTTCTTCATTTTGATGGTGCATGTTAAAAACAGACTTGACTGAGGAACTCAAATGGACTGCTTTCTGCGACATTTGAGAATACTAAGAGAGCGTAGAAATATTGCATAATGTTTTTGGGAACCGAGTGTTTTTGTCTTTTGTTGTGAAGTTCTATAAGCTGAACCTCATGATAATTTATATCCGTGTTTCTCTTTCTCCAGGGAAAACGCTCCTCTGCAGTTCACCATTCGTAAGTGTTATACATGCAAATTGCACTTGCATTTTTTTGTTGGGGGGAAGGGGGTTGTTATAAACGGGGATATATATTTGAATTCCTTGGACAACAGTTAAAATTCATAAAGTTAGCTTTGAACACATAGTTCACACTCTTTTTAGGTTCGCATATGTTTTGTTTATGTATGGTGTAGTCCTAATTGTCGAAATTGTTATTGCACTTCAGATGGCCTTTGGCCTCAATACAATAATGGACACTGGCCTTCTTGTTGCACCAAATCCCATTTTGACATAAATAAGGTATTGTTATAATTGCCTATTCAAGGTGCCGTGTTTGTTAATTGGTCTGTTCATGCAATTAATGTTGGATGAGGTTTCTAAATTAGAAGCATTTTAAGTAAACTTACAGGCAAACATTTTCAGTACTGATGGGTAACTTTCCTAGAGATAACAACATGATATATGATACTTCTATAATTAGCTCTATAACCCTACCAAGGCTGGTTTATCTTTCATCATACTACCAATTCTCACCTAAATTTATGTAAGCAATTGTTAAACTACTGATAACATGTATAATCATAATAGCTTTTGTATTGAGAATTAGTTTATAAAATTGATAAAGAGTGAAGATTGGGGGGGAGGTGAGGGAAATCCTCCAACAATAGCTTGTAATGCACATCTGTACCTGAGTATGTGGCTGGTGCAAACACCAACAATTAATTGAAAAAATACCAGAATATGGTTCTGCTAAGTAATGATTATGCCGCATGCATACCTGAAGATTTTAAATGACTGTTATGTTGAGTAGTTGGTATCATTATGGAAATTTGAAACAATCTTGACAAATCTTGAGCTGTTCTTCTACCTTCTAGATCTCAACACTGCGCAGTGACTTGGACAAGTATTGGCCGTCCCTTAGCTGTGGCTCGCCGTCAGCATGCGATGGACGTAGAGGATCATTCTGGGGACATGAGGTGGTTACTTTACCAATATATGTTTTCCTGTTTTTCTTTTCCAATTATTTTTCTGACAATATTTCTCATATGTATTCAAATGGTGGCTCGTCGCGTGGCATCATGGCAGTGGGGTAAATATCTTTCGCTTCAATATTTAATTTACTTCATCGTTTCATACTAGCTATTTTCTCTGAATTAGAAACTCTAGGACTGGATGATCTTCTGTCAAACGACTGGTATATTATATAATGAACTGTAGATAGCAAGCGACCCTGTGCCTTGCTACTGTAAAATCAGAGTTACAACAGGTCTTATGCTAAATCAGAGTTACCCGATGGAGCCTGCTGGAGGTTTCCTGAAAGTAGGAACTTATGTCTTGGCAAATGTTGAATTCCGCTGCAATGTTTAGGACACAGATTAGATATTGTATGAGTACTGAATGTCTATCCAAAGAACATGCATGTAAAGTTCTTAGTGTGAAACTAATGTATCTTTTCCTTTATGCGATGCTATTCTTCTCTCAGAAAAGCATGGGACTTGTGCTTCACCCGTGATACGGGATGAGTATGATTTTTTCAGGACAGCACTCATCATCTACTTCAAATACAATATCTCAGTAAGTCTACTGCAAGATGAATAGATTGACTCAAAAAAGTTGAACTTCCAGATCAACTGAGCAATTTCCTTCCTCAGATATTTCTAGCACGCATGTTGAGTCTCCAATTACAAAATCCTGCTAATGATTATTATGTGCCTAATTGCAGGAAGTTCTAAGTGAAGCTGGGTATGTACCTTCTGACTCTGAAAAGTATCCTATCGGGGGCATCATTTCTGCTATTCAGAATGCTTTCCACACAACGCCATTGATAATTTGCTCAAACGGTGCTGTGGAGGAGCTTCGTTTGTGCTTTTACAAGGATTTCAAGGTTAGATCTGATCAATACTTGATAATGCTTAATACTTGGCAGCTGTGTGATTACAAACTGCATGTTAGTGCCAAATGTTGTGTGCAAATATTGAGGATCTTTTTTTATTAAAAAATAGTTTTCAGGGTTGTATTATGTGGGATGTTCTGCCGGTTTTATTTAATTTTTTTTTGGGAACCAGAATCTACTTGGTCCTTATGGATTGCAGAAGAAAATTCTCTGGTGAATTTCATTATATTTTGAGGTCTGCCGGTTTTGTGGTTGCTCTTTCTGATAAATGCATATACAACAGTTAGTGTTGTGGATAAGATGCCCTTGTTAGAATAATAAGAGGAATATTTCCCACCAAAATTGTGATCACCACTGAATAAGTGAACCCTATCTTTGTCTATCCTACTGGGTTTATTTGATATTTAGTGAACTGTTCTCTGAGATGTCCTGTTGTGTCACCTTTACTTTCCATATAACAAATTATCAATGCCTTTTCTTGATGTCTGACTACGAATTTGGACACTATTATAGCCTCGGGATTGTGTAACTGCCAGTGCTGTTAGTGATGAGGTGAATGCTTCCAATAACTCCTGTCCAAAGTATGCCAGCTTGCCAATTTACTCATCCTTAGGTAAGCTCTACACTTACATTGTATATCAGACTGTTTGTATATGATTGCCATGTCTTCATGGGTTCTGAACTGATTTTGTGAGAGCATGCCTTATGATCACTGTTGATAGAAATTTTCAGTGATCACTATTATATGCATGGCTTTGGTTTATTAAACTCCCTGTGGCATTGACAGCACTAAAAACCGGTGCAACTTCAAGTCAATCACAACCTTATGTCGAAGCACTGTGAGACCCCGGTTGGTGCTGGCGTGCTGGCCATGGAATAAGTGCTTGAGGCTGGATGCTCGGGCACCCCATATCTATCAGCTGTCCTCTACAGCATATCATCACATATCAATGTTGAAGCGCATTACTGCAGTCCCGGGAGAGCTTCTCATTAATCTACAGACTAGACTATCTACTTCTAATTCGTCAACTGCTCATCATATAGCTTTGAAACGATGATGCTAATAGTCAAATAACTTGGTTTATCAATTGTTGTAGTATAGACACTGTTGTCCACTTACAGATTGTTTGCCATGCATGATTTCTTGTATGAGACTTGTAAAAATATTAAGCAGCAGATGCATTGGTCATGCACTACTGGTATGAGACAGTCACTTCGAGGACTTTTCAAAACAGCATTTTTTTGCTTATTTTAATTACCTTGCCTTTCGATATGTACCAATGTAAATCTTCATTTTAAAGCACTCTTCCATATGAAAGAGGCTAGCCCTAAAGCCTTCTGAATCTCATAGAAAAGGGATTTTTAAAGATATTCTTAGGAGTCCCAAGATGGTTGGCTAACTATATTTCCTTGCTGTTAAAAAAAAGTACCTGTTAAAGTAATCAAAAGATTAACTGAAATCTTTACATGCTAAGTCAGGTCCCCAGAAGGAACATGAAAGATAAAAAGGCCCTCTTATTAAGAGATCAAATTGGGGAGATTTTTTCCCAGACCGATTGAAGAACAAAACTCTTGTGATACACTTCGTGAACAGTTCGTCAAGGACAGACCTTTTTTTGGAAGGGGGCCGGGGGAGGGGGTTGTCGATATAACCCTGCTTCATAATGTCTCAACAAGGTTCACAGAACCACCCTTGCAATTTGTCTCGCCAATCAGCTGTTAAAATCAACTTATATCACATCAACACAATTCAAATGATGACTTAAACTCTTCTACACATAAATCCATCCATGAGATGCTTCCATTCATTCTTTAACGGCCAAACAAAAGTTGCTGTGATTCTGGACGTTGTCATCATTCAAGTACAGAAACAAAACGCCAACAGGCATCCTGACTTAGTAGGAGCTCTGGAATCAGCGACCCTAGCACAACAGTTGGAGGCACCTGAGAAGCATTTGAACCACCGAACAATTAACATTTTTTCCCTGAATCACTAAACAATTCACAAGTGAGATATAGAAGTTTATCTTTTTCATATTATTAGGCTCAAGAGGGGAGGGGAGGGGCGGGTGATTGTTGTATGAGCCATAGGAAGTAGGTATTGATATTATCAGACAAAATATTGACTTACAATTACAGCTCAGCTACACGGCAAACTGTGGTGCACTTGGGTTAGGAAGCCAGCAAGGTTTTTCATGCCTATAATTCCAGTCACAGTTTTACATGTAACGAGCAACAAGAGTAATAATGGTGCTGAAGATGGAAAAAATACTGTACCTTTCACCATTAAGCCCAAATAGGTGTGAAGCATACAACTTCGAGGGTAAGCAACAGTATGCAGGAATAAGCCATGCGAAGGAAATTAAGGCAGGATTCATCTAATCATTGAAAGTCCTCTTCACCCATTCTCTCAGGCAATGCTTCGATATATGTTCTGGTAGATCAGCCTATAATCAACAAGAAAAAAAGAGGGAATTATATTAATGCTGAAAAATATTACATGCAAATATTGAAGGATTTTTTATGGGGTGTGAAAAAGAAAAGAAAGATGAAATGCACAAGATCATATGGACCATTAGCAAAAATAGTGTGGACACAGTTGAAGAAAGTAGGAACCACTTATGACCCTCTTTGGGTCTGTAATAGGGTAACGGGAGAGCAGCTGAAGGCGTTACTACAACCTTATTATACGTTTTTTTATGAAAAAAATGAATTATAAGGCACAACCTTATCACACGTTCACAGAATATAAATAGAGGCACAAGCAATTTGGTTCTTCTATGTAGGCCTAAAACTGATGCTCAAAAATCAAGAACTAAAACCAGAGCACTACTCATTATGCATCCTACATTAAGGAATAAAAGTGAAGATCGAATCAATCAGAGCATAGAAAGATGCAAATCATACCAAGCTCCATGGAGTAGAATAACCATCAGTAGAAAGCAACCAACTTGTAGAACTAGATTGGAGATTGAATATATTATCTGAACCATCAAGGTCAAGCAATTCATCATCATTGAAAGTATCACGATCCAGGTTCTTTTTCCTTTTCTTTCTGCTTCTTCTCCTCTTCTTTTGTTTGGCTCTATCACCAGATTCTGGTTCACTCTCTTCGGACATTCCAGCATGTCCCAGCATACTATATGCATCAGATTTCCGAAAGCCAATTATATTATGAACAAACAACGCTTTCCAGGATTCAGAACTTTGGCATTCCTCAGATAACCTGTATAGAAGACTCCACGAAAGAAGACCAAACCATTTCATTGTTTCTACAGTCTTTGATTTTAGATGATCTCTTCCAATTGGCACTAAACTGTTGGCATTGCTTGTATTTGTCCAGATTCTTAATGCTAAATCATTAATCTTCGCCTTGTCCTCTGTCTCATCATTACGTACCAGCCGTAGGAGTTGCCGTCCTTTGTTAAATACAGCATTTAACAGATATAAATCATCAATTGACACTTGATCACCACATTTCCGAATCACAATCTCCAGCCAATAAGATATATCACCAAAGTTTACAAGTTCCTTTCTTCTGGTAAGAAAATCATGCAGCATTTGCAGTGAAACACGTAGATCCCGCTCATCAAGAATGATGAGTATATGTTGACATAGATAAGAAAAAGATTCTTCCATTAGATACTGACCAATTACCTCCCATATTTCTTTCAGATTATCTTCATACATCAAGTCTATAAAGAAATCAACAAAAATGTTTTATCAACAGCCAAGATCTCACCATCTTTCAGAGACTCTGCAAATTCCTTAGATGACCAGAATTCTGGCACATACTCCAGGAAGTTTTCCACAGTGCGTTGAACATCCAAATCAAGAAAGTAATGAGGCTTGGTTGCAACAATTGCTGGTGACTGTCCATGTTTTCCCTTCCATTCAAGCTCTTCCCAACATATGTCCCTATTTGCAAATGCAAACTGGGACAGCGCTTTGCACCCTTCCCATGCGCTGAATCACCCGCTGCTGAAAAAGTTGAAAACCATTGAGAGATACGGCGTGGATGTCCTGCATTTTTCAAAGATCATGCAAAACTTAGAGCATGAGAAAGATAGCATTGTACAGCAGGTTCAGAACTTTCCCGCAAAACAAAGAGGCACCCTAAGTTCACATTTGGCATCCTAGATGGCCACAACTCCCGCACCAATGCTTAAATTTTCCTCCTCCTCGCTAAAAAAATATAAAAAAAGTTCATATAGTATGTTTAATAAAGTTATAGAAGCCTAACACAAGTAATAGGTATCAACTATAATGCAAAAACAGAGCCATGTTTGTGAAGAAAACAGATACTGACTATGCACACAAACAGAACTTGTAAAGCTGTAAGATTAACTTGCCTTCAAAGAACTTCACAAGCCTATGACTTTTCTTAGCCAAGATTAACCCTGCTTTATACGGTCTCCTATCAAAGATCATTTGCAAAACTTGAGCAGCAAGATCCCACTTTCGAGGCTTAGACCTTAAGAGCCTCAAGAACAAGTCTTGTTGTTCATCAGGGGTGATTGACCTTAAGCGCGATATAGTCTCACATAGCCAAAATTTAGCCTCTGACCGGCCTTCGGAGGTCATAAGTGCCCAAATGATCCTTTCCAACTTATCAAAAAGAGCAATTCTTGGCTCAGTGGAGTCATCAGTATCCTTATCCCATATGGGTTTGGACAGAAACAGGTCGATCATCATACACACTTGGAAAGAAATTGATAATTCCGAGATAACCACTTAAAATCTCCCTCCGAAGGAATGTGAGCCCTCAATTATCTGAAAGAATAAGCACATTATGAGGTATGCACACAAGCCAGACATATGAAAATAAAACATCATCACTCAAATCAATACGAGGGATGTGATTAATAAGCCGAGCTTCTCCAAAAGACGCAAAATTGGATCAATTCATCGAAAGTGTACACAGTTCATGAAGTATAGCTTAAGAAGGATGCCAAAACAAAATACCCATCATTCTAGTAACACCACTTCCCAATATATTAAATTGCAAAACAAACTCAATAACAGCAACGCATGTGAAACCCTACGACTCGAAACTAAAATAAGCAAGAAAAAGTTACTATTGAAATTAATGGGGAGAGAGAAACTTACCAACTGAAGGAGATGTTCGATGCTTTAAGGCATTGAGCTTTGTTAGCTATTACGAAGAAGACATGGGTTTTCTCAGGGATGGCCCAGCAATAGAGTAATGAAGATCAAAACCCTAAAACTTCCCGGAGATGGAGAAAGCCAATTACTTGCAGAATGTGAAGCAACCGGAACCCTGGGATCTTCAATTAGGTTTTCTATTTTTGGTTGATGTTTAGGTTTCTAATTGAGCGATGGGCGACCTAATTTCATGGTGAGATTTTTTAAAAAATTTTATTTTTAGTTGGTTCAATAATTATAGATAAATATTTTATATGAAATAGGGTCACTGAAGAATTAGGAGTATTTACATAAGTTATAACTTCCTTCATTTGATCACTATGGCTGCATTTGAGAAAGTTGTAAATGTGTTGTAACTGTTTGTAATTGTACAAGATAGCTGTATAAATAAGTTAATTGTGTGTTTGTTAATCTAATATTATAATTGAAATGTTTTTTAATTGCTTCGTACACCACATTGAATCCGCCTTAGCAACTCCTGTCAAATTGTTTCTCTCATTTTTCTACCTTTTTTAAATTCAAATTAAATTACTTCTTTTTGTCAAAAATATTATTAACACAAACGTTATTTATGTAATTATGATATATGTGTGTGTGTGTGTTAAGTTTTGTCATAATTTATGGAAATACAACAAACTTTGTACTATTGCCCAAGGTTACTAATCCTCAATTTGCAACATACTTTATACCAATATCCTACTGCAACATAATTTACAAGTGCATATCCAAAATGGTCCGTAGCAGATTGAAGAATATTATGTCGGGATTGGTGAACTAAAGTCAAGGGACATTTGTACAAAACAGAGAATTGCTACATAATGTACTTGCTTTGCCAAGAAGTTGCGAGAGGTTACACCAGGAAAAATATATCCCCGAGGTGCCTATTCAAAATTGATATGAGGAACTCGAATGATGCAAGCTTACATATTCCCAAAAGAATTTGTGCAATGGGTAATGACGTGCATAACCACTACATCTTTCACTATTAATATGAATGGTAGCAATTATGGTTTTTTCAAGGGGAGGAATGGGGTTAAGAAGAGGAGACCCCTTTCTCCTTCACTATTTGTTCTTGCCATGCAGTATCTATCAAGAAATTTAGAAAAGCAAGCAGATCATGCGGAATTCCAAGTACTACCCAGGATGCAAAATGCTCAAAATGACTCACTTAATATTTACGGATGATCTTATCATATTTTTTACACCTAAACAAAAGATAGTCAATGTAATTATGGAGTCTTTCATAAATTTTCAAGTAACTTTTGGGTTGGTGGCAAATCAAGGAAAATCCGAGGTGATCATGGTTAGTTTAAATCAAGAGAATAAGCAGACAGATTATCAGCAATACCGAATTCACAAAAGGGCAATTCCCAATCAAATACTTGGGGTTTCCAATTACAGCAAGTAGATTCTCAAAAGTTGAATGCGGAATTCTAGTGGACAAAATTACTACTAGGATTCGAGACATGGGCATCCGGACATATCTCTTACATGGGAAGAGTTGCTCCGATAAACTTAGTTTTGATAGGAGTATATAGTTTCGGCAATCGGTGTTCCTACTGCCCTAGGGTGTAATAGATCAAATCAATGCAACATGCAGGAATTACCTCTGCAGGGCGGATGAGAAATTTAAAAAGTCCCTTACATAGTATGGGAGGAGACCTGCAAGCCTAAAGCATATAGAGGTGTTGGATTGAACAACCTAAGAGTGTGGAATGAAGCTTTTATAGTAAAGTTGGTGTGGGCTATAGCAGGGAAAAAGACACTATTTGGGTTAGATGGGTACATGAGAGATATATCAAAGGCAATAAATGACGTGAGTATAAACCAAGTGGAGATACTGCGAGTACTGGAGAAAAGTATGCAAAATCAAAGAACAACTCAAAATGGGGGTGTTACAGACACATACTTGGTAGGGGAACACAGGTGGGGGAAGAGAATATATAGTAAAGAAAGGTTATGCTTGGGTACTACACTTATAGACACATAGAGAAATAGGTAAGAACAATCCGGTCAAGGATGAATATACCCAAATATTCTTTTCTTTTCCGGTTATTAGTGAAAAGAAAACTACTAGTGAAAACTAGACTCGCGAATACTTGTACCGTAGAGAATGCAAGTTATGGGATATGCAAGGAAGCAGATGAAACAATTGAGCATCTCTTATATGATTATACGTTTGCTGCACAAATAAGAAGGGTGATAACGGCTTGGGTTGAAATACCAAATCATAGAACTACAATATGGGAGTGGATAGAAAGTGTGCAGAAAGTAAAAGGGAAAAAATGGAAAAAACAAGTGCAATGGGCAAGTGTAATTGTAATGATCTATTACATATGGACAACAAGAAATGAAAAGATTTTTAAGCACAAATCGGTAACAGTTGAAGAGACAACACATCTTATTATAGGAAGTATAAAGCAAAGAACCCTATACATGACAAAAGATACGAAATCCTTTGAAAAGTGTATAAAATTAATGTATATATAGAAAAGGGAGAAGGACATTAATACACTCATACACAGATAGGGGGTAGGGGAGAGAGATGAATCATATTTGGTAACCTCATGGACAAATTGCTTTTATTTGGTAATGAAGAACCCAACCTTCTTGCAATATATATATATAGTCGTTTATATGATTATTTGATAGAAAAGAATAAAAAAAAGTATGTTACTGGTATTCTTTAAAAAATTAAAAATCAATAGAGTAATATCTGAACTTAAAATTTTAAAAAATGTTATTATTATTATTATTAATTTATAATTAAATTTAAATATTAAATATATATGTATTTTATTACTAAAAAGTTATAATTAATTTTAAAAATCCCCGCCTCAACGGAGAACGGGGACGGGACAAATTTATCCCCCGAGCGGGGAGGGGACGGGCCCGGACCCGAGGAAAATCCTGGCTCCGTCCCCGTCAGCGTTTTTTTTTAATTTTTTAAAATTAAAATTAAGGGGCAGGTTAGTAATATCCTCTCCTAAAACCCTAACTAATAATTATTAAGCCTTCCCACTCTCCTTTCTCACCTCAGTCATCTCCCTCTCAGTCTTCCCCTCTCCTCTCCGTTTGCCCCCTCCTCTCGCAGACCTCTCCGTCGTCTCTGTCCTCAATCTTCATCTCTCTAACGCAGGTAATTCTCTCTCCTCAGTCTCTCTCTCTCTCTCTCTCTCTCTCTCTCTCTCTCCCCCTCTGGCAGGGTTACTCTCTCCTCTCGCTGGCTCCTCTCACTCTCTACTCTCGCTGCATTCTCCTCGGCCCACTACAGGCGGCGCCCCACCAACTAAGGAAGTCTCCTTGTTTGCCTGCCTCTCATCTGGAATTTTCATTCCTTGTTCTTGTTTGCCTCTCAGATCTGAATTTTTCTTGCATGCCTCTCAGATCTGGGCTCTTCAAGTCATGGGTTTTGAAATTTAACTTCGGGAATACGGGTCTCCGGCGGGGACGGGGAGGTATCCTCGGCTCCGACCCCGCCCGTTGCCATTTTCTCTCGACTATTTTATTGTTTTTAATTTTTAATACCCTTTTCTGATTGCTCTACCAATTTGGCTGTGGATTGAAATTTGTGAAGTTATTATGGTTCATAGGTTTTGAATCAATACGTAATTTGAACGGAGGGCGTGAATGGAAAGAGGTTGTAGTTTACTCTCTATTAGGCAGGATTCACCGTTGCCCACTTGATTATTCCATGTTAGATGTTTCCACATCTCGCGTGACCTCAAGGATTTTGAAATCTATTAGTTTTTGTCTGCCTATGGTAGCTTATTGATTGTTGTCAGATTGAATTCAAATAGAATTTGCTTACATGATTCTTAAAACACTTCTCTTTGATGATCGGTTGTCTGTGATGATGCATTATTTTGCATAGGCTTGGTTCTGTTGTAGTTGGTTTTGCAAATTTGTTGTGTTGGAAAAATGTACTCTGACCTTAAAATGATGCTATTGTTCTCAATATATTGATGAAAATGTTCAGAGATTTGGCTTGGATCTCTTTATCTGTTGTCGGTTTATTGGCACATCCATGTAGATGTACATTGACCAAAACGATCTATGCCATAAATGTCATAGTGTGGATAAGTCTAATTGGTACTGGAGGTTGAATTAGTCATCTAAATGTGTTATTATTATATGAATTTCAGAATGGAGTCTCAGATCAAGTATGCAGTAGTTGTGAAAATCATGGGCCGCACAGGATCCAGGGGGCAGGTCACCCAAGTGAGAGTGAAGTTCTTGGATGACCAAAACCGGTTCATCATGAGGAATGTCAAGGGACCAGTCAGAGAGGGTGATGTTCTTACTCTTCTAGAGTCCGAGAGAGAAGCCAGGAGACTCCGTTGAGCATCCACAATGGTGTTTGTACCAAACTCAAGTTTTGGCTTTGTGATGTGACTCTTGTTCTTCTCTTCCCGTTTAGGCTTTGAAAGACATAATATGGTTGTTTTCTTATGAGAAATATATACTTTTAGCCTTTGTCCACTGTTGCCTCTGATGTGTCCTGCAACCATTTTGTCCGAGTTTGTGTGGATGGCCATGATTTTAAGCCAATCACTCTTGAACTGGCTTGGGGAAATCCTCTGCATCAAATCAAATTGCCATGAATTTTTTTTTATTGAATGAGTATATTAGTTGTGATATTGTCAAATTATTTCTTGATATATATTATGAAAATATTTTGTCAAATAATGATTTCAAAATATTTACAGATCAGATTAAAAGTCTGATTTCCGTCTGAAATTAATTGAAACTAAGGTGTAAATCCTTCCACAGAGAAAAAGGGGAAGACAAAATGGTGGTTCATGTGATTGTAATTATGCCTGAAAGTATTAGACAATAAATTGTGGACGATTGATGAACCAAGTATTGATAGTTTGATGAATTTGGTTTGGATTCTTGTTTTACATGGCATATAATCCCTATTCACTACAAATCCTCGGACTATTCTAGTATTTGTCACGAATTTGTATGTCGCTAGCTTTAGCTTTTGATTCGTCTTTTAGAGTTAATTCATATGACAAAGTAAATAGGTCATTCATTTAGTTTTAATTAGGTTACTTTCAGTTTGCCGTGGTTGTTTAATTAAATTGGCTTTGATATATACTTTATGTTGATTGATGTTTGGTAAATAAGTTTGTCTTATAGAGAAAAATAACTTTAGAATAAAATAATACTTCAAATATTTTTTCTTATGAATTTACATAGCATTATATAAACTAAGGACAACTTATATTAAATGTTACGTATTTTCTTGTGGTATACGATTATGTGGGTTTGTATAATATATATGTCAATATATATGTCACTAAGCCACTGTGTTGTATTTGGGTTTTTGTTTAAATACGATGTAAGGTTTAGTCTGCTTGGGAGACAAGTATTTACCATTGTCGGGACTTAACTAAAATGTAACAGTTAGATACACAAATTGTGTTTACTTTTTTTATTTTGGTCACTTAGCGTGGTCCTATTTGTAAGATGGTGATAACGTCTCCGATCGTTACCTTCCGTTGTGACTAAGGATAGTTGTGGATCCCGAACCCGACTCGAACCCGCAAGACCCAACCTATTTTTAGGAAAGAAGGATTGCCATTTGTATATTCGATGCATTGTTGAGCATGGTCGTGCAGCAACTCTCACGTGGGCATTTTTATCGTCGTTTTCTCTTAGTAGTCCTTGTTTTGTGTTTACTTCTAATTATTGTTCATTATGGTGGTTTAGATATTATGATACTTTCCTACTTTTCCAGTTGGAGGCTTGCGATGATGAGAACTTAGATGTTCGCACCTGAGTCCAATTTTGCAGCTATGAAATAGAGTTGTGATCGGAGCGACGATGAACATAGACTTATTGAACTGCGTTACAAACTTGCAATCAAGGCTGTAACGACGCTTTGGCTATAACTACTTCATTCATCTTCTTTTCCTTCTTCTTTGGATGCGGGTCGACAGGTCAAGATGGTCATTGTTTGGACGGTTTTAACTATTTTTCTCCCATCTCTTTCTCTTTAGCAATAATTATCTTTTAATGTATTAGCTGTATACTCTCTAATTGTAAGAGTAGTTTGTTTTATCACTATTTGTGAGAGTTTTTCTTGTATTTGATTGGTTATTGTGTAATTTTGTTGATTTGACAGGGATTAATTACTCGTATAATGCTAAGTGGATCTCTAATGGAGTTCGACACTTCAAATATAGTATTCTATGTTATAAGAACTTTCCATCAGTATAGTCTTCTATAAATTATTAACTAGTAGTGAAAACATATCTACAAATGTCTTCATCATATGGTATAGAAAACCAGCGCTACATGATAATACAAACAATCAATAGGTGTAGAGATTGTTATTAGGGATGAAGATGAACTTACGCTAACTCGTACTTTTCGTTCTCGATCTGTGACTCGTAAATACTTAATTAACTATAATTTTCCAATCCCTCAACTTCAAGTGAAACAGCAGTCTTTCCCAACCACCTCAACTTTCCAACCCAAAAACGACATTAAAAGAAAAAAAGAAAAGACCCATTAAACCATTTACAGCTTTAAAATTTCAGGAATTTACAACTTAACATCCACGATTTCAAGAGATTGATGACAAGATGACCTAGATTTTAACTCCACGGAATCAATGTGACCAAAAGCATAAGAAAATCAGACTGGTTTGATCACCATTATTTAAGAGACCTCTAAATTCAGATACAAAGAGAACCAACAACTTAAACTCATACAAACTTGAGCAAGACGTAATTCCAAAAAGAAATAAACTACAGTAACAGCAAATTAAACTATGCTTCAGTTACAGTTACAGCTCAACAGTTTGTGAAGAAAATTTTTGGGAAGTAAAAACATTAAAACACATAGGAGGCAAAATTGAATTTCCAGCGTTATAGCTAAATTCGCGAGCACAATAAATATTAAACATAAGTTGTCTTCGATCTTCACTCATCATCTTCATCGTCGTCCTCATCATCATCAGCTCCAGCGGCTGAGTTAAGAGCATTCAACCTCTCTATCAACCTCGCCTTCCTCTCCTCATAAGTCAGCTTCTTCAAGTTGTACCTGCAACATTGCGAAATGAGACATGAATGAATTACCTTCATACCAGCTTTTTAAAGTGACGACCATTCCATTGCAATTAAAGCCTAGAGTTGGCATCGGAAATCAGTTGCAGTATCCATGTCTATCTTGAAAGCACCTCAAGTTGACCCAAAAACACTAATAACATGCTTTCATGCTTAAAAATGAGTTGATTTCAGGTCGAACTTGGCTCTGATGTGTTTTATGTCATGATATGCTTTGCCAGCTCTAGTTGAACTGTGCATTTAAATGTTCCAACCAATACCCCCTCTTCTCTTTCTAGGTCTCCAACAAGCCCTTTTTCTGCACAGTATTTTTTGGGCAGGGGATGGACCAGATTGGAGGGAATGGGGTAACGGTATTCAGTTAAGGCTGGTAAAGGAAGAATTCACCCAACTTAGCCATTAGTTATGCCACATGAGACTCAAACTGCAGACCTGAAGGTTAACAAAAGGGATTCAGTGTTTATGCCTTCATTCTCAAACATGGCAACTAATAGCTCACCTTTTGTGTTCTTTAGGAGGCTCTTTGTCTGATTTCTTCACTGTAGGGTCAGCCCGTATGGCGGCATGGACCTTTTTGTACAATGCCTCAAGGCTATCTGCTTCAATTCCTCTCTTGATAAATTCACTGAAGTGAGACTGATACTTCTCGGGCTCATCTTCGATCAATGTCTGTACACAGTAGTGTGAAGGGTGAATGATTCATGCTGAACTAATCTAGCGATACAAAATGGTGTAAGTTGATTTGCGATTATAATCTAGGATTATCAAAACACCATGCATGAGAGATTGAGAGGCACTTTCATTGCTTAACCTCCACTTCTAACACATCACAGTTTACAAGAACAGATCTTGGCTCTTGGACATCTAGCACCTGTTGCTCAATCTAAAACGAGAATAAACGGTTTCTCTTCTCCCGGGGTGGAGAAAATGACGCATGTGATTTCAACCTCAATACACCTAGTACCTCTGACCTTTACTCTATTCTTACCTTCTAACCTTTGTTTTCAATTATCATACAAAAGCCAAGAGAGAATAGATAAGTCATGCCATGGGAAGATCCGAAAAACGGAAAATCAGTGAATGACATTTACAGAGTGCACCTGAATCAAACAACATACTGTTTGGATTATCTCCAAATTTTTATTATCAAAATACATGCACATCCCCACTCATGGAGTTAAGGAGAGAGGAACTACCTTCATGTAACCAGCAACGTGTCCACCATAGATGTACTTGTGGTGAACCTCAGCATCAAGTTGCTTGCTCTCTTTGCTGAATCCCGCGAATCGCTTATCACTGTGTGGAATATCAAGTCCACCATCCAGAGCTCCCTGAAAAACAAGAGATAATGAAGCTTGAGTGTCAACCACAGACACTAACACTTATGAGTTGTTTTTAGTTAAAATTGCACAAATGGTTAAAGAATATTCATACTAAATCATTGAAGACAAACACAAGACAGCCCATTAGAGTTTTTGTTCAGACCGATTAAATGGGTCCACCTTATAATAGCAATATTATAGAGGAAAGATGATAGAAGAGACCCATTGCTGAAGTAGCATGTACTAGTAACACAAAGCATTAGCAGGTTAGTAAATTCCTCATGCTGTTTAAAGATTAATACCTTGCCTAATATGTTTTAGATGTTTTCATTGGTTTTCATAACAGTGAGCAACACAAAGGATACACCATACCTTTAAAGCTCCAAAAACACGGTTTCCAGTAGTAGTTCTCAAAAGGCCCACATCAAGAAGAGCACGGAAAGGTCTCCTGTCTGTAGGTTCAACACAGAAATCTTCCCCAGTTGCCTGCAGACAAAAGCTCATAGATAAGCACAAAGGTAAAGTTGTGACTGGTATGTAAGATTTAAGAATTACACAGGACTCAAATTCCAAAGCATTCATCTTCCAAAATTTCCATAAACCACGTAGCTATGCACAGGAAAATACGAAAGTAAAATGATTTGCCCATGTGAATGCACATAAAATAACGACAAATACCTCTACATTTCCTTCGTATTCCTCATCCATTTCAAGCATTTTCAACACCCTCCGGGCCAAAAGAAGCCCAGTACAGTAAGCTACACTCATAACAGGCTGAGTTATAAATTATCCCTATGTATATGTAAACAACAATAAAAACAGAACTCCAAAAAGCTACCTGCTGCATAATTTGTAAGACCCACTTCAAGACCGTAGCAAGGAAGTTCATGGGCATAAGCAGCTGCAAGAACTGTATCACCGGTAATACTGGCAGATGCAATTTGTGCGATAATGTCTTTGTTTGTCTAAGAACAGAGTTAAGAAACTCCACATATGTTAATAGGACAGAATTGTACACATGCAACAAGAATGTTCTAATGAGAATGTCATTAGGTCAACCACAATTTTGAGCCAGCTCTAGCTTTGAAGAAGGAGGGGAGTTATCGTGCCAGACCCAGACGTCACTAAACAGGGGTTCCTAACACTTTCTATTGAAAAGACCTCAGATGGCACATTAAAAAGCAAAAGGTTCACCATTTAACACTAAGCACCGAGTATATGGAGGTGAAACTTGCTGCTGAATGATCATTCACATAATGCACACAACTAACACGAGCTTGAAAAAGAAGCATATAACCTCACAACCAATGATACAATAAATAGAGAACATGCCATAGTCAAACGAGAAGCATCGCTTTGAAGATAAGACAAGGCAAAGTGGTTTGAAACCCAACTATGAGGATACAAATCGCACAACAAATCGGTACTTTGGAGTGTTATACTTGTTCTTGTCCTGATTAATCAGACGAGTCCTAGCCCTGTAGTCCGTCTTACCATCTGCGGAACATCACAAAATCAAACACAAAAGAAACATCAGAGCTATGAGAAAATTGCATCAACCAAGGCAAGAACAACAACATAAAGGTAACATACCACGCCTTCTCTTGAACTTCACTTGATACCTCTTGAAATACGCTCTCGTCTTTTGGGCTTTCACAAAAGCCTGTATTGATTGAAATACCCAAATTTAACTCATGAACTCGAAACAACTTAACAATGACTCTAAGATCACCAGAATTTCATTATATTATCATGTAAACTCGCTCAAATGTATTCGTCTTCAACAGAGTTAGTCACACAAACTTAGTTCGAATCTAAAAACTGAATTTGCTACAACGTGGCTACTAGTGATCCCATACCCAACTAGTGTCAAATAAATCTGGACATCCAGATCCAAGTCTTTACCAGTTGGGTATGGGATCACCAGTAGCCACATTGTAGCAAATTCAGTTTTCCGAATCAAACCATAAATGTGATACATAAAATCAAACCAAAGCAACATGAAAACCCAGAAAGCTAAATCTCATTTCTTTTCCGAATAAATGTGAAACATAAAATACCCATAACATGAATTGCATAGGAAATCAACAACCATACAGACCAAAAACACAAAAACCAGTTTCAAAATATTCCAATATGATCAACAAAAACATTAAGAGGAGATTTACCAACAAATGCAAAAAATTGTAGAAAAAAGAAACATAGAAAGAGGAGGATTTACCATAGCTAACGCCGGGAGAGAGAGAGGCAGATAGAGAGAGGAGCTGAAAATAGAGAGTTTCGACTTGAAATACGTAAAACCCTACTGAAGATAATCGCTCGGCGGCAAAAAAGTTGGTCCCAAGAGGAAGGCCCTAAACATGGAAAGCCCAATATAAAAGTGTTACTACATTGTAAGGCCTCGTTTTTTGTTGGGTTTATTTAGTCCAATTTTTCCAGACCAAAATTCAAATTTGTGTGAGTTGTGATTTTTGGCATAGAGAGACAAAAGGTTGATCTGTGTACACTGTTGAACTCGAGTCTTCTATATGAGTAGTCAGTACGATTAATATAGGATTGGGTATGATAAGAAGCGATGACCATATTGTTATTGTATTCAATAACGACGTGTTAAAGCTAAATTAACATGTTTTTAAAGTGCATTTTGCAATGAGACAATGACAATTTTGTATATATGTAACGTGATACATATATTTGCATAATTTATTACATCTAACATTAGTCTTATATAGATAAAAGTCCATATATTAATAAGAAATCAATTGTCGATACTCAACAAAATTTGTTGAACATAACATTATAAGATTTACCTCTTCCTAACAAAAATATAAAAGAGGTCATTTATTTTAATATGATATTTAAAATGATCGCTACAGGAAATGAAACTTCAACCATAAAAAGATTACAATGAACCCGATAAAATAGGTATAAGCAATATCTAATTTATTTATGTGATTGGTGGACTGAAGATGATGCTAGTTTTTTCATAAATTTTATTTGTAATAATTTAGTGGGTTATTTACTTCAAAAAATATATTAGTGGATTACTATAATGTTAAGTTTTAGAGTTTACTTGAGGGTTCAAACTGTAAATAAAAAATATCTTCTTCACACTGTTGTATTTTTTTTTCTGTAGAACTTTACCTAACTAATGATTTTACCCAAAAAACAAACATCACATTCAAGTATAGTGGGTAGGCAGAATTCCATGAAGATGAATCAGCCAGCATGAGGTGGTTAATGACTGATGAGCATTGAAGGGCCCCATGAAAATTGAGTATTCGACTCAACAAAGTTACCTCTGAATTGCAGATTTGCAGCACATCTTATCACTCCGATGACAGAGAGTCTGGTGATTGGTATTCCTCCACTTCTTTGAATCTTATAGCCAAATGATGTAGTTTTCCTGTATTTTTCTTTCTCATTATTCTGTTATTTTGCCCGTAGACTATATTGAAAAGGTGGGTTATGATTTCTATTCATTGTGGCTTCTTGATACCAATTCATTTCTGGGATCTTAGTCTTCGAGCAAAATGCGTGGCCTTTTTAATACTTCGTCGATTCTGTATTGAAACTCAAATCTGGGCATCATTAGATTATTCATCACGTTGATACTTTGTTAAATTGTAGAATTTGCCCATTTCTTTATGATTCTGATCCTTCTGAGACTGAAACCCAACAAAGTTCTATTTTGTTCCCCCAATTTATATGCAAAATTGCCGATTCAAGTTGCATCCTTCGCGCTGAGCCTTCTAAAAACTGAAATCTAATAAATTCTTTTTTTTGTTTTCTCACTGTATATGCAGCTTTGCCAATTGAAGTATGATGTATATTTACAGTCTTATGTTCCTAAGAGATGCTGGAAGATGCAGATTTTATTGCTTATTGATTAATATGATCGAGTTAGCTTGATTGCGGAAGCTTATCTGCTAAATGTTGACCAAATAGTGAGAAGGGTAGCCTGATGGAGACCTTTCAGAGTGAAAATCCTACTACCATTATGGATCTCCCTGATGATTGCCTTATTTTCATCTTCCGAAGGATTTCGTTTGGGTCAGATCGTGAAGCATTTGGGCTAACTTGCCGTAGGTGGCTAGAAATTCAGAATCGAAATCGTCAATCGTTACAGTTTGATTGCTCATTAACCAATTTCAAGCTCCCGCTATCCGTATCTCCTCATACGGTTGACAAAGATGAACTAAATAGGGTTCTGAACCGTTTCCAGCATCTTCAATCACTGTCCTTATCTGGATGCACGGAGTTGGCTGATGCGGCTTTAAAGCAGTTGCAACACTATGGCTCAAGTCTCAAAGCCTTGCACTTAGATTGCTGTTTGAAGATGACTGATATTGGTATTTCCTTTGTTGCAAGTGGTTGTCCTTATTTAATGTTTATAAGCCTCTACCGTTGTAATATATCTGACGTTGGTTTGGAAGCCTTGGCTAAGTCTTGCCTGGGTTTGGAAGACATTAATCTTTCATACTGTTCTTCCATTACTGATCAGGGCATAAGTTTCATTGTTCAGAATTGTGTTAATCTTCGTGCCATGAGAATTAACAATTGCGAGGGCATAAATGGTGTTGGGTTTAGAGGGTGTTCACAAACTTTAGCTTATTTAGAAGCTGAATCTTGTGGGCTTAAGCCTGAAGGGATATCAACTATTGTTGGTGGAGGAGGGCTTGAGTATCTAAATTTATCGAATCTTAGTTGGTCTATCCGTGGAGATGGGTTAGGAGCAATTGGGGCAGGATTTGCAACAAGGCTTCGATTTCTCAATCTGAGACTATGCAGAACAATAGGGGATGAATCTGCTGCACTTATTGCTAGGGGCTGCCCTTCTTTGGTAGAGTGGAATTTGGCTTTGTGCCATGAGATTAGATTTGCAGGCTGGGAATCTATTGCCTTGAATTGTCACAATTTGGAAAAACTCCATGTGAACCGGTGCAGGAATCTATGTGACCGTGGATTGCAAGCTTTGAAGAATGGTTGTAGGCAACTCTGCGTCTTATACATGAGTGGATGCACTCGTGTTAGCTCATTTGCAGTTGAGTTATTTAGGCTATCAAGAGGCGATGTGATCATCAAGGGAGAGGAAAATTTAACCATTGGCCCAACTTGGGCACATAAATGGTGACTGAAAGAATTTGGAAAATATTACTCTTTCCCAGGAACACAATGGTAAGGCGTCATATACCTGGAACTCCTCATATGTCGGCCTCAAGAGGGAGTCATACCGAGTTGTTGTGTAATCTTGATAGCCTGAACTTCATGTCCTCTGAGTTCCTAATTCCATTTAAAAAAGGTTTATGAATTTTAGTCAGCTTTTTGGCCTAAAAGCATATATCTGCAGAGTGAAGTCCATCAGCTAAGCAAAACAGGATGTTCAGAGAAGACGTAGATAAAATTGTATTGGTAATATAAGTGACTCAATTATGCAATGCACGCATATGCATTGCCTTCAATTTTCGCAGCTTCTACTTATGTAATTTAGTTCTTTCATCTGAAATTTATCTGAGATCCGGCTTCTGGTTGTCATCATGTATTTTGGTTATTTATCTGCCTTTCTTGCATCAGAAGAGCGCTGATTTCCAATTGAGTATGATCAGATATCTGTGCCTGTGGCATATAATGATTGAGGGTGTGATTTAAAAAAGAAAGAAAGAGATGCTGATTAAAGATATTTTCTGATTTGGCTGAAACAGAAGTACAGGGAGAGGCCGCTTGGCCGAGCTTTTTGATGTCGATAAGAAGCTTGAGGAACGCAGGATCACGTATTTCAATTATTCAATGCCTACAGGAATTGCATAACTCATTGCATTTCCCTTTGCCCTTCACCACCCCCTCCAAAAAAAAAAAAACAGACAAGGGAAAGAAAGCACCAAATATTGAGGGGGAATCAGGAAAAAATGAAGCTAAAGAGCATAGAATGAAATCTTGTATAATTGTCTGTGGAATATACTAGTGAGCTGTAAGATGGAAATATAACTTGTTTGCTTACAAGACTAAGGTCAAGTACATTTGGATCTCCCAAACCCTATTTCGATACAGTTCATCGTAGGTGGCGGCCACAAGACAAGACACAAGGCCGACATTCTTTTAATCCTCACAATTCCCCTATTTTCACCGATATTCTGCCATGTGTTCCAAGCCTATGACATACGAGTTGCTATTAGCCTGGGACGACTTGTGAAGGAGGATATAGCATCTCGGGTTCATACAACTACAATATAAAGAGCAAATGCCTCTTTGTTGTGTAATACAATCTTTTTGCTTGCAATTTTATTAGAGATGTCAAATTTCGAATAAAGTCTTTTTTGAGTTGTCTTATACACATTTGGGAGGAAGCCATGTAAAAGCTTTAGGCAAAACCTTTTCTTTTTCTCCTCTCGAAGGTAGCCACTAGTAATAGTATGATAATTATATGTTCGTCATAAAGGCAACAACTACTATGGTCATCTTGCGGGGATTAAAGTCAAGACATACAATTTTATCAAACTAACAAAACTCATAAGAGATAGACAATTCTTTTTTTTTCCCCTCTTGATATACCAATCTAAATTTCAATCATACATTTTTTTGGGGGGAACCGATGCCAATGATGGGCCAATTTGAGATCATAAGAGGATCTGAGCTTCCTCAGCAAACAAAAGGTTGTGCTCGAGTAAAGATAAAAACCCCTCCACCACCAACAGCGCGACCTAGAAGCATGTTGTTGTCTAAGTAGGACAGGTAATACAATCCTCCTACCGACCTCCTGAAATACCAATACGTCAATTTTCATCTCCATGTATAAGAAGAAATGAGATTAGGCTGGTTGAAAACGAGATACGAAAGAATTACATACCTCTGTGACACTGGGCTATTGACAGGGACCTGAGCTTTGAACGATCGGATAAACTGTAAAATCTGCAAGTAGGCATTTTCCACACCTTTCAGCTTAATGAGGATTTCTAACTTAAACAGAAGACTATTTCAGACTTGGAAATTAAATAAAGCAGGCAGAGATCAAAAGTAAAAAGTAAGAACTCTTTTTTCCCTTGGGGGAGGGCGAGGGATGGTTTGAGCATTCCTGATAACTATGAGTGTAATTCATTTGAGGCACATTAAAGAAGCTCGTGTTTCTGGAAGGTTAAAATATGGCCAAACGACCATAAGATGACGGATGAACATGACGTTGAGCTTTTAGTTTAGTGCAAAATGTTATATGGAGGTGAAATATTTCAAAAAAATACAGGCCTTGAAAAGGGCTGCTCTGTTTGAATACCTGTAAACTTATATATGTTCGTGGTAGTAGAGCCGGAGCTATGAGAGCTTGTAACTGCTCGCTTATGCGAATGTCTTGAAGATTAATCTATTAAAACAAACATACAAATTTCAAAGACCAGAGGAACTCTGATAGTCTGACATATGATTTGAGGAGGAAAAGTTACAAACGACTAAGCCTCTCTAGCTTTAACAGCTGGACCACTCAAGAGACGACAAACTGACCTCCTCAAACTGAAGGTAGATATTACGTCGTGAAACCACAGAAAATTTTGCAGAGACAAGTAGAGTAGCACCTTCATTATCCTGATAACCATAAAGTTCTGTTAATAGTCGGGATAAATGATCCCTGAAGAAATACAAAACAGATGAACTCATGCTCTCCCATGAAACCACTGTCAACTAAGGATAGTGCAAGATAAGCAAGTGAAATTCACCTCTAGTAAGTTCTGAATGCTCCACTTGATAATATTTCTTACAACACCTTCATTTGATTGACTGCGGCATTCAAATTTCTGGAAAATCTGCCCCACCTACCATCATACCAATAGATAACTACAATTGAAAAACAAGACTCTGTAAGGCACAATGTCCACTGCTGGAAATTTCATTTCTATGAGAAAAAGAGAACAAAAAACAAAGCTTCAAAGACTATTTGCACTCGGCAGCAGCACTACAATACAAGCGTCAATGTGATCGGAAGAACCAAAAGAAAAGATATATTCTGCGGACTATGTGCTATATTAAAATGCTGTCAATACCTGTAAGAAGGGAAGCCTATTGGCAGCTTCAAAAGGACAAGAACATCAGGAGCAGAAGTGTACTGCAATCGCCATGTACCATCCAACTTTTCCATGTCTACAGGCTCGCCAGCTTCATATCCTTCCACAATTACCTGTGTATGTCAAACACAGTAAGTATGGTCAAAGTGTCATCCAATACCCACCTTTTTAACTTCCAATTAGCTCAATATAACCTTATGCAAAATCATAACTGGTGAAAGGAGAACCAGACCATGGCCTCTTCAATGGAAGAACGTTGTTCAGCCGTTGTTTTGAGCCCCCTTTCCGTGTCCTGGATTATATTCAACAGATCGTGCTTTTTGTCTCTAATTCATAATTAATAGTCTAAAATATCAAACAGTATGAATTAGATTATCATGGAAATAACTAAAACAAGAATTCAAAAGTCACACTAGCAAAGGGAACAGGTATATCAACCGGAGCAGCATAGTTAGTTGAGCTCGCAAAGCATTGCCAGGATGTTTGTTTATGATGTTTTCTCACATCCACGGGAGTTGGAATGGAAAGATTTATCCAACAGGAAACTTTCATCGGCAGACACAATAAAGGAGCCATAACAAATGCCATACTACAAAACAAAGAGATTTGCATTATGCAAACTAGCTTAATGAAGACCCAAACAATTATTCGACTTGGTGACAAACACGGAAGATTCTGAGGCATAATAGGCAATGTAATCACTCCACACATAGAACTAACGATATCTAGTCTGACATGAAATTGGATATTAAATAGAGGAGCTCTTATGATGAAATTAAGTAAAGTTCCATAGCAGAAACCAATTTGCAAATGGGAAATCATGGATTGATGTATCAGCATGAGCTTGTGATTGAGGGGAAGAAAACAGAAAAATCTTTCCACAGTATCATCAAGGTGTTAGATATTTACCCAGATTGAAAGGACTATTGAACCTTGAATTAGCACTCAAAAAGTCATCTTTTGGGTTTTCTTTTTCTTTTTCCTTTTTTTCCTTGTTTCAAATGGGTTTGTTTTTCTTAATCTCCATCATTCAAACTCATCAGTTGGTAACCATATTATGTTTTTGGTTATTACCCTTTTTAACAATTCCCAATTAATATATCATATTCTACCCTAATGAAAAAGCTGGAACCTTCCTGTACCAATCACAATATGCCAAATTTCTTGAACCAAATTCCATAAAATTCAAACAATTTTGGTTTGAAACAATAAAAGTAAGAACCTGCGGCGAGAACACATTCTCTGGGCTGTAAACCAGCACCAAAATGAAAATCCCAAATGCAATATCCATACCTAATAAAAATACTAAAATGACTGAAATAATAACACGATATAGATGCATAATGGAGAAATTCAGCAAAATACCTAGCGGATAAGATGCAAAAGTTAGCTCAGAATATGACCTCAACACAGTGGAATCAAAGTTGGGTGGAGTTGGAGGGAGAGGGAGAGGGAGAGAGGACTGAGGGAAGACCGGGGGGGAGGATATAAAGTATGAACTGATGGGCTACATTAATGGGAATTAGAATAGTTGTGAATTTTTTTCTAAATCATCTCCAAAATTTACAAAAAACCATTGTTTTTTTTTTTCTGAAAAAATCATTTTTAAGAAGAAAATAATAATATATGGATATAATTTTTCGAAGAGTTTAAAATATCAATGTCATAATATATTAAGGAAATCAAATATAATGTGTATTTTATTTGTTTAATAGTTTTTTGGAATCTGACTATTGTGAATGGGTTGAAAATTATATATATGTACACTTTTGGATTTGACCTAAATAACAATGGGTATCTTTGGTGCTTTAAACTCGAACCTTTTAACTTGTGCTTGAAAATTAGTAGACTCGGACCTAAATAATAATAGATACCATAAATATATAATATACTATGTAAAATTTTAACATGAAATAATTCTTTAGCTACGATGAAGAATTGGATTTCTATTTTTAATGCTTAATTAACGGGTCTAAAATACATTTAAAATAAAATTTTTAAGGATATTTTGATATTACGATAATTTTTAGCACAAAAATTCATTTAGAGTTAGATTTCTAAATTATAGGTAGGTATATGGCTTTCTGTATTGAATTTATAAGTTAGTATTTTGAAGGATATAATATTTTTAAAAATAAGCAAATTTTTTTAAAAAATCTTACCAATTTTCATCAATTTAAATTTTCTCCACATATTTACAACGATTTATTTTTTCAATATTTTCTTTATTGTTACTCATCAGTCATCACCAAAGTGTTGTGCCCATCATCCATTGCGCCGTCGCCGCCGTGGTTGAAGCTGCTAATCTCCGCCGCCGCCGCCGCCTCCGTCCCGGCGATCTGGTGTGTACCATGCCTTTTCCTCTTTACATCTTGCCCACTCCCTCTCTTCGCTTAAGGGATTCATTGTCGAAATTTGCTCTACAGATTTTCGACTCATTTGATGCATTTTATCCCCATTTCCCAGTTCTTTTGATTTCATTTATGGGGCAACGTGGGTGGAGAGTTTTGTTGAAAGTTGAAAATTTGATCTTTGTCTCCTCCATAAATCCCTGATTGTGGTTCTTAACTTGTAGGGATTTGGGAGAATTTATTGATAGGAAGAATTGGCACCTTGCGTTGTGGAAAATTCAGCCACTCATCAGATTTGTTTAGTTTCTGAGTTGTCTTCCACTTGGGTTTTCAAGCTCTATAATGGAAGACCACAACTTAGATTCTGCTGTCCATAGGAAACACCAGGCAATGCTTGAGCGTCTCTCGAACCGCCACCAATCTCGTGCACGAAGCAAGGAGTCAGATTCATCTCCATCTTTTGAATCCACCGAATCATTCCTTGCTAGATTCTCTGAGCTCAAGCAATCAATTGCTTCTGAATTGGATCAAATTGAGCAAACCCCTGAATCTTTTACTAAATCAGACCTCGATAAAGTTTCTGCTCGAGTTTCTAATCTTGAGAAGTTGGTTGCAGAGAACTCGTACCATTTGCCTTCTTATGAAGTCCGTGCATCTCTCAAAACTATATCCGACTTGAAGGAATCCCTTGAAAAGGTCGGTTTGAAACTTGTTCCTAGGAAGAAGTTCTCTTTCAAAAGCAAAGCTTCAAAGCCAAGCCAGCCGGTTGCGGCTGTGGAGAAAGCTGAAAATGAGAAATCTAATTCAGGTTGTAGTGAGACCAAAAGTTTTGTGTTGGATACCCCTGGATTTAGGGGAAGGAGGGTGAGGTTTTAGTGGAGAATTTGACGGGCAAGGATACGGGGAGTTCACATTGTCAGATCTTGTTTCTTGTGATGTGAGGCTGATGGGGAGATCAAGGGCGATATTCATCCATAGATTAAGGAATTGCAAAGTTTATGCAGGCCCTACACTGGGATCGGTGTTGATTGATGATGTCAAAGACTGCGTCTTTGTGTTGGCATCACATCAGATCAGAATTCATAATGCTAGAGGGTGTGACTTCTACTTGAGGGTAAGGAGTCGTCCCATAATAGAGGACAGCAATGGTGTGAGGTTTGCTCCTTATTGTTTGCAATACGATGGAATTGAAGATGATTTAAGGGAGTCAAGACTTGACGAAGAGACTGGGAATTGGGCAAATGTTGATGATTTTAAGTGGTTACGCGCTGTGCAATCTCCTAATTGGTCTATTATGCCTGAAAATGAACGGATAAGCACGTTTTCTATATCAAGTGCTGATGGATGATGCAGCTATTGTGTTTTCAGTGGAATACTACCTTTATCCCTGGGCTGCAATTTGAGTTATTGTCTGGAGAAAGATTCAAGTATGTTTATTATTATTGTCTCTAATCTTGTCTGAAGGATGCATGCTGTATGTGCCTTCTTTTCATCAAGTTAAAGAGAAACAGTTTCCATTAGCCATCTTAAATCAGTTTGTTTCCGGTGGAACTGTTTGCATTTTTCTGTGATTTCTTTTGTTGACCTATCAATCGTGTGAAATTGGACCTGTTGATAAGGCTGTTTGCTAGAGTATTTGTGCCGGCCACAGAGCATTTCACATTCATAATTTTCAGATAGAGATATTAATTCCTGATGAAGATGATTTGCCTATGTGAGTTTGTCAGAGTCTTATGGCTTTAAGATGTGTTGTATTTGTAGTCCTTTCTGTTACTCAATAGCTCAAAATAAGGTGCCGAAACATATGAAAAATCACTTCCTGATTTTACTCTCTCATGAATGTTGATTCAGCATGACATTCGCTTTGTTCAAATTCTACTTGAAACTGCTTTCAAATAATAGTCGTATATAGCCTTTCTCAAGTGATTGACTGGAGTTGGAACTTTTGATGGCCTTGTGGGATCATACACTCGTAAGATGTATTTTGAGGGCAAGAATCTCAATCTGGGACATGTAAATTTGAAACTCTAGTTCTGTGTTAGTACATTCTTGTGCCAGATCATTTTTGGTTCTCATTGCAGCATTGCTTATGCATGCCTCACATTCTATCCTACTGGACGACCTTACATAACCAAGATATTCTTCTCAAACAACTTACACATGCATTACATTCTATCCTGTGTAGATTCTTAACCTGGAATCAAGATTATCTCCAACTTGTACAGCCTTCTTTGTGTCTTATTCTTGTTTGGGGCATGCATCCTCTGCAATGTGCACAATAGTGTCTTGGTTGTTTTACAATCTTAGCATAAAATGGCACACAGGAATGACTGGACTTTGTAATTAAGCTTTAGACTTTTATTTGCACGCAGATCTGAAAAATTAAACCACCTACCATATCAGAGATACTATACTGGGATTTGGCTTCTTAACTGCTGCAGTGCTGCCTCCCCCCAGGCGGATTTGAGATGTAGATATGGATATGGCATCTCCATGATGCTCATTGACAGGATCTCACCTGAGAGAGTTGTGTGATGTAATGGAAAGGAGGTTAGGTAGACACAAGGCCGGACGACAAAAGGGTCAGTTTCTTGAAAACAACTTCATTAGACCATCCCATTCAAGAACTTTAGTTTTCAGATTTTATCCGCTTGGTGGATCCAAATACAATGGTCTTTTAAAAGGACATCTTTCATTAGGCTCTTCAACTCTTTGCAGAACAAAAGAAAGCCCCCTCTTTTGTACACATAATGGTGGTTTGGACGGTTGTGTCCTGTTTTTAATCTTTTGATGAGACCTTAAGGGCTAAACTAAAGAACAATAGACAGTACATAATAAATCTGTGCAGAATGCTGTTCACCAAACTAGATAAGGTCTGAAGAATAAGATTGCAAAGTTGTGACGGAAGTGACAGTCAAATGCATCATGGTGCTCTGCAGACATCATCTCAAGATGGTTCAACATAAAATACATTTGACAAAAATATATGTTTGCTGCTACTATATCTATACTCTTCAAAAGAATTAATTTTTGAAAAAATTCCTATCTCATTACAGCTATCTGCATCTCTGTGAAATTGAGCATATTTGGCCTGCTTGTCCAATTTCGGTCACTCGAAATCATCTTTGACGCCACAACTTTATTTCCAAGTAGATAGTTGCTATAAACAAAATTGCAACAATAACTGCATAGGTTGCAGACCAACTGAGTCCCTCCATACCTAAACGAATCCCGTAACATACATTGGAGATTGCAATGATAACCAAGATCCTGCCAGAGAAATGGTGGTACCAATTCCAATATTTCCTCAGCTTTGATCCTTTCCGTGGCCTAATCAAGAGAGCCATTACCTACACAAATAAGTGGACACTTATTTTTATGTGACTAATAGTGATTAGTCATGTATCCTTTGTTTCTCTTTCAAGGTAAATGTAGGTGGGAATGGGTCATACCTGAAGGCAGCCAAGCAGAAAAATAGTGATGCCAAGGTTCTTGTGGTTCTCTACTTGTGCACTTGTGGATCTCTCTAAATTAAATCCTAAGATGAAACCAACTAGTCCAAATAGGAAGCTCATGATTTGAATGGCAGTGTGAGAATAAAACCAGATTGGATCCCACTTCCTCAAGTACCTCGCAGCCATTGTTCCAATTGGCATCAAGATTCCCCAGCCTATCATGTTTAGAGCTCCGTGTGTCCTCCGTAGTCCAGCATACGGCCTGTTCTGTGCTTGACTTATCCCTGTTGCATTAAGAAGACCAATAAAATTTTTTCCCTTGATGGTTTTATGAACTGTTTGGAGAGTGTGGAATTTGCGGAAATGCTAGTGACTTTTTCTAACATGCTTTCAATAAGGTTTTGCCATCTCATTGGTTTTTCATTTGTCAATTCATGACATGAAGATCTTGCTGTTGGTAAAGAGCGTAGAAGTTCTGGAATGGCCATTTGACATTTTCTAACATAAGCCAATGGTTGATTTTCTCGTGTTGTGAGTACGGAAACAAAATAATATGTTACTGAGTTGATGCAGCTGGAGTCGTAGAAGCTGCTTGGAGAATTATTTTTAGTTCTGTGAATACTGAATGTAGGGGGCTGGGCTGAATCCCTTCCTTATTCCCACAAGGAGGGGGTGGGGAGTAGTCAATGACCACAAGAAATTCCTTCTTTGTTTTCTTCCCATCACACTAAGTTATACACTTTCCCCTAACCCACCCCCTCCCTGAGAGTGGGTGAAAAAACTGTAAGTGAATTTCTCCCTTATTTCTTTCTCCTTGTCTTCTGTTTCTTCTTTTTATTTTTATTTTTAGCTGTCAAGGTTTCCTTTATTCTTTCTTCTTGCATTTTCAGACTGTTATCTGCCATTTCAATTCTGAAGTCTCCCCATTCCCCCATTCCCCCAGGGGTAGGGGATTGTTAAATTCTTGTTTGAAATGTCTTTTAATCTAAAACTGTTCTTCATAGTGTTGTCAGTCCATGAACAATTAGTGCAGAAGTTGTAGTCTCAAAGCAAATAATTAACACAATTTATCATTACCTTTATCATAATTCAATGAGGTGCTTATTTGGTCTCTGTGCTTGGTCAACCTGTATCCATCACTGGCATTTGGTCGCTGGCTGATGGGCCCCACAGCATAGATAACCTCAGTTCGAGGCTTTACTGTGCTGAGCTGGAAGGCCAAATAGATGCGTTTGGAATGCATAAATGCTATTGTTGAATTCTCCATCAAATTGAGCTCACCCTGATTCGGCTGCACATTGTTGGGATCCATACCCTTCAAGTAATATTGCTTGATGATGCCGGTTCCATTCTTAAACACCCATCCCACCATTGCACTGGACCCAATCATCTGCCCATTGGGTGAGAACCCGATGCCTACCCAGGAGTATATGTTTGGTGCTGACAGTAGGAAGCTCCACAGATCTGGTCCTGCCACTGCATACTGGAAAGGAGTGAACTGAGAAAGGTAATTGAAAAATAGAATGTATTATGAGACCTTGGTCCAGCTGTGATGCTTGCAGAAGTAAGGTTGCCTACATCTAGATCCTCCCTAAACCCCACGAAAGTGGAACCCACAGTCAGAGTTGGATTATGGGACCTTGGTCAAAGGCAAAAGCAATCAGACCTTTCTCATTGCGTGATGTTTTGATTTGGTTTCTTATGAAGCATTGGTCAAGTGGTTGACGTTGAGCTGGTGCTAACTGCCACGGCTCCTATGTTGATGTTCAAGCCCTCACAACCCCCCAAAAAAAAAAAAGAAAAAAAAAGGTGTAGCCATGATAATTGACAATGTGGAGGCCATGACCTTAAGAAATCTGCATCTTATTGCTTGTAGGCCTTTGAAGGAAAAGAGGTTGAATTTGGCGGACTTACCCGGAGGATGTAGCCTCTGGATTTCCAGACAGGTTGACAAACCATATAAGTGGTGTCAAAGTTAACAATGCCATTAAAGTTGATCTTCTTGTTCTTGCAGGAATCTGAACTCTGCGAATGCACGGGAGAAAACTGGTTTAAGAAGAGAAAGATGATGAAGATGACAAACGCTACCTGGTTCATCTCTCCCTTCTTCCTCTTCCTCCCTGTATGGAGAATTGTTCTGCAGATGGGAGTTTTTATTTATTTTTTGTTTGTTTTGAATGAAGGCTATGTGGTGGTGGTGGGTAACAATCTCCCACTACAGGATTGAGAAGCGGATGACCATGTCAGATGCCTTCTCGTTTGCCGTCGGATTCTGATTTCGGAGTTAAAATATTGCGAGAACTGGTATCCTAATCATAATGAGAGAGAGAGAGAGAGAGAGAGACAGAGAGAGGGTGGCCTGTTGGATCAGTGAGATATAGTATTATTCTTAGTTAAATAGGTGAGGCTTGTTATTTATCTGTGTTACATGAAGAGGAGCAATTTCTTTTGTTTGTCTACAATTTGTCTTCCTCCATTTTCCGTGATTCTTTGACAATTATGCTGGATTCTGCTGTCTTAATTACAGGATCTTCATTTCTGACAACAGTTTAGCATGTCACAATTTAACTTCATAAATGTTATCTCAACTTTATTTATGTGAGTCTCTTGAAATTGATTTTTGCTGCCTGTAGAGGCAAGACTGCTTGCATTTGCCGCAGACCTCACAAAAGTGGAGTTCACGTTGAGAGTTGTAGTAATTTAGGACCTATTCGTTTCAACTCGTTAAAACTAAGCAATTATAGCAATTATAATGTTTACGAGCTGTTACGTAGCTGTTATAATTAGCGGTTATACCTGTTATGAGTTGTATAGCGGTTATAAGTCAGTTATAGCGGTTACGAGTGGTTATAAACTGTTATAATGGTAATAATAATATTAATAATTAACTTTTTAATAATAATGACAATAATAATAATAATAATATTATTATTATTATGAAGTATTGAGAGCAATAATGAAAATAATAATAATAATTATAATCCATTAATAATAATAATAATGATAATGATAATAATTTCAATAATAATAATAATAATAATAATAATAATAATAATAATAATAATAATAATAATAATAAAAATTATTATTATTATTATGAAATTGTCGAAAGAGTACTATAACGATGACAACGACGATCATTATAATAACAAGTTATAACAACGATAATGATAATAACAATAATAATTATAGTAATGATATTAGTAATAATAATAATAATAATAAATTTTTCTTAATAATAATGATAATAATATAATTAAACAATTATTATTATTATTATTATTATTATTATTATTAGTAGTAGTAGTAGTAATTATAATAATAATAATAATAATAATAATAATAATTATTATTATTATTATTATTATTATTATTATTATTATTATCATCATAAATAATAATCATCACAATAATAATAATATGAGTTTATTAGTTGTTATAGTGGGTAGCTGTTATAGCGGTTATAATTAGTTGTTATGAGTCGTTATAACGTTTATGAGCGGTTATGAGCGGTTATTGGCATTTATGAGCGGTTATGAGCTGTTAGTGGTTATAAACGTTTTTATAAACGCTAATTCAAACAGGACCTTAGTAGGTCACAAATCTGTTAATCACAACAGCGATAATATTGCTAAATATGTTGAATCTACTGAAACATGGAGTTTGGGAAGATAACGATACATATTACTACAAAACTTGTTATATCTTTTAACAATGCGAATACACATTTTATAAATAACATGAGGGTTTCAGAGGGAAAACAAAAACAGAAAATATTCTAACTATAATTTCAGGACTTATTTGCACCCAATTTTTATCAAAAAATTTGTAGCCGAAGATCAATTCTAGAAGTTGCTTTCAATTTTGCAATCAAGAAACTCTCCAAATGCATTCATCTTCTGATGTCGGTTTACAGATCTAATTCTATAAACACCCTCTGAATGGTAGTAAATCTAATACAATCGATCATTAGATAACAGCCGATGCCTAATTAAGGGCAAAATTTGTACAACCTAGGGGAAAGATCCACAACTCGGAAATATATCAAAGCACAATCATTCTTATAAGGGGAAAATAGCTGACATTCTTGGACATAAGTTTCTAACATAAGGAAAAAGATTGAAATAAAAATAATTCAGCCCAGTAGCAGCAACGAATGCACCAGAATGGCCTTTGCCTAGTGCCTAGGGACATTCCTTGCATCTTCCATCTAGGGAAGCTGAGTTTGGATCCTGCTAGAAGCACGGAGGACACTTCTCTATGCGTATGAGCTGAGAATATAAATTGCAGCCACGTCAGTCGTAGAACTCCGCTCATATCACCACCTCAAACGTGCCACAGGGTTGACATCGGATATAAAGAGCTGTTAGATCAAATATAGTTTCGATGCAGAACTCAGGTTTCAATCTGCAACCTTTGTCAAGATGTTCTTCATGAGCCTCCGCCAATCGATCCCTCAACAAGGTCAGGTTAACCTAGTTTCAAAGGAAAATGAAATTGGAAAAACAGGCTTAAAGAAGTCATCAGAACTAATCTAGGAAGCACGGACTCGGATAGGATTTATGGATACGACACAGCAACTCGATATATTTGGAAAATAAGTATACAACCCGGAACCCAACACGTTTATTGTAAATTAACCTAATGTTTGCACAAGGGAATGATAAGAGGTTAGTTGCTGACTGAATCAAAACAGAAATAAATTAATCTAATATTTGCATAAAATTCTTGACAATTCTATCATAATAAGTTGCGACCCTATCTTCACTTCCTTCCGCCAGTAGATTTTACAGCAGTGAGATGAATACAATAAATTTAGGCATGGAATTGTCTACTGCATAATGCTAGACAGACAGAAAGAGTGAGCAAAGATGGCAATACCTCATCTCCTTGGTTGAGCTTCAACTGACACAGACTACAATAAATATGATGGCGATTCTCTTGTAACTCTCCTTTCTTGCATACTGGGCACCAGGTTTGCTCTTTCCACACCTACAACCATAGGAGCTTCAAAATTTTAAGTGCATAATGGCCAACCACATCAAGATTAAAAAAATTTAGAGTAAAAGGTTTTAAATGTAGTTCAAATGCACACATCACGGTAGAAATATTACACACCAAAGAAATCTCTCACAACTAGTGGCAGCATTAAGAACATATTGCTCAGATAATATTACAAGCAAAAAGTGAACTGATACTCTGGAAGGCAGCCTTCCTGACATCAACATCTCAGACACACATGATCAATACAGAAAGGCAACTCTTTGATCGTTACAAGCACTCATTAGAGCAACCTAACAAAAATGAACACCATCATCAGATGGTTGATGGCATATATCAGAAATTAAGTCAACATTCATGAAAATTTTGGTTGTTATACGGCAATCCGGATTCTCATTTCAAAAGTAAGGCAACCCACATGGCAGCAGATAAGCACAATGTCTACCCATTTGAAAGTATTGAGGTTTCTACGTAACCACTGCACTCAGGAGCATCAGTTTTACAAGTCATTTGCCATTAAAGTGCACTTGTGCACAATTAAACAGTATTAGGAATATCTGAAGGTTCAAACTTCTCAAGTAAAACTCGTAGCCCAATTAGTGTGATCGAGATATCATACAATGACTATACCTTTACGTGACTCTTCTTTTATATTGACACGAGCAGTAAGTGTCTATTCCAAATGACTCTTCTTTTATATTGACATGAGCAATATGTGTCAATTCCAAATGAACTACAACCATAAATGCAAAGATATTTTTTAAAGCAAACTGGCAACAAAAGCAATGAAGACTAACCAAGTAGTGACATTAAACAGTAACTGTTCCAAAAGTTTTCAAGAGATCGTTAAGCTTTGTGCATCTTTTAACATAGATGAACATAGCATGCGGTAAGACAGGTACATTACAAACATCCAGGAATTACTGAAAAGCAGGTCATGCTCACCTATACCTTCAACTTCTATTACATACCTTTCCATCATTCAACTGCATATACTCCTCAATGGCAGAGGCCAAGTACTCGTCTTCTTCATCCAAGGCAATTGGTCTTTTCACTTCTGGGAAAAGTCGGACAAATATAAGATTTTAACAGCTCTTAACAGCTCTGACCAATCAAATGGCAACCAGACTACTGAATTTTTAATTTTTGTGTTTTTTTCTTTCCAAAGGGGAGCGGGGGGTGTTGCGACTTGTGAGTGAGATACAATAAATGTCAATGCTCTAATAGCACTAAATCAGAATATTGAGCTTCATTGGACCAGACAGCTGCATTTATAAAATATTCCATGCTAAAAGCCCTAATAAACACTTAGCTTTTGGTAATCTTTTTCCATGCACAACTAAAAGCATTAATATCAAACATGCGAAGTATATGCATATACAGTAAGGAGATATATGATGCAGGTTCTAGAACAAATCTCCTGAACATCCATGTATATATAAACAAGTAATTACCAATGCAAGCCATGAAATTTTGAGAGGAAAGTAGAAACTAAAAAGGCCATGTAGGAATAGATGCTCAAGTAATCAATTTCATCTGCTCAAGGCTGGGTAAAAGTAAATCCCACAGCCTTGCTATTACTCATATCCAGACGACAAATAAAGAATGAGCTTGATTTTCCTATGTACATCATAAATATCAGAAACGGAGTCCAATCCTAAAATTCACATAATAACCACTCTTTCAGGGAGAATCCCAATTATGCACTCAGAAAGGTTTCAGAGAGACCAAATATTACATTTTTATAATCTTCAATGCTAGAAAGAGTGGAGCTCACCTGTTTCATTCAGTTCCGTCTTGATATCCTCATAGAATATCCTTTGCATTTCCAGAAGTATCTCTTCACATTCGCCTAGATAAGCTTCATGGAGACCATCATATTCCCATAAAATATCATCTTCTCCAGACCGAGAACCAAGCTCTGAAGGATGGGAAGGCTGGTCCTTTATTCTCTTCAACTCATCAGAAACAATATCCTGAAGAACAGACTTGATGCACTCCTGCAAACAATTCATAAAGTAGGGAAATATGAGTAAAGGTATGTTACTAAGCTAAAATCCTAAATTAACTTTTACTTGGTGTACCTGACAAGAAACTGTAGTTCTTAAATTAAGGTAATACAACAATGCAGAAAATCACAACAAGTGTTCAATTGGAAGTTATAGGACCCCAAAAGTGAAAGAAAGCCAACAAAAAGGAACAAGGAATAGATTAGCAAAACACAAAAGTGAACGGCTGGATGAAAGCGTGTGAAGGGTGAAAATCAATGTTCTTCCATATATATACCCAAAGGCACAGAATGCTTAAACTAGCTTAAGGCCGACAGTTAGGGACAGTAACCTCAGAATATCCAACATTTTAAAGCTAGGTTTTTATAAATTACACATTCCATAGAGCCCAGTGAGTCAGTGAGCTTTGCTTTCTATGCAAATGGAAGAATACAGAATCTCAAACATTAATCAAAAGCACGACCAACTTCAGTTTCACACAACCTTCATTTATCAATTGTATGCACAAAAGACTATAACTAAATCAAGCCATATCAATGACTGTCTGTGTACTGCGAGTCAGGCAAAGAGAGATTGTGGTTTCTCTGTTTTTTTTTTTTTTTTGGGGGGGAGGGGGTGTTCCATCTAACAACCTTCTCCAATGTTCAGACTTATGACATAACAAATGATCAAGATTCCAGCATCAACTGCAGGAAGTCCATCACTCTTACTTAATGGGAACGACAAATCAACATCAAAAAAGGGCTAAATATGCAAGACAATGTTATTGTAGAGTCAGTCAGAGCCACCATTCCCACCAACAGCACATCACATCAATGCAGTTCTCTCTGAAGTTCCCCAACACCTCCCCCTCTCCAGATACCTATTTAGTAAAATGCTACTGCAGGCAAATAAGTACTAGCGTCAAAGCTTCACAAACACCCACGCATCTCAGTGAGCACCATCTAAGATCTTTCAAAATATCATAGCTAAGCCCTCTACACCCATCCTCCTTTGTTCCTACCCTCCCGGAGCCTTCTAGTCTCTCCTTCAAGTTATCTCCCTGTTTGCTTCTGCCCATCCCTTTTCCCAGTTTTCCTCTGCCTAACTTGCTTCTCCTCTTTCCCAAGCACCCCATCCTACACCATTTGTTCTGTATCTCACCCATTTCAAGAGGCATGAAGCAATGCCCAGCACCTCATACTAGAGGTGCCAACCAACCTTGCACCTAGTAGATTTAGCTATATACAGCCTTCGATTTTCGTCCAATTTTCTTAGTTAACCTCAATCTCCATATGACAAACACATATGTACCTAAAAGAAAAAAATCCAAAAGCATCACATTGACACATTCTATCCCATGTGCAAGATACAACTGCCCTCTCCAATTCAAAGCAAATTATCAAAATTCAAAAGCATACAAATAACACAATCACAGCACCAAGTAAAAATAGTAGAGAGCTTTTTCTAAGTTAATGCGCAAACCTTTTGGGACCCGGATTCACGGAGGGGCAACCTTAATTTCCAAAGCAAGCGGCTTCTATCTTCCCTCACCCTTCTGCAACAACTCTCTCTTAGCTATGCTTCATCCAAAAAAGGAATCAAATGAAAATGGGTACTATCCAGAAACCAATAAAAGAAGAAATAATCAAGAATCAAGGGCTTTACCTTCTCTTTCCAGGTGAGATGATGGTGGGTATTTTTGTCGAGTTTGTAATAATTAAGGGTTTTGAGAGGTTGTCTTGCAGGGCAAAATTGCTTCTTTTCCCCATCCATTTCCAAACAATTCTGCCCCGCTTACAGACAGAGAAAGAGGGAAGATGGGATTTTTATATATATATATACTTGAGAATGAATTGATGAGAGAAGAATTCTTAGAAATGGCGCCCCGGACGAAGGTAGAAGAAACTGATTCAGCGCGGCAGTAAATGAAATGGCCATCGTCGCTACGACGCCGTATTATCGTACGGAATGACAAACGTGTGCCTAAACGCTGCGGCTTGGAAATCCTTTTGTTTATGTTTTCATAAGGGAAATTTATACATTAAAAAATTCTATATTTTTTCTCTCTCTGTCTCTCTTTTATTCCATAACTATCATTTGTTTACATGTTGTTAAGGTATATATTTTTGTTGTTGACTTATTGCGCTAAAAGTTTGTGCATATTATGTGCAAAAAGGGACATTGAATCAATCCAATAATTTTCATTCAGTCCGGATCAATATGATTATGATCCGTTGCAATATGCATTTTCAAAAGTTTCCGGTCTCTGGATTTGAATGGGTGCACACCCTTAATTCTGAACATAACAAGCTCTTCCCTATTTTGTAGTAAGGCATAAACTTTTTAGTGAATGGAATGTGTATACTGTTGTATGGTCGAGCCTCAAGTTAAAGACAAATGATCAAAAGGATTACTGATCAGTAAATCAAGCAGTGACCAAAATGGGCAAATAGGCACCAGTAATCTTTCATATATTAACAAAGGAATTTATTAATACAACAAGAGAAAAAGTAAGATTTTTAATAACAGTTTATTCTTTCCAGACAGGAAGGATCCCTTGAGCTGCCAATCTCTTCTCAACCCAAAACACAACCTGTTTTGGTGTGGGTTTCTTTTCATCCACAAGGAATGGCTCAATTGTGCTCACTTCTGATCCATAGGAGGACAGAGAAAACCCCTTTGGACCTATCAATAAGAAGAAGAGATCTGTTCAATGCTCAACATCAGGTGAAAGGTCCAGATAACTATGGAATTTTACTGTAACTGTAAGTTATAACCCATGCAACACATTAACTACCATTTTTTTCTCGGCCAAATCACACCAAGGAAACTACTTCAACTTCAACAACAACCAAAAAAAAAAAAAAAAGAAACTCTGTATTTGTATTTTTGACATCTTCTACATAGTTTGTTTACTTCACAACTTTGATCATCTCAGAAATATACATCACACATATAGCCTAATAGGGGTATAATTGAACCAAGCTGGTTCACGAGCCGGCTTGTTTTATGGCTTGCCAAGCCTGGTTCATGGCAAGCCTGAGCCTAGCCGAGCTTGTTTGGCTATCTGAGCCGACCCTAAGCCTTATGAATTTGGGCTTGTGAGCTCTGCGAGCATAAATGAGCAGAGTCTAAAGTCTAAGTTGGGGTTTAAGTACTTAAAACTGTTTGTGTAAAAATAATTACTTTAATTGAGAACTACTCCGTTATTGATCACACTACAGCAGCACAACGTCACTTTTTTATATTCCAACCCAAGTTTTCTTTCTTTTTTCCTCTCTTTTCATCTTCTCATATGTACATGTAAAGGCAGAGGTAGAGTAAAGTTACAACCCCCAACCTTATTACCCATTGGTCATTGGCTAATGATACTAGCAACCACATACACACACATTACACCCACTTAAAAATTAATCCAAGGAGGGGAAAAGAAAGAAAAGAAAATGCAGCAAATTAGAAGAACTCGCCTGTAACAGTTCCATCTGGGAAGAATGCCCAGAATGAGTAAGGTTTGCCCTTCTGCATAAATGATCCTTCCAACTGGTCATTTTGGAACAGAAACCAGAATAAGCAACAGATAAAGAGGGGAAAGAAGCTAACATAGATTTCCTTATTTCGCACTTTATAAGCTTTGGAACCTAGACTGTGCATAAGATGGAGATGACTAACTCTATTATCTTTAAAGGAGAGCTCGAGATCAGTAATATCATTTTGTGCTTCCAGGATTGATCGTAGAGCTGGGATCACATCTTCCTCCATCATCTGAGGCAATGGTTTTGCTGGAGCTTTTGCTGCAGGTTTTGGCTTTGCAGGAGATGCTTTTGCCTCCGGCTGTGCTTCCTTTGTCTCAGCAGGAGCTGCTGTTGCCTCCGGCTGTGCTTCCTTTGTCTCAGCAGGAGCTGCTTTTGCCTCTGGCTTTGCTTCCTTTGTCTCAGCAGGAGCTTATACAAGAAAAAGAATCTCATTTCATATTCAAAAATACATATCCAAAGCTGATTCAAATGAACGTTAGAAGGAAATTATTACCAGTGGGAGTGGATGATTCTTGAACAGCAGAGCAGGCAATGAGTTTCCGCGGAGCAGCTGATTTGAGAACCACAAGCTACACCAGAAGTAGAAAGTCAGTGCCCTGAGTATTTACGAAAAGATTCTTCACAGCCAACCCCTAGCCCCCGCCCAAAAATAATGAACCAGCCTGGGCCAGTCCCTTGGCCAGTCTGATCTGTGTAACTACTTGTGCCTTTTCAGCACAGATAAGAAAGTAAATAGGCCCGGACCTGTGGGTCCAACCTTGGCCAGTTTGTGGGCCAAACGGTCCTTTGTGCAGAGTTGCGTTGCATTGTGGGCCAATTGAAGCAACCCATGGACCCACAAATGCACCAACTTAACTTAGGTAGCTTTGTGTAGTGCGGCATGGCAAGCTGGGTCCTACCTGGGTTTGACCCAGTGTTACCTTGCAGACCTATTCATTTGGCCACCATTGCCCACACTTTTTAGAACTACCTCAGAAAATAGCGGGGATTCAGATATTCAGAGTCATGTCCACAGGTCTGTGTTTCCTTTCAAAGGTGTGATATGAAGCACAATACTTTGAAGCTTCCTAAAGATTCTCTAAGGTTCAAACTTTTTATATGTCTCAGTTTTCCTGAATTCTGGACCAGAGCTAAACATGTAATGGTTTTTCTGGAGAAGAATGTTTGCACCAAATGTACAGACATGACCTCTAATTGCGTCACTCATCTACTGTGTAAACAGCTTATTGATAATAGAAGCACAAAGTGCCAATGGAATCAAGTGTTTAAATTTGATGAAATAATTTCCAATGTAAACAGCTTACTGGCATTGGTTTGGCTCAGTTTAATGTATAAATGAAAGGCCTAATGTTAAAAAGGATAAGAACAGCTAGTAAAAAATATTGCAATAAGACAAGGATGGAGTGAAAAGGGATGTACCAGGGAAGGGTCAGCTTGGGAAGGAGCTAGAGAGCAACCACTTGCAACCCAATTGCTACCATTAACATCCAAAATACGAGCTTTAAACAAAGATATCCTGTGCCATAATCAAGCCGTAGAATACAACATCAAATTGTAAAAACTTGAAAGTGAGGACCAGAAGGGTAAGGGAATACGGAATTGATAAAAGAACCTTGAAACTCCCACTGGTGCTAATGCCATTTGCAGTTCGAGTTTCTTCTCAAGAGTGGCTGCTAATTAATCCAAAGTCTTGTTCCTATTAGTCACAGATATTGTTTTGTTTTTCCTTGCGAAGAGAAAAAGAAAATTATCAGGGGAATCAAGGAAGGAGAATTTCTCTGCATCAGCTGAATATTGAAAGAATGGAGAGGCATATCTCTGGAGAATAATATCCACATAATTTTTGGAAAATATATGCCACTGAATTTTTTTTGATAATTTAGAAAACTTCAGTTTCTCTAGTCCCTCATTTGTGGCTAGAAATAGACCCCACAAAGAAGGATAGAAGGTCCAAGCCAGAGAAGGCCAAAAGCTCAAGTCTTTTTCATATTTTGGAGTTCATTGAGCCACTCCACCCAAGCATGCACGTGATATTCACATGCAAACTGCACCAGAGGATGTTTCCCTTCAGCAATGATCCCATTTGTCCACCAAAGAGAACTCGACAATGAGCAGCTCACAATTATCATCGACCTCATTATCAAGTCACCAATTCTTAAGTTATATCATATAAACACTTGTAGTTAATAGTACATGTTGGTGTCTTAGCGATTAGCTCCAAATAGCAAGTCCTGACATGTGTTAATGATAAGTTCACAAGTGATGCTGCAAAGAAATTTTCAGTCTTGATGGCTAAAGTCTACGTCACATGGAACCTTCATTTTAACTTAGTGTATTCGGGTCAAACGATTGACTCTCAAACAAGGTTTTGACACTTGGATGCTTCAAATTAGGCTAAAAATCCGTAAAAATTCTCAAAATTTGAGTAAACAGTTGTAAACGTAACTTACCTGATGGTCCAACTACCATGGCCTAAAGTCAATCAAAGAGCAATTCAGCCAGAGGTTACCACTAAGAAGTGCATAGTTTTGCAATATCTCAAGCCTACCCGCATTTCACTTTACCTACAAAATAGTAACTATATCAAGGAGGTCAAACTATCATGATCCTCGGGTAAACTTGCCAATTACTTGGCACTATCAGTAGCAAGAATAGTGTATAGGTTCATAGGATCCAACTATTTTCAAGAAGTTGTGTCAAATTCTAGTCTACTTTAAAATATCAGAGAGTCACATCACACCAAATGTCCAAGGACAATATGTGTATACTTGGTCCAAAGTGAAGGATCCAAGAGACATACTCACATACCCAGTATTGATTAATGGTTTGATTAACTCATATACAAGAAATACAAGCAAAGTCAATTTTCACAATCCCACTTTATGCCATCAAGAAAAAACACTTTTGTGGCACCAAAATCCCCAAAAGGCATCAACTTTGATAAATTACCCATCTCCAGAAACTTCTCAAATTCAAATGAGATGCATTACATTTATACAAATAACCAAAAAGAATAAGGGACAGAAAATTACTTAAATCTGTAAACCTCGAGAAGCAAGAGAAAGATGATGAAGAAGAATCATTTATGCATCCATACGACCTTCTCTCTCCCCTCAATCGACTTCACCACCTTGTTCATCAATGTTTGAACCCAGATTCCTCCACCTCCAAGGCAACTCCGACAATGATCCCCTAATTTCTGCAATTTCCTCTCCATTCTGAACTTTATCCAATCCCATATGTTTCAGTCCCGTTTACCCTCCAATCCTTGATGGGATTTTTAGCTTTCTGAATTCTGGGTCGTATTTTTATGGCCGGAGGCGGTTGCTGATGCGATGGATTTAGTGCCATTTTTGGGGGTAATGATGGTGGTGGTCTTGGACATGCCGCCTAAAATGAAGTTCGGTAGAGAGAGCTTCAACATAAACTTTATTTAACTCAATTAATCACTTATACTTAGGCTTTGCTCAAGTAATCAACATGAACTAAAGCTAATCAGACCACCTAAAGCTAATCAAACCAGCAGCTCAACCAACTGCATTTGGCCCACCTAATACAGTCCTATTTCTACGGGTTGTGGGTTATGAAGAGATCCTTATGCACCCGGTTATCTTCGGGTAAATTTTTTGTTAACATAGTTCCGTTCATGTATTCTATCTTTCTAGCCTGTGATAAACCTTACCTAATTAGTTAACCCAATATTTGATCCAGATTAGAAGGCTCGCTAACCAGTAAAAACCGAAATACGGCAACTTAGGTTGATTGAAGTTAATGGCAACTTTTGATGAATTTTGTTTGTTGACTAAATTTTGGCTAAACTGAAAGCAAATTAGATGGACCAATTTGGTGATAACCTGGATTCGTTGGATGTCAAACATGAGTTATACTAAATTTAGTGTAGAATAATAGATTTGAGGGTCTACTCTGTTGAGTAGTTGAACTAGATCTGTAAAACTGAATTTTGGGATTGGGACAAAATTTTCGAAGCAAAGAGCTAATCCTCGAGTTCAAGTGATCGATATTTGACACACCAAGTTTTCTTCCATAAGGAGAGAAGGGAAAATGGCTCAATTCTGCAACCTAATTTCATATAGTATAAAAATATACACATTTTGTTAAGTATTTACGCAACATTAACATTACAAAAGCACGCAGTACAAGTGCAAATTCCCCCATGCAAAAAGCTTCCATCCGAGCTCAAAGCGTCAAAACAGCACTATAATTACATGCATCTCAGATCGCTATGGTAAACAATTCCCACTGCCTCATCGATCACCAATCCTCTTTAACAGTGATTTCCAGAAGCTGACAGAAAAGGCGATATCTTCTCAGGAATAATGTTAATTCATTGATTCCTTCAAATTAGGTGCCGGTAGGTTGGCCCGCGTTCCCTTCATTTTGTCTATTGACAACTCTTCCAAGCTGGATACTTACTGAACCATCGGTAGTTGCGGTCGTGGAACCAGGTTGGCTAGAACTGTTGGCCAATCCTCTCAGCCCCTTCTTCTTTTTCACCTTCTCCCGCCACCCCAGGATGCCTGCTTGCACGTGCTCATCAAATATTGCTTTCTTGAAACTACTTCCCATCTTCATGTTTTAAACAAAAAAAAGTATAGAAAGAAAAGGAGAGAAGATTGTGAGTACAGAAACTGAAACTAGGACAACCTTGCTCTAAAATTGCACTTTAGGAAGGTACCTGCGTAACGATGGCATAAAGAGGTAGAGTGCTATAACTGCAGAGAACTTGGATGATAACACTGCAAAAGGGATGTGGAATTAAAGAAGGAAAAATATAATATCATGACAAACACGTATGGGGACTTGAGGGAAAATGTTTTGAGTTTACCCTATGATGAGCCTAGGTATAATATATCGCACTTTTCCCATTATGCAGGAATCGAAGCCATATTGTACCTATTCATGATACATAAACAGAGTTTAAGAAATGTTGGATTAGAAGCTTAGCAAGACCAAAAGGCTTGAGAAAGTAGGGCACTGACCCATATCCAAAAGAAGTAAGCTATCTCAAATGCATTTTGGAAGAGGATGAAATGGATTAAGAATAGGGTAATCTGAGGCCTGTTGAACCAGAAGTGTTCATCAGAAGGTTTCACCACTAGTTCCCCTTCAATAGCTACGTGTTTTTCAGCAACTTCATGAGCAAGCTTAGTAATCACATGCTCCAGCTTAGTTCCAACAGCAAGGAGAAGCTGCAGAGGGAAAAATTACATACATAAATCAGAAAACAAACGACAAAATGGTCAACGTTGTGAACGAGGATCTCAAAGTCTAAGTAAGATGAAGGAGATTCTCAGAGAAGCTGCGATAAAAGAAGGAAGAAGCAACTAGGAAAAGCAGAGGGGAAGGATCAAAAAGAGGCACATTATATGCCACTTAGCCAGCCCCCACATCTCTATTTTGTCCCGGGTTACAAAACCCTTAACTCAAACGGGTTCATGAGCTCCAATATGCTCATTGTTAATCACAAACTTGATGCATAAACCAAGGCAGAAGTCAGGAACTTACAAGGAAAGGAATAAATGCGATCCAAAAGTACGTATGCCAACCTGTAAGGAAAACATAAAATTAAAAAATAGTTTTAAAAAATATGAAGGCTTTAAGACGGAAGTGATAAATTACTATCATGGATAACTTGAGTGAACTTGTACCATTAACATTCAGCAACAAGAAGATGATGACGAACACCCAAAGATACCAGCTGCAGCAAACAACATAACATCTCAGTATACAAATCCAATAAAATATTCCATAGAATATTTCAAGCAAACTAGTTGATTCTGCATAAAAATTCTCCCTACCTTATGCCAACAACATGCTTGAAATCATCTTCCAAAGCTCGAATCATGTACTTGTGGAAATTAAACTTTGGATTTCCCTTGCAATGTGTCTGAAATAAAGTCACCATAAATCCAAATTCAAATGTGACTACATTGGATGACAGCAGATCATAATGCAGTAAAGTAGTCAACACCAAATACATATGAAAGCCTTACCATGATGAAACCCAGGCGCAATGTCAAATAATCTGCTTTTGTTACAGCCGCATAAAATTGCTTGCAAAAAGAGTACTGAGAAATCACCAATATAGAACCCATTATTTCATGATTTTATGAAAAATAGTAATTACAATCAAGTCATACTTTGGGTTCAAAGTTCAAACTCATTGAGCTACAGATGACTTCTAAGTTCCAACCAAGTCTAGGATTATCATTACCAAATTACTCCTTGTTATAACCCTAATGACTCCCAGGAGGCTAAGGCAAAATAGGCGCATTTAAGATGTAGGCAGTCTCATCCAGGTCGTCCCTACACTTCCAAATGAGGCTGCTTCCTATTGAGGTTATTGTCATGATAACTACCGTGTTAGATAAACAACTGCGACAGAAATTTGCATAAACAAGCAGGGACGATCAAGACAAGACAACTAGACAAGTCACAATTATGCCCAGTTTGGATTATGTAGAATAGGGTTTAGTTGGTGGAGAATCATCACACGGCTCACACCATCAGATGGAAAGACTACAGTAATTGAGGTATATAGTTGTTAAAATTTGATAGTATGAACTGAAATCTCGGACTTTGTCAATAACTATCCACTAATTTTTAAGAAATATGCAGTAACTACCATTGCCTTTCACCGGGAAATTATCCCTTATTTATTGAAATCCCATGAGAGAGAGGAGCAGGCAGACAATCATACAATCATACAATCATATGCACAAACATGAAGACAAGAAACACAAGCTGCTGTCAGTGAAAAGGTAACTGCTGCAGTGAATCTATATAGCTAGATGTACTTCAGAGATGAAAAAAACTTTTATCTGAACCTTAGACAATCAAATTTTTAACCTTTGCGGCCTTCATCAAAGGCTGACTCCACTTTCCAATCACTGACATCAAACACTCATCACAACTGAACTGTGAACAACAGGCAAGCATGGTCACTGATCAAATGATCATTTCAGTTGAACTCCTATCCGGACTTGATATTACCTTCATTCTCACAAGCCTAAACAGGAAAAAAATAAAAATAAAAAATCAGCTTACCATCCAACCAAGGATAGCAGAACGACCAATGCCCACAAAATGATCCTGGATGAACGCGTGTTCATGGACATGAGTCACTTTAGGTCTTAGAGCTGCCAAAAAAAGATCGGGTATCAGTGCAACAATGTAAACAAAAGAAAAGGACTTTAAAATGCATGTAAAGCAAGCTCAAGCCATCATTTTTCAATGAAGACAAGTAAATGCATGATTCAAAAACTCCAAGGATAAATGAATATGCTTGTAGTATTTAGCTAGCCAACTAAGCAGCCTCCAGGTTGTCGATCCAGTATGCCCATTGGTTTTAGCCACAGGAAATTGGGCAGAGGGATTAAAAAAACATAAACAAGGAAACAAACATGATATATTGTTCTGCTCAATTGTTACCTTGATCTGTATCATAATTTTCATTTGCAACATCATCTTCCCAGTGCTTCCATTGTCGGATCTGTGCCACGGAGAACACATTAGCACATTAAAAAATACCAGAGTAGCGGTCACATAGCACAAGAATGAATACGTACTCTTGCTCCTCCGAAAAGGACAGTGAGAACACAGAAGGTGACATGAACTACAGCCAGGACAAAGATAAATATGTGCAGATGATGAAGCGCTTCAACAGATAAGAACGGAACTTTACCCTGCAAAATATGGGAATAAATGAAGGAACAGCAAGTAAGCCACATTTATAAGTACAGTCAATTCACCAAAATGCCAATAAATAACCCATTCAAATGTAATTAGCTTAACAAATACTTGAAACTATCAACTCAGAGGCTAATGGCATCACCATCAGCATGTCTCTCTCTCAAACTTTTGAAGGGCTCATTTCAGTAAATATTAGATCTTGGTTCATAAAGTAGCCAAAAAGCACCATTCAAACAAAAGGGACATGGGGCCATCCTCCAAATGTTTTCTTTTTGTCCTTAATTCTATATATTATGGATCGTTAGCCCAACTTTTTCTTATATAAGGTATCAAAGATCAATAACGTAAGCTATGTAGAAATTTCTCAGACATTCTTTCTTTGCACAGAAAAATTAAAAGTTCATCGCTTTTGATTTAAACCCAATCTTCAAGGAAACTCGACCTTTTACCCTTAGCTTCGCAGCAAAAGTTGCACAAACAACATACCTTTCATTTGAATGTCATGCCAGACAGAGCTCTCTAATAATTCAACAATCATAAAGTCTAGCAGTTATTCCAAAAAGGCAAAGACAAGTAGACAAAAAGTAATGCAAAAGCTATTCCAAAACAAAGATGGACAACATTATTCATCTTAGATTCTTAATCAATAAAACAGAGCAGAAACATGAAATGTCTATGATAGATCTTAGCGGGCAGGGTCGGCTCAATCATGAATGAACAACGACTACTAATACACTTATAGTATTATAAAACCAAAGTTGGCAACTTTATGGTTTATACACAACCCTTTGCAACTTAGATCCAATATACCACTGTAAACAAATCAAATGCAATCATAATTCTCATGTTACCTTCTTGGCACAATAAGCAGCCTGAGACACCGCCATTTCCGAAAGCATCCGGCGGAGCCTACGGACATGCTCGACCGTCAATGGGACGGCCGGTTCCTCCTTTTCACTCAGACTACATGGAAGCATATGTCTAACTAGTTTCTCCGGGATACATATCTTGGAGATTGCACCTTGTAGTACAGTTAGCATCAGGGATATAAACCCCAATAGCATCAACTCTGATCCATTTCATCAGATTCACACCAACAAAGAAAAATAAATGCCCATCAGTTGTATTGCACATAAATTACATGTATACATCAATTCCTTTTCAACCCATTATCACAAAGAGGTGAAAAAAGAGGTTCAAATAAGAGATCAACAGAAGCCTAACAGTTAATATAAGAATATCCCACCCATTTCCCAAACCCATAAACTGAGAAAGTGTTGAAATTCAACTGAGAATTTGAAAGAAATCCCACATGTTTCTTCATCCCAAAACAAATAGGGGAACATTCGAGACCCTCAAGACTAAAATTTTATGCTGAACAAAAATGAAAGGCAAAGAAATCAATAAAATTACCTTCTTTGAGTTTCTGCAATGCCTCAAATAGGGACTTTTGGTTTTTCCGCTTCAATAACTGAACAGAGCAAAAACCCACAAAAATGAAGATCAAACTATAAGCAAATGTGATCTGGGCATTCAACTGGGGGAAAAGGAATGGAAATTGCTTGCCTTGCCACCGTAGTGAATGCATCGCTCGACGAGAAGGGAAATGGCTATGATGATAGTACAAACAACAGCAACAACCCACGTAGGAGTAAACTCCAGACCCGTTTCCTCTCCCCTTCCGCCATTGTTGGTCACTCTTAACTTCAAAGGTCTTTTCACTTTTCAGTGCCAACTTTCTCTCTCCTGTGTTCTATGGGTTATTTTCCCTATTGAGACTGTGTTTTCTCCCGTGTCTCCTTGCGGTAATCTCGTTGTCATTGGATTTATTATGACAAAAAGAGGTGGGTGGAGAAGGCCGAATGAGGACAGAGATAACCCAAACGCGGCTTCAAATCTCTCTGGATTTTTTTTTCTACACCTTTTTCAATATCACCAATTTCAATGAGATTATTGGGCGAAGATAAATATATAGAATCATCAACGGATTTGATTTTTAAAAAATTCATTTTTCAAGTGAGATGCATTAAAAATTTGCCATTTTTTAATCCCCAACAAAAAATGTCCTTTCTATGACAATAAATTTGTCACCTTTTATTAAATGATGATAGTGAAGCTTTGAATTTTCTAAATGTCGAAAAAATTGAAAAATGTTGGACATATTAGAATAATGACATTTTTGTTATGACTTGCACTAAGTTTATCTATATTTGAATATTATTCACTAGTTTAGCTTAATTAAAAAACAAAATTCATGTTCAATATTGTTATTATCATTGTTATTTTTGTAATATTATAAGATTGTACGCTAATTTTTGTTTTGCAAGAATGCAATACAGGAGTGAACATTCATATCTCATTGTTACTTAACTTTTTTCTAACTTTATATTTCCTGATTTTATTCATAAAACAATAGGGTAATTATGAACCCCTAATCAATTTCCTTCAATAATTTATTATCTCGTAATATAATGAAATGCATGTTTCTCCTTAAAAAATTATTTAAAATACATTTCAAATTGCTACTCTCATTGTGATTCTATATAACAAAAGGCTTCGAAGCAAAAACCATGTAATTACATTATGGAGTTTCATTATGGATAGTTCTGACTATGATGACTTCATTCATTTATAAAATAAAAAAAAAAAAACTTTTATATTATCATATAAGATACATTTGAACCATCTTTATTTTAATATCGTGTTGTAAACTAATATCGAATAAAATAAATTCAACTTATACATGGAATTGAAATCTATAATAACATTTTCAAATTATACACCTCTTATAGACGGCGACTATATAAGTCTTCTAATGAGATATTATCCATACTCCATTTAACTTTGTCGTATAATTTCTTATAAGTGTTTACAACTTGTCTAAAACTAATTTAATAACTATTTTACAACTTTTTACAATTTTACGACTTCATTGCAGATAAATGGAACACGAACACTCTAATTTCGGTTTTACGTAATGAAAACATTTTTCATTTGTAATTGCATTTGCATTTGCATTTGCATGTGAGGGAAAGAGAGATGAAGAAATATATAAGATGGATGCTAGTGAATGGGAATGGTATGAAAGGGGCATTTAACCACGGAACATTATTCTCTTAAGAGTGAAGGAGACATGCAATGTGATGCTTCTAAGTCTTGACTGTAATAATTTATGGCATCATCATTCTTTATTGGTCAATTGACACTTGGTTTTGAAAACGATGGGGAGATTAATTTCATCAAAGTCTAGTTTTTCTATTTGTTTGTTCTTCCAATAATCTTTCACCGTATGTCATGGTTGTCAGGGAGGAACACACGGCATGAACCCGGGGAGGGGGAACTTAATTGGGAGATTATTGGGCAAAATTTTCATTATTTTTATCAACTAATAATGTTAATTTATATACCGCGTCATATTGCACTGGGTTTTTCTATATATACACATGACCTAGGTATCTTAATTTCATCATTAGCATACTGCTTATCAAAATTTATAGTTGGTTGTAGCTTATGGTTGACTTTTATCGTTATTCTTCTCCTCACACTCTATTATATATATATATATATATATATATATATATATATATATATATATATATATATATATATATATATATGTATGTGTGTGTATGTACAATTGTTTATTATTTACCGCTAATTGTTAATGCTAACGCGAATAAGTATTTATAAAATAATGGCTCCTATAATAGTTAAAGTAATTTGCTAATATATTACGCTAATTGCTGATGCTAACTCGAATAAGTCTATAAAATAATGGCTTGTATAATAGTTAAAGTATTTTGCTAATATATTATGCTAAGTGTTCATTTCTATAGATGGAAGTATTATAATTACCATCAATCTTAAAAAAAAAAAAGCGAAATAAAATGATGTAAGATCGTGATATATATAACACTTTATTTTTATTTTTTTAAAAAAACTTATCTCACGAAAACACTTTAAAGTGTTTTTTTAAAAAAAAAAAGTATCTGAACCCAACCAAAATGCTTAGCCCATTAGTCAAAAACAAACCATCCCATTTGAGCAAATACCTTTTTCTCTAACATAATTATCAAAATTCCTAATGAGAGAAAAGCTTTATCCTTGCGATAATAGTAGTTCAACTACAGTAAATAATAATAAGTATATTATATTTTTTATAAAAATGAAGCACAAAATCAATGTAAGTAGAATCACACTCATATCTTTAATAACAATAATTTTTAAAATTTTTATCAATTATCGCATAAAGATATGGAGTGGAGACATGGAGTTTAAAGTAGTAGACAGTTAGCTTTAGCACCCATAACCCAGCTGAAAATTGAATCAAAGTGTAAGGTGGGCTTCTGATATTCTGAGTAGTGGAGTGGGCCAAAGTATCAAGCAATTGTAATTCATCCAAGAAGAGCGGAGCCCAGAAGAGGCCGAAAAGGCATTTCATCAGAACAAAGCAACACCCTCATTCCCAGCCAATCAGAGTTGAGAGAGAGAGAGAGAGAGATTAGTGAACAGCAAGTGAGTGGAAGGGCAACTGGTGGACTCCCTCTTCGCCAACCCTCTCATCTCATTCATAGCATTAGCAGCAAAAGTATGATCCTTGGCCCTTATAATCTCTGACATTAGTCTGTGATTTGATTGTGCGATAAAAGCGGGATTATTCACAATAGAACTAAAAAAGACTTGAGTTTTCTTACCTGGGTATTTGCTTGTTTTGTTGCCCAGATGCTCTATCGCTATACTATTTGCATTTGATTCATTCTGTATGGATAACAGTATTATTATTTATATGCAGGGTGTATAAAGGGGTCGAAGGAGCTACTTTTTTTTGGTGGTAGAGGGGAGGGAGAGAGAGAGAGAGGGAGAAGGCAACAATGGAGGTAGGGTTTCTGGGTTTGGGAATAATGGGCAAAGCCATGGCAATGAATCTGCTCCGCAATGGCTTCAAGGTCACTGTCTGGAACAGGACTCTTTCCAAGGTATGTTTTAATATATATCTCTAATTATCAATGCTAGATAACTTAATAATTTATCTCTCTCTACATCATGGATGGCTTTTTCAAGTGAGTTGGTGCCCATTTTGTTGGAACTCATTTTGTGCATCATTCGCTCTGATTCTAGGCTTATAGGGTCCGAGTCTAGCCATCTCCAAGGGTTCTTATCTAAAGTTGGTGGTTTTGTGGTTGTGAGTAGATTTGCTACACATGAAACAATATCATAGAATTTGAGGGAATCATTTTGTTGTTCATCTGATTTTAGGATTAATCCATAGAAGAGACTAAATGAAATTCTTGTTGGGGAATAATTTTGCTTTTGAGGCCTTATGAAAAATCCCAATACTCCTGTGATCTTCGTTTTAACTATAATTCGTTGTTATTATCTTCATCGAAACCAGGGGTACTCAAGTGTTACTAGTCAGGTTGCATTGACTGAGAAGGGAAGTGACTGCTTGCATGATTTTACTGTTCTTCCCATTAGTATCAATTGATGAAGGAATATATTACTTTCGTAAAAAATTGTCATGTTAATATGTTATTATGCCTGGTCTATAGCAACTGTAGTGATGTTTGTGTATCTGAGAACCAATGCATTTTGCCTGTCGGGGTTTTAATTTGGTTGCATCACTTATGGATGCCTTATCCGCAAGCTGGCTGCACTGAAAAAAGCCTGACCAAAGAAAATTCTTTCGGTTTATTTAAATGATTGATGGTCTGAATGCTGAAATGGCTGTTTTAATTTGATGTTCCTGGTCAAATGAATTTTGCTTCCCAAGAATCATTGCCTGGTGAAAGTCATTATGGCTTAGAATTAGAGTGAAGTTACTGCCCTCATATTGGCCACCCAGACAGAGCAATAAAAATGAATATCAGTTTTTCCGTGCCATGTCTTTAGATCGATCTTTGGAGTTATCTAAATCAGAAGTTGAAAAGCTAAAGGACTTACTCTTTAAAAACCAGCATCTTTTCCCTCCAATTTCAAGAAATTTTTGGATATAAAAGAATGGTATGGTGACTTATGCCATAAATTCAATCTGCTATTTTTAGAATAGAGGGACATAATCCAGTCGTTTCTGTTGCAAAGTATATATATTTCACACACAAACTATAGAACAAGCAAGTATGTGGTATCTCTTTCTGCTTTGTCATGTATTGTTATGTAGAACAAGAGAACATTCAAGCAATAGCAGCAGGATGAGGATGAATAAAAATGTGGTCCTTTTTCCGGTGGAAGTAATAATCTAATTAGTTGACCATTACATTAGACCCTGGTCTGGAAGTTTGAAGCTGGTGTTCTTGCCAGTGGCCCATTATAGTCCGAAAGTTATTTTCACTATCAATCTCATTTCCTGTTTGTGCCATAATTTTCTGAACTCGATTCATTCATGTCGATAAGTGTATGTATCATCTTAATTTTTTTTTTGGAACCAGTGCGATGAACTTGTGGAGCATGGAGCCTCAGTTGGAGAGACACCGGCAGCTGTGGTAAAAGAGTGCAAGTATACAATTGCAATGTTGTCTGATCCTTCTGCTGCTCTTTCGGTCAGTAATCAACCCTCGATCTTCATTGAATGTTATTTAAGTTTTTGTAATCTGATCCTCGCTGCATGGTTGCATAGGTTGTTTTTGGTAAAGATGGAATCCTTGAGGCTATTTGCAGTGGAAAAGGTTATATTGACATGTCAACAGTTGATGCAGATACATCCACAAAGATCTGTGAGGTTTGAACTTGCATTCTAGCCATTCTAGTTCTACATGAAATTGTATGCATCTCTCTTTGCCGTTTTGTTCGGTACCCTCCTTTAAGTGACGAAAATTAAAATGATTTGCAGGCAGTTACATCCAAAGGTGGGAATTTCCTGGAAGCTCCAGTTTCAGGTAGCAAAAAGCCTGCTGAGGACGGTCAACTAATCATCCTTGCTGCAGGGGACAAGGTAATTGGGATGGATAGCTGTTCCATCATGTTTTATATTGTTGTGTTAATACAATAGATATGAAGTATTCTCATTCATCAGTAAGAACGGCATTATGACTCCTGGATAGCATATTAAGCGAGTAATCTTCTTCATTTCTGCATCATGATGGTAAATATATGTTTTGCCTAATTTTGTTCATCTATGCATATATGTGTGTTATATAGGGACTCTATGATGAGGCAATTCCAATTTTCGATGTATTGGGAAAGAAGTCTTTCTTCTTGGGGCAAGTTGGAAATGGTGCAAAAATGAAGCTTGTTGTCAACATGATAATGGGAAGGTCACACTTCAGTACTCTTTCATGTTTACAATTTTTTAATGTCTAGAATATGCAAGAATAGACACTTGATATTCAAGCATAGTGCTAAAACTTCAGCAAGATGACACAACTAGGTGGTCCGATAAGCATTGGCTGTATGATGCTAACCCCCCTCCCCCTTTTTTTTCTTTTTCTGTTTTCCCAACTTTATTGCACCATTTTTCTTGATTCACATATAAGAGTTGCTGGTTCAACATGTAAGGTGGAGTACCATGAGGTCCTACATTGTTTCAGATGTTTAATACAACAGAAGGATATGCCTTACCCCTGCATTTATCTAAAAAGCCCATTATGAATTATCTTTTTTTGGGTGAAAGAAAGTCATCATGAATCTTGTTCCAAGAGACTTCTGGTAAATCAAGCCATAAGTGCTACAATGTTTTTTGACTGAAAAAATGAGTGGTGAGTTATATTTATGTCCACTGTGAGATGCTTCTCTGCCATCAACACAAAATTGGCATCTTATGTAGATACAACCCTCCTCCAACACAAACACATAAAAAAAGGAAAATTGATTTAATTTCTTCATTTATAAGGACGTATATACTGTCTTGGCTGGAAGCCCACAAGCTCTTCAGCATCTGACAATGTGTTGATGTTTCCTTTTACTACAGCATGATGAATGCATTTTCAGAAGGGCTGGAGTTGACTGACAAGAGTGGACTAGATCCGCACACATTACTTGATGTTTTGGTAATGTGAATACTGAATACAACTGATGTTGCTTTGTTTTACCGGTTTGGATGCTGACTTGTTCAGATTGAATTCCTCTAGGACCTTGGAGCCATGGCTAACCCAATGTTCAAGATGAAAGGGCCCTCAATGCTGAAAAGCAGTTACTCCCCTGCATTTCCACTAAAGCATCAACAGAAGGATATGAGACTGGCTCTTGCCCTTGGGGACGAAAATGCTGTTTCAATGCCAGTAGCAGCTGCTGCCAACGAGGTACCTTATATATATATATATATATATATATATATATTACCTTTACTTCTCTAAAAATGTTAGCTCTGTGCATATTTGTTTGCTAGAGGAGCCGCGTTCCATGAATAAATATGCTTAATAAAGTTTCGCATTATAATATCGATAGATATATGATTTGCTCTGGCCTATCATGATTAGGCAAAGATAATATTTTCCTCCCAACTAGTTTGAATGCCCAACAATTGAGAGAAGCATGACAAGGAGTTGGTCTCATTTTTCCGTGAGGCTCTGCAATTCATGACATGTGAAAGTACTTCAATATGCTACTATCTTGAGCCAAGTTCTTCAACGAATATAGTATGTGAATTTCAATGGAATCTTTTACTTTTCAAGTATATTTCGTCCTCATAAACTTTTGAGGATTAAGTTGATATTGGAATGTTACCTGTGAAATTGATACAGAGGATTCAAATGCATATGCAAGGAATTGTTTCAAGTATTAAAGTGCTGCGTGCATGTCCTACATGTCAAACTTGCTTATTTTCTGAATGCTTTTGCATGTTTGGTCCAAAGTGAAGCATTCGAGTGTCAATGCTCATATGAGAGTGTTGAATGTCTAACATAGATAGTTGAAAATTGTGTGCTTATGCTCAAATTCCAATGGCGCATACTTGGTAACGTGAATGAGCCATTGCTAATGCTTTTTATGCAGGCATTTAAGAAGGCAAGAAGCATGGGACTGGGAGACATGGACTTTTCAGCTGTGCATGAAGCTGTCAAGGCTCCTAAACAACCATTATGAACATGAATGCAAAGGTTATCTGCAACAGTTCCTTGAAGATTAGAAGCTATAAATTCTGTGTTCTAGGGACTTTCCAAAACAAACACCTGATTTTCTGATTTACTACCTTTAAGCATTGCAGCTCTGTGATGAGTTTGCTGCAAAAATGGTAAAAAAATTAATGGTGGAATGGAGCTCAAAGAGAAAAGGTGGTCATTCAGTACACATAATGAACCTGTTGTACTTGTCAGCCAGCTATGAAATTGTGATTTTCACCATCTTATCGTTATCGGTTGATCCTTTGTTTGAGATTTACTTCTAACCTGATGGTCCAACTCATTTGGCTTAAACCTTCAAGAGTAGTTCTTCTAGAGCTATTAAGAAACAATCTTATCAAGCTCTAAAAAAATGAAAGTATTCCAACTAGTGCTTACGTCCCATGGAGAGGGTGAGATATATATGCTAAACAAACGGCAATTATTTACACAAAAGTTGTATATCTATTAGTCTCATCTATTGATGTGATTACAATACGAGGTTGATTGCATTACAATATTTTTGTTAACACCCCCAGCCTAACATTATCCTGGGACAACACGTGAATTACACAGCTTGAAATAGGATCAGACAATATTGTATATCGATAACAAATGAATGACACCCAACTAAACATTACACATCGATAACAAATAAATTACACAGCTTGAAATATTATATATCAAGAACAAATGAATTACACGCAGCTTGAAATAGGATATGATGACAACTATTATAAGCCCAAAGAGGTGAACAAATGAGTTACACAACTTGAAATAAGAAAAAATGACATAAAGCGACCATCATCTATACAATTCGGTTGAAAGAGACCTAATAGTCGCTTATTTTTCAGAAGGATGGGGTTCACAAGAAGCACAAGTAACATCCTTACAAATTAAGGCCGAAAGGTATGAGTTTTAGTATTCACCAAACACCAATTGCATTGAATGGGGTTCCAAGAGTACATAACAAACAGGACCTGCCATAATAGAAAGTTACTCCAGAATCAAGCCTTCCCCAAGGATTTTTGGAAGGCATTTCACTCTTCAGAAATGTGCCGAGGAAACAACACTAGTTTCAGTCCGAGTAAAAACCTGACATTGGAAAGTAGGAAAACCAAAGGGAAAAAGTTTAAAAAGAAAACCCCTCAAAACCCCTCTTAGTTACATTGTACTGTCCAATACCATCAAGCTAAACTTGAAAAAAATGCCCAAAGTTCAGCTCTGTTTAGTATATGGCAGCAGAATCCCGAAAGCTATGACACCCCTCAACTTAACTCTAGAAAAAGCTGCTGTACAGATGAAATCATAGAGCTAACAAAACGTACTAATCATCAAAAATCCGATCATCCACACTGCCAACTTTGAGCTGAGCTATTCCGCCGTTCTTCAGCAGTGGAAGCCATTGCCGTTGCTATAGATCCCATTTAGCGACCCATTGGCATGGATACGATCACTACATACCCCATTCAGCGAGCCATTGGCATGATCCTTATAAATGCCATTTGCTGACCCATTAGCATACTCTTTTGGATATATACCATTCGCTGAACCATTGGCATAACCATTGGAATATTCTGAATGAATGCCGTTGAGTGAGCCATTTGTATGTTCTTTGTGTATGCCATTGAGTGACCCATTACTGTGTTCTTTGTGTACGCCGTTGAGGGAGCCATTAGAGTGTTCTTTGCGTATGCCGTCGAGTGAGCCATCAGATTGTTCTTTATGCATGCCATTGAGTGAGCCATAGATGTTTTCCTTGAGAAAGCCGTTTTCGTGGCCATTAACGAGCTCCTTTGTAGACTTTGAGGTCTCACTTTTTGGGATATTGCGCATTATGCTGGGGTTCTCAAGAAAAGCATCCAGCTGTCCAGTAGCTGCAGCTATAAGACCTACATTCATAATCAGACAAAAGAAGTTAGGATTGGTGAAACTTTCAACTGATAAAGAAGCTAAACAACCAGAGTACAGTGTACACTGAAGAGCAATTAGCTCATGGAAACCAGATACATACCTACAAATAGAGCAGAAGGTGATCCTGGTCTAGATTTGAACTCAGGATGAAATTGAGCTCCAATGAAGAAAGGATGATCAGGTAGCTCAATGACCTGCCAAACAGCAAAATTGTCACACAAAGGAAACTGTGAATAAGGAGAGGATTAGCATAAGTCCAAAATCCGAGTTTCCAACCTCCATCCGTTGACCAGTTTCATCTTTTCCAGTGAATAACATGCCAGCATTCTCTAGTTGAGCAACCATATCAGGGTTGACCTGAAACCAAAAAATGATAGTGCTGTTACTACTTGATTGCCAAAAAAAAGGAATTCTGACACAAAGCATCAGATACACTGGCAGTCAAGTTTTCTTCAACCAACCTCATATCTGTGACGATGTCTCTCGTCAACAAAGCTTGAATTACCATATCTGAGTCAAGCAATAAGAAAGCACATAAGGTAAGGCCATACTGTACATCTACTGTGCACCTAGTGTTACTCAGTCTCCTCATTTCTCTCAATTATCTGTGTCCTGTACTAGATAATCATCACTTTGAAATGAGCATGTAAATCTAACCCTTCACGCTAGGCTTTCTTTAAAAAACAAAAAGGGTTCCTACACATTTGGCTGAGTTCAAGATCTAGACGCAATTGGAGAATGATGACTATAAGAAAAGCTTAGTCAGGGCATCTCCATTTGTGGGGAAAGGGAAAAAACACTCTTAAGGCCGAGTAACACTGGTGCACCAAAGGAAGCAACCAATAGTCCTCTTGATCTATATTCTTACAGTTTTGCACTCTTGCAGTCCTTCATGTGAAAATATGTCCTCCTTGAACCAAGACGCATGGTGCCTCCCATATGAGTTTTTGATCCCTGTTTAGACAGTATCATAAGCCATTGTCTCACAATAAGAAATGAAACATACAGAATGTCACAAAACTAGGTAAGTATAGCAGCTTCAAAATCTCTTCACAAACCTCTGGCATGAAAATAACAAAAGGACTCTTAGTTTCTGGATCAAACTCAGTGCTGTTAGCATCCTGGTAATTAAGGACGGAGCGAGCGTACTCAATGACAGCAGTCTGCATTCCAAGACAAATGCCAAGGTATGGCACTTCATTTTCCCGAGCATACTTTGCTGCAAGAATTTTCCCTTGAACACCCCTATCACCAAATCCTCCAGGAACTAAAATACCATCTGCACCCTGAATTTTGGAAGGCAACCAAAGAGGTGAGAAATTCAAACATTTGTTTTATAGCATTAATGCGAAAGACTAGAAACACAAGGGTAGAAATAGAGAGTACAAAAACAATTACACAACTTTTGAAGGACTAGAATATTGAACAATCAAACATAGCTCAACAAACCCCCAAAGAAGGATATGATAACCATTTGTAAAGGCTATATGAGAGGTTTATTTTAATGAGCATAAATGAGGATATTTTGTCTCATAATATACTGAGACTAGATAGGCAACAAAACCACAAACCTTTAGCAAATTCCATGCATCTCTGTAGTTTTCCGGATTCTGCAAAGGAGAACCTTTTGTCATTTTGTATACACACAAAACAAGCAAAGCACAAAAGCAAAAGAGATAAATAGGATTAAGCAGGAAGAATAACAGAGAAAAACTGAAACTACAATAGTAATTACCTCTTTCTTGGTTGCATCTTCAAGATCAGTTGCTGCAACCCAATCCACAATAAGTTTCCTATGACATGCCACAGAGGCATGGAGAAGAGCCTGCATAAGGCATAAGGGTGTTATAACCAAGAATATCTGCAGCTACTATAGAACTCCACATATTGCGCAAGTGCTAAAAAATAGCCCAAGTGACAAGTTTCAGATAAACTATTAGCCTCGAAAGGAATTCTGGTTACCTTCAATACAGAGAGATAGGAATCTGAAAGCCCTGTGTACTTTCCCACCATGGCTATCCTCACCTGAACAGTTGAGGGAAGGGAAAAAACAGCTATTTAACAAAAGGCCAGGTATGATAACACTAACAACAGAAGATCAAGGAGTTGAAAGCAATCAACGTATTAAATGGAACCCACAGGCTCATGTAATGTGTCACAGAGTTTGGCTCTCCTAGTCCATTCATCTAGCACAGGCTCCCTTGCAACACTGGATTGCAGAGTATCATAAGTATCAGATGAAAGCCACAATCATGGATGAAAAAAGTCAAAGATAAAAAAGAATATGAGACAAACCCAGAAAGCTTCAGTACTCTAAGTATTGCTTCGTGAGCCTTCTGATCCTGATGAGGTAAAAGGGCATCCAAATATAAGCTAAGAGCAATGTTCCAAATTGATGCTAACCTAAAAAAATTTCTATTTCAGAAACATAAGCAAACGCTTACTCTAAGAAGCAAAGGGATGTGCCAAATGTTCGGAACATCATAGAGAGTGATAATATTCTCGCCCTGATCAACGATACAGCTATATAAGGTTTTGGATTCAAAAAATAACAATATCATGAATAAAGCCATGAAATAAAATATTAGCTGTTAAAAGTACCGGGACATGGCAGAATTGTGAGAGCTTTGCCTTCACATTTTCATCAAGTGGCTGCAAACCAAAAAGATGAAGGGTTTAGCTCAATGTATGATGTAAGGAAGCTTGAACACTACAGAAAGATGAAGGCAAGAGAGAGAGACCATTGTACTCCGACAGGCCAAAATATCTGGTGTCAAACCTAGGCCTCGTAATCCCCGAACACTGTGCTGTGTGGGCTTCGTCTTCTGTTGATAGCAAAAATAGCATTATATACTGATTAGATCAACCAGTCATAATCAAACCACATAAGCACTTAAAAAACCACAAGCATATTCAATGACCCAGCATAAGACTCACTGAAGTGAGGACTGGGGAGGTCAAGATGTACAGAACTTCACCCTTGACAAGAGCTGCCAGACTAGCAAAACAGATGGAGATACATTGGAAAGTTACCTGTTCCCCAACAACATTTAGTACGGGCACAAGGCTGACATGGATTAAGCAAAAGTTTCCAGGGCCTGGAACATAAACCATTGAAAGTAAATTCTCCAATTTCTCATCAACATAAACCATTATCATTCACCAACACAAACAAGTCATGCATCATATTATTGCTAGGCCGACCTACCTACACGGTAGGAGAACTGTCCAAGCGCCTCAATGAACGGCATGGACTCAATATCCCCTGCAGCAAGAAAAGTAAATTGTATACCATTTAGACACGCAACTATTTATTCATATTGAAGAGCCAAAGAAGAAGATAAGAAAACGGACCTATGGTGCCACCCAACTCAATGACACAAACGTCAGGTGGGCCCTCTAGTCCATCCACTGCTGTCTTGGCGACACGTTCAATCCAGTCTTGAATGGCGTCGGTTATGTGTGGTACGACCTAGCAGATAAAGGGAAGTTAAGTCAGTGGACTATGAAGCTTCAACATGAAGCAGTAACATGTGAAACTTAAATAAGAATTGAAAGTGACCTGGACGGTTTTACCCAAATAGTCTCCTCTTCTCTCCTTATCAATTACAAACTGTCACAGAAAACAGAACACACAAGGAAAATAATCAACATCAACATAACCAATGGCTTCGCGATTGCTTCAGTCTTAGGATGGGTAGGAAGAGTAATAGATAAGGCAGTTTTGACAGATAAGCTTGCCTGGTACACTTTCCCTGTCGTGATATTATTGTCGCGTGTCAACTTGATGTCTAAGAATCTCTCATAGTTACCGAGGTCAAGGTCCACCTACGAAACAATTGAACAAAGGAATAAGCCAAAATTTACTCAGTGCAATGGAATGATGATTAGCAACTCTACATCTCTTTTAACGAGACTGGTAAAACAACCATCAACTCAAGCCCAGAAGGAAAGAGAGATTCCAAATGAGCTCAGAGAGGATTAGAGGAAAGTTGAATATTATTGAACAGCATGGGATCAATATTCACCGAATTGAACTCAAAACATCTCATGAGAGGAGAAAGTTGCTATTATGGACCCACTCGACAATCAGCGAGAATAAGAGGAATCATTTTGCTGCTCATAGAAGAAAAGGTGATATTTGATTTCACCACCTAAAGTTTATAGCTTTTATTTCCGTTTTGACCATATGAAGATCTGGAGACACACAGAGAGAATAGAAGCAAAACATTCTTCTCAATGGAGACTTCCTTCTTTTCATGAGAAAACATCAACACCCCAATTCACTTGCCAATGAAAAAGGGGCCATTATTCTCTCAAAGGACAAGACCCCCTCCCCTTGTTTTAAGAAAAGAAAAGGCTTCCTATAAGAAATGAAAAACCCAAAAAAGGATTACATTGTATGATTAAAACCTTAAAAGGAAGATAAAATTGTAAACATCATTATCCAAGATACTTGTCCATCCCAACTACCTTACTTCTGCCAAGTATAACAAAACAAAATCAAATTCAACAGTTAAAAAAATAAATTGTCAACATCAATAATTACAGGTCTAATCCTCAACAGTAAAGGGATGGATCTGATTTAGGTTTAATAAACAAAAGGAAGGGTTTCACACTGGTATTCACCTCGCCGCCATCATCTAAAACGAATACTTCGCCATGCTCAAAGGGCGACATAGTTCCAGCATCTGTATTCAAGTAGGGATCTGTGACCCCAAAAAGGAAACAAATAAATAAATGAGAAAAAGGGCAAATCTCCATCATCTAAAGCAATGCGAATGAGTTATATGATTAGAGAAGAAAAACAAAATGCCCTTCGCCATTTCTGGCTCCTGCAGTATTCAAAAAGAAAAAAGAATGACCACTTTTCTGGGTTTTGTTTCAATTCCCCCCACATGAGCGTGAAGCAGTCTCATGAATTAGATTCAGTTACAACCAGAAAATGGCAACATTCTTGTGATATCATCGTTCCAAATGCAATAGCGCAATGCGAAATCAAGTGTTCATCCACCATAAAATAAATCCACAGCACAATCAGAATCTGGGCAAAGGATTCACAACAAACCCAGAAACAATCGGCCCTAGAAATGGAAAGAAAACAAGAAAATGGAGCTACTTTAAGAGAGAGAAAAATGCCCAATACCTATTTTAATGGAGGTAACACGCAAACCACAAGCCTTGAGAAGCACACCAATACTACTGGCCGTCACTCCCTTCCCCAACCCACTCACAACCCCACCAGTCACAAGCACGTACTTCATGGTTTCTCTCTCCTTGTTCGTCGAGAATCACACCAATTCCTTTCAGAGTTCTCCCCTGTTTGTTTCTCAAAACCCGCGTCTAAAAAAACGATGCGAAGAAATCGAAAAACCAGAATCAAGAACAAGAGAAATGAAAAGGGTTTCTGATGGGGAAGGTGGCGGGTGAAGGGATGAAGGGAAAGAGAGAGAGAGACAAGGCTGGAGAGAAATTATAATGGATCTTTGGCGGCCCAGCCACGGTTTATATACGCACTCTATCGAAAATTTTCTCTTTTTTTGTGTGTGTGTGTGTGTGTTTTTTTTTTTTAATTTTATTTTCCTCTGTTTTGCTCTGTTCTTCGGCAAAACCCTAGGTTATTTGACACCTTCTCTTTATTTTTTCCCTTTTTTTTCTTTATCATCTTCATTTTTCTTTTCCCGCAATTCCCAATTTTCTTTATTTTTGAGTAAATAAATTTATTCCCCCTTTTGTCCTCTTGGAGCTTGTTTCCTTGGGACATGGCAAGACCATTGCTTCAAGTTTTTCCTTTGATGGAGACCCTAAAAAAAAAAATTGTTCCATCATTCATTTGGGTGTCTATTTTAAAATTTGAAATATTTTTTTAAATTGAATTTGATTATACCATTTATGCGGGTGTATGCTTTAAAATTATAATAGCTTTTATATATAATTTTGGATAATTTTACAAGATTTACTTATACATTTAACGTCTATCCATTATATCTCTCCAATTTTAACATTGCACTTCATTATTCCTGTCTCCAATAAACCTATAAATGACTCCTAATTCCAAACACTTAGCATGCATTTTTATGTTCAATTAGTTTTGTATGTTTGTCATATTGTACTATTGTTTTCATTTGTCACATTAATACTTTATTTTTTAAAAATATTTTTAATTATTACATAATTTCTCAAATCAATCCAAAAATAAAGAATTTCATATGACATTTATTCTTTTAGCATGGACAACTAATCATTTTATTTTATCAATATGGAGCAACAAGGGTCGTAATATAACCGAGTCGGCTCGTCAAGTGTTCGGGCTTGACTCCGAGTAAAGCTAATCCTAAAACTCAGCAAGGTTCGATTATGCTCGGCTCGGTTTGACTCGATTTATGCTAAGTAATTCATATTTTTTTAAAATACTTGTATGAAAAGTATAAAATTACTATTAAAATCACAAAATTTTCATTCAAATTCTTATTTTTTGAATTTAATGAAAAAAATATAGAATTTAATTTTAATTATATCCTTGAGTTTAGAAACTTCTTATAATTTCCTTTTTTAAACAAAGAGTCAAGTCGAGACCAACCCAAGCTTTAACTATCCGAGCCGAGCCCGAGCCTATACTTCAAATGCTCGATGAGATGTGAGTCGAGCCTAGGCTGAGCTAAACTATGACAAAGTCAAGCCTCAAGCCTCACTAAGCTCGAACCGATCTTGTACCTAGAATTTAAGGTTTAACGAGCTTTAGGCAAAGGCCAAGCTAAGTTAAAATATGATTGAGTTGAGCCCGAGTCTCACCGACTTGGGCTCAGCTCGATTCATTTACAACCCTAAAAGCAACTACTTATTCCAAACCTACATGCAAGATATTGATCATAAGAAAAATTACTTATCATCATATATCTTATACAAACAAATCGATGTAAATTATACCTGAATTTAAATTTCATCAATAATATATAATATTTACATCTCTTACGCCCTAAAAAAATTATAATTATAAATTGTATCATAAAATTATAATTATAAGTTGTATTGCACTTGGTGTGTTTTTGTTCTCTTCCTTCTGAAATTCAAAGACATACTTTCTTTCTCTTGTCAACTTTTTATCCACAATTTTTTTGAGTCTATTTATTATTTTGTTTCCTTTAATAAAAGCTACGTGTTTTAATGCTTTTTGCCAATTGACACTAATTAAGTGGGCCGTATATATGACTTACCTACTCATCTACCATGTCAAGTTGGTCCAATTATCTACTTATAACTCAACTGAAATAATAATCTCCCATGTACTTTCTAGTTTGCATTTTAACTATATATTAAAAAATAATTAGTATTTTTAAATTTGAAAAAAATGTAATCCCTTTTGAACTACGAGCATCTAAGATAAAAGCACTCTCAACAAATGTGCTTCTTAAGGTCGAATTTATATTATCTTCCTTATCGAGATGAGATCGCTACCACTTCAACCGACACTTTACTCGATACTTAATTAGTAATCTTCATGTGAAATGTTCAACTATGGACTGAAGTAATATCGGAGCTAGAACTATTATATATACTTTTTTTTTAATTTTAATTTTAAAACTTAGAAAGTTACCATGTAAAAAGATTGTTGGTATGAGAATACTAGAAATATTCAAAGTAACCTTAGTTAATAGGAGTAACCTCTAACCTATTATCCATATGTGAGGTTCATGCCACTTTGTGTCACACATCCTCCTTATTTTTTATTTATGAATAATACATAAGTATTATTTATAAATTATATGAAAAAGATTTGAATTTTTATGTATGATTATTTATTCTTTAATAATCAGCCCCTTATTTATATGATATCTCATTAAAAAAAGAAGAAGAAGATAGTTTTCTCTTATAAAATATAACAAATTACTAAGTTTATAACCTTAGATTCATAATAAAATTATTGATTGAATGATTTTATATTAGACAATGTGATTGCAAAATATATAGAGAGTTTCATATACATTTTAGATGCTCTCAAGGATATGATAAAAAATTTAAGGTTAAATCTTCGGTTTTGAGTTAGGAATCTGCCCTAAAAACACACGCACACCACCACCTTAATTATGTAGGGAGAAAAAACATAATTTTCCCTCAAAACTAGTATTTATTTTATGCCTATATTGCTGATTAAATAAATTATCCTTAAAAAAATGCCCAAAATTATTAAAAAAACATGGGAGAATATTATTTGTATATTAATTATTGACCGGTGACCAAAACTACTTTAAATTGAATTTATTGAAAATTCTCACCAACCCAAGGCTCCCCATGAACAGTGATTACGTACATCCATCTAGTCACTGATGACTGTTTTTCCTTTTTTTTTGGTGTCTAAATTGAATTTATTGAAAATTATCATCCAATCATTTTTCAATATGTATTTTATGAGAGAAGAGAAATTAAAGGCTTATTTGTGAACTTTTATAATTACAATGTGCTATTTAAGTTATAGAATAATTAATATTCCTAAACATGCATGAAACGAGTCATTTTGTTTTTTTGTTTTGGATTAATATATGCAATGAGTCACGTAATAACTTACAAAGTCACATTCTTATATATTTTTTTAAATAATTGAGGAATTTTATTAATTGAAAGTCATACCGCATGTATAATAAAAATTAAACTCAAACAAATTTATAACTAAAATAACAAAATAAATATTTCGATTAAAGAACTAATTGAAACTCTTCTAATTATAAACGCTCATTTTCTAATCAACCGTTGTTTTATCATACAATATCTAACAATGAGATCCATAAATCTTGTATAATATTCTTGTTGAAAAAATTTAGTTGCAATAGTCCGAATTAGAAAAATTAATGTTGTTGCAAATCGAGTTGACAATCAATCAACAATTCAAGCACATACAACCATAATAATATGGAAAGAAATTGATAGAATCGCTCTAAAAACGATACATAATATCAATTATTTAAAGAGGGTATAGAGAGACTCTCATGAGCGAAGAGAATAATTATTTGTAGATAAAATATTAAAAAAATAGAGATTTAGGCTTATCATTAACAAAAATTCAATGACAGCCCATAAGAAAATGATACAGGGTTTTCTAAATAGAAGGGGAAAGAGGAGGTGGCTAGGGTTTTGACTCATAAAAATCTCGTTCTCATATTGTTTTTAAATTAATGATTATAAAAATGTCAGAAATGAAGATTTCGAGATTAATTTTATATAAGACGATGTTATAATTGACAAATTTATGAAGTATGATGCAGTATTAATTTGACCCTCTTTTATTTTCCAATTGACTTTTTTTAATTGTGTCAAATAGATGAATTTGGTGATATGTCAATTACTTTGCTAAATTAGGAAAAAAACTAATAATATGCTAACATTTATGAACATCATTGTACTCAAAATAGTGTGACCTTGTATTTTCATCAATGCTCATGTATATGACCTTGTATTTTCATCGACACAACATTCTAACATTTTTTTAAGAAGCGACCTATCATTAACAATAATTTTTATATCCGGTTAGGATCAACAACTCACGAAATGAAAAGGGGAAGGAGATCCATTGGATGAGTCGTCTTTATTAGGGGAGAAATTGTGTTGTTGAATCTTTTGTGTTTTATCTTTATCCGTTTTTTATCCCCACAAACGACACAAGTCCAAATCTTTGACTCGGCCATTAAAACCAACATACATATCTTATGATTAATATTGACCAACTTACAAAGACAACAAGCCAATTAAAAAGCAAAATAATTACAATGTATAAAGCAAATTAATTGATTATTTATATGCATGAGACGTATCAATACAGAAAATATAATGTTGATTGTTTGCTACTCAAAAAATGAGATCTACCAGCCATAATATTTCATAGTACAAGAATATATATATATATATATATATATATATATATATATATATATATATATATAGTAATTGTGATTTATTTTTAACAATTTATGCTTAATTCATTTAATTTTTAGGTTTTTAAAAATAAATTTTTAACCAGTGAGTGGTATTTTCTGGCCCATTGAATTATAAATATTATTTTTCAGGGGCACATAGTCTCACATGGGCTTTCACATGGGGCACTGGACCTGTTATTTTCCTGTCTAGGGATTGATTATTTGACATATTTATGAACTTTAAATAAATTCACCCTTTAAAAAAGTAAAAAATAATTTAATGCTACAGGTAATATATTCCGAATTAAAGGAGACATTAATGCTGATGATGATGAATTTTACAGTTAAATATTCTCTTTATTTCACAATATCAGTCATTTTTATTAATTTTAATTTATTTTATAATATTTATAATTTTTTAATTATCAATTTCATATTGATGACAGGGTTTACTAATTTTATTATTATTAATTTTTTTCCTTTCGATTTTCATTAGCTTTCTTAATTTTCACTAAAACACGACAAACATTGTGAAATAAATGAAGTATATTTTTATTGCATTACCAAATATTTTGCTGATTGAATTACCTAATAATGACCGTCATATCGATTATAACATATGCTAATGTAACTCGATTGAATTCGTTATTAGAGAAGATTCAAATTCCTATATGTAACATAATTGGATTGAGTAAATTATATGTTCATCAGTCTCGAAACCTGATACTTGATATCATTTCTAAGGGAAATAAATGTTAAACCATTTTAATAATCTAGCGAACAACAGAACATATTTTTGGTATTCCTATTTTTTATTTTTTATTTTTTTGATAGATGGTATCTTTATTATTGGTCAAGAAAAAACAACCTAACGAACAACTAACTATCCAAGTGGAATTACCTTACCATATTTGGTCCCAATTTTCCAATTCCTCCTTCTATCTTCTCAACTTTATGCCAATTATCTACTACACTTAGATAAAAGTTAGGTATCATTAGTCTAAACTATATAGTTTGTGGATAACGTCCTATTATCACCTAGTAATTAAAAATTTGCGTAAAAATACACGTTTTCCCTCTTTTATGTATATGTTTGTTTCAGTATACTTGTATAACTATAACAAATTTAAGCGGAATTAAGTTTTGATCTTTCTTGATATTTTATCACTAGATCGACCTCCGAAACATCTGATGTTTAGACGAATCATACATACCTTTGCAAACAGTGTCATAATAAATTATATACAATTAAAATATTTTCAAATCAGGATTGAAAATTACTCCAAATCATGTAAAATTATGTACACACAAATATAATTGATGTGATGTTAAGATGGTAGTTTAATGCAAACATTATGACAACTACTTCCCAACTTCGTGTCTCATTGCCCTCAATTAGAGCTTAAATATACAAATAAAGTTTAAATTGGTCTTAATTAATTCAAAATTAAACTAATTAAAGCAAAATTAATCAATTTAAATTAATTAAACAAGGTCAATTTCATGCAAAAGAGAGGGGGAGGGGGACAAAAAAGAGGTTGAGCCAAATGGTGGGCTACCTAGAGGAGTAGAGGCTAGATCGAGGGTCATGAAAGAGACAAAAATTTAGTTAAATTAAAAATAATTAATGTAATTTGTGTCTGAAATTTAAAATTTTTAATGTTGTAGTAATAAATTTTATTTTTTAATTTTATGGGTTTTTTTTTAGTGGGGGTGTTAATTACTCGAATTAAGTCACTGACAGAGACGGCAATGGGAGTTATAAAAAATGTGGAGAGAAGGAAAAGACATGAGATTGAGTTATTAGCAAAAGAATCTAAGTTATGGTGGAGATATGTGCTGTTTTTGTACTACCAAATATAGTTAATGGTGTCATACTAAACATAATATTAATTTTGTACTTAGTCCAAATTAAATAGTTAATAATTTAAAAAGCTAAATTATATATATATACATGTTGATCGTCTCATTTGATAAAATTTTTAAATTGTTATTAAAAACGTATATTCAAATTCTGTTTACATCCATCTTTCATTTGTTAAAAAAAAAAAAAACCTAAAATATTCAGTAAGTCATGCATTGCCATTCGACATTTTTACTTTATATAACATATAGTAAAAATTATGTTTAGGGAACTATCATACTTAACTAAGACATTAAAGTAAGATTACGTAATAGCTAAAATATTTTAGAACTAACCCGAAAAATATTGATTAGTTAAAATTTTTCCATTTAACTTTATCTATATGCAAACATAGGAGCGTAATAAAGGATACCGCTGATAAAAATTTGGATTTGAGTTAAAATCGGGTTGGACAAATCGGTTATCGGACGAATTTTTTTATTTGATATCCGGTTTTTTAAGTGAGACAGTTTTGACAAACTTAAATCCAGGTTAAAATCAGGGTCAAACAACATAAAATAGAAAAATTTTACATACGAATTTAAATTTCAGACAAATCATGACCGAATCTGATTTTGTTCGAGTAAAAAAAAAAAAATCAAATAGTAGAGTCGAACCAAATTTTACTAGCGTCCAAGGAGTAAAGAAAAAAAGGGAGATTAAAGATGCATGGTGGTTTGAAAATGGTTACACAAACATAAATAATTGAAGATGGATTTTTGAATTTGACCATGACTTTGGTCTTTCTTAATTTCCCATTTTAAATGGCATGGGACCCAAATGTCTCCACCTTTATGGCAAATTACTTCAAAGATTTCTAAAAGATTTTCAACCGAAAGCAATCAACCCTAAGCTTCAAGGATACATATCATCATCAATTTCATCCATACAAATCAAATGCACTTCCAATTCTTCCAAATTCAAATATAATTTAATTTATCGTTTCACATTTTCTAACGTAATAATAATCTATAACCCATTAAGTTTATCATTTCACCTTATATAATCATACATATGTATACATTTAATTCTACACATATGCTCGATCAAAAAAAAAAAAAAAAAACTCTATGAATATATGGATCGATGATATAACCATGCATACGTATACATTTAACCCTAAAAGAGACACACACTCTCTAAAAGCTCTCTCTCTCTCTCTAAAAGTTCTCTCTCTAGAATTACAGTACAGCATGCTACATCAAACAGACGTGGAGCTGACTTGGTTCACATGCGGCAACGCCAACATTCATGATTTTGAGCAGATCATGCATTATATTATATATTGCTCATTTTCTAAGTTAATATTTTTGCCCTTGACCTTTTCATCTATTTATCGAAATAAAATTACATATATAAATTTGTACCTTATGCTATTTTTATAAATTTTATCCGAGTTAGACTTACATTACATTGTTGTTATTATTATATATTCTATATGTGTATATTATTATGATTATTGTTTTTTGTTTTTGAAAAAACGGTAAGTGTCTCCATTAAACATAAAAAGTGTATTTACATGCTACTTTGGACATACTCAAAGGTTTCTTCCTATTTACAATCTATCCACCCGAAGACTTGTAAATATTATGTTTATTGTTGTATTATGTTTTATCTATATTAATTTTTCTTTCAACGATACGATTAGATAACGATAATTATTCATAATGTTTGATTATTTGATAAATATATACATGTAGAGGGGAATATAAGTGATGAGTAATTAACTACTCAAGTTGAGTTGAGAATGGCCCAAAGATATAAATGGGGACCCCAACTTTGTAATGAATTATTTTTTTTTCTTTTTGTAAATTAATGAGGTATAAAAGTTGATATAAATAGCTTTTAAATTTTACATTTTTAATATTATGTTTAGAGATTTTATTTGCTGAAAAAACTAACAGTCATAATTTTACGTCTATTTAACTAAAACGAATTAATACTTTTTTTATCCCGTAAAAGTGTAAAGAATTTCTATTTTAGATATCCCAAAAATATTGTCAAAATTTCTTATATAATTGAAAAAGAGTATTCATTAGAAAGTTAGTAAGTTATAAATGATTAGATTTTTAAAATTTTATCTTCCCAAAATTTAACAATTTTTTAAGGATAGGGCATATATGATGTACTATCAACTAAGACAATTAATTTAAATAATATTCTCCTAATATATTAATTTTCATTATTCCTCCAAGGCTTCATGCATATGCATGGCATGATTTGTGCATTTTTACACTAAAATTAATATTTACTCCTCATATTTAAAGAGACAAATGAGGATATAACAAAGCATGTTATTGGCCTTGAATATTAGGTCAACCTTAATATAGTGACGAAAAGAAAACGAAAGATGGGTATATATAATTCACAAGCTTGTAAAAGAACCAATATTTGAGTTTTTCATTTATTAATTCATGTAAAATATGCATTTTGATCTCCTAATATTTAAACTTTACGATTAAGTAATAAAATTTTTAAACAGATCGGTAAAAATCAGGAAAAAAAGTTAATATTAATTACTTGACATGCAACAAAACAAAATGGAAAAGATTGTTGGTCTTGCTATATAGCCTTATATATTTTTACTAACGGTTCTATTGATACGTATAGAGTCTGATTTTAAGAGAGCCACGAAAACTCTTGTAGACCCCGACAAGCCTGTCATTATTACAAAACGATTAACTAGCTTGTTAGGTCTACTCAATTCTACATACAGGCAATATACAACTCAAAAGGAATGAATCAAGCATTGTTCTCTGTACTACAAGAACGTAAAAATTTAGCCATGCACACGTATATATATATATATATATATGTACACAAAATGTAAAATCAAGGATTATTAATCATGGGGAAGTCAAAAATACATTCATTAAATGTCGATGGAGGAAATATGAATTGAAGCCGCAGGAGAAGGAAGACAATAACGAGGTGCAGGATATTCTGACAACCAGCCTCGTCAGCATTGACTGGATATGAATGTATGCCTCATCATCCCTCATGTTTACTCTCTCTCTCTCTCTAATCCAGCCATCTTTATCTTACATGTAAAGGAGAGAGAAAACAGCGAAACATGCGCATAAACAGAATTACAGAAGCACACAGTTGGAGTGATAGAGATGAGTACTTGAGTAGTATATCATTTGCTTCTTTTAAGGGTGACAAAAACATTATGTTTCCCATGCAAAACATACAATCAAACGAATCAATATCAAGCAATAACACGCAACCCCCTCCCCGAAAAAAAAAAAAGCCATCCACCACACATGGTATCTCGATATGTCATGTCTTTTTCCCACTTGGATTAAAAGTAATTAGATTTGTATTATCGTTTGATTTCTCTACATATTCAAAAATCATCTCGATAAAAACTGAAAGTATATATACTCACAGCTGTAAAAACTGTTCGATCTTAATCTTATAATTAATAACTTAATATAAGGACTCGTAAGATTTAAATCTAACTTAGATAATCTTAATATGTATATATATTTTTTTGGTGTGTGTTAGTGTTTATGAAGTAACATAGGATACGGTTTTGCTAATATCATGACTTTATAAAATTACAAATAAATTTTTTAGGATAAGGTTGGTTGAAAGCAAGAAACCGGCAGGTTTTCGTTCGATTTTTCTTGAAAGCTATTGTTTCGGTATATTCTCTCCTCTCTCCCCCCAAAGAATAATCAATGCCCTAACCCATACCTAGAACCTACTTCCCTTGCCCTATTCAAAACATACACGTGTAAATATTTTTTTTCAACATAGAGGAAAAATGGAAAATTTAATAGGTGAACATATAACAACAAGTGAAAATCAATATAAGTTTGCATAGTTGATGAGACTTTGGAGTTATATTTGATGGTGAGTAGAGACATTAATGATAGAAGCTATAATGATAAATGGGTCTTAACACGGGTTGGACACCTTTAAATTTACTAATTGAGTTGAAAGAATTTAACTTTCACTTTAATGTTTATCGTTGAAATGGTTATGTTGTTTGAACGTCGAAATTTTACGATAAGGGAATGTAAGAGAAGTAGAAGAAACTTATATCAGCTTATGTAAGAATATTACATGATCGAGGGAGTCATTGTTAACCGAGTTGAATATACATACATATTTCTTTCATATGAAATGTAACAAGGACCACGGAGACGTATTGGACACTCACCTCAAGAATTTCACATCATAGAATATGATATGTTATGATATGATATGATAAGATTGGGGAGGAAAATTGGAGCAAATAAAGCCAAAATTAATAGAGACTTAATCAATACATTAAGAGATAATTACTGATCACATATGCATGCAATGCAAGCTCACTTTTGTCATTAATATATAATAATGACTTTTAGTACTCAAAGATACATCATAGAGTTTGGTAAATGTGTAATGTGATTTGTACATAACATAAGTCCAATCGAAGGAAGAATACTCATTTGGAATAATAATAGTATTTTTTAGGTAGGGATAGAAATAGATTGGAGGTAACTTTCAAGGTAGGCGAAACAATAAGAAAAAATTGTCAAAGTGTATTCAAGATTCCCCACCATTTTTAATTATTCAATGAATATTTAACTTTTGATTTTCTCTTTTTTCTTTCTTGTCCAATTTGACTCGAAAAAAATGTGATACGTACATTTGCGGTTCAAAAGAGTCACAAACAACGAATACAATACAATGAAAGAGGAGAGAATCAAACCCGAGACCTAATATACTCAAGACACTCGGGATTGACCATTACGTTATGGCCTTATTGTTTAGTGAAAAATATAGGTCATGTTCCATTTAACTGTAAGGAGTTGTAAAGAATTGTAAGGAATTTTTCATTTAAAAATAATTTGTAAAAAATATATTTTTTTAAAACTAGGCCAAACATGCTTCTAAATATACCAAACACATTTATTCAACCGTACAATTCGTAATATGTAATTTAAATGTTAGCATCAAGAAAGAATATGCATATTTGACAAGCAATATAGAAAAAAATAGGGAATAGGAAAAGAAATCAAACATAAATTTTCTTCTCGTGTTTTGTCTTTTATTTATGAGAAGACAACACAAGGAAGATATTATTAAAAATTGGTGAGATGTCTTTACCTGAAAAATTTTCAGAGGAAGAGAGAGGGTATGGATGAAGTCGATCCCATACACTCACTATAAGTCCTATTTCAGAACATGGATGAGTAGGGAAGGTAGGAGACAACACACGAAAAGGTTGACCTAACTATTGGATTCAAGTTTGACCATAAACTATATATACTAATGTAATTTTTTAGCCATCAATGTACCTTAATTTATGGCTTCCATTAAGTTTTCATACCTAACTTCATGTGCTCAACATTGTGTCTTGTTTGTATCATATCGTTTTTCCAAATTTAGGCCCCTAGAAATGTATCTTTTCTTTGCAATTTCAATATTGTGGACATGGAAGCATGTCTCGAGATCATTATAATATTAAGATTCAGATAGATACGAGTAAATAAACGCATATATAGGTTCTGTTTCATTTAACCGTAATAAATTGTAAAGCAAAGTTGTAAAGAGTTATAAGCATCTATAAGGAGCTTTGAGACAATTGTAAAGTTAGTTACAAACAATTGTAAAGAGTTTTAAGAAGTTGTAAGCTTGTAAGTTAAAACTAAATTGAACGGGCCATAAACATGTACATGTTAGTGAATGAGTTATAATATAGTGACATAAGAAAGATTAGTGTCGCTAGAAACTTCTTTTGAAGGGGGTTGACTCTACCAATGTCGTTTTAGTTAGTCATGTTAATTAAGGAACCGTTTGAATCAAAAGTTTAACATCGTACTTGCATCCACTTCGTACGAGCCTGTTTTCACAAACGTACTATATTTTGGTTTGAGCTGGTGTAAATATAGAAAATATCCATCGAAATAATACAGGATCGAACGCATTCAACCAATGATATCTTTAAAAAAAAAAAAAACCTCGACGTAACATATGAAGCTAACTCAATTGAAAGATGAAATTGATACCTAATAAATACACGCACGGGTATATACAGTGTTGTTGTGTACTCTTTTAACATTTGATTTGATTTGTGCTGGGTTGTGAAGAATATCTACATCACATGTGTCTTGATCATGTGCCGAAGTAGGTTTCAATGGTGACAAATTTGGACTGACCGAATCATGTTATGCACCTATTGTTCTGATTCTGCCTTTGTCTCCGATAAATATATATTTGTGATCATTATTTCTTTCATATTTTGGACATTAATTGTTAAGTTTATGAAAGGCAAAATGTAGTTTCATTTGGAAGTAGGTATAGGTCTGAGGTGTGTATGATCCCATCTATAAATAAAAACGAAAATTATGACTATGGATTCTGCTTTCACGGGATATGAGAAAAATTAGAAGTACATGGTCTTACTCCTGCACACATTTCTGTTGATAAAAAGCTACCAATTTCAAAAATTCCAAATTAATAGCAGATTTTATCAATAGAAAATAAATGAGATATTTTTCTGATGCATTATTTAAATATTCTTATTAATAAATACAAATATATAGTTTTTTTTTTTGTGCAGAGGAGTTACGAAGTATAATACAATTGAAGAGAGGAGAATCAAACCTAAAACCTAATGTACTCAAAATCTCAGTATTTACCGGTAAACTATAACCTCATTGATATAAATACAAATACAAATATATAGCAGTATTACTTTTAAATATTATTAATTATTTTGATTTATTAAAATCATAATCTGAGCGAAAGGGGTACATAAATAAATTAATTAATGAAAGGACAAGTTGAAGATTACATGGAGCTTAAATTACTCCCATGATGCATGGAGACGGTTGGGTTAGGCAACGTTAACGGTCAAAAATCATTTTAATTTTTTTATTTTTCTTTTGGCGGGGCTGCTCCCAGTGGAAAAATTAAACCCCCTAGTATTACGCCTTCGTTACAGGCGAGTCAAAAGACAAAATAATAATAAAATAAATACAATATGTAAAAAAAAAGTGCTTCTTGTCGTGTAGTAGGAGCTACGGTTATTGTTAGTTTACTTTACTGTAACCGTTTAAAACTTGATTAATTGGAATTTGGAAATGTCCCCATAATAAGTCATCATTTGAGGCTGGTCCATCTAGATTAAATAGGATAATATATTCTAAAACCGAAATATAAACTTATCTTATATAGTTAGCTAATCATCGATTATTTCAGATTTAATGATTAATACTGAAATCGTGATGATACTTAATATTTAAGCTTAAATAAACTGAAAAATATGTTGAAACGAAAATTTTCTGTAGACAATCTATTTAAAAAATCTTATGATTTTTGTTTTAAAGTTTTGTAAAAAGTTTATCTTGTGGCACGTCACTTAAATTTATTACAATTGTGAAAAAGAAAGCTATCTAAACTATACTATATTATGCATACAAAAACTAGGATAATTCTTCCATAATTGAAAAAAATTTCAACTATCATAGTTAAATTAAATCACAAACATTTGATTTTTTATCATTAACTATAATTTTTTATAATTTTGTTTTAATTCACTCTTATCTCTCTTCATACTCTTGCACTTTTCCCCCTCACACTCATATAACGTTTGTTGGATGTAATGCAATAAGGGTGTAATGTAATTAATTATGTAATGTAATTAAATATGTAATGTAATGGGACAATAATTACATTATCATGTTTGGTTATATAAAAAGTATAATGTAATCGGAAAGATAATGGATTATTTCAATGACAAGAAATATTAATTAAATAATTGTAGTGACATAAATGTTATTTAAATAAAAATTTGAGCTACATATTGAGATTTGAGTTTTTAAAAATATTTTATATCAAATAATCAAATTTTATTTCTTTTGTGGCAAATATCAATTATATTATTCTAATGGTAATAAATATCGTAATAGAGATGCATGTTATTCAAATGAAAATATTTTAAATTCGAAACCATATTTGAGATCTTTTAAATCTTTTCTATCATATTTATAATTTTAAATTTTTTCGGTGGCAAAAAGATCAACTGGATTATTTTAGTGGCAATAAATGTTTGTCTGTAGTGAAGACAAATATTATCCAAATAACAAAATTTTAAAATTTAAATTTATATTTGAGATTTTTTAATATCTTTTATCATGTAATTAAATTTTAAATTTTTTTGATTGATTAAAAAATACCAACTGAAATTATTTTATTGATGATAAATATTAATTGAATTAAAGATAAATGTTAACAAGTAAAAATTTTTGATCTAAAAATTTTAATTGAAGTATTTTTTATCTTTTAAATTAGATAGTTAAATTTTAAATCTAAAATATTAAAGTTAAATTTTTTTCTTAATGACCAAACGATCATATTATATATTATATTAATAAACGAAAAAAATCAAGTTCCTTTTCAAATGAATGAATTTTTTGCTTGCAAAGGAGGAGGGAGAAAAATAATATGGAATAGAAAGAGAGGGAGAAAAAAGAGAATTATTAAAAATATATTAAAATTTGATTATTTAGTAAATGTCTGAGTAATTATAATTGCATAGGTGTACAGATTATTGTAATTAAAATGTAATTTTGATTGCATTACAAAAGAATTTTAATTGTATTACAAAATTTTAACCAGACGTTGTAACTTTGATTATATTCAACAAAACATGCCCTGTTATCAATTCACTCCTCCTGTACTGTTGCCCGCTTTTTCCCGTCCCGGAGCCAGCGTTTTTTTCCGGTGGGTAGATTTCCGTCCGGGCATCCACTCTCCGAGCTTCTCAGCCATCAATCGCGTCGTCGTATGTCTCCAACCCCACCGACGGTCGACGGCTTTGACCCAACTTCTCTGTCCGTCTTCTCTCATCTCTGGTAGGCGTTGAACCAGGCGTTTCACCTTCCTATAGTTTTTGGAACCTGGCGACATGGGTCTGCGTCTAACACCAAACGCTGCCGGATTTTCATCCAGATACTGCCGGTGCCATTTCCCTTTGGAGCAGCGATGGTCTGAAGTGCAACTGAAAAGGGGGCCGAGAGTAAAATTGAACAATTTGGGGCCTCTTGGTTGTGGTTGTTGTGGCTACTGCTGTTGCTGTTCTTTTTCTACTTTATAATCTGACATAGTCGCCATTGTTCTTCTCCTTCTCAATCTTTAGTTTCCCAGTGTTTCTTGAATGTCCTTTTCGAAATTACTTGATGTATTAGTTTACTTTCCCTTCGATTTTGCCTTGGATTTCTTCTTCTCCGCCCTGGGCTTTTGATTTTGGCTTTTATGCTTCTCCCCTTCTTGTTAGGCAGAGGGTCGGCAACCATGGGAGGTCGGGAGTTGCAGCGGCGGCCATGGGAGATGGTGGTGACAAGAACGATGAAGCTAACCATGGGAGGTCAGAAGTTGAGGAATGGTAGAGAGAGAGAGTTAAACAGGAGAGAGAAAATAATGAAATTAACTATGGTTAAAAAAATTGAACGGTTCAAATCTATTGTGTTTAATTAATGGTTGAGATTTATCAATTATGATAGTTGAAATTTTTTTCAATTAAGTTAGAATTTTCAAAACCTAAATGCAAACTAAATGGAAGTCTGATATTGTATAATACAAGTTCAAAATAACAATGTCAGTTAATATATACAAATTATATTATACACTCGAATTTATAGATCTAAGTTAATATATAGTATTTCGTTAAATTTTTATAACACACTCCCTATTTTCATGATCACTCTTTGTAATAAAAATTAAATTTTCTCCCCAAATTGTACTGTATTATCAAATCCATAAACCTAAATTTTTGATATAAAATGGTCAATATGTTTTCAGATCAAAATATTGGTCAATATAATTCCACTTTTTATGAATTTAACGACTTATTCGTTTTAGCTTTTAAGAATTAATTGTTAGCAATTGTGAGTTGTTATGAGTTGTGACGATTAACTCGTAATTGTTACTGAACTGTTTCAAGTAGTTGAAATTAGATATTATCAATTGTTACAAGCTATTATATTTAACATTTGATTGTTACGAATCATTATAATCTATTAACTATTATTAATGTTATTATAAATACAAAATCGAACATATCATTACACTAGATTTAAACATAAACAACCTCGTCAGATTAATATAAAAGATTAGGTACTATGAAGTATCGAGAATTGCCACGTAAGTGACAGGTGTGAAGATGGCAGTGGCTTACGCATGACAGTTGAACGTTCGTGTTGTACGGCGAAAGTGTGGGTCCCTTGTTATCCTAACCGCTCCCTCCCGAGTGCCGACGACTACAGTGCAACAGTTTTCCCGTTATTCTTTTTCAAAATTAATTAGAAAAAAGAAAAAAATAATTCAACCACCCCACTATAGTGCTACTAGTGAGTGAGTAGTGGGAGGGGACAAGTGACCGGCTTGGCCGGTCATTCACCAGGCAAACAGCCGCGTACACGTGACTGCTTTCAGGTACCCCACTCTACTGCCCCCTTCATTTCATTTTCATTTTTTTTCAAAATTGAAAAATAAAAATCAAATATTTTCCTCCTCTCTTTTGGAAAAACAAAATTAAATTAATTTGATCTTCAAGGATCCTAAAATGCCGACAACCAACCCGGATTGGCTGCTTTTTCGGGGCTGTTTTTTCCGATCCACTTGCATTTTTTCCCTTCTTTGGCTTCATGCATCTCTAACTTCCCTTGAATTATACTATCACTCGTCGATATTGAAAAAAGATAAATTAAAGACCGAGCATAATTATATTATAAATACAGTCGATCGGAACTCAAATTTATTTTTACCATTCATTATAAACTTTGTTGAAATATAAAGATCTGTTTTGATACTTAAGTTTATTCTCATCGAAAAATTATCCATATAAATGTTGAATGATTTTTCAAGGAATAACTTACTTATTCTATATAAAAAGAATGAGTGAACCCTTTCATTAAATTATCAATACTGATTGTGCTTTCAAGGGTAACCCGGGATTTACTCGTGGGGAGATGTCCTTAGAGGAGAAGATGACTGGATTTATTGAAAATTTTGGAATTTGTTCCTCGGTCATGGCATAGCTCAAGGCGGTTTGGAGAGGGATTCGTTTAGCTCGAGAGTTGGGGCTTACTAAAGTTTGGGTCAAACTTGACTCTTTGGTTGTGGTAGGATGCTGAAAGGTGAGCAAACAAGAATCAATCATTTCAAGCCGATTATCAAATGTTGCAAAGACTTGATAGGTCGTGTCGATTGGGAAGTTAAAATTTTTCATTGTTATCGGGAGGCGAATCAAGTGGCGGACTGTTTAGTTAATTTAGGTGTTAATAAAGAGATGGGTTTTTACCCTCTCCATACCCCTCCAAGGGAAGTCAATGAGTTACTTTTTGTAGATGTTGTAGCGGCCTCTTAGCCCAAGCTCATTAATAATTAATACTAGTTTTTTTAGGCTTAGCCCATTTTTTGCACAAAAAAAGAAAAAAAAACAAATTCATTTTGGATGCAATAAATTAAATAAATCGATTAAGTAAGTGTAGGTTATGTCAAATTTTTTTTGGTTGAATAGCTTTTTTCCCCTTCAGTTGTTTTAATTCTTTTAATGAAAATTTAACATATTCAAATGAGGAACTCCAGTGTTGAAATTCAAAATTCAATTTAATAGTTAAAAATTTAATAATATTTAAAGTCATATTGAAAAACCTTCATATTTTATGAAACAAGATAGCCATAATATGAAAGTATGTCACAGTGTCAAGTATTCGTATTCTTAATTTAAAAACTTATCCACAAGGTCACAATCGAGGGAATATATATATATATATATATATATATATATATATATATATATATATATATATATATATATATATATATATATATATATATATATATATATATATATCTATCGCTTTATTGGTTTAGGTTTAAAATTATTTCAATGAAGCATGCAATTTGTGATCATCACTTTAGCCATATTAATTATTATCCATTAAATAACTAAGAAAATATGTAAATTAAGAGTTCATTAATTAATCAACAACACGACTAAATAGTGGTGCCAAGGATTGTTGTCTAAATCTTTTTATGAAGAGGTAACCTTGGTATTGTATTTACATATTTTAATTAATTAATTAATATGAGCTCTTTTTTTTTTTTTCTTTTTCTTGGATTTTAATGCAAACAATTATATAAAATCCCCAAATGGTATTTATCTTACTTCATCATTTATGATCAAAAAGTGCATATATATTTAATTTTGAGGAGTCAACATCTCTTTTTCTTGCATTTTCAAGCTTGAACATATATCTATCCATCATCTAACTTTGAACATGAAAAAATATTTTATTTTTTGATGTTGAAAAAGTGTACTTTTCTTATGAAGAAGAAGAAGAAGGAGGAATCCTTATCCATTTTCTACATTTTTGTTTTTATGTCTTTATTTATTTATGTCATCCTCTTTTATTTATTTACGTTCTTTTTGGAGGCTATGATAGATCAACTGTCTAGGGTTAGAAACAAAAAATGGCTTTAAGAAATTACAACGGCCATATAAACTTCAATATTTTAATATTTCGTCACCAAATATATTTCATCATCAAATTGATTTCAGTAGTTCCGTTGACTTTAATATCGGAAACAAATTGTCTCATTACCTTCGACTCAAATATCTCGAAGTCATATATATATATATATATATATATATCCGATATGAGATCTAATATACTTTTGTCTATGTTCTCGATCTGAGTCTTTTACAACCATAGATATATATGACTTGGAATCTAATAAATAAATTAAATAAAAAGGAAAATAAGCAGAAGAATCTTGTGCATGATTTTAATTTAAAAGATAAGACAAGTCAATTCCACATCAGAATGGCCTGTATTCTACGTGTGGAAGTCATGGTTTCAGCTAGAAATGACCAGAAAAACAGAGACAGACAGAATCAGATTTTTTGAGATTTTAGATGATGATATAAGAAATAAGTTGGTGGAGGGAAAAAAAAAGTTGGTGGAGAAAAATGCCAAAGGGTATTAGATACTGTTGATTTTTTAATTAATGACAAATAGTGTGTCAAATTTAATTGTTTAGATTATATAGGACCCCCCCAACCCTAACCCTAAATTTGACCTAAATAAACTTAGCCTAGTCATGGTTGTGGTGGATGTCATTCACATTTTTTGACTTATCCACATCTAGACAAGACCTTTACTTTCTATGGACATGTTCATTATTTTACAAGCTATTATAGTGTTTACAAGCTCTAATTGTTGATAACCAGATGAATCGTTGATCATAATCGTTAATTGCTAATTGTAACTCGCTGATAATCGTTAGTCTGTAACCTCCGATAACCGATAACTGCTAGCTCTAATAGTTAGAACGAATATACCTTATATTGAAAATTGTCAATAGAAGAATTTGAACCCTTTAACTCTCTTTCAGGTTATAAAACCCTTACCACAACTCATCTATCCACATTTACTCATCATTATCTGATATATAAAAATTTGATTTATTTTTTAAAGATTGTTTGCTCCGCTCCGCCACTGGATAATATGAAGAATACTAAGTGATTCGTTCACATTGGTAGTCAAAAAGTATGCATAGGATGTAAAACGAATCTTCTTTTATTTGAGAAGAAGCAAAGAATCACACCGAATACAACTATTAAAAAAAAAAGAAAAAGAAAAACAAAGAAAGTAGTATGAATTTCTCATGCATGCATCATCTCTAAAAAAGTGATAATCATGACTTATAATGTGTACATTTACACCAATATTATAAAATTAATTTTAAAAAATAAATAATGTTTATATCAATTATTTTGAATTATTATTAATCCGGGTCATACAATAAAACACTGTCTTATTTTTCTTGCTTTAACTTAGATTAATATGTTTACAATTTAAAATCACGAAATTTTATAATAATTATATTTAGTTATAAATTATAAAATTTTAATACTCGTCGGCTACATCAATGAGAACAAATTGAGACCTTAATTGGTTCAATCATATCCGTGAAAACATATCATAGGCATGATTTTATAACTATGAAAAACTATATGTATAGTAAGAAGCAAATCATTTGGGTTTTTATATATATATATATATATATATATATATATATATATATATATATATATATATATTTAACTTGTTTCTAAAATAATGGATAATTCATTGATTGAAGAACATATGGTATCAACCAAAAATACTAATTATAATAACAAATAAACTTTAATTTTGATTAAGAAAACTAATTAATATTTTTCTCAATACTCCTCTTATATTCCATTCACGGATTCTTAACAGAGACTCCAACAAAAAGATCCACAAGTCATATATAGTATTCTCGTTAAATAGATATATTTATGCAAAATATTCAAAGAATTAATACCCGATACAAATTGATATTACAGGTTACTGTTTGATTTAAAGGAAAAAAGAGGAAAGTCTTTGTTGTTTTTTTTTTTTTAAATTATTTTTTGGTTCCATTCCTACTTTCTTCTTTGACGGCAGAGGATAAAGTCAATGGGATGGCCAACTTCCAGCCAAATAATCCCATGCAAGCCAGAAAAAATAAATAATTACGTGTTCAAAGGGTTTTCTTGTTATGCCGGTCCATTTTCTAATTAATCCCATGCAAGCAAGTAGTATATTATTTTCATTTCATTGGCCTTATCCAAATACAATTATATATATATATATATATATATATATACTATTTCTAGTTTTAAAATATATAAAATATATATTTTTAATTCATACAAAAAAGGTACCATATCATGGTCATTGAAAATTATTTATGCTTTTGCATATAAGTGGTGCTACTTCTCCTAAAAGTAGATGGTAGAATAAATATTGTGGGTGCCCCCACCATGCCACTTATTTTCTTGCTTTATATTTATTTTTGTTATTGATTTCCCATATTTTTCCCGCGTATCGCTTAAATTGCTAAAAATATTATTGTTCGATATATTTAAGGGTTCTATTCAAAATAGTTGTTAAAATAAGTTGTCATGTAATTAAAACGAGCTGAAATTATTAATTGTTATAGTTATTATGTGATGATAAGATGAATAGCTTTCTACATATCGCTTAAATTATAAAAAACTATTATTGTTTAGTATGTTTAGGGTCTTTTAAAATGACCGTTAAAATCAGCTCAAAAAAGTTGAAACAAGGTGAAATGATTAGTTGTTATAGAGATAAGACGAGAAGCTTCCCAAGTTGTTCGAGGAGCTAATTTTGCACTATATTCACATGAGAGAGAGAGACAGAGAGAGGATAAGATTGGTAGCTTCCCCAAACTGTTCGAGGAGCTAATTTTTTACTACATTCACATGAGAGAGAGAGAGAGAGATGAGAGAGTTGCTAAAATCAGTTTTTGATAAGCTGAAATAATTAGTTGTTATAGCTGTTATGCGATGATAAGATAAACAACTTTTCCGAACTGTCCAAGGAGCTAATATTGTACTACATTCACACAGAGAGAGAGAGAGTTGTTAAAATCAGTTGTGATAGCTAAAATAATTAGCTGTAATGGCTGTTATGCGATGATAAGATGAGCAGCTTTTCCGAACTGTCCAAGGAGCTAATATTGTACTACATTCACATGAGAGAGAGAGAGAGAGAGAGATATGGTGATGAATGTATGTTCAAAGGTGGGGGCTGAGGAGCCAACTCCAAGGGCAAAAGTAATGGTTGAATGGTATGTGGGTCGGTTTGGTAGCACAAACTGAGACACCCCACAGTCACAGAAAAGAAAGAGAAATGGACATCCCAACCACCATATGCACATATTTAGCCTATGCACTTATCATACATTATCACTATGTATGTTGAAAATTTTTCGAAAATGACCTCTATCTTCTAATATAGCTTATCCCCCATGTGGCTTTGAGAGGTTTTTTGCCCCACTTTGTCCTTTTGAATCAATTCCTTTGCTTCACTACCACCTATATCTTAATTAACTCTTACCGAATCCGATAATCGTTTCAATTTGAATCCGATAATATTTGCACTCTAAAATGTCGGAGGAGTGCTCATGGCTCGGCATTAACTGGTTAACGATCGAACTTGTATCATCAATGAAGGGCCTACTTTGTGCCCGATATATTAATTAATAATGTACATGTATACTATATGCTTAATACGAACGTCAATTTAATTTGCTTTTCTTAGTTGCTTTCTCAATTATGTGGACCTCAATAGGACAACGAGAACATTGAAAATGAATGGATATATTTTCGAAAATTTTCTTCAGAACTCTTTTAGATCAAATTTGACGTGTCGTTTTGTGAAATGAATAACTCGAAACAAAAAAAATGGACCAATTCATTTTATTCCATAATGGTGGATCATACATATATCGAAACCCAAGCTTTTTTAATTTTTATTTTATAAACCAATAATTAATATGATGGTCGACACAAATATACTCATTTAAAGGTGAGGAATTCCTTAGAAGATGAGTGGGAATTAATTCAATCATCACTTGCTATATATTAGTAGTCAATATTAATCAATAAGAATCATGCACGTGTTAGCATGGGCCTTACAACACATAACATATATACTCCATGAGATGGTCCAAAAAAAGTCATAACTCATACTTAAAACATCAAATTCATGACTAAATTACAGGGAGATAAAAAGGGTAATTAATAATATCAATAAAATATTAGTTAAGGTGATAACAGTATTATCTTATAAGGAGAAGATATAAATTTAAATTTTTAAAAAAATATTCTTATTAGGAGAACTTTTACCTTAAATGCTTTCAGTTTAAAAGAGATTACACCCTCATCCAAATTTTTAAAAATGTAATTCACTATTAGAGCATATATTATTCTCTCTCTGTCTCGCAATATTTGTATTTTTTTAATTTTAAGTGAATTCCAAGACAACACAAAAATTATAACAAAATTGTGTTGACATATTAAGATATTCCAAGGTTTTATTCGTAATGAAAAAAATCACTAAAAATTAAAGAGAGAAAAAGGTAATTAATAAAGATAAAACTGATAAATTATTTGTTAAGTATCGATAAAATAATATAAAGTAATAAATATTATAAAATAAAAAATTAATTAAAAGAAACAAATATTATAGCATATGTGAATGTGGTGTAACGAAAATTTGTTTGCTCAAAACGCGCAAAACAAAGCACTTCCACACAATACAATTAATGCATTGCATTCATTCAATATGTTCCAAGTGTCCCATTAGATAATTCTTTGTTTGGTATTTGATTCTCTATCAATTAAATTTCAAATTTTGTTTTAAAAGGAAAAACTTTTGAATGTAAAACTTACATATTTATGCATCAAAAAAAAAAAAAACTTACATATTTATATCGAATTGACATATAATTAATAAAAAAATTCTCAACAGTATCAAAAATCAAGATTATATATTTTGTCGCAACTACAAAAATCTGTTCGAATTGAGACTGAAAAATTGGTCTTTAAGATTTGAAAATTAATCCATATCGGTAATTATTGTTCCACTAATGCATTCACGAGGTCCTATAATCGTGTCTGTATGTACGTTTTTAAATTTTGTCACAAAATGTAAATAAACATTGCCTATTTTTAATAGGATAAAATTATAATATTTGTAGTATATTATATAAAATCATGCAATATAGTATCCGTTCCAAAGCCATGCATATCTCGAGGATTTGTTAAAGTCCCTCTTCTTTAAGTTGGTTGACAAATTAATCCACACATTATTTATTCGTGATTTAATAAATTAATTTGTAGTATGAATATATATGATGGTATTCGTTTTGCATGAGAACTCACTGGTGTCGTGTATATCTTTCTTGAATTTACTCTCGGTGTATAATTAACGTTCTACTAATTTAAGGTTAAAAACCTCCAATAATTAGATTTATCATTCTACAAAACTCGCAAATTCTTATATTCATTTGAGAGAATATACTCTCGAATAACACGTCATTATGTCCCCACAAAATCCTTCATATTTTCCCTTTCATCCAACCATTTGATGACATATATTATGGGAGAATATATTTCCAAATATATAATTGACGTTATGTATAAAACCAACATGCTCATTTCTCAAGGTGGTCTAGGCCCAACTTTTATACCTTAATTTCCATTGTTAAACTAAGATTATTTTTTTCCGAACGGAGCTTGTTTAAGTTAAACTTTGAACTTTTTTTAAAAAAATTGAATTGAATCAATAAAATTATTTTTTTTGGGCAAAGGAAAACTGTTTTTGTTGAAACATTATAAATTCAACTTAATTTTTAAAAAATAAATTGAAGTAAACAGTTTTTTTAATCATAAAATTGCCATGCACATTAAAAAAGAAAGAGATTTTCTCCATTAATTAATTAAAAAAAAAGGTAGAAAGGACCAAAAATCATAAATTGAAAGGTATCTATCAAGACTGCTGCAAATTATAACATCTGACAAAAAATTAAATTACAAACGAGCAGCTAAAATTCGTTACCCTCCTGTCCTGTGGTACCATATTCAACTTGACTACCATTCAATTACTTGTGGTGGCCTTCAAATACCCGCTAGAGAATTTATTATATCATAATAAATAATTAACTTATATCAATAAATAAATAAATAAATCAACATATCTATCACGGAATAAGAAATCCTAAAAAAAATAAATATCCACGCACTTTATTCGGATATGTAATTCTTTGTTTGAAATTTCAGGAGCGATTTTAATCGTATGAGGTTCTAATGAGATGCACTCCTTATCAATAAAAAAGAGAAATTTTCATATATTCTGAATCGATCTATGTACTCATAGAAGTTAAATATAAGACTACTCGTATTTAAATTTCTTCGAATTCTGTTGAAATGATCGAAATCTGAACTAGATAAATATTGTTATATTATAAACTTTTTCAGCAACAATGTTTAAAGTAACGTTTCCAGGTTACGTAATGTTTCAACTATCATTTGCATCACCTTATAACATTTCGAGTAGTGTTTTTAAAAAAGTTAAAGAATATTAATTTTACACGTTAGAGTAGTATTTCATATTTTTAAAACAAAAATATCCCTTCATTAATTTATATTTGACAAATAATTTATATAATTTTATATCAATTTATAAATAATCAATTAGTTGAACTAGTAAATTTACCAAGCACAATTATTCATCCGCTCGGTTAAACAACTATCCGTTAACAGCTAAAATCTAACATTAATTTACTACCTAAACAGTTATTCGTTACTAAATGAGTTTATTTTGTCAAACAAGGCCTATACCGAAAAGAAATAATTAAATATTAAGCAATATATTTATATTGTAGTATAATAATATCCATGCAAAGTACTCAAAAGGATGCATGCAAGTATATATGCATGTGTATGATAATTAATGGGATGGTCCTGAAAAATCTTAAAAGGGTAATTAATTAAGGGGTGCATGTGGGAGAAAGAGAGGGGGTGCATGTGAAGATTGGTGTTGGGGGCGTGGGTGGCCCAATAGGGTCATAACCTGACAGCTTTAAAGGACCCAACCCATTCTTAAAGTACTCAGGAAAGAAAGGCAGTTGCCCCCATGTGATCCCCCAAACTCCATGGTAGTTATGGCAGTTGAAGCTCCCAATAAAACCACACTACTACTTACTAATAATCACTACATTATACTACTATTATTTTTAATTATATTTTTCTAGTTAATTACTATAGTATTATTATTCTTTTTGTTATTTTGTGTAGGTGTTAGATTAGGGGTCCTCAGTTCAAGATTTGGGGGAAGGGTCCTTGACATGAGGTGTTTCAAGTCTATGAATTCGGTGATACGATATAATTTAAATAAAATAATATAATTTAAAAAAATAAATAAAATTATGGAAATAGGATGTGAATTTTAAGAAAATTAATGCGAAATATCATATCTGATAGCTTAGATATAGCATTGGTAAAATTTTGTTCGACCCGAAAAAATCGAGTCCGGGTATGATTTTTTGTATGAATTTTAAATTCGTACATAAATTTTTTCCTATTTTTGTTGTCCAAACTCGATTTTAACCAGAATTTATACTTATTTAAATTGTCCGACCTAAAAATAACTGAGTATCGAACAAAAAAATCATCCGACAACTGATTTTACCAACCCAATTTTAACCCAAACTTAAATTTTACAACACTGCTTAAATATATAAACTTAGATCCATGATATATTTATAGTGGTAGAAAGGGTCCTACAAAGATTTATGTGATCATGTGATGATCCACGTCTCTTAAGGGGGTTTTTTTTTTCAACCTCAACTGCCCAAAGTTATGGACCACCCTCTCCCGCAATTGGACCCTACAAATTCTAAACTTTATTGACCTTTTACCATCCTTAGAAAAGGTGAGATCCTTTCAAACTATATTTACAATAAGTATCTACTTCCTAAAATGGTAAATAAAACTGCCAAATTGCTGTTTTATTTACCATTTAAGGAAGTAGATTAATTCAGGTGGAGTCAAACTTCAATCTCATGAGTTCACATAATTAATTTCGCTAACCATAAAAATTAATAGAGCCGAACTAGTTAAGCCTAAAACCGAACTATCAGCTCATCACAAAAATTATTACTCTCTAAAAAATAGATACCGTATTATTGAGACTTGTAAAAGGTTTCAAGGTTAATTATTTCTCTTTTCTTCATGTTATTGGATTAATATTAATTTTTTTTTTTTTGTAAGAAGACCCACTTTTTAGGCCCCTTATGTTAAAGGAAGTTCAGAAAATTTTATTGGACTGGGGAATGAAGGGGGTTAAAGTCCAACCATTTTATGAGGAAATTGTTCCCCTTGAATCGAATCAGGGGTAGGGAGGAAATAGGGTGAGTGGCGATGGGATTAATATTAACTTTGTTTGTAAACGAACCAACATTAAAATTTATTTACTCACTAGATGGTTTATTATGATAACTAGTGTCATTCCCTTGCAATGCAAGGGTTTTAGTTATTTTTTATTTTATTTTTATTAATATAAAATAATAAATATATACTTTTAAAAGTAGACGATAATTTTATAACAATATAATTATTCTTTTTATATAATTTTTAGATTTTTTTGCTTTCATATCAAATTTATATTGACTATTCTTAAAAATTCTCTAATGCGTGAGACTTTTTATTTTATTCTTAATAGTCAAATAAATATTTTTTAAATATTAATTTATTTATTTATATTACAATCATACTAATTACTTTATCATATATAATTAAAAAATTATTCATTTTCTTTGAATATAATATTGTATTAATTCAATCTAAGATGAATATTTATGTAGTGAAGTAATCATATATAGTTATTACATATGTCATTTTCCGTATTACTATATAGTCATATAATTTTTGTTTTGAACCAATACTTATACATTAATTCTATCCAACTTTTATAAATTATAAAAATATATATTAATACATATTTAGAAGGGTAATGTTTGAATATGAATAAATACGTTTTTGGATCTATACAATCAATTAATTCATGGTATAATTTCATATAAATCAATTACTTAAAACATAATTAAATGCATTACTTTCATAAACATAATATTTACGAGACGTCGCCATATAAACATTATACGTGTCGATCATATAGAGCTCTTACCCAACTTTTAATATATTTATTTATATGATAATTCACTAATATCTGGCAAAGATAATACCTAGCAAAGAGATTCCGCCACAAAAGTTCGAATTTTTTAAAAAATTATGGGGAACCGAAGAAAAAGTAATCCCAGTTTTTTTTTTTTTTTTATAAAAAAAAGAAAGTTAATTTGCTCGTCAAAGGCAGGCATGCAAAGCAAAGCAGGCATCATTTGAAAAAAGTTAATTAATTTGGATCAGGTTTACTCTTTTTTTCCAATTTCTTTCATTTTATCTCAACACAACTTTTTATTTTATTTTATTTTATTTTATTTTTTGTTTAGAACTCTGAGCACCAAAGTTTCACCATCTAAAGGAATAACATTGTTTATAAACCCTAAAAAAATATCTGTTTATATATGTTCTCTTGTGAATGATAAGTTGGCCACTTACAAGAATAACATAGGCCGAGGGAGAAACTAAGACACAATTTGTTAATAAGAAAAGCCGAAGGAAGACCCAATTTACTATAAATATGTATAGACAATAACAATAACAACAATAATTTTAAGTGCGGACTATGAGGAGATCAAGAGTGGACAATTTTACCTTTGTAAATATATTTATAAGTAGGGAGACTGATTCTAAAAGAATATAAACGATAAAATAGATATTTTTTAAATAAAATAATTGGAAATTTGGGAAGGAGACAAAAAAATTAAAGGTATGACACAAAATTCAAATGTAATTTTGAAAGTGTGGCCCAAGTACAAAAGTTCATAAGCAGCCCACTATTAAGGAAAGCCCAAGTCTGAATGATGTTAAGTCCGCCATAACGCTCCAATACTACTAGTCTATGTCCTTATCCCTCCAACTCCAAGATGTTTTATTTGAGAATTTAAACCAAAATCTAGATCAATTCTTTTTATTGAATTTTAATATTTTAAACTTTGGATTATATTACTCATAATATCTCAAATTTTCGATTTATCCACCTACATTCCCACCTTCAGCACTAATACTTTTTAATATCCCATATTTTAAAAAAATTAGTGATTGAAGTTACATAATTGGGACAATTAAAGTTAATTTTTATCAAAGTATTAAATATTAAAAAATATTAGCGTTAAATGTGGGGATGTTATAGGGTAAATCAATAATTAGGAGTATTATAAACAACATGACCTAAAGTTCGGGATGTATAATCCAACAACACAAGTACCAATCCTTATGCCAACCAAATCCACACCTAAGGCTACTGATAATTGAGAAAGAAAGACATACACATATTGAAACTAAAAGACCGCTATCAATTTGAATAGTCGCACATTATATCCAAGTAGCTCAAGCAACTTTGAATAAGTTTGGGCATTGGTACGGTACGGACATTTCTCCATCAATCCAACTTAAAAATGACCAACCAATTGTATAAACCTTGGCCCTTAGAAACCCTGGGTAGATGACTTTTTCAAAGTTCAAACAAAATACATGGACCTCTATTATTTTCTCAAATAAGAATGAGACTACGATCCGCCTAAATCTCATATGATCACAACTTTAAAGGAGACTTTTACAAGAGATATCTTTGTCTTAGTTGTATATTGAAGGAAATGATTTGCCTGTTTGAAAGGGTAAGACTGCCAACACAAAGCTATGCGGATCATTATGATGGCATCCTCTCCTGCTTGTCTCCTACTATAGTCTAATAGTCTATCACAATACCATGGCAATGCCATAAACGAACAGTTCAGCTCCACCCAAAGACTATCATAATTCTTACAACATGGACCATCAGAAGTCGTGTAAATTAAACATATGACAAAAGCATGCACTTTCGAGAGCACATAATATTTTAGCAACTCCTCTACCTCTTATGAGAAACATGATTGTCAATAGACTCTTTTGATCGTACTACATATTGAGTCTTAGATAATTAATCACTTACCTTCTATCAATAATAAGTGAAAAACACGATTCTAAGGCAATTGACATGGGTGAGAGGTCATCCTCACCTAACGTCGAATGGTATCACAAAACCACTAACGATCAAGATTTAATGAAAAGTCAAATCATCATCCAGCAAATTGACAAACATATTTGACCTAAAATCTTGGTACAGAACAAGGACATGGACATTGATATGGTACACCACACCTTCACATTTTATTATTATCAAAAATTGACAAACTAGTAATTTTTCAATATCCCTATCCAAGTTGGTTATACTTAACAAAAAAATACTATAACAAAAGCATGATATTCAGAATAAAGTCATAAACAAGGCATAAAAAGTCCAAACATACCTTAGTATTGGCTCAGTCGAAGGCTTCATCCTTCATGGCATGGCAAATTGGCAATTTTTAATTATGCTGACTGCAAAAAGAGAGAAATTGAGAGAGAGAAAGGACCAAATCTCCTAAGAGCATACCTCACAAGCCAATGTATGTGGATAGTGGTGCAGCACAAATACGAGAACAAGCTCTGACCGAGTCTCCAAAGACTGTCAGAATTCAGCAATGATAAAATGGACAAGAATTCAGGGCAAACAGCAGACCACGAAATCCCAGCAAAAAACATCATGAAAGACCAGCATCAACCTTCATCCCACCACAGCCCGAGAAGGCTAGGGACTAATCTCTTCAGCAGATTAAACAGAAACCCAGCAGCCTATGCTGCCCTTCTTATTGTTTCCTATGTTGTTCTCCTCACTGCATCGTACTGCTTCGGCTACTTGGCTGGGTCATCTTTGAGCACCAAAGACATATCAACCTTCATCATCTCAAAAACAGTACCAAACTCCCAATCAGCTGCTGAAAGGTCCTCTGAGAGGGAGCAGAGCCAGCCTGCAACTCAGTGTGCTGACCCGGTCCCCCTGAGGTTGTTCGTCAGACAGTCATTGATGAGGTTTATGATGGCAAATCACCTTATGAGGAATTCAACCCGCCACGCATTAGCTTGTCTGTCCCAACAAAGGGAATTAAAGGGTGGGACTCATATGGTGCTATCTACAAGAGTTTAATCCACAAAGTCCGCCCAAAGACGATAATCAAATTCAGCACTTTCTTTGGTGCATCGGCTGCTTACATGGCAAACTTAACAAGCCAGCTCGGCCTCCAGACACAAATCCTCTGCTTCGATGACTTCCGTGGCTGGCCAGGTGACCTGTTTGAAGACATAGCAATGCCAAATGGCGGTGTTATGACTCTGGATCAGTTTCTGCAAAATGTGATTTCTCATAATGCAACAGAGTCTATATTGCCTGTACCCCTTTCAACTACTGATGCCTTAGATAGACTCTGCAATTTGGGCATCTATGGTGACTTAATAGAGGTTGATGCAGGTCATGATTTTCACTCTGCCTGGTTGGATATCAATAGGGCTTACAAGCTGTTAAGACCAGGTGGTGTCTTATTTGGCCATAACTACTTCACATCCTACTACAACAGAGGTGTCAGACAAGCAGTCAGGTTATTTGCCCGTGTCAATAAGTTTCAAGTAAAAGCAAACAGACAACACTGGATGATTGACTCTGCTTGAAGGTGCTATGACAGGTTTGCGGGAGATGGAAATTGATGTTGGACACAATACAGAACCTACCTCTAGCTGGACCAATCTAAGGGATTGCTGACTGCGAAGGAGAAACAAAAAATGAAAAGTTAGACAATGCGGAGCAGGTTTGTTGTAACATGTCCAGCGCTTTAGCATTCACAATGGTTCAACGTGCAGTCCAATATATACACATCTAAATAGCAGATATGAAGAATGACGATAACTAAATACAGTTGTTGTATATCTTAATTCTTTGTCTTTTTTCATATTGCTTGATCAATTAGCCAAAAAATTGGATGGATTCTGTTCAATTACTGTTCTGTATTCAGAAAATTTGCTGCTTTGGAAAATTGCTCACTATATTATGAAAAGCAAAGGTCAGGGTATGCCTCCTTTTAAATATTTAATGGTGACCATAGAGAGTATAAAAAAGAGAGAAGGGGAAAAAAGGTCCGGGAGCTCTACCAATTGACTGCACCAAATCTTCTGATGCCTAACACTCAGATGATGAATCCTAGATGAGATCTGCGGTTTCCTTATCTTCCCATTGGGAGTATAGGAATACAGATGATCCAAAAACAAGAGAACGTTCAAAATTCCAGCAGAGCTTTTGACGTCGAGAACAATTTGCTGCGAGTATGTAACGCATCCAACCCACCCGAAGGTTGGTGACGTCAAATCGCATTTTTCTAACAGAACACATCATCCATCTTGATCAACAAAGACACTCAGCAATCAGTATTATTCAGACCATCTATAGCCATCTCAATATAAACTGGGCATGACAATAATAATTTCCACAATGGAAAGTTCGTTTAAGGGACAGGTTGTATGGTGGGTTGTCAGGTTCAAAGTAGAATCCCAATCTCATCAAAATGGTAATGGTCCATCAAAAACAAAAGAGTCGTGACCAGTATAATTACACAACACTAGTGATATTTGTCTGCCGACCAATCTGACACCAACATAAGTCCCCACCTCCTAAGCTACTTTCAAAAATCAGATTTGTGGCAGGACCTTCAACCCATAGAGCTGAATTGTAGATAAGCTGTACCGACCAAAAAGCCTTGCCTCAACCCAGCATGTGGGAATCCTCACTATCTAATAAGATCATAAATCCATGCAAATGGCTAATTGTTGAATTCACAGAATGCGTTACATTATTTCTTTCCCAATCCAATTCTCCCAATTGTAAACTAGTGTTTATACCAATGATGGGCTCATGCCACTCCCACGGTGGAACCATGGTTGATCTAGAATTTCAACCTTGCGGGGTTAAATTATATGACTATAAATATGTCGACACCGCACGGCTGACCTATCATAACTTCTCATATCTCTAGACCACAAATATAAATTTTAGGGGCATCACACCAAAACTAGTGGGATTGATTGACCAAACTTCAAACACATTGTTACCTACCAATAGCCTACCAGCACAGACAGCATAAGAAAATGATCAAACAACTGTGCCAACCTAGTTCCTGAGGTACTCATCCAACAGACATCTTTACAGATTACAATTGACATATTCGGTATTCCGAAAATATCCATGGTCTACCACACAGGATAACTGCAGCCGCAGAAAATTCAAGTACTGGGCATTAATGACCAAATCTAAATCCCAAGAGTCCAGTTGCAGATTGAACATGCATAAGGCTATTATCACCTGTCGAGAAGTTATCCTCCCAACTTTTCTCCAGTCTCAAGCCCCTCACTGAATATTGTGGACAGCCTGAGTTTTGTAATTTATTGAAAAACATAGTGGTCATAAAAATATATAATTTCACACATCTACACCATAGTGTGCAAAATGCCATTTAATCACTATAACATAATCGATATTGTGCATGACCTACTCGTCTAGTTTGGCTTTAGAAAAATAAGATAGTGGAGTGTTATCTTTACCGAGGTTGGCACAAGTCATGATATCCTCCACCCAAGCCTATTATCACTACAGTTAACAACACTGTCGACAATGGGGTCTGACTGTGTGTTGCACTTAATCATCATCATTTGACATTCTAGAACAACAATTGTAAAAGAAACCATCAAATCATTTCCTAGCTCAACGAGTGTCACCGTGTCAATCTACCAGGGATGGGCAGCACCGGAGCATTGAGAGTTGAGAGACATTGACCCACCTGAAAAATATCAAACTAGCTGTCTGAAGGATCGCTGGAAAGCTAATCAGGACAACAGGACCCAATACCTGGCATGAAAAACCTATGGTAGGCAGAACTTTTTCTTTTAAACATACATATAATATAAGCAACTCATGCAATTTTCTCCAGATTCTGGTGGCCAACAATTTCACATCATTGAATTAGTCAGACACATATACAAAATGTTAGCCCATCTTTTCTGTTTTTTTCTTTTTCTTTTTTTTTGGGGGGTTGCTACAGGCTTATCATCGCAAAGTATCCAATACCATCATACACTGAAGCTGTGAACCAAAAAATATGTAAACATGGAAAACAGCATAATTAAATCGCGTAGATACCAAATATACACTATCAACATGTGTTTTAGGATTAGGATTAACCAGCAGACAATGGATGAAATCTGTTCTCAAAAAGACAAGGCCAGAAATAACACCTACGATGGAGTTTGATCCCAGAGAAACAATTCTAAAGTGGTCTCCGTCGTCTCATCACTCAAAAAGAGTGAAGCATAAGGATAACACTTATAAGATGATTCAATTCACTATCAAGAAACTGCAGCTGACTAATATAAAGCCTCATAGTTTGACAGCCACTAAAGAGAGCAGGAACGGTAGGTGTCAATCAAAGTAAAATCCCACCTCCAAAAGCTTATCCTAACTCAAGCTGTATCCATGTTCAGACTTGATAATTAACATGACAACGGCCCCAAAATTATAACCACAACTGCAATAAACCCTAATGGGGGGTTATATAATTAATCACCCGAATCGAAACCAAGTTCATCATCATCATGTAAGCCATCCTTCAGAATTAAAAGAACGATCTATATATATATATATATATATATATATATATATATATATATATATATATATATATATATTAATGTATACATCCACTCTGAACCCAATGCAATCCAGAATCAATTCAGGCAATATGATTCATTTATTATAGCTCTAAATTATCATAGAGCATAAATCCGCATTTTTAATAAAATCGCAAAGTGTCCATCTAGCCAGCACAAATGAATAGCAAAACAAGCAAATTAAAATAAATAGTGAAAAAACTTAGCGCCAAATGAATATAAGAAATTAGCTGAAAACGGGATAGAAATTGGGGGAGGGGGAGGTACCAGCAAGAAATGGTGATGAACACGCGGGAATACCTGCTATTCTCTCTCTCTCTCTCTCTCTCTCTCCTTGCGGAAGAGGCAAAAGACCCGCCAGAGTGTTTTTTATCGGTTTCCATTCGTAACCGAACTTATCATATTTTATATTTTCTTTTAATTTTTTATGATCTTCTTTAATAAAAATATTATATATTAAACAAAGATTAAAAAACTTAGATGATATCATCAAGTTTATTGACCAGGATTTATAATATAAATATTGTTCAGTTGGACTTCCGAAAACCCTTGATCTAGCCCAAAAGGCTTAATAGGGGTATTCTTTCTCTTTTATATAAATAAAAATTTTATAAATAAAAAATCATATGACATTTATAAATATAACTTTTTGATAATAACAAATTTAAAATATTAAAACAGATTTCTATTTTAATGGTAAATATACCTCTGTTCGACTCCATATTTACGAGGCTACAATATCAATATGGCGAAGCAAATCACATTATTCGACTTCAGTATGACTTTTTGCGAACATCAACAAGCTATTATATAACTTCATATAATAAATATATATGTGATATAATAGATTTAGTTTGAAGGAAACATCACTTTGATCAAGCCATATAAAATTCACTTATTGAATCATTCCCAATTAAAATCAATTACACTAGTTGATAAAAATTAAGGGTGTATTTGAGTCGAGCCGAGCTCTGAGCTCGGCTTGTGGGTATCGTTTGTCCCTCGAGTTCGACAAAATTAAGCTCGAGCTTGGCTCGCCGAAAGCTCAAACATAAGCTCGACTCATCTTGGCACGTTAGTTTACCATGCTTCTTTTAAACTCCTATTTTTAGATTCAAAGTCACATTTTAGATACTTATATAAAAACATAAATTTTAAGTTATTCGTATAAGCTCGGTAGGTTGAGCTTGTTTAGGCTCGTTTGCTCGACCCGTCGGCTTGTTCGTTTGTTTGACTCATTTGTAATTGCCTGGTATAAGCTCGGTGAGTTTACAAACTCCAAAATTGTAAACTCAAGCTCAACTTGAATAATTATCCAAGCTCGGCTATGATCGGTTTGGGTTGCCACAAGCTCGACGTGGCAAGCCTTTATGTGAACCGACTTGTGAGGACTCACGAGCCGGCTTGACTCAATTACACCCCTAAATAAGACTATAAAAAATATACGTTTATATCGAATCAACAACCGTAATAAAACTTACACGTATTGGTAAGAAAAATAACTCGCATAAATAAGAGAAACTCTCACAAGAAGAAGAGAAGTTATAACTCTCACAACAATGATAGAAAATTTATTAGAAAAATACATTTAAATATTGATTCAATTGAACAAATTAAAGTAAAAGAGGTTTACCATTTAATGTAAATAGGATAATAATAATTCCAATATTAAAATAATAATAATAAATACAGAGGAAGGGAGAAAAGGGGGCGCTTTCCATCAATGTGTTGTTTTTCTTTCCATATTTAATAATTGTTTTTGTCCTAAAATAACCTTTTAAAATCATCGTTAAATATTGATCGATAATTTTATATTCTTATAAGGGAAGGAATAATTGTTTTGTTTTAGGTTAATTTTGAATATGTCATAACATATAGCTTATGTGAGTAACGATATGAATTATTGAGACAAGGTATTGTATTTTAGGGTGTATAAATGTAATAAAGTTTTGAAATCTATTTTTATCCCTACAACAAAACGTTAGCTGAGGTGACAATGACTTCACTAACGTAAAAATGAGAATATAAGTTTGAATCTTTAGAAACGCACTTATAAGAAGAGCTTTTTATCTCAAACGTTGGTGGAACAAAAGGGATTACACTCTTAATATTTTTGAAAAGAGATTTTTTACTCTTGTTTTCAAAGGCATCTTTCATTTCTTATCGCACATAGTGGACATTGTAAAATAATATAATTAATGTTTGTCGCAAATTATTCACACTTTACGAATATTAAGTATGTGTTTGGCCTATATTTTAAAAGTGTTTTTGGATTCTAAAAGCTGAAATTAGGCCAAATACTATTTTTTAAAAAATTAAAATTGTTTCTCAAAAGTGAATTTTTTTTTAAAAAAACTCCCCAAAAACACAAAAATCAAATAACTATTTATATTTCTAATTTTTGAAAAAACTCTTTAACAACCACCCACAACCTCGTTCCCTTTATCTTTGTAGTTTTTCTCTTTCACCTCTTTCTACGTTATTTAAATCTTTCTCACTCCTCTATCTTTCTCTCCCATATCTCTATCTCTGTCATCTCTTTCTCTCTTGTTTTGTTTATCTCTATCTCCTCTCTACCCCTTTCTAAAAATCTTAGCTAAATAAATTAATTATTTAAAAAAACTTATATAAAATTTAGGCTAAATATTTCAATTTTTCTTCAAAAATAATTTTTAAAAAGATGATTTTAAAAAATAAAAATAATTTTTTAAAACTAGGCCAAACATGCCCTAAGTGTTAATCATTTATTTTGGTTTAATTGATAATATAGACCTTTGTAGACCACGAGCTTTTATGGTAAAAATCCACCCCTATAATGATATAAATTTGTATTGTTTTTCTTATTAGAGGGAGGCCACGACTTTTGTATTATAATTAATAATTTCCACTTACCTCAATGTTAAAAAAATGTGTCTTCGAATGAAAACTTGTGTGATGATGTGGATGATGATTTGGAGATAAAGGATTTATCGCTTCGGTTGCGAGGGCGTGACTTGATCAAATGGATTCCACGTGGCGGCCGTGAAACGTGCAAAAGGCAAAGCCTCTGGGGTCTCGGGAATGCCCTTCCGACGCTTATGTTAGTATGATGAACTGAATGAGCGGATTAAAGAAATCTTCCTCGATGTGGGCGAATGAGAATTTCTTGGGATTTGCTTATTGGAGTAAGGCTTTTTGGGATTTGGGAGTCTTTCGAACATAGGAAAGTGTTAGGATTTGGTGATGTGAGCTTGTGTGCATGTGGCATGAGGTTCGAGGTTGGTGAGTATTTATAGAATAATTTAATAGGGGTAAAGTGGTAATTTACCATGATTTAGGAGGAAACTCTATCCCTAATGGGCTTTTGGATTTTACTTGGCCCGTTGAGAGGATGTTGGGCTGATACTTCCATTGTGTGACTGATTGGGCCCAACCGGCTAATGACGTGGTGGGTGAGTCGGAACCTGTCCGAGAAATATACGGATCATTTATCCCTCACGTTCTACTTGCACGCTTCCTAAGGTGGACGAGTGGAATGTGGAGCTTCCACTCGTTGTGCTTATGTGGCCCCAAATTTTTGTAAATAGGAGGTGAATCTTGAGAAGGATAGTAAATCTCCACCCCTCAACTCATTTCCTTTCTCATGCCTTGAAGAAAATTACTGTCGGAGCGCTTCTTGTCAAATATGAGAATTTGTGCCCTCGCTTCAACCTAGATGAGGCCAAGCAAACAACTATTGAATGTTGCCAGCCATCCCTTGTTGCGGACGCGTTCTACCGGCTTTTCATTGACGATGTTTAGAAGTTGGGGTTGATAGATGATGATGAGGAGTATCATAGATTGTTTCAAGTTGCAATCCGTCCTAAGTGGGATATCCTTGAGGCTTGGCTGGAGCGCAACCATGATCGTCTCGTCGAGCTTGAGGCAAGCAAACCGAGTTCTTTGGCAAACAATGCGGCAGGAGGAGGAACCACTTCGAATGTTGTCTCGTTGTCCGATCTTCCTTTGAAGAGTGTCGAGTCGGTGGATGACCTTTCTACCCACTCCTCTCAGTGGCCGAAATGGACTTTCCCAAGGCAAAGGGGAATAGCCTCCTCGCGGAGAAGAAGAAGTCGGGTGGTGACCATGGTTCTTTCTTTGTCCTTGTAGCGTAGTAGTAGCGTTGTACTTTTCTAGCTTGGAGTTTTAGCATTTCAATCGCATTGTAACGACACTCTTCACGCCCTTATTTTAGCGGATGAACGAATAAATGAATGAAGTTTATTTTGCCAACTTTGCCTTCTTTCGATTTTCTATCTCATTGTTGACGTTTTGTTTGCGATGCATAATTTTTACTTAGCCCCTTGGGGCTAAAAAGAAGTTTTGTAGGGAGGATGAGTTCTCCCATGGCCCCTCTAGGACCCTTGAGGCGCTCAAACCCCTATGTGGGTCTTTACGTGCCGGTGAGGATTGCGAGTGTCCGTGACGACACGAGTCTTTAAGCGACCTTTCGGCTCCCCGAGGTTTCAAATTGCATGAGCGTAAGTATCTCGCTAGGGAACATCCCACGGAGAGCGTGATCCCCTAACTTTAAGTTAGGAGTGCAAGTGTTCATGTGGACATGGGTCTTTACGCGACTTTCCACCTCCCGGAGGCTTGGAAGTGCATGATTCTTGCTAGGGAACATCCCATGGAGAACGAGAACCCCTAACCTTACGTTAGGAGTGCGAGTACCTATGCGCACATGAGTCTTTATGCAACCTTCCAACTCCCGGAGGCTTGGAAGTGCATGAATCTCGCTAGGGAACATCTCACGGAGAGCGTGACCCCTAACCTTCGTTAGGAGTGCAAGTGCCCATGCGGACATGGGTCTTTACGCGACCTTCCACTTCTCGGAGGCTTGGAAGTGCATGATTCTCTTTAGGGAACATCCCATGGAGAGCGCGATCCCCTAACCTTCGTTAGGAGTGCGAGTGCCCATATGGACATGGGTCTTTACACGACCTTCCAGCTCCCGTAGGCTTGAAAATGCATGATTGTGTGTCCTCTAAGGCATATTCCTTTTATGGAGTTGGGAGGACGATTTTTAGCTCCCGGAGGCTAAGTTATCACCGAGCGTAACCCCAAAGGATGTCCCCTTGTGGAGGTGGAAACGCGACTTGTTAGCTCCCGGAGGCTAATTCGTTACTTGATGTCGAGAGACGTTTGGGCCCCGAAATCGTATGCTTTGTGCGGAGATTTTTGGGAGAGTTACGCAATTTTTATATTTAATTTTTAAAAATGTTTATGACCCTTGATGACTCCCGACTCCGAATAATTACGCTAACCCATGCTATGCTAAAAGGCACTATCTCTAAATCTCCCTCCCCTCCAAATTGCTCTCTCTCCCCTCAAACCCCTCTCACTCAGGATTTCTCCCGAGTTTTCCCCCATGCCTAGCGCTCCCGACTCCCGGACCCGCCCCCAATCGAAAACACTCTCTCCAAACTCCCAAAATTTTGTAATTTTAGTTTTAATTTAGTGTGTTGGCATATTTTTGGGGAAACATTCCCAACCAATTTTATGCACAGAAAGATACTATTGAAGGGGACGGAGGAGGTACCAGCCTCGATTGCGAGGTGAAGAAATTGTAGGCTCCTTCGGATGAAAATATCAACCCAATTCGGAGCGAAAAATGATGGTCATGGCTCCATTAGTCGAAACATAGTGGTCGTTTTTGATCGAGAAAAATTGAACCCCTTTTAGATGAGCCTCGTGTTGACTCCATGTTGAGTTGAAATATATCGACTCCTTAGTATGTGCCTTCGTAGGGTGCCTCCGATTATGCCTAAGTCGCAATTTTACGTTGGAGGTCTTTGTTAACTTCTCGTTTACCTCCAAGCTTGATGTCATCAAGCGATGTTTAGCATTGGGCTATAATAACGACCGTGAGTCTCGACAGACCAAAAATCCTCTTCATCTTCAATTTGTGAACCATCGCTCCTTTCATTTTTGAGAAAAATGTGGGCACCCGATTGACCTTTGTTGGAGTTCGGAGATAAGCACTCGTAGATTGAACCTTACAAGCATTGGGGCGGTTTCTTGCGGAACAAAAGTGTTCTTCAAGGGCATTGACCTTGTGCTTTTTCCTGGTGACTTAGAGCTTGAGTGATGTCTCTTAGGGATCTCTTATGATCCTATGGGATCTTCGTTTAACAAGCCACGTACACTCAATAATTTTTCGTCCAAGAGGCCTTCTTTTGACGAGTGTATGCATTTGAAGACCTTAGCCGATTCTTTATGCTTGTCATTTACTTGTCTCATGCTTGGATCTCGTTTGCTCGATGCTTACTTGATGTTCACTTTCCTTGTTGTTTCTTTTTGGTTGTTGCCGATTTTTGCTTTCTCACCGTTTGGGGTACATGATCACTCTTCATCATAGTTGGGTTTTCTTTGAGTTTTACAACTTGGCTGTCCTAGGGGTTGTATTAGCCCCTGGTGTTTTCCTCAAAATCGGCACAATTAAAAACATACAACGAAAGAAACCAAGCAACGTAGTCTGCCTTAGGGTGTCATATTAGCCCATGCTTTTTCTTCTAACTTTGACAAAGTTAAGAAGATACAAGAAAGGAACCGAGAGCTTCGACGCTCTAGGGGTTCGTATTAGTCCCTATTCATGCCCCCAAGACCGTCTTAAAGTAAAGTGTGAGACGTATAGATGCGGAAAGTTTGCTGGTTGTATTAATATAAAAGATTGACGTCCGTACATAAGAGAGGAATATGTGCCCTCGTTGAATGCTTTCGTAAAAGTCGCGTCAATCGTGGGTAATTCCTTTACAAAATCTTTGGGACTTGGGCTAGGTGGATCTTTAAAGAAAGGCCCCCACGCCGCACAATGAGCTGGTCTCCGTATATCTCACCTACGGATCCATCGTTAAGCTCATAATTCATGAGGAGAAGGTATGGAGCAACGACCGCTTTGATCCGGTTGAGGCTGGGACGTCCAATGATGACATTGTAGGCGAAGGGATGTCGATCACTAGGAATTTCAATTCGATGTTTCGACCCTCGACCCTCTCTCCAACCTTGACCGGTAGGCGGATCATCCCTATGGGGTGTATCGTCCGCCCCCAAATCCAATGATAGGATTGACGAGGGAATGAGCTTCGAGGGGTATATTTTAGCTGATTTAGGCATTCTATGGTGATGATGTCAACCGAGCTCCCGTGTCGATAAGGATCCTGCGTACTATGGCGTCCGAAATCTTTGAAGTGATGACCAAGGGATACTTATGTAGGGCGGCCATGCCTTTCAAATCTTGTTCTTCGAAGGTCATTGTAGGCACCTTCACAAGTGAAGGCCGACCAGTGATCATGACCTGTTGAATGCTCCTAAGGTGAGCCTTCTAAGAAGAGGGGTCATGCCCCTGCAAATCCCCGGCCAAATCTTAGTAGCATCATCGTCATCATAGTGCTCATAACCCTGCCTTGAAGAACCTCCTTCGTTCCATGAGTATATTTTTTGAGAAAGCGATCAATTTTCCCATTATCTCGCTAATCCTCCAAGCGTCTTCTTTAACGCGCGACACTCTGTAATGTTGTGTCCGGTTTGTTCATGAAATTCGCAATACTTGTTGGAACCTCGGGCTTTGGCATAAGCGGACATGGGAGGCGGTTTCTTGAGTATGGGATGCCCCTTTATCTCCATCGGAATACTTTAGGGGTCGATGTTGAAGCAGTGGTCCACTTCATTTCCCCAGGACTTCTCTTCATTTCGAGGATTAAATTTTCCATCTCCTCCTTTCCTCCTCGGCCTCATCTCTTTACTCTACGCAGATCCGTGTAGCTTGAATAAAGTTAGCCGCATTTCGGAGTGCTTCGCCAAATTGGACACCTTTTGTTCGGTAAGGGAAAATTGAATCTTTCACTTCTAAGTCCGTTTAGGAAGGAGGTGTAGGCAACTTCATATTGAAGATTAGAGATGAGGACAGACCTCCCCGTGGAACCTCTCGGACATAATCCTTGAGGGTCTTGTTCCTCCCCGTTTGATCTTGGAGATGTAGATGTTGGTCTTCTTTTACTTACAACTTGTGATGAATTACGCAACGAATTTCTCACACAATTCTTCAAAGGAAGAGATACTCCCTTAAGGAACACCGTTGAACCATTTATGCACGACCCCCTTTAGTGTGGCGGGAAAGAATCGACAGTAGGTTGTATTGTCTCCATTCCGAACGTTCATGTGAGATTTGTAGTACGCCGGAGGATCTTCAAGATCGGTTGTGCCATTGTATGGGTCAATGTTTGGGACCTTTATCTTCTTCATTTGAGGAGCATTCATAATGTTTTTTGAAAATGGTGTGTTAAAGGTGGGCTGAGTTGGTCGTGAATCGAGCCACGGATGGGAATGACACGAGGCCGATGTCGCAGGACTTCCAAGAAAGGAGGACTCTTCCTCCTTTTAGATCGAGGAGGTGTGCGCCTAACCCTCTCCGACTTCTCTGGATTTGCTCATGACACCTTTATCTTAATCGCTCGCGCTCATGGGCGACAGACCGCTCCCGGTCGCGCCTTGGAGTATTGTAGGCTCGTTGAGAATTGTGGTCATGCGTAGCCGATCGTGTAGGACTCGGCGGACCTTATGCTTCCTCGGGGCCCTCGCTCCGTGTTCGGGCGAGGGCGTCGCCATGACCCTCAAACCGGGTAGACCACCTGTTGTGGGCGGCATAGGGGGTCGAGGCCGTGTGCAAAGTGACAATGTTCTCATTAGCCCCGTTAAGAGCTCTCTTGGCCTCAATAATTCCTCGGGCATCGCCTTCTTCGTGAAGCCTTGTCGGGGGCATTTGGCTGCTCGAGAGCAAGCGCGATAGAGTGCCTTAGTTGGCTATGCTCGGGGCTTCTTTCGAGGGCACCCCTCCCGGGAAGTGGCCAACAGATTGACTTTCCTAAGGGGTTGCGTCATACCCTAGAGTTGGGTTGTATTGAAAAGGCATGAAGGGCAAGCGTTGCTCCATGGTGGCTTGCACTCGCTTTAGCATTTGTTGTGCAACAAGTAGTCTTAAGGGTCTCAATCAAGTTTTGAAGAGCCCCTAGGGTGACGTAACCCTCCAGCTGAGTGTGGCGGTTACCGGTGGACCGCTAGGACGACTCTACGTCCTCGGCTTGAGGGACGCCGTGGAATTGCCCCCGGTAGGCATGAAATGACAAGGATGAGGAACGGATAGATCGGTTGCGTCATATGTCATCCTGGATTAAGATCGAGTACCACTAGCAACCATAAGCTACATTTCTCCCCGTAGATGGCGCCAAAATGTTTTTGGAAGAACACTTGTGTGATGATGTGGATGATGATTGGGAGAGAGAGGATTTATTACTCTAGTTGCGAGGGCATGAGTTGATCAAATGGATTCCACATGGCGGTCGCCAAACCCGCAAAGGCGAAGCCCCAGGGGATCCTGGGGAACGCTCATCGACGCTCAATTTAGTGTGATGAATCGAATGAGCGGATCGGGAAAATCTTCCTCGATGTGCGTCAATGGGGATTTCTTGGGATTTATTTACTTGGAGTAAGTCTTTTTGGGATTTGGGAGTCTTTCGAATAGAGGAAAGTGCTAGGATTTGGTGATGTGAGCTTGTGTGCATGTGTCATGAGGTTGGAAGTAGGTGTGTATTTATAGAAGAATTTAATAGAGGTAAAGTGGTAATTTACCATGATTTTGGAGGAAACCCTAGCGCTAATGGGCTTTACTTGGCTCGTTGAGAGAAGGTTTGGATTGATATTTCCATTGTCCGACTGATTGGGTTCAGTTGGCTAGTGACGTGGCGAGTGAGTTTGAACCGTTCGAAAATATTTGGATCAAAATGTAATCTTAATTTCTATAGAAGAAACTTTTCTAGAACATTTTAGCCAAGACCAAAGGATAAACTACACTATGGCTAATGCTTGGGCAGATGAGACTTGAATTTGAAACAATACTTGTTCATTAATTTTGGGTTTAGCCCTTAAATTAAGCCTAATATGGGCTGAATTACGGTCGAATTAAGACGGGCTCGCCGCCAATATTTTATCTCCCCCACTTCCCAAATTGCTTCCCCTCCAAATTCCTCAGTTTTCCCGCAATTTTTACCCCCTGCTGCAAAACAAATTTAAATTAATTTACCACGAAGAAGACCAAAAGCCGGCTGGGAATATGCACTTTTAAAGGAGGAGGGGAATTTATGCTCTATTAGCTATCGATGGACCCTTCATTTCATCTGATATCCTTTCAATTTCGGTGGTGAGATTGATGTTTACAAGCATATACCCATATTCATAGGATCAAATTCCGGAATATATCTGCGGACCCAGTTGGAAATTTAACCATTGAACGTCGCAAATGCTTTGAATGAGGCCACTCAATGCCCAATTTGATCCCGAAATGAGGTTGGAGATGGAAATTTCAAATTTCTGCATGTTTTTGGAGGCCGTTGTCCAGGAAATGGTATCTTTCTTGTCAGTTTTAGGCAGTACTGATTTTTGCTCATATGGGTTATTTTGGGAGTTGCAAGAGCTTTTCTGCAACTTCACAATCGCAACCTTCTTATTTTATTGCCCTTTTTGAATTTTGATTTGTCTAATTCTGTGTTAGTCTTATGCTGACTTGAGATCTGAAATCCAGGAAATCTAGATCTATAAGGAGATTTATTAATCAATCAACTTGTTATTTGTATTTATTGAAATTTTGTTGCTCTGTCATGTTCTTTTTATTGTCAGTGCAACTTGTTGGCAGTAGGGTACATTTATGTCAGTGTAGGCATTTTGTCTGAGAATGTATTATTTGTACTTGCATTTTTTTCTGTCAAGGCGTCTTTTTTTCTTGGTGTATATATCAGAAAGGGCCTCTTTGCTTGTTAGGGTGTAAGGCTGTGCACATATATATATTTGCCAATAGGATTCATACAGGGACGGTTTTAGCATACTATCTTTTTTTTTGTGTGGTATTTATCGACAGGAATGTCACTGTGTCTGTTCCAGCAGAGAGTTGTCAGAAGACAAAGGATATCACCCAGGCTGTTTATTTTCAGTAGCTAGTAAGACACTGGGCTGTGGCAGTGGGCATTTGATAGGTGAAATTGGGTAATGCAATATGAGTGGAAAAGGCACTTGTCTTGAGTCTTGACATTCTAGTATTAGTAGGGGCTGTTAAAGTATAATGGCATGTACTTAGATTTGCATTGACTTGGATGCTTGTTTTGGGTGAATGAATAGGTAATGTATTCACCTATCACAATCTTCAATTTTTGGCAACCTAGTCTTAGAAGGTTTTGGTGAATGGACATCTCAATATTATGATATTGGCTTTTGCTTTATTGCTTATGCCATTTTATGGGGTGGGGGTATTGTCTTTCTGGATGAGATTGGTGAATCTGACTGTTGTGTGTTTTCCGCTGTTTCATTCAATCAGCTTTTTTTTTCTGATCAAAACAAGGGGGATGGGTGGATTATATTAAGGTAGAATCAAGAAAATCACACATATCCTCATATGCCTTAACAGAGATGGCATCCGGGAAATCCTCAACCCACACCCTATCATCATAGCTAAGAAGCGGTTGCAAATGTGCAAGGTCATGAGCAACCTTATTCCCCCTCGTTTAACAAACGACCATGAAATGGAATCAAAATAACTAGCAAAACTAATAATGTCATTAATCAAAAACCCTAAGAATGTATCTAGCTTAGACTTGGATCTCAACACTTGTATCAACCGGAGGCAATCACCTTCCACTTCCAGATGCATATACCCAGCTTCCCACGCTTTCTTCATTCCAAACAAACAGGCTTGAGCTTCTGTGATCTCTGGGCTCACCAACCCTTGTCCCTGCTTCGACCCAGCTAGCAAAATTTTCCCCTCATGATTTCTGATAATCAAGCCCCAGCCCAACTCTCCAATCTTCCCCCATCAAAGTTAGGCTTGAACATGCCCGGAAGCGGTGGCTTCCACTTGTTTGGAACATGCATGAAACGAGCAATTCGGAACTGCAGGAGCAATAAGTTTAGATAATGAATAGGCTTACTGACAATAGAGTCTGAGATATTTCACATTGAAAGCAATATAACTAATCAAGGATCGTCCTAATATTGAATTCAACATTTTGATTTTGTAATTCCAGTAGCCACCGAAGGAAAAGTTTTATGGGATTAGCTCAAACATTTTTTTTTGTTGAAGGCATTCCTGGTTATGGGATTAGCCCAAACTATAAGCTTCTTTAATCTGAATTGTGGGAGATTCTCTTTCATATTTTTACATGTATATTACCCTTTGCTGCTATTTTGTTACAGGAGGTTGCCTTTGGGTGTTTGTTCTTGTTTCATCTCAGGTTTACCTCAGAATAACCTGATAATAAGGGACGGAGTGACAAAAAGGCGAGGACAGGCAGGCAGGCAAACAAATAAGGGAAATGCTGGACCACTATCAAGGTGAGACATCTTTGTAACAAATTAACCGCAAGATTCGGCTTGTAGAGTACATGTTTATTTATTTATTTGGATTGTGTTCCTTCTTGGACTTTGCAGTATTGTATTCTGAAAGATGTGAGAAAAACAAAACGAAAATTTGGGGAGGAAGGGGTAAAATGATTAGGTGGGGCATTCCGAGAATTGAACTCGGGACCTCTCGCACCCTAAGCGAGAATCATACCACTAGACCAAATGCCCTGATGTTGATTCTTTGCTCAATTTTTTTAACTGTCGCGCTTGAATCTTCCCCGAGTTCTTTAGTTACTGTGTGTCTAAGTGAACTAGCCCCTTTCCCTTTATCCTCCTTTCTACTCATCTCCACATCAATGTGTTTCAAATATGCCTAAGCTTGCATGGCTTACTGCTAAAAAGACTATCATCATAGTGCAAAAAGTCAGTAAACGAGCAGGATTTATGATACAGCTCTTTGCCTACTCCATCTTGGTTATTGCCATGCCAATGAATCTTTTTCTACTTACAGGACCAATAGAATTTTTTTCTGAAAGGCAGCCAATGTAGAGAGTAACCTACCAAGTTGTACTTGCTGTTAACAATGGTGAGTAATATCGGCAATCATCAAGTCAACCTATTAACATCCTTCGATCTAGGCCAAGCCCAAGTGTCATAATTGAAGTATGACCATAGGATTAGCAATCTGTGAATGTTGGACCATAAAGGTCATAGGGAGTGGAACAAAGAAGGGTAGTACACAGGTGATGGGATGGGTTTTTTTGAAATGTTTTTGTTTTGTGCTTCTATCTTAATCTTGACGCTTGATCTATAAGTTTGCAGGAATGTGTTCTTTGCTTATTCTTTTTCAACTTGAGTATAAAGAATTATATAGGCTGTGACCTGTGTGCTAGCAATGTTAGATATGAAATTACTATGTTCTGTCCTTGTCCCAGCTGTATATGATTTTTTAAAAAATCTATCCCAGGATGATCTTGTCAATTGGGAAATTACAGAGAACTAAAACGTAGATAGGTAAAAAACTGGGCAATGCAAAATACTTGGTTCAAAAATCTGTTGTCAAGGGGGCATTCCGAGAATCGAACTCGGGACCTCTCGCACCCGAAGCGAGAATCATACCACTAGACCAAATGCCCTGTTGTTTTCATGTTTGGGATCAAATTTCAAACTCCTTGAATGTTGTTGCTCATTATCAGCTTTTATTTATGGGAGAACTTGCCTGTTTTTAGCCCATATTCTCTTTTGAAATTCTGTTCTACAAGTCTCTACAAACTTTGTTTCCTTCCTGGAATGAGACTCTTGTTCCTGGGTCATTCTCGTCATATGCTGGTTGCTCTTTCAGTAATAATGATGATAAAAAAAAAAAAGGTCCTGTAATCTGAATTATTATTCCCTACATAAATGAAAAATTGCGTAGACTGTAATGGGGCATTCCGAGAATCGAACTCAGGACCAGAATCATACCACTAGACCAAATGCCCTGTGTTGGTGTTGATTTTATCGTTTCTATGTCAAACAGCCAACTGTTGTGCTGTACTCTGTGAAAACTAATTTGTCGTAGGATCTCCAGCTCTTGGTATGAGGATATACAAGTCCATAACTGCTGCACGGTTGTATACTTTAACCATCTCTTTTATTAGTATATATAGGTATAATAATTTGTCATTTAACGGTCAGGGAAAGGATGTTAAAAATAAGGACCCACCAAATTAAATGACAATTTTCTTGTTACATGATAAGTTTGTGCATAGGCCTGTGTTTCATTCTACGAGTTTTTCTCCTGAATCCCATGACAACTTCAGCATTGGAAAGCCACCAACCCTAAAGTTTGACTGCTTTGCTTTTATCCAAGTGATGCATTTGATTGATTATGTAGCTTCGTATCATTGTCCTAGCCTGAATCTGATTACTTCTTGAAGCATGAATGGGATTTTCTTTTTTGATCAAAGAAGCTTGAATGGGATTACTTCTTGTCCATTTATTTATTTGTTTTATTTCTCGGAATATTGGTTTAATAGGATGAGAGATTTCTCTCGGGCGCAAGACCTACTGCAGGCCATAATTCTGCTTATTCTGTGTCAAATTGGGTATAAAAATGGGGCTGTGAATTGCCAATGCTGTTTATTAAGACACAAGGACCCAGTAAGCTATTGTTGGAGGTATGTGCAGAAACCTGTATTCAAAAAGTTACAGTTACAGTGACCTGACTGTATTGGGGGCATTCCGAGAATCGAACTCGGGACCTCTCGCACCCAAAGCGAGAATCATACCACTAGACCAAATGCCCTGTGATAAACATGTTAGTACTCATACTGAACATATTGACCACTGCTTGGAATTACCGGGTCATATGCTTGCTCAGATCTGGGTCAAGATTAGCTTATTTGTTTGGTTGGGTATTGTGTACAACTTTAATCATGTTCTGATGTTGCACCAATCTGCAGACTTTTATTCTCTGCTTATTTGTTCAAACTTGGTTTATAAAAAATCTAAGGTTAAGTGTAGCAAAATTAGGTTATTAAAACAAAGTTCCACCTTAAATAGTCTGATTAAAGAGGGGCATTCTGAGACTTGAATTTGGGACCTCTCGCACCCTAAGCGAGAATCATGCCACTAGACCAAATGCCCAGTTGTTGCCTTCAGCAGACAACCCCTCTACTCTCTTTTGTGTCAGCTAATTAAAGACAGTTGTCTAAGTTCACACAAAAACGTGGATGTATTGCTTGATCTGCTTCCTTCTGTCCAGTGTTTTGGCATACCTTGTGAATTCATGTTGTTATTAGTTTTGGCATAATACTGGGTTATGGCTTACGAGCAATACTAGGTTTCATCTCTTTGTAATTCAGGACAAAGGATACACAGATCTGAACACCATCCCCTTCCTCTCTCTCCCCCAGCCAACAAAAAAGAAAAGGAAAAAACAACCTACCCTTGCCCAGTTTGGTTTGGTTATAAATATAGGTACACAGGAATCTACTTTGATTCAGGTTGCCCGTTGTCGCTCCTGTTCTAACCATAGTTACTAGGAACGCTCCATATCGATGACCACCTTTCAGGAACAAGTGTTGCAAAGCCTAAATTAAACTAAATTTTTGCAGTAAGTAGCGATCCACATTTCTGTGACAAGCGAGCTGGGAGACGCCCGGTTAACTGTGGTTCTGAGTTCCAACATCAGTTGCTGGATGGTCAAGCGTCAATCTGTCAAGTTTCTGAGATTCTTATGAAATGAAGGTCTGCTTGCTTATGTGTTCTTTGTTTGTTTGTTTTTTTTTTATGTGTATTCATGCTTTCTCTGAAGCTTCTGTTGGTTCATCCAAAAAATGAAAACAGCCATTGCAAGGAGGGGCATTCCGAGAATCGAACTCGGGACCTCTCGCACCCAAAGCGAGAATCATACCACTAGACCAAATGCCCTTGGTCTTATTGGTAATTCACTCAATAGTTTCATTTTACGCTTGATTGGACATTTTATGGCCCAGCAGGAACCGGGTTTAAAAAGCATCTTGGGGGCATTCCGAGAATTGAACTCGGGACCTCTCGCACCCTAAGCGAGAATCATACCACTAGACCAAATGCCCTATTGTTGCTTTGGCAATCTATTCTTGCACTTGACTTTCTTCCGTCTTTAGCAGATATTCTTGTTCATGTTCACGGAAGAGCTTGGATCATATACAGCTTGGTTCTGTTAAGCTTCTGGCAGTGGCACACCAGTTGCAAGGTCAGCTTATTTTCATATTTTCTTTAATTTT